>CM048755.1:634179157-635487371 GCA_026315105.1 Locusta migratoria | reverse complement strand
TGTAAAGATTTGCATCAGGTAGGTGGGGCCAAAGGCATTTAGGATAAGCTTTGCGGAATGTATTTCCAGGTCTGGGTGAGCATTGAGTTGGCCCAACACCTCCTCCTCCGTAATCACAGGGCATAATTTGGTGATTACAGCAATGAGGGTAGGCGGGAGGTGGGGAGGTTGAGGTTGACAAGGAAGGGTGGGGGTGAGTGTGGCATGGTGTCCATAATGCAATCTGGACCCCAGCTATTGAAGGAGGTCGCTGTGGAAGGTGGGGTAGGTGGATTTTATAAGAACAGAGTCCTTACATGGGATTAGTTGGGAGAAGGGGGGATGGATGAGAAATATTTCCTTATTTCAATCGGCAGGGTACGATTATCGGGGGTTTTGGGGTCAGAGCAAGAGAGGACGTAGGTGTATATTTTGGCAGTGGGGGAGGAGGTGGAGGGAATGGGAGTGGGGTCCACTGATTCGATGGTAGGGTTCTGACAGATTCTGTGGTGGTGGGGATTTTCTTGAGGAGAACAGGAGGGGGATCCGTGCTGCAGAGTTTTATTTTGGTTGCAACTGTACGGGAGGTAGAAGGAGGTGGAAGGGGTTGTGGGATGGGTCGGATAGGGATGTAGCGGGGTGCGGGGCCTGGCTGCAGGTGATGTGCTTCAAGGCTGGTGGAGGCGGATGAGTCTGCCATCGTGGCGTGGCGATGAGTCACTTTGGCAGGTGAGAGTGGGGGCTACTCGTGGTGTGGTGGGGGGCTCTGATTATGGTGGCGGGAAGGAATTGTGAGAGCAATTCGGCAGGAGCAGTGGAAGGGGGCTGGAGGTAGGGGACTGGGTCAAAGGAAGTGGTGGTTGCAGTGGTTGACAGGACGATAAGGGGATAGTAGACTGGGGGATGGAAGCGGGACACCACGTTATTGTGGCGGAGGCTGGAGAACGGGAGGTGCAGAGGATTGAGTAGGTGGTAATAGGGATTGCAGACATGGTGACGCAGAAAAGGACAACACACAACACAGACGACGATATCGAGGACCTTGTCGGCGAAGAAGACGCAGATGACGCCAAGAGTTGAGAGAAGACGAGATGAGAACGATGATGACAGCTACACAGCAGCACGTGGGAGGGCTCCGATCCTCGAGTGATGCTAACGGCAGCGACCAGGCAACCAGCAAGTGATGGACGCGGCGAGGAGCAGCCCACTAGGGCACAGCGACGGCTGCGGCGACGACGAGGAGCGGCAGACCGGTCGGCCGACCGCAGGGACGGCAGGCAGGGGCGGTAGGCGACGGCTACAGCTAGCAGAGTTATTGCGAGAGAAACAGCAGGAACAGGGGAGAGCAACGGGTACCAAGTAGGCAACTGAAGCCCGGCAGTATCTACAGCTGGGGGATTGGATCCCACTGGTTACACCAGATTACAAATGAGCATTCCATTCCGTGTTTATATGGTACATAGAACAGGCAAAAACGTTACCACCTTTTAATCACCTTGAAAACAAAATTAAAAGAGATGAGGTAAGGAAAGAAATAGAAATTTAATACCAAATAAATAAATAAATAAATCGCATTAAAATTAACTGTAACCGCAACTACAGGAATAGTGGACGAGCTGCTGCATAGACAGTACTAACAGACTTTCCTGGATCGAGGCACTAGACCTTTAAATCGCTCTTGCTCTCTTTTATTTTTGTATTAGTTATTGTTTTACTAATAACCTACACTCTTGAAGCTACTACGGTTTGCCTTTCACATTTACTATTATTGATCCCCTTAGAACCTTATATTGTTATCTTTATAAAGAGCTTACTGCTCAGCGCCGAAAATATTAATTTGTGAACGCGTGAACATATTATCACTGTGAGTCGTGGAGATAGTACCCTCTGAAATTGCTAGATAACGTTGTGATCGAATGTTCAAACATATCCCGAAATTTCCTGAACTGCGACGTAAATTGTACGAACAGTTCAAGTCGTGTAAAACCCAACTCTACCAGCCAGACATTTGAGCCATTATTTAAATGTTACTGGAATATTTGCGTCTGATACGTCTTCAAGGTGCTAAGGTTAGGGATTTATTTTTCATATTAATTTTAGTACTTTGATAATTAATTTTTTTGAATAATGCTTGCAGAAATTAAAATGGGAGGTGAAATCTGGAGTAATTTCCCACATAACAGAATTAGTGTGGACGAATATTCTAACCTACAGAGAAGTTTGATGCAACCTGGAATATGCTAGTACTTCCTTACTACTTGTTCATCTCGTCTACATCTACATAAATATTCTGCAAATCACTTTGTAGTGCATGGCAGAGGGTTCATCCAACCGCTTTTATACGTCATAGTTTCTTCGGGTTTGCTGCCGAATTTTTAAGTCAAACTGACTCAATATTTCGGCGGTACACCTGTCCGCCGTTCTCAAGAGAACTGCTGCTGCTGAAACTAGCCGACAACTGATGCCGAGGGTTTTTTTTTTTTTTTTTTTTTTTTTTTTTTTCCTTTATTGTTGTTTTAAGGCCAGCCGTAGAAACAGCTGGCAGGCTGGCAGCAGCTGCGGTGGCTGCTCTTCAGCCATGTGATATACAAACATTTGACAAAGAAGAGGGAAAATATAAAAAAGATGAACAAAATTGCGGAAATTAAAAACATTGACAGACAGAGTTTTCGACAGACTAAAACGGACATGTATAAAGGGGACAAAACATATGGCAGAGAACAAAAAAGAGACGAGTAGTGATAAAACACACACACAGTCAGTAAAAACAACCGGCCACGGTGACAAGTTTAAAAGTACATTGCGGAGACACGAAGTTCACACATGGAGACAGCTGACGGCGTATAGAATAAAACATGGGGACGGCGATTATGGAGGCACTGAGTAAAACACACGACACTGGAGACACTGGCACTGAACACGTAGATAAAAAGTCGAGACGCCCCCGCAGGGAGTGGGGAGGGGACGGAGGGGGGAGGTGGGGCAGGGACGGGGGAAGTGTGGAGGAGGGGGAGAAGGGGAGGGAAGAGAGCGTAAGGAGGGAAGGAGTGACGAGACTCTGGGCATGGGAGAGGGATAGCCAAGCGGGCGGGAAGGAAAAGGGACGGGAGAGAGGGGAGGGGCGCTGATGCTACGGGGAAGGGATCAGAGTTGGTAGGAGGGGTAGATATCGGGCCGAAGTTCGGTATCCGGTAGAGGAAGGGTGCGGAAATTGCCTTGGGAGAGGATACGGAGCGTATGGAGGTGAAGGCCGGGAGGGACGGTTTGGCGGAGGCGTGGCAGAGGCCCGGGATTTGTAAGAATAGGGTAGACCAGAGGGTTTTGGGACTCTATTTTGCGGGATGTGTAAAGGAGCCGGAGATGTTCAAGGTGTTGTAGGAAAGGAGGGAAGGGGATGAGGTCATAGAGGATCCGCGTGGGGGAAGGGAGTCTGATACGGTATGCGAGGCGGAGGGCGTGGCGTTCTAGAATCTGGAGGGACTTGTAGAAAGTAGGAGGGGCTGATATCCAGGCGGGGTGGAAGGAACAAAGGACGGGGCGCATGATTGATTTGTAGGTGTGAAGGACAGTGGAAGAGTGGAGGCCCCACGTCCGGCCAGTAAGGAGTTTTAGGAGGTTTAGTCGGGACAGAGCTTTCTCACGGAGGGATTTGAGGTATGGAGTCCAGGACAGTTGGCGGTCAAGGGTAAGGCCAAGGTACTTGAGGGTGGGAGTGTGACGGATGGGTCGGTTGTGAAGGGTAAGATAGAAATCGTGGAGGCGGAAGGTGCGGGTAGTACGACCTATGACTATAGCCTGGGATTTGTCGGGATTGATGGAGAGGAGCCACCGGTTACACCAGGAGGCGAACTCGGTGAGGTGGGACTGGAGCAAAACCCGGGAACGGGCAAGGGAGGGGGCGAGGGCCAGGAAGGCGGTGTCGTCAGCATATTGGAGGAGATAGACGGGAGGTTTGGGTTGAGGCATGTCGGCAGAGTAGAGGAGATAGAGGAGGGGAGAGAGGACTGAGCCTTGGGGCACCCCGGCGGAGGGGTAGAAAATACGGGAGTTGGAGTTGCAGACAGTGACGTAGGAGGGGCGGCAGGTAAGGAAGGAAGCGATGAGGCGGTCGTAATTAATGGGAAGGGCGTAGAGCTGGATCTTGAAGAGGAGACCGGAATGCCATACTCGGTCGTAGGCTTTTTGGATGTCGAGGGGATGCCGAGGGCATGGAACGCCGTCCTATATAGGCCTGCGAGTGGTGTAAGGCGCATGCGCATTGGCAGGACGATCCGCACAGTTCATGACAGATGTGTAGAACATCACCGTCACATCAGGCTTCTACAGCCCGAAAAATCAGCAGTTGTGGAACATTGTCTAAACGAGGAACATAGGATGTTGTTCTATGAAACTCGTATTGTGGCCAGCACGTCCGGTTTTTGGGACAATGTTTATAAAGAGTCCATTGAAATCAGGCTGTCAGAATTTAATTAATAGAGACAAGGGTTTTCCGCTTAGCAGGGCGTGGAACCCGGTTTTATCAAATATGAAAAAAAAACATCGATCTTTTATGCAACCCACCAGATTGCTGGAAGACAACCCATGACTGTGATATATCGCGATCACCGCCTTTCCGCCACCGGCGGCGCTGCAAGACCTGTCTGTGTGCAGTACCTGTGGCAGGCCGCGCATGCGCCTTACACCACTCGCAGGCCTATATAGGACTGCGTTCCATGCCCTCGCCATCAGTTGTCGGCGAGTTTCAGCAGCAGCAGTTCTCCTGAGGATGGCGGACATGTGTACCGCCGAAATATTGAGTCAGATTGACTTCAAAATCCGGCAGCAATTCCGAAGAAACTATGAAGAGCTATTACGCCGGGAAAGCCTACGAAACTACGCTTTTATACTATTCTCCCGTTCCATTCTCTAGTAGCGTGCAGGAGAAAGGACTTCCGCTATCTTATCGTGTTAGATGCGATTTCTCTTATTTTATTATGATGATCGTGTCCCACTCGGTAGGTGGGTGCTAACGACATACGTACGCATTCGGAATTGACAGTTGGTGACAGTAATTTCGCAAATTATTTTCACCGCAAAGAATAAGGCCTTTCTTTTAATGAGTTCCACACCAAAAAGTGCATCGTTTATATGACACTATATCGCTTATATCGCGATAATACAAAACTAGATGCCCTTCTCTGAACTTTCTCTATATCCCCCGTCATCCTCGCTTGGTTGGGGATCCCACAATGCGCAGCAATACTCCACAATACCACGCACAAGAGTAGTGTAGGCAGATTCTTTAGTAGAACTGTTGCATCTTCTAAGTGTTCTGCTAATGAAACGTAGCCCTTGATTCGACTTCTCTTCAATATTTTCTATGTGTTCTTTCCGATTTAAGTTGATTGTAATTGTTATTTATAGATATTTAGTTGAAATTTTGGCCTGTAGATTTGCCTGATTTATTATTCTTTTAGGGCTCATATGGATGACTTCATACTTATCATCACCTAAGGTCAATTGCCGATTTTTGCACCATCCAGATACATCAGATAAATCATTTTGCACTTTCTTTTGTTCTTATGGTGACCTAACCTACCAATAAATGACAGCAACATCCGCAAACAGCATAAGGAAGCGGTACACATTGTCTCCTAAAACTATAAGAGGCAATAGCAGCCTTATAACATATCCCAGCGGAACTCTATGACTCTTCGTCAATTCCGTCCTTTCTGACAGGAAATCGCAAATCCAATCGCTCATGTTCGCTCATATTACATGTTGTTGTTATGGTCTTCAGTCCGGAGACTGGTTTGATGCAGCTCTCCACCCTACTCTATCCTGAGCAAGCCTTTTCATCTCCTCATAAGAACGGCAACCCAATTCCACTTGGATCTAATTTTCCTACCCGATTAAGGGATCTAACATTCCACGCTCCGATCCGTAGAATGCCAGTATTGTGTTTCCTGATGATAACATCCTCCTGAGTAGTCCCCGCCCGGAGATCCGAATGGGGGACTATTTTACCTCCGGAATATTTTACCCGAGAGGATGCCATCATCATATTTTCATACAGTACAGCTGCATGTCCTCGGGAAAAGTAACGGCTGTAGTTTCCCCTTGCTTTCAGCCGTTCGCAGTAACCGTGTGGCAAAGCCACATTAGCTGATGTTACAAGGCCAGCTCAGTCATTCATCCATACTGTTGCCCCTGGAACTACTGAAAAGGCTGCTGCCCCTCTTCAGGAACCAGACGTTTGTCTGGCCTCTCCACAGATACCCCTCCGCTGTGGTTGTACCTACGGTACGGCTATCTGCATCGTTGAGGCACGCAAGCCACCCCACCTCGGCAATGTCTGTGGTTCATGGGGGTGGCATATTACATAAACACATAATTTCATTAGAAGGCGCTTATGGGATACAGAGTCAAAAGTCTTACGGAAATGTAAAATGCGGACTCTGTTTGCGGAGAGCATCAAAAGTTGTGAAGACTGATCAGGCAATCAGCCCCTGCGAGAAGTTAAGCCTCGCCCAGATTGGCATCGGTGAGCGGACAGCTGATGGAAAGAACGCTGGCGGAAAGTGACATCATGTTCAGCTGCCATTTTTCCCGCCGAAAAAAACGGCATTGTCTTTCTTTTTATATGCTACGTCGACACTACAGATTACCACGGAGAAGAAGATGAAAGAGGAGAACAGAGCGGTTCATATGATGTGTTGACATCATTTAGATTAATTTTATATCAAAAGTTATTCAGAAAACTAAGATTTATTCACTTGGAAAAATCCAGAGGCTACACTAATTGAACTACAGTAACGAGCGGGGGCACAATGAAAGGTCTCATCGAGATGCAAAGTTTGTTACAACCATATCATCTGCAACTTTTATATTGCGCGTAATAATGCACTTTTAAGAAAAATCAATAATGAATTTATAATAAAAATTAATCAAAGACATCTGCACGGCCACTAGGGTCGGGGGTTCGAATCCCCCCTCGGGCATGGATATTTGTGCCGTCCTTAGGATTAGGTAGTTCATAAGTAGTTTGTAAGTTTAGGGACTGATGACCCCGTAGTTAAGTCCCATAGACTCTATAAACATTTGAACATTTTTGAATGAAAGACAGATACACAAACAGCAAGGCAGTGATAAGTTGCAGGCATCGTAAACACACATTATGAAAATTTTAGAATATATTATTTTTGTTTATTTTTATATCTTGTCTTTGTGTAAACTAAATTATTTTTGTTTATCGACCGTAATTTGTTGAAATTTACGAGCACAGTAATTTTGAACAGTGCATTGGAAAGAGGACTGGAGAATCTACCTGAAATGCTTTACCTAAATAATTGCTTAAATATTCATTGTGCGACTGCCGAAAGACTTATTTATCAGCCACATTGAAATTATTCATTTGTTAACTTAAGATTTTGGGGATATTATTAGTGTTACAAATAAAAGTCAAGTATGTATTTGCATTAGAATCTTAGTGCGCATCTAACGATGCAGCTATATCAAATATTCAAGCACTATTTAAAAAGTCTTATACACTACTGCGAGAATCACTGTACCTCGTTAGGAGAAGTATTACTGGAATGACGTCACAGGTCGTATATAAGTGTGTGCTAGGACCGGCTGAGAATCAGTCGACGGCAGTTGAGTCTCGACGACAAACGTGTGCAGTGGAATCCAGTGAGGCGGTAGGCGTTCGACAAAGCCGCAGAATCCGCCGCGCTGGACTCCGAAATATTTTCGGACGTCCGCGCCCAGCGGCGTCCGCTGGCGGCGTCTCCGCGGTCCCTCGCTCCCTACGACGTCCGCGCCCGCCGACGTCTGCTGGCGGCGTCTCCGCGGTCCCTCGCTCCCTACGACGTCCACGTCCCAGCGGCGTCCGCTGGCGGCGTCTCCACGGTCCCTCGCTCAATACGACGTCCGCGCCCGCCGACGTCTGCTGGCAGCGTCTCCACGGTCCCTCGCTCACTACGACGTCCGCACCCAGCAGCATCTGCAGGCGGCGTCTCCGTGGTACCTCCCTCACTACGACGTCCGCGCCCGCCGACGTCTGCTGGCGGCGTCCCCGCGGTCCATGGCTCCCTACGACGTCCACGTCCCAGCGGCGTCCGCTGGCGGCGTCTCCACGGTCCCTCGCTCACTACGACGTCCGCACCCGCCGATGTCTGCTGGCAGCGTCTCCGCGGTCCCTCGCTCCCTACGACGTCCGCGCCCGCCGACGTCTGCTGGCGGCGTCTCTGCGGTCCCTCGCTCCCTACGACGTCCGCGTCCCAGCGGCGTCCGCTGGCGGCGTCTTCGCGGTCCCTCCCTCCCTACGACGTCCGCGCCCGCCGACGTCTGCTGGTGGCGTCTCCACGGCCCCTCGATCACTACGACGTCCGCACCTGCCGACGTCTGCTGGCGGCGACTCCACGGTCCCTCGCTCACTACGACGTCCGTGCCCGCCGACGTCTGCTGGCAGCATCTCCGCGGTCCCTCGCTCCCTACGACGTCCGCGCCCGCCGACGTCTGCTGGCGGCGTCTCTGCGGTCCCTCGCTCCCTACGACGTCCGCGTCCCAGCGGCGTCCACTGGCGGCGTCTCCGCGGTTCATCCCTCCCTACGACGTCCGCGCCCGCCGACGTCTGCTGGCGGCGTCTCCGTGGTCCCTCGCTCTCTACGACGTCCGCGCCCGCCGATGTCTGCTGGCGGCGTCTCCGTGGTCCCTCGCTCCCTACGCCGTTCACGCCAGCTGACATCTACTGGCGGCGTCTCTACGGTCCCTCGCTCCCTACACCGTCTGCGCCCGCCGACGTCTCCTGGCGGCGTCTCCGCGGTCCCTCGCTCTCCACGACGTCCGCGCCCAGCGGCGCCGCTGGCGGCATCTCCACGGACCCCTGCTCCCTACGATGTCTGCGCCCGCTGACGTCTGCTGGCGGCGTCTCCACGGTCGTTCAATCCCTACGACGTCCGCGCCCAGCGGCGTCCGCTGGCGGCGTCTTCGCGGTCCCTCCCTCCCTACGACGTCCGCGCCCGCCGACGTCTGCTGGTGGCGTCTCCACGGCCCCTCGATCACTACGACGTCCGCACCCGCCGACGTCTGCTGGCGGCGACTCCACGGTCCCTCGCTCACTACGACGTCCGTGCCCGCCGACGTCTGCTGGCAGCATCTCCGCGGTCCCTCGCTCTCCACGACGTCCGCGCCCAGCGGCGCCGCTGGCGGCATCTCCACGGACCCCTGCTCCCTACGATGTCTGCGCCCGCTGACGTCTGCTGGCGGCGTCTCCACGGTCGTTCAATCCCTACGACGTCCGCGCCCAGCGGCGTCCGCTGGCGGCGTCCCCGCGCTCCCTCGCTCCCTATGACGTCCGCGCCTGCTCACGCCTCTTGGCAGCATCTCTGCGGTCCCTCGCTCTCTATAACGTCCGCGCCCAGTGGCGTCCGCTGGCGGCGTCTCTGCGGTCCCTCGCTCTCCACGGCGTCCGCACCCAGCGGCGTCCGCTGGCGGCGTACCCGCAGTCCCTCGCTCCCTACGACGTCCGCGCCCAGCGGCGTCCGCTGGCGGCATCTCCACGGTTCCCCGCTCACTACAACGTCTGCGCTCGCTGACGTATTCTGGCGGCGTCTCCGCAGTCCCTCGCTCCCTACACGTCCGCGCCCATCGGCGTCCGCCGGCGGCGTCTCCGCGGTCCCTCGCTACCTATGACGTCCGCGCCTGCCAATGTCTGCTGGCGGCGTCTCTGCGGTCCCTCACTGCCTACGACATCCACGCCCTCCGACGTCTGCTGGCAGCATCGCTGCGGTCCCTCGCTCTCTACGACGTCTGTGCACAGCGGCGTCCGCTGGCGGCGTCTCTGCGGTTCCTCGCTCCCTACGACGTCCGCGCCCGCCGACGTCTGCTTGCGGCGTCTCCGCGGTCCCTCGCTCTCTACGACGACCACGCCCGCCGATGTCTGCTGGCGGCGTCTTCGTGGTCCCTCGCTCCCTACGCCGTTCGCGCCCGCCGATGTCTGCTGGCGGCGTCTCCGTGTTCCCCCGCTCCCTACACCGTCCGCGCCCGCCGACGTCTGCTGGCAGCATCTCTACGGTCCCTCGCTCTCTACGACGTCCGCGCCCAGCGGCGTCCGCTGGCGGCATCTCCACGGTCCCCCGCTCTCTACGACGTCTGCGCCCAGCGGCATCTGCTGGCGGCGTCTCTGTGGTCCCTCGCTCCCTACGCCGTCCATGCCCGCCGACGTCTGCTGGCGGCGTCTCCACGGTACCTCGCTCTCTACGACGCCCGCGTCCAGGGCGTCCGCTGGCGGCGTTTCCGTGGTCCCCCGCTCCCTGCGACGTCTGCGCCTGCTGACATCTGCTGGCGGCGTCTCCGCGGTCTCTCGCACCCTACGCCGTCCGCGCCCACTAACCTCTGCTGGCAGCATCTCTGCGGTCCCTCGCTCTCTACGACGTCTGCGCCCAGCGGCGTCCGCTGGCGGCGTCTCTGTGGTCCCTCGCTCCCTACGACGTCCATGCCCGACGTCGTCTGCTGGCGGCGTCTCCGCGGTACCTCACTCTCTACGACGCCCGCATCCAGGGGCGTCCGCTGGTGCGTTTCCGTGGTCCCTTGCTCCCTACGACGTCTGCGCCCAGCGGCGTCCGCTGGCGGCGTCTCCGCGGTCCCTCGCTCCCTACGATGTCGGCGCCCAGCGGCGTCCGCTGGCGGCATCTCCACGGTCCCCCGCTCCCTACGACGTCTGCGCCGCTGACGTCTGCTGGCGGCGTCTCCGCGGTCCCTAACTACCTACGACGTCCGCGGCCGCCGACGTCTGCTGGCGGCGTCTCCGCGGTCCTTCGCTCCCTACGACGTCCGCGCCCAGCGGCGTCCGCTCGCGGCATCTCCACGGTCCCTCGCTCTCCATGACATCCGCGCCCGGCGGCGTCTGCTGCCGGCGTCTCCGCGGTCCCTCGCTCCCTACGACGTCCGCGCCCAGCGGCGTCCGCTGGCGGCATCTCCACGGTCCCCCACTCCCTACGACGTCTGCGCACGCTGACGTCTGCTGGCGGCGTCTCCACGGTCGCTCGCTCCCTACGACGTCAGCGCCCAGAGGCGTCCGCTGGCGGTGTCCCTGTGGTCCCTCGCTCCCTACGACGTCCATGCCCGCCGACGTCTGCTGGCAGCATCACTGCGGTCCCTCGCTCTCTACGACGTCTGCGCCCAGCGGCGTCCGCTGGCGGCGTCTCTGTGGTCCCTCGCTCCCTACGACGTCCATGCCCGACGTCGTCTGCTGGCGGCGTCTCCGCGGTACCTCACTCTCTACGACGCCCGCATCCAGGGGCGTCACTGGTGCGTTTCCGTGGTCCCTTGCTCCCTACGACGTCTGCTCCCAGCGGCGTCCGCTGGCGGTGTCCCTGTGGTCCCTCGCTCCCTACGACGTCCATGCCCGCCGACGTCTGCTGGCAGCATCGCTGCGGTCCCTCGCTCTCTACGACGTCTGCGCCCAGCGGCGTCCGCTGGCGGCGTCTCCGCGGTCCCTCGCTCCCTACGATGTCGGTGCCCAGCGGCGTCCGCTGGCGGCATCTCCACGGTCCCCCGCTCCCTACGACGTCTGCGCCGCTGACGTCTGCTGGCGGCGTCTCCGTGGTCCCTAACTACCTACGACGTCCGCGGCCGCCGACGTCTGCTGGCGGCGTCTCCGCGGTCCTTCGCTCCCTACGACGTCCGCGCCCAGCGGCGTCCGCTCGCGGCGTCTCCACGGTCCCTCGCTCTCCATGACATCCGCGCCCGGCGGCGTCTGCTGCCGGCGTCTCCGCGGTCCCTCGCTCCCTACGACGTCCGCGACCAGCGGCGTCCGCTGGCGGCGTCTCTGCGGTCCCTCGCTCCCTACGACATCCGTGCCCGCTGACCTCACCTGGCAGCATCTCTGCGGTCCCTCGGTCTCTACGACATCCGCGCCCAGCGGCGTCCGCTGGCGGTATCTCCACGGTCCCCCGCACCCTACGACGTCTGCGCCGCTAACGTCTGCTGGCGGCGTCTCCGCGGTCCCTCACTACCTACGACGTCCGCGGCCGCCGACGTCTGCTGACGGCGTCTCCGCGGTCCTTCGCTCCCTACGACGTCCGCGCCCAGCGGCGTCCGCTTGCGGCGTCTCCATGGTCCGTTGCTCTCTACGACGTCCGCGCCCAGCGGCGTCCGCTGCCAGCGTCTCAGCGGTCCCTCGGTCCCTACGACGTCCGCGCCCAGCGGCGTCCGCTCGCGGCATCTCCACGGTCCCCCGCTCCCTACGAAGTCTGCGCCCATTGACGTCTGCTGGCGGCGTCTCCACGGTCGTTCAATCCCTACGACGTCCGCGCCCAGCGGCGTCCGCTGGCGGCGTCCCCGCGCTCCCTCGCTCCCTATGACGTCCGCGCCTGCTCACGCCTCCTGGCAGCATCTCTGCGGTCCCTCGCTCTCTATGACGTCCGCGCCCAGTGGCGTCCGCTGGCGGCGTCTCTGCGGTCCCTCGCTCTCCACGGCGTCCGCGCCCAGCGGCGTCCGCTGGCGGCGTACCCGCAGTCCCTCGCTCCCTACGACGTCCGCGCCCAGCGGCGTCCGCTGGCGGCATCTGCACGGTTCCCCGCTCACTACAACGTCTGCGCTCGCTGACGTCTTCTGGCGGCGTCTCCGCAGTCCCTCGCTCTCTACGACGTCTGTGCACAGCGGCGTCCGCTGGCGGCGTCTCTGCGGTTCCTCGCTCCCTACGACGTCCGCGCCCGCCGACGTCTGCTTGCGGCGTCTCCGCGGTCCCTCGCTCTCTACGACGACCACGCCCGCCGATGTCTGCTGGCGGCGTCTTCGTGGTCCCTCGCTCCCTACGCCGTTCGCGCCCGCCGATGTCTGCTGGCGGCGTCTTCGTGTTCCCCCGCTTCCTACACCGTCCGCGCCCGCCGACGTCTGCTGGCAGCATCTCTACGGTCCCTCGCTCTCTACGACGTCCGCGCCCAGCGGCGTCCGCTGGCGGCATCTCCACGGTCCCCCGCTCCCTACACCGTCCGCGCCCGCCGACGTCTGCTGGCAGCATCTCTACGGTCCCTCGCTCTCTACGACGTCCGCGCCCAGCGGCGTCCGCTGGCGGCATCTCCACGGTCCCCCGCTCTCTACGACGTCTGCGCCCAGCGGCATCTGCTGGCGGCGTCTCTGTGGTCCCTCGCTCCCTACGACGTCCATGCCCGCCGACGTCTGCTGGCGGCGTCTCCACGGTACCTCGCTCTCTACGACGCCCGCGTCCAGGGGCGTCCGCTGGCGGCGTTTCCGTGGTCCCCCGCTCCCTGCGTCGTCTGCGCCTGCTGACATCTGCTGGCGGCGTCTCCGTGGTCTCTCGCACCCTACGCCGTCCGCGCCCACTAACCTCTGCTGGCAGCATCTCTGCGGTCCCTCGCTCTCTACGACGTCTGCGCCCAGCGGCGTCCGCTGGCGGCGTCTCTGTGGTCCCTCGCTCCCTACGACGTCCATGCCCGACGTCGTCTGCTGGCGGCGTCTCCGCGGTACCTCACTCTCTACGACGCCCGCATCCAGGGGCGTCCGCTGGTGCGTTTCCGTGGTCCCTTGCTCCCTACGACGTCTGCGCCCAGGGGCGTCCGCTGGCGGTGTCCCTGTGGTCCCTCGCTCCCTACGACGTCCATGCCCGCCGACGCCTGCTGGCAGCATCGCTGCGGTCCCTCGCTCTCTACGACGTCTGCGCCCAGCGGCGTCCGCTGGCGGCGTCTCCGCGGTCCCTCGCTCCCTACGATGTCGGCGCCCAGCGGCGTCCGCTGGCGGCATCTCCACGGTCCCCCGCTCCCTACGACGTCTGCGCCGCTGACGTCTGCTGGCGGCGTCTCCGTGGTCCCTAACTACCTACGACGTCCGCGGCCGCCGACGTCTGCTGGCGGCGTCTCCGCGGTCCTTCGCTCCCTACGACGTCCGCGCCCAGCGGCGTCCGCTCGCGGCGTCTCCACGGTCCCTCGCTCTCCATGACATCCGCGCCCGGCGGCGTCTGCTGCCGGCGTCTCCGCGGTCCCTCGCTCCCTACGACGTCCGCGCCCAGCGGCGTCCGCTGGCGGCATCTCCACGGTCCCCCGCTCCCTACGACGTCTGCGCCCGCTGACGTCTGCTGGCGGCGTCTCCACGGTCGCTCGCTCCCTACGACGTCAGCGCCCAGAGGCGTCCGCTGGCGGTGTCCCTGTGGTCCCTCGCTCCCTACGACGTCCATGCCCGCCGACGTCTGCTGGCAGCATCGCTGCGGTCCCTCGCTCTCTACGACGTCTGCGCCCAGCGGCATCCGCTGGCGGCGTCTCCGCGGTCCCTTGCTCCCTACGACGTCCGCGACCAGCGGCGTCCGCTGGCGGCGTCTCTGCGGTTCCTCGCTCCCTACGACGTCCGCGCCCGCCGACGTCTGCTTGCGGCGTCTCCGCGGTCCCTCGCTCTCTACGACGACCACGCCCGCCGATGTCTGCTGGCGGCGTCTTCGTGGTCCCTCGCTCCCTACGCCGTTCGCGCCCGCCGATGTCTGCTGGCGGCGTCTTCGTGTTCCCCCGCTTCCTACACCGTCCGCGCCCGCCGACGTCTGCTGGCAGCATCTCTACGGTCCCTCGCTCTCTACGACGTCCGCGCCCAGCGGCGTCCGCTGGCGGCATCTCCACGGTCCCCCGCTCCCTACACCGTCCGCGCCCGCCGACGTCTGCTGGCAGCATCTCTACGGTCCCTCGCTCTCTACGACGTCCGCGCCCAGCGGCGTCCGCTGGCGGCATCTCCACGGTCCCCCGCTCTCTACGACGTCTGCGCCCAGCGGCATCTGCTGGCGGCGTCTCTGTGGTCCCTCGCTCCCTACGACGTCCATGCCCGCCGACGTCTGCTGGCGGCGTCTCCACGGTACCTCGCTCTCTACGACGCCCGCGTCCAGGGGCGTCCGCTGGCGGCGTTTCCGTGGTCCCCCGCTCCCTGCGTCGTCTGCGCCTGCTGACATCTGCTGGCGGCGTCTCCGCGGTCTCTCGCACCCTACGCCGTCCGCGCCCACTAACCTCTGCTGGCAGCATCTCTGCGGTCCCTCGCTCTCTACGACGTCTGCGCCCAGCGGCGTCCGCTGGCGGCGTCTCTGTGGTCCCTCGCTCCCTACGACGTCCATGCCCGACGTCGTCTGCTGGCGGCGTCTCCGCGGTACCTCACTCTCTACGACGCCCGCATCCAGGGGCGTCCGCTGGTGCGTTTCCGTGGTCCCTTGCTCCCTACGACGTCTGCGCCCAGGGGCGTCCGCTGGCGGTGTCCCTGTGGTCCCTCGCTCCCTACGACGTCCATGCCCGCCGACGCCTGCTGGCAGCATCGCTGCGGTCCCTCGCTCTCTACGACGTCTGCGCCCAGCGGCGTCCGCTGGCGGCGTCTCCGCGGTCCCTCGCTCCCTACGATGTCGGCGCCCAGCGGCGTCCGCTGGCGGCATCTCCACGGTCCCCCGCTCCCTACGACGTCTGCGCCGCTGACGTCTGCTGGCGGCGTCTCCGTGGTCCCTAACTACCTACGACGTCCGCGGCCGCCGACGTCTGCTGGCGGCGTCTCCGCGGTCCTTCGCTCCCTACGACGTCCGCGCCCAGCGGCGTCCGCTCGCGGCGTCTCCACGGTCCCTCGCTCTCCATGACATCCGCGCCCGGCGGCGTCTGCTGCCGGCGTCTCCGCGGTCCCTCGCTCCCTACGACGTCCGCGCCCAGCGGCGTCCGCTGGCGGCATCTCCACGGTCCCCCGCTCCCTACGACGTCTGCGCCCGCTGACGTCTGCTGGCGGCGTCTCCACGGTCGCTCGCTCCCTACGACGTCAGCGCCCAGAGGCGTCCGCTGGCGGTGTCCCTGTGGTCCCTCGCTCCCTACGACGTCCATGCCCGCCGACGTCTGCTGGCAGCATCGCTGCGGTCCCTCGCTCTCTACGACGTCTGCGCCCAGCGGCATCCGCTGGCGGCGTCTCCACGGTCCCTTGCTCCCTACGACGTCCGCGACCAGCGGCGTCCGCTGGCGGCGTCTCTGCGGTCCCTCGCTCCCTACGACATCCGTGCCCGCTGACCTCTCCTGGCAGCATCTCTGCGGTCCCTCGGTCTCTACGACATCCGCGCCCAGCGGCGTCCGCTGGCGGTATCTCCACGGTCCCCCGCACCCTACGACGTCTGCGCCGCTAACGTCTGCTGGCGGCGTCTCCGCGGTCCCTCACTACCTACGACGTCCGCGGCCGCCGACGTCTGCTGGCGGCGTCTCCGCGGTCCTTCGCTCCCTACGACGTCCGCGCCCAGCGGCGTCCGCTGGCGGCGTCTCCATGGTCCGTTGCTCTCTACGACGTCCGCGCCCAGCGGCGTCCGCTGCCAGCGTCTCAGCGGTCCCTCGGTCCCTACGACGTCCGCGCCCAGCGGCGTCCACTGGCGGCATCTCCACGGTCCTTTGCTCCCTACGACGTCTGCGCCCGCCGACGTCTGCTGGCGGCGTCTCCACGGTCGTTCAATCCCTACGACGTCCGCGCCCAGGGGCGTCCGCTGGCGGCGTCTCCGCAGTCCCTTGCTCCCTAAGACATCCGCGCCCAGCGGCGTCCGCTGGCGGCGTCTCTGCGGTCCCTCGCTCCCTACGACTTCCGCGCCCAGCGGCGTCCGCTGGCGGCATCTCCACGGTCCCTCGCTCCCTACGCCGTCCGTGCCCGCCGACGTCTGCTGGCTGCGTCTCCGCGGTCCCTCGCTCTCTACGACGTCCGCGCCCAGCGGCGTCCGCTGGCGGTGTCTCTGTGGTCCCTCGCTCCCTACGACGTCCATGCCCGCCGACGTCTGCTGGCAGCATCGCTGCGGTCCCTCGCTCTCTACGACGTCTGCGCCCAGCGGCGTCCACTGGCGGCGTCTCCACGGTCCCTCGCTCCCTACGATGTCCGCGCCCAACGGCGTCCGCTGGCGGAATCTCCACGGTCCCCCGCTCCCTACGACGTCTGCGCCGCTGACGTCTGCTGGCGGCGTCTCCGCAGTCCCTAACTACCTACGACGTCCGCGGCCGCCGACGTCTGCTGGCGGCGTCTCCGCGGTCCCTCGCTCTCTACGACGTCCGCGCCCAGGGGCGTCCGCTGGCGGCGTCCTCGTGGTCCCTTGCTCCCTACGACGTCCGCGCCCAACGGCGTCCGCTGGCGGCGTCTCTGCGGCCCCCGCTCTTTACGACGTCCGCGCCCGCCGACGTCTGCTGGCAGCATCTCTGCGGTCCCTCGAACTCTACGACGTGCGCGCCCAGCGGCTTCCGCTGGCAGCGTCTCCGCTGTCCCTTGCTCCCTACGACGTCCGCGCCCAGCGGCGTCCGCTGGCGGCGTCCCTGCGGTCCATCGCTCCCTACGACGTCCGCGCCCAGCAGCGTCTGCTGGCGGCATCTCCACGGTCCCCCGCTCCCTACGAAGTCTGCGCCTGCTGACGTCTGCTGGCAGCGTCTCCGCGGTCCCTCACTACCTACGACGTCCGCGGCCGCCGACGTCTGCTGGCGGCGTCTCCGCGGTCCCTCGCTCCCTACGACGTCCGCGCCCAGCGGCGTCCGCTGGCGGCATCTCCACGGTCCATCGCTTCCTACGACGTCTGCGCCCACCGACGTCTGCTGGCGGCGTCTCCGCGGTCCCTCGCTCCCTACGACGTCTGCGCCCACCGACGTCTGCTGGCGGCGTCTCCGTGGTCCCTCGCTCTCTACGACGTCCGCGCCCAGGGGCGTCTGCTGGCGGTGTCTCCGCGGTCCCTTGCTCCCTACGACGTCCGCGCCCAGCGGCGTCCGCTGGCGGCGTCTCTTCAGTCCCTCGCTACCTACGACGTCCGCACCCGCCGACGTCTGCTGGCAGCATCTCTGCGGTCCCTCTCTCTCTACGACGTCCGCGCCCAGCGGCGTCTACTGGCGGCGTCTCCGCGGTCCCTTGCTCCCTACGACGTCCGCGCCCAGCGGCGTCCGCGCCAGCGGCGTCCGCTGGCGGCGTCCCTGCGGTCCCTCGCTCCCTACCGTCTTCACTTGATGTTTTCGTTGAATCCGTCCTATCTTGCTGGATAGTGCGCCACAGTATGGGAGAATAACTTTGACTGGAGAGAACACATAGAAAATATTGTGGGGAATGCGTATCAAAGGTTAAGTTTCATTGGCAGAACGCTTCGAAGATGCACCAGCTCCACCAAAGAGACTGCCTACATCACAATTGTGCGTCCTCTCCTGGAGTACTGTTGCCCCTTGTGGGACCCTCACCAGGTGGGACTGACGGAAGATATTGAGAAGGTTCAGAGAAGGGCAGCTCGTTTTGTTTTATCACGTTACGGGGGGAAAGCGTCACGGAAATGTTGCACGAATTGGCGTGGAAATCATTAAAAGAAAAACGTTATTCATTGCGGCGTGATCTGTTTGCGAAGTTTCAATCACCGACTTTTACTTATGAATGTGAAAATATTTTGCTAGCACTCACCTACTTAGGGAAACATGACCATCCCAATAAAATAAGAGAAATCAATTCGAAAACGGAACGATTTAGGTGTTCTTTCTTTCCGCGCGCTAATAGAGAATGGAACGGTAGAGAAAAGTTATGAAAGTAGTTAATGAACCCTCTGCCAGGCACTTAAATGTGATTTGCAGAGTATCTATGTAGATGTAGATGTATGTAGATGTAGATGTAGATGTAGAGAAATGCAGTGGCAGTATCCTCCTGAGGTGCCTCAACTGTTTCCGCCTGTGGTGCAGTTGTTGTGTGTCGTAGGGCTCTCCAAATTTGCCACTCTGTGTAGCCGTTCTTACGGAATACAGTCTTTAAGTGATCGAGTTCTTCATTGAGACTCTCACTGTCCGAGAATGTATGCCAGTTTGACACAGTGATCCGGCCGCACACCCGTAAACTTTTTCATCTAGAATTACGCCGGGAGAAGCTAAAGAATCACATAAATTATTTTTGTTTGTCGACGGTAATTTAAATTTATGAGCACAGTAATTTTGAACAGTGCATTGGAAAGAGGACTGGAAAATCTACCTCAAAATTTTGTACCTAAATAATTGCTTAAATATTCGTTGTGCGAAGGCCGAAAGACTTAGTTATTAGTCACACTGAAATTATTCATTTGTTTAAAGTTAAGATTTTGGGGGGTATAATTAGTGTTACAAATAAAAGTAAAGTATGTATTTGCATTAGAATTTTAGCGCGAAACAATGCCGCCATATAACATTTCAAGCATTATTTAAAAAGTCTTGTACACTACTGCGAGATTCACTGAACCTCGTTAGGAGACGTATTACTGGAATGACGTCACATGTCTTCTATAACTGGGTGCCGGGACCGGCTGAGAATCAATCGACGTCAGTTGAATCTCGAAGTCAAACGTGTGCAGTGGAATTCAGTGAGGCGGTAGATGTTCGACACAGCCGCAGAATCCGCCGCGCTAGACTCCGAAATATTTTAGTACATTTGTGGACTTTGATTGTGAACAGTATTCGGAACTGAGAAATCATTCATCGCGTTCTGACTTGGGAACTTTAATAACAATCATTTCACGAACATAATCCAAATGATTAAATATTTATGTAGCAATAGGTTCAACAATATTGCTGGCTCGAAGTAATCATATCAGCCGGAGTGTAACTAATTTAATGTTTCTCGCCAGATATAAAGATGCAAATGGCAATAAACAATTTTAGTACAAACGCAACCCTAACGTTGTAGTCAGTTATTTAGCAGATACTGCCCTAGTTAAAAATTGCCTGACGTTGTAAGTTTAGTTTCATAAATAAATGTATAAGTGTATGGACAACAACGAGTCTGAAGGTAATACGAGTAAGTCATCCGATAAGACAAAGTTAGTTGAATTAAGGGTACGTACTGTTACAAGTGTCTGTAGATTATTAGTAACGAAAAATTTTAGAAGCGTGCAGTTTACCTGAATATGTATTGGCCCACATTAGGTTACGGTAGTAACACTAAAAGTGGGCCTTTGCAATCGTCTTTTGACAGCTCGAAATTTAAATGAAAATAACGGCTTAACGATTTATCTGACACGAAAATTGAATAAACTAATTTCAACAAGAGAAAATTCTCAACAACTTCGCTATCTCATGTTTTTTTCTCATATCACGCATCGTTTCAGAGATATTTGCAAAAATAACGGCGATTTTGGGATGTCTGTCTGTCCGTAAGGTGTTCCCTGTTTTTAAGACGAACCGTTCAACCGATCAACACCAAATTTTACAGACATAATTGTAGGCCGCCAGAGACCAGAACCTCTCTTTTTCAAATTTTTCGGACAAAAAATACGGTATTAATAGCAAAAAAAGCCGTTTGTAATGTAATTTTAATTGCAAATAAACCGTTCATCTGAATTGAATAAACTAATTTGTAGAGGAGAAAATTCTCTACAACTTTGTTCCCTTATGTTATTTTCATATCTCGTATCGTTTAAGAGATATTTGCAAAAATAACGGAGTTTTGACACATTCCATTAAATGAACGAAAACCAGCCCCGGCCGCGGTGGCCGAGGGGACTGAGGCACTCCAGTCACGGTCTGCACGGCCACTACGGTCGGGGGTTCGAATCCCCCCTCGGGAATGGACATTTGTGCCGTCATAGTTCCAAGTAGTTCATAAGTAGTTTGTAAGTTTATGGACTGATGACCCCGTAGTTATGTCTCTTAAGCTATACAAACATTTGAACATTTGAAAACCAGCCATTCGCAGATGTCACGTCACATTCCTCGCCCAGAACTCTCTGTGGCATACGACATCTTGCGTTTCGTATTTGATGATTTTCTTATTGTAACTTACACTTTGTCATTTCAGAGCAATGGCGCACTGAAAAATTAACAAAAAAAGTCGTTCTTCGTACGATAAATGATAATCTAGTGTTTACAAATGCCATATTAGAATCAGTTAACAAGGGCCATCAGTAGTATGAAATTAAAGAACATAGCTGCTAACTGTTTGCTGTAGCGTAGTGGGCAATGTGTTGGACTGCGACGCTGAAGTTGAGTGGTTCATAACTCGCTACTACCTAATTTTTTTCCTAAAAGGGTGTCAGACACTCTTATTAATAATTTTTTTATTATTTAGATTATTATTTTGGTCCAAAATGATTGCAAAAACTTGTGTTGTTGTTGTTGTTGTCGTGGTCTTCAGTCCGGAGACTGGTTTGATGCAGCTCTCCACAATACCCTATCCTGAGCAAGCCTCTTCATCTCCACATAAGAACGGCAACCTACATCTGTCTGAATCTGCTTACTGTATCCATCTCTTGGTCTTCCTCTGCGGTTTTTACCCCACACACTTCCCTCCAACGCTAAATTCACAATCCCTTGATGTCTAAGAATGTGCCCTACCAATCTATACGTTCTTTTAGTCAAGGTATGCCGGAAATTTCTTTTCTCCCCAATTCTGTTCAGTACCTCCTAATTAGTTACGCGATCCACCCACCTAATCTTCAGCATTCTTCTGTAGCACCAGATTTCAAAAGCCTCAATCCTCTTCCTGTCCGCACTGTTTATTGTCCATGTTTCACTCCCATACAAGGCAAAACTCCATACAAATGCCTTCAGAAAGGACGTCCTTAGGCTTAAATCAATATTCGATGTTAACAAATTTCTCTCTTCCAATAACGCTTTTCTACCCATTGCCATTCTGCATTTTATATCCTCTGTACTTCGACCATCATTTGATATTTTACTGCCCAAGTAACAGAACTCATCTACCTCCTTTATTGCTTCGTTTCCTAATCTAATTCCTTCTGCATTACCTGATTTTCTTAGACTGCACTCCATTACCCTAGTTTTGCTCTTGTTAATGTTCATCTTATATGCAGCTTTCAGCACACCGACCATTCCGTTCAGTTGCTCTTCCAGGTCCTTTGCTGTATCTGACAGAATTACTATGTCGTCGGCAAAACGCAATGTTTTTAATTCTTCCCCCAGAACTTTAATTCCTTCACCAAATTTCTCCTTGCTTTCCTTTATAGCTTGCTCAATGTACCAATTGAATAACATTGGAGAAAGGCTACAACCCTGTCTTACTCCCTTTTCAACCACTGCATCCCTTTCATGCCCTTCAACTCTTGACAACCGCTGTCTGGTTTTTGTACAAGTTGTAAATAACCTTACGCTCCCTGTATTTTACTCCTGCTTGGTTCAGAACTTTAAAGAGTTGATTCCAATCAACATTGTCAAAAGCCTTCTCCAAATCTACAAAAGCAAGAAATGTAGGTTTGCCTTTTCTTAATCTATCTTCTAGGATAAGCCGTAAAGTGAGTATTGCCTCCCGTGTTCCTACATTTCTCCTGAACCCAAACTGATCTTCCCCGAGGTCGGCTTCTACCAGCTTTTCCATCCTTCTGTAAATAATTCGTGGTAATATTTTGCAACCATGACTTATTAAACTGATGGTTCTGTAGATTTCACACCTGTCTGCACCTGCTTTCTTTGGTATGGGGATTATAACATTTTTCTTAAAGTCTGAGGGTACTTCACCTGTCTCATACATCTTACACACCAGGTGAAACAATTTTGTCATGGCTGGTTCTCCCAGTGACTTCAGTAGCTCTGAGGGAATATCATCTACTCCAGGGGCCATGTTTCGACTTAGGTCTTTCAGTGCTCTGTCAAATTCATCTCTCAGTATAGTATCTCCTATTTCATCCTCATCTACTTCTTCTCCCCTTTCTACAATATTGCCGCTAAGTTCATTTCCTTCATAGAGCCTCTCTATATACTCTTTCCACCTTTCAGCTTTCCCTTCTTTGCTGAAAACTGGTTTTCCATCAGAGTCCTTGATATTCATAGAGCTGTTTTTCTTATCTCCAAAGGTTTCTTTTATTTTCCTGTAGGCTGTATCTATTTTTCCCCTATTTATACATTCTTCTACATCCCTGCATTTGACTTCTAGCCACTCCTGCTTAGCCATTTTGCACTTCCTGTCAATCTCATTTCTTAGTCGTCTGTACTTCATTTTGCCTGTTTCATTTACTGCATTTTTATATTTTCTCCTTTCATCAATTAAATTTAGTATCTCCTGTGATATCCAAGGATTTTTTGTAGGTCTTGCCCTCCTACCTATTTTGTCCTGTGCTGCCTTCACTATTTCATCTCTCAATGCTACCCATTCCTCCTCTACTGTTTTATTTTCCCCAGTTTCTGTCAATTGTTGCCTAAAGCTCCCTCTGAAATTCTCAAGAACTTCAGGTTCCTTCAACTTATCCATGTCCCATCTCCTTATTTTCCTACCTTTTTGTAGTTTCTTCAATTTCAGCCTGCAGTTCATAACTAACAAGTTATGGTCAGAGTCTGTATCTGCCCCAGGGTATGTTAAACAGTTTCAAACCTGGTTCCGAAATCTATGCCTTACCATTATAAAATCTATCTGGTATCTCCCGGTGTCTCCTGGTCTCTTCCACGTATACAACCTTCTTTTGTGATTCTTAAACCAGGTGATTGTTATAACCAAATTATGTTCCGTGCAAAATTCTACCAGGCGGCTTCCTCTTTCATTCCTTTTGCCCAGACCATATTCACCTACTATTTTCCCTTCCCTTCCTTGTCCTACTACCGAATTCCAGTCTCCCATAACAATTAAGTTTTCCGCTCCCTTAATTTTCTGAATAATTTCCTTTAGCTCCTCATATATTTCTTCGATCTCCTCATCGTCGGCAGAGCTAGTTGGCATATAAACCTGTACTACTGTGGTTGGTGTTGGCTTCGTATCTCTCTTGACTACGATAATGCGATCACTGTGTTGCTCATAGTAGTTTACCCGCATTCCTATTTTCTTATTCATTATCAGACCTACTCCTGTAATACCCCCAAATGATTTTGTATTTATAATGCTGTACTCGCCTGACCAAAAATCCTGTTCCTCTCTCCACCGAACTTCACTAATCCCTACTATATCTAACTTCAACCTATCCATTTCCCTTTTTAAATTTTCTAGCTTCCCTACCCGATTAAGGCATCTAACATTCCACGCTCCGATCCGTAGAATGCCAGTGTTGTCTTTCCTGATGATCACATCCTCCTGAGTAGTCCCCGCCCGGAGATCCGAATGGGGGACTATTTTACCTCCGGAATATTTTACCCGAGAGGATGCCATCATCATATTTTCATACAGTAGAGCTGCATGTCGTCGGGAAAAGTAACGGCTGTAGTTTCCCCTTGCTTTCAGCCGTTCGCAGTAACTGTGTGGCAAAGCCACATTAGCTGATGTTACTAGGCCAGCTCAGTCAATCATCCAGACTATTGCCCCTGTAACTACTGAAAAGGCTGCTGCCCCTCTTCAGGAACCACACGTTTGTCTGGCCTCTCCACAGATACCCCTCCGCTATGGTTGCACCTACGGTACGGCTATCTGTATCGTTGAGGCACGCAAGCCACCCCACCCCGGCAATGTCTGTGGTTCATGGGAGTGCTGCAAAAACTTATAAAACTATAAATCTAAAGTGGGCCGTAAAACACGTCAGTGCGGTTTTTTTTATTTTGACTATTTGCGTTCAAATATTTCTCTCTTAGATGTAGAATCATTTAACTTCCAATCCTGAGATTGAAAAATATAACTCTCACTCAACAAACATGACACACGTCGAGAATATTTATCGGAAACAGCAAAACGTAGCTAGTACACGCAGAAAACGCTAGGCAACGCGAGCATACATTCAGTTGTGAATACAGTTCTTACGTTCGTAGTTGTCCAGACGCTGGTACATTGTTCTGATACGAAAAGAGGCCGATTTTCAAGAGATAAGTGACTTGAACTTACACATTGTGTTCGGCAATTCCCATTAGAAAGTTCAAGGACTTGCAGAAGGGAGTGGATACACACACATGAATGTTGATGTGTCAGACATTCGCCTCGTTTTTACGGTTTCTATAACGGAAGAAGTATGATGGCTGTGAACTACGTGAACATTCTCGCTAACCACCTGTGTACACTACTTGAGGTGTTCTGTTCCCCTGCACCTATGGTAGGTTGTAGCAAAATAACTACAAGCGTCAGAAGATCGGAATAGTGGTACAGTGATTTCAGAAGTATGGTAGTAAACTAATATTATTGTCCTGCCCTTCAAACAGTCCTGATCTGAAACCAATAGAACACATTACGGGACATGTCTGTTGACCCATTATTACACATTCTTCCCGAAACCTACCAAGGACTTGTCGAAGCTGTAACACAAATAGTAGCAGCTGTCTTATATCCCTAAGTTGGACGAGCGCGCTCTTGGGCAAGTTCCCAAGAATTTGTTAGCTCATCAGTGTATGGTTAATATTAAATGAATAGTGACTGACAAAGAGAGGACGCCTACTCGCCATCGCCGAATTCGTCCGAATTTATGGTACATGTAGGGTATGGTGAGACACGAAAGTGCCCTTAGCGGGAACTCCACATGGCGAAGCGTTTAGGAAATAGAAGGAAGTTTGATAAGGATCTATCGCCTTATGTCCCTGTGACGCCTTTTTTAGGAAGCGGTGTTTGGCTCAGCGGTAAAAGGGCGGATTCCTATTGGGAAGGTCGTGGTTTCAACTCCACCCAGCGGCAATTTTTTTTTCTGCTCCTTGGCAATGCGTACACCTACATATTGTTCTTGTAGGGATCGTGACGACAAAAGTAGATTAATTACAGCATGCACGGAGGATTTAAACATTATTCTTCCCACGCTCAATACGTGAATGGAATGGGAAAAAATCCTAATAACGTACCCTCTCCCATGCACTTCACAGTGGTTTGCAGAGTATTGAGAAAGGTGTAGATGTAGACTGACGTCACAATTAACCGCAACATCATCAGCGCCACCAATGTCAAATTAAAATCACGATTATTCGTGTTTGAACATTATGGACCGTTCACAACCCCAAGTTTGCAAGATAATGTGGTTGTCTTAAATAATGACGTCCCATGCTGATATTGTGCACATATAAATACAAAATAACATATATGATGTTGCGGTTGATCGTGAAGTCAGTAGTGTACGCATTGCCAAGGAGCAAAAAAATATTTGCCACCGGGTGGAATCGAAGTCGCGAACCTTTCAATACAAAGCCTATCTCTTACAGCTTTTCTTTTTTTCCTTTAGGTATATCTATGCTTTGGGGCCGTTGTTTCCGGTTCGTTCTTGATTGTTAGTTGAATCTTTTGTGTCCCAGCCTCGTCGCCGCTTTTGTGTCTCGTTTCCGTCGTAGGTGTCGGTGGCCGAGTGGAAAGACCGACACAGGAATAAGGAAGCACGCTTGTGCAGGTACGGAGGTGAGCAGCCAGTGGGACAGCAGCAACTAGAAACACTAGAGTAAATTAGAACAAGATATATATTGCACAGAATTTATACAATACTTAACTTTTACATAGCTCAGTACTGCAGAGTGTGGATACATAGTTGAGCTAGAGGTCTGCCTAGTGCCTGTCCGATAGCCAAGTCTTCACTGGTGCCTATCTGATTCCGAAGTCTTAACTGGTTCCTATCTCAGTCCCAAGTGAACGATGTCGTTCAGTGGTGCCCACGAGCGGAATTGTGCTGAGGGCGCTCGTGGCTCACGTCGTAAGAACGCCGCACCGTGCGTGCATGGCGGCGTGCGGCGAAAGTAAGTGGCGCGCACTTTGGACTTGTGCGACACCACAGAATCTTTGGCTCAGCTTTCTTATTACAGAGTGCGTTTAGTCCCCTCACCGGGCGCGCTGAGCCACGGCGCCCAGCACTACTGAGCCAAACACCGCTTTTTAAACAGACGCGCTGAGGGGCATTTGATAAGGTGCATAACATGATAGATCCGTATCAAACTTCCTTTTATTTCCTAAACGTTTAGCCATCTGGAGTTCCCACTTGGTGCACTTTCATATCTCATTTTGTACAATAAGTTTGGACGAATTCGACGATTACGAGTAGGCGTCTTCTCCTTGTGAGACAAGACTAACAGAAGTATGGAAATAGGATACTGATCAGAAAGTAGTTTTAGCAAATACCTTCTTTCGACGGTTTTGTCATATTTTATTTCATGAGTGTTGCTAGACAGAGATACTCGTTTGTCTCCATGGGCTGTGCCTGATAGTACAGGCGGACTAACAGGCCATTTTGGTAACTGAGTAACGAGGACACTTGATTCCATCTGCAATGAGCAACCTTACCTCCTTTTCAGCGTTAGTTGTAAGATCTTTCACGTGGCCGGTAATAATATTCCTGGATTCACGTGTTCATTCTTCCTCTTTGCATCTATGGGCAATTCAATTTCAGTCTTGTGTCGTAAAAAGTAGACGATAATATCTTTGTCACACTCGTAGTTGTGATACGCAAATGCTTCCGGTTGTTTTTTTTAGGAGCGAAAGTAATGTAATCTCGCGATTATGACACTCATACTTCTGAATGTATTCAATGTAAAATTTTCGAATAAAGTACAAAATGAGGGCTCTATTGTATAGGTTGACGTGGTATTAATGCAGTATTTTTAGGACTTAAATTTCATGTACTTTTTAATAATTTTCCTCTTTTGTGTATAAAATGCATTGTAAATGGAGTAAAAAGTATGCCATATTGCTCAGTATTTGATTTAAAAACAGTATTAATAAAAAGTTTTAATGGTATCCTGAGTAGAGAGCTATAGAAAAATAAAATGTATTTAGAAACTTTGACAAATTCGCCGGTTGCGCTACGCCGTGTTGTATGCAGCCAGTCGGTCCTTAACCCACCCGTTGGTCGTGTCCACCTACGAGGCATTTTCTCCTTTATTGTGGCGGACGATTGCCCGACGCAGTCTATAACTTAAGAGTGCAGTGCGCGCTTCGAATTTGTTACTTAGTTATTTTTCCACTCCATAATTTAAAAAAAGGAAATTAACGTGTATTAAAAAGCATTTCAATCCTATGTAAGTTTAACACTCATGAAAAATGTATTTATTTTAATAAATGGAACAAGGTTTGACGATAATTAATTAATTGTTGTCATGTTTCTGTCATAGACCTAAATGAACTTACGCTATTCAGCTTCAAAATGAGCCATAGTTCACTGAAATCCGCTATGATGTCCTTGAATACACAGTACACAAAGTGTCACATTCGCAAAATAACGTCAACTTCACCGAATTTTAACTCGAAAAATAGTAATCATTTAAGGGATAAATTCAGGACGGTTTTTCCTTTTATTTTCATTGGCCCATGTAGAAATTATTTATTATTAAAAAAAAATTAGGTCAATTTTCTCTTTTTCGTCCGACTTAAATGCGATAGCCCATATGCCTCTCAGATTCTGTGGTATCTCAAGAAATCACCGTCGTGTCTGCACTAGCGTTGATATTTTGATGAACGTGACTGTAGCTGAGATCTCCCAAGTGTCTCAGTTAATACATATTCTTAAATATTAAATAATGAAATTTCGAAGGTGCACCGACTAACACTGTTCGCTAGCAGATCACTCACATGCAGATCGGATTTCGTTTTTACAGCAGGTTTTTTCGTCGACTATTAGGGAATTCATTTGAAAAAAGGAACAGTAAAGAAAGCTACGGACAATGAAAGTAGGAACAGCTGCTAGAAAAATATATTTTGAATCAAGTACATACATGAGATGTAGTTGCCATGCCACAAATTTCCAGAAACTTTACTCACATAATATAGCCGCTGGGCGAGAAATAGATTTGCTGTACGACAAGTCGGAAATACAAAGATTTACATAACATATCAGAATAAGACCAGTCCTCAGACAGACCTCAGAAATGAAGTAACAAATGCCATAATAGTCAAAAAACTATCCATGGGTTATCTTTACGATCACAGTAAGAGGGGTCGGACTAAGATGTCCATCACGCTATATGTCGGTTTTTCAGCTCACGAAAATGGCTGTGTAAATGCTTCGGCTACACAATCACAACCGCCCGTAATTGTGGAGTACTGCGAAGCATTAAACATCACAATGTCATCGTGGATGACTGACAAGGAGACCACATGGGTATCGGATTTTAGAATTTCTTTATATTTATGGTACGTGAAGTTCAGAACTTAAATAACAATCAGCCAAAGCCAATCGACGCAACTCTCAAAAATCGACTTTGAAGTTTGGCAAAGTGCACGTAAGTAGTAAGTACCAGTAATTAAACAATATGCCGTATCTGTTCGTGCAGCTCAGGTGGTTGCGTTCTGGCCTTCCAACCCGGGGGTCTGTGGTTGGAATCCTGTCATGGCCGAACTTTTCTATTTTTTCCGTTTTTTCGAATACTTACACAATTTTAATGTCTAATGGTAATTTTTACTAAAAGTTTTCGTGTTTTTAGTAATTTTTTATGGAGAGTTGTTATAATGATAGTCAATCAAAAAACGTAAGGTATATTTTTTACAGTATTGGCTTCACTATTAGTTGAAGACGTTATTCTTTGATTATTCAGCTTGTGAAGAGCTACGGCACTATTTGGAAAGTAATCTCCCTAGCTAATAATGGCTTTCCAAGATGCTACCCTATTCAACCTCCGTTTTTCGTGACGACCAGGTTTTCAACTCGTCTAAATACACATAAAAAAACTGAAACAACACGTGGAATTAGAGATCTCAGAATGTTTTATATAGCCGGCCGCGGTAAGGAATTTCTTTCTCAATATTTTTCTCAGTATATACGGACTATACATTACTCGCGGTAGTTTTTATAGCTCCATATAAAAAGTCATGCATCAAAGGAGTTAGATGTTAACGGAAACATGTGTAAGAAATGACAGATTTCATTCATTTATTTTTTTCATTTGTTGTTGCTTCAACGCTACTTTCGGTCCTTTGTTTAACAGATGTATAATCAATACAGGTGTGTTACTTTTAGCCGGCCGCGGTGGCCGCGGGGACTGAGGCGCTCCAGTCACGGTCTGCACGGCCACTACGGTCGCGGGTTCGAATCCCCCTCGGGGATGGATATTTGTGCCGTCCTTAGTATTTGCTAAGTAGTTTGTAAGTTTAGGGAAAGTGGCACAAGTTTCTCACTTCAGATATCTAGGAGAGATGATCCAACCATCAGGACTGAACTCAATAGCCAATCAAGAAAGGGTCTCAAGATTACAAAGAGCATATAAGCTAACTTGGAACCATTATAATAAGATAATTTAAATTCAAATGTTTGTAAAGTTATGGGACTTAACTACGGGGTCATCAGTCCCTAAACTTACAAAATACTTATCAACTTCTTAAGAACTAGGACGGCACAAATATCCATGCCCGAGGGGAGATTCGAACCCCCGACCGTAGTGGCCTTCCAGACCGTGGCTGAAGCGCCTTAGTCCACTCGGCCACCGCGGCCGGCAATAAGAAATCTACTTCTTTCAATGCAAAACTAAGGCATTAAAACACAGTAGTCCTACCAGAGGCACTCTATGCTGCAGAAACTACAGTGATTCATGGTCATACGAAGATCAGAGAAATTGAAAAAAGGAAAGAAAAATTATGAGGAAAATATATGGTTCAGTGTTTCGGGAAGGAATTTGGATAAAGCGGCCAACTAGGGAGATTTACAAAGACATGGAAACAATAACGGACACCATCAGAAAGAGAAGTAGGAAATTTTATGGACATATCATCAGGATGAATGAAACCAGGCTCACAAGGTAAATATTTGAGATAGCAAACAAGAGCAAAAACAAGACGAAGTGGATCAATGAAACAGAAGAGGATATTAAAGAACTGGGAATCACACAAGACAACATAAACAATAGTGAACAGTTCAGGAACATTATAAAGAAACATAAACAAGAACACACGGAGAACAGAACAGGGAAAAAGTGGTCAGAAGAATGCAAGAGTGAACACAGTGAACGCATGAAGAGAATTTGGGAAGAACGAAGGAAGAAGAAGAAGACGTCATAATTACTCAAGTTCAATCGCTCTCTTTAAAGGGAATAATCGAAAATAATAAATAATAATAAAATATATATATATCCCAGTGGGATTCAAACCTCCGACTCTAAAGTTGTAACGCCTTCCTCTACCACCCGAACTAAACCGACAGATGTTGCAACTGTTTTAATTACTGGTACTTACGTGCACTTTGCAAAACTTCAAACTGGATTTTCTCAAGAATTTTTGAGAGTTGCGTCGAATGGCTTTGGCCGATTGTTATTTAAGTTCTGAACTTCATGCACCATGAATATAGAGAAATTCTATAATCCGATACTTACGTGGTCTCCTTGTGAGAGAGGCTTCTCCCAGAGTATTGGGAAGCACGGGTCACTAAATGTCGGTAACTGCAGAATGCTATCACGATGTCTATACTTTCACGCACTGCAATGCAGTGGGGTTTGATAGCTGCTCTCCTGGTTATTTTAAGATTCAGTCAACTAATTGCGACGCATCTCTGCGTTATGCAAAATTGATCTTGAAACCAACGTAACAGAGGAGGGAGGAACGAGCATTCTTGATGTTGTGGCGGCCTGCCGTGCCCTCAAGTTAAGTGACCTGTTAGGACGAGAATTCTTCGAACTTTCCTCCCTCCGCCATCGCGTGCTTCAGACGACGATTTGAAGCAACGACCAGGAAACCAGCTAAATTTCGCCATCCTAAGCGTTTTCTGTGTAAATTAAAAGAGGAATGCTAAAATTTATCATTCACCCTCCAACAGGGCATTAAATAACATATTAACTGGGCGACACTTGTGTCGCCCAGTGCTGAGATTTTGTCGCCCAGTGGCTATGGTTAGTGCCGGCAATTTATTTTTATTGAATGACATATCAAATGTACCGGAAATTAAAAAATAACCTCTTGTAAATCTTTTAGAGCATAGGTTCCCAACCTTTTCAGTCTTGTTACCCCTAAGACCTACTAGGGAAATTCATTTTTTACAAATTGAGGAACCATAACGTAATATGAGATTTTAAGACAAATGATTTATTAACATTTACAGAAAGTGCACTGGAAGGTATTTTAAGTAATCATAGTACTGATATTAGTTTATTTTAATACTATTTTCATTTAATAGCCATATCAAATTAAAGTGAACTTATAAGAGGTACTGTATTCTATTTAACTACTTAACAAATAAAAGACAACAAAAACAATTGAAAGATTGTTTAACAAAATTAGGATACATAAATGATTTCTTCCAAGTCCAAATTTAGTATTGTTCCACAAACATTTTTATTTATCATTAAAAACAGATTTGAATAAAAATATATTAAGGAAAAATTAAGCAGCTTTGATTTTAATAAAAAAGGCTTCCAAATACGGTTTTTGGCATCGATATTTTGAAATTTTTCCAGGGCAGGGCTCCCGGAACCCTCGTATCATCCTTCCAAAGTCGCCCAGTAAAAATCCCTTAAAATATGCTCTGCCCTCCAAGCAATACTCCTCTGCTTAGACAATACCATAGGTAGTGTCTATTGACCTGGAAAAATTAATTTAGTATTGTTAATGGCGCAATTAAGCTTGAAGGATTATTAATTCATACCATCAGTTTACACAGAATTTAATTTGGAGTGGAAAACGTAATCAGAATTAAAGGATTATTTTCATAGCTCTCTCTTCCTCTGTCATGAGGACTGGTCTGGACAGATGCTGCGGTCTTGCCGCGTGTCTTTAAGTGTTTCACTAAATCACTGTGTTACAACCTCTCATTTCTTTAAAAAAAATACTGTCGGCCCAAAAAAATTCATTGCAATGCTACAGATGTACTATCAATCTAAATAAGACTCACCATCCTCGCTTTCACCAGTGAAACAGGGTTATAACTGTTACGATATCACAAATCATTATCCTGTAGGAAAATAAAAATACTGGAAGACAACTGCCGTCATCACACATGTGTACGGACAACACTCGTACCAACGCTTTCTGTTTTCTGTAGCAGGAGAACAATTTCTTCCATTACTGAGGACCACTCACTCCCTAATTCGTAAACGAAAAAAAAAAATACAATTAAAAGAGAAATCTGCCCCACAGGCTCCACGATTCCAGTTTTACCCCGGCGAAAGCTGCCGCTTGACTTACAATTTCACGGACTCAAAATATAACGAACGAAAGTATTTAAAATTTAGCCCATTCAGCTAATCAGAATGAGAGTGAGACGGTAAAAATTTTCGTTGGACATTTTATTTAAACATTGGAAGCATTTCTGTGAAGTGCTATTCTTTGCAAGGACTTTCTTAAGTTTCTATCCAACAACTTTTGGAAACTAAAAGCCATTGTCGAAAACCCGAAGCCGTTAAACCAGCCTAATATTATGCAGTCGGAGCTCATTTAGGAGGATTACGTAAAGACCATGCTATCCTCGCCCAGATACCGGAAATTAGTTACTTTCAGTAAAATGATAAACATATTGTGGTTACCTGTCCTGCACTGACGCATTGATGTTTTAACCCTTTCATGCACAGTGTAGCTGATCAGCTACATACCTTATTTTTACCATTATCTCTCAAACTGATCAACATTTTACCACAAATTCATTTGTAGCTGCTTGTGTACACAGTGTTACAGGCTAGTAGCTCGTCCTAGAAATTATAAATTGTAGAGTGCAACTGAATCATTTCGAAAATTAACTGCATTGAGTTACTCCTAACACTGGAGTTTGCTTACTTTGTATTCCTCCTTTGGTACATAAAAGTAGTAAATCACATACTACTTCCGCATTATGAGTGACTTTCTGGAAAGATGAGAGGCATAATAATGACATTTACTGCATCGGGTACATCATGGAAGCACTAGATAGCTAAGCAACTATGAACGTTTGTTACTAGTAGTGCATAGTAATTTTAAGGAATTTCTTTCTCAATATTTTTCTCAGTATATACGGACTATACATTACTCGCGGTAGTTTTTATAGCTTCATATAAAAAGTCATGCATCAAAGGAGTTACATGTTAACGGAAACATGTGTAAGAAATGACAGATTTCATTCATTTATTTTTTTTTCATTTGTTGTTGCTTCAACGCTACTTTCGGCCCTTTGTTTAACACAGGCTCAACCAAGAATTTCGCCCGGCGTGCGCGGCCGCGCCCCGCGGGCGCAGGGCAGTTTAGTTCAGCGCCCCGGCCGCGACCGTGTGTCGCTAGTGTCGGCAACGGAGCGAGAGAGATAGCTGCAGGAAGAGTGAGGACAACACACAACACTGCTCTGCGCTGGACTGTCCCGCGGTCAGATACAAAAAAAAAAAAAAAAAAAAAAAAAAAAAAAAAAAAAAAAAAAAAAAAAAAAAAACACCACCTTTTTGTTTAACCTACACCTAACCTAACTTTCACTTAAAATGATCACAAAATAAATAAAACATATAGCTACCTACTTTATGGTTGACTGCTGTGGTGCCGGCCGCGGTGGCCGAGGGGACTGAGGCGCTCCAGTCACGATCTGCACGGCCAGTACGGTCGGGGGTTCGAATCCCCCCTCGGGCATGGATATTTGTGCCATCCTTAGTATAAGGTAGCAGATAAGTAGTTTGTAAGTTTAGGGACTGATGACCCCGTAGTTAAGTCCCAGAAGCTTAACAAACATTTGAACATTTGATTTGACTGCTGTGGTGTTGGCAACATTTGCAGAGCGTGGGCAACAGACTCTGCAGTTTAGCCGAAATTTTCTTTCAGTTCTTCAAGCTTTGACTGGCGTTCCTCTTGCGACAAATTTTCGAACTGATCTTTGTGACAGTCATTAAAGTACCGTTCAATCGAATACTTCTTTAAATACATGAAGTTCCAATGACGTATTAAACATTTGGCGCGATTTTCGAAAGCAGTACAAAAGAAATCAATTACCCACTCGGGTTGAAACAGCGCAGACACGCCGCTCCTCCTCTTCTTTGCCTGCTGCTGTTTGCCGCCCATCTTTACCAACTGTATCCTCGTGTCTGTTGACTGCTGCCTCCCACACGAAGCGCGCGAGCAGCGGCATGGCGAGGCGCAGCGAGCGACGCGTCAGCGGCAGCAGCAGGACAAGGGGCCCGGGGCGCTGGCCACGGGCGAACGCGGGCGCTACCGCCCCAGGGGCGCAGTTTGGACCAGCCTGGTTTAACAGATGTATAATCAATACAGGTGTGTTATTTTTAGTCGGAGCAATGAAGCTGTGTGCCAGTGTGTAGAGTAGTAACAGTAACAGTAGTAACAGTAGACCTTGTAAAAATAATTAGAGTTGCCGAGGACGTCGCAGGTGTGGGGTAGAAAGTTAAAGAGCATTTCCAGGGCCTTAAATAATTTATTCGTTGATGGGTGTGGGTGTAGGAAGGTGGTCAGTATTTCTAAGTTTAAAACTATAACACCAGTTGCGCTGCGAATAGTGGTGCTTGTACGGATCCAGATGAAACAATATGTTTGTTGATACATATACTAAGATGAAGATTAACAAGGGTAACTGAATGTATTCCATGAAAATCAGTCGATGCTGAAGGAATTAGATTAGTTTTCGATACCATAAAAGTAATACACATCTTGCCATTAAAACTTCTATAACACGAAGGTGACGTGCTACAGACGCGAAATTTAACCGACAGGAAGAAGATCCTGTGATATGCAAAAGATTAGCTTTTCAGAGCATTCACACAAGCTTGGTGCTCGTGGCGCCACCTACGACGTGCTGACATGAGGAAATTTTCCAACCGATTTCTCATACACAAACAGCAGTTAACCGGCATTGCCTGGTGAAACGTTGTTGTGATGCCTCGTGTAAGGAGAGGAAATGCGTACCATCACGTTTCCGACTTTGATAAAGGTCAGATTGGAATCGGCGTGTTCAGTAGGGCAATACGGAACGCCCTGCTGGATCCCAACGGCCTCGTATCACTAGCAGTCGAGATGAAAAGCTTCTTATCCGCATAGCTGTAACGGATCGTGCAGCCACGTCTCGATCCCCGAGTCAACAAATTCAAATTGAAATGTGTGTAGAGTCTATGGGACTTAACTACGGGGTCATCAGTCCCTAAACTTACAAACGACTTATGAACTAACTAATACTAAGGACGGCACAAATATCCATGCCTGAGGGGGGATTAGAACCCCCGACCGTAGTGGCCGTGCAGACCGTGACTGCAGCGTCTCAGTCCTCTCGGCTACCGCGGCCGGTCCTGAGTCAACAGATGGGGACGTTTGCAAGACAAAAACCATTTGCACGAACAGTTCGACGACGTTTGCAGTAGCATGGACTATCAGCTCGGAGACCATGGCTGCGGTTACCCCTGACGCTGCATCACAGACAGGAGCGCCTGCGATGGTGTACGCAACGACGAATCTGGGTGCACGAATGACAAAACGTATTTTTTTTTTTTTTTTTCGGATGAATCCAGGTTCTGTTTACAGCATCATGATGGTCACATTCGTGTTTGGCGACATCGCGGTGAACGCACATTGGAAGCGTGTATTCGTCATCGCCACACTGGCGTATCACTCGGCATGATGGTATGGGGTGCCATTGATTACACGTCTAGGCCACGTCTTGTTCGCATCGACGGCACTTTGAACAGTGGTCGATACATTTCAGATGTGTTTCGACCCGTGGCTCTACCCTTCCTTCGATCCCTGCAAAAACCCTACATTTCAGCAGGATAATGCACGACCGCATGTTGCAGGTTCTGTACGACTGCTGCCCTGGCCAGCACATTCTCCAGATGTCTCACCAATTGAAAACGTCTGGTCAATGGTGGCCGACAAAATGGTTCGTCAAACTACACCAGTCACTACTCTTGATGAACTGTGGTATCGTGTTGAAGCTGCAGTTGTTATTCTTTCAAATTCGTGGAATATATGACATCAACTGCGAATGGGCACAGCCGCAAATGTGTACCCAGCCGGGATTCGAAGCCGGGTATCCTGCTTTCTAGGCAATTGCGCTGACCACTACACAACTGGGGACACAGAGATCACCGCACCTCCAAGGACTACCTAAGCTCGCCTCCCGTCAAATACAAATTCCCAGTTTTACCCTGCCCACACTACTCAAACTCGTAGTTTTGAAACTGATTCTCTCATATTCGAATCCCGGCTGGGTACACATTTTCGGCTTTGTCCATTCTCATTTGATGTCATATATTCTATGAATATGACATAACATTAACATATGTCTGTTATTTCGGAAGCAATGTAACTTCTAATGGCCGAACAAAGAATATAAAAAATTCATAAAGGCTATGGAAAAAGGCATTTATGATGAAGAGAAAATTTTCGATATCCGGTATCAATTTAAAAGTTAGAAAGTCCTTTCTGACTGCATTTTTGCGGAGTGTAGCATTGTATCAGAGTGAAACATGGTGGATAAGGAGTTCAAACAGATGATAAAAGCTTGAAAGCTGAAGTTGGTGCGAAAACTATAGGAAAAACCTACTCAGGTCATCGGTCCCTTAACTTACACTCCACTTAAAGTAACTTAGGCCTAGCGCAACACACATACCCATGCCCGAGGGAGGACTCGAAGCCGGCCGCGGTGGCCGAGGGGACTGAGGCGCTTCAGTCATGGTCTGCACGGCCACTACGGTCGGGGTTTCGAATCCCCCCTCGGGCATGGATATTTGTGCCGTCCTTATTTGTAGGTTGTTCATAAGTAGTTTGTAAGTTTAGGGACTGATGACCCCGTAGTTAAGTCCCTTAAGCTTAACAAACATTTGAACATTTTGAGGACTCGAACCTCTGGCGGGAGCAGCCACGCAGACAGTGACAAGGAGCCTCTGACCGTGAGACTCTTTCCGCGCGGCATGATAGAAACTTTCGAAATGTGGCGCTAAAGGCGAATGCTGAAAATTACATGGGTAAATTGCGGAAATAATGAGGAGGTACTTAACATAATAGGACACATAAGACATTTGTGGCATGTTTTGACTAAAAGCGGGGATCGATTGGTGCGACAAATTCTGAGATAACAGTAAATCGTTAATCTATAATTGAAGGGAAGTGAGTGGGAAAAGAAATCTCAGAGGGAGAGGCTCAAAAGGATGTAGGTTGCTGTTCTTATTGAGAGCTGAAGAAACTTGCAGAGAGTAGGGCAAAATGGGGAGCTACATTAAATCTAAGTGGAAGGAAGAAAGCGAAGGGTTTAATGTCCGTTGAGAACGTGGTCATTAGACACGAATCTTACGCTCAGAAGTTTCAATAAGGATGGGGAAGGAAATCGGGTGTGCATATTCACAGGAACCATCCCGATAATCGCCTGGAGTAATTTAGAGAGCCGCGCCGAAGTGGCCAAGCGCATTGCGGCGCTATGCTCCGATGCGAGACGCCGTTTCCCGTCGGACGTTCGAATCCTCCCTCGGGTATGAATGTTTGTGTCGTCTTTAGTATAAGGTAGTTCATAAGTAATGTCTAAGTTTATGGACTGATGAGCCCACTGTTAAGTCCCTTAAGCTTAACAAACATTTGAACATTCTTTTTAATTTAGAGAAATCACAGAAAACATAAATCTGGGTGACCAGAGGTGGATTTAATACCAACATCCTCCAGAATGCGAGTCCAGTGTGTTACCACTGCGCAACCTCGCTCGGTTGGAGTATAGCGATCTTTAGGCTAAATGACACAACAACAACCTACAACTAATGTTATCCACAGCTTTTCGGTCTACGCTTTACAGTGTACGCGAAGGTAAATACTAAAGAATTGTGCAGTGTTTAATTGCACGAATAAATTCAATAAAAGTATCGAATAATACCTTTCACAGGTGCGGGGATATATTTAGGTGTTTAATGTTTTGTAATAAGCTGCAGGTATTTATGAACATGGTAAATTCCTTGTGGTGTGTAAAATATCGTTAAACAAGGGCTGATTGCTGTTTGTGTAAGAAACACTGTAGGTACATACTTAAAATACACATTATGCTTGTGATGTAACTCAGTGGAAGACTTGTTATAACGTGAATTGACCAGCATAAAGGCCTTTTAAATAGTCCGTTGTCCTCAGTAGGCCACATGGGCACTGAGAACGACCCCGTCTTCCCCGTGCCCTACGCGTTGCCTTTAAACGACAGGTATTGAGTACAGCCGTTTATAGTGCTTGCAAAGGAGAAATCTTTCCTCTGTGCTGAGATTTAAAGTGTTACGGTCAGGTGGAGTTTAGAGTAGCGTTACCTCTCAGAGAGACGGCGAAGACGATGGCGCAGCTGTTAAAACTTGTGCGATTAAGACGCTGCGAGTTTACTGAGCGCACACAAACTACGGGAGGGATTGCTGACTTGAGCACACTTCGCCACCGCTATCTGTCTACGTAATTGTTAGCAGTCCAAGTTTCTGTTAGCGATGTTGGGTCTAAGTAAATTAGCAAGGTAGTTCCCTCCACCGCGTTCTGTTCCTTACGAGTTCTTCCCCTGTGAGCATACGGTGTTAATCAAGATAATACATCAGCTATTTTCTTTCAAAAAAGATCTAGATTTACGCCAAGCAAAGGGTTTTGAAACTTACACAAGAAAACTGCGTAATGAAAAGTTTTTTTTTTTATTTATTTACCTTTGTTTTCTATGAACTTCTCTTTTGCCATAATGATTTCACTTAATTTTTCATCCCAACACAATGAAGAAAACTGAGCGAGAGATCCATACCTAAAGGCTGTATGGTTACACAGAGCACCTGACACAAGAAGAGATACAAAAGTGATCCTCACAAGGATGGAGCCAAATCATTGCCCTTTGTGTGTAGCATTATTTTCGAGTAGATACATTATGAAATATCTCGAAGGAAACGGTGTATCGATGTATAACCAGTACGTATATAGAGAATATCTTTGTTGTGAAACACGAGTGGCTTTTTATTTATACAAAGTAATAACTGCTATCAACAGGGGATCTCAAGTTGTTGAAATGTTCAAATGTTAGTAATTCTATGGGACCAAACTACTTTGGTCATAAGTCCGTAGACTTACAAACTACTTCAATTAAGTTAAATTAACCTAAGGACAACACACACATCCATGCCAGAAGGGGGGGGGGGGGTAATTCGAACCCCCGACGCAGGAGGCCGCGTGATCCGTAACGTGGAGCTCCAGACCGCTCGGCTACTCCCGCGCGACACCTCAAGTTGATCGCATAATTATAGATTTACAAAAGGCTTTTGACACCGTTCCTTACTAGTAGCGTGTAATCATATTTCCAGCCTATGGAGTATCGTGTCAGCTATATGGTTGAACTCCACAGTAGCTGACTCGAAGTGATCCATTGAAACCGAAGTTGTATGTGACATTCCCCAAGGAATCATTATAGGCCCTCTGCTGGTCTTCATCTACATAAACATTTTAGGGGACACACTAAGCAGCCCTCTTAGAGTGCTTGTAATTGACGCTGTGCTTACCGTCTACTAAAATCAGCAATAGATTACAAAAAATTATAAATGATTCATACACGATGTCTGAATGTGCTTGAAAGTTGACGCTGAACAGCATAATTATGGCTGAAATCCTAAATGTGAGTATTGTTGTGGGTGTGTTATTTTGTAACGTGACGCAGGTACATCTTAACGGAAAGATTCCAAAACTTTAGTAACACATGTAAATTTATTACAAATAAATGAATACTCAACTTCAACGTTATAGATGTACACTGCAACTGATGTAGTCCCTTCATAGTGCGTTAGTACTTGAAAATTATTTTGGCGTCCGCGAGAATTTCTCTGCGTTAATAACTGCACAGTTTTGAGGCAGTGCTCCGCGTAGCTTGGCACATTCACCGGAGTCGTAGAGCCGGCCGCGGTGGCCGAGCTGACTGAGGCGCGCCAGTCACGGTCTGCACGCCCACTACGGTCGGGGATTCGAATCCCCCCTCTGGCATGGATATTTGTGCCGTCCTAGTTCGTAAGTAGTTCATAAGTAGTTTGTAAGTTTAGGGACTGATGACCCAGTAGTTAAGTCCCATAAGCTCTACAAACATTTGAACATTGAACATTTGGAGTCGTAGAAGTCTATCAGCTTGCCCCCAGAACTACGGACTCGATGCATTTTCTGGAAAAACGAGGCGCGCTGTCTCTACAGGCCGTGTATTCAACCATGTTACGGCCAGTCAGGTTGAATTTGCAATGCGCGGCCTATTGTGGGATTGTTGGAACTCGGATTGTCAACTGTAGACACTGCCGTGGCCATATCGTTTTATGTGTTTCATTAAGTCTTTGGGTGCCTCAAAATAAGCGGAACTACAAGTACTAAATAATTTTTGAAGTATGTGTTGCTGTTCTTTCGGACAAGTCAGGAAGAACAAACACCATATAAACGGTGTATCAAAGAGGAAGGCGCAAACTTACGCGTTTGAAAGTACACGATAACAGAAGCAAAAATTTCCCAGTAGACATGGGTCCACAAATGAGCCGTTTGTGTGATAATTACTAACGTATGGTTCAAACTCTCGTTTCGCGTGCAACATTTTATTTTCAGAGGAAGCAGTATTCACACGCAAAGGTGTTTTTAATAATGATAATTTCGTGTGGTTCATTGGCATGGTGTATGTCTTTCAGTTGGACGCCACTTCGGCGACCTGCGTTTCCCTAGCCTACTCCAGTTATCCAAACGGGGAAAGGGGACCTACAGCTTAACGTAGGCGACTCCTCACATCGCTGAGAGGTGAAGAATGGGTTAAAATGCAGACTGAAAAAACTCCAGGTCCGTCGGGTTTCGAACTAGCGATTCTTCAGTTTCCAGTCGAGCGCCTTCCCCTAAGACCACCTCTCATGCATAATACACATTCGTAGTGTGAAATAAACCCACATGCTGTTTATGAGCCACCACATCAGCAGAGTTTCTCATTGAATGTGTGTTTAGGGGTACTACGTGATCAACACATTGGGCCACACATTCTTCCACCAAAACTTATGGACGGAGTACCTTATGTTTCTGCGGCGTCATCTTCCAGGATTGCTTGAGGATGTTCCCCTTCAGTAACGTCAGAGTATGTGGTACGAGTACATGCATGATGAGACTCCGGGACATTTTACTGCTGCTGTGAGACGGTATCTAACCCGCAGACACGACCAGAGATGGAGAGGTCGTGTCGGTACTGTACTCTGGCCTCCAAGATCACCTGATCTAAATCCTTTGGATTTTTGTGTCTGGGGTCACCTCAGAAGCGAAGTGTACATCACACCCGCTAATAAGTTTGACCGAGCGAGGTGGCGCAGTGGTAACGCACTGGACTCGCATTCGGGAGGATGGTGGTTCAAATCCACCTCCGGCCATCCAGATTTAGGTTTTCCGTGATTTCCCTAAATCACTCCAGGCATATGCCGGGATGGTTCCTTTCAAAGGGCACAGCCGATTTCCTTCCTCATCCTAACCCAAAAACTCCGAGCGTTAGCTCCGTCTCTAATGGCCAAGCTGTCGACGAGACGTTAAACCCTAAAGCATCCATCCATCCAATAAGTTTGAAGAATTAGAGCGGAGAGTTGTACACGCTTGTCAATGATCCCGAAAGGATACAGGAGTTTCCGAAAGAATTCGAAATTCATTGCAGAGACGAGTACAGTATTGCATCCCGATTCAAGGAAGACTCTTCGGACACTTCCTTCAACAGGTAACTCATACGTGAAATGTGAACTAAATGCGATGTAAAATCTAATAATAAAGTTTAAATTTCAAATTAATTTGTACGAATTACGGCTATATTTACAATAAAGTCAGTGAAATGTGAACTAAATGCAATGTAAATCTTAACGCTTTCAGCCCCATATTATTAATTCAGCTTTCGGTCCACTAAACATCAAAACACGTGTTTTAAAATTTTTGATCGAACTACAGACGTTTGTATCGAGGTATTTTATTTCTTGCGACGTTATTTTGTTCATAGATAGCACTGCTAGATCAATATTCGCCATAGCACCAAAGACAAGACAATTCACTGCTGAAATAAAATAACACGAAACACACTAACGATCACACATCCACATACAGACAGTAGCGTGACACAACGTCAAAAACGGATAAATTAATGCCTCAGAAGTGGCTACACGCCGTACTAAGCGGCAAAATGTCGCACTAGAAGCATATTGTTCATCAACAACCATGCGACTTTGGAGACTGATACACAAAATATGGTATACATCAGCATTTAATACGTTGTTGTCCAGGAACAACACTGGGAATGAAAGGGTAATAGTAAATGCTAAATTTCAAATTAATATGTACTAAGTAGGACGATGTTTACAATGACATCAGCGGCGGCTTGGAAGCATACATTCGTAATTATCACGCAAACGGCTTGTTTCGCCGTCGGGGATACGAGTCCTCCCAAGGGCATGGGTGCTTGTGTTGTCCTTAGCATAAATTACTTTAAGTTAGTGTAAGTAGTTTGTAAGCCTAGGGACTGATAACCACAGTTGTTAAGCAACATAGATTTACAAACATTTCATTTGAGTACGTTAGTAGTGTGTGCGCACGTTGAGAAGTTGTGTATCACGGAATGGGTGGTAGGATAGCCCGTGCGGTCGTAGTAATCATTGTGAACGTCGCCCACTTACTCATTCACAAGGTTTGGCTCTAAGAAAGTTTTGTGTTATGTAAAGCTTATTTTGTTGCACATATTATTCCTCATCGTTCGATGTCTAGCAAATAGCAAATATCAGGTTTATATGGTGAAAGAATCGCGCGCTTATGAGGTAATGATGCGCATCAGTCCGTTGGGAGGGTGGTCCTCCCTGACATTCGGGTTAAGGTCAGTGCGTCATACGTTCGGCTCTTTGTTGTTACACGTCATCGTGACCCTCCGTCACTTACCGCTCCTCTTTATGTCTGTCTCCAACAAGATACCTTACACCTCCAGTAGATACTGGTATGATTAATTATAAATTGAGGCATATTGTGGAATTCTTTCTTGAGGCAGTGATTTCGGAGCGGACGTTCTTTCTGAACCGAACATCTCCAACAAGATGCTGTTACGCCGTTGGCCGTCAGAAACTGACTACAAGATTGTTAGGTCCAACGTTAGCCTTCATATTGTTCCCATGTTCGTGGCGTCCTCGTAGCAAGTCTTCATAAGGTGCTCCTACCAACGTTAGACTCTTTATACATAGTTCAGTATCAGTAACTTCGGTATAACACTTCTTCGCTTTTCAGTGCCACACCCTTACTCCACACTAAACTCTTAACGCTTCTCAGAAATACTTCTGCCTGTCTGCCACGTTCTGTAATCTCATTGTTATTTCTCCCATTTTCCTCAGTTACACTTCCCAGGTACTTGAATCTTTCTACCTCCTTTAGCTGTTCACCTCCAAATGCTATTTCCCTTACTGGTTCATCCTTTTTCCTGGTGGTTAACATTAACTCACATTTACTGACGTTGAAATTCAGTCCGTATTATCCAAGGATTTCTTTCCAAGCATCCAGCTGTTCCTGGATTTTCTCCTCCCTGTTTGCCCAGACCATCAGACCGTCTGTAAATACAATTTATTTCATATTTTCTTCTGCAATTTTCCCTGCTACCTTTGTCATTATGTCATCCGTGAGCACAATGAAGAGAAGGGGTAACAATACACTGCCCACTCACTTGTTTCAACCATTCTTTTCTTCATTCTCTCACTTTCACACAATTCATACATTGACAAAACATTTTCTTCACACGGCTTAGAGTCTCTTTTTGCACTCCCCTAATTTCGAGTGCTTCTCAAACCTTTTCCCTACACATACTATCATATGCCTTTCCTGTGTCTTAAAAGGCCGTCAACAGGTCTTCCCCATATTCATAATGCTGTTCTTGTAGCTGCCTTTTTGCAAATACGAGGTCCACTGTCGATCTTCCTGGTCGTTATCTATACCGCTCTTCTGTCATTCCCCTCTCAACTTTATCTCGAATTCTACTTTCCAATGTCTTCTCATATACCTTTTCACAGTGCGACATCGGTGTGACTACTCTGTAATTTCTGTATTCTTTCTATTGCCTTTATTGAATATTGGGAGTATGAAGCCTTTCATTCAATCTTCCAGGGTATTCTGTTCCTCCATATTACCCTTTTTGTATCCCATCCTCGTCGCCACTTTAGTGTCCCAGCCTCGTCGCCGCTTTTGTGTCTCGTTTCCGTCGTAGGTGTCGGTGGCCGAGTAGGAAGACCGACACAGAAATGAAGGATGCACGCTTGTGCAGGTACGGAGGTGAGCAGCCAGTGGGACAGCAGAAACTAGAAACACTAGAGTAAATTAGAACGAGATATATATTGCACAGAATTTATACAATACTTAACTTTTACATAACTCAGTACTGCAGAATGCTGATACATAGTTGAGCTAGAGGGCTGCCTAGTGCCTATCCGATAGCCAAGTCTTCACCTATCTGATTCCGAAGTGTTAACTGGTTCCTATCTCAGTCCCAAGAGAACGATGTCGTTCAGTGGTGGCCACGAGCGGAGTTGTAACAGAGGGCGCTCGTGGCTGACGTCGTAAAAACGGCGCGCCGTGCGTGCATGGCGGCGCGCGGCGAAAGTAGGTGGCGCGCACTTTGGACTTGTGCGACACCACAACCCTCATCACTCGATACACTAACTGTTGTGGCGCCGCTGTTCACCACAACGCCGGCGGTCCACCAAAGTTGAAGACGGGCGATAAGTCGCTCTGTCGTACTTCGGGGGCGCCTGCAGTCTTTGTACCTCTTTGCTTCCTTCGTGCGCCGGCCAATAGGAAGAAGAGGGCTCGCCTACATATGCCGGTGCACTACAGCAATACCGGTTCTACAGTTTCGATCCAGGAGTTCATCAGAGGAGTTTCATCTACTAGAGCCAGCAGTGGCATAGCATTGATTTGATTTGATTTGATTCTTTCAGGGAAGCCAAAACAGTCTTGGTCTAACCCGCCACTACCCGCACCGAAACTAAGTTTATTGTGCGGTATCGCTTCCTGTATGCCTAGTAAAGCCAACCAATGCCCTTTAACAGTGCAAGGAGTCCCTTTTTCCAGTTCTTTATTAGACACAATTTCTTCGGGTCTGGTTGTCCCAAATGTTCTGTGCCTTTTACTCTCCAATGCAATGCATTCGAAGATCATATGTGATGCAGTTTCATCACCGTCATCATAGATCCTACATTTAGGGTCCTCTTCTGTTATTCCCATTATATGTAGGTGTTTTTTGAAATTCCCATGGCCTGTCAGCAATCCAACCATGAGTCTAATCTCTCTCCTGTTCAGACCCAGGATTGCAGAGCTTCTTTTAAAACAAGGCTTTGGCATCATTACCTTGCCATGTTTTTGTTGATGGACTTTGGTCCAGTATTCTACGTGCTGTCTTCTGAGCCAGTTACGTAGCTCCAATTTAATCATTGCCTTGGTGATTGTCAGGACAGGTTCCGGTCCAATAAATGGAGCCTCTGCCCCCATCCTGACTAATCTGTCGGCATGTTCGTTGCCACTGATCCCCGAGTGGCCAGGGACCCACAATAGGTTTACTCTATTGCTTTCCCCTAGCTCCACCAGAACCCTGTGACATTCTGCAACAATTTTAGACCTTGTTGTAGGAGGTGCCAGTGATCTCAGGGCTGCCTGTCTGAATAGATATAGATGCTACGATCTTTGTACCACCTACGCAAATTCTCCTCCACACATGCCCTGATGGCAGTGATTTCGGCCTGGAATACTGAGGCCAGTTTCCCTAGAGAGATGACGCCCTCCAGTCTTGGCTGCACCCCGTGTACCCCGACCCCAACGCCTTGGTCTGATTTCGACCCGTCAGTGAACCAGACAATATCCCCCGTACGGTGTCGAACTATTTTCTCCCACTGCTCCCTACTTCCAATTGTTATACTGTAAGGCTTGTTGAAGCAGTATGGGGTTATAATATAGTCGGTTGGCATTTCCCCAACCTTTCCTATATTTACCTCAATCACTATTTTAGTGTGTGATTCTGAATATCCCAAAGAGTTCCATTTGTCGACAGATTTGAGCCTGTAGGCAGCAGCTGCCGCCTCCATCTTGACCCAAAGGTGTAATGGGGGCATATCCAGCATGGTTTCCTTCTCAGCAGTTGGTGTGCTGCTAATTCCGCCTGTTATGGCGGCCTAGCATAAGCCGCAACATTATGCTATTGCCGGGAGTCTTTGTGATACATTGCAGAACTGTGTATTAGATAGGAAGAACTTTGTACCACATAAGCACAGCAAAGTTAAGTATTCATTTCATCAGTAATAAAAGTATATGTGAGATAATCAATTCCTTTAGTTACAGACATATGTCCATATCGTTGTTAGTCACGACCCACCTCCTGAACCCGCTGCATCCGAGACACATAACAGCTATTGTTTCCCAAATTGCCCTGCGTTCTTCACCCTTTCCACACTCACTTCGGCCACACCTGACGCCCTTCCTCCATTCATCATGTTTACTGCCATTTCCGCTTATCTACAAATCAGGTCCTTCTCCATTCCTATACTACATTTTCCATCTTATACTATGCTGCCATTTTCGTCATGTCCATTTGCATTTAGCAAATTCTCAAATTATTCTTTTCACACTGTCTTGATAGTATCTCTGTTGTGAATCACATTTCTATTCTTGTCCATCATCACCCCATCCTCTCTCAGATCTGCTATCGTGCTTTCTTATTTCCTCTGCTATCCTCCTCCATTATCTCTGTCCACCATCCGCATCTTCTTTTCTTCTGTGACCACCTTAGCTGGTTCTTTCTTCTTTTGTAATCATCTCTTGTTAGATAAGAAATTTTCTGGAAGCAAACTCTAAAACCCGTGTCCTTCCTTCCCACTGTTTCTAGTACCCTATCATTCCACCAAGGTGTTTCCTTACATGGCTTTCTCTTCCTTGTTCTACCTATACCGCTACTGCAGATTGAACATTGCGCTTTTGAACTGTATTCATGCCTCTTCTCCTGTTGTTGGATTATCCGTTGGCACCTTATGCCTTATTTTCTTCTGTAATTCCCCCTTGACTTCCTTTACCTTCAAATTTCACACTTTAAGTCTGACCACTTACTCTCGTTTCCTACCTTTAGGTTCATAATCAGTAGCCGATGGTCGCTATCTAAGTGCACTTATATTATTACCTTTATATCTGTAATCTGTAACACTCCTTTTTGTTTCCCAGTCGTACACCACGAAATACACCCATGATGTCTTGGTTAAATCCTTGCTGTACCATGTTATTATGTGGCATTCTTTCTCTTCAAACCAAGAGTTCCCTACCTAAACCAAATCTTTTGTAGAAATCCAGCAACTTTCTCCCTTCAACATTCGTCGCACACCATTCTTTCACTCCCATTAAATTTTAATATCCTTGCCTATTATTTCCAAGTTGAAATATATCAAAATATTATATATAATAATAAATATTATTATATAATATTTATTTGTTTTTAGTTCTACTTGAAATTAAAGTTGAAATGAAATTTAGAAACGTTTGCATTTTCTCTCCATGTGATCAGAATTAAAATTTGTCTCCCATTCCCATATTGAAAAAATGGTTGAACTAAAGTTATAGACTGAAATTAATTTAGGAATGTAAACGGGATAAATTATTTAATATTATCCACTCTGAGAAAATCATTTCGTACGTTTTAATTTACCTTACATAAATCGAGAGCATATTCCAAAGATAATTATGACCTGAGAACATTGTTGCACGAAATGGAAGGTAATTAATTGGAAAAATGTTGACAAAAATTATTAATTAATCTGAAACTGACGATTAAATGTATTTTGCACCTGTGAGTGTCTCCTTCTGTTCACCAGCAAACTAATTTTAAACATAATATTAGTAGTGGGGTGGTGCCGGTTACACCCCACTGAGATTCGCGCGTCTTTTGTTTTTTTTTGGCGGGAAATTTGAATTACGCCCCACCCCTCCTCCCTCGGCCAATTGCCTGACCGCAGATCAAAGGATACCGCCACAGGATGATTGATAGGTCTTCCTGGAAGAACGAAAGATGATTGACAGTTTACATTTAGGTCCTTTTGATTCGCTACTTGTCCGACTGCTTATCAAAGGACGCCGCCATAACGCACTTAAGGATGATTGACAGGTTGCAACATCTCCCTCGGCCACACACGACGCCCCGCCCCCGCCCCCACCCCGCCTCCCCCCCCCTCCGACTCCTCGGTGCCGCCGCCAGACAAGCGGCACCTCCGACAGGTCCAGACCTGTAGACCCCTCGACATGCCGGTACTCGCACCCTGGACCACACACCTGGCCGGTTCGACGCCCCCCTCCACCCCTCGGCACCGCCACTAGACAGGCGGCTCCTCCGACAGGTCCAGACCTGTAGACCCCTCGACATGTCTGTACTCGCTCCCGCGACCCCTACTCGCTCGACCGATTGCCGGACCGCCGCCTCCGCCGCCGCTGCCGCCGACAGATGCTACCCCCCTCCTCCTCCCACGCTCGCGACCGGTTCTCAAAGGACGCCGCCACCCGCCCTACCCGCGAGAACAAACAATACCGCGACGATTGTCTTGACCGCACCGACACCGCCCCCACAGGCCGACCCCTGCTCTCTTTTTACGGCGACCGCGCCCCCACAGGTCAGCAGCCAATTAAATTGCATATTTATTATTAAGCGCGCCGCAGCGATCCGTACGCCAGATCTCGATTTATGTAACAACAACAATTTCCGCCGTTTATTATTATTCTTGGAAAAAAATAAAGCTACCATAGTGTTCTTCGTATGCTAAAAAACAATTTAGAACAGAAATGCTTAGTTGGTCTCGTATACTACAGCATGTAGTAGTAAAATATTAAAACCCGTATGCAAAATTTGCAAGTAAGAATTTCCACTCCAATCTCTCTCCATGCTCTTCGCATAGACTACAACCGACAGACGTGTTTAATAATAATAATAGCGCAGGTTACGGTAACGAACGCCACAAACTTACGTATCCATCTTGACATATACTCTTTCGATATACAGAAACAATTCTAACGAAAAGAAAAGAAATGGTCCGTTTCGGAATTCGACCGCAACCTTAGATCTATAAATGTATCTCTTCGTTTAGACGATGCAAGCAACAGCCATCGAACGGAATGTAACTTCTATGCCAACAACTCTTTCGATAAAACAGCAACAGCGGCAGCAGCAGAAGACGGCATATTGTTTATACAAAAATTCCAAATAACGAAAATCGGCAATGACATCTAGCACAACGTCTCTAAATATACATCTGCAAGCACCGTTAAACTCGTATGCAAAATTTGCAAGTAAGAATTTACATTCCCATCTCTCTCCAGACGTGTTTAATAATAATAGCGCAGGTTAGATAATAAACGCCACAAACTTCCGTATCCATCTTAACATATACTCTTTCGATATACAAAAACAATTCTAACCAGAGCCAATTAACGAAAAGAAAAGAAATGGTCCGTTTCGGAACTCGACCACAACCTTGCATCTATAAATGTATCTCTTCGTTTAGACGATGCAAGCAATAACCATCGAACGGGATGTAACTTGTATGCCAACCACTCTTTCGATAAAACAGCAACAACAGCGGCAGCAGCAGAATACGACATAGTGTTTATACAAAAATTCCAAATAACGAAATCGGCAATGACATTTAGCACAAAGTCTCTAAATAAACATCTGCAAGCACCGTTAACAATCGTCCAGAACGCAGAGCGCTCTCTCGGCAGACTACATAAAAGAAACATATGCAAAGTGTTTAAACAAAAACTAACCTAAGTTACATGTCCAAATGATCAAAACCTTCTATGCAGACGCACCATTCTGACAAGGATAGCTCGCAATGCATTTATTTAATGGAGCTGAGCCATGCCGAAAGTTCCGAAATTTAACACTCTCTCTCTCTTTAGCGATCTTGCCCTGTTACGTTTCCTTCTTCTTAGATCGAGGTATAACTGCGCATTCCGAGAGTTCGGGTATTTTAATTTTACCTCTTATTTCCTTGCTACAGCAGTACACATCCCATCTAAGAAATCTCTATGTCCTGTTACGATGCAAACTACATTTATCTGACACCGATATTCCAGCGCCCCAGAAGACATTTAATCCCTATTGTGCAACGGAGAGTCGAAATAAAAGAAAAATACGTGAAATAATTTACCGATTCCGACCGTCTACACTAAACCTTTTCGAAATTATTGGCCTAACAACACCCTTATTCGACAATACAGCAACCACAGAACCGAAGTTACCTGCCCAATGCAACACAGATTTCCAGCTCGACCCGCCCTTTACCCACAAAATTCCTACTCCGAACTAAGATTTATTATTTTAATTACAAGTAGATGTCCACCGCAAACGAAGACGCTAACCTACACGCCACAACACATGATTCTATGTAGGGCATGGAGTGTTTACAATTTTTGTTTTGTTTATTACAGTACAACTGAGTACATGCAACGTAATGTTCGCAAACATATCGCAACCAACTCCCGCACACTTCGATCATAACCTGCTCTCTAAGGAATGGATGGGAGTCACACACAGTACAAACACGTTTGTCGTGTGTTCCGCTAATTTCGGCCAGTACAACGATGCGGGACCAATCCCCCCGCCTGTTTACTGTAAAAGCAAATATTTTTCCCCACACTATCTGTTTAAACCGGGCTTGCGCATATACAATAGCTTCCTTTTAAAAGCCTGTGTCTTCGCCATATAACCCAGTTTTCGTTTACCCTTCTTCTTCTTCTTAGGACTTGTGGAATAACGTGGACGATATCTACGTCTGTGGATAATAAAGTCCTGGAATGCTAAAAAAAGTATAGTTCCTTGCTCGACTCTACAAGTAATTTACAATCGAAACTAAAAAAAAAAAACATTATGTCCGAGAGAGCGGTCAATTTTCTGTTACTCTTAATAAGTATCAAATCTAAAAGCGTTTGCACACTACAACGGCGCACTTGGTAAATACCGTATCTTCTCTTTTAGAACACTTAAACAATCTTCTTACACAATCCTCCATCCTGGTAATACCATCTTCTCGACCCGGCGAAAAAATAAAAGTCCTAACAATCAACTGCCGGGACTCTTTATAAAATCGATATCTTTGCTTACACCAGGGCTCGTGATTTTTCGACAAATTTATTTTGGTTCTACAATTCGACGCCAACCACGTTAAGCAGTCGTTTCCTCGCCTGCAACCACTTTGATATTGCTCCTCCCATCCGAAAGTCATGCTCGGATACGAACGCCACTCGGATAAAGTATTGTCCAAAAATCCAGGAGATAGAAGCCATCTACACAAGCTGCTGCTGTAGTATAGATGGGAGCGCCTCCATTAAAAAACATCGATTAGCTGCAGTTTATAAGATATATACCCATAGGACGTATATATTTCCCCCCCCCCCCCCCCCCCCCCATGTATTCCAGAAATAGTAACTTCGTCTTATCTCCAACGTTTGCAGTATCGAACTTGCTGAATTTACTACACACACACGCGCGCACACCATTGGCTACAACTAGCGCACTTTAAGTTACCAAACTGTAGGAGTTTTATAAAACACGTTGATTTTCGACGAAAGAATTATGATTTACCGCAGCAGACATATCCGCTACGTAACGTGTTGCACACCAGCCGTAAAGTAGCCAACACTAGCATACGATTAAACAGACGATGCTTCGACGAAAGATCAATGCACCACCAAAGTTAGTTTTCTTTAGAGCTTTACCGTGACGTATATATTTAGGGTATATCAACACTTTTTACTTACATTCCGTCCCATCTAGCCTAAAGCACTCTCTGTAAGCGCCAAACATTTCCAACACAGTAACAGAACTACACCTTGCAGTCAACACGAACCTACAACAACAAAAGAATCTAGCCATTCCAACTCGTTTTTTGTCCCAACTAGCATGCTGCAAGCTATGTATACGTTCGTAACAACCCAGACAGAGCTATCCTTACATCCGTCACTAACCCAGTACCAACTCTAAACAAGTTACCACAGATGGTGTTATAACCGCGATCAGTAACAGACAAGATCTCCCAGACACACAGCGTTTTAATAAAGTTTCGATCTCGCCCTCTCTCCACCCAATAACTACGTTGGTTGCTTGACCTGTCCCTAACATCCAACCATAACTTTGTTTCCAATGCATAGCCCGGCAGACAATATTTCTGGAACGCTCTCTATCAGCCAGTAGACTATATACCTCGAGCATTCGCGCACAAATCACCATCGTATTCCACTCCTTCTAACAAATTATTACTCTCGATAAACATCTGTAACACAGTGTAAAAAAAAATGAGCGACGTGCACACGCACAGAACAGCTATCAAGAAAAGATCTAGATCCAAGCCAAGTTCTTATAATCCTTACAAGCAGCAACGCAAAATAGTCTACACCATTTCGAACTAATGCAACACCAGATTTTTTTAACGATCTCCAAGAGCAATCCCTTAGAGACTAAACATACGATTAAATGCACCTCCAATGTAGGTAACTAATCCTCTAACTCGATGCTTATCGACCAAAGAACATTAATTTACCACTGCAATCATCTCCGATACGCTACCGAGAGACGTCCATTCGTAAACACAGCTAAAAGAAGATATAAATGCCCCACATCCATGCTACAAAGTATCTATATGTATTTCCACAATTGTGGACCACATCTGCGTTGCATCGTATCGCACGACTAAACAGTTCGAAATAGGTACTTCGCGCAAGCTAGCATGCATAATCACATTCCATGTTATTTCTGGCTGTAGGCGAGTGCAGACCTGTTGACTCATCGTAGACGCCGGTTTGGAGCGTGTGTACGTCCTATACATGTAAACATACCTGTCCACGCTCGCACCTGACCCGGAGAAGTTTTCGGTTTAATTTTTCCTGGCCGCACCAGATTCCGAATACAAGAGAGCTATTTTCGCGAAGATAGATTTCCTCGCAGCTGACGCAAGCGATGTTTTTACCGTACGAGCAGTCGTTAAACTTTTATACGCAGATACATATACAGACAGTAGGATGTGCGCAAATTTGCGATGTAGCTCTTACAGAAACGAAACATAATTTTTTTTAGAAATTCGATAAGAAGAAGAAGAACGAAATTTATATAAGATGAACCAATGTGCAATAAGTCAAACCCCAACCCATGCAGCAATGTACCGAGCAACATCGATTTAAACGAACGCTTTGCTTAGCTGTAGAATAGAACAACACAGAATTACACCTCCCTAACAGATACTTTATCGAGGAGTTACTGCTCTTTGCTAACAAGAAACATGTCTTCTGGTATCTTCTCCTAAACCCTATAAGACCGAAACTTTCTACTCGAGAAGCTAGACACAGAATACAAATCGTTCTTTATTATTCTTGTTATGTGTAACTTTAATATTCTCCGCTGTAACTCGTAGTTTTAGATCCAGTTCCAGCCAGAAGTTCGAAAGGTAGAGGGAAGGTATGTTCTCGAACTCCATTACGTATCTTCGTTTCCTCCTGCACCTTCGGGCAATGCTTCTAGACGAGAACAATCGTGTATTTTAACTTTTCCCATTATTTCCTGGTTATAGCACTATGCGTCGCTATGTGTGTACGTTACCAACTCCTGTGGTAATTTCCGTATGGAACACTAGGTTTTACGATTATTGCAAACGATTGCTTGTTATTCCATCCGTTTTTAACTCTGCAAATGACTGTCCCCAGCCCACCACATTTGGATGCAATGTAGTCCCTTCTCCAAACGATAATGCAATACGTTTTTCGTGTCTTCCGCTATTTTCGGTCAGTACACCGACGCGTGACCAATCTCCATGACTGTTTACTGTAAAAAGCAAATATTTTATAAGTCCCAGTCGTAACCAGATTTCTCCACACCCTCCGTTTAAGCCGGGCTTACACATATGCCATAGCTTCGTCTTTCTCCAGCATTAGTTTGTACTCGTCCTTTATGGCAGTTGCTTTAGCCATATATTCTAGCTTCCTTCTCTTGGTCTCGATATCCGCCATTTCCAGTTTTCTTTTCGCGCAGATAAGACATTAACTGCACGTAGCGATGTAATTTCTTTAATGGGGGATGGCTTAAGCCTGTGTGATACATTTATTCTTTTCGCTGGGCTTGCAGAATAAGATTGTTTGTAGGTACCAGACCTAATTCGGCGATATCTATATCTGGAGGCAATGTGGAGAACAATGTTCTGGACTGAGAGAAGTAAGTTTCCCCTGCATTAATGTAGCTTTTAAGTGTACTACTTATATCGTCTTTGCCGCTGCCAGTATTACGAATCTCCACCTAATTTACAGGTAGACAATGGAAACTAAAAGCTGATAGAACGTAACGTACAAGCTTTTATCGATCTGGAAGGTTTAACCTGTACACCGATCAATTTTCGGGTATTTTTATTACCCCAGTACACAAATTGCAGGACACTATTAAACACTACAAAGCATCTGTTGTCCCAGATGTTTGTTATTCGCCCCCCGCATGGTGGAGAAACACTTTGCAGATACCGTTTAAAAAACTTAAAGAGTCTTGCACAAGATCAAAAACACTCTCCATCCGGTAATCGTATATTGTAATACCCCTGTTCTCGACCCAACGACGAAGTAAGTGCTCAAATGCAGCAAACAGACCTCTATCTCTCTTTTTAGGGTAAATTGGGTCACGGATCACAAAACTCACACCACAACCAGCGGTTTTATCCCCTAGTAAGACTCCAGGACGTTCTCCAAATTATGGAGAAAATATTTCCAGGCGAAGTACTAAATAACCTCCATATAGGCGAGATTCTAGTAGGGTTCTTCGGGACTTGTGGTATAGAGACAAGTGCGTAGAATCGAATCCTGCATATGACAACGCGACGGTGGCGAGTTCCCAAGCGCAGCAGCTGGGAGGACCTCAAGGCTATAGCGAAGACACACATCCTCCGCAACTCCCACAAGGTGTTGTATTGGAATATATAAGGGATGGTTGGAGAAGCCTCCACGTCACATCCTCGAAACGCAAAGCCGTTGTAGTGTGCAAACGCTTTTAGATTTGATACTTGGGTATTAAGAGTACCAGAAAATTGACCGCTCTCTCGGACATAATGTTTTTTTTAGTTTCGACTGTAAATTACTTGTAGAGTCGAGCAAGGAACTATACTTTTTTAGCATTCCAGGACTTTATTATCCACAGACGTAGATATCGTCTACGTTATTCCACAAGTCCTAAGAAGAAGAAGAAGGGTAAACGAAAACTGGGTTATATGGCGAAGACACAGGCTTTTAAAAGGAAGCTATTGTATATGCGCAAGCCCGGTTTAAACAGATAGTGCGGGGAAAAATATTTGCTTTTACAGTAAACAGGCGGGGGGATTGGTCCCGCATCGTTGTACTGGCCGAAATTAGCGGAACACACGACAAACGTGTTTGTACTGTGTGTGACTCCCATCCATTCCTTAGAGAGCAGGTTATGATCGAAGTGTGCGGGAGTTGGTTGCGATATGTTTGCGAACATTACGTTGCATGTACTCAGTTGTACTGTAATAAACAAAACAAAAATTGTAAACACTCCATGCCCTACATAGAATCATGTGTTGTGGCGTGTAGGTTAGCGTCTTCGTTTGCGGTGGACATCTACTTGTAATTAAAATAATAAATCTTAGTTCGGAGTAGGAATTTTGTGGGTAAAGGGCGGGTCGAGCTGGAAATCTGTGTTGCATTGGGCAGGTAACTTCGGTTCTGTGGTTGCTGTATTGTCGAATAAGGGTGTTGTTAGGCCAATAATTTCGAAAAGTTTTAGTGTAGACGGTCGGAATCGGTAAATTATTTCACGTATTTTTCTTTTATTTCGACTCTCCGTTGCACAATAGGGATTAAATGTCTTCTGGGGCGCTGGAATATCGGTGTCAGATAAATGTAGTTTGCATCGTAACAGGACATAGAGATTTCTTAGATGGGATGTGTACTGCTGTAGCAAGGAAATAAGAGGTAAAATTAAAATACCCGAACTCTCGGAATGCGCAGTTATACCTCGATCTAAGAAGAAGGAAACGTAACAGGGCAAGATCGCTAAAGAGAGAGAGAGTGTTAAATTTCGGAACTTTCGGCATGGCTCAGCTCCATTAAATAAATGCATTGCGAGCTATCCTTGTCAGAATGGTGCGTCTGCATAGAAGGTTTTGATCATTTGGACATGTAACTTAGGTTAGTTTTTGTTTAAACACTTTGCATATGTTTCTTTTATGTAGTCTGCCGAGAGAGCGCTCTGCGTTCTGGACGATTGTTAACGGTGCTTGCAGATGTTTATTTAGAGACTTTGTGCTAAATGTCATTGCCGATTTCGTTATTTGGAATTTTTGTATAAACACTATGTCGTATTCTGCTGCTGCCGCTGTTGTTGCTGTTTTATCGAAAGAGTGGTTGGCATACAAGTTACATCCCGTTCGATGGTTATTGCTTGCATCGTCTAAACGAAGAGATACATTTATAGATGCAAGGTTGTGGTCGAGTTCCGAAACGGACCATTTCTTTTCTTTTCGTTAATTGGCTCTGGTTAGAATTGTTTTTGTATATCGAAAGAGTATATGTTAAGATGGATACGGAAGTTTGTGGCGTTTATTATCTAACCTGCGCTATTATTATTAAACACGTCTGGAGAGAGATGGGAATGTAAATTCTTACTTGCAAATTTTGCATACGAGTTTAACGGTGCTTGCAGATGTATATTTAGAGACGTTGTGCTAGATGTCATTGCCGATTTTCGTTATTTGGAATTTTTGTATAAACAATATGCCGTCTTCTGCTGCTGCCGCTGTTGCTGTTTTATCGAAAGAGTTGTTGGCATAGAAGTTACATTCCGTTCGATGGCTGTTGCTTGCATCGTCTAAACGAAGAGATACATTTATAGATCTAAGGTTGCGGTCGAATTCCGAAACGGACCATTTCTTTTCTTTTCGTTAGAATTGTTTCTGTATATCGAAAGAGTATATGTCAAGATGGATACGTAAGTTTGTGGCGTTCGTTACCGTAACCTGCGCTATTATTATTATTAAACACGTCTGTCGGTTGTAGTCTATGCGAAGAGCATGGAGAGAGATTGGAGTGGAAATTCTTACTTGCAAATTTTGCATACGGGTTTTAATATTTTACTACTACATGCTGTAGTATACGAGACCAACTAAGCATTTCTGTTCTAAATTGTTTTTTAGCATACGAAGAACACTATGGTAGCTTTATTTTTTTCCAAGAATAATAATAAACGGCGGAAATTGTTGTTGTTACATAAATCGAGATCTGGCGTACGGATCGCTGCGGCGCGCTTAATAATAAATATGCAATTTAATTGGCTGCTGACCTGTGGGGGCGCGGTCGCCGTAAAAAGAGAGCAGGGGTCGGCCTGTGGGGGCGGTGTCGGTGCGGTCAAGACAATCGTCGCGGTATTGTTTGTTCTCGCGGGTAGGGCGGGTGGCGGCGTCCTTTGAGAACCGGTCGCGAGCGTGGGAGGAGGAGGGGGGTAGCATCTGTCGGCGGCAGCGGCGGCGGAGGAGGCGGTCCGGCAATCGGCCGAGCGAGTAGGGGTCGCGGGAGCGAGTACAGACATGTCGAAGGGTCTACAGGTCTGGACCTGTCGGAGGTGCCGCCTGTCTAGTGGCGGTGCCGAGGGGTGGAGGGGGGCGTCGAACCGGCCAGGTGTGTGGTCCAGGGTGCGAGTACCGACATGTCGAGGGGTCTACAGGTCTGGACCTGTCGGAGGTGCCGCTTGTCTGGCGGCGGCACCGAGGAGTCGGAGGGGGGGGGGGAGGCGGGGTGGGGGCGGTGGCGGGGAGTCGTGTTTGGCCGAGGGAGATGTTGCAACCTGTAAATCATCCTTAACTGCGTTATGGCGGCGTCATTTGATAAGCAGTCGGACAAGTAGCGAATCAAAAGGACCTAAATGTAAACTATCAATCATCCTTAAGTGCACTATTGTTCGAGTTTGGCGGCATCCTTTGATCTGCGGTCCGGCAATTGGCCGAGGGAGGAGGGGTGGGGCGTAATTCAAATTTCCCGCCAAAAAAACAAAAGACGCGCGAATCTCAGTGGGGTGTAACCGGCACCACCCAACTACTAATATTCTTCGTCGATATGGCCAAAATTGATTTTCGACTGATGCTACTGTTTATACACAGTGAAATATTCTAATTATTTTAATTAAAAAGGCTTCGGACTGGTTTTCATATAAAAAGGAAAATAGCAGATTCTAAACAATGGGTGTGAACTACAGCGGCCAGCCATATCTTTTCAGAGCATTTACATAAATCAATATAAGCTGTGGAGAGAAAAGGCCGGGTTTGAACAGGGTGTCATCTACAAATAATCATACAACATTTTTGGAACAATTTTCAATAATTATTCAGTAAAAAGATAGATTACCTAGCACTTACATCAGTAGGCAAATGCGACAAAACAATTCTAGACTAAAACCAGAAGTGAGTTACACTCAATGTCGGCTCCAATATATATATATATATATATATATATATATATATATATATATATAATCTTAATTGGTCCACACATATGCTGTCCGCCTGAGAATATTTTATTTCATATTTATTTTTTGTCCATGTATAAGTCCATGATAAATAAAATGATTCGTTTACACATGCACAATAAATTGAAGGCTATTAAAATATTTATCATTAGTTTCTAAGTAAATGTGGGTTACGTAATGAGTTGCATACATGTCCAAAGTCACTAGTAACAACATGACTATGAGGCTCTGACTATTTCATTGTTGTTGTAACTCCTCGTCAAATTCGTTCTTCTCTTGAGCTGAACATTAACCTTGAGGGGCATACACCTGGGCTATCTCCAAACTTCATCCCTTTACTGTTATTCTTACGTCAATCATTTTGTCACTTATTCTCTTTACTTCTTTTTCCATACCATCACCCACAACTAATCCGACTCCACCTCTCTTTCCTTCATTGTTATATTCCAGTACAGTCGGTAACCTTGCCTTAGTTCCATATATCTTTCTCCTTTCCACCTCGTCTCTGCGAACCGTAGTACATCCAACTGTCTTCTTTGCATCAGATCCACGATCTTCTCAACCTTCCCTGTTAGCGTCCGAATGTTCAATGTTTCGATTCTCAGTCAATTAGCACAGTCGTCTAGGTCGTCTTTCTGATCCGTTCACTTCGATGTTTTGAGAGCAATATAACAAATAGACTCCTGGTTTGCTGGACCTATCGTAGATTCCACCTGTGGCTGCCACTTTTCAGAGCCTTCACATCTACCGTAGCGGTCCAGGGGCACACGAATTCCCCACTGAACTGCAACCATAGAGACGGTCGCTTACTTCACGTAGTTTCCCATTTTCCAGCTCTTGGAGGATGGGTTGGTCTTGTGGTAGACAGTTTTTAAATAAAAATAAAACGATAATAAAGAATAAAATAATGAAAAATAAAAGAAGAAAGCTGAACCACGCGAGAGAGAAGTTCGTTGATTGGGGGGGGGGGGGGTCGGAATTCAACCACTGCCCACTTTGTTTTTTTCACCAGCCTGAAGCTGGCTGCATCCATTCCTGCTTCCTGCGTTCTTGTCTCCATAGTCATAGAGTAAAATAAAACAAAAGTAGTGCTCAAAGCGATTGCCTGGTAAGCAGGTGGACTCGGATTCGAAACCCGGCTGTGCACAGATGTTCAAATTTTCTTATTGAATAATTTCAATGCCCTCTGCTAGATAATCTCATAAATTCCTTTTGGTGTAGAAATAATTTAGAGGTTGACATTCCGAATAAATATCTACGGATTAAAATTACGGACAACTTAATTCGGACCCGTCACATAGCAAATTTTATGAGGAGTGATAACTAACGACTGTTACAACACATAAGTGCAACAGATCTGTTGAAGGGAGTGCCTACATTACGTTTGTCCATTATATTCTTGAGTAATGTCCGTGTCGTTGTATCTTCGCTAGACAGGATTGACGGAGGATATAAAAGAAGTTAAAAAAAGGCAGATCGCTTTTTACCATCGCCACAGGTGGAGATTGTCACGGATATAAAAATTACTTTGATGTGGCAACCATTAAAGTAAAAGTTCTTTCCGTTGTGGTGAAGTCTTTTTACATAATTGTCCATCAGGAAAGTATATGTTTGACTCCCACTTCAATTAATGAAGCAATTACCACCTATATAAAATAAGAAGAAACAAAGCGTCCATGCAAAGATTTAGAAGTTATTTTTTCGCACTTACTCTTTGATAAAGATATGGTAGAAAAATGGTCTGGGAAGAGCTTCTATGAACGCTCAACCAAACGCAAAGTCTGGGCTACAGACTAATCATGTAGATTTAGATCAAATACTTAATACTGAAATGAGACGTTTGCATTGGAAAGGGTCACGCTTGACCTTTAAAGAATGTGTGTAACATGCATGGTAACTGGATGTATTGGCGGTGATGGAATGCGCAAATACCGCGCAAGTTGCTAATTTCGCTGGATCGGCTCTCCCGCTGAATATCAACACGCTCTGGCCACATGCCAGGTACATTACTCGTACATATTTGTACCGTTATTCGTTGCAACCGCGCAACAGATATCCCTAATTCAGTGGTCATGTGTATGAATTTAGAAAATACAGACCCTTCAGGAAAGATTGGTCGTATATTACAAGACATCATCCACGCAGTGGCCCCGTCAACTAAATTACGGCTGCGACAGATAGGTCGAATGGTCTAACTTACTTATTATTACCCGTGCAAAGTCTGTGCGGATCACTATTATATTTCACGTTAATAAATTTCTCTTCCAATTTTACAATTCTTTCAGGCAAGGAGACACAACATACTACTTCAGTATCGTCTTCGCGCTCATATGATTGGGAGTCAAATAACAAAAACAAACAATAGAACTATCCAAGTACTCTTTCGCAATATAATGTGAAACTCATGAGGTACCTATTTGATACACAAAGCTTCAAAAACTCACCTTGTTTTTCCACGCATTTTATCCATTTTAAAATATGTATTACTTTGCCAATCCTTTTGTACTTCTATCTTGAAAATCTAAGGAGTTATTTAAGGTTATAGTGAAGTTCAATTATTTCGCGTTTATAAAAATTCTGTCCAAATATTCGTTAAAACACCCTATGCATTACTGCTCTTTCTTACTGGAATAATACGTATTATTTTCGAATAACTTCACGTAGATGAACTCCTGAAACACTCACAAAATGATACTGAAGGACGCAGGGTTGCTTCATTTCTAAAAGATGTCTGATAGCATCAGCGGAAGCAACTACAATGATTTTGAAAGGGATATTGCTTCACGGACACGAAAAGTTTGGGAGCTAGAAATATTTCGGGATAATAATACTCAACAAACAATTTTTATCCGAGTTATCTCCGGGAAGCCAGTTAACGGGTTAAAATTTTCCCCCTATAGACGATGAACGGCGGGAAAAGAGAGTAGATAATATGCATACCTATTAGTGCTAGAGGAGGTTTTATGGTAGATTGGTGAAACTGTTGAGGGGGCGGGCATATTAATAATAGGACAATTCCTACATTAACGATAGTACCAGTGGATGTTACTGTATTGCATATTGCACTTTTAGTTCTTCACAACTCAAAATTTCTTCCAGTTTTTCCGTTCCTTTACTCTCATTAGTATGTCTGTGATCGTATTTATTCTAGAACCGTATGATATGTCAGTGGGACAAGTTGTATTCTGCCTCGTCAGGGTGGAATTCTATTACTTTTCCCTAACCTCGGATCTTCTTTAGATGTCGTTGTCCCAGCGCAGGTTTGGCACTGACGTCTTAGTCCAGGACTCTTTTCATAATAAATTACGTGAAACCTCATTTGGTGAAATAACTTTCTTAACTGTTTCTGTATAATGAAATATCGCAGCAGATCTGATTTTAATCTCGTATGTGTCCGTAATTTTTCCACAAAAAATGCTGATCTTACACACTGTAATGGCAATGACAAAATCTATAAGTAAACTCGCAATTTGGTTTGATACTAATATCGTATGTTGGTTACGTAATGTCAGTCTAAGTTATTACAAAATTCATAGTGTGTGCAATATAATGCTAACCAAAAGTACTCAAGTAATTCAACTGCGAGAACTACAAAAATGAAATAATGTCTCTCCTGCAGAGATACGTAAAGATAATATTTCACTTTAAATACACAGAAATATGTAGTGCATCAATTAGTACTATATCTTGAAATGCTAGTTGCACAACAATCACTACACGGCAGGTATGAATTTACGTCTTGAATCAGGTTAAATGAATTTCATGAATGAGACTGATTTTTAAAGAAAGGGGCACAGTATAACGCAAATTATTGAGATAAATTACTTTTCGTAGACTGATATCATTTACAGCTTTATTCAACAATTCAGTCTTTCATTATCGTAACAAAGTTCTCTGATAAAGAACATAATTTGGCTACCTGTGCAAAAATCTTTGCATATACTAACAATTATGCAAACAGATATAGTCAAACTATACTTCCAATTCTATTTCATTCATTTGGCAGCTAATATGTAACTTTATCAGATGGTATTCTCACATGACACAAAATGAGGTTTATCTTAAAATCTCCAAAATGATGAAAGGTATAAGAAACTGTTAAATGACTTTAGGGAGAATAAGAAGTTGCAAGTAATGAGTAACTTAACCTTCATTAAGAATAAAGCCAAACGGCACATAATTCAACAAAGCTCCATACAATGCTAAAATTACGAAATAATGAAAATATAAAAATTACCTAGATTTCTCACTTTAATAGCCAGACTGCAGTTAGTAGCACAAAAAGCCTTGTGGTGTCTCACAAGTCTGAAGTGCGCGCCATGTACTTTTGCTGTGCACCGCCATGCACGCCCGGTACGACGTTCTTACGATGCCGGCCACGAGCGCCCTCTGCCGCTACCCCGCTCGTGGCCACCACTGAACTGCATCAGTCACTTGGGAATCAGACAGGCAACAGTTAAGACTTGGGATTAGGACCGGCACTGAAACAGACTCATCAGTAGGCAGGCCTCTATGTAGTTAACCTATGTCTCAGCAGTACACTTAGTTGGCAGTCATGAACTTTGTAAAAGTTAAGTATATCCTATTTCTACGAAATATATAACTTGTTCTAATCTAGCTTAGTGTTTCTAGTTTCTGCTGTCCCACTGGCTGGTCACCTCCGTACCTGCACACGCATGCATCCTATTTCCCTGTGTCGGCCTCTCTCCACTCAGCCACCGACACCCAGGACAACAGGCGGAAACGAGACGCAAAAGTGGCGACGATGAGGAATAGAACAACCTTGGACCAGCCCGCTTGCACCAGCCAGACAACAGCAGTCAGAGCACGCAGACATTGCTCCCACCCACCCACCCTTATTATAAGAGTTTTGGGGGAATATATTCTGTTACGTGTTTTGTAGACTTTTTTGTTACAGAGAGATTTCTTTCACATTGCATTTCTGTTTTGTTATAAGTTACTTGTATGCGTGGCGCCTAATCGGTCAGCATGGCCGCTACACTGAACCCAAACGTTATGGAAATTATTCAGTTACGGACGGCGCAAATCACGCAACTACTCAAAGTGCTGACGCAGTTGACGGCACAGGCAGCTCACCAACAACAACAGCCGTCGCCTCAGCCCCCACATCTGCCGCCGCACCGCTACCTACGTTTCGCTAGTACAATGAACGTGAGGAAGAATGGAGCGATTACTTGGCGCAATTTCAAGAACTCGTTGCAGCTCATCAAATTACAGGTCAGACTATCAAGCATATGTTCCTCTCGGTTGTGGGCCCCAACACCTTCGTGTTACTGCAGAAAGTTTTCCCCCACGCATCTCCTCGCAATCTAGAATTTTATGCACTAGTAGATGCCTTGAATGCTCATTATGAGAGAATGGTTCTCGTAGCTGCGGCGTGGCACTGATTTTTCAGACTGAAAAAATTACCGGAGCATTCACACCAAGAATGGATCACTGAGTTGAAGGGCTTAACCCACAAATGTAATTTTACTTGCTCTTGTGGACGTTCTTATAGTGATGTGATGTTGAGAGATGCAATTATGCAGAACATTCAGGAACCCAGAATTAGGGCAGCAATTCTAAAACAGTATGACCCTTCATTAGACAGTGTACTGCAGCTTATTGAAGCGCATGATATCTTTGACTTAGCCGATGTAGAAATGCAAAGCCACAGTGTTAATTCAGTGTGCCGTAATGGACGTTTTCCTAGTCACAGTTCTCAGTTTCACCGTGATTCTTATAAATCTACCGGCTGTGCTGAACAGTCAGTAAACAGTAGTCAGTGTAACAGTGCGACACAAATGTCGTCCCATCATGTTCGAAAAACTAATGTGAATAACGGGCGCCAACGCTCTTATCAGGAAAATGTTCGTAAGTCTTGCCCTCAGGGTGTATCTCGCCACAAACGTGCTCCCTGCCCAAGTCGAAACGCCATTTGTTATCAATGTGGGAAATCAGGACATGTGCATACAGTATGTATGCAGAATAAAAATTCCAAGTACGGTGCCGTTATGAACAGTGCTTCGCCAAGTGCGAGAACAGTTCATTCTGTAAATGTCATACGCACTGTGGATTTGGACAGTGCTTTACTTGATTCTAAAATGCAAGAACGTTCTTCTGTACCTATGGCAAAACTATGTAGTAGGCCACGTAGCAAGGGTCGTCGAGCGCGTAAAACTGTGCAGCGGAAAAAGGTTCAGGACAAGGAAAATGTCTATGTACAGTGCAATTTTTTAGTGACCCTACTGCCTTCTGCAACTTCTCCTTGTAACAGTGCCCAGTACTGTGTAGCTAGTGACAGAAGTCTTGATGTAGCTCCTCAAAGTAATTTTAGTGCAGTAGCTGGTAAATCTGTAGTAGCCTGGCATTGCACGGACGCCGATCCGGCGGTAGTGCCATCTAGGGACAGTGATATTAATCTGCTGTGTGCCGATTCTGTGCCGCTTCCTACCGTAAGCAGCCCGCGCATGCGCAGGTGGAGCAAACAAACTGTATCAGACGTTGCCCACATTCGCACACCTATCGAGCGCCACAAGCAAAAACGTTTTGTGACTCTTTAGATAGAAAATAAGACTGTGTAATTTCAGCTCGATACTGGTTCTACTGTCACGTTAATGAATAAAGAAAGTTATGAATTTCTGGGTTCGCCAAAATTGTCGTCGCCCCAACAAGTGCTCACAGCGTATACAGGACAAAATATTCCCGTACTAGGAACGTGTAGTCTGCCCCCCTCTTTTCAGGGTGTAACAAAAACAGTTGCTTTTGTAGTTCTTCAGGCCAAATCTACACAGAACATTTTTGGACTAGGTGCATTCGATTTGTTTGGCTTATCAATTCAAAGAGATGTGCTTCAAATTTCAACAGTAGTGCCTCAGGACAAACTACATGCATTGTGTGAAAAATATAGTGACTTGTTTTCGCCGGAACTAGATTTTGCACAAGACTTCATGGCACATGTAACTTTAAAAGAATCTGCAGTTCCAAAATTTCGTACAGCTAGACCAGTGCCTATCGCCCTTCAGGATAAAGTTGCTGAAGAACTTAAACGTTGGCAGGATAGTGGGGTGGTTTCTCCTGTTTCTGCGAGTCAGTTGGCCTCACCTTTAGTAATTATAACCAAGCCGACAGGAAAACTTTGTCTCTGTGCGGACTTCAAATCAACAGTGAACAGTCAAACAATTGTAGACACTTACCCCCTGCCCCGACCTGAGGAACTAATGAACAAATTTGGACAGTCTCGCTTCTTTTCTAAGATTGATTTAGCAGAGGCATACTTACAGATTCAGCTCGATGAAGAGTCAAAAAACTTTTTCGTCATTAATACTCACTTGGGCCTTTTTCAATTTCAACGCCTACCCTTTGGCAGTTCTTCCACCCCCGCTATTTTTCAGTGCTATTTGGAGCAGCTGACAGTTTCTGTACCATGCTGCTCGAACTATTTAGATGATATTGTGGTTTCAGGGCGTACAGTTTAAGAACTTTTATGAAACCTGGAGTGTCTTTTCAAAGTGTTGACTGCAGCAGGTCTACGTTGCAATAAAGCAAAGTGTTCGTTTTTCCAGACTGAAATAGAGTACTTGGGCTATGTGATTAATGCTCGAGGAATCCATCCCTTACAGTCACATCTTAGAGAAATCAAAGAATTGCCTCCTCCTAAGAATATGCACGAATTGCAAGCAGTAATGGGAAAGCTGAACTATTACTTCAGATTTATTCCGAATGCCTCTCAGATTGCAGCTCTACTGCATCGCTTACCTAGGAATAATGTACCTTTTGTATGGTCTAAAGAGTGTCAAGTTGCCTTTGACAAATTAAAATCTGCACTACTCAGTGATGCATGTTTGATTCTCTTTGATCCACAACAGCCTATAGTGTTAGCAGTGGATGCCTCATCATATGGTCTGAGCGCAGTAATGTCACATCGTATTGGATCTCACGATCTTCCTATTGCCTTTGCGTCCAAGCTACTGACGCCAACGCAACAGAATTACAGTCAGATAGAAAAGGAGGCCTTGGGGATCATTTAAGGTGTCACAAAGTTTCATCATTATCTCTATGGCAGAAAATTCTATTTGTTGACAGACCACAAGTCTCTTATGTCGTTTTTCTCACCCACAAAGCAAATTCCGCCACGAACGGCAGTAAAGCTTCAGATATGGTCTTTGATAGTGTCTAATTATCAGTATGAGATTTTGTACCGACCTACCACTAAACATGCCAACGCGGATACTCTTTCCCGACTTCCAGTTGGCCAGGATGGGGCGTTTGATTTTTCAGAAATGGCATGTTATCAGATAGACTGCACATATGCTTCAGCTGTCGCAGACTTCCCTTTGAACTCTCGTAGGGTTGCACAGGAAACAACTGCGGATGCGGATCTAAGTGTGGTAGCACGTTTTGTTCGCTATGGGAGGCCTGCCAGAGCCAAAGATAGACGTTATTTTGCACAACGTCATGCATTATCTTTAAGTCAGGGTGTTCTGTTGTTGCATACCGACAACGACCAAACGAGAGTGATCGTTCCTCGTTCCCTGCAACGTGAAGTCTTACGCCTCCTGCATCAAGGACATTGGGGTATTGTTAGGACAAAGCAACTGGCCAGACGTCATTGTACCTGGGTTGGTATGGACGCCCAGATAGAGAGCATGACGTCACAGTATACGGTTTGTGCGAAGCATCAGGCGGCTCCTCCGCTACGTTTCTCAGACTGGCCAAGCCCCAAGGGACCATGGCAACGTTTACACATTGATTTTGCCGGACCATTCTGGAATACGCACTGGTTAATCGTTGTAGACGCTTTCCGCAAGTTTCCTTTTGTGATTGCCATGAACTCAACAACAGCGTCTAGTACAATCAGTGCCTTAACATCAGTGTTTTGCATCGAAGGTTTGCCTGAAACTATCGTCAGTGACAATGGACCTCAGTTTGTTTGTGCTGAATTTCAACAGTTTTGTCGTGTGAATGGCATTCAGCACATCACCACCGCACCTTTTCACCTTCAGTCCAATGGTGAGGCAGAACGTTTCGTTTGAACATTCAAATCTCACTTGTAAAAGATGAAAGGTCAGCACTCCAGGCAGCAAGCTCTTCAAATTTTCCTGTCTACGTATCGGTGCATGCCACGTGATGGCCCGTCACCTGCCGAGATGCTACACGGCCGCCGTCACCGCACTCTCCTTCACCTGCTGCAGCCTCCCACGCACAGAGTCGGTTTGTATGGCGCTTCGCGTTTTCAGGTTTCTACGCCGGTGCTGTACAGGGTGTTTGCTGGGAAGACGAGATGGTTGCCGGGCACCATTCAGTGCGTGCTCGGTCGCAATATGTATGTTGTACGTTCTTCCACAGGGTCGGAGCTGCGGCGCCACGCAAACCAGTTACGCCTGCACAGGCCGCGCGATCCTGTCTCTTGTTTCTTGATTCCAGACCAAGTTCGTCGCCAGGGAGCACAGCCACATCGCTCGCAGACGGGTCCAGCGTCCCCGGATTATGAGATCATCCCCATGGAGGTCGACGCGCCTCCGATGCGGTCGACCCCACAGCAATCGCCGCCGCAGATGACAGCGTCACCGAGAGGGACTCCGGGACAGTGCGTGCCCCCGCCGCCTGGGCCACGCACCTCAGAAGAAGATGACCTGCTCCCTCTGGGCGGAGGTGAGCGCCCTTACCCTCGTTTTGGTGGGTTTTCCGTGGGATCGCAAGGTGGATACCGGGACGCGGACGGCGTCTCGATCCCAGCCTCAGCTAGGACGCCCGTCCCACCAGTAACGCCCCCCGCCCAGGCCCTCGTCCCAGTGCCGTTGCCGTGGCCCTTAGCCCTACGCCACGACGGCGCGTTGTTTTGGGGGGCAGGGGTGTGGTGTCGCACAAGTCTGAAGTGCGCGCCACCGACTTTCACCGCGCGCTGCCATACACTCCCAGCGCGACGTTCTTACGACGCCGACCACGAGCGCTCTCTGCCGCTACCACGCTTGGGGCCACCACTGAACTGCATCAGTCATTTGGGAATCAGATAGGCACCAGTTAAGACTTGGGATTAGGACAGGCACTGAAACGGACTCATCAGTAGGCAGGCCTCTACGTAGTTAACCGATGTCTCAGCAGTACATTAGTTGGCATTCATGAACACTAATCTAGCTTAGTGTTTCTAGTTTCTGCTGTCCCACTGGCTGGTCACCTCCGTACCTGCACACGCGTGCATCCTATTTCCCTGTGTCGGCCTCTCTCTACTCGGCCACTGATACCCAGGACAACCGGCGGAAACGAGACACAAAAAGCCTATTGGACAGTTTTTGATATACGCTACCGACATATATGTACATGGCTATACCTTTGAATAACCAAATAATTAACAAATTAAAGTCTGGATATTATACGAAACGATACTTGGAAATATTGCAGATAAAAATGGTCTACTGCCGCTAAAGATCCAGTGAACGGCTTCCTTTCAGCTGCTTATACAGTTTCTTTATATAATCAAACAAATAATATTTCAGAAGCTTCAATATAAATATTTTAAAGACATAATCAACTACTTCCTACAGTTCGTTATTTCCAAACGCTTTTTATACTAGAGGTACTATGCTCTAGACTGAACGCTGAAAGGCATAATTAGTCTCTAATTATGATGGTGATGATGATGATGATTACACAGTGCGTCTGCCACCACACGAATCCAAGATACCATATCGTTCAAGTGACCGCACTTGCCTTGTTTGACTGCTCGCACTCGGCTGACTGTTCCGGACGAATTACTCCCCACTGGCTTCCTAATTTGTCGCCAAGGTGACGTTCTAGATCGCATCGTCTGTAATTCTTATCTTTTTTTATAATGAAGTAATCGCTGAAAATAACTCCAAGAGCTCCTTTCAGGTGGGACACGGAATAAATTAAGTGAGCAAACGTCTATTTAACAACTTATTCTTATCTATTGCTGCACTATAATGTTTACTATTCTGAACGAGAAAACAGATCTAAAGCGCAAACAATATTTAGAAAACTTTATAAATATCCTAAAAGGAAAAGGATAATTTTTGATACTTCAAGATGAAAACAATAAAGATAAAATTATATATTTGCAACATAAAATTGAATTATAAAATATTACTAGCTTTGTATATAGCTAATATCACTGAAATTCCACAAATTTGAAATATATACTCACTGTAAACAGATATTTTTTTCTGGAGTGGACTATGCTGTAAAAATAACGTAAGAGCAAATAATAATGTGCATAATTATCATCGAATAAAATTATCAGCACAAAACCTACGAGAAAAAGCACTCCAGGAAATCATACTGTATAAAGAAAACGTAACTATATATGTCTACTATCGTAAATAAAGCCTTAAAATTGGTTGTAAAATTATTTTCATGAACGTTTTATGTATTATAGATAACTTGAGAATGGTGAAGCCGAAACTAGATCGTCGTCATTGAGTAACACCTAATAATAATAATAGTGCAGCAATAAAAAGAAAAAATACTTGAAATGTCATAATTAAATGTTAGTGTAAGATAGCTTGTTATTTAGAGGTTATTGATACTAATGGAAGGTAAAATCTGAATTATAGTTTCTTTAAAATTAAAGAAACTAGAAAGTTTGTAGCACTGAGTCTCTGAGAGACAGGCAGTCACATTGTACCCTCACTATTTTGGCGGAATTTCCCATGGGATTGATACTCACTTTGCCATCTCTCGTCTATCGCTCACTCCACCTATTACATCATTCGTAGTCTATTATTGTATCTAAACCAAGTTACTGAATTAAATTTAGAACATGACTTTCTGTCAATCCTTCCTTCCGATCATAAAACTACCTCCATCGTATCATAATAAACGTTCTAATCCACCCTTTTCTTCGCTGAGGGCTGTCCTGTCCTAACATCAAAATCCCACCTATTTCATTAGTTCCTATACAAATATCATACATTCTATTCTAATTATTGTAGTCTGCTATGTCTTAAATATGAGAACCCTTACTCATTTACCAGCAGTTGCACGTCATATAATTTTCTTACCAAAAACAATGTATATCTCAACACGAACATCTTTGCATAAACGTAATCACGTATTTTATTTTCCGAAATTTAGTTGTAGTAAATTTATAAAATTTATTTTTTAAATACCAAAATGGCAGCACTTCAATTGCAGTCAACCTACAACTGCAGTGGGAACAACACAAAGAAAAATAGTAATAACAATAATAATCAGGTAAGTAATAATAGAAGCTACAATATAAATAATAGTAAGAAGAAAGAACAGGACTAGAACGACAGTTGTTATCGTTATTTTGATAGTCGAAAATAGCATACGACTTATATTGAGCGATAATGCGAATACAAAATGAAAATTAGCAATTTTATGTGGCATGGATTCATATGAGGAATAAGACACAACGTATATGAAAGAGAACGCTGTCAAATAGTATAACTACAACCATCCATTAATTTTTACGACAGGCAACGGAAAAATATAATACTGTTGGCCAAATAACTGAAACCCGTAGGCATTCTCCCGACTACGAATCCAGAAGTATATTATTTATCCTGTAGGTCTGTTATCACTTCTCTTAACCTCAGACAAGTGTTAGTGGAACAGCCAGATTTATCATCGGTGCCGACGAGGTGTGAAGCTGGTGTTGATGCGGGCTATTTGCGCTTACAGTAGTGGCACGCCTGCCAGAGGCGCTGCTTGGCATGCATTTCCCCTGAGGCTGCGCTATCTGACTGCCGCCTCTGCGTCAGCTGTCAAATGCGGCAGCTGAGGGAAGAGGTGGGGGATGCGGGATGAGGGCAGGAGGCAAAAGCAACGCTCTGTAGTTTGACACAGGCACTTAATGGAGTTCCATTTCCCTGATATTCTCAGTATTCCAATTTACTCGCACACGTTCCCCTTCCTAAATGCTTCCCGGAAGTCGGTGAGAGCCGCAAATACCACCCTTCCTCCGTGAGAATGCAAATAAACCTAAATGCGATTTCAATTATCCCAGATCAAAATACAGTCATAGAATACTCTCAAGATCTTAACAGGCTACATGTAAAATAATTACGGCACATGGCCGGCCGCGGTGGCCAAGGGGCCTGAAGCGCTCCAGTCACGGTCTGCACGGCCACTACGGTCGGGGATTCGAATCCCCCCTCGGGCATGGATATTTGTGCCGTCCTAGTTCGTAAGTAGTTCATAAGTAGTTTGTAAGTTTAGGGACTGATGACCCCGTAGTTAAATCCCATAAGCTTAACAAACATTTGAACATTTTGAATTACGGCACATGTAGGATAACATTAACACAATGCGTTTCTATGCCTATTAATGCCTATTAATTATTGTTGAAGGAATTGGGCAATACACTACGAAATAATACACTAACAACGGAAATGGAACTGCAATATGTAATTTATTCTAGGTATCATGTTACAACACATAATACACTTTGACTGGCAATCTTGCCGACAATCATATATAACTGTATAAACAAAAATAATTAAAAAACCCTTTCGAACGTACTGGGACACATATGTCCCATAAGAAGTTCCAAGTCGACTTTTGGGGTAAAGAGGTTCCAATTTAGCAATGAATTTGCACACTACAGTGTTTTAAACTTTCCTCCTTAAGGCTGGACTGGTAACATCACTTGTCTTGTGAAACTGTCATGACAGCATAGTTATGAAGTAATCGCACGTTTGTGGAGATATCTACATCGTTTCTCGAAGAAAAACAATGAAATAGAGCTTACAAAAAGTGAGTGTCATAAGTGTTATTTATACCCTTTTATGTTGTAGTGATTTATAATTCACATGTTTTTGAACGTTTATCATATGACAAAAACAATAATCAAGTTTCTGCGACTTGGTATGTATATTTTGTAGGTGGAATGAAGTACCAACAAGAGTATAGAAATTGTTTATTTAATTTTGCGCGACCGCTTTCGGTGCTTCAATTACACCATCTTCAGGCCCTAGCCAAACAAGACAAATACATCAATCAACAATAATAATACTGTTAACCAACAAACGCATTATGAAGTCATGTATAAAAATGTTAAGCAAGTGTTTCGAAGTGCGGCAGCCGGAGGTGATGGTCATATCACTGTGTTGTGTGCCTGCGTGATTGCGTGAGTGTTCTATTTTCTGAAGAAGGCCATGGCCGATAGCTGAAAGTGTTGTATGTGTGTGTCTTTTGTATGTGCCTGTCGCAGCTCGTCGCCACGTCTTTGCGGTGAGTTGTAAACTGCCATTACTATATTATTAATTCCAACCTGGACTTTCCATTATTATATATATTAAGCAATAAACATGTCATACATAAGATAAAACTATTGTCCAACAATAACCATTTTGTTTAAAGAAAACTCCCGCTTTAAACACGACCTGTATTTAGGTGGCGCCTTCGTCTAGTGCTATATCAACCCAGGGGTGCTACAGGAAGAAATAGGGTAAACAATCACAGTCAAAACAAGACCAAAACAAACCTTAATGTGGATGGCGAATATATTTCCGCAACGTACCTCCTTATGATGGAGGAGGGTTAAAAAAATAGAAGTCCATATCTAAACAACAATCCTAAGTAGAAAAGTTTAGATATTCTAATCTAATGCAATCAGAAGTGGAGGCATATATACACGAACACATATACACGCATACTAATGTACAAAAGTGTGTTGAGAAAATACTGTTTCAACATAAGTGACCGAAAACGTGGCGGGGAGCGGGGGAGGGGGGGGGGCGGGAGAAATCAATTATAATTATGTGGTTTGTCATTTTACAGCAATATGCTAAAGGAGGGTTAATCCAATGAGAAGAACCGTCTTATTATATGAAGCCAAGGGAACAACAAGTTGAAAAAACCTAAATGTCAACATAGTTAACTAAAAACGAGGAGGGGGAGCGGGGGGGAAAAGGAACCAATTTTGTGGATAGGCATTGTACGTCCACGTGATAGAGAGAGGATCATCTATTGTAAAAAATAGCTATTATATGAAACTCACGTAACACCAAATAGAAAAAAAAAACTTTGAATCATCATAGATGCCTAAAGAAATGTTTATTGTTGCACAATACTTTTATCTTATGTATGACATGTTTATTGCTTAACATTTTTATACATCACTTTATATTGCATTATTTGGTTAACAGTATTATTACTGGCCATTGAAATTGCCACACCAAAAAGAAATGCATATGATAGGCAGGTACTCATTGGACAAATATATTATACTAGAAGTGACATGTGATTACATTTTCACGCAATTTGGGTACATAGATCATGAGAAATCGGTACCCAGAACAACCACCTCTGGACGTAATAACGGCCTTGATACGCCTAGGCATTGAATCAAACAGAGCTTGGATGGCGTGTACAGGAACAGATGCACATGCAGCTTCAACACGATACCACAGTTCATCAAGAGTAGCGATTGGCGTATTGTGACGAGCCAGTTGCTTGGCCACCATTGACCAGACGTTTTCAACTGGTGAGAGATCTGGAGAATGTGCTGGCCAAGGGAGCAGTAGAAAATTTTCCGTATCCAGAAAGGCCCGTACAGGACCTGCAACATGCGATCATGCATTATCCTGCTAAAATGTAGAGTTTCGTAGGGATCGAATCAAGGGTAGAGACACGGGTCGTAACACATCTGAAATGTAATGGCCACCGTTCAAATGGCCGTCGATGCGAACAAGAGATGACCGAGACGTGTAACCAATGGCACTCCATCCCATCACGCCGGGTGATACGCCAGTATGGCGATGACGAATACACGCTTCCAATGTGCGTTCACCGCGACGTCGCCAAACACGGATGCGACCATCATGATGCTGTAAACAGAACCTGGATTCGTCCGAAAAGTGAAGTTTTACCATTCGTGCCGCCAGATTCGTCGTTGCGTACACCATCGCATGCGCTCCTGTCTGCGATGCAGCTTCAAGGGTAACTGCAGCCATGGTCTCCGATCTGATAGTCCATGCTGCTGCAAACGTCGTCGAACTGTTCGAGCAGCTGGTTGTTGTCTTGCAAACGTCACCATCTGTTGACACAGGGATCGAGACGTGGCTGCATGTTCCCTTACAACCATGCGGATACGATGTCTACCATCTCGACTACTAGTGCCCGAGACCGTTGGGATCCAGCACGGCGCTCCTGAACTCACTGATCTCTTATTCTGCTAACAGTCATTGGATCGCGACCAACGCGAGCAGCAATGTCACGATACGATAAACCGCAATCGCTATAGGCTACAATCCGACCTTTATCAAAGTCGGAAACGTGATGGTGCGCGCATTTCACCTCCTTTCACGAGGCATCACGACAACGTTCCACCAGGCAATGCCGCTGAACTGCTGTTTGTGCATAAGAAAACTGTTGGAAACCTTCCTCATGTCAGCACGTAGTAGGTGTCTCCACCGTCGCCAACCTTGTGTGAATGTTCTGAAAAGGTAATCATTTGCGTATCACAGCATCTTCTTTCTCTCGGTTAAATTTCGCGTCTGTAGTACGTCATCTTCGTGGTGTAGCAATTTTGATGGCCAGGAGTGTATTTGTCTTGTTCGGCTAGGGGCCTGAAGATATTGTAATTGAAGAACCGGTCGCGCAAAATTAAGTAAAGAATTTCTTTGCAGCTGCTGGTACTTCATTCCACCCACAAAATGTTATCACGTGCGTCCCAATTCATTAATTATGGAGAGAATGAAACTTTGGTATGTATATGTCCCAGTATTCTTTTTTTCTTGGGTATTATTGTGCCACTAGTACTCAATAGAAAGGAAACACACTCTAACAGTTTCTATATTGTTTTTTTTATAGGACTGAATCAAGGATGGCTTCCAATATGAATAAACGTATCCTGCAGTGCCTTGATGGAGACACTAACGACTTTGTGGATGATCCTGACTTATCTTGCAGTTCTAAATCGCATGATAGCATTGCTTATAACACTCGTGATTCTGATGACAGTGACCACGACAAGACTGAGGTTTCGTACGTCGGAGATTCAACTAAAAATGTAGCGTTGCGATGAAAGGTAAATGCGGTGTTCACACCTCGAAAGATTATTCCAAACATGGTAACTACAATTGTATTAGCAACATTGCATATGAGTGCATCGGAACTAGACATCTTTGAGAAAATATTTCCTCCCAGTCTTTTTATATTTATCTTTCAGTGTACGAATCAGACAATAAAAATGATAACGAAAAGCACAGTTCAGAGCACCGATCCTGGAGAAATTAGATTAATTTTTGGTGTTATGCTTGTAATGTGTTACAATAGAGTGCCCTCATTTACAGACTACTGGTCAGGCAATACTTCAATGGGTAATATTGCAATAGAAAGAGCAACTTCCAGAGATACGTGCAAATGGTTGCTTTTCTAAGCTGTACTTCAATTTCCCTGAAAAACCAGACACAGCTGGTAAGCTCCACTACCTAGAGTAAATAGTCACTTGTCTGAAAAACATCTTTCAGAAAGCGAGGTCAGAAAGTACAGTACACTGCATTGACGAGTCTATGGTAAAGTTTGAAGGACGGCCAGCCTTGAAAAAATAGCTTCCTATGAAGCCGTGAAGCGTGGGATGAAGATGTGGATAAACAGTGACTCTGTAACAGGCTGCACATATGACTTAAATGTATACTGTGGAAAGGACGAAAATAACCCGAATGGCACACTGGGTAACCGTGTAGTTCTGCAGCTCTCAAAAACAATTAGAGACACTAAGTTGACATTTGATAGTTTTTTTAGGTCATTTTGTTTGATGGATACCTTGCCGTTTGCAGCTGTTGATACATGTATGGCTAACAGGAAAAATGTGCCAAATTCAACAAAAAAACTTTGCAATTCGTCTGGTACGTTGTGGTATAAATGTCAGGACACCAAACAAGTAATGTTGACCAGTAACTGTCATTCTAATGATGTATGTACAGTGAATACACAGGCAAAAGATGGATCTAAATTGGTTATAGAATGTCCAGTGTTACTGAAAACTTATAACGACTGTATGAGTGGCATGGATTTGACGGATCAGATGGGTACACTGTATGATTTAGACAGAAAAGCTGATAAATGGTGGAAGAAAGCGTTCTACAAACCGTTGATAACTAATGTTGTAAATGCCCCTATTTTATAAAAGGAAATTGAATACTAGACAGTGCAACTAAAAGATTTTTTAGCCAACCTAGCAGAGAAATTGCCAAGGGACAAAAGACTGCCAAGGTACAGCGGAAATTCTCAACTGGGCGCCCTTCTAAGAGGGCAGGGGGTATGAAGAACCTACAAGAAGAACGCGTGTTTTGTGTTCCAGCAACAAACCGAAAACAACAAAAATTATCTGCAAAATGTGCCAGCGTCCATTATGCGAAATGAGCTTTGCACTATATCACATGTAATTATAATAACTCAGACATGTGTACAAATCTTTGACAGTAAATGTGTTCAACAATATGTTCCCGCCTAGTGTAATAAAAAAACTGAGTGCATATGTCAGTTCAAAAATATGTATTAGTAATATTATCACGACCAACAAAACACTGTGTGGTCAAATGGAAAGCTTTCTGTATATATTTTTAAAAAATCACTCTGGAAAGGGATAAGAAAGGATCGCCACCTGTAGTGAAACACCACAGTTATGGCTGAATTGATATTGAGATACATGAAAAGAAATGGCTCACACAATATATCTAAGCGTGGTATCAATTACAAGACAATGAAAACAGAAAACAATATGAACTGAAAATTAAGTACACAATAGAATGAAACTTTCACTCTGCAGCGATGTGTGCGCTGATATGAAACTTCCTGGCAGATTAAAATTGTGCGCCGGAACTGGGACTCGAACCTGAGACCTTTGCCTTCCGCAGGCAAGCGCACTACCGACTGTGCTAACCCGACACAACTCACGATGCCGCCTCACAACGTTACTTCCGCCAGTACATCGCCTCCTACTTTCCAAACTTCACAGAAGCTCTCCTGCGTACCATGCAAGACTAGAGCTTCTGTGAAGTTTGGAAAGTAGGAGGTGAGGTACTGGCGGAAGTTAAGTTGTGAGGCGGCATCGTGAGTCCTGTTGGGATAGCACAGTCGGTAGTGTGCTTGCCCGCGGAAGGCAAAGGTCCCAGGTTCGAGTGCCGGTTCCGGCATACAATTATAATCTGCCAGGAAGTTTCAAGTAGACAATAGATTAGCAAGTTCAAGAGATTGATAACATCTGCGCATAAGGTATTATCTGGCAAAAAATGTTCAAATGCTTGTAGAGCTTATGGGACATAACTACGGGAGATTGTTAACATCTGCGCATAAGACATTATCTGGCAAAAAAGGTTCAAATGTTTGTAAAGCTTATGGCACTTAACTACGGGGTCATCAGTCCCTAAACTTACAAACTATCTAATACTAAGGACGGCACAAATATCCATGCCAGAGGGGGGATTCGAACCCCCGACCGTAGTGGCCGTGCAGACCGTGACTGGAGTGCCTCAGTCCCCTCGGCCACCGCGGCCGGCCATTATCTGGCGTGGGTTCAGTTAATTCCAGAGTAAATCCTAAATGATTAAGAAACTAGTTTGAAAATCCCGCAAAGAAAAGTTAGATTCATAGTTGTATCACCAAGCGAGGTTGTGGAGTGCTAACTCACTGGACTCTCATTCGGGAGGACGGTGGCTCAAATTCATTTATGTCCATCCAGATTTAAGTTTCATTGATTTCCCGAAATCACTTCAGGGAAATTCCGGGATGGTTAGTTTGAAAGCGCGCGGCTTCCATCTCCATACTTATCCAAAAATCCGAGCGTCATCTCCGTTTATAATAACCACGCTGTCGATAGGAAGTTGAACACTACGCTTCCTTCCTTCCTTCCTCAGTGGTATTCATGATATGCGTTATGCGCGTGCTGCATTGAATAGCCGGACGTAATGATATAATCAGCACATCTAGCACATGCTGTTCCTTGACTTAAGCATGACTAATGCGGTCTTTACCATGGTCGTATCGGGGGCTGCGGCCGTTTCGCTGCGTAGGCGTGTGGCAATGGTTTGATGGCTACGGGCCGCGTATGCCATAGTCGGTTGATGGTTTGCCACGAATTCTGATCGCGAACAGGTAAGACTTCGAATTCCCAATGTTGATCGTGTTAAACTATAGAGATTCTGCCCACCGCCGAACTAAAGAACATAAGCGAAAGTTATATACGAGTGCCCAATATAAGATGCGCTCGCAACGGATCTGAGACACCAACAACGAAACACTGACACATACACCCTAATAAGAAAATGTTCAAATGTTTGTAAATCTTATGGGACTTAACTACGGGGTCATCAGTCCCTAAACTTACAAACTACTTATCAACTACCTTATACTAAAGACGGCACAAATATCCATGCCCGAGGGGGGATTCGAACCCCCGACCTCAGTGGCCGTGCAGACCGTGACTGGATCGCCTCAGTCTCCTCAGCCACCGCGGCCGGCGATAAGACTGTAGGCTAAGTGTCTAGTATAGTTAATTAGATTTTAGATCAAATGTTCAAATGTTTGATATGCTTAAGGGACTTAACTACGGGGTCATCAGTCCCTAAACTTACAAACTACTTATAAACTATCTTATACTAAAAACGACACAAACATCCATGACCGAGGGGGAATTTGAACCCCCGACCGTAGCGGCCGTGCAGACCGTGACTGGCGCGCCGCAGACCACTGCCACTGCGGCCGGCTAGATTTTAGGTAGTAAGACAATCGAAGAAAACACCTAAGTAGATACAGTGAAACTCACGACCTCTGGGTTTGACTCGGAAGACATCGGCCACAAATTTAGGTTTCTACTCCTGCTAGCACAATCTGTGATCACTGCAGTGTAGTTATGTAGTTAAGAAACATTTGTGTACTATTACCAATCTTAGTATAGAAGAACCATGGTAGTCAGCTGCAGTTAAAATTGTAGATCAATGTGTAACTGCAGCTAAATAATACAGTATGTCGCATGACCTACCTTCAAGCCTCGGAAAGGCGCTTGAGGCCATTGTTCCAGCAAATACACATGTTGGATTAAATGCTTTCTTCAATCCAAAGCCTGGCGAGAAAGTTTCTTAGTTCCCAACTTTGTGTTAAAGATATGTCTACTAATGGTTGATGTGGAGGAAACTGGAAGGACCGATGTTTTACCGCGTTTTCATTGAACGGCATCGCATGTCTGGAATATAGTTAACACTGAACGGCTTGTGAGCTGAGTTCCAATTTGTAAATATCGGAACTGCCCATAGTCCAGTTGGCGCGACGTATCTTCCCATCCAGCCCTTTGTTGAGGCAACTGCAGATCAATTGAAGACCGACATTTTGTAGGGACGAATACTGTATTAGAGATCTGCACCTCGCTCGATTGCTCGCTCGAATCGCGTGATACACGTCGTTCTATGACAGTCCGGTAGGTGTCGGCACTGCAGCTTGCGGCAAGGCGTGTGGCTGCTCTCGACTTCCTCCACGCTCGTTCGAGCGGGGCACGCTCGATTGGCCCGACCGTCCACACTGCCCGCTCGCCACTCGGTCGCGTACCGCAGCGCCACTCGAGTCCAAGGCGAGTGTCAGGAGCAAATTAGATGCTAGAGAATACATCCTGACTGCGAAATTTGGAATTGTTTCCTTTCCCGCGTGCTTCGAAAGCTGTTCTCTCGATCCACTTGAACTAGCCATTCAGTTTCGCATTTTGTACTTTACCATACAAGTTATTATACGTGATTAATATGAAGTTTCTGTGCTAAGATCATTTACTAAATGAGTTATCCGTTATATTTCTTTCTTTCTTGTTCCCATTTTGTGGACTGTTAGTGCCTGTTTAGTGGTAGGTGTAACTTGCCGTCTTAACGAGGAAGTAATTGTATTTAATATCCATTCCTCTAATCACTCTCAAGTCCTGGAATACTTTGTGCGTCTTTTATATTGATATTAAATACTCCTATATTTATGTACACCCTTTAGGTTAGGTTTGTGCATCTCTCTGTTGCACCCCATTAACACATATTCCCGTAGCATTTTGGCACTGTGTGTGGTTGCTGCGCCTCTACCATTTCCAAGTTAGTGCTGAACGGGAATTTTTCCAATTGCAACATTCAGATAACCCCACTGCCACTGTCGTCTTTCTTATCTACATAATAAAAAACGCATGCAAGCTTTTGTACAATATATAGGATCCGCCGTTTCTTCCGTCGTCAGGGTCATATGCTGGTCTAATGCTCATATATCCTGTACCTGTTTTAAATCCTCTTATTACAATTGTTTAGTTTACACAGCTGTAAGAATTTATGGTGCTCCTTGTGTTTCAGTGATATCTGTTTTATATTTATTTAGGACCGTCTGAAGAATGTCACCCGGGTGCACCAGCGAAAAGAATGAACTGCATGTTTTCGGACTGGCGGGGTAAGAGATCGGCCTAGGTACATTGCAGGGGTAGTGACAATTTGGGGGGGGGGGGAGCTACCCCTCAAGTGACCAATTTGTTGTGCTCAAAAAATTGTTTTCATTTAATCGAAGTTGAATATATGAAATTTGTGTTTTATCAAAAGATACTTTCATACCAAAAATCATTAAAATCACTTCACTAGACTCTAAGTTATCGCAATGTTTCTATTTTAGCGACAGTTTTGGAGGGACCGTTTCACCCCTTAAATATGTTTTTCTGCCGCTAAAAAAATACGTGTCCCATGGTTTTTCCTGTATTATACGCAAATTTCATAAAAATCGGAGAATGACTTGGATAGGTTCCCTTGTGAGTACAGCGGCAGCACTACGCTGTGCGGCCTGTGCCCGCCCCGCCCCACGCAGCCTCGTTCGAGTGTCAACACGCTCGCTCCGAGCGTACACACTCGCCGCGCCACCGACGAGCGTTGCGCACTCGACCGAGTACGAGCGAGCGAAACCGGCGATTTGCAGACCTCTATACTGTGTGACTTAAACCAGGCCTCTCCAACTCGGGTGCTTGGCGAGCACCGGCGAGCACTGGGAAAAGCACGGGTGCTCTGCTGCAGCGGCGGTGGTGTGGGGCACGTGAGGCAGGCACCCCGCAGATGTAGCGGGGGAACGTGTTGGCGACACGCAGAGCGAGGCGATAGTCGTGTTGTTTGTCAATTATTAAAACCAATAATAATGATGTCAATTTTTGTTTAAAGACAGAAAGTTTTTTGCGCTCCTTATTTTTCTACAAATTTTCGACTATAGCGTGACAGCCGCCGATACATATATATATGAGGGAACATGGCGTCGAAGTTCGATACGGACATGCCGCACGCCGTTCAAGACAGGGTAGGTATGGAACTGCATCCACTTCTCAGCAACATGACCGCACCGTGCCGTAGGGGCGGAGCGCCGCCACGACCTCTTCTGCTGGAAGTTCGAAGGGGAGTTCGAAGATCCTGCTGGTACGAAGTCCCAATCCAGCGTGGTCGACTGTCACAGTGCCCACATTGCCATCAGAGTGACAGAAACGAAGCTCTCGTTTCGTCTCCCGAAGAATTCTTTCACATGTTGCTTCATTGATGATCTTTACATAAGCTACACTGCTCACTAATGACAGGTGTATGCCGGGAAACGTCGGCCGTCGGAATTTTCACTTCATCTCGAATAAATCGTTCTAGTTCGAGTGCCTTCGGTCTTGCAAATTCGTTTTGGAATGTGAATTTGAGCGTCGATTTGCGGTACTGGTTCGCCATGCTGATCTATGTAAATATGCCGGCACGCGTGGAAACGGCCGAGTACGGCGTAAACAAACCCGAGCGCTGGCTCCGCGGCAGCGAACACAACAGCGTGTCCTCGCAGTGTCGCAGCGGAAAGCAGACTCAATAGTCGTGTTGTTTGTCAATTATTAAAACCAATAATAATGATGTCAATTTTTGTTTAAAGACAGAAAGTTTTCTTGCGCTCCTTATTTTATACAAATTTTCAACAATCTTTGTTGATCTTTGGCATCGCATTGAAGAAACTAATTTTCTCATATTAGGTACAATAGTTTTGGCAGTTACAATTCGAAATACAGCTTGCAACGATTAATTAAACTTACCTTGTTTTTATTTCGTTAATATTCATAATTGGAAACATTTGTTCACAAATGAACGTTGCTCAGAACAGTGCAACAAATTTTAGGGCAAGGACACGAATCCTTAGGAATTCTTGTCCAAATGTTTGTTAAACTCAAGGGAGTTAACTGCGGGGTCATCAGTCCCTAAACTTACAAACTACTTATGAACTACCTTATACTAAAGACGACACAAACATCCATGCCTGAGGGGGGATTCGAACCCCCAACGGGGAATGGCCTTGCGCATCGTAGCATAGCGCCTCAATGCGCTCGGTCGCTCCGCTGCGACGAATTCTCGTTCATCAAAGGCTATATATAAAGGAATTTAAATCACTACTGTAGACTTATAGTAATAATGGTCTTTCGAAATTTAATTGTACTTTAGTTCTGTCAGCTCAATTTGGATACTTGATGGGGCATCCTCTGCGTGCCCAGAAAGAGGCATCATAAAAACTTTTGAGTGCAGTTTTATTTTATTTCTTCAAACCTATCTTAGAAATTTTTATGTAATAACTGTGGACTCCCGGATGTGGCCATAAGTACAATTTTAAAAAAAGTTATATTTTTGGTTTTCTTCAGATCGTAACATTAGTGTTTTTAATTTAGTAATCAGTTTCCTTCTGTCTGTTCCTTCAGTCCCCTCGTTTGTTACGGAATGTTTATTTTCGTAGTGACAGCGTTTTTATATTTGCGGTACAGTGTTATCTTCCCATCAGGCTTAAAAAATCTTCCTATTAAGCATTAAAAAATGTTACACAGAAATCCGAAACTTTTGTGCTCATGCTGAACTTTCGCAAGATAGATCAACAGTGTCCTATTTGATAAGATTCAGAACGGATATTCAGCGAATCCAAGAAGAGGCGAGAGCGAGCGCTGTCTCTGTCACACACGTGCTGCGACACTGCGAGGCAGGAGTGGTAGGGGAAAGCAAAAAATTCAAATGTTTGTATAGATTATGGGACTTAACTACGAGGTTATTAGTCCCTAAACTTACGAACTACTTATGAACTACTTACGAACTAGGACGGCACAAATATCCATGCCCGAGGGGGATTCGAACCCCCGACCGTAGTGGCCGTGCAGACCGTGACTGGAGCGCCTCAGTCCCCTCGGCCACCGCGGCCGGCCGCCCTGGAAGAAAGCACCGGGGCCGCACTGCACTGCACTGGGGCGCGCAAGCACTGAGTGCTCAAGTTGGAGAGGCCTGATTTAAATGGTATGCTAGACAACAAAAGGAAGCTCAAGAGCCAGTAATCAAGAATGCCTTAAATTAATGAAGTTTCTAGTTGTCTGTATTACGTCTACATTAAAAAGATGGGGAATTATAAATACTGTATCTGTTCAAGCATGTAGTGTTCGTTTCTTATAAGTAGAGCCGCGGCGGATTAGCCGTGCGTTCTGAGGCGCCGTGTTGCGGTGCGCGCGGCCGTTATCCGTTGGGGTTTCGAGTCTCCCTTCGTGCATGGATGTCTATGTTGTCCTTAGGTCAGTTTGCCTTAGTTTAAGTAGTTTGTAAGCTACGGACTAAAGACCACGCAGTTGAGTGCGTTAGATTTACAAACATTTGGACATTTATAAGTAGAAGCCATGGATTCAAGATAGTTCAATTAAATTTTGAAAGTAGCAGATGAAAACTGAAATTTAACTCGGTCCCACACGGGTACCGACCGGCTGCCGTGTCTTCCTGCACCCTCAGGCGTCACCGCATGCTACGGAAGGGGACGTGGTCAGCGCCTCACACTCCCGGCCGTTGTGTCGGTTTTAGTGATCGGGGCCGCCACTTCTCAACCATTTAGCTCCTCAATTGGCCTCATAAGGGCTGACTGACACACCCCTCCCCTTTGTAAACAACGCTCAGCAATCCCGGGTGGTTATCCATCCAAGTGCTAAAAGCCCGACAGCACTTAACTACTGTGATCTAACGGGAAACTGTGTAGCCACTGCGTCAGGGCAACTGGCGAAGGTAGCAGGTAGAGACTCCATTTTATCAATCAGTTCGTTTTTTCACTTTCGGTTCCTGCCATCCCTGGCATACATTGCATTTATCTGCCTTTCTTTCCACGCCGTAATTTTATTTTGCTAATTTCTTTGTCGACCTTCAACTTGAATAGTTGTAATTTCCATTATAACTCGATATACTTTTACGAAAAACCGGAAAAAAGAGTCCTTATAAAATTATTTGCATCAATGAAGTCAATGTATACGCAACGGTTAATCAGATATTTGACTTCGTTTATTGAGTGTAAACACACCATTTCCCTGCAAACGGCGGCTTTCAGTATGTTCAAATGTTTGTAAGTCTTATGGGACTTAACTACGGGGTCATCAGTCCCTAATCTTACAAACTACTTATGAACTACTTACGAACTAGGACGGCACAAATATCCATGCCCGAGGGGGGATTCGAACCCCCGACCGTAGTGGCCGTGCAGACCGTGACTGAAGCGCGTCAGTCCCCTCGGCCACCGCGGCCGGCGGCTTTCAGTATGGGAGTGCTAGACTAGCGCTAGTGAGCGGTGTAGTTAGTTTCTGTGAGCCTATACCTTTACACCGTCCATATCCTCTCCAAACGGAACTTCAGTTGCATCCCTTGCCCGAGCACGACATCCGCAGCGATATTTAGCTGCCCTACTAACTCTAGTAGATGCCATCCCTCCTCTCCTAGTCAGGGCTCCTTTAGCCCATCCAGAGCACTCCACGCATATTCAACGTCTTGGTTCGTTTTCCTGAACCCCTCTTCCTCTTCCCCCCGTCACATCCCATCAGCTCCCACAAATCACCTCGCATTACCCAAGCCATCCCTTTCCAATAATTCTTCCCGACACCCCCCCACCCCACCTCCCTGGCAGTCTACTCACAACTAATTTCTTCCCTGTCCGTGTCCCCATTCTACTCCATTTACTTTTTAATGCCATCAACTCTCTTATTCCACGTTTTATTCTCGTGACAAACCTTATGTCTTTTATTGTGTGCATAATCACTTCCATTCTTTCTTTGTCTATTTTACCAATGGACAACATACGTTTTAACATGTCACAAAGGTCAATACCTGTCTCTCGAATATTTATGTCACTTTGTTTGTTATCAGCATGTCAACTTCTGATATCGGTTTCAGGAGGAATAGTAAATATTTTAGGAATGTTAGTGTAGATGGATTGCAAAAAAATGTCGCATAACTATGTACAATTTGTATTGTGTACTACGGAGATACAGCTGTTAGCATGTAACCCAAACAAACTTGAGGCAAAGACAAGTGAAGAAGTTAAAAGTTCTTTTTCAAAAAATCCACTAACAACATCTATGCACTTTTGACTTCTCTTCATAGCACCGCGCCCCGCGTCTTGCCCTTTTGAGGCTTCGCGTTCTTTTATGAGTGCTGCATTGTACATAATCCAAACTATCAGATCTAATGTTGTGTTGCCTTTTTTTTTCAAAATTTTTTGTCGAGCTATAGATTTTTTATGTCATGTTTTTCATCCACAACACAGACGTACGGACGTTTGTATCGAGGTATTTTATTACTTGGACGTTATTTTGTTGACAGTTTATATTGCCAGATCAATAATGCTAGCAAAATCTTCGCCACAGCACCAAAGGCAATACAATTCACAGATGGAAAAAAATAAATAAAAGGAACCACACTCTCAGCCACGTACAGACGTCAACGCAACACTACCTCCAAGATGGACAGATTAATGACTCAGAAGAGGCTATACGCCGTACCAAGCGGCAAAATGTCGTACTAGAAGCATTTTGTTCATCGACGAAATTGCATCTTTAAGGACTGATGCACAAAATACGGTATAAATCAACTTTTAATACGTTGTTGTCCGGGAACAACTCTGGGAATGAAAGGGTTAACCTACGGGGACATATATGACTAAGAAGCGTGCTCTTATCTACCGTTCTATCTTTCGGGGAATGTTAGGTTTAGATGATGTGTCACATCACAACTAGAATGATGAGGAACCCCGACATGCAGGAGGAACACTCGCATTCTTGTAACCAAAACAAGATTTAAAGAAATGTTCGAATGTTTGTAATCCTATTGGACCAAACTACGTTGGTCATCAGTCCCTAGACTTACAAAGTACTTAAACTAAGTTAAACTAACCTATGGACAATACACACACATCCATGCCCGCGGGAGGATTCGAACCTCCGACGCGGGAGGTCGCGCGATCCAACCTAAGGACAACAGACACATTAATTCCCGTCGGTGGATTCGAACCTCCGACGCGGGAGGCCGCGCGATCCGTAACGTGGCACTGCAGACCGATCGGAAACGGGATCCTGTAAGAGGATGCGGTATCACCAAACGCCCAGTCAGCTGATTATCAGTCAAACCACACTACACGTTTACAGAGTAGCGTTCTTGAAAATGTGTCTCCATAATGACATGTGAATTTTCATCGGACTACAAATGTGAATTACGAGTGTTGTTGATGACGTGCAAGAGGCTTCATCAGGAAGAGAAAGAATGGGATTACTTGGCTATTTTTAAGTATCTGACGACAAAATTCAAATCTGTAGAAATAATACTGCATGGAATGGAACCAAAGTCGCGTATCTTCATCTCATGTTAGAAGGCGTTGAATGAGCTACAAATGATATGGATGGAACCCGTGCACACGTACGATAATTCACGACATACTCTTTTATGTGGAATATGAATACGTGCACATATTGCACTTTTGCATCTTGAAGGACTACCTTGCACGCACTGAATAATGTGGTCTATACTTCATCCACAGTATCTTTCTTTACACTTCCAGATGCAAATAACTCTTGGGCACTTTACGAGTGTCACGCATTGTACTGGACAATGACAAATCCACATCGGCATATTACCCGGACACTGTATAGTGGCAGTTTCTAGTAAGGGGGGCGGGATGTTTGCAGCTATTGTAACCTGGGGATGTTGATGTAAGTAACTATAGTCTGAATTAATAAAACATGGAATAATTAAATTCCAAGGGGCACCGACTAACATTGTTCTCTAATGCATCACTCACCTGCAGTTCTTCTGCCCCAGGTGATTGGATCCATGTCTTCAGTAGGTGTTTCGTTGCTTAATAGATGATTAATTTAAGAAATGTGACAGTAAGAGAAGCTACAGACAATGAAAGTCGGGAGTGATGGTTGAGAAATACATTCAAAATAAAGCACATATATTTGAGGTAGGCCTGTCAAAACTTTTCATGTACGATTGCTCACTGAATATAGCTGCTGGGCGAGATATAGGCGTGATGTAGGACAAATCAAATGTTCAAATGTTTGTAGAACTTATGGGACTTAACTACGGGGTCATCAGTCCCTAAGTTTACAAACTACTTATGAACTAGCTAAGACTAATGACGGCACAAATATCCATGCCCGAGAGGGGATTCGAACCCCCGACCGCAGTGGCCGTGCAGACCGTGACTGGAGCGCCTCAGTCCCCTCGGCCACCGCGGCCGGCTGTAGGACAAATCGGCAAGATTATGGTTCACACATTAAGAAAATAAAAATCAGTCATCAGAGATAGCTCATACATGGAACGGATGTAGCGATTGGTTACGTTAGCGATCACGGAAACAGTGATCGAACAAGGTAACTAATACGCTACATTTCTTTTGCAGCTCCCGAAACTCACGGCTTAAATACAACAATAGCACTATTGCAACCGTCTAATAGCGGAGTAGATCAAAGCTCGATACATAACGAGCCCGCCGCGGATGGCTAACACAGGCTGCTCCCAAGGTAATGAGAAGCACGTGCTACTCAATGACAAAAACTGAACTCGCGATGTTGACGCCACTAGAAACTGCAATGGAATGGGGCTTGAGAGCTAGACTTCATTACAATTGATTTACGAGAAAGATTCTCTGGTGAAGCTTTGGATGTGTTTAAGCGTTTTGTTTGCAGTCCAGAAAGTATTGTGAAGATCTCTGCAGGTGAAACTGTAAAAATTGCTGTCCCTCATCAACCGCTTTGGTTCTCTGCTTGACGTGGACAAAGCTATTCCATCTCTTATATTAATGGATAAAATGTTGTTGTGTCGAGATAAATGGAATCAAAAAAATGTCCAAATGTTTGTAAATCTCTCGGACCAAACTGCGTGGTCATCATTCCGTAGCTTACAAACTACTTAAACTAAGGAAAACTAACCCAAGGACAACGCACACACCCATGCCCCAGGGAGGACTCGAACCTCCGACGGCGAGCAACCATGCGCTCCGCAGCGAGGTGCCTTAGACCGCTCGGCTACTCTACCGCGGCTAAATGGAATCAAGAAGGGAAACAACAAAAAGAGCTTCCGACCATAGGTCTTGAGATATTGCCTAGATGTAATAACGATGCATATCTTAAAATACATAGGCTTTTATTGGTGCTGATACGCTTCCAGTAACAACTGCATCTGCCGAAAGATCATTTTCGTCTTAGCGGCGCCTCAAGACTTATTTAAGAAATTCGTCGAAAGAAAACAGCCTGGTTGGTATTGCATTTTTGCATATTCATTATCAGATTTCTGTAGACGTAGAAAAGTAATTACTAGATTATCAAAAACTGGCCGTATAAGGAAATTCGACTGTAATATTTAAAAGGAATATTATGTATATACGTATTTAATTTTGAATTTCATGATGTTTATAATTCTAAATTTTTATTTATGATTGTTTTACAAGAATAAAGAAAGAAGTTTAATACTAATTATTACATTCATGACGAAAAACATCTTGTATCACCAGTATAAATTAAAGTAATTAAAAATTTAAGATGATTTTTCTGAATACGGTCTGTATTAAAAATTTTCACAGTCGTATCGTCATTATTGAGTATAAACACATACACAACATTCTATCAAAATTTGAAAGCAATTCGTGAATCAATTTCGAACATTTAAGACTGGAAACAAATGAACATTTGCCCTTTTATGTATTTTAGCAGACAAACAGTGTTATACAAATGCACGAGGCATATTTGAAGAATATTTATCAGGTAATGTAGTAAGGAATAAGCAGAAAGCATAAGCATATAACAAACACAATTTAAAAAAAATCAGAATATTGTTTAATATTCCGTTTTTTAAAATTGTTGGTATATGTTAAGGGGATGAGTTTTATGGAAGGCAGGTAAGCTATAGTAGGCATACCCCTGACCGTGAGGTCATGGATCCTCCCCTGACTGCAACCAAACTAGCAGGGAGGGAGGGCTATAGTCGGGCCGCCAAAAGAACGACCCTGACAGTTCGCACACGTGGGCCGTAGAGGGTGGGGAGGACACTCGACCACCAACCTGAGCTCTGGAACTCGTAAACGTTGCCGGGGTAACGGTGCCGCGTTGCCACCTTGCCACTCAAGGTCGCACAGGGTGGCGTGCTTCAGTCGCTGCAAAGCATCTGTCGCGTGTTCATCGTTTGTAGCGTTGTGTTACAAAAACAAAAACCGAAAAATCATTTATGAAATTGATACAATTGCTGAAAAAAGTGGTCATAGAATGTTGCGCCTTCCACCATATCATTGCCATTTCAATGCAATAGAAATCGCTTGGGCTCAGGTGAAATCGTACGTTGCAGAAATAATAAACGTTTTTCATTAACAAAAGTAGAATTCTTAGTTCGTGAAGCACTGGGCAGTATTACTCCCACAAAATGGAACAATGTTGTCACACATACGTGGCACATCTTAGAAGAGGCATGGGAACGAGAAGGTACACTAGAAGAACGGGTAGAAGAATTAATAATAAGATTAGGGGACAATAGGAGCAGTAGCAGCGGTGCATTGCACACGATGCTGGCCGCGACTGATTTTTAATGTATAGTTTGTTTCGCAACCGAAGATCATTTACTGAAAAATTACGTTATTTTATTTCTACTTCTGTGACCAGTAGACTAGCTGTCGAAACTGATCTGATGATATTAACCAGACACTATACTATGGCAGTCAACAGCGACCATAAACGAATGAGACAAAAACTCTTATGTAAGAAGACAAATCATTTCACTGGAAGAGGCGGTTTTACTACTTGTAAAGTGGTAGTCCTCTCGGCAGACTGCCACAATACAGTGTCCGAGTAATAACAGCAAGTGTGTGGAAAATAGTTATAGAAGATGAAATATATAAACAAAATTCTTCAACTAGCGAACTTTGGCTAAAGACTAAATGATACATTATATTTAATGGAATACTGGAACATATAAAGCTTTAACTCGACATATATTTCTAAGCCTTTTCTTTTTAACTGAAAAAGAGTGTTTTTCATTACTTCGTGATTGTTCTCGATCGTTAATGCCTTATTAGTACATAGCAACGGTCCCAAAATTTTCGGACGTGATATTCGTATGCCGGCGACCGACACGGCGTAACAACAAACAACCGCGTAGCAGTATTGGCAACATAGCCGCCAGCTGTCAGAGTCGTTCTTTCGGCGGCTCCACTAAGGGCGCTCCTGCTATTCCTGCCCACCGGCAGCGGCTGGTGCCGGCCTTTAGGTTGGCTACCCTGAACTGGCGCGAATTTTCAAACCGCGGGCAGTTCGTCTCTCTCCGACATCTTGACTTCAAAAAGGCGTTCGACGCGGTGCCACACTGCAGACTGCTAACGAAGATACGAGCTTATGGAATAGGTTCACAGATTTGTGACTGGCTGGAAGACTTCCTAAGTAATAGAACGCAGTACGTTGTTCTCGACGGCGAGTGTTCATCAGAGACGAGTGTATCGTCAGGCGTGCCCCAGGGGAGTGTGATAGGGCCGCTATTATTTTCTATCTGTATAAATGATCTGATGGACAGAGTAAGTTGTAATTTGCGGCTGTTTGCTGGTGATGCTGTGGTGTATGGGATGGTATCGTCTTTAACTGACTGTAATAGCCTCCAAGATGTCATAGAAAAAATTTCTAGTTGGTGCGTAGAATGGCAGCTAGCTCTCAATGTAGGAAAATGTAAGGTGATGCGCATGAGTAGAAAAAACAATTCCATAATGTTCGAATACAGCATTAGTAGTGAGCTTCTTGATGCTGTCGCGTCGTTCAAATATCTAGGCGTAACATTGCAGAGCGATATGAAATGTAACGAGCATGTAAGGACAGTTGTGAGTAAGGCAGACAGCCGACTTCCGTTTATTGAGAGAATTTTGGGAATATGTACTTCACCTGTAAAGGAGACCGCGTATAAAACGCTTGTACGACGACGTCTTGAGTATTGCTCAAGTGTCTGGGACCCGCAGCAGATCAGTTTAAAGGAAGACATAGAGGCGGTTCAGAGACGAGCAGCTAGATTTGTTACCGGTAGGTTCGACCAATGCACGAGTGTCACGGAAATGTTCCGGCAACTCAATTGGGGATCGCTGGAAGGAAGACGACGTTCTTTTCATGAATTTCTGTTGAGGAAATTTAGAGGGCCGGAATTTGAAGCTGAGTGTAGTACGATCTTGCTGTCGCCTACTTACATTTCGCGTAAAGATCACAAAGACAAGATAAGAGAAATTAGGGCTCTTACGGAGGCATATAGGCATTCTTTTTTTCCTCGTTCAATTTGGGAGTGGAATCGGAAAGGAAATGCTAGTAGTGGTACAGTGTACCCTCCGCCACGCACCTTACGGTGAATTGCGGAGTATGTATGTAGATGTAGATGTAGACGTCCAACGTCGGTTTGAAATAACGCCCAGAAAACCGACCTACATTCCGTCATGTTGGGCGTTTTCTACACCAATTAAATGGGGAATGCAAAAATTATCTTGACTCCTCCAACTGACGGTCCTCTATGTAGACAATATATGGGTAGTGTCAGTGGAAAAATTAATTTACTAGTGTTAATAACTTAATGAAGTTTGAAGGATTATTAATTTTTAAGTGATCATTTCGTACTTCTCAGTTTGCTCAGAATGTAATTTTGAAATAAAATCTGTGATCACAAATAAGGGATAAGCGCTCTCTTTTTTTGGCTGATGACTGGTGTGAACAGATGCTGCTTGTCTTGACACGTGTCTTTCATGCTTCACCAAGATACAGCGTTACACTACGGTTCCATGCTGCTTCTTGTTTACGTTTCATATTTCCAAATGAGAGACGACGCTAAAGCAGGATCGTCACTGGTTTCAAGTATCACTTCTACAAGGGAAGAAACATTGGCAAAACGACGTAGTCCACGTAAAATGATGGACGATGTGTTACAGTGCTATGAGTTGGAAAGCAGTGCAAAAATCTCTTTCATCTTGTAGCTCAGACCCGTAAGAGAGCTATCCCAAGTGTACAAACCGTTGGCAGGATTAGCAAGTTAACAATATCTCGTCCAGGAGAATCAACTGGTACTATCAGTGCGAACTCATTAAAAAAATAAGAAAAAAATAAATGTTACATTGGTTGGGATTCATGTGCAATTCTATACTTAGCATAAGGAATATATTTTTATAACGTGGTGACATTGTTATTTGACAGTCACATTCTCTCTTTGCTTGAGAAGCATTAGGGAAACTCAACTTTTTCTTTTTATATCTTGATGAATCATGAACTGACAGCTAAAACGCGTTACATATTTTGGTGGCCAGAACATGTATTAGGTGGCATGCTGTGTCTCCAGAAGAATGATAGTGCCAAGTATTTGCTCGAAACTTCAGTTGCGTTTGCGTTATACTTCAGTTACACGATAAATCAGTCAAACATAAAGGCCGTAAAAGAAATGTACAAATGTTTGTTAATCTATCGGACCAAACTGCGTGGTCATCAGTCCGTAGCTTACAAACTACTTAAACCTAGGTAAACTAACCTAACGAAAAATACACACACCCATGCCCCAGGGAGGACTCGAACCTCCACGGCGAGCAACCGCGCGCTCCGCAGCGAGGCGCTTTAGACCGGTCGGCTACTCCACCGCGGCTAGAGGCCGTAAAATCAATTACGTACCTAGGAGTAACAATTACGAACTAAAATTGGGAAGAACACATAGAAAATATTGTAGGGAGGCGAACCAAAGACTACTTTTTATTGGCAGGACGCTTAGATGATGCAACAGTTCTACTAACGAAACTGCCTACACTACAGTTGTGCGTCCTACTTTGGAGTATTTCTGCGCATTGTAGGATCAACACCAGATGGGACGATTTAGAGAAAATTTAGAGAAGGACAACGCGTTTTGTATTATCGCGATATAGGGGAGAGAGTGTTACGGAAATGATGTACGAGTTGGGATGGAAATCATTAAAAGAAAGGCGTTATTTGTTGCGGCGATATCTATTTTCGAAATTTGTTCCACCAACTTTCTCTTCAGAATGTGAACATACACTGTGAGCACCCACCTACATAGGGTGATAAGACTATCGTGATAAAATAAATCAGATCGAAAAGAGCAAGGTCTAGGTGTTTCTATTCCCGCAATCTATTATAGAGTGGAACTATACAGAAATATCATAAAAGTGTTCAATGAACCCTCAGCCAAGCACTTCATTGTCATTTGGAGAGTATCTATTGTAACATTTTTTGTTCGGGGATTTTGCCGATGGCAGCATTTGCGCACACCACGCCAGTGCAACTGCCAGCCCACCGGATCAAGTGGTGGAGAGGGCAGCGAGCAGGAAGCGGCCCAACTTTCACCTTCAGCACCGGCCGCCTCCCCACATCCTCCCTCCAGGGGGCAGCCTGGCGAAACCAGCCTCACTTTAGGACCGTCCAGATAAATGGCGAAAACGGACGCAGGACATCTACATGTACATCTAAAACCATTTTGATTTGATTTGATTTGATTCTGACAGGGAAGCCAAAACAGTCTTGGTCTAATCCGCCACTGCTCGCACCGAAACTAAGTTTATTGTGCGGTATCGCTCCCTGTATGTTTAGTAAAGCCAACCAATGCCCTTGAACAGCGCAAGGAGTCCCTTTACCAGTTCTTTATTAGACACAATTTCTTCGGGTCTGGTTGTCCCAAATGTTCTGTGCCTTTTACTCTCCAATGCAATGCATTCGAAGATCAGATGTGATGCAGTTTCATCACCGTCATCACAGATCCTACATTTAGGGTCCTCTTCTGTTATTCCCATTGTATGTAGGTGTTTTTTTGAAATTCCCATGGCCTGTCAGCAATCCAACCATGAGTCTAATCTCTCTCCTGTTCAGACCCAGGATTGCAGAGCTTCTTTTAAACAAGGCTTTGGCATCATTACCTTGCCATGTTTTTGTTGATGGACTTTGGTCCAATATTCTACGTGCTGTCTTCTGAGCCAGTTACGTAGCTCCAATTTAATCATTGCCTTGGTGATTGTCAGGACAGGTTCCGGTCCAATAAATGGAGCCTCTGCCCCCATCCTGGCTAATCTGTCGGCATGTTCGTTGCCACTGATCCCCGAGTGGCCAGGGACCCACAATAGGTTTACTCTATTGCTTTCCCCTAGCTCCACCAGAACCCTGTGACATTCTGCATTCTATAACCATACTCCGCAAGCCACCTGACGGTCTGTGGTGGAAGGTACCTTGGGTACCACTATCGATTTTCCCTCCTATTCCAGTCACGTATTGTTCGCGGAAAGAAGGATTGTCGGTATGCCTCTGTCTGGGCTCTAATCTCTCTGATTTTATACTCATGATCTCTTCGAGAGATATACGTAGGAGGGAGCAATATACTGCTAGACTCCTCAGTAAAGGTATGTTCTCGAAACTTCGACAAAAGCCCGTACCGAGCAACAGAGCGTCTCTCCTGCAGAGTCTTCCACTGGAGTTTAGCGATCATCTCCGTAACGCTTTCACGATTACCAAATGATCCTGCAACGAAGCGCGCTGCTCTCCGTTAGATCTTCTCCACTTCCTCTATCAATCCTACCTGGTACGGATCCCACATTGGTGAGCAGTATTCAAGCAGTGGGCGAAAAAGTGTACTCGCAACCTACTTCCTTTGTTTTCGGATTGCATTTCCTTAAAATTCTCCCAATGAATCTAAGTCTGGCATCTGCTTTACCGACGATTGATTTTATATGGTCGTTCCATTTTAAATCCCTCCTAATGTCTACTCCCAGATAATTTATGGAATTAACTGCTTCAAATTTTCAAATGTTTGTAAATCTTACGGAGCAAACTGCGTGGTCATCAGTCCGTAGCTTACAAACTACTTAATCCTAGGTAAACTAACCTAAGGACAACACACACACACCCATGCCCCATGGAGGACTCGAACCTCCACGGCGAGCAACCGCGCGCTCTGCAGCGAGACGCTTTAGACCGCTCGGCTACTCCACCGCGGCAACTGCTTCCAGTTGCTGACCTGCTATAGTGTAGCAAAATGATAAAGGACCTTTCTTTCTGTGTATTCGCAGCACATTACACTTGTCTACATTGAGATTTCATTGCCATTCCCTGCACCATGCGTCAATTCGATGCAGATCTTCCCGCATCTCAATACAATTTTCCATTGTTACAACTTCATTATATACTACAGAATCATCCGCAAAAAGCCTGAGTGAACTTCCGATGTTATCCGGAAGGTCATTTATATATATCGTGAACAGCAACGGACCCACGACACTCCCCGGTGGCACACCTAACATAACTCCTACTGCGGAAGACTTCTCTCCATTTAGAATGTTATGGTTTCTGTTATCTAGGAATTCCTCAAACCAATCACACAATTGGTCTGATAGACCATATGCTCTTACTTTGTTCATTAAACATTTGTGGGGAACTGTATCAAACGCCTTGCGGAAGTCGAGAAACACAACATCTACCTGAGAACCCGTATCTATGGCCCTCTGAGTCTCGTGGACGAATAGCGCGAGCTGGGTTTCACACTAACGCCTTTTTCGAAACCCATGCTGATTCCTACAGAGCAGAATCCCAGTCTCGATAAATGTCATTATATTCGAACATAATACATGTTACAAAATTCTACAACTGACCGACGTTAGAGATATAGGCCTATAATTCTGCGCATCTGTTCGAGGACCCTTCTTGAAAACGGGGATGACCTGCGCCATTTTCCAATCTTTCGGAACGCTATGCTCTTCTAGAAACCTACGATACACCACTGCGAGAAAGGGGGCCAGTTCCTTCGCGTACTCTGTGTAAAAACGAACTAGTATGCCATCAGGCCCTGCGGCCTTTCCTCTTTTGAGCGATTTTAATTGTTTTTCTATCCCTCTGTCAATTATTTCGATATCTGCCATTTTGTAATCTGTGCGGAAATCTAGGGAAGGAACTACAGTGCAATCTTCCTCTGTGAAACAGCTTTGGAAAAAGACATTTAGTAATTGGGCCCTTAGAGTGTCATCCTCTGTTTCAATGCCATGTACGTCACAGAGTGTCTGGACACTTCGTTTTGGTACACCTACCGCTTTGACATAAGACCAAAATTTCTTAGGATTCTCAGCCAAGTCAGTACAATGAACTCTACTTTCGAATTCGTTGAACGCCTCTAGCATAGACCTCCTCACGCTACATTTCGCTTCGTGTAATTTTTGTTTCTCTACAAGGCTTTGGCTACGTTTTTGTTTGCAGTAAAGTCCACTTTGCTTCCGTAGCAGCTTCCTAATTCGGTTGTTGTACCACGGTGGCTTCTTTCCATCTCTTACAACATTGCTAGGTACACACTCATCTAATGCATATTGTACGATGGCTTTGAACTTAGACCACTGTTCCTCAACACCATCTGTACTTAAGATAAAACTTCTGTGCTGAGCCGTCAAGAACTCTGAAATCCCCTTTTTGTCAGTTTTTCCGAACAGCAAAATCTTCCTACATTTTTTAATATTTCTATTTACGGCTGAAATTACCGATGCTGTAACTGCTTTATGATCGCTGATTAGCTGTTCCGCATTAAATGTTCCGAATAGTTCGGGTTTGTTTGTCACCAGAAGGTCTAATATCTTGTCACCACGAGTTGGTTCTCTGTTTAACTGCTCAAGGTAGTTTTCAGATAATGCACGCAGAACAATGGATTCTTTGCCCCTGCCATCTGTAATAAACGTTTGAGTCTCCCAATCTATATCGGGTAAATTAAAATCTCCTCCTAAAACTATAACATGATCGGGAAATCTACTCGAAATATTTTCCAAATTATCCTTCAGGTGTTCTGCCACAACAGCTGCTGAGCCAGGAGGCCTATAGAAGCATCCGATTACCATTTTCGAGCCTGATTTAACCGTGACCTTCACCCAAATTATTTTACACTTCGGATCTCCGTCTATTTCCTTCGATACTAGTGCACTTTTTAACTCTATAAACACGCCTCCCCCTTCACTGTCCAGCTATCTCTGCGGTACACATTCCAGTCTGAGTTTAGAATCTCATTACTGTCAACCCATGTGCATTCCACACGTACTCCGCTAGCCTTGTAGCCGCTTCCTGCGTGTAGTGCAAGCCTGACCTATTCAGGGGAACGCTACATTTCTCCATCCGATAGCGGAGGTCGAGGAATTTGCATCCCAGATCTTCGCAGAATCGTCCGAGCCTCTGGTTCAAGCCTTCCACTCGGCTCCAAACCAGAGGACCGCAATCGGTTCTGGGAACGACACTACAAATAATTATCTCAGATTCCACCCCGCGAGCAAGGTTTTCTGCCTTCACCAACTCCGCAACCGCCTGTATTAATTGAGGATGACCTCTGAACCCAGCCGCCAGGAGTCATTGGTGCCGACATGAGCGAGAATTTGCAGTCGGGTGCACCCAGTGCTCTCTATCTAAGGAAGGGCATGGGTGTGTGTGTGTGTTGTCCTTAGGGTAGTTTACCTCAGTTTACGTAGTTTGTAAGCTACGGACTGATGACCACGCAGTTTGGCCCGATAGATTTACAAAATTTGAACAATCTGTTACCGCTGCAGCACAGAACACTGAGGTAGCGTACCACTACTGGTTGCCCACCTCAGCCCTCCGCTCCCTTTAACTTCGTAGTTCTCATTTGCTTACTGGCCCACTTACCACGGTATAGTGCCCGAGTAATAATCATGTGTACATACATGCGGTGTGTGTACAGTAGACTCTGCCAACCATCACAATGAAGTCTCAAATATAAACTACTGCTCTACTTCACAACTTGAACAACAACACTCTAAGTTGACATTCGATAAATGCGCCCACAGCAACCGGTGTGCCAACACACGAAACGAAAAAGCATTGAACTCAGCTACTTCTACATAAATACTCTGCTAATCACATTTAAGTGCGTAATGGAGTGTTCATCTAGCTGCTTTTAAGATATTTCTCTTAATAGCGCGCGGGAAAAAGGAACACCTAATCTTTCCGTTGGCGAACTGATTTCTCTAATTTCATTAGGATTATCATGTCTCCCTATGTAGGTGAGTGCTAACAAAATATGTTCGCATTTGGAAGAGAAAGTTGGTGACAGAAATTTCGCAAATAAATCTCGCTGCAACAAATAACACCTTTCTTTTAATGATTTTCACCCGACCTCGTGCTTATCTTTGTACAAAACAAGCAGCCCTTCTCTGAACCTTCTACAAATCCTCTGTCAATCCATTTGGTGGGTACCCCACAATGCGCAGTAGTACTCCAAAACTGGACGAACAAGTGTGGTATAGGTACTTTCTGTAGTACAACTGTTGCGTGTTCTAAGTGTTCTGCAAATAAAAGGTAGCTTTGGTTCGCCTACCCAACAATATTTTCTATGTGATCTTTCCAATTTAAGTTGTTATTGTTATTCCTACGTACGTAGATGAATTCATGGCCTTACACCTGACTGATTTATTGTGTAAATAAAGTTTAACGGATTTCTTTCAGTGTTCATATGGATTACAACACACTATTCATTGTTTAGAGTCAAATTGCCAATTTTAGCACCTTGCAAATATCTTATCTAAATCATTTTGCATTTGATCTTCTGGTGACTTTTCTAACCGATAAATAATACCATCATCTGCGAAGAGTCTAAGAGAGCTACTCACATTGTCTCCTAAACCGTTTATAAAGATTAGGAACAGTAGGGGTCCTATGACACTTCCCTCGGGAACACCGGGTATCAGTTCTGTTTGACTCATTTTTTCCGTCAATTACTACGTACTGTGTCCTTTCTGTCAGGAAATCGTGAATCTAATCGTACAACCGTGGCGATATTCAATAAACACGCAATTTGATTACAGGGCACTTGTGAAGTACAGTGTCAAAAACTTTGCCGAAATCGAGATATATGTAATCTATTTTAGATACCTTATCTCTGTACTTAATAGAAATTAGACACGTGTTATACGACATTTTATTGAAATTCGTGTATACTAAAAACGCTATTCCTCCTGAAAAAGCTTGAATTGTGACACTTAGCTGAAATACAGCATATACTAGCAATGACAGTCCACCGCACCCCTATTGAACGGAGGAGCAGAAATAACAACAAAGAAAAAAAAACTCAGTGACCTGCTAAAAGGAAACGACTGCTGTCAAGGACTATAGAACCAGGCTTACAGCGTCAGCGTGAATACAAGCTGACTTGGACGGAGTTTTATAAATACGTAAAGGGACAAAAGAACTGCTGAAAAATGTGTAATCTCCCGAAAAAAATGGTGTAATAACTTCTTCTTCCGCAGAAAGTTACATAATTTTGTGTTCTATATAAAAAGTATATTTAATTAATTTTTATTACATTTGAAAGTATCCCGGCAAGGTCCCTGTTAAATACGGCAACCGTCGCCGGGTGAAAATAAGAGCTGTAACAGAGAGAAACAGTTTTCCCGTTTACGAGGAGCTCGCAAAACCGGCTTTCGTAAACCGTTTTCCTAAATCCACTTCTGCTTGGTCACGTAAACACTTTAGAATCGATTCTGGAAATCCGCTTTTGTAAACCGCTTTCCACTTCCACAATCAATTTCCGTGCCCATGTAAACGCAACCGCCCCAGGAACGTGCTTGGGTTTCGAGTTGCATGCTGTTTTCGACTGATACCAATACAAGTATAAGTACTAAGCTGAGCATGAGGCGGTCTATAATATTTAGTAAAGAGAAACAGCGATTGTGGTGACTACATTAGGCATTGAAACAACTCTTTTCCGTCACGATATTTGACTGTGCTGATGACTTTACTTGCTCACATAATTTGTTAATACCCTTTCTAACACCTCTCAAGTCAAATGTACATATTAGTTAGTAATTTTAACACGAATTATTTACAGAAGAATTGAAAGGCTGATAGATGCTAACCTCGGGGAAGATCAGTCCGGATTCAGAAGAAACACGGGAGGCAATGCTTTATTGCCACAGAAGAATGCTGAAGATTAGGAGGGTAGATCACGTAACTAATGAAGAGGTACTCAACAAAATTGGGAAGAAAAGGAATGTTTTGCATATCTTGACTGAAAGAAGGGATCGATTGGTGTGACACGTTCTTAGACATCAAGGAATAGTAAATTTATTGGTTTGATTGATGATGGTTTGATGTTTTAGGGGGACAAAACTAGTAAATTTATTATTTGAGGGAAGTGTGTGAGGTGAGAATCGCAGAGGGAGAACAAGAGATGAATATAATAAGCAGATTCAGCTGGATGTGGGTTGCCGTTGTTATGAGGAGGTGAGCCGGCCGCGGTGGCCGAGGGGGCTGAGACGCTCCAGTCACGGTCTGCACGGCCACTACGGTCGGGGGTTAGAATCCCCCCTCGGGTATGGATATTTGTGCCGTCCTTAGTATAAGGTAGTTGATAAGTAGTTTGTAAGTTTACGGACTGATAACCCCCGTAGTTAAGTCCCATAAGCTTAACAAACATTTGAACATTTTGAACGTTTAGTGTCCTTTCCTCACACTGATAACTTCTGTTGTTATTACTGTTTGAGTAGAACTTTATGGATCTTTAGCCACCATTTGGAACATATCAGCTCCAATATATGATATACGATGAAAAGTTTGGATTCTATAAATGTAAAGTTTTTAGTTTCTGAAAATCCATACACAGAAGACAACATTCAGATTCAGATCCGTTTTAAACTTCCAGTAAAGAGATTGTACAGCATTTTTGAAACTATAAGTTTTAACGTGTAATCTAATTGTAAATACTGGCCGTTATCATAGCTCATGAGTGCAGTACAACCACAAAACGGTTAATGCTAAAGAATGTTAAGCAGGAAGTAAGTGGTATAAGTTCTAAAGCAATAATGCCTAGTGCCACCGTTTCTTCGCAATTCTATTGCCAACGCTCTGACTATGAGGTATTAATAGTTCACAGTATAGTTCAGGCATGCTCTAACTAATTAAGTAGGTCTTTAGGTACTGCGATAATGTGTGGATAAACTACATATATTATTTTTATAGTTAAAGCAACTTCACTTTTAAATTCTAAGAGCATGGTAAATCTAGATAACAGGTATCAATCACTTTACGTAAAAAACGTATATATATATATATGGTATTTCACTAGGTGTGTTTGCCTCTGTAACTTATAAAATAATAGGTGACGGGAAATTTTAATGCGGTAGGTAAACACAAGATATGTTACACTTTCTGCTGAGCCATGAACATAGTTTATTGTATCATTTTCCAAAGAGTTACAGCACAAAGATGTAATTTTTTTAATGGAACAATAGTTTTTGTATTGTGCATTGGATTCGTTGAAACCTGCTGCGTCCAAATCAATTTAAACTACATTCCTATCATTGTTAGTTTGGGAGCTGCAACCCTTCAAAATTTCAGGGGCAGATATTACAAACGCTGCGTATAATGCAATGCGGCTTCTAAATGTGGTGCGGCCGAGTTATAACGTCGCCGGTGTCACGGAGCGAGAAGCTTCCTCGATGCGTTGGTAGACTGCCGACTGTCGCCGTACACGGCCGTATACCCGACAGTTGGAACCACACAAACAATCGGGGCTCAATATACCACAGTTACTGACATCGGATGACGATGGCATACACGAACAACGAGTACGTTGACATGTTGCTGATGCTCGGCGAGTGCCGACACGATGCCACTGAAGCAGCCACGGCGTATGCCGTGAGATATCCTAGGCGAAGAGCCCCGGCAGCCATTACGTTCTTACGTGCCGAACAACGACTTCGGGAAACAGGCAGCTTGGTAATGCGCCGCAGTAACAGACGAAGACCTGCAAAAAGTGAGGAGACGGAGGTGTTTGTTGTAGCTGCACTATACCACGATCGTCATGTCAGCTTACGAGCCGTTGCTGCAGTCGCTGGTGTCAGTCTCACATCTGTGTGGCGTATAGTACACGGCCACAGGTTTCACCCGTACCGCCTGTCAATGACCCAGGAGCTGCATGGGAACGATTTCCGTGCAAGAGTGACATTCTGTGAGTGGGCCATGCGTAATTTAACGCTGGAGTCCTTACAAAGTGTTATGATCTCTAATGAATCCACGTTCACAAATTATGGTGCAGTGAATCGCCATAACATGCACTACTGTGCCGCAGACAACCCTCGGTGGGTAAGACCTGTCGACCGTCAACGTAGGTGGTCTGTTAACGTGTGGTGTGCAATCCTTGGGGATAAAATCATCGGTCCACACTACTTCCCAGGTACACTGACAGGTGAGTTATATCGCGCTTTTATAGCCGACAGTTTGGGTGGTCTTCTTGAACATGTGTGTCCACCCACACACGAGAGTCCATATGTGGATGTTCAAATGTTCAAATGTTTGTAGAACTTATGGGACTTAACTACGGGGTCATCAGTCCCTAAGCTTACAAACTACTTATGAACTAGCTAAGACTAAGGACGGCACAAATATCCATGCCCGAGGGGGGATTCGAACCCCCGACCGTAGTGGCCGTGCAGATCGTGATTGGAGCGCCTCAGTCCCCTCGGCCACCGCGGCCGGCCATATGTGGATGCAGCACGATGGTCACCCAGCCCATTCTGCGCATGCTGTTGTGGAAGAACTAAACAACATGTTTGCAGGAAGATGGTTGGGGCCCAATGGTCCTCATTCATGGCCCTCAAGGTCGCCCGATTTAACACCAGTAGATTTCTTTTTGTGGGGATATCTAAAGGATCGCGTTTATGTCACTGAGCCCACATCCCCAGATGATCTAAAACGGCGCATCGGGGACGCATGGCGCTCCTTATTTTTTAATTGATCGTCGATCTCTATTCTATGAAGCACATGGTTGCATTATAATGCACATTGTGTCAGACTGCCTATAAGTTACAATGAGTTCTGCTTGTGCATGTATTACGTTTGTAGAGCACAACCGTTGGTCTTCCCTACACAAAAACAGGAGTTGAGTTGAAAGAGAACTCGTTGCAGGAATCACACATTTTGTATAACATGGGCGACATGGCCCGCAAGTTTGATAGACGAGCCGTTACCTATTCAAAAGTAACTGTGGAAACCTCTCGAAGATTCTGGAATCTGAAGATTTTGAGAAAAGGCGGTCATTTTTGCTCTATTTTTTGAGGCTCCCTATTGCACATTGTAGCTGCCCAATGAGGCGATGCCTGCTGGTACGAAAAAGGGGAAAACTCGTTGTCGAAGAAGACATAACGTTAGTGTCTTTAAAGTATTTATATACTTTAGTAGATTACATTTATCATTTCGACCAATGGTGTACTTTTAATGGAGGTAACAATTTAAAATTGATCGACTATATTCGAAACTAGTTATCATGAAGTCCAATGAGAACGAAACTAGAGACAGAAAATTAAAGAAGGTTGCAAGATCTTCTGACAATGCAATGTTGGAATACCAAACATTTGGCTAACAACTACTGTAACGGCATTATGCTCTAAGCATTTTATACCTTCATTATAAATAGTTTCTGTTGATATCAAAAGTTACTTATATTTTCATTTTTGAACCAAAGGCTTAAGCGTGGCAACCTGGCCGTTGCCGTTTCGCCTCCAACGGAGACAATAAAAATCAGCCAAGTGGAATGGTCGCGTGGTGTAAGGCGTCATGCGTCGGGTTGGGCGGCCGTTCCCGCTGGAGGTTCAAGTCCTTCCTCGGGCATGCGTATGTGTCTTGTCCTTAGTGTAAGTTAGCTTAAGTAGTTTGTAAATCTAGGTACTGATGACCATAGCGGTTTGGTCCAATAGCTTTACAAACAATAAAAGTCAAATACAAATAATAACAACAAATTACGTAGGCTTCCGCGGCCAGAGTCAGATGACATAAAAGTTTCTCTGCGTATGGTACCGCGTCATGATGTAAGGCTATTACTTAAATAACCGACGTTTCGGCCAACGTTACAGTGGCCTTCATCTGGGTAACTGGTGTGAGCTGGTTGTTACTACACTTTATATTACTTTCATTTAGACATTACGTCATATATTTTTAAAAATAAGCGATGTTATTTTTGAATTTTTTGCGGAAGAATGGAACTTTATTTTGATAGGATGCTCAGGTGGAAGGGGTGGGGGTTAGCCGTTGCTTCTTGCATAGCGAGACATGATTGGTGTTCATCGGCGAATGGGGTGAGGGCTTCCGTTTCTCTCCTGCTGGCCGTGGGTCGCGCGGCGGCAGTTGCTTACTAGTGACGCTCGCGTGTTGTGATGTCAGTGCGGCCTATTTCGCTGTGATGGCTGGTAGCCAAGAGGGGGCAAGCCTGAGTCCATCTTCTCTATTCATGTTATTAGGGTGTTTAACAATTTCGATGGCTTCCCTTATCTTCCGTTTAACCATCCCTGGTTGCTTGGCGAGTATTCTGGCATCGTTAAATTTTATCTTTTTACTGCAATCTTGCTGGTGTTCGGCTACTGCAGATTTATTGTGTTGGCCTAATCGAATGTAGCGTTCATGTTCGCGTATGCGTGTTGCCACTGCCCTCCCTGTCTCACCTATGTACACTTCTCCACATTCGCATTCCACCTTGTATACTCCTGATGCGTGTAGTGCGCCTATGTTGTCCTTTGTGGAACCAAGTGCATCCTTGATCTTGTGACTGCTGTAGAAGAAAGGCTGGACTCCTACCCGGCGAAGATGTTTAGCAATCCGATCTGTGACGTTTTTTTTACATAAGGTAAGCGTGCTGCTGGCTGCTTTTTATTGACTTCCTGCCTACTGCTGTTTCTTTTATTTGTGTCCATGGCGGTGTGGATCACTCTGTGGTTGTTGCCATTTGCCAGAAATGTTGTTTCTAGTTTGTTGAGCTCAGCTGTTTTGTTGTCTTCATCACTTAGTCGCTGCGCGCGAATCGTCAGTGAGCGGATAACAGAGTTCTTCTGTGCTGGATGGTGGTTTGATTGAGCGTGCAAATACCTGTCGGTATGTGTAGGCTTCCGATATACCCTGTGCCCAAGTGTGCCTTGACTAGTTCTATAAATTTCTACATCTAGGAATGGAAAAGCGCCATCCTTTTCAATCTCTAATGTAAATTGGATCTTCTTAATGAAAATTGGATTCTGAATGAAAGTAATATAAAGTGTAGTAACAACCAGCTGACACCAGTTACCCAGATGAAGGCCACTGTAGCGTTGGCCGAAACGTCGGTTATTTAAGTAATAGCCTTACATCATGACGCGGTACCATACCCAGAAAACTTTTATGTCAAATAACAACAAAGTTTAGTATTCCACAAATTAAATAGAAAATGGGTTTAATTAGGGGAAGTTAACTAATTTACGTCTGCGCCTCACAGTGACAACAGTTGCTTTTCAGTAAACTATGTAGAACACATCCACTTACAGTGCGCTGTGGACACTAGCTGACCTTACCCACCCTGGAAGCCGCTGAAGAACGATAAATGTCTCATTAATTAGCACTATCAACGCGGCGGCTCTAAGTACAGTCAATAACAGTAAATCGTTGAGCGAGCGCGGTACTTCGCACCCTGGCGAGGGTCCGGCGCCAGCCCCAGCGATACCGCCCACACAACACCGTTATCGGCGTCGCCTCTCACCCCTGATCACATTTTATCAGCTGACCTTTCGCTTCGTATCCAGGTGAGGGTAAATTTCTCTACGGAAGAATTAAAGTAGCTGTCTCTGCTGAGTCACTCGCGTGTCGAGAACTACTGAAAGGTCGATCACATTTAACCGTATATTCGATTATTGTAATGACTAAACAAAAGATACGAAATGAAATAATTCCGATACCTCGTCTCTTTGTGTTAATGCAGTTACTATACATGGTGTTACAAAAAGGTACGGACAAACTTTCAGGAAACATTCCTCACACACAAAGAAAGAAAATATGTTATGTGGACATGTGTCCGAAAACGCTTAATTTTCATGTTAGAGCTCATTTTATTAATTCTCTTCAAATCACTAATCATGGAATGGAAACACACGGCAACAGAACGTACCAGCGTGACTTCAAACACTTTGTTACAGCCGGCCGCGGTGGCCGAGGGGACTGAGGCGCTCCAGTCACGGTCTTCACGGCCACTACGGTCGGGGGTTCGAATCCCCCCTCGGGCATGGATATTTGTGCCGTCCTAGTTCGTAAGTAGTTCATAAGTAGTTTGTAAGTTTAGGGACTGATGACCCCGTAGTTAAGTCCCATAGACTATACAAACATTTGAACATTTTGAACTTTGTTACAGGAAATGTTCAAAATGTCCTCCGTTAGCCAGGATACATACATCCACCCTCCGTCACAAGGAATCCCTGATGCGCTGATGCAGCCCTGGAGAATGCCGTATTGTATCAGAACCGTCCACAATACGAGCACGAAGAGTCTCTAAATTTGGTACCGGGGTTGAGTAGACAAGAGCTTTCAAATGCCCCCATAAATGAAAGTCAAGAGGGTTGAGGTCAGGAGAGCGTGGAGGCCATGGAATAGGTCCGCCTCTACCAATCCATCGGTCACCGAATCTGTTGTTGAGAAGTTGTTGCTAATCCATACATCAAATGGGCCATTGCCAACTCCGCATTTGTCAACATTGCACTGACTGTAAAACCACGTTCCTGATGAACACTAACCAGTTGATGCTACGTACTGACGTGCTTGATGCTAGTACTGTAGAGTAATGAGTCGCCGGCCGCGGTGGCCAAGGTGACTGAGGCGCTCCAGTCACGGTCAGCACGGCCACTACGGTCGGGGGTTCGAATCCCCCCTCGGGCATGGATATTTGTGCCGTCCTAGTTCGTAAGTAGTTCGTAAGTAGTTTGTAAGTTTAGGGACTGATGACCCCGTAGTTAAGTCCCATAAGCTTAACAAACATTTGAACAATCAATCAGCAATGAGTCAACACAAGCACTGAAGTCTATATTACCTTCCTTCAATTGGGCCAACTGGCGGTGAATCAAAGAAGTACAGTACATACTAACGAAGCAATTGGGTATTATTTCAAATTACATTTAAAGAGAATTACTAAAATGAGCTCTAACGTGGAAATTAAGCGTTTCCGGACACATGTCCACATAACATATTTTCTTGCTTTGTGTGTGAGGAATGTTTCCTGAAAGTTTGGCTGTACCTTTTTGTAACACCCTGTATAAGAGGAACAACTAATCGGGATGAGAAGTAGAAAATAAACATCGAGTTGATCCGTCATGGGAGAATGATATACGGAGCGGTGGAATGACTGAGAGGTTTAAGGCGTCCTTCTGCGGAGCGCGCGACTGCTCGCCGTCGGATGTTGGAGTCCTCCCTCGGCCATGGGTGGGTATTTGTTGTTATTAGGTTAGTTTAAGTAGTTTGTAAGCCTAGGGACTAATAACGAAAGAAGTTAAAGCCCATAATTTTCGAACACTTGATTTGAGAGTGATATGCAGAGATGCAAGTGTCCGTAGTATCGCTTACACAATCCATCCCAATCACAGGCCCTGCAGACCACACGCTGCTTCCACAAACAGCCTCCATTCCCTCTGATTTTGTGCCAGGTTCCTCCAAGTGTCTTCAATCCCCAGGGTGGTCCATCCAGCGTTGCCTTGGTAGTCCACTGAGGCGTTTGGTGTATGGTTTTCCTTCCAGTGCCATCTTCGCCTGTTTTCCTTCTGGCATACGGGCTACATGGCCCACCCAATGCATTCTCTTGCTATTTAACTTCTGTAAAATATTTGGCTGTCAGATCAGAAGGTAGATTTCCTCATTCGTCGTCCTCCTCCTCCTCCATTCTCCTTTATCTAAAATTGGTCCCCATATCTTCCTCATTACTTTTCTTTAAAATATTAATAGTTTTACCTTGTCTCGTTTAGTCATGCTCCATGTTCCTGAACCATACATTACCGCTGAGCATATCACCGTGTTATAGATTTTCATCTAGAAACTGATTTAGAGCCGAGCGTCTCTTTGAGGGAATGTATGCATTTCATTCCTACTACTATTCTTTCCTTGATGTCCATTTGTATTTTGTTGTCAGAAGTAAACCAAGATCCGAAAACGTTCAAATGTTTGTTAAGCTTATGGGACTTAACTGGGGTGCCATCAGTCCTCAAATTTACAGACTACTTATAAACTACCTTATGCTAAAGAAAACACAAACATCTATGTCCGAGGGAGATTCGACCCCACTACGGGGGACGGCCTCGCGCATCGGAGCATAGCGCCTCCATGAGGTCGGCAAACCAAGATCCCAAGTTTTCGAATTGGTGTACTCTTTTGCATCTCAGGCCATTTGTCTCCAGAAATTCTTCTTGCTCTGTCTTCTACCTAATTGCATGGACTCTGTTTTATCTTGATTCACTTTGACCCCAACCTTCTGCGCATAGCTGCCCATTTGTTGGTACATTCCTTTCAACTCGTACTTTGATTCACTTAGTACGACTATGTTATCTGCATATGCGAGACAACTGAAGTTACCGTTCCTCTTTACTCCAGCCCACTGATGTTGCATACACTCTCCCATTATTTTCTCTAAGATGACAATGAACAAAACACATAAGAGTGCATCTCCTTGCCTGAGTCCTGACTTCAGTCTCGAATGTTTCTGATGTGACTCCTCTGAAACGTACTGCTGCCTTTGACCCTTCCATACAGGTTTGCACCATTTTCACTAGCTTCTCAGGTGTGTACAGCACTTGATCTTTATCCTACGGATGATAGGAAAATCATACAATCCATTCCACTGCTGCTTAAATAAAATTGGTTGGAAGCGTTGTCAGGATGGAAGGCAGAGCGATGAAGGCTTGTGGGCGCCCTAGGAAAGGATGGCTGATTGACAAATAAAAGATAGAATTGAAGTTAATATTTGGTATATTCTGAAATACGGGATACATGGCGGGACTCGCCCTGGGGTCGGATGTAATGAATGAATGCCAGTCTAAGTTAGCGAATTAGAAAATGGAAAAGGTTACGGTAATGGTTACGGTTCACACAGTTGGTGGCTGATACCGAACAGCCGCTAGGTGGGAGCGGACGGCATGCTGCCGTTCGCCCCGCACAGAGGCTGGACCTCTCGAGTGCGTCTGTTCTGTACGAGAACGCAAACTGAAGAGAGCGAAGGAACTGATTCTCGCACCTCGGAGACCTCCAGCAGTGGCACACGTGATCAAACGTGGGTGTCTGCTATTGGCTCCACGGTAGCATGAAAACGTCAGGGTAGTTTCAGCACGGACGCCAGAAGGGTGGCGTGATTTTAGAATCAGCATTCTATACTGGTTCTGTCCGGCTCTGTCCTGCAAGGTGGACAGGCTTGGTCACGTTGTGAAGGCGTATGTTGCGGTGGAAGAACACTTGTAAAACTTAGGTGAAGTTTTGAAATAAAATTTTGAATTTTTTTTTCCCTAACCTGTTTTAGACTGGCTGGTCATCCTGTACAGGTGGTCTGAGGTCACGCAGTGCATTGTACAGGCTTTTACTGTGGATGCTGTCCTATCCACTTATATACATTACGTATCGCATACGTAATGTGTAAATGTTCAGACTTTTCATTTTTACTCCGGAGATTTATGTGGAAAGATATCTACATCTACATAGATACTCTGCAAATCACATTTAAGTGCTTGGCAGTCAGTTCATTAACCACTTTCATAATATTTCTCTACCGTTCCGTTCTCTAATAGCGCGCGGGAAGAAAGAACACCTAAATCGTTTCGTTTTCGATCTGATTTCTCTTATTTTTTTTGGGATGGTCATGTCTCCTTATGTAGGTGGGTGCTAGCAAAATATTTTCACATTCAGAAGTAAAAGTCGGTGATTGAAATTTCGCAAATAGATCTCGCCGCAACGAATAACGTCGTTCTTTTAATGATTTCCACCTCAAATCGTGCCACATTTTCGTGACGCTTTCCACCCTGTAACGTCATAAAACAAAACGATCTGCCCTTCTCTTAACATTCTGTGTCTTCCGTCAGTCACACCTGGTGAGGGTCCCACACTGGGCAACAGTACTCCAGGAAACGAGATTATTGCTGCACCATGAACAGATTTGGAACATGGGATAGTAGTGCGTAGGTGCATGGGACACTCCATTTCGCAAATCGTTGGGGGATTCAGTATTCTGAGCTTCTCAGTGACAAAAGTCTGCCGAGAATACGAAATTTCACGCAATGATGGTCGATGCAGTGGCCGACAGCCTACTCTGAATCGCCGAGAGGAAAGGCGTCTGCGGAGTGTCGTCATTGCTAACCGAAAAGCAACAGCCGCTATGCTCCGATGCGCGAGGCCGTTCTCCGTCGGAGGTTCGAATCCCCCCTAGGGCATGGATGTTTATGCTGTCTTTAGTATAAGGTAGTTCATAAGTTTGTAAGCTAAGTTCCATAAGCTTTACAAACATTTGAACATTTTTGAGAAGCAAAAATGCGTGAAATAACAGCAGAAGTCACTTAGGCGAGTATCCGTTACAACAGAACGGCGACTTTGGCTTAATGTGCTGTGACTCCAGACGACCGATTCGAGAGCACCTGCTGACAGCAACAGCTGGAGTGCCTCTTTTGGACTCGTGACCACATCGTTTGGACGCTTGACGACATGCAAATTTTGGCTTGGGCTGACGAGACAGCATTTCAGTAGGTAAGAGGTGATAGTATGGTAGAGTGTGGAGCCGACCTCACGACGCGACGGACCCAAGCTAACAACAAGGCACTGTGGAAGCTGTGGCCATTCCAGAATGGCGTGGCTGGTTTGATATGCAGTTAAATGGTATCTCGGGTTCAAATGAACCAATCGTGGACTGGAAATCTGAATGTTCAGCTACCTGCCGACCATCTTCTTTTTATTCATGAACTTCATGTTTCAAAATAACAATGTAATTTATACTCATGATATTGTTCCATGTTACTGAGCTACAATTGTTCGCGATGTTTGAAGAGACTAGGGTATCGTCAGGAGTGCCCCAGGAAAGTGTGATAGGACCGCTCTCTTATATATTAAAATCTACGAAAACTTACGTCAGTCGGCTAGACCAAACTACCCGACCGATTACGAAAGGTATTCATCCACAGATTTGTCATCAAGTATCGGAATATACATAACTCTCGCCTTCCTTTTGCTATACTCAAATGCGATTTCCTTGTGTATATTTCTTATGGGGATGTTCTTGCTGTAAACTAAAGTCAGTCGGTCATGCCGTTCTATCCGACAGATGTCCTTCATTTTTGCTTTAAAAGAAAGGTATTCATTCACAGATTTGTCATCAAGTATCAGAATTAACTTAAGTCTCTCCATCCTTTATTTTTAATCAAACGTGGTATCCTTCTGTCCTTGCATAGAATATTTTAATCGGTTTGTTTTACGATATCTTCGGTTCTAATTAAGGTACGCAGTTCTTTTTGACCTAACAACACTCAGCTAATCAAGCTCTTTCATTTGCGCTTTTAAACACTTGCATTGATAGATTCTGAAGAAAGCTATGCGTGAGCATTCAACTTTACTTTCATTTTTTCCTTTTTTGTCATTCGACTAACAGTGCGAAGTATTCGCACGGCTCCTCTAGTTATTTTCTATCTAAATAAATGATCTGACGAATAGAGTGAGTTGCAACTTGCGGCTGTTTGCTGATGATGCTTTGGTGTACAGGAAGGTCTCGTCACTGAATGACTGTAGTAGAATGCTGGATAATTTGGACCAAATTTCTAGGTGGTGTGAGGAATGGCAGCTAGCTCTAAATGTATAAAAATATAAAGCGATGCAAATGAGTAGGAGAAACAATCCCGTAATGTTCGAATACAGCATTAGTAGTGTGCTGCTTGATGGAGCCGCGACATTCAAATATCGAGGCGTAACGCTGCACAGCGTGGGACAGTCGTGGGAAAGGCGGACGGTCAACTTCGATTTGTTTGGAAAATTTTGGGGAGATGTGATTTGTCTGTAAAGGAGACCGCATATAAAACGCTTATGCGATCCCGTCTTGAGTATTGTTCAAGTGTTTGGCATGCCCACCAGATCGGTTTAAAGTAATATGTAGTAGTAATTCAGAGATGGGCGGCTAGGTTTGTTACTGGTAGGTTCGATCAATGCCCGAGTGTTACTGAAATGTTTCGGGAACTCAAATGGGAATCGCTGGAGAAAAGGCAACGTTCTTTTCGAGTTGATGAAATTTAGAAGGCCGGAATTTGAAGTGGACTGAAGAACGATGCTACTGCTGTCAACCTACATTTCGCGTGGAGACCACAAGGATGAGATCAGAGGGACTAGGGCTCGTACAGATGTAAACAATAATTCATTCTTCCCTCGTTCTATATTGGAGTGAAACAGGAAAGCAAGTACTAATAGTGGTACTGAGTACCCTCCGCTACGCACCTTTGGGTACACTGCGAAGTGTTTATTTAGATGTAAATATAGAAGAGTATTCTGGTAATTTCTAGCGAATGGTTAGGCAATCCCCATCCCCGACATAATTTCCATAGAAAATTTATCGGTCGTAATCGAGGGGTCTGTTCTTTCACAAAATCCTGCATCGGTGAGACTTTTGCAATGAAGTGATGAACGAATAGGTGAAGAGAAGAAGCACTGCTCAGTACTTCTGCAGATGACTTACAACAATTTGTTGAGTCTATACTTCGTCGCGTTGCTGGACTGCGCCGGACCAAATGAGATCCAACACGATATAAAGAGGCACCCCATGACTTCTCCGAAAGAGTGATTCCTGCGGTCTCAGGCGCCATGTCACGGATTGTGCGGCCGCTCCCTTAGGAGTTTCAAGGACATGTGTGCGTGTGTGTTTGTAAGTTGTCCTTAGCATAAGTTACTTTAACCACTTATTGACTGTAGGGACGTAAGATCTCACCAGTTTCGTCCCTTAGGTTTACAAATATTTGAAGATTTTTTGAGCGATTCCTTCTTCGTTCGCCTATCTACTTCATTTACCCTGTCACGTGACTGCAACGGGGTCAGGAGTCATAAGGAATTTTATCATCGGCATCAGTCATATGTAGAAACTAGCGATCTGATCCGGCCACGGACATATCTGGATAGCCTCAAATAATATTCAAAGACCAACGTTAAGTGTGTCATCAGTCCTCTAACATGTAAAAATTAATGTTTGTATGAGCGTTTGTATTTAATGCGCTGCCGTATCGTTCATACGATTGCGATGGGTGCGCGGGAGTAACCGAGCAGTCTGAAGCGCCACGTTCCGAACCGCGCGGCCTTCCGCGTCAGACGTTCGAATCGTACCTCGGGCAAGGATGTTTGTATTGTCTTTAGCATAAGTTAGTTCATAAGTAGTTTGCACGTTTAGAGATTGATCACCCCGCAGTTAACTCCCGTAAGCGTAACAAGTATTTGTGTGGTGTCGCACAAGTCCAAAGTGGGCGCCACCTACTTACGCCGCGCGCCGCCATGCACGCACGGCGCGGCGTTCTTACGACGTCAGCCACGAGCGCCCTCTGCTGCAACTCCGCTCGTGACCACCACTGAACGACATCGTTCACTTGGGACTGAGATAGGAACCAGTTAAGACCTTCAGAATCATATAGGCACCAGTGAAGACTTGGCTATCGGACAGGCACTAGGCAGGCCTCTACCTCAACTATGTATCAGCAGTCTGCAGTACTGAGCTATGTAAAAGTTAAGTATTGTATAAATTCTGTGTATATATATATATATATCTCGTTCTAATTTACTCTAGTGTTTCTAGTTTCTGCTGTCCCACTGGCTGCTCCCCTCCGTACCTGCACAAGCGTGCTACTTTTATTCCTGTGTCGGTCTTCCTACTCGGCCACCGACACCTATGACGGATACGAGACACAAAAGCGGCGACGAGGCTGGGACACAAAAATTTGAACATTTGAACGATTGTGATGAAACTTGCACACTTGATCTTCAGAACGAGAGGAAAGTCATCGTCTACGTAAAATTTTGTATTATGCATGGCAGTGGATACTTTACCTACGAACTTCGACAAAATCTACAGTTTTATCCGAAACTTGATAAGATTTTGAACATTTAGCCTTCAAAACAAGAGGAATATCACCGACTATCTAATATTACTACAGTTCTTGGCAGAAGCTACCTTTCAATAAACTCTGAAACTACTTCACTGATAACCATGAAAGTTAACAGAGCTATTTAATTGTTTGTAAATCTATTGGACCAAACTGCTATGGTCATCAGTACCTAGACTTACAGACGACTTAAACTAATTTAAACTAACCTAAGGATAAACATACCCCCATGCCCGAGGGAGGAAGCTGTATAATTTGTCACAGATGGAGGAGGCGATGAATTAAGGAGGTGGAGGAGGAGTTGGACAGAGAGACGAGTAGGTAATTGACAGAGAAAGGGGAAGCTGGAAATGGCCAGAGAGAGGAGTAGGAGGAGATGAACAGAGAGAGTAGGAAATAGAAGGTGGGCAGATAAAGAGAAGGGAAGGAGAGATGGACTATCGGAAGACTGGAAAAAGAAGCACCTGGGCGACACCGCGTTTTCAATTAGTTTGATATAAATTACACACTCTAAGCAGCGATCGATCACCGTATGGTAAAACTCCTACCTATTTTGCCTCATGACAAGAGGCGTCAATCCCAATTATCCTTATTAACATGTAAGGCGGCATTTACAGATCTGTAACAGTTTTGACGTAACGCACCGTCAGTCCAATAATGGAGCGCGTACTACACTGTTACTAACCTCTCACGCAGGTCGTGTGAAAACAAATATTATGGATGTGGGGATAGCCACCTGTTCTGAGACTCCCGTTCGGATGCTACGTGTGGGGTCTCTTCACAATATTTCCCAGAGTCTAGTGAAGTGGTTCAAATTCAAATGTTTGTTAAGTTTATGGGACTTAACTACGGGGTCATCAGTCCCTAAACTTACAAACTACTTATGAACTACCTTATACTAAAGACGGCACAAATATCCATGCCCGAGGGGTGATTCGAACCCCCGACCGTAGTGGCTGTGCAGACCGTGACTGAAGCGCCTCAGTCTCCTCGGCCACCGCGGCCGGCAGTGAAGTGGTCCCTGCCTTCTTGTACACTAGTGTATATCATGTGCCAAAAAGAATATAGAGATTTCTCTTCGTAAGGTGTCCACTAAAAAGCGTAAACTGTAGTTCCAACTATAGTTAAGGCAACAAAAGCATAGAATCTGACGTATTGTTGTTGTAAAAAAAATTGCAAAAAGGTTTTCTTCAATACTAATGAAAAGTTTTATTGAAACAAAGAAAAAATTCTTCAAGGCAGCTTTTGGGCAACACAACCGGTTTCATGCCGCTATACGTGTATCTGTCCGACTTCGTCTGGGAATCGAACAGGGTGTGCTTGATACACTGGAGAAAACCCGACTGCAATGGTTTGGTCATGTCATGAGAATTGAGCAATTAAGGACATCTAAGGCATACTGTGACTGGAAGGTGGTTGGTAAAAGACCAAGAGGCAGACCAAGGCTAAAACAAGTAGAAACGGGTCTGGCCAAGAGGAAAGCAGACTGTTGAACTATACTGAGTGGTGACAAGGCAGAAGTTTATGGAGGAGGCTTGTTTGTTCCGACACCCGGATCACTGGAGTGGAGAAAAGATGATGATGAGAGGTGTATCTTCACATGACTAGCAGCTAGTTCATAGAGCACAAGGAGGAAATTATCCGAATGCGACAGAGATCGGTTCATGTGATGTACATGTACAAAATAATCATGAAAATTTCAGGGAAAAAAATTGAGCAAGTCAACAATACTTGGTGACCTCAGGCCCTCACATAAACAATTGCTAGGCTTGGCACTGGCTGACAAATTTATTGGGTGTGCTCGTTAGTGATAGCGAGCCAAATTCTGTCCTACTGGCGCGTTAAATCTTTCAAATGCTGAGCTAGTTGGAGGGCCCTCCTCATTATGCTCCAAACGTTCTCAGCTGTGGTTGGTTGGTTATTTGGGACAGGGGGACCAAACTGCCTAAGTCAGGCTTCTCCAACCAACACCACCTAGAAGACAAGGCCTTACAACAGGCCGTGCCTACGTCACACTTAGAGGCCGCGGCCGCCACCTCACTGGCTGTTGGCTGGGGCACACCCACCGCCGCGCAGCTGACGGCCAGTGAGACGGCGGCCGCGGCCTCTAAGTGTGACGTAGGCGCGGCCTGTTGTAAGGCCTTGTCTTCTAGGTGGTGTTGCTCCAACTCGAGCACTCAGTGCTTGAGCACCCCGGTGCCGGCAGTGCGGCCCCCGTGCTTTCCCCCTCCACTGTTGCCTCGCAGTGTCGCAGCACGTGAGTGACAGAGACAGCGCTCGCTCTCGCGTCTTCTTGGATGCGCTGAACATCCATTCTGATGCATATGAAATAGGACACTGTTTATCTATCTTGCGAAAGTTTAGCATGAGCGAAAAAAGGTTCGGATTTATGTGTAATATTTTTTAATGCTTAATAGGAAGACTTTTTAAGACCGATGGCAAATCACAATGCTTAATACAACACTCTTATCGTAAATATAACAGCACTGTCACTACGAAAAAAAAAAAAAATCCCGTAACACGAGAGGGGATTGAAGGAACAGACAGAAGGGAACTGATAACTAAATTAAAAGCACTATTGCCATGATCTGAAGAAAACCAAAAATATACCTTTTTTAATTGTAAGTATGGCCACATCTGGGATACACAGTTATTACATAAAAATTTCTAAGATAGGTTTGAAGAAATAAAATAAAACTGCACTAGAAAGTTTATATGATGCCTCTTTCTGTGCACGCAGAGGATGCCCCATGAAGTATCCAAATTGAGCTGACAGTACTACAGTACAATTCAATTTCGACAGACCACTATTACCATTAGTCTACAGTAGTGATTTAAATTCCTTTATATATAGCCTTTGATGAACAAGAATTCGCCGCGGCGGAGAGACCGAGCGCATTGAGGCGCTATGCTCCGATGCGCGAGGCCGTTCCCCGTCGGGGGTTCGAATCCTCCCTCGAGCATGAATGTTTGTGCTGTCTTTTGTATAAGTTAGTGTAGCGTGCCTCAACGATACAGATAGCCGAATCGGAGGTACAACCACAGCGTACGGGTATCTATGGAGAGACCAGACAAACGTGTGGTTCCTGAAGAGGGGCAGCAGCCTTTTCAGTAGTTACAGGGGCAAGAGTCTGGATGATTGACTGAGCTGGCCTTGTAACATCAGCTAATGTGGCTTTGCCACACAATTATTGCGAACGGCTGAAAGCAAGGGGAAACTACAGCCGTTATTTTTCCCGAGGACATGCAGCTCTACTGTATGAATATATGATGATGGCATCCTCTCGGGTAAAATATTCTGGAGGTAAAATAGTCCTCCATTCGGATCTCCGGGCGGGGACTACTCAGGAGCATGTGATCATTAGGAAAGACAACACTGGCATTCTACGGATCGGAGCTTGGAATGTTAGATACATTAATCGGGTAGGGAAGAGAAAATTTAAAAAGGGAAATGGATAGACTGGAGTTAGATATAGTGGGGATTAGTGTAGTTCGGTGGAAAGAGGAACAGGATTTCTGGTTAGGTGACCACAGGATTATAAATACAAAATCAGTTGGGGGTATTACAGGAGTAGGTATGATAATGAATAAGAAAATAGAAATGCGGGTAAATTACTATGACCAGCAAAGTCCTTCGTATTATCATTGTTAACATAGATACGAAGCCAACAGTAGTACAGGTTTATGTTCCAACTAGCTCTGCCGATAATGAGGAGACTGAAGAAATGTATGAGGGGTTAAAGGAATTTATTCAGACAATTAAATGAAAGGAAAACTAAATTGTGATGGGTGGCTGGAATTCGGTAGTAGGAAAAGGAAGAGGTGGAATAATAGTAGGTGAATATGGACTGGGCAGAAGGAATGAAAGATGAATTCACCTGGTAGAATTTTGCACTGAACATGATTTGATCGTAACAAACACCTGGTTTAAGAATCACAAAAGAAGGTTGTATACGTTGAAGAGACCAAGAGACACCGGAAGGTTAAAAGTTCGTAATAACAGCTTAATTCTGGTAGGAGATACCCAGATAAGAATTTACTGTTATAAAAAAGCTTAATTTTAGCAGTAAAATTAGCGAGAGATCCGTGTGAACTACCGACTACTCACTACTGTAAAACCTTGTTCCCTGGCCCAAATTGAGAACTGACTTGGTTCAAATTACTCTAACAACAGGAAGTTAACGACACAGTGGCCAATATACGTAGCAGCTCACACGAAATTACACACAGGCATTCATAAAGAAACCACCACAATTTAAGTTATTTCATAAAGGTGGCTAAAGAAAAACATCCATTGCGCAACGGAACTTAAACATAGAAAATTACATCTGAGCTTGTTCTCAGCAATGATGATAAACAATGTTAAATAAAAAAGGGGGGAGGTGCTTGAAATCTACTGTTTATAGTCAAGTCAAAATTATACTGAACTTATCTTGTTTATTCTGGTCGAACACAAGCAAAATGGGGAACCAATTTTGTTAATACAATAAAATGCATCTCATTACCTAGTCTAATACTGACGATTCCCAGCATTGAATTTATCATAAATTACACAGAACTTAACGCTACTGGGGGAGGGTTTACAAACGGCACTCACTCACACACAAACAATGCAACAGTGAAACTCACCAAAATCAGCGTGCTAAACGGGGGAGAAGCAGGCGCCGCTATCGTAGGCGAAGTTCAGCAAAGCCGGAGGTACCACACAACACAATATACAATGAAACTGCGAAGATGGCTTTGGTCTGTCATGCCTGATTTGAAATGGTGCGTGAGTGTAGCAAAGTTAAGTTGCAATTTGATTAGACCGCGAGCAAACACGCTAACGGCGACACATGGGGCGTTACATGATCGCACTCCACTGAAGGTGAAGTGATTAAAAATCGGATTCATTACACAAATTCACGGCGGAGTCTTAAGTTGCAATCTGAGAGTAAACTATCTAGGCACTGGTTTAATGAGATGTGGCGTGAATTCAGATGACTAGCTGCAAACCCCTGAAGTCGCAGTTCGGACCCACGTGGTTCCGAAAACCGATAAAAATATATAAATTCAATCTTCGAAAAATAAAGTAAATTAACTATGGCATACAACCCCTAGAACTGTATAGAATTTCATAAGCAAGCTATTGAAGGAGGTTGTACAAGGCTCGGATAGACTGAGTGCATACTACAAGTTCGGAGAAAAAACAACAAAATTAAAAATAGGCGCGGAGAGAACATCGCGAAATGTTAGTGGAAATCAGAAGGGTACACACATAGTTACTTACTTGATGGGCAGGGAACAAAGAATGGTGGAATCTGAAGGCTTTGTTCCAACAATCGACCACGTGGAATACATATCACTCATGGAAGGAAACAATAAGAAAAATTTTACATGCACTGTACAAAAATGAACACATCGTCTGTTAGAAATTGGGCCCCACAAAGCTAGAGAGGATTTACATTGAGTTCGTACACATGATCACAAACGTTTTGAATACACCAGGCCATTATCAAACTGCAACTAGTACCAAATACACCGCGTTTATCTGTTGGAAATCACGGGATTGAAAAACTAGAATACATTTCCGCGCACGATCGGAATAAATATTTTGAAAAATGACTCTAAGTTCAAGAGTCTAAGTTAAACATGCTAGACAACGAATCGCGACCATCTCTGTATGCACAAGAGAAGAACCAACCTTACCTCACCACGATCCCAGCACATAGTGACGATCGAGCGGCCAGGAACCGCGGGAAAGCTACCGGAAGCTGGAAAATCCACGAAAACAGCGGCGGTGGGGAGAGACGATCGTGAGACTCGCCCTGGAGAAGGCTCGTCGACTAGCTTGTAATCAAAGGGTGTAGAATTCTCTATGGTCGCATCAGCAGCAGGGGTTGGTAGCGACTAAAAATCGACTCTGATCCAGAGAGAACCATGCAAAGCGAGCTATTACCACCCACATTCAGATAGCCATTAGATTCTCGCACATCCACTTAAAAGTAAAAAATGTTCAAATGTTTGAAGACGGCACAAACATCCATGCCCGAGGGGGGATTCGAACCCCCGACGGCGAACCGCCGCACGTACCGCAACACGACACTCCAGTACGCGCGTATACGCCTTAAAAATAAAACAAGTACACATTCTCCTAGCAATATTAACTAACATTTCAGAAATTAATATTTTAAAACATGAAATAAAAAAATGCTATTCCTCATTTCTTGAAAAGAGTGGGGATCTAGTTTTAACAAAATGCTAATCGAGCGACATTATTTATATTATAAATTACAATTTTATAAAAAATATATGGAAGACGACAGACAGTCGTCTTTCAAAGTATCAGATAAATTTTATAATTGTAAAACATAGATTCCGGAATCAGGTTTTAAACTGTAAGACATACCCAGGGGCAGATATAGATTCTGACTATAACTTATTGGTCATGAGCTGAGCCTTAGGCAACAATTGATAGAAACGGGGGGAAATAAAACAGTAGAAGAGGAATGGGTAGCATTGAGAGATGAAATTATGAAGGCAGCAGAGGAAAAAATAGGTAGAAAGGCAAGACCTACAAAAATGCTTGGATATCATAGGAAATACTAAATTTGAAAGGAGAAAATATAAAAATGTAGTAAATTAAATAGGCAAAGTGGAGTAAAGACGACTAAGAATTGAGATTGATAGGAAGTGCAAAATGGCTAAGCAGGAGTGGCTAGAAGCCAAATTCAAATCTGTAAAAGAATGTATAAGAATGGAATAAGTAGATACTACCTACAGAAAAATAAAAGAGACATTTGGGGACAAGGAAAGCAGCTGCATGAATATCAAGAACTCATATGGAAAACCAGTTCTCAGCAAAGAAGGGAAAGCTGAACTTAGAGACAATACTGTAGGAAGGGAAGAGGAAGTAGATGAAGACGAAATAGGAGATACTATACTGAGAGATGAATTTGACAGAGCCCTGAAAGACCTAGGTCGGAACAAGGCCCCGGGAGTAGATGGCATTCCCTCAGAACTACTTAAATCCCTGGGAGAGCCATGACAAAACTATTTCACCTGGTGTGCAAGATGTATGAGACCGGCGAAATACCCTCAGACTTTAAGAAAAATGTAATAATCCCCATTTCAAAGAATCATGCGCAGATAGGTGTGAAAATTACAGAACTATCAGTTTGATAAGAGGAATATAATAATAGTTCGTAGTATTTGAGGAAAGTATAAGTTCTAAAATCCTGTAGCAAACCGAAGTCAATGATATGGGTCTGTAATTTTGCTGATCACTCCTATTGCCTTTCTTGGATATTGGCGTAACCTGTGCAACTTTCCAGTATTTGGGTACGAAACGTTCGCTGAGCGAACGGTTGTATGTGATAGCTACGTATGGGGCTATTGCATCAGCCTACTCTGAAAGGAACCTAATTGGTATACAATCGGGACCGGGAGACTTTGTCATTTGAATTAAGCTATTTAATAAAATGTTCAAATGTTTGTGAAGCTTAAGGGACTTAACTGCGGGGTCATCGGTCCCTAAACTTACAAACTACATATGAACTACCTTAAAGACGGCACAAACATCCATGCCCGACTGGGGATTCGAACCCCTGACGGGGAGCGGCATAGCGCATCAATACGCTTGGCCACTCGGCCGCGGCATACTTTAATACTCCAGGAGTTCTACTTGTAAATTACGCATGCTGGCAGCTGTTCTTGATACGAATTCTGGAGTATTTGCTTCGTGTAATATAGTGAAGGAAATTTCGGAAAGCTGTGTTAAGCACTTATTGCCATAGCAGAAGTGTCATCAGTAGTATCAACATTTCTATCATGCCAGTCTCGAGCGCCACGTTCCGGTCGCGCGGGCTCCCGCGTCGGAGGTTCTAATCCTCCTTCAGACATGGATGTTTGTGTTGTCTTTAGTATAAGTTAGTTCATAATTAGTTTGCACGTTTAGGGATTGATGACCCCGTAGTTAACTCCCACAAGCGTAATAAGTATTTGAACATTTGAACGATTGCGATGAAACTTGATCTTCAGAACAAGAGAAAGTCACCGTCTACGCAAAATTTTGTATTATGCATGGCAGTGGATACTTTACCTACGAACTTCGACAAAATCTACGGTTTTATCCGGATCTTGATAAATTTTGAACATTTAACCTTCAAAACAATTGGAACATCACCGACTATCTAAGATTACCTACAGTTCTTGGCAGAGAGTACCTTTCAATAAACTCAGAAACTACTTCACTGATCACCATGAAAGTGAACAGAGCTATTTAATTGTTGTTTTTGAGCCACGGTGGAGCGGTCGAGCTCATTGAGGCACTATGCTACGATGCGCGAGGCCGTTCCCCGTCGGAGATTCGAATCCCCTCTCGGGCATGGATGTTTGTGTCGTCTTTAGTATAAGGTAGTTCATAGGTAGTTTGTAAGTTTAGGGACTGATGACCCAGCAGTTAAGTTCCATATAATTAACAAATATTTAATTTCTATCTTGTAATGAAGGCATTGATTGTGTTTTGCCGCTAGTACATACGACCAGAATTTCTTACGTGACAGGGTTTTGTTGTGAAAACGATTGTAAGCTTCTCGCATTTAAGTTAGAGCTAAATTTCCTATTTTCCATAAAAGATTGACGGTCTTGGTGATTTTGTGTGCGTTTAAATTTGGCATGGTGTCTCCTTTACTTTTGCAACAGTGATTTAACCTGTTTTGCGCACTCAATTATTAATTTGTTTGGGATAAATCTGTCAATGGTTGTCGATATTATTACTTTGAACTTAAGCCACATCTGATCTACACTCATATTGTTACTTTCGTGGAAATTCTCACTCAGGAATTTTTATCTGCTTTCTTAAATAAATATACATTACTTTTAATTTTGGTGGATATGGAACGCCCCATATTCAGTCTCAATACAACTCCGTGATCACTAATCCCTGTGTCTGTTTGATGCTCTTTATTAGCTTCGGACTATTTGTTGCGTCAAGTACGTCAAGTACGTTCTCACAACCATTTACTTTTCTAGTGGGTTCATGAACTAATTGTTCGAGATAATTTTCGGAGAATGCGTTCAGTACAATTTCGGACGATGTTAGATGCTTGCCTCCGGTTCTGAACATGTATTTTTTCCAACATATCGAGGGTAAGTTAAAGTCACCACCACATAAAATTGTATGCTGTGGGTACGTTTTTTTAAATTTGATCCAACCTTCCTTGGAACATTTCTGCGATCGAATCGTCTGAGTCAGGGGGTCGACAAAAAAAACAATTTTTAATTTATTCTGGTTGTCAGGTATAACCCCTACTCATACCAACTCACAGGAGCGACCTACTTCAATTTCGCTGCAGGATAAACCGCCTGTGACAACAACAAAAACGCCACCATCTATTTTATTTAATCTATCTTTTCTGAACACCATTTGCCTAAAATTTTCAGCTGAACTTATCTCTGGCCTTAGCCAGCTTTCGGTACATATAATTATTTAAGACTCACAATCAGTATTTTCTCTTAGCGCTTGGAGCTCTGGTACTTTCTTCACACAGGTAACACAATTTACAACTGTTACACCAATGTTTTTTTGATCTGTGTACATCGTATCTTTGATCTGTGCCCTTTGTGATTGAAACCCTTTGTGTGTGTTCCCGAGGCTCTCCAGTGTGTTACCGCTGCGCCACTCGCTCGGTGCCTGTCTGTGAGGCACTGATGTCCACCAGAGTGCACGGAATGACACTGGCAAAGGTTTAACGTCCTGGTATCGACATGACTCCTGTTTCCAATCCTAGACGGTTGCACGGTGAAATTGCAGTGCAGCGTCATACATACATCCCTCGACCCCCTAAGTTTACAGTTTTTCACTTTCCGTCCACAACTGTATGAATATCAGTGTATGATCTGTTTGGATAATTCCTTCGTAGTGCTTAACTCCCTTTTTTGTCTTAAAGTGAATTTTATCATTACTGTGTAGAGATGCCTGTATTGGAAATACGGTTTTGAACATGGCTTCTAGGAGGCAGCGACCGTAATAGAGTTTATTCAAATAAATTGACACAGCCCTCAAGTTGCGTGGGAAATTAATAAAAAACTGCACCAGGTTTCAACATTAACTAAGGATGTCTTCACCGGAAGAAATATTTAAACGAAGATTACATAAAAAGAGTTACACTCGAGCGACGAGTGCACTTGTCTTATTAACACAAAAATGTTCCGAATATAAAATACATTGATCCTCTAGACATTGCTAGTTACTTACAAGGTATAAACCAGAAAGCGGCATGCTACTAAGAGCTACGGTATTTCTTATGATGAAAAAATCTTTAGTTGATGATGCAAATTGGTAAAGTTATTTTACTAATTTACTACGCAACTTACAGTTTGTATAAGTGTATTAGAAAATATATTGTAAATCGTAACTGTCTCTCAATGGTCAATGCGAACAGTGTTAAATAACGACCATCATAAAATTGCCGATGACCAGTAGACTAGAATGATACTGCTGTAGTGAGCCAGTTTTGATTTTACTGGTTGATTGTGATGGAGATACCAGTGTTTAATTTGTTTTCCAATTTCCCCTCTTTCCTGTGATCCCATTATGACAGCTGTTACGGAAGAAGCAGTGTATATCATGATGAGTTCTCAAAGATTCCGCTCCGAGGCAAGACAATCTAGGTGTTACAGCCTCTTCTGTCAATGATTTAGACTAGATATCTGCATGGTGCAAAAATTAGCAGTTTACCCTAAAAAATTAAAATTGTGACGTCATAGATATGAACACTACCATAAATCCGTTAAGCTTCATTTACACGATAAATGAGTCAAATCTAAAGCCCGTAAATTCAATTAAATACCAAATAAGTACAATTAATGATGACTTTAATTGGAGGAAACATACAAATTCAAATGTTCAAATGTTTGTATAGTCTATGGGACCTAACTACGGGGTCATCTGTCCCTAAACTTACAAATTACTTATGAACTAACTAAGACTAAGGACGGCACAAATATCCATGCCCGAGGGGGGATTCGAACCCCCGACCGTAGTGACTGTGCAGACCGTGACTGGAGCGCCTCAGTCCCCTCGGCCACCGCGGCCGGCAAGGAAACAAACAGAAAATATCGTACGGAAGGTGAACCAAAGACAACATTTCATTGGCACAACACTTAGTAGATGCAACTGTTCTACTAAAGAAACTGCCTACACAACGCTTGTGCGGCATAATTTGGAGTATTTCTGCGCATTGTAGGACGGCCACCAAGAGGAACTGATTGAGGATATAGAGAAAGTTGAAAGAACTGCAGCTCGTTTGGTATTATCATGATATAGGGGAGAGAGTGTCACGGAAATGATGCACGAGTTGTGGTGGAAATCATTAAATGAAAGGCGTTATCGTTGGGTGAGATCTGTTTGCTAAGTATCTTTCACCAACTTTCTCCTCCTAATGCGAATACGTTTGCTTATCACCCACGTACATAAGGAGACATGATCATCATAATAAAATAAGAGAAATCAGATTGAAAACGGAAAGATTCAGCTGTTCCTTTTTCCCGCGCACTATCGCACTATTAGAGGACGGAACGGTAGAGAAATATCATAAAAGTGGTTCGATGAATTCACGTATTGCACTTAAAGGTGATTTCTAGAGTAATTATGTAGATCTCAAAAAATGGCCAGGTCAGTAGAATTACAAACACCAGAAACAGATAAATTCGAGCTCATATGGAAGTTAATCACCACTCATTCTTTCAGTACCTCAATCTTCAATGGAACACCAAAGGTTTTAACTTATGGTGATGCGAAAGAACTCTCCACCACGCACCGATAGGTACCTTGTGGTCCCCAAAGAGCAGTCTACCAGTTGAGCAGATAAGAGAACACTATAATTGTATCTCATTTGTATTACGACCGTAATTATACCAGAGAGACTAAAATAACTATGGATGAGACGTAACGAAGCCAATCGTGATAATTGGCCAATTTTCGAGTACATCATTAGTATCTGTAATGCTACCTGGGTAGAGAGTACGAAAGATGATATCAGCAGGAAAAGAATTTGCAAGCAAATAAGGTATTCTGAAACTCCAGACGAAGTACTTACAGAGTAAAAGAAATTTCCTCAATATGTTTCACTATAATATGTACCTTATATAAATTCCTCATTGTTACTGATTAAGAACATCAGGTGATAAAATCCAAATGTTGTCATTTTTTTTAAATGCGTACTGCACTTTAACGATAATAAGAAACATATCAAACCTGGCTAAACGCTTTTTCTTTCTGTTAGGACTATTATCCAAAGTAATTGTTTTTGATTTTAGAATTTCGGACAAATATTGTAATTCCTTTTTTCGATGTTTCTGTGATGACTTTTTCATCTTGTGCATATAAATTTATATCTGCTGTTGTATGAAGTGTTTTCTGTTTTACAAATGTGATAGTTTTCTCCAAACTTGCACTTGCCCAATTTATCGGCTGTTTAGGGCCCATGTTTGATGTTTATTTCATTTGTGTGACCATGAGAAGAGCCACTTGTAATTTTATATACATTCCCAGTTACTCACTCATAGTCTAGCCGGCGCGATGCCTTGGTGCCCCTAGTATCCCTCTGTAATGTAAGAAAGTAGAAAAAAGAAAAATCTTGGCCAAGAAGTCCTCGATCAACATAGATCAGAAACGATCCCACATCCGGTAAGAACTAATCTACCCGGAGAAAAGAACTGTTGGGAGGGTCCTTTTTATTCGTAATCAAAACGTCCCGGGTTCTAATCACAACAGTGCTTACATTCTAAATAAAAATCGTCAGTGATGGCGATTTATATCTTCCTGAATAAGAAGTCAACCTCCTTCTGACAACGGCCTTGGAAGAGTGAAACTTCCCCAGAAATGCGGAAGAGTCAGCAGTGATCAACGGCATGAGGATGCAAAAGGCAATGGAAATCACAAGATAAAAGACACATGAAATATATCAACGAAATTTGTACTGTATACCTGAAAAAGTGTCAGGATGATGTCTCCATTTGAATGAAAGAGATCACATCCAAAGAGTCGGAGGTGCTAGGCTGCTAGGCTGCTAGGCTTTCAAATACAATGTCTTGAAATTTATTCAAATGTTCAAATGTTTGTAAATGTAAGGGACTTAACTACTTTGGTCATCAGTGCTTAGAGTTACAGACTACTTTAACTTATGATAAAGACAACCCACACAACCGTACCCGAGGGAGGACTCGTACCTCCGACAGCGAGCAGAGGCGCGCTCCGCAGAAAGGTGCCTTAGAGCGCTCGGCCACTTCACCGCGGAAGAATGTAATGAACACAAACTGCTTTTAGTGGTATAACCACGCAGTTAAAACGACAAAATAAATTTTCTTCTGAGAATTTAAAATCTTAGAGATTTTATCAAAAATAAAGTAATACTCTTGTGATATTAAGGTCTTTAAAAATTAAAATAAATAAATAAAAAATATATGTATGCCTAAAGTCAATAGTTCTATTTAACCCTCGCACCGCACATTGTTTTCAATTACCTTCCACTGCAAACTGGGGTCTACTGGACCCCAAAAAATTTTATTATATATCACGTGTTCCAAGGTCATTAATATATACATTGGAATGTCTTATGTATCTGGAACATTGTAAATAACTATTTAGGTATCTATAGTGAGTATTTTATTATTACAACTATGAGTCACGAATGATATTTATAAAATGAGTATAGTATTATTAATAAAAAATGTTTTATATTTCTATATGTTTAGCCTTCTTATATTTGAAAGTGTACAATGTAACAGAATATCTTAATGACTTTATTTAGTTATTACAGTGAGTAACATATGGTATTTACAAATTTGATACATGTTACACTTCAACATAATGTATAAATTCAACCTCAGTCTGAACTTCAATGTACAAAGTAATATATTGTAATATAATATAATGGCTTATTTGATATTTACAGTATATTTTGGCAAAGGATGTTTAGAAAATTACTAATACAGCATATTTGTGCAAGAACATATAAAAAAGATGAAAATAATGTATATTAGAATGAAGTCAAAAACTGTAACTAATATATCAGTCACCACTTACATGGTCAGTGAGCACACTCGGTACACATTATGGCTCTATGTTCATCACAGATCGCCCTTTTACAATCCTGGCAACACATTTTGGTTTTTGTGTCCCTTTGTCTCGAATATATTGAACCATAAATGAGATACACTAAATGCACACTGGGGTAATCAACACCCCACGGGCGTTCAGCAATCTTTATAGCTTGATAGTAGTGCAAAAACAATGCGGATGTTTGAGTTAATATCACGTACGTGTAGGCGGTGTTACCAACCTAATATACACCAAGTTTCAAAAACTTTTAGCCAACGTACTCTCTGTAATACACAACACAAATTACGCTGGGGTCCCTAGGACCCCAGTGTGTGGTGCGAGGGTTAAGATTATCATCCACCGCCTGGAAGCAGGCACAGCCTTACTAGCTCAGTGTTAATTCTGGCTGTCTTCTTGCAGGCTGTTCTCACTGTCTTGTTGCCCTGCTGCTGACGTCATCGCTCTGCCCGAACGCTGCCAACGAGACCTACTGTTGCCCGACATCGGTAAGCCCCGCCACATTTTCGCTGCTGGTAGAACTGTCTGGTTCTGCCAGGCCCACCGCCGCCTCCTGGTCGACGCCTCCACTGCAGTCCATCGACCGGCCGGCTCCTGACGGCCCATCCGCTGCCTGGCGCCGCTGCTCGGCCCGACTGCAGCCCACCCACATCGCCGCCGCTGTCCAGGTCGTCGATGGTGCCGCCGCCCCCGCGGTCGGACCCGCCGCCTTCTGCGCAGCCGTTGCGGCCTCCGCCGTCCACCGCTGCCGCCGCCGCTTTCAGCGGGCCCGTCGCCGCAAGCACGCCCGCTCGCGCCACTAGTCGACTTCGCCGTTTTTCCCTGTGTTCTTCGTTGTGTGTGTGTGTGTGTGTGTGTGTGTGTGTAGTCCCTCTGTCCCTTCCGTCTACCTCTGTTTCCTCGACCATCACCTTCACCGCCGACTCCACAGCCCCCACCACACTCGCCTGGAGCGTCACCTCCCCCCTCCTTCCCTCTACCATTCCCACCCTCCTTACCCTCACCACCCCAGCACCTGCTACTCCTGTCCCTACTCGAGACCCTACTTCTGTTACCCCTGTCCCCTTCTCGCTTCCAGAGGTGTGGCCGTTGCAGTCGGTGCCCGGCGAGCCACCGTCGACTCCCCACTCTCTTCCCCTCTGGAGGATGTTGTGCCTGCAGGGCCACCGTGTCATCTCCCTGTCAAACCCATTCCCACCCCCACCTCCCAGCCCCAGAAAATAAAAAAGTCCAAACGCTCTGCCTCCGATTCTGCCTCCTCCACCTCCATGAAGGTAGCCCCCAACCCCCTCGCCACTGGCCCAACCGTTCCCATGGAAGCTGCTCCTCTCCCCTCATGTCAGCCACTGCCCCCAAAGCCCCTTCCTCCACCTCCTCTCTCCACTCTCGACTCCTTCATCCTCTCCAACCCCAATCCCAAATTTCTCGACCCCTGCACCCTCACCCTACACTTACACCAATATGCCCCCTCCATACCCATCTCCCAAATCATCCTCTGGAGGGGTTCGGACATCCTGAAATCCACAGACCCCGACCTCCACTCCCTCCTGCACACAAGATTCCCCGTATTCAGTTTGGGCCCCATGCCTTTTCCGTACACCTCCCGCCGCCAAATCCCTCCCCCTTAGTGCCCCCCCCCCGCCCTTACTGCTGTTATCGCCAAACTAAACTCGGGTATCGTGGCGGTTGAGGTGCTGGAGAAATTTAGGTGGGATCCTAGCCTCAACATCTGCTCTGCCCATCACATTAACAATGTGACAGGCCCTACCTATCATATGCACATCTACACAGACGTCGCGCCCTCCATCGACCACCTCCTCTGCGAGGGGACCCTCATCTACAACCGCCTGCACACCACTGAACCCTCACGAGCTCCTCCCCAATCCAAAATCTGCCGCCTTACTCTTGTCTGTCTCCATTGCCAAGTCCCCTATTTCCAGACCTCCTGTCCCTACCTCGCTGCTGCCCCCTCCTGCAAAACCTGCAGCGAGGCTCACCCCACCTACTCCTACAAATGTAAATCCCATCCCCCTCCCGTCAAGCCAAAATTGACCGTACCACCGATCCTACTATCCCTGCCACCCGCCAACGACTCCCTCTGCCAACCCCCCCCCCCCCTGCAGAGGACATCGTCAGATTCCTCACCATTGTCCTTAAAAATATCCACCCCTTTCACTGCCTCCACATGCTTCACCAAGTCTTCCCTGCTGCCTGTTCCCTTTTCAACCTTGATTTTAAAGCCACGACATCCCAGAACCGCATCCACTGCTCCTTTTCACACGCCGACAGCTGCAAGAACCTCATTTAGCCCCTCGCTTTCCACTTCCCTCCCCTTGATCCGTTATCCCTTTCATGGTGCACCAACAAGTTACTCTTATAAACGCCAACATCCGCTCACTGCCAACCAACAAACTCCTTTTTATGAACACCCTTTCCCAACGCCACGTGGATGCCTTTCTCCTAAATGAAACCTTTTTCCTTCCCCACCACAATGTTACCACCAACCCCTACCTCCTCCACTGTCACAACTCCCCCACCCCTTGCTCGGGGCAGAGTGGCTTTTGGCCACCTCCGCCACCCCCTGGTTCGGCTGCATCCCCTCCTTAATATTCCTTATGAAGACCTTATCCATATCTTGTTCCTCCCTTCCCTACGATATACGCCTGCTCCCACACCCCTCTCCCCTAGGACTTCCTGTCCAATACTGACTCCTCCTTTTCGATCAATGTGATAGCTGCTGACCTCAATATCCATTCCTGTACTCCTGTCAAACTCCACTTGTGGCATCAGTTCCTTCCCACCATCAGTGGTGACATCATCCCCCTCCTCTACCATGCCCGCCCTTGCAGCAATGCCACCCCTGATATCGTCATCGTTTCTCGTAACATCCTGGGGCGCATCGCTGCTGAAGTCCTTGAACATATTGGCAATCACCATGAGCCTGTTCTTCACACCTTTACCCCAAAAGTCCATCACCCCAATAATACTTCCCTGTCCCCGCCTCCTCACCGCGTCCATGATTATCCCCGAGCACACTGGGATGCCTTCTTCCCTTCCCTGCACCAGATCGAAATCCACCCTTTTCCCCTCCACTCTCCTGCTGACAAAGACCATACAGCCTCCTTCCTCCAACAGACCTTGTCTGACATCGTCCAGTCCTATGTTCCCAACAAAGCAATACACCTTCACTGGCCCACCCTTCCCCCACAGATAGTCCTACTCCTCCACGAGTCCCACTGCCTAAACTGTTCCTTACTCCGCACCCATGATCAGGATACACTTCTATGCCACTGGCAACTACAGCGACATGTGCACAGTCTTTTGACTGCAAATAAACGCTGGGACCGGCGACAGACAGTTACATGGCTTAATGCCCACGTCCTCATATACTCCACCTTGTATTGGAAAGCCTTCCACCTCCTTACTGGCTCCCAACCCACCCCCACCTATCCCCTCCTACACTGTGACCAAACACCACCCGATGATGCCATTTCGCCTCCTTCTTTTCTTCATCATTCCAGACAATTCCCGCTTCGATTACTCCCTTTCTGGACGTTCATGTGAACACAGACGTCTCAAACCCCACCACACACGACCTACAGCTGATACTCCACACAAAGCACAACACAGCTCACAGCATCGACTATATCATCTATCGCGACCACCGTGAATGCCTCCTTCCCTTGCCGGCCGCAGTGGCTGAGGGGACTGAGGCGCTTCAGTCACGGTCTGCACGGCCACTACGGTCGGGGGTTCGAATCCCCCCTCGGGCATGGATATTTGTGCCTTCCTAGTTCGTAAGTAGTTCATAAGTAGTTTGTAAGTTTAGGGACTGATGACCCTGTGGTTAAGTCCCATAAGATTTACAAACATTTGAACTTTTGAACCTCCTCCCTTCCTCACCTCCCTAGCTACCCTCTATACCACCATCCTTTACACCAGTTACTACCCCTACCAGTGGAAAATTTTCCATGTCCTCATCTTTCTTAAAACTAACAAACCACTATCCGGTGCCTCCTAGCAGGCCGCGGTGGCCGAGGGGACTGAGGTCACGGTCTGCACGGCCACTACGGTCGGGGGTTCGAATCCCCCCTTGGGCATGGATATTTGTGCCGTCCTTAGTATTAGGTACATCGTAAGTAGTTTGTAAGTTTAGGGACTGATTACCCCGAAGTTAAGTCCCATAAGCTATACAAACATTTGAACATTTTGGTGCCTCCTCCTACCATCCTATTTGCCTCACCCCAGTGTTCAACAAGGTCTTTGAATCTACCTTATCCCATCGCATCCATCACCACCTCAGACTTCACCACCTTCTCCCTGACACCCATTGTGGCTTTTGTCCTTCCTTCTACACCAATGACCAACGCCTTCGCCTTACCCAACTCCACTCCCTCCAACTCATTTCCCGTTGTGCTGCCATCTTTGTATCCATAGACCTCGCGTGGTCCTATGACCACCTCCACCTCCTTAAACTCCTCGTTGGCCGCATCTGGGGCCTGAACCCTTCCACCATCCTCTATAACTATAAATCCCTCATTCGCCCCATCCTCTTTATCTCCCATTCTGCCTGGATCTCTGCCCCCCTCCCCCACCCCAATCCTTCTACAAGTCCCTAGAGATCCTGGAACACCACGCCCTTCCCCCTGGCATTCTGATTCCTTCCTACCTACCATCCCCCACGCGGCTCCTCTATGACCTCATTCTCTTCCCCTGCCTTGTCCACTTCATTGAGCACCTCCGTCTCCGTTTCCTCTACCGTAAACTGGATCCAACTCACCCCATTGTCCACCCTCTCCTCACCAATCCTGGCCCGTTACCGCGCCGTTACCACTGTATCCCCCTGCTCTCCACTTGTCCACTTATTTGTGTGGAAACTTCCGCAACGACCCTCTCTCAACCCTCCTCTACTGCCTTTCCCCCATCCAACCGTCTATCGCCCTCTTCCTTGCTCCTTCCCCATCCACATTCATGATACTCATGCGTGTGACTTTTTTGTGTTTTGTCGGAGTGAATTTTTACCAAACTGCGAAGTGCCGACGCCTGTGTTTTTTAAATGTGCTACAGTGTTGTGTTCCACCATCTTTAGTCGCCTCTGTGTGTATATATAACTTCACTTTTTTCTCTCCATTTACATCATATTTTCTTCAATTTTTTGCCGTGGCTGTGTATTGTATTCTCCTGTTTTGTCATCCGTTATATTTATGTGTTTTTTCATTTCTTGGATACTGTCGGCTGAGGAGACCGCCCATCAAGGGGAATGAAATGACAATAAAGGAAACAAATTATGATTTTTAACGTATCTTTATAACGATCGTGCAGCATGGGATCGCATCTTAATGTCTTTTGTATTTCCTATCTTATTTATAGGATTTGATGAGTTTTGTCGATCGTATCCTAGTTTTAATGATTTTACGCTGCCAGGTTGTGGCTAGCAAAGCTTATTACTAAACATTCTAAATGGTTGCTGTACCAGCGGACCCTAATGGAGTGGAGGGTATTTTAATTAAGTTTTTGTTGGAAAGAACTTTCAAATGTTCGTTAAGCTTATGGGACTTAACTACGGGGTCATCAGTCCCTAAACTTACAAACTACTTATCAACTACCTTATACTAAAGACGGCACAAATATCCATGCCCGAGGGGGGATTCGAACCCCCGACCGTAGTGGCCGTGCAGACCGTGACTGCAGCGCCTTGGTCCCCTCGGCCACCGCGGCCGGCGGAAAGAACTTTAAGAAGTGCTCTGTCGTATAGTAACTGAAAGACCTACAGAGAACATCTAGACAATATTAGTTAAATTCCCTGCGATGATGTGTTGAAGGAAACAGGCGACTCTCAGAAGTCCCTCGGTGGGTCTGGCACGGCGGTGCTGTGGCGTCCATGCAGGACGGCGCTGGATTCTCGACGTCTGGTGGTGTTCCCTCGCTGACGGCGTTGTACAACACGACCCTCTGGAAGCCCCGCACGTGGACGGATACAGCTGATTGGTGATGCGTTGCTCTAAGTTATTGGTGCCTTCGCGTACTACTTAACGTAAATTCCCGTGGCTTGTATACATCCTTCGCGCACAGGCACGACGGCTCGCTGATGGCGACCTCCCTTTTACGCGCATGATTTACTGCAGTCAGAGGGCGCTTAATGTAGATCCCAGAATGTGCAGCGATACTCTGAAATAGGACGCACAAGTGTTGTGTAGGCAGTTTCAATGACAGAAGTATTCTGCTAATGAAACGTAGGTTCGTGTTCCCTACAAGTTTTTCTGTGCGTTCTTTCCAATTTCAGTTGTTCATTGTAACTCCTAGGAATTTAGTTGATATCATGGTCTGTAGATCTGACTAATTTATCGCGTGAATGAGGTTCAACTGATTTCTTTTACCGCTCACATGGATGACGTCAAATTCATGACTGTTTAGGGTTAACTGCCAATTTCTGCACCACACAACTATCTAAAAAATTCCTTGATTTTTGATCTTCTGGTGACCTTACTAACCGATAAACGACACCATCACTGAACAGTGTAAGAGAGAGTGCTCAGGTTATCTCCTATATCGTTTATAAAGGTAAGGGACAGTACGGGCGCTGTAACACTTCTCTGGGGAGCGCCAGATATTATTTTAGTTTCACTCTATGACTTTCCGTCAGTTACTATGTACTGCGTCCTTTCTGACAGGAAATAGCAAATCCAGTCGCACAACTGTGGCAAATTGATTAGAAAACGCTTGTTAGGTAGGGTGGCAAAAGCCTTCCGGAAATCTAGGAATATGAATTCGATTTGGAAAAACAAGTTTTTCAAGCTTATGTGACTTAACTGCGGGATCATCCGTCCCTAAACTTACAAAATACTTATATTATTGTTGTTGTGGTCTTCAGTGCGGACACTGGTTTGATGCATCTCTCCACCCTACTCTATCCTGAGCAACACTCTCCATCTCCTCATAAGAACAACAACCTACATTCATTTGAATCCGCTGAATGTATTCATCTCTTGGTCTCCCTCTCCGGTTTTTACCTCACACACTTCCCTCCAACGCTAAATTCACAATTCCTTGACGTCTAAGAATATGTCCTACCAATAGATCCCTTCTTTTGGTCAAGGTATTCCAGAAATTCCTTTTCTCCCATATTCTCTTCAGTACCTTCTCATTAGTTACGCGATCCACCCACCTAATCTTCAGCAATCTTCTGTAGCACCACATTTCAAAAGCCTCAATCCTCTTCTTGTCCACACTGTTTATTGTCCTTGTTTCACTCCCATACAAGGCAACACTACACACAAATGTCTTCAGAAAGGACTTCCTTGCACTTAAATTAATATTCGAAGTTAGCAAATTTCTCTTTTTCAAAAATGCTTTTCTTCCAATTGCCATTCTGCATTTTATATCCTCTGTACTGCGACCATCATATTTTATTTTACTGCATAAGGAACAAAATTAATCTACCACCTTTATTGTTCCCTTACCTAATTTAATTCCTTCAGCATCGCCTGATTTTCTAAGACTGATTTCCATTATCCTTGATTTGCTCTTGTTAATGGTCATCTTATATGCACCTTTTTCACAATGTCCATTCCATTCAACAGCTCCTCAATGTCCTTTGCTGTCTCTGATCGAATTACAATGTCATCAACAAAACGCAAGGTTTTTACTTCTTCACCCTGAACATTAATTCCTTCTCCATATTTCTCCTTGTTTTCCTTTATAGCTTGCTCAATGTACAAATTGGAAAAAGGCTGCAGCCCTGTCTTACACCCTTTTCAACCTCTGCATCCCTCTCATGCCCTTCAACTCTGACAACTGCTGTCTGCTTTTTGTACAAGTTGTAAATAACCTCCCGATCCCAATATCTTACTCTTGCTGATTTCAGAATTTGGAATAGAGTATTCCAAACAATAATGTCAAAAGTTATCTCCAAATCTACAAAAACTAGAAATATAGGTTTGACTTTCCATAGTCTTTCTTTTAAGATAAGCCGTAAAGTGAGGATTGCCTCCCGTGTTCCTACATTTTTCCTAAATATAAACTGGTCTTCCCCAAGGTCGGTTTCTACCAGCTTTTCCTTCCTTCTGTAAATAATTCGTCTTAGAATTTTGCAACCGTGACTTATTAAACTAATGGTTCTGTAATTTTCACACCCGTCTGCACCTGCTTTCTTTGCAATAGTGATCACTACATTTTTCTTAAAGTCTGAGTGTATTTCCCCTGTCTCGTACATCTTACGGACCAGGTGAAATAGTTTTGTTATGGCTGGTTCTCCCAGAGACTTCAGTAGTTCTGAGGGAATTTCGTCCACTCCAGGGGCCTTGTTTCGACTTACATCTTTCAGTGATCTGTCAAATTCTTCTCTCAGTATATTATCTCATGTTTCATCTTCATCTACACCGTCGTCCCTTCCTACAATATCGTCTCTCAGTTCATTTCCTTTGTAGAGCCCCTCTACATACTCTTTCCACCTTTCAGCTTTTCCTTCTTTGCTGAGAACTGGTTTTCCATATGATTTCTTGATATTCATACAGCTGCTTTTCTTGTCTCCAACTGTTTCTTATACTATCCTGTAAGTGGTATCTATTTTTCCCTTATTATAACATTTTTCTACAGACTTGCATTTGACTTCTAGCCACTCCTGCTTAACTATTTTGCACTTCCTGACAATCTCATTTCTTCATTTTTATATTTTCTCTTTCATCAATTAAATTTAGTATTTCCTGTAATACTCAACGATTTTTGTAGGTGTTGCTTTCAACCTATTTTGTCCTCTGCTGCTTTCACTGTGTTATTTCCCCCCGTTTATGTCAATTGTAGCCTAAAACTCCGTCTGAACTTCCTAAGAACTTCAGGTTCCTTAAATTTATCCAGGTCCCATCTCCTTATTTTTCTATCTTTTAGCAGTTTTTTTTTTTTCAGTTTCAGCTTACAGTACATGACCAATAACATATGGTCAGAGTCTACATCTGCCGCTCGGTATGTTTTACAATTTAAAACCTGGTTCGGAAATCTATGACTTACCATTATAAAATCTATCTGGTACCTTCCGGTGTCTCCTGGTTTCTTCCACGTATACAACTTTCTTTCGTGATTCTTAAACCAGGTGTTTGTTATGATTAAATTATGTTCCGTGCAAAATTCTACCTGGCTGTTTCCTCTTTCATTCCTTTTGCCCAGTCCATATTCACCTACCATTTTCCCTTCCCTTCCTTTTCCTACTATCGAATTCCAGTCTCCCATCATAAAATTTTTCCTCTCCCTTAATTGTATGAATAATTTACTTTACCTCATCGTACATTTATTCGATCTCCTTATCATCGGCAGAGCTAGAGGTCACATAAATTTATACTACTGTGGTCAGTATTGTCTTTGTATCTATCTTGACTATGATAATACGATCGCAGTGCTACTCACAGTAGTGTACCCACATTCCTATCTTCTTTTTATTATCAGACCTACTCCTGTAATACCTCCATCTGATTTTGTATTTATAATGCTGTATTGACCTAACCAGATATCCTGTTCCTCTTTCCACCGAACTACACTAATCCCCACTATATCTAACTTTAGTCTATCCATTTCCCTTTTTTTTTTAATTTTCTATCTTCCTTACCCGATTAAGGGATCTAACATTCCACGCTCCGTAGAATGCCAGTGTTGTCTTTCCTGATGATCACATCCTCCTGAGTAGTCCCCGCACGGAGATCCGAATGGGGCACTATTTTACTTCCAGATTATTTTACCCGAGAGGATGCCATCATCATATATTCATACAGTAGAGCTGCATGTCCTCGGGAAAAGTAACAGCTGTAGTTTCCCCTTGCTTTCAGCCGTTTGCAGTAACTGTGTGGCAAAGCCACGTTAGCCGATGTTACAACGCCAGCTCAGTGAATCATCCAGACTGTTGCCCCGGCAACAACTGAAAGGCTGCTGCCCTCTTCACGAACCACACGTTTGTCTGGTCTCTCCATAGATACCCCTCTGCTGTGGTTGTACCTACGGTTCGGCTATCTGTATCGTAGAGGCACGCGACACTAACTTATACAAAAAAACAGCACATAATTCCATGTCCTTGGGAGTATTCGAACCCCCCGACGGGGAACGGCCCCTCCCATAGGAGCATAGCGCCTCAATGTATTCGGCCACCGCGGCATTTCGATTTGAGACCCGTCTTTGATTACACTCATCACTTCACGTGAGTAAAGAGCTAGCTGTGTTTTACAAGAATAATACTTTCTGAATACGTGCTAACTATGGATCAATAGGTCGTTCTCTTCGAGAGAGTTCATAATATTTTAGGGAAGTTGTTGTTGTTATGGTCTTCAGTCCGGAGACTGGTTTGATGCAGGTCTCCACCCTACTCTATCCTGAGCAAGCCTTTTCATCTCCTCATAAGAACGGCAACACACATCCACTTGGCCGGCCGCGGTGGCCGAGGGGATTGAGGCGCTCTAGTCACGGTCCGCACGGCCACTACGGTCGGGGGTTCGAATCCCCCCTCGGGCATGGATATTTGTGCTGTCCTTAGTTGTAAGTAGTTCATAAGTAGTTTGTAAGTTTAGGGACTGATGACCCCGTAGTTAAGTCCCATAGACTCTACAAACATTTGAATACAAACAATTTGAACACACATCCACTTGAATCTGCTTACTATACGCGTCTCTTGGCCTCCCTCTGCGATTTTTACCCCACACACTTCCCTCCAATGCTAAATTTACGATTCCTCGATGTCTAAGAATGTGTCCTACCAAGCGATCCCTTCTTTTAGTCAGGGTATGCCAAAAAATCCTTTTCTCGCCAATTCTGTTCAGTACCTCTTCATTAGTTATGTGATCTACCCACCTAATCTACAGCATTCTTCTGTAGCACCACATTTCAAAAGCCTCTATTCTCTTCCTGTCCGCACTGCTTATCGTCCATGTTTCACTCCAGTACAAGGCAACACTCCACACAAATGCCTTCAGAAAAGACTTCCTTACACTTAACTTAATATTCGATGTTAGTAAATTTCTCTTTTTCAAAAATGCTTTTCTTCCCATTGCCATTCTAAATTTTATATCCTCTGTACTGCGGCCATCGCATATTATTTTACTACCTAAGTAACAAAACTCATCTACCACCTTCATTGTCTCGTTACCTAATCTAATTCCGCCGCGGTGGAGTAGCCGAGCGGTCTAAGGCGCCTCTCTGCGGAGCGCGCGGTTGCTCGCCGTCGGAGGTTCGAATCCTCCCTGGGGCATAGGTGTGTGTGTGTGTTGTTCTTAGGTTAGTTTACCTTAGTTTAAGTAGTTTGTAAGCTACGGACTGATGACCACGCTGTTTGATCCGATAGATTTACAAACACTTTTGATAATCTAATTCCTTCACCATCGCCTGATTTTCTAAGACCGCATTCCATTATTTTTGTTTTGCTCTTGTTAATGTTCATTTTATACGCTCTCTCAACACACTGTCCATTCCATACAACTGCTCTTCCAGGTCGTTCGCTGACAGAATTACAATGTCATCAGCAAAACGCAATGTTTTTATTTCTTCCCCCTGAACTTTAATCCCTATTCCAAAATTTTCCTTGCTTTCCTTCACCGCCTGCTCAATGTAAAAATTGAATAACATCGGAGAAAGGCTACAACCCTGTCTTACTCCCTTTCCAACTGATGCTTCCCTTTCATGCCCTTCGAGTCTAATAACTGCGGTCTGGCTTTTGTACAAGTTGTAAATAACTCTCCTTTCCCTGTATTTTACCCCTGCTGACTTCAGAATTTGAAAGATTGTATTCCAGTCAACATCGTCAAAAGCTTTCTCCAAATCTACAAATGCTAAAAATGTAGGTTTGCTTTTCCTTAATCTATCTTCTAAGATAAGACGTAAAGTGAGTATTGCCTCCCGGGTTCCTACGTTCCTCCTGAATCCAAACTGATCTTCCCCGAGGTCAGCTTCTACCAGGCGTTCCATTCTCCTGTAGACAATTCGTGTTAAAATTTTGCAACTATGACTTATCAAACTGATGGTTCTGTAATTTTCACACCTGTCTGTGTCTGATTTCTTTGGAATGGGGATTATTACATTTTTCTTAAAGTCTGAAGGTATTTCGCCTGTCTCATACATCCTACACACCAGTTTAAATAGTTTTGTCATGGCTGGCTCTCCCAGAGACTTTAGTAGCTCTGAGGGTATGTCATCTACTCATGGGGCCTTGTTCCGACCTAGGTCTTTCAGGGCTGTGTCAAATTCATCTCTCAGTATAGTATCTCCTATTTCATCTTGATCTACTTCTTCTTCCCTTCCTACAACATCGTCTGCAAGTTCATTTCCTTTGTAGAGCTGCTCTATGTACTCTTTCCACCTTTCAGCTTTCTCTTCTTTGCTGAGAACTGGTTTCCCATCTGAGTTCTTGGTAATCGTAGAATTGCTTTTCTTGTCCCCAAATGTCTCTTTGCTTTTCCTGTCGGGGGTATCTACTTTTCCCCTTCTTATATATTCTTCTAGAGATTTGCACTTGGCTTCTAGCCACTCCTGCTTAGCCATTTTGCACTTCCTGACATTCTCATTTCTTAGTCGTCCGTACTCCATTTCGCCTGTTTCATTTACTGCATTTTTATATTTTCTCCTTTACTCAATTAAATTTAGTATTTCCTGTGTTATCCAAGGATTTTTTGTAGGTCTTGCCTTTCTACCTATTTTGTCCTCTGCTGCCTTCACTATTTCATCTCTCAATGCTACCCATTCCTCTTCTACTGTTTTATTTCCCCTCTGTTTCTGTCAGTTGTTGCCTAAATCTCCCTCTGAAATTTACCAGAACTTCACGTTCCTTCAATTTATCTAGTTCCCATCTCCTTATTTTCCTACCTTTCTGCAGTTTTTTCAGCTTCAGCCTACAGTTCATGACTAACAAGTTATGGTCAGAGTCTATATCTGCCCCTGGATCCGAAATCTATGTTTTACCATTATAAAATCTATCTGATACCTTCCGGTGTCTCCTGGTCTCTTCCAAGTATACAACCTTCTTTTGTGATTATTAAACCACGTGTTTGTTACAATTAAACCATGTTCCGTGCAAAATTCTACCAGGCGACTTACACTTTCATTCCTTCTGCCCACTCCATATTCACCTACTATTTTTCCTTCTCTTCCTTTTCCTACTACCGAATTCCAGTCTCCCATCACAATTAAGTTTTCCTCTCCCTTAACTGTCTGAATAATTTCCTTTAGCTCCTCATATATTATTTCGATCTCCTCATCATCGGCAGAGCTAGTTGGCATATAAACCTGTACTACTGTTGTCGGTGTCGGCTTCGTATCTATCTTGACAATGATAATGCGATCACTGTGCTGCTCGTAGTAGTTTACCCGCATTTCTATTTTCTTATTCATTATCAGTCCTACTAGGCAAGTATCTGTTCTAAAATCCTGCTGCAAACCGACGACAATGATATGGACCTGTAATTCTGCGGATCACTCCTATTGCCTTTCTTGAATATTGGCGTAACCTGTGCAACTTTCCAGTCTTTGGGTACGGAACGTTCGCTGAGCGAGTGGTTGTATTTGATAGCTACGTATGGCGCTATTGTATCAGCCTACTCTGAAAGGAACCTAATTGGTATACAATCGGGATCGGGAGACTTACTTTTGTTAGGTAATTTAAGCTACTTTAATACTCTATGGGTATCTACTTGAAAATTACGAATGCTGGTAGCTGTTCCTGATACGAATTCTGGAGTATTTCCTTCGTCTTCTTTGGTATTGGAATTTCGGAAAGTTGTGTTCACAAATTCTACTTCAACAGAGTTGTCCTCAATAGCATCATCATTGCTATCGCTTAGTGAACGTACTGATTGTGTTTTGACACTAGTGTACTTCACATACGACCAAAATATTTTAAGATTCTCTACCAAATTACGAGATAATTTTCGTTGTGGAAACTATTATCAAGTGTCTCGTATTGATACCCGCGCTACATTTTGAGTTTGTGTAAAAGATTGTCAGCCTCAGAGAATTTGTATCTGTTGAAATTTGGCATGATCTTTTCTTAGCTTTTGCAAGAGTGAGCTAACCATTTTTTTGTACTACGGTGGGTCAACCCTCCCCTTTGTTTATTTATTTGGTATAAATCTTCAATAGCTGTCGATAATATTTCTTTGAATGTAAGTCACATCTGATCTAAACTCGCATTGTTAGTTTCGTAAGACAAGATTCTCACTTAGGAAACCGTTAATCGAATTTTCATCTGCTTATTTGAATAGACACATTTTTAGTTTAATTTTGGTTGGGATTTTTGTTAATCAGTCTCGCTACGACAACTGTGTGTTCACTAATCCATGTGTCTGTTTTGATGCTGTTTATTAGTTCCGGATTATTTTATACTAACATGTCAAGTATTTTTTCACGATCGCCCACTATTCTAGTGGGCTGATGAACTAACTGCAGAGAATGCGTTCAGTCTAATTTCGACCGATATTTTATGCTTTCCTCCGAATTTGAACATGTATTTATGCCAACATTACGAGGGTGAGTTAAAGTCAACAGTAATTAAAATTGTATATTTTGGGTACGTTTTTGAAATTTGATCCAAGCTTTCTTTGAACGTGTCTGCCATCGAAGTGTATTTTAAAAGGACCACTTATTTATTTATATCGGTTGTCAGGAATAGCCTTTAACGTACAGAGTCACAGGAACTATCTTCTTCAATTTCGCTTTAGGATAAACCGCTTACGACAGCAAACGACCACCTATTTTATTCAGTCTATCCTTTCTGAACACAATTTACCTCTTTCTAAACATTTCAGCTTGCCTCAGGGTTTAACCCCCTTTGGCTCCATATAATAATTTATGCTTCACTACTTTCTACTAGCATTTGGGGCGGTGGCACTTTCCCTGCACAGTTACAAGAATTTACAACCGTTAGTCCAATGGTTTTTAGATCTGTATTAGTTCTATCTGTGACCTGTATCCTCCGAGTCTGAAACCGTATATGTGTTTTATCGAGGGTCTCTAATCTAAAATACTGCTCTGTCCACGCCACGCAGCCCCCGCTACCCGTGTAGCCGCATCCTGCGCGTAGCGGACGCCTGAACTATTGACCTTTACAGCGGAACCTAGAATCCCACCACCCGATGGCGAAAGTCGATGAATCTGCAGCCTACACTGTCGCAAAAACCTACTGCACCTCTGATTCAAACCCTCTATATAGCTCCGTACCAAGGGCCGCAGTCTGTCGTATCAATTATGCTGCAGCTCTGCCTTCATCTTGCAAGCAATACTGGCAGTCTTCACCCTTTCGGATAGCTGCTCAAAACTAGAGAGGAACTCTTCCGATCCAAAGTGACACATGATACATATCATTGATCCCAACATGAGCCTTGTCACATACGTGTCTCTTCCACCATTTCCCGCTCTGTACTTTCTCCTGACTGCCTCTACCACTGCTACTCTTTCCATCCCTTTCTCTCTATCTTTCTTACCATGGTTTTCTGGTAATTTCACTGTCTGCCTGTCACTGTCCTATCCCACTCTTTATCTCTACATTTACATAGATACACTAAAAATCACATTTAAGTGCCTGGCAGAGGGTTCATTAACCACTTTCATAACCTTCTCAAACAGCGCGCGGGAAGAAAGAACACCTAAATCGTTTCGTTTTCGATCTGATTTCTCTTATTTTTTGGGATAGTCATGTCTCCCTATGTAGTTGGGGGCTAGCAAAATATTTACATATTCAGAAGTAAAAGTCGGTGATTGAAATTTCGCAAATAGATCTCGCCGCAACGAATAACGTCGTTCTTTTAATGATTCCCCCCTCAGATCGTGCAATATTTCCGTGATGCTTTCCTCCCTTTAACGTGATGAAACAAAACGAGCTACCCTTCTCTGAAGCTTCTCAATGTCTTCTGTCAGGCCGGCCGCGGTGGCCGAGGGGACTGAGGCGCTCCAGTCACGGTCTGCACGGCCACTACGGTCGGGGGTTCTAATCCCCCCTCGGGCATGCTTATTTGTGCCGTCCTTAGTATTAGTTAGTTCATAAGTAGTTTCTAAGTTTAGGGACCGATGACCCCGTAGATAAGTCCCATTAGCTATACAAACATTTGAAAATCTCCTTCATACCCGTCTGGTGAGGGTCCCACACTGAGCAACAGTACTCCAGGAGAGGATATACAAGTGTGATGTAGGCAGTCTCTTTGTTGGAGCTGTTGCATCTTCGAAGCGTTCTGCCAATGAAACGTAACCTTTGGTTCGCCTTCCCCACAATATTTCCTATGTGTGCTCTCCGGTCTAAGTTGTTCGTAATTGTAACTCCTAGGTATTTGGTAGAATTTACGACCTAAATGTTTGACTGTTTTATCGTGTAATTGAAGTTCAGCGGATTTCTTTTAGTGGTCATATGTATTACTTCACACTTTTCTTTATTTAGTGTTAATTGCCAATTTTCGCAGAATCTAGAAATTTTGTCTAAATCGCTTGGCAGTTGCTTTTGCTCCTCTGTTGACTTGACTAACCGATAAACGACAGCATCATTCGCGAAAAGTCTAAGGGAGCTATTCAGATTGTCTCCTAAATCGTTTATAAACACAAGGAATAGTAGGGGATCTATAACGCTTCCCTAGCGAACTCCAGATATCCCTTCTGTTTTACTCAATGACTTACCGTCAATTACTAAGAACTGTGTCCTTTCTGATAGGAAATTGTTAATCCGTCGCACAACTGGGGTGATGTTCCATAAGCACGCAATTTCATTGGAAGCTGCTTGTGAGGTACAATGTCAAAAGCCTTCCTGAAATCCACAAATATGGAATCGTTTTTCTCAGGCTCTGTACAGGAAAAGTATGGTCAGCATGCTAGCGTCGGCCATGCTGGGCGTACTCCGCTGCTGCTTATACATTGACCGCATCAACCTTCCGAGCGCTTAGAATATTTATCATCCTCTGAGAAAAATATTCGATGAAAAAATTCAATTTTCACGTCTTATAGTGAGATTTATTCGCTCTATAATGAGCTGATTTTCTATTCGTTATTCGTAATAGTTACTTGTGCTACATTGAATTATTTGAACTACGCCGCGGTGGAGTAGCCGAGCGGTCTAAAGCGTATCGCTGCGGAGCGCGCGCTTGCTCGCCGTGGAGGTTCGAGTCCTCCCTGGGGCATCGGTGTGTGTGTGTTTGTCCTTAGGTTAGTTTACCTAGGTTTAAGTAGTTTGTAAGGTACGGACTGATGAGCACGCAGTTTGGTCCGATACATTTACAAACATTTGAAACAATTTTTTTAAGTAAACTACTACGCAAAATTTTGAAGAGTTCTCAAACGAAAAATCGCATTGCGTAGACTTTGGGTATGGTTGATTTTAGCACAAAGAAAACTGCTGATGAAATGCATATAAGATATCTAAATTTTATTTAAAGTTGTGAGCAGAGCGGTAACGATTTCATTCTCGAGATATAGGGTGTTACATCCAACTTACAGACGCGAGAACTGCGCGCAGCTCTTTCCATGAACATTTGGCGGCTCTTCGAGATACTCGTCATCCGATTTTAAGAAAACAGTTTGCTTTGTGGCTCAGGATCGAAAGAGTTTACCTATAAATTCCGACTGACACTCTCGACATTTCCTCTTCAGAGTATAGTATAAATTAAGGAAACATTTGAGACAACTGACAATTCTTTGATGAGTATTTTCTTGCTTATTATATACTTAAACCTTTAAACCGTACACAAACTACGAAAAATGCAAGTATATTCCCACTACATGACTTTTACCACAAACAGAGAAGTGTCTGTAGAATACCAATTACATTTGCGTGTCTAATATTTTTCTTGCCTCAATTATTTGTTTCCTCTAATAATACACTAAACACATGTACACGAATGAGAAAAGCTTGCTTCAAGGACTCTATATTAATTTTATATCTAAACGAGGAACTGTTCAGTTTACTCAGGTATAAGTCAAAATTTTTGTGTGCTTCAGGAATTACCTGCAAATAAAACCAACGACGCGTGAATAACTTAACCTCAGGATATTATGGAGGAATTTGCTTCACAAAATTTATTGAAGTTAAAAATTATGTATGTAGGTTTCTCCTGCGTGATTTTAATAGTCAGTGAACCTTCAATCTATTAATTTTCATTATGAATTTAAATTATCACAGCAGAGAACCGAGGATCGGTTCTGTGCTCCTAGTTTTCTCTGACAATTTTCGTCAGCCAGACTCTTCTACCTGGATTTCTGAATTCAGAGGGAAGTACTATAATATTTACCATCCTTCTTGGGTTGTAAAAAATACCCAGAGTGAAACACTGTGGCATTATTGAAATCCAAACTTACGAATATTCACAACACTTCTTATGGCAGGAAAATAAGGTATAGCACCAATATGGCGGAAAAAATGATGTGACTCGATTTTAGCCAATCACGAGTTGCAGAAGGCGGCAAGCGGCGCGGAAAAGAATGGCCATACTTCCCCTATACAGAGATTTAACCATTTTCTTTTTTCTACACATGTGGTTCAGGAAACCCTAGACCCAGAAACTGTAACACATGGACAAAGGAAACGGGAAAAAGTGAAAAAATGTTTCATTGTTACAGTTGGTCAGTCAGCATGATGCGGACATATAAAGGCAATGAATGGTCTCCAGCCATCTCTCTTTCTTATTCCACTGTCTCCTCTATCTTACACTATCTTACAGACAGCTGTTTTCCAATTTGTTGTCAGTATCTTTTAAACAGTAACTTATTTGCTTTAAGGAGCCGAAGAAGAATATCAGAAAATGACAGCGGAAGAGAGAATGAGAGAGGGGGGCGGGGGGAGACAGTGCAAGTAGGAGAGAAAGGACAGAGCAGACTCGTTGTTGAGAGACAGTGGCATTAAAAAAGAAAAAAATAGAAACTGATGGAGAAACTGGCAGTGGAAATACAGCACGGTGTCCTGCTTGTAAAAGAAAACTTCTACACATCTGTAAAGAATGAAAGCAAGGAATGAAGTACAGAATTTGCGTTCTGTCAACAATACAGTCTTTATAGACGGAGCCCAAGCTTACATTCTTTTGATAAGTTTGTGGATAAAATCGACGGATCCTTTGAAAGAATTCATCCAGGAATTTTCCTGTTACGATTCAGGAAAATCAGAGAACACCTACATCTGGCCGGATGCAGATTTAAACCGTCGTCCTACCGAATGCGAGTGCATCGTAAATCTGTAAACATTAGATTTCCTATATGCTTCGACATATTTATATGCAGGGTACGACGAATAATAAAAATAAACTGTCATTTTTCGACATGTACAAACTCAAACTTCTTCACGTAATTGTTTTCTTACAGTGGAATGATAAGAATTTTCTAACGGTCGCTAAGTCTGCTTGTTCGGCAGTGAGCAAACCGAGAGGCTGCGCCCGCCGGAAATGAAACGAGCATCTCGAGAATGCAGTTAGATGATGCTGTGCAGGTGGTTGCGGAGTATGGATGTAGATGTAGATTCCAAGTTCATCCCAGACAGCCTCAATCGGTTTTAAGTCCAGTGAACAAGATGGACACTCCATTCGTTCAATTCCCTAAGCTTTAAGCATGTTGTCCACCAGTGCATTTATGTAGGGATGAGCGTTATCGTCTCCAGAAGAAACCCTCTCCTAGGGAACCATAGTACAGCACAACAAAAGGTCGAAGGATCTCGTCTCTATAGCTCTGAGCAATCAAAGCTCCATTCTGAACGACATAGAGGTCCGTACATCCGCTAGTACTGACTCCTGCCCACACTATTCGTCCACCATGATATAATGATGAAACTTCCTGGCAGATTAAAATTGTGTGCCGGAACCGGGACTCGAACCTGGGACCTTTGCCTTTCGCGGGCAAGCGCACAGCTGGTAGTGCGCTTGCCCGCGAAAGGCAAAGGTCCCAGGTTCGAGTCCCGGTTCCGGCACACAGTTTTAATCTGCCAGGAAGTTTCATATCAGCGCACACTCCGCTGCAGAGTGAAGTTTCATTATGATATAATGATGTTTCTTGCACTTAAGCAGGATTTTTCCAATTTCTACGTTCCCTCCAGTTGTGTAAACGATGACTATCCGCCTGTACGCAAAATTTTGACCTATCTGCGAACTGAACCTGACGCAATTCGTTGTGACTCCAATCCTGATGTACGTGCGCCCAGTTTCTGCTGGCTAAACGGTGTTGTGGTTTTAATGGGACACACACCATAGGCCTCCGTGCATAGAAGCTACATTCCCGAAGGCGATTTAGGACTGTTTGTGTTCATCTTGGGCGACCTGTAGCTGTCTGGACGGTGAGTTACAGCAGATTTACATTCAGCCTCCTTTCTCAACGGGCTGTTAACCTAAGCTAACGGTCATTTCTTGCTGTTGTTACAGTACGACATTGGCCTTGCCTTGTAACAGCAGTTCCTGTTTGAATCCGCGTCCAGGTCCTAGACATTACACTTCGTGACATTCCTATAGCTGTGACTGTGACTGTTCCGATTCCAATCATTATATGGCTCTACATGCCATAACTTCGGGTAAGTCACGTCGTTGTTGCACTGCACTACCTCTACACTAACTGTACCAAATGCTTGTATGCTTGTGTAATTTGTTTGGTAAATACAAGTCAAAACGAGCCCCGCTGCAGCAATATTCGTTTATTACTACTTCATCAGTTACCGTAATGTTGGTGTTCCACTCCGAAGAACCGACGAAAACCGTCGAACCATTTTAGTTCTTTCTGCCCGTGACTTCAAAACCTAGCTATCTCAACTGATCCTTTAATTAATTGGACCAATGTATTTATGCAAAATAGTCTCCCTTGCATCAATGCACAGCTGAGATCGTTTTACAAATTGTTTTGAAGTTTAAAATTTGTCCGTTCTTTTAATTGTATCTAGTACTTCAGTTCTAGCCCCTTGGATGACCGTAACTGCGTCGTAACATTGTTCTTTCGTTGCTAGCTACAGTTTGGAAACAACCAGGAGCCGCCTGGGGCAAATCCAGCGAATTTGGGAAGTGATCCAGCCGGCCGCGGTGGCCGAGGTGACTGAGGCGGTCCAGTCACGGTCAGCACGGCCACTACGGTCGGGGGTTCGAATCCCCCCTCGGGCATGGATATTTGTGCCGTCCTTAGTCTTAGCTAGTTCATGAGTAATTTGTAAGTTTAGGGACTGATGACCCCGTAGTTAAGTCCCATAAGTTCTACAAACATTTGAACATTCATAGAATATATGACATCAACTGCGATTGGGCAAAGCTGAAAATATGTACCCAGGCGGGACTCGAACCCGGGTCTCCTGCTTTCTAGGCAGTTACGCTGACCCCTACACCACTGGGGACACAGTGATCACCGCACCTGCAAGGACTACCTAAGCACGCCTCCCGTCAGATACAAATTCCCAGCTTCGCCATGCCCACAATTTGTATCTGACGGGAGGCGTGCTTAGGTAGTTCTTGCAGGTGCGGTGATCACCGCGTCCCCAGTGGTGTAGGGGTCAGCGCAACTGCCTAGAAAGCAGGAGACCCGGGTTCGAGTCCCGCCTGGGTACACATTTTCAGCTTTGCCCAATCGCAGTTGATGTCATATATTCTTTGAATGTTGAATAAATAACAACTGCAGGATCAGAAGTGACGTCTGTTCTCTCGGAACAGACGCCACATATATATAAACATTTGAACATTTGGAAGTGATCCAGGTTTGTGATCCGTTTTCTTTTCTTGCCTTTCTTGTATGAATACCCTGTAAATGATTCCTTTGGAATAGAAGAAGAGTAAAAAAGGAAGGAAAAATAAGGTTTAACTTCCCGTCATCTGAGTGGCAATTAGGGACGGCGCAAAAGCTCTGACTGTTTTGATAGGTATGCGGAAAGAAATAATCCATGCCCTTTGTAAAGACCAATTCCGGCATTTACGGAAATCACAGAATACCTTGAACTGGATAGCTGGAGGCTGATTTGAACCACTGTTCTCCCGAATGCGAGTAAAGACTGCTAAACACTGCGCTACCTCGCCCGGTAGAGGAAAAGTGTCAGCATTCTCTTAACACAACTCTCTCGTAAGCGCACTGTCTTTCGTTTCGGCTTCTGTTGTTTCAAATATGCTGCACTCTGCGGCTTCGAGAGGTCATGGTGTTGGAAACACCATGTCTTATCGCCAGTTAAAGTCGCTTTCGTGCCGGCCGCGGTGGCCGAGGGGACTGAGGCGCTTCAGTCACGGTCTGCACGGCCACTACGGTCGGGGGTTCGAATCCCCCCTCGGGCATGGATATTTGTGCCGTCCTTAGTTGTAGGTAGTTCATAAGTAGTTTGTAAGTTTAGGGACTGATGACCCCGTAGTTAAGTCCCTTAAGCTTAACAAACATTTGAACATTTTTTAGTCGCTTTCGTGAAGCCAGTACCACTTCGCAATGAGTTTAATAAGTCATTCTAGTGTTTGTCATGACATTCATCGCCTGAAACGGCGTGTGGCACAAATGTGCACAGACCTTCCGTCCGCCCATATCTGCTGTCAAAATTCCATGCTCCTCGACGAGTCGTTCAGAAACACATATGTCTAGTGCAATGATATTGACGACTTTTTTCATACATTTTCGGCCGTGCGACTTGTTTGCGGCTTTGATGCTCGTGCCACGTCCTTCACCCTTAACTACTATCTGCGGTCTCTCAGACCGCTACGACTTTTTGAGTCGAGATATCTCACACACCCCTGCCAAGCTAAAAGGACTCTTCCGTGTACCTTCCTGGTGGCCGACAAGGTCCCCGTGCCAACATTCTTGCAGTGTTGCTGCTCTTTGTTCCGTATTTATGAGCCTTGCGCGGCCTTAGTGTTTGCGTGCCGCTGGCGCAGGCTCTGCCTCGTAGCGCCTGGCCAGTCGGCTTCGTGAGCGCGGCCTGCTAAGCAAAGCGACAGCGCTGTGGCTGTGGCCTCTCTCTCGTGGTTGTTCCGTGTCGTGTTTCTTCATGTCGGGAAAAGCTGATCGTTCTATGCAACACATTTTACGAGAAGCAGATATGGATAATCAAGAACGTTTCGGTGAATCCTCCGATGATTTTGACGACAGCGATAATGACCCTGATTTTGAGGTATTTAGTGAACATGACGCCAATTCAGAGCAGGAACCTGAAAGTGATGAAGATGTGACACCTGATGATGACGAAGCAGCTTACTTCTTCGGTAAGAACAGATGTTTTCGATGGCGAAAACAGCAGCCAGCAGCTAACGTAAGAACAAGGCAACACAACATCGTCTTACAGCATCCTGTACTGCGACAGAGGGCTCAAAGGATATCTTTAGTTTGTACTTTTTGTTTTATAAGGAAAATGTGGCAACCTTTCTGGGAGAATCGTAAACGGAAAGGAGATTTCGCATACAATTTACTATAAATCAAATGGGAGTTTTGTATCTAATCACGCTGTGAATTTGTAATATAATCTCTATAATTATAATCTGTGGGTGTGTAGAGAAATAATTACTTATTGTTCTTTTCGTAGCACAAAAAATAAAAATGTACTGCAAATTGCGCTGTGTTTTACTTGTCGTCATTTTACTCAAACTATATTGTTTAAAAAGTCAAATTTCTACTAATGCCACCTCTAAGACGTGTAATGAACGACAGGAAGCCATGAAAATAAATATTTATCAGAACACTAGTTTAATATATGGAAAATAAGAGAGCGGTCTGAGAGACCCCTCCATAGTAGTTGGGTTCCTGTCAACGTCTATAGTAGTTAAGGGTTAATAATAATGTCGTCCCTGCCGTAACAAAATAGAGCATACCACTGTAAAACATTTGAGCGACTTAAACTATCACTACCAAAAACATTTTTCTAGGGTCAACTGTCAGTAGACTTATGTGATCTCTATATAATCTAGATGTATAACTCTGGTGTCAGAGGATAGGACTGTAGCGTGTCTGCATATTCATATGTTCTGCAAACGAATTTGCATTGTCCGCCATATTCAATTAGTCATACGAATTTTCATCAGTTAGTACTTGACAAATAATTAATATTCACAGAATATATGACATCAACTGCGATTGGGGAAAGCTGAAAATGTGTACCCCGCCGGGATTCGAACCCGGGTCTCCTGCTTTATAGGCAGTTGCACTGACCCCCTACACCACTGGGGACACAGTGATCACCGCACATGCAAGGACTACCTAAGCACGCCTCCCGTCAGATACAAATTCTCAGCTTCGCCCTGCCCACAGTACTCAAACTCGTAGTTATGAAACTAATTCCCGTAAGAGTAAGGGCTTCAAACTTGCCCACCCCTCCCCACTAACGATAGGATCATTGCCCGTCACCGGCATATTATATATATACATGTGGCGTCTGTTCCGAAACAACAGACGTCACTTCTGATCCTGCAGTTGTTATTCTTTAATATTCACAGAATATATGACATCAACTGCGATTGGGCAAAGCTGAAAATGTGTACCCATTTGTATCTGACGGGAGGCGTGCTTAGGTAGTCCTTGCATGTGCGGTGATCACTGTGTCCCCAGTGGTGTAGGGGTCACTGTGTACTGTAACAGCCGGCCGCGGTGGCCGAGGGGACTGAGGCGCTCCAGTCACGGTCTGCACGGCCAATACGGTCGGGGGTTTGAATCCCCCCTCGGGCATGGATATTTGTGCCATCTTAGTTCGTAAGTAGTTCATAAGTAGTTTGTAAGTAAAAAAAAAAGTGGTGTAGGGGTCAGCGCAACTGCCTAGAAAGCAGGAGACCCGGGTTCGAATCCCGGCGGGGTACACATTTTCAGCTTTGCCCAATCGCAGTTGATGTCATATATTCTGTGAATATTAAAGAATAACAACTGCAGGATCAGAAGTGACGTCTGTTGTTTCGGAATAGACGCCACATGTATATGACAAATAATTGCTAGATTACGTCTGGATTTGAAATTTATGTCACTATAAGAAGTAACAGACTCGCGTGAGTACGGAATCGAAACACATTTCCTTTTCGTTTTCTTGTAATACTTCGTAGCAGCCATGTTTTAATTACTCAAGGAACAGAATATGAACATCTTTGGGTGGCACGCTCAGATATCTGTAATTAAACAACCACGTAATATGGAGATCACTGCTAGACTTGCACACTACTTTAAACTAACTTAAACAAATTTATACTTGGGGACAAACGCACACAGCCATGCTCGAGGAAGGACTCTAACCTACGGCGAGAGCGTTCGCGCAGTTCACGAAATTGAGCCCCAGACTTAGTGTGCAGCATTTGATCTTTATCCTACGGATGATAGGAAAATTATACAACGCATCCCAGTGCTGCATAAATAAAATGGGTTGGAAGCGTTGTCAGGATGGATGGCTGAGCGGTGAAGGCTTGTGGGCGCCCTAGGAAAGGGTGGCTGAATGGCAAGTAAAATATAGAATTCAAGTTAATGTTTGGTATATTCTGAAATACGGGATACATGGCGGGACTCGCCCTGGGGTCGAATGCAATGAATGAATGCCAGTCTAAACGGAAAAGGTGAAGGTTACGGTAAAGGTTACGGTTCACACAGTTGGTGGCTGATGCCGAATAGCCGCTAGGCGGGAGCGGACGGCATGCGGCCGTTTGCCCCGCATAGACGCCGAGCCTCTGGAGTGCGTCTGTTCTGCACGAGAACTCAAACTGAAGAGAACGGAGGAAGTGATTCTCGCACCTCCGAGTCCTGCTGCAGTAGCACACGTGATCAATCGTGGGTGTCTGGTATTGGATCCACGGTAGCATGGAAACGTCAGTAGTTTCAGCACAGATGCCAGAAGGGTGGCATGATTTTAGAATCAGCATTCAATACTGGTTCTGTCCGGCTCTGTCCTGCAAGGTGGACAGCCTTGGTCACGTTGTCAAGGCGTATGTCGCGGTGGAAGAACAATCGTAAAACGTAGGCGAAGTTTTGAAATAAAATTTTTTAGAATTATTTCCCTAAACTATTTTAGACTGGCTGGTCATCCTGTACATTAGGCGACCATCCCCGCGCGGCGCATTCTTCATCGTATCAAACGATTCACTGGAATTTTTTCCAAGCTGAACACAAAATTTTATGCTGCCTCGCTGCACCACTGGTATTTATCCTCGAGGGCGTTACACTTCTGGCCATGACGCTTACTGCAGTGATGCCATCGCTTTGATCTTCTGTACGGCTCTTGCTGAAACTTCGAGTATCGTAGAGCGGCAACTCGCCACGAGTTTGCAGTTTGGAATTTCACACAAGCAGCCCTCACAGAATGGGGCACTGTGTACTGTAACGACTCGTCGTCGCTCTGCCCTCAGTAATAAACTTTTTCCTCATACTTTATGAAACAGTCCCCACTGCGACAGACCAGCAGAATGTTAAAAATTGTGAACTGTGGGGGAAAATTTCAGCAATTTAGTGGTAATTTTACAGCTATAAATACTTTCAAAGTGCTTTATGCAGAGAGCATTTTACATTATCCAATAAGTTCGCCTGCTCTCACCGAAGCAGCGGAACCCTTCAAACTAGTTTCCTGTGTTTTTCACCTCTTCGTAACAGAATTCTTAATGAACAATAAAGATAACGAGAGTAGCTCTACTAGCCTGTTCGCGGATTATGCTCTCATATATATCTGTTAGTAAAGACACTTGAAGATCAAAAGCAACTGCAAACTGATTTAGATATCTGCATGGTGCAAACATTGGCAATTGACTTTAAATGATGATGTGTGAAGCCATCCATACAAACACTAAAATAAATCCGTTAAACTTTATTTATACTATAAATCAGTCACATCTACAAGCCGTAACTTCAATTAAATATCTTGCAATAACTAGTACGAACAACTTAAATTGAAAACAAAACATAGACAATATTGTAGGCAAAACAAAGACTACGTTTCATTAGCAGAACACTGAGATGATGCAACAGCTCTACTAAAGAATCTGTCTACACTAAATTTGTGCGTCCTATTTTGGAGTATTGTATAGCATTGTGGGATCCCTATCAAGTGGGTCTGACGGAGGATATAGAGGAAGTTCAGAGAAGGGCAGCTCGTTTCATATCATCGCGATATAGGGGAGAGAGAGAGTCACGGAAATGAGAGACGAGTTGGGATGGAAAACACTAAAAGAAAGGCGTTCTTCGTTGCGGCGAGATTAGTTTGCGAAATTTCTTTCACCAAAGTTCTCTTCCGAATGCGAACGTATTTTGTTTCTATCCACCATCATAGAGAGACATGACCATCAAAATAAAGTAAGAGAAATCAGATCAAAACAGAACATATTTTTGTGTCCGCGCGCTGTTAGAGGAACGGTAGAGAATTATCATAAATGCAATTCGATGGAAGCTCTTACACGCATTTCAATGTGATGTGCAGAATATTTATGTAGATGAATATGTAGACTGTGAGATGGGGATATTTTTCCACTCACAGTTACAAACGAAACGCAAGGTGTGACTATTATATATATATAAAACGCGTGGAAGGCAGAGAAGCATTTCCTAATTTTGCATAAGAAAAGACTGTATTGGCGCATTAAAGAAGCAAGGCGGTTATATAGGCTAACGAGTCTAAAATACTCGGAAAAGCGCACATGGTATGTTGGCCGATTTGAGAACGATTTTTATATCATTTTTGCTGGGAGTAAAACATTATAAAACAATTACACCGTTTGTTTTAGATGGGCTAATTGCGGGGTTTTGTAGGTTCGGAACGTGGGACTTGGATAGCAAGGAGTTTGGACAGGGTTCGCAACTGACAGAAGTGATTAGTTCACATATACTTTTATTACAATTGAAGATAACTAGAGGACCCGTGCGAATACTTCGCACCGTTAGTGGGATGACAAGAAAGTAGCAAAAAATGGAAGTAAAGTTGAATGTTCACGCATAGCTTTCTTCATAATCAATCAATTCAAGGGTTTAAAAACACAAATGAAAGAGCTTGATGCGCTGAGTGTTGTTAGGCCGAAAACAACTGCGTACCTTAATTACAATCGAAGATATTGTAAAACAAACCGATTAAAATATTCAGTGGTAGGACAGAAGGCTACCACGTTTGAATAAAAATAATGTATGGATAGACTTAAAGTATCTGTGATACTTTATGACAAATCTGCTAATATCTTTGGTTTAAAGCAAAAATGAAGGAAATCGGTCGGATTGAACGGCCCGACCAACTGACTAGTTTACAGCAAGGACATCCCATAAGAAATATACTGAAGGAAATGGCGTTTGAGTATAGAAAAAGGAAGGCGTGAGTTGTGTAAATTATGATACTTGATGACAAATCTGTGGATGAATACCTTCCGTATAAAACAAAAATGACGGAAATCGGCTGTGTAGTTTGGCCTGGCCGACTGACTTTAGTTTTCGTAGATTCTTTCAATATATAAGATAATGAAATTTAGGTGTTGTGATTGTGGTATAATACAGTTTCTTCCTAGCTACAAAACAGTTCTGCAATGATCTCTTCCATCAGTCAACAGTAGTGTTCCGGGACGTGCTAACGTAGACGGTTGGCTCGCTGTAGCCGCGGCAGAGCGCATTGAGGCGCTATGCTACGATGCGGGAGGCCGTTCCCCCTCGGGGGTTCGAATCCCTCCTCGGGGAAGGATGTTTGTGTCGTCTTTAGTATAAGGTATTCATAAGTAGCTTGTAAATTTTGGGACTGATGACCCCGCAGTTAAGTCCCTTAAGCTTGGCAAACATTTGAACATATTTTTGGCTCGTTGTACTTCCACCGTACTCTTCTGTTGACTCGTTGACTGGTGTCCTCTGCGATACTGATTGGTAGACTGACTGTCGTGGCGGTGGTGCGCCGGCATATCTAGCCGAGCCCTCTTGTTCTGATCGGTCGGCGCGCGGGGTAGGGAGAGAGGTACGGGACTTGAGGCGCCCCCGACAGTCGAAGTACTGTGAAGCGAGTAGTCGCATCTTCATGAAACCGCGCGGCGGCTTACGAGGATCGCCGGAGTTGTGTGAATTGCTGAATTTCGCCTACGACAGCGGCGCCTGCTTCCGCCTCGTCTCAGCACGCTGATTTTGGCGAGTTTCGCTGTGGCATTGCGTGTGTGAGAGAGAATGAGTGTTGTTTGTGAATCCTTCCCGCCAGTTAAAATGTATAATATGTGTAATTTAGGTTGGGCATCGTCCACATTAATCCAGGTAAGAGATGCATTTTTATTATATTAACAAAATTGGTTCCCCATTTTGCTTGTTTTCGATCTGAATAAACAAGTTTAAGGTCAGCATAATCCGTAAGTTGCCTATAAATTGTAGATTTAGAGCACCTTCCCTCTTTTATTTAATACTGTTCTTCACAAGTGCTCTGAAAACTAGTTCAGATGCAATTTTTATGTCTAAATTCCGTTGGGCCATAAATGTTTTCTTAGCCACCTTTCTAAGATAACGTTAATTGTGGTGGCTTGCTTAATTAACGCCTGTGTATAATAACGTGTGAGCTGCTATCTATATCGACCACTGTAGTATTAACTTCCTGTTATTGAAGTAATTTGAAACGAGTCAGTTCTCAGTTTGGGCCAGGAAAGAAGGCCTTATAGCAGGGAGTAACCAGTAGTTCACACGGACCTCATTTACTAATTTTAGTGATAAACAAGGCTCTTGTTACGTACAGTGGTCGACTTTTATCTGGAGCGACGCTACAACACGGGGCGATACACAAGCGCCGTGGCGGAGCGGCCGAGCGCATTCAGGCGCTATGTAGCGATGCGCGAGGCCGTTCCCCATCGGGGGTTCGCATGCCCCCTCGGGCATGGATGTTTGTGCTCTCTTTAATATAAGGCACTTCATAAGTAGTTTGTAAGTTTAGGGACTGATGACCCCGCAGGTAAGTCCCATAAGCTTCACAAACAATTGAACGTTTGATACACAACCGTTATTTCGTCGTCAAACTTCTCTCTGTGATTTATAATCAACTTTCTTCGCAAACTATAAGCCTTTATTTTAGTATGCTTGGTATAACAATGTCTTCATATGAAAATGTAATTATTGTAGCTTTTGGTTTTGGACTGTTTGAATGCGAAAGTAAATTTGAACGTAAAAACGTGAGGTGTCTACATTATTCATTTCGGCGAAATCCCGCATCTGGTCTTTGAGGACTAAAGTAAGTACTGTAAGGGGTGTAGGATGAGCATGTTTTGCGCTTTTATAACTACTTCAAGCTGAGACTTTTAGGCACAGTTATCTGCACTCTCCCTCCTACCCTAATTATATCTTATTACTTTGTTTTGTTCTATTAGCGTGTCACACGTAGTAGAACTCAAAGTTTTGCATACGAATGACGCAGACCACAAGAGGTTTTCTTCTAAGCATGTTTTCGAGTGGTTGCGAGTGTTGAAGGTCAAATGTTTCCGTTGTCACGAATCTTGTGTCTGCTGGTATTGAAGGGTTTACCCAAAATGGAGAGTGGTGGCGCAGTGATAACACACTGGACTCGCATTCGGGGCCGGTCGCAGTGGCCGAGCGGTCTGAGGCTCGCCAGTCACAGTCTGCACGGCCGCTACGGTTGGGGGTTAGAATCCCCCTCGGGCATGGATGTCTGTGTCGTCTTTAGTGTAAGGTAGTTCATAAGAAGTTTGTAAGTTTTGGGACTGATGACCCCGCAGTTAAGTCCCATAAGCTTTACAAACGTTTGAACCTTTTTCGCATTCGGGAGGACGGTGGTTAAAAGCAGTAAATGCCGTTTGTTTTCTATCTTTTTTGGCGTTAGTAACAAACGACATGCTAGTCATTTACAATAGGAAACAATTATGATACTTTTTTAAAGTCCTTCTAATTGATTTGTTTATCTTGTAAGTTGTATTTGTAGTGTGGGATTAATTTATCAGGTGTTCTGTGTGTACCTTCAAAGTGAGGTACCACCTTTCAGTTTTCCCCACTTATGTATTATTTTTAATTTTTATAATAACTTAATTGAATATCAATTAATATATATGGGCCGCCACCGTGTTTCATAAAACATGGAAATAAATAAATGTTGATCATATAGCTTTCATGCTTATGATGTGGTCGTAGGTATCTTTAAAACAAAAATATCAATCCTACTCTGAGGAAGTTATGAGCTGTACCATTAAATAATTAAATGAATATTAATTGGTACACTCTGAATTTAACTAATTTATTTGCCCTTCCAAAATAGTGAGACGGGATGTTTTAAAGGAAAGAAGATCTACTCAAAAACTAATTTATTTCAACCAAAAATCGCACATCCTAACTCACAACAAATGTAATAAATTTTTTTTACTGATCTGTACTCCCTACCGTACTAAGCTGACAATAGTATGCAAAGCAAATAATATCTAGATTTTACAGTTTTTGTAAAAATAAAAATAAAAATAAATGCAATGACTGTCTGAGACAAAAGATTGGGAGACTCCACAAACAGAATGTTGAAAGGTTATCTACACAGAAATCTGAAGTTATCTATAGCAACTAAGACCCCCCAGAATGAAAAGACAAACCTAAATCAAATATTACTTTAAGAAAAATCCTAGACAGCGTAATTACACAATCCAAATTACAGGTGGTGGCACCGTAGCAGGCTCGGCAACAACAAGCGATGGCAACAGGAGAACTGGAAAATAGCCGAGACAGTATTCTCACTGCGATCTGGTAGACACAATCGGCATGTTACTCCACTAAGTACAAGAAGTGTGTACGGCACGGAAGCCTCCGCCAAACTCCCCCTTCTTCCTCACTGCTCCTGCCCATGGTAAGTCCTCCAGCAGCCACGCCCTCGCACCTCAGGCGCACCCATCTGCAAGAACGGCTACTCGCCTACCCAATGGGATGGAGTAGCGCGGTTTACAAATTAACTCGCTGTCTCCCTACAAATATTTGGCGAATCAGAATCCGTTTCCCGCGGCCACCAAGAGGCTCCGTCCACGCCAGCATTGTTCTCACAAAATTTACCGTCGCCAAGGTGATTGTACTCTAAAATTTTTAGGGCGCTCCCACTCCTGGTCCCCCGACCAAAAAGTTACGCCATTTATGGCCTCTGGAGCCTACCTCCCGCTGTCCCAGACGGATGGAAAGCGTCCAGAACGTTCCACCATTCATTACAGTAAAACATTTCCTGTTCTACTGCCTTCGGAGAACTTCTACAGAAACAGCCAGCACATTCGTCACCATAAATGACCTGGCGACAAGAGGGCGCTGCTATTGTCATTTATCCGCCAGTTTTCTCTCATTCGGAATGGCCGATTGTCTTGAAAGCAGCGCCGGGCTGGCATCCACCGGAGACCGTCAAGAGGCATTGTGTGGTACATCCCGCACGTTCCCGAAAAAAACATTTCGCAAGTAAAAAGCCACCTGCGTCCGGCCCACCACCTCACACCACTTGTGTGACCTAGAGACTGTGGCTACCACCACAGACAAATATATACAGACGGGAAACCTCAGTAAGGGCCCGGTCCTACGCTCCGGGGTGCGGGGAGGGAGGGTTTCCAGCAGTTCCGTAAGATGTCCCATGATGGCTCTGCGGTCAGAAGCAGCCCTTTAAATTGGCCAGAGCAGGCGGCAGGTAGCGGCTGTCCCCACCACCAACTCCCCTCAAACGCCAGCAAGCAGGACACAGCCGTGGCCTCATGGCAGGCGGCACGAGCTCTCCCCTCAGCCTCCCCTCCACGTTACCCTCTGACTTGCGAGAGGCACCCTCAGCGAACCGCCTGACACCTACTAGCATCTTACGGAACTACGAGGGGAGCGTAGGACAGTGGTATAGGTAGGGCTGCTTCTCTGTATATGTTACTCTGTGCTACCACCCAACGGGACATCAGTCGAGGGCCCCCTCCTGCTTTCAGCACGCTGCCTTCTGAGAGTTGTGAATGCCCGCTAGCAAAGCTTTCCCCTGCCCTACGTATCCACAACTGGTTTTCGCTTTCCAGCGGTTCCAGAAGAGCACAGGCCGTACCAACAAAACAGTAAACATATCTAGAAAAATATTAAAATTATTAGTACTGCAATTCCAGGAACCCATCTCTCCTGACATGTTCCCAAATCCACAGAAATCTGAATAAACTCATAAAATTGAGAGAAGAATAGTAAATAAACTAACAAATAGCCAGTATAGAAAGGTAGAGTACATAAGGGTCAGAATAAAATAGTGTAACTACGTCCTACATCTTACAATCTGATATTCACAGGATTCATTAGTAAGTAAATGTTATTTGAATTACAAATATTGGCACTGTTAAGTTTAATTATAGTATCCCTTATCTCTAAATTCAAAGGTTCTCACATATGTATTCAGAACACTGCAGTTAGTCTTAGAGTTCTATTAATTGGCTTTTGGAGGGGGATCCACCCCTACCATTTGATATAAAATGCTCCCACACCATTTTTCGTACTTTTTACATGTTTATTCCATAAACATTTGCATTTTAACTAAACCGAAGCCTTTTATTGGGCGAAGCCCAGCGTGGATATTCCCCATACCATTTATATCCTTACACACCCAACCTTTCATTTTTTGACCCTGCCAGGATCTTTCCTACTCTGACACCTTTCATTTGGCGATACGTGTCAGGATTCCCCTTCGTTTCCACTTCAATTTCTGTTCTCCACCTTTCATTTGCAAACCCTGCCAGGATTTTCCTCACTTTTTACTTATTTATCCACAACACCTTACATTTGTGCGAAGCCCAGCTACCGTTCTTCCCAGATCCGATTTATTTATCTACCCATATATCTTTCATTTTTCTGACCCTGTCAGTATTCTCCCCTGTCCATTTCTTTTATTTATACCTACACCTTTCATTTAGCAAAGCTCTGCTAGGATGTCCTTCTTCCGGTTTATGTCTACCACATACCCTACACACTGATTCTCGATTTGTAGTTCGAGCAGATTAGCGTCGTTTTGTAGTGTTAACAAATTCTTACACAACCGAATCTTAGTTTTCTAAGCCTATAATTTGTCAACTGGTCTGATTAAAACAGGTAGAGGAAGAGTTGAGATATCTAGGTTTTGAATAATTGTCATCGTGAGAATGGACTAAAATCGATCGACGTCTTTCAGTCGGTTCTACAGGGTGGAGACAACAAAATTATGGCGACCGAGATAGAAGTAATAACAGAAATGTGCTGTAGTGGGGGGTTGGTGTTGACTTGTATTTACTATACCAAACGAATTACACAAGCAGTTTGGTGCAGATAGTGTAGTGAGCAGGTACTGCAATGCAACAACAACGTGACTTACGCAAAGGTATAGCATGTAAAGCCATAGGAATATTAGAAGAGTGAGAGACACATAGGGAGGTGGATGCAGCTATTGCAGTGTCACGAAGTGTCAAACAGAAACCGTTAAAAGAAAGGACGCGCAATATCGACACACAGTCCAAAATCGCCTTCTAGAATGTGGCCTCTATGTATGGAGGCCTATGGTGTATGTCCTATTAAACCGTTTAGCCCACAGAAACTGGGCGGAGGAACATTAGGATTGGAGTCGTAACGAATGGCGCCGGGTTGTGTTCACAGATGAGTCAAGACTTTGAGTTCAGCTGGACAACAGTAATAGCGTCACCTTGTAACGTCACTGCTGCGTCCACCTAATCCTCGATGGGCGAAGTTGCCGTTACATTCTATTTTATGCTTAATCATTTAATAATTGTTCCAATGTTTTGACAGTATGGGATGCGGACAATTACGAGGTTGATCCATAACAGCAAACTTTGTTAACTTCCTTTATTATGGAACGACAAATGTCCCTTTAAACACACTGATTTAATAACTGCGTGCCACTACGATGAATGGCTAGAAGTCCACACTGAAACATTTCAATATATAACTGCAGCCCGTATGCGATACGACGGAATGGCAAAAACTTTAGCCACCACTAAACGCAGGTTACGAACTCACCGCCGAAATGCTACCGCCTCGCTCTGCGGTCGGCGGGAGACTGCCGCACACCGGCCAACAAACAAAGAACATTCCAACCGAAACATTATTGCCAGCAGCTCTCGCTGCACATCAATGATAACTATCGTTCGACAAAAAGAGGTCACTAACCTAAAACCCTGTATCCTCACAACCTGGACAGGACACGAATCTCGAAACAATCCTGCTTATGTGCAGGAAATATCGACGTATGGTGGTGGACGAATAGTGTGTGAAGGCGTCAGTATTGACGGACGTATGGACTGCTTTGTCGTTCAGAACTGCGCTTTAACTGCTCAGATGTATAGATATGAGATCCTTTTACTTCTGTTGTGCGCTATACTTGCGCCATACCAGATGAGTTCCTTCTGCTGGACCATAAAGCTCGTTCCCATAGAGCTTATCTGGAATGCACTTGGAAGACGCATTGTAGTCACATCAGCACCTCCCACAACTGTTGCAAAAAAAATGTTCAAATGTTTGTTAAGCTTATGGGACTTAACTACGGGGTCATCAGTCCCTAAACTTACAAACTACTTATGAACTACTTACGAACTAAGACGGCACAAATTTCCATGCTCGAGGGGGGGATTCGAACCCCCGACCGTAGTGGCCGTGCAGACCGTGACTGGAGCGCCTCAGTCTCCTCGGCCACCGCGGCCGGCACAACGGTTGCAGAGCTGGATATTGCACTTGTGGAAGAATGGCCAAATATCCCTCAAGAGCTGGTTGATAACCTCATATTATCCATTCACGCAGGTGTGCAACTGTGCGGGCTGTCCGAGATGACCACATATCAAAGGAGAGTGCCACGGTAACGACTTTTTCACTATTATGGAAGTCCATAGAGCCCCGTTCCAAGTAAACGCCCATGTAAACCTCACAAAAATATCGTACTGAATCATACACAAATTACAATTGTAACTAATAACTTAATAAAATACGTTACCATCTGTATATTGTGGATGATATCTCACCTGATTGTTTTGTGCAGTGTAGTTTGGTATCTTTGACAGATGAACAGCGATTTTATATTCTCTATTCGTGGCAGCTACGGTCTTGATCAAATGACGTTAATAAATGCTACATTATTAAAAGAGTTGACAGAGGTATAAGCACGCTGTGAAAACTTTGCGCACGGTTGAATTTAGATGATACATAGAAGTCTGTGAATCCAGAGGAGCCATCAAGATTTTGTTAATTTTGTATTTATTATTTTAACTTCGAAAATGAAATTCTGAATTACCGCAATACACATAACTATATGCCTGACAAAAATATTACATAATTATTTTATTTTACTTCGAAGAAGATGCTGTGTTTACAGTCTTACCAAGTGTGCTTAACTGGCTTATCCTTTAACACCAAAGGACTTGAGACTGATTGTAAAATCTACTTGGAGAGGGAGGGAACTACTGTACCTATTTTCAACGAAAATTTGCCTGTGAGTGGATCAGAGAATGAGTCCAGGGTAGTTTAGAGGAAGTTTATCTAACACTATAGCGTTAATTTCAAATGGCCGAAGAAAATGAAGGCGTGCATATTTTCTTGTTTCCCTAACATTTCTTTCGTGAGTGAAGTTGACTTATTTCCAGGGAAACTTCGGCCAATATAAAAAAAAAATTATAATGCACAAAAAATGTGACGTGAATATTACACTCCTGGCCATTAAAATTGCTACACCACGAAGATGACGTGCTACATACGCGAAATTTAACCGACAGGATGAAGATGCTGTGATATGCAAATGATTACTTTTCAGGCCGGTGGCAACATCTACAACGTGCTGATATGAGGAAAGTTTCCAACCGATTTCTCATACACAAACAGCAGTTGACCGGCGTTGCCTGGTGAAACGTTGTTGTGATGCCTCGTGTAAGGAGCAGAAATGCGTACCATCACGTTTCCGACTTTGATAGCCGGCCGCGGTGGCCAAGCTGTCTGCGGCGCGCCAGGCACGGTCTGCACGGCCACTACGGTCGGGGGTTCGAATCCCCCTCGGACATGGATATTTGTGCCGTCCTTAGCAATAGGTAGTTCGTAAGTAGTTTGTAAGTTTAGGGACTGATGAGCCCGTAGTTCGGTCCCATAAGCTACACAAACATTTGAACATTTTTTTCGACTTTGATAAAGGTCTGATTGTAACATATCGCGATTGCGGTTGATCGTATCGCGACATTGCTGCTCGTGTTGGTCGCGATCCAATGACTGTAGGCAGAATATGGAATCGGTGGGTTCAGGTGGGAAATACGGAACGCCGTGCTGGATCCCAACGGCCTCGTATCACTAGCAGTCGAGATGACAGGCATCTTATCCGCATGGCTGTAACGGATCGTGCAGCCACGTCTCGAACCCTGAGTCAACAGATTGGGACGTTTGCAACACAACAACCATCTGCACGAACAGTTCGACGACGTTTGCAGCAGCATGGACTATCAGCTCGGAGACCATGGCTGCGGTTACCCTTGACGCTGCATCACAAAAGAAAAAATGTTCAAATGTTTGTTAAGCTTATGGGACTTAACTACAGGGTCATCAGTCCCTAAACTTACAAACTACTTATGAACTACTTACGAGCTAGGACGGCACAAATATCCATGCCCGAGGGGGGATTCGAACCCCCGGGCCGTGCAGACCGTGACTGGAGCGCCTCAGTCCCCTCGGCCACCGTGGCCGGCGCTGCATCACAGACAGAAGCGCCTGCGATGGTGTACGCAACGACGAACCTGGGTGCACGAATGGTAAAACGTCATTTTTTTTTAGATGAATCCAGGTTCTGCTTACAGTATCGTGATGGTCGCATGCCTGTTTGGCGACATCGCGATGAACGCACATTGGAAGCGCGTATTCGTCATCGCCATACTGGCGTATCACCAAGCGTGATGGTATGGGGTGCCATTGGTTACACGTCTCGGTCTCATCTTGTTCGCATCGATGGCACTTTGAACAGTGGTCGTTATATTTTAGATGTGCTGCGACCCATGCCTCTACCCTTCATTCGATCCGTGCGAAACCTTACATTTCAGCAGGATAATGCACGACCGCAAGTTGCAGGTCCTGTTCGGGCCTTTCTGGATACGGAAAATGTTCGACTGCTGCCCTGGCCAGCACATTCTCCAGATCTCTGACCAATTGTAAATAGCTAAGTAAGTTTCAAAGCGAACTTCAAGTCACTTCTCCTGTACAACTCCTTCTTTAGGTAGCCACAGAAAGAAGACCCTCCTCTTTCTACATCATTTACATAAAAGAATCATTCAAATTATCCATCTAACGTTTAACTCTTTCAGTCCCACATTATGCATTTAGTTTCGGAAAAATTAAAATTCATTTTTTTGTATTAATACAGTGCAGTAAATATCAATATACGTATTTTAAATTTTTTGATCGAACTATTCGTTTTTATGTCATATATTTCATGCAAAATACAGACATTTGTATCGAGGTTTTTTATTACTTGGACGTTATTTTGTTCATAGTTGACACTGCCAGATCAATAATGATAGCATAATCTTCGCCACTGAAGACAAGACATTTCGCTGCTGGAATAAAATAAAAGGAACCACACTCACACTCTCAGCCACGTATAGACGGCAACGCAACACAACCTCCAAGATGGACCGATTAATGCTTCAGAAGTAGCTAAACGCCGTACCAAGCGGCAAAATGTCGTACTACTGCATCTTGTTCATCAACAAAATTGCAACTTTAAGGATTGCTGAACAGAATACGGTATAAATCAACTTTTAATACGTAGTTGTCCAGGAAAAACACTGGGCACGAAAGGGTTAACTAACTGACCAACCAAACACTGTGTTTCACCGAGAGTCGTACAATAACACCCAAAAGAAAAACGTTTTAAAGCAACAGCAGAGGATTTGATCCACTTGTTAAAAATATGTTGGAATTAATTTGTTAGTGAAGAAGTTGCGTCTTATGCACTAATACATTTACTCCAAGCGAGCAATGTAATCGACCGGAGTACATAATAATAAATTCTTTTAATGAAGTCGTGGTGGATTGGCCGAGCGCTCACGTACAGTCACTTGACAATTTGCTACCTCTACGTCACGATAACGCGAGACTCTGGGCCAGCTCGCGCTCTCGCAGTCTCGGGTCGGCTCGTGTTCGATTCGACAATCCTCGTCGCAGCTCAGTTTCATAGCGTGACGTGAGTCGTCCCCACCTCACGCGGCTGTGTCTGCGATAATGGATCGCGTACTCTATGAGAAGCGAGAGAGACTGAGCAGCGTTTTGACGTGCTGTGATAAGAGAGACGAGCAGGTTTCGGGCTTGCGAGATGGAGTAGTAGATTTGAACTGACGAAAACGAACAGAATAAGAAATAAGAGCCGGCCGCGGTGGCCGAGGAGACTGAGGCGCTCCAGTCACGGTCTGCACGGCCACTACGGTCGGGGGTTAGAATCCCCCCTCGGGCATGGATATTTGTGCCATCCTTAGTTGTAAGTAGTTCATAAGTAGTTTGTAAGTTTAGGGACTGATGAGCCCGTAGTTAAGTCCCATACACTCTACAAACGTTTGTTTAAGCAATAAGAGGGTAGGAGAAATTTTGGAAGAGATGTCATACAGGATAATATAGAGGAAACAAGCCTGAGGTGGTATGAGCATGCCAAGAGAATTGAGGCTGTCGGGTTATAAGAAAGATCCAGAGATAAATGGAGGGCAAGAGACCACGAAGAAATGCAAGAGACAGATGAATTGTGGATATGTAGGAAGGAGTGTAGAAAGAAAATGGAGGAATCGGTAAGAATGCAGAGCGAAAGGTGGTGGTAGGATAAAAACCGGTGCAGAGATTTTTGTTCCATGCAGACCGTGACAGGGGTGGTAACAGCAGACTGTGATGAGGATTGAAGCTGTTGCCACTTTCGTTACTAGTCAAAGAACGAAACTGTTGGAAATAATAAACCGTCTAACTTCTGCTTCCCAATTAACAGGTAGCCTTACATAAGAATCTTCTGCTTCTATGAGCTTTTGACAGTATCAAACCTCATCTGTTCTACCAGAGCTTTCTGTTTGTTATTTAACGGATAAATATGATTTTTGTGTCCCAGCCTCATCGCCGCTTTTGTGTCTCTTTTCCGTCGTAGGTGTCGGTGGCCGAGAAGAAAGAGTCCGACACAGGAATAAGGACGCACGCTTGTGCAGGTACGAAGGTGAGCAGCCAGTGGGACAGCAGAAACTAGAAACACTAGAGTAAATTAGAACAAGATATATATTGGACAGAATGTATACAATACTTAAGTTTTACATAGCTCAGTACTGCAGAATGCTGATACATAGTTGAGCTAGAGGCCTGCCTAGTGCCTATCCGATAGCCAAGTCTTCACTGGTGCCTATCTGATTCCGAAGTGTTAACTGGTTCCTATCTCAGTCCCAAGTGAACGATGTTGTTCAGTGGTGGCCACGAGCGGAGTTGTAACAGAGGGCGCTCGTGGCTGACGTCGTAAGAACGCCGCGCCGTGCGTACATGGCGGCGCGCGGCGAAAGTAGGTGACGCGCACTTTGGACTTGTGCGACACCACAATGATAACAACAGGGGAAGACTTCAGACCAGAAGTCATTAGATTCTGAAATTTACGCACTTTATGGTGACGTAGACTGTTACACTTGATAATATAGTCAAACATTTCTGCTGGACAGAATACAAATGAAAACATACTGAAGTTAATAAGGGTTCCATTAACTCGTTCAGCCATTAATGATAGGGAGTGTACTTAGAGAGAAGATTGCAGTTATCTTTTAGCACAGAGAATGAACAACTGAGTCCAGGAGGGAGCGGCACTGATGCTACAGCGAGAGAAATTTCAATCTGATCCTGCCTACCGTTCTATTTGCAAACCGTCGCAATTCTATAAACTCGCGGTCGACGGCGAACACGTACGCGTCGTGACGACGAAGTTCATGGCTGCTGCAGTAAGGACGCACCAAAATCTACAACTATGGCTGCAACCAGTGGCTTAACTAAGGTTTTGCCCCCTATCCCCAACCCTTGCAAATAATTTTCGGGGCCCACCTCCAAATACATTTTTCGGGTCTTATTTACAAATCAATCACATTTCATAATACGCATTAAAAAATAATATTCTCACCTACTGACGCACTCCTCGTAGACCTCTCAACGCTTGCAGTTTTGTGAAGTAACGCCATATTCTAAAGTAATTTTGTAGTTCCAGTTCTCCTACGTTTAACACTCACAAATGTTTCCACAACATCATCCAAGTTAAGAGAATGACATGTTTCGTGTTCAATGCTAAGGACTGCTAAAGCACTTAACCTGTTCTCCGACATCGTGTTTCTGAGAAATGTTTTGATCAAATAAATTTGGAAAATGATCATTCTGCCGTAGAAGAAGTAACTGGCAAAGGCAAGTATAGTTGAAGTACTGAGTATACATCGCGGAGATTACTTACAAGAAAAGTTTTGTCAAAAAACAACAATATCGCAAAATCTTTGATAATAGGTTTTCTTTCTTCCCAAATTATTGCGATATCAGTGTTTGGAGACTAATAAGTTCATTTGTAAGATTTGTGGGTAAGTCTGATTCGTAATTAGCCACCAGTTTTTCCGCTGTTTGTTTTAATATCTTCGTTTTCTAGCTTAAAAAGATTAACACGGTGTAAGAAGGAAAAATAATCGTTCATATTCTGTAGGCAGGTAAGACGTTTGATCAGCTGTTGTATTAAAGTATGAACAGAGACATTGAAAACTGGGACTCCAAAGGACATTAATGAATCCACAATTCTCTGATCTGAAGAAAGCTCATTAAGAAAAATTCTTCACGTTATGGGGGCATTTTGAGGTTAATTTTGTATCAATGCCCCAAGCTTTTGCAGCTGACCAGATTGTTTCTAGCGGTTTCAAGAAGTTGAGAAGCGTTATCTCTATCAGCCCTACTACACTGCAGTAATTTTGAAACTAAATCAATATTTTCCAAAACCGTACTCGAAGCTGGGCAAAATCAAAAGTTTCCATACTTTTTTTCAAATTAGAAGCTTCTTCCCTCTCTGATTTCTTCTTACTCTTTAGAATGATACTGGATGGCAGTGGCGTAACTAAACTTGGCTTTACGGGGGGGGGGGGGGGGGGGGGGGAGATAGATCTGCTTGACGAGCAAAATTTTAGTCAGTTTCCAGACAGACTACCATCTACCACTTCCGTTGAAGAAACTGTTTCACTCCCATCCAATGAAAGATTATGGTAAAACACCCCAAGTTTTCAAACTTTACCTTTACCAGATGACTTTTATACTTTTTTTTGGGTTCTGGGGTGGGTTCTATCCCCCCCATCCCTCCCCCCCCCCATAGTTACGCCACTGCTGGATAGGCACTGCAAAGTCTGTATGCAATTCTACTTTATTGATAACAAATAATCAAATCTGGAAGACCATCTAGTTGGACACAGTTTATTTAGAGTCGTTGTTACACGTCTGTCAGCTGCAATATTTTCATTTATTTCTTGCCATCAGAGCCTCTGAAGAAAACATGAATGCATTGTATTTTATCATAAAATTTTTGCAGTTGCACTATATGCGTGACAGTCATACAATGCTCTATTTAAATTGTATGTGTTGAACAATGCAGAAATTCAGCATTCGGGACCCGTGTCTTAATTCTTAACTGCAAACAAGAGTATTTACCACTCAGCACCGTCGTTTCCTTGACCTCTGCACTTATCCAGGTAGATGCCCATCTTCCCTAAATCATCTGTTATTGCTTATTCAAAACTCTCAGCATCATGACCTCTTACCTCACTAAAATAATCCTAAGACTGATTCTTTTATTTCAAATTACTTACTACGCGGTTAGCTTAAATCTAAGTACAAATATCTTATAACAACTCTAAGTTGGTCTTTTCTTGCCACATCGGATTTTGTGTCTATAATAAGCGAAATTAATGGCTGTCGTTTAATTTCACTGATGATATGCTGTAAAACAGTGTTTTTCAACCTTTTCGAATATGCGACCGCCTTCCAGAGTAAAAATATTCTGGCGAACACTCCCCCCCTCTCCTCTTCCTGTGAACCGTAACAAAACTACGGTATCTGAAAGGAAACAAGTTTACTCTTCTTTCTTTTGATACAGCTTTCTTTCAAATTGTTGGACGAAGTTCTTTTTGTGTATTTTTCGGAATGGAGATTTCTGACAGAAAAATATATTTTGCTTATCCAGTGTTTCGCATTTCAGGCAACACTCAGGCGCGATTTACGTTCATGAAGAATAATCCCATTGTATAGACAATTTGAAAAGAAATTTATTTTTTCGAATTTTTCAGAATTACTTTTTGTATCATGTTTTTTTTTTACTTAGTGATTAGTTTCTGAAAACAGTTTTCAGGTTTTGCAGTTACGCATAATTAACTCACTTCATTATAAAACAATTTATGATCTATTTAATTCATAATGTATAGTACACATGGAACTCCGTAATTTTAACATTTAATAAATTTCACTCAGCATGCGTTTTTGTATTAGTGAACCCCTGGTTGTTTTATGATGCAAGTACTTCTTCCTGTGACGACGACCCCTGAACAAGACCTTGCGACTGACAGGTTGAAAAACACTGCTCTAAAACACAATCATTCAACAGTTGTATCATCTCGTTTTGAATTTTTGTACTCAAATATTTATTTTTACTTTTTTCGTTTGAATGATGTGTGCCGGCCGCGGTGGCCGAGGGGACTGAGGCGCTCCAGTCACGGTCTGTACGGCCACTACGGTCGGGGGTTCGAATCCCCCCTCGGGCATGGATATTTGTGCTGTCATTAGTCTTAGGTAGTTCATAAGTAGTTTGTAAGCTTAGGGACTGATGACCCCGTAGTTAAGTCCCATAAGTTCTACAAACATTTGAACATTTGAATGATGTGCCTGTGGGAGAGGATTATATCTGGAGATGAGATTACGTATATTTAAGAAATTTCCACTCTATTCCACTCTTTCGTATTCGCGATGGCCGCAGAAAGAAACTTGACATATAGCTATAGTCCTCGTTACATCCAGTATTCTCAAAATTACTGCTTTCATTTCGTCATGCCCTTGATCGAAAACGGTTGTTACTGTTTCCCTTGTTTCCACACGCTGTAAGTATAACATGCATTTAGATGAGTAGTGCAAGTTTCGTGTACTTTTACTTGCTTAGTCCTTGAGAAACATTAATTTGACCAAAACACCACGCATTTTCTCCATCTGCGAACAACCAGGACGCTACGCAATACACAGCATTTAATATAGGAGAAAAACATAAAAAAATCGTTCATTTTTCTGACCTGTTTACGTGTAATTGTAATAATAATCACAGCTAAACATTATTTTGTTCTTAGTGTCCCTAGGGAAAGGCCCCTGTGGCTTGCATAGGTTGCTATTAATAATTTTTTCCTAGTTTAGTCATTCATAACTCCTGGAAATAGTCCTATATCAATACTAAAATGTGTTTAGTTCTGTCTGTTGGAGCTTAGAAGAACAATCTTTAGATGTTAAGTCGCCTTCTGTTGGCGGTAGAACCAGAATTTACGCAGATTCATTTTCATAGTTTGTATTTTGTGCTTTGTAAAACTATAGTCCTTCAGAATGTTCCCCCGTTTCGCTTTTGCTATTGAATTCACTTACACTTTCGATTTTTATATCGTCGAACTTTTTTCCCACTTCACTTTCCTTAATAATGATGATAAATCTATGTTCTGGTCTATTAGCTGATCGCTGGAAGATTGCATCTTTTTTCGTTGTCTTTTTAGCTTCTTCTTTTCGTCATGGTTGTAATTTCCTCTTCTGAGCACTTAAATATGACCTGTCTCTAGACATCGCGCTTACTCCGTTGTTCTATCCAGACACAATTTATTGACTGAAATAGTGGTGCTAAGCCACGCAACAATCAAAACAATAATTCTTCTCATAATTACAAAATAACAATTTTCCTTAGAAGTTTTTGTTTAAATTCTTCTCATAACAGTTTCTTCGGTATAACTCTCTTGAAAATATTGAAATATAATTGACAACCAAAATTCACGAGCAATGCAGCTGCTCCTAAAGCAGAGTAATGAAAGGTAGAAACGATTACGATCCTTTGGTTCCTGCGTTCCTGGCGAAGCCTTCCGTGGAGAGCAGAGGTGGCCGGGAGTTGGGCAGCGCGGCGTGGCGAGACGACGGCCGAGAGACTCCAGCGACGCCGTTCCTCGACGGCGGCGTGGTCCAGGACGCCTTGACGTGTCTGTAGGGCCGGTATTTAAGGCGGCGCGGAAGGAGACACTCGAAGCTGCTTGGCGGTCCGCGGCGTGCTGTGATAGGCCGCTTTCGTGTCTACTTCCCCCACGTCAAGTAGTCCGTGGGGTCACAGATACTGCGCCGGCGCCCGGCGGGAACGGCCCAGCGACATCTCTCGGCCACGGCTGGCCTGCGTGCCTCGTGACGTAGCTGAGTCGAGGCGAGGCGCAGGGTTTAAGCAGGGTACGCGCGGTGACACTGTTGCGCCTTGGCGCGTGTACTGGCGCTCTTTTGTCTGTTGCCGTTGCGCGCCATGGCATCCGTAATGCGAATGTTTGAGAGCAGGATAAAGAGTCTCTATAAGCGAGTCACTTTCTATTGGCAGTTTATTTGGACAGCATTGTTTCCTACATGAACGCAGATACTTAAAGGAGTGTCAATAAAAAATAAATAAAAGTCACTGTTATTAACAGTTAACACAAATTCAAAGAAATGGATAATGATCAAGCACACAGACGATAATAAGACGAACGTGCGCTGCGGTAGTCGACGCCCACGGCAGAGGGATGTATGGCGAACTGTTTATTGGCGGCGCGGGAGCACTTCACGAGGAGGTTTCGGCCCGGAGCTACGACGCGATGTGTCTTGACGACAGACGCTTGCCCCTTCCAAACCCGTGGAGGCACCCGGTTTAACTACGGCGTTTCATCATAAACTTAAAGCGGTGCGAACAACGTACGCGATCTAGTCGCTTCTGTGAAACTTGCACTTGTGGATTCTGTCCTCGATTCCGGACACCTGTAAACTGTTTTGTGTCTACGAGGCAGGGGACCTTACTGGCCCGCAAAGCTACCCTAACGGTGAATGCGCTGGTAGTGAATTCCTCGAGATGCCGTATAAAGAGGCTGCCTCTGCTGCGTACACTGTGGAGCGGGCCTAACTGGGAGGGGCTTCCCCAAAGACCTATATAAACAACATAGACTGGCCACAGCGCCGCCATAGTTGAAGCCAATTGGAAAGGTTGCTGCCATCTTTGAGAACGTCAGTGTCACGCCAGGTGATACTTGGAGTCTGCTAACGGTGAATCATAAGGTTTAATATTAACCATTGCCAGTCTCGATTTTTCCTTAATTTCTGGACGACGCATTTCAGAAAGTAATTCCCTATACGAATAGCATTTCTCGTTTACTACTGCATCCTAAGTTCAAATGTTTGTATAGTTTATGGGACTTAACCAAGGGGTCATCAGTCCCTAAACTCACAAACTACTTATGAACTACTTACGAACTAGGACGTCACAAATATCCATGCCCGAGGGGGGATTCGAACCCCCGACCGTAGTGGCCGTGCAGACCGTGACTGGAGCGCCTCAATCTCCTCGGCCACCGCGGCCGGCGCATCCTAAGTGTAATGTTTACAATCGTCTAACTGCTGCATTATTTGATGTTACTATAATGTCAATAATCGTTTGTATTTGCCGACATATCTTCCCTATAAATACAGGCGAATATCTTTAAAGTCTTTAATTACCTTTACTCTGCCTGTGGTTCAAATGATGTTTCATTCTTTGAAGAACTTTACGTATTTATCAAGCTGTCCACACTTTGAAGTTTTCTTGGTACTCTCCTTACAGCCTTTTGTTTTTGTAGGTGCTCACGAAACGAAAATAGTGTTGGTATGATATTTGCAAGTAGCCGCTTTCGATCGGTGGTAACATCCATAACTTTTCTTCAAAATGACAAGAACATATGTAACAATACTTTGTAGGCTGCCACTTATCACGCCTCATACTGGTTACCAAATGTTCAAATGTTTGTAAAGCTTATGGGACTTAACTACGGGGTCATCAGTCCCTAAACTTACAAACTACTTATGAACTACTTACAAACTAAGACGGCACAAATATCCATGCCCGAGGGGGGATTCGAACCCCCGACCGTAGTGGCCGTGCTGACCGTGACTGACGCGCCTCAGTCACCTCGGCCACCGCGGCCGGCTACTGGTTACCCATTGGGTTAGCAACTCCTTGTTATTCAAAGGAAATCTGTATAAAGAACAGTTTAATTACAGTTCTTATACCTAGGCTATTTACACAATGGTTAATACGCTTTTGTACACTATATAAACAAGTGTCATTACATTAAAACACGCCAAATACATCCGTCCTCTGCCTAGCTTTTCGATGGTCGTGAAGTAAACGTAATTTTAAAACTTGGTAAATGCGAAAGTTAAGTATAATGAATGTTTACAGGCAAATACACGCTGATACACAACGACCTATATAATTACATATCTCTTTTTTATGTATGATATTCCAATAGTTTCATTACTGCGGTTGCTGCAGTTGTACGCCGAACATACACTGGGCATGATTTACCGCTAATAACAGCACTTACGCGTTAGTTTAGATTACAAACATAAGCGTCTGCTCACGCTGCTGCTTCAAACTGACGTTCTCAAATATGGCGCCCAGTGTTGCTCAGTGCTGCCACCCAGAGCATTGTAACTTGCCTGTAGCCTCCCTATGTTGTTTATATACCTCTTTGGGCTTCCCTAAAGACTGGAGGCCCCCCACGTTCGGGGCATCCCGCAATACAGGGTCTGCGGGGGCGTTAGTTACACCGCTGGCTGCAACTCCATCATAGGAGTAGTTCGGCGACTCATACCTTTCAAGACGAGAATGCTTCTCTCTCTCTCTCTCTCTCTCTCCCTCTCTCTCTCTCTCTCTTTTCTTACCTCTTGTGTCGAACGTAGTATACGTCCATTGGAAAAAATTAGGAACTTGTAGACAAACCTCGGCAAAGGCGCCGCTAACATTCTTTCCAGCCTATGCGATCTGGTTTCAAGATTCTTAGGGCAGAGGTAGGAAACGGTCGAAGTAAGGGCGATGAAGTGGTGTCCCTCCGCTGCGAAAAAGCTGTGTGCAATCGTACAACATAACGGTTGGAACGGCCCTTGCGGCCGTTCGAATTTGGGACCGGAAAGGTACTCCGCCCCAAGAGACGACGGTCCTCTGGTTAGGGAAGCATTCTGTATCATTAGATTGCCAGAAAAAATTTGTTTTATGCGGTATGATTGCCGATTAATTTTATCAAGATTCACAGTTTTAATAGGGCCGAACTTTCTTACATATAATTCGAGTCGTAATTTTGCGTATTGTTTCAATCCATCATCAGTGGATTTTAGTGGTCATATGGATGACCTCATACTTATCATTACTAAGGGTCAATTTTTTTCCCATGCAGATATCTTATCTAAATCATTTTGTAGTTGCTTTTGAGCTTGTGGTGGCTTTACTAACCGATAAATAACAGCATCATCCGCGAACAGTCTAAGAGCGCTACGCTGATTGTCACATACATCGTTTATAAAAATAAGGAACAGTAGGGGCCCTATAACACTTCCTTGTGGAACGCCAGATATCACTTCTGTTCTACTTGATGACTTGCCATCACTACTTAGTGTGTCCTTTCTGACAGGAAATCACGAAACCAATCGCACAACTGTGGCGATATTCCATAAACACGCGATTTGATTAGAAGACGCTTGTGAGGTACAGTGTCGAAAACCTTCCGGAAATCTAGAAACACGGAGTATATTTGACATCCCTTGTCAAAAATATTCAAATGTGTGTTAAGCTTATGGGACTTAACTGCGGGGTCATCAGTCCCTAAACTTACAAACTACTTATAAACTAACTTAAGACAGCACAAACATCAAAGCCAGATTGTTATTTCGGATCCCCGACGGGGAACGGCGTGGTGCAACGGAGAGTAGCGCCTCAATGTGCTCGGCCACTCCGCCGCGGCCTCTTTTTCGACAGCACTCATCACATCATGTGAATAAAGAGCTGGCTGTGTTTAACAAAAACAATACTTCCTTAATCCGTGTTGACTATGGGTCACTAGGTCCTTGTCTTCGAGGTAGTTCATAACACTCGGGAAAATTACATGTTCTAAAATCCCGCTGTTAACCGACGTCACTGATATACGCCTGTAATTTTGCGGAACGCTCCTATTGACTTTATTGAATATTAAAATGACTTGTGCACCTTTCCAGTCTTTGGGTACACATCTTTCGCTGAGCGAACGGTTGCAGATGATAACAGATTGAAAGACGTCGAGAACTGCCCACCAACTTTATTTTAATGATAAATCTGAGCCGCGGTGGAGTAGCCGAGCGGTCTAAAGCACCTCGCTGCGGAGCGCGCGGTTGCTCGCCGTGGAGGTTCGAGTCCTCCCTGGGGCATGATTGTGTGTGTTTGTCCTTAGGTTAGTTTACCTAGGTTTAAGTAGTTTGTAAGCTACGGACTGATGACCACGCAGTTTGGTCCGATAGATTTACATACATTTCAACATGTGATAAATCTGAAGCATTGAATTAAAATTTGTGATGCGACCACGAATCGAATCCAGACCTCCATGCTTAGACTATTCCGAGGCGCCTTAATCGCTAGTGATGCGGTGGTCTAGCGATGCCGGGCGCCGTGGTTCAGCGCGCCCGGTCAGGGGGCTAAATGCCCTTTGTAATAAAAAAGCTGAACCAAACATTCAACAAACAATAGCGAACTGAACCAACGACCGCAAAGATAGATCTACCCTATGATAAAAAAAAAATAAAATAAATAAAGCGGTAAGACGTCTGCCTAGTAAGCATGCAGGTCCAGGCTCGATTCCCGGTCGCATCACAAATTTTAATTCAATGATCATAGAATGAAGGCTTTCACGGCAGGTGTCGTCATTACTTAAAGCTTCCGGGCTGAGATGCCGTGGTCCATACATAAAACTTTCCCCTGACGTTTCGCCCTCGTCTGCGGAAGGCATCCTCGGAGGTAAAGCGGCGTACTGCAACGAGAGCGCGAGTAAGCGCCGTATATATAGGCAAAACAGAGGGCGCTGCTGTCAGTCACGTGGTGTCGGCTGTGCTGTGGTCTCTGCTATTGCCAACCTCCTCGATTGAAATTAATCGATTGTCATGCTGTTGCTGCAGTGTTGACATCAATATCTTATCAAGTTTGAGACGTTCTTCTTTTTTGTTAAAATTATTTCGATGTTTAAAAATCTCAATGGCCTCTCTGTACAAACGCGCATAATAATGCGACATCTTTGCTATGACGGCCGTCTCGTTAAATTTTATTTCGTGGTACCTTCTTGAAACACGTGTTCCGCTACAGCCGATTTATCAGTATGTCCGAGGCCGCAGTTCCTTTTGTATTCTCCCAGACGAGTGTTGACACTTCTTTTCGTTGTACCTATATAAACTTTTCCACAACTGCAGGGGATTTTATAGACACCTTGTGTAGCCAGGGGGTGTCGCTTATCTTTTGCAGATCTTAAAATTTCTTTTATTTGCGTGGTTGGTCTGAAAACAGTTTCCACATCGTACTTGCTTAAAATTTTTCCAATACGATCAGTGACCTTACTGATAAATGGTAGAAAAACTTTCCCCTTGGGTTGTTGTCGTTCCTCGTCCGTCCTGGTTGTCAGTCCATGGCGTAGTGCACGATCTATCTCCCTGTCTGAATAGCCATTCTTCTTAAATGTCACTCTAAGATGTTCCATCTCATCGTCTAAGTGCGCTGGTTCACAAATTTTGTGGGCCCTGTCTACTAATGTCTTAATCACGCCTCTTTTTCGTCGTGGATGGTGATTAGAATCTTTCTGAAGATAACGATCAGTGTGTGTGTCTTTTCTATAGACTTTATGACCCAATGATCCGTCCTCTCGTCTAATAACCGTCAAATCTAAAATGTTCAGTTGACCATTGGTTTCCTTTTCCATAGTGAATTGAATTCTAGGATTGATGCTATTCAGATGTAACACGAAGGCATCCAGCTCCTCTTCGCCGTGTGTCCATATAACATTAATGTCTTTGACATATTCCAGACGAAAATCCGTCTCAGGGATTGTATATTTGTATTTACATTGAACTTTATTTTTTTACAGTTTATTGATAATTTCATTCAGTTGAGTTCCATGGGGAGGCCAAGCCAGTGAATCATGTCCAGTTTTAAAGGGTGGTGAGTGGTGCCGAGTCCATGTTAGATGCAGAATGAGATTTCGGGGCACCCATCTATTACACTGTCAGTGGCCGCGCGGTGGCTGTCTGCGGACCCCGTTGCGTTGGTACCTGGGACTGGACACTCGGGCCGAGGTGAGGCGCGCACCAAGGGGCGTCGAAATTTGCGTCGTGATCGCCCAGGGAACGGCAGAGCCACATCAAGACGTACCGGTAGGTTCAATTCAATGAACGACCCGCGGAGGAATACTTACTGCACAAACGGCTATGTGGGCGTGTTGCGCGGGGACGGTCGTCATTGGACTGCACTGAGCGAGAGGACAGTTCTTCGAAGCTATCTTGCCGCCGTGTCCGCGTATTGGAGGAAAATTGGCGCCTAGAGAGCGATTGGCTCTTGCTTTCTAGTGAGGAGGTAGCCTCGCGTTTTGCGAGCAGAGTGCGGATCAGCACCCCAGAAAGCATTCCACCTCAGGCAGCCGACAAGAACGGTCGGCTCGACTTACGTACTAACTTGTGTGTGTTTTGACACTTCGGTTATTTTTCCACCTGTTGTTTGGAGTTTCAGATTCACTTTTCAGACACCGTCCGAAACTTGTGTCTGTCAACCTGAGTATCATAGAGGTGTGAATAGGCTCAGCCAGTTTGAATCAGCAGCACCGACGCGCTGATAACGTTATTCCTAGCTCTGGTGTCAATGGAAAACTCGACAATCGTATGTCTAGTACACATAGTCTGAGTGGGCGAGACATAAAATGTTCAAATGTTTGTATAGCTTATGGGACTTAATGACGGGGTCATCAGTCCCTAAATTTACAAACTACTTATGAACTAGCTAATACTAAGGACGGCACATATATCCATGCCAGAGGAGGGGATTCGAACCCCCGACCGTAGTGGCCGTGCAGACCGTGACTTGAGTGCCTCAGTCCCCCGGCCACCGCGGCCGGCGGTGAGACATAGCCGCGCCTGTGGTTTCGTTAGACACTGTGTGCTTACCGTGGACACAGAGGCTTGATAAGTTTTTTCTTTCGATCGGACTGCGATTTGCAGCGCCTGTGGTTTCGTTAGACACTGTGTGCTTACCGTGGACACAGAGGCTTGATAAGTTTTTTCTTTCGATCGGACTGCGATTTGCAGCGCCTGTGGTTTCGTTAGACACTGTGTGCTTACCGTGGACACAGAGGCTTGATAAGTTTTTTCTTTCGATCGGACTGCGATTTGCAGCGCCTGTGGTTTCGTTAGACACTGTGTGCTTACCGTGGACACAGAGGCTTGATAAGTTTTTTCTTTCGATCGGACTGCGATTTGCAGCGCCTGTGGTTTCGTTAGACACTGTGTGCTTACCGTGGACACAGAGGCTTGATAAGTTTTTTCTTTCGATCGGACTGCGATTTGGAGCACTCCAACGCACTGCCGCCGCCGTCCCAGTTTCAGCGACGCTCGCTCCAGCAGCATTTGGCTGAGTATTGCTGGCAACAGCTTAGCAGGGCGAGAGTTAGGATTCTTCCTTTTGACGGTTTTCTTAAACATCGTTTTATATGGAAAGCGCTCGTCAATATAAAACGCTCCCTTGGTCTCCGTATCGTGTCGTGAGTTATTTGCCGTTGTCCGAAACTGCAGTTATAGTAGAAACATGCCAGTCACTCACAGTTTGTGATTACATTAATGATTAACAGTGAGAAAACCCGCTTGAGCGCTCTTTGTCAAATTTTTCCTCAATTCATGACTGCGATGCCTTCTATGGAGGAAACTGTCAACTAAATGCTTAGAAAAGACTCCAATGCATACGATATGGTGTTGCATCTGTCAACTAGAAGTATGTCTGAAAGATTAACAAAAAATTGCGTTGCCAAACGGCAACACCATGCAGTGTAGGGTTAAAATTGCATGCTTTCGGTACGTTTTTGAAATTTGATCGAAGCTTTCTTCGAACATTTCTGCAAGCGAATCGTCTGAGTCAGCAGATCTTTAAAAGAACCAATTAGTAATTTATTTTGGTGGTCAGGTATAACTTTTACCCATACCAACTTACAGGAGCAATCTGCTTCAATTTCGCTATAGGGTAAACCCCCTGTGATAGCAATAAATACGCCACCACCTATTTTATTCAATCTATCTTTCCTGAACACCATTCGCCCCTTTGTAAAAAATTTCTGCTGAACTTATTTCCGGCTTTAGCCAGCTTTTGGTACCTATAATGATTTGGGATTCAGTACTTTGTATTAACGCTTGGAGCTTTGGTACTTTCCACATACACCTACGACAATTTACAACTATTAGACCAATGGTTTTTAGATGTGTGTTTGTCCTATTTTTGACCTGTACCCTTTGACATTGAAACCCTCTCTGTGCGTTCCCGAGGCCATCTAACGTACTAAACCGCCCAGTCCACGCCATACAGCTCCCTCTTCCCGTGTAGCTGCTTCCTGCATGTAGTGGACACCTGACTTATTCTGCGAAACCACGATGGTGCAAGTCGAGAAATCAGCATCCCACACTGTCGCAGAACCGTCTGAGCCTCTGATTCGGACCCTCCACCCGGCTCTCTACCGAGGTCCACAGTAGGTCCTGTCAACTATGCTGCAGATGGTGAGCTCTGCTTTCATCTTGAAAGCATGACTGGCAGTCTTTTACCACTTCATATAGCCGCTCAAAAACTGAGAGAATCTCTTCAGATCCAAACCGACACACATCATTGGTACCGACGTGAGTCACGACCTGAAGACGGCTGCACCCCGTACCCTTCATGGCATCTGGAATGACTCGTTCCACATCTGGAATGACTCCACCCTGTATGCACACGGAGTGCACGTTGACTTTCCCTCTTTGGCAGCCATCTGCCTAAGGGGCTCCATTACCCTCCTAACGTTGGAGCTCCCAACTACGAGCAAACTCACCCACTGTGGAAGCCCAGATTTTGTAGGCTGCCCGATGACTTCAGAATGAGCGACTCCATCCGGCTCAGAAACATTGTCCGTAACAGATAGCGCCTCGAACCTATTCGCAAGACGAAACGTGGTGCCTCACGTTGGATCCCCTCGAATGTCTTACGCTGCCCGCCACCCACTGGTGCGACCTCCCACGTAAACACGACTGGGGTGTCTGCCACATTGCTAGCAGTATCAGCGCATGTCGATGGCGGCAGGCCGATCGGTGGACACGCCGGTCATCCGTTCGTTTCCCACGACCAGCCGATAACAACGGCGCCCCTCCAAAGCAGTCTCAAGCTGTGCAACCGATGTTAGCACAGCTTGAAGCTGGGAACCAAGTTTCACCAGCTGAGTCTGCATCTTCACACAGCGGTCACAGTCCCTATTCATGATTACAATACCCAGAAAAAACGGTAATTTCCAAGAATGCTTGCAATCGAAGTAGCTCAGCTGAAATATATATCGATCGTGCATCACTAAATCGATAACTCGATTACCGACACATGGCTTATGAAGTGTGTTTCGTTTGTAGACGTGAGAAAGTATTTTATTGGATTTTGAAGTTGTGTTCTTATGATTTAAAAGACTTTTTCAATCAAAGTTACGTAAACGAAAAAAAATTACTGTCATAACCATTTAGTGATTGGTTCTACATGTAGTACTTTAAAATCGCTACGAAATGTCGTCAGTAAAGTACTACGAGATGAAAAAAGTACAGAGGGAGTTTCTTTCCCTTTACGTAGCTTCCACTGCAGAGTTTTTAAGTGTTAACAAATCAATATGATTGGCGAATAAATTACGCTCAATTTCCATTATGTAAAATAAATTTCACACCGATGTAGTGACTGCATCTCATTGTACTTTTCAGAAGCTGGTCTGTAGTGATTTATTATGCCATGAAAGTCGTATGTACAATTTTTATTTTTTTTTTTAAATATAAAAAAGGTGTTTTGTCCTCCCTCAACTTAGAAATATATACTGTATGTGGATACCTAATTTGTATCCCAAATTACATTACAGTGCATATAATCAGGAACATTCGATTTTCTATGTAAATGTCACGATTTCCGATTATTTTATTACATAGATATGTTTTATCACAGCTTCAGTTTACGTCACTGACGTTGGAGCAATGACATTTACACTAAAGTTCGTCAAAAACTTTGAGCTATTTCCGAGGAATACGTCACGATTCTGCTATAAAGTGTTCAGGGCAGAATTATTTGCACGTAATTATACTTTTGTAAGCATTCATATTCATTTCGATGATTAGTGACCACGTAATAGATTTACAGTTGCACGTTCGATATATATCGTTTCAGGCTGAGCTACTTCGATTGCAAGCATTCTTGGAAATTACCAGAAAAACTAACGACTAGAAACACGCGATGTAGACTCGGCAGTGGGTAACTAAGGTAAACGAAGACGACTAGAGCTGGTACTAAAAGAAAACGAAAAGAAAACAGACCACTGTCAGGATTCACACAGCGGAAGAATACACTTACCAGCTACTTTATGCGAATCTGAATCTAATATACATGTGCGCACAGAATAAATTTACAAATTATACAGGTTATACTTACATTTTGGTAGATAAAAAACTGTTTGGATATAGATAGAAATATTTAATACACTTATGATCTAAACAAGTGAGTAAGCAGAGGAAATACTACAGCAGAAGCAATTATCAAAGATAGCTTGTAGGAGGTAGCATACAGAAGAAGGATATCAAATAGCCGCCCGCGGTGGCCGAGCGCTCTGCGGCGCGCCAGTCACAGTCTGCACAGCCACTACGGTCGGGGGTTCGAATCCCCCCTCGGGCATGGATATTTGTGCCGTCCTTAGTATTAGCTAGTTAATAAGTAGTTTGTAAGTATAGGGACTGATGACCCCGTAGTTATGTTCCATAAGCTTAACAAACATTTGAACATTTGACATCAAATGGCGAAAAAGAATAAAATAAAAATTTGGGCGAAGAAAGAAATAAGGAAATAGATGAAACGGAGCAATAGAAAGAAGCTGAGGAATTATAGAGAGCAAGTATTTGTACTTACAGAAGTTAGTGGAGACGCTGAAGATGAAGTGAGTAATAGTGTCGTAGAAATGAGGACTACAGTTCTTTTTTAGCGATAGGGGAGCTTTTCAGGCGATAAGATATAGTTTTTTACTTGCTTCTTAAAGACGAAATAATTTTCCATGTTTCGAAGGTGAAGAGGTAATTTATTCCAGAGGTGTATGGCTGTCAGAGAGAATGGATTTACAAAGGTCTTAGTCTTATGCACTTCCAGTAGCTTGAACAGATCAGACCTTGCTGGATGAGAAATGCTTAATATATGATGAGAGGTACTGAGGTGGCTGCGACCTAAGAAAACGGTGTAGAAGACACAGTTTGTGGTATTCGCAATGCTTGTCTGTCTCATCCACATTCGCGAGGCATTTGAAGGACTAAAGTGACCAAATAGGCAAACGGAGGCCTAATAAATACAATGAACCGTACTAAGTCGTCAAAGCTAAATAAAGAGGAAATAATTAACACAAACATGAAGGCAAAAAAATTCAAAACTAATTCCGCGAAAGAAATATTTGAGGAGGCTCAACGAGAAGAGACACGAAATAGGACACGAAATAGGAAACATTTATAAAATGAGACGTCACTTTAAAAACAACCGTAAGTACAATACGAATATACGGAAAATTAAGAATTAATATCTATGGTATACAAGAAAGTGAGTGGTTAGTTTTCCTTGCTACTGCAAGAAATGCCTAGATGAGACCCCATGATAATCGCATCTTCATGCAGAAAATAATTTGTAGTCGTCATCCCTTGCTTTATTATAAGGTTCCACGATTTACCTTACGCCGTTACATGACAGTTTCTGGGTAACGAGAATGCCACCACTGATGATTCAACAAATAACACTACTAAGAGTACGTGCCTAACTCTACATCTACATGGGATACTCTGCAAATCACATTTAAGTGCCTGGTAGAGGGTTCATCGAACTACCTTTATACTATTCATCTGACATTCCATTCTCGAATAGCGCGCGGGAAGAAAAACATCGGAATCTCTCCGTTCGAGCTCTGACTCGTATTTTATTCTGATGATCCATTTGTACCTCTGTAGGGGGCAGTCAACAATATATTCTCACATTAGGAGGAGAATGTTGGCGATTGGAGTTTTTTAAATAGCCCACGCCAGAGCGATAAACGCCGTTATTGTAATGATTCCCATCCCAGATCCTGTATCATTTCCGTGACGCTGTCTCCCCTATAACGTGATAATACAAAATGTGCGGCCCTTATTTGGACTCTTTCAATGGCTTTCGTCAAACCAACTTGATAAAGAGCCTACACTGGGCTGCAATACTTCACATAGGTACGGACAAGCGTGGTGTATGCAGTCTCTTAAGTAGTTCTGTTGCATCTATCAAGTATTCTGCCAATAAAACGCAGTCTCTGGTTTGCCTTTCCTACGACATTATCTATGTGTTCTTTCCAGTTTGTCTGATGTAATAGTAAATCCTAGGTATTTAGTGGCGTTTACGGCCTTCACTTTTGATTGATTTGTGTTGTAAACAAAGTTTAACGGATTTATTTTCGTACTCATGTGGCCGACTTCACACTTCTCATTATTTAGAGTCAACTGCCAATTTTTACACCAAACTCATATCTTATTTAGATCGTTCTGCAGTTGGTTTTGATCTTCAGATGATATTACTAGACGGTAAATGACGGCGTCATCTGCAAACAACCTAAGAGAGCTGCTCAGATTTTCTCTCAGATCGTTTATGTAGATAAGGAATAGCAGAGGACCAGTGACACTACCCTGTGGAACACCGGATATCACCTCTGTTTTAGTCGATGCCTTACCATCGATTACTATGAACTGTGTCCTCACTGACAGGAAATCCCCTATCCAGTCACAAATCTGGGACGATACTTACCATAACATAGACGTGTTTGCAGTCGCAAGTACGAAGATTATGCAGATGATCCTGAATGATCGGAACATGTTAATGAAAGAGAAACTGTTGAAACTGTTGGTTGGTAATCAGACAATAAATTATTTAAAATAACACTGTTACAGGAAGCTTTACAAGTTTTACATTTATAATTGGGTTGACTGGATTTGTTCTCATGTCTTAGTTTTTAAAAGTTTTTTTTAAGTATCCCAATATGCATTCACACAAACCAGAAAAACTGTGAAATGTCACACGTGCGTGTTCTTTGCTGAGATATTTGTAAGCCATATAGCCGTACATAATACAACTCGCGTTCGGAGTGACGTAACACACTGGACTCGCATTCGGAAGGATGGTGGTTCAAATCCACCTCCGACCATCCTGATTTAGGTTTTCCGTGATTTCCCTAAATCACTCCAGGCAAATGCCGGGATGGTTCCTTTCATAGGGCACGGCCTATTTCCTTCTATATTTTCCCCAAACTTTCCGAGCGTAAGGTCCGTCTCTAATGACCACGCTGTCGACGGGACGTTAAACTCCAAGCTTCCTTCCTTCGGAGTGACCCCATGCGACTGGTGGCGTTACAGTTGGCCAGCCGGGAGTTTCGGGTCGCCTCATTATCGAGACCGCGCTCTCGGAATACTGTAAGGCCCTATTAACACGATGATACTCAAATCGCGTCTCCAGTTACCTGACAACCAGGAGACTGGGAGACTGTACTACTCGAGTAGCACATCACATTCACACAGGCACGACTCTGGTTTCTCATACTGCCAAGTCGCTTGCGATGTGAAATGCAATTAAAATCAATTCCATTGGTTGAGGGTGACAGAAGCGCCCTTTTTGTGTACCTTTCTGCCTTTACATCCACATCTACATAGATACTCTGCAAATCACATTTAAGTGCCTGTCAGAGGGTTCATTAACCACTTTCATAACTTTTCTCTACTGTTCCATTCTCTAATAGCGCGCGGGAAGAAAAAACACCTAAATCGTTCCGTTTTCGATCTGATTTCTCTTATTTTATTGGGATGGTCATGTCTCCCTAAGTAGGTGAGTGCTAGCAAAATATTTTCACATTCAGAACTAAAAGTCGGTGATTGAAACTTCGCAAACAGATCACGCCGCAATGAATAACGTTTTTCTTTTAATGATTTCCACTCCAATACGTGCAACATTTCCGTGACGCTTTCCCCCCCGTAACGTGATAAAACAAAACGAGCTGCCCTTCTCTGAACCTTCTCAATATCTTCCGTCAGTCCCACCTGGTGAGGGTCCCACAAGGGGCAACAGTACTCCAGGAGAGGACGCACAAGTGTGATGTAGGCAATCTCTTTGGTGGAGCTGGTGCATCTTCGAAGCGTTCTGCCAATGAAACGTAACCTTTGATTCGCCTTCCCCACAATATTTTCTATGTGTTCTCTCCAGTCAAAGTTATTCGTAATTGTAACTCCTAGGTATTTGGTAGAATTTACCTTAATGTTTGACTGATTTATCGCGTAATTGAAGTTCAGTGGATTTCTTTTAGTGGTCATGTGTATTACTTCACACTTTTCTTTATTTAGTGTCAGTTGCCAATTTTCGCACCAAGTAGAAATTTTGTCTAAATCGTTTTGCAGTTGCTTTTGATCCTCTGTTGACTTCACTAACCGATAAACGACAGCATCATCCGCGAACAGTGTAAGGGAGCAATTCAGATTGTCTCCTAAATCGTTTATAAACACGAGGAAGAGTAGGGGACCTATAACGCTTCCCTGTGGAACGCCAGATATCACTTCTGTTTTACTCGATGACTTACCGTCAATTACAACGAACTGTGTCCTTTCTGATAGGAAATCGTGAATCCAATCGCACAATTGGGAAGATATTCCATAAGCACGCAATTTCATTAGAAGCCGCTTGTGGGGTACAGTATCAAAAGCCTTCCGGAAATCCAGAAATATGGAATCGATCTGAGATCCCTTGTCGATGGCACTTAACACTTCATGTGAATAAAGGGCAAGCTGTGTTTCGCAAGAGCGATACTTTCTGAAACCGTGTTGACTATTGGTTAATAGGTCGTTCTCTTCGAGGTAGTTCATAATATTCGAACAAAGTATATGTTCCAAAATCCTACTGCAAATCGATGTCAATGAGATAGGCCTGTAATTTTGGGAATCACTCCTATTGCCTTTCTTGAATATTGGAGTAACCTGGGCAACTTTCCAATCTTTGGGTACAGATCTTTCGCTGAGTGAAATATAGTACAATATCTACTGACTGTAGCAGTGACGATGACATTATAATAATTTTATTATAGCCGCCAGTACATGCAGATAAGCCCAAAAATTTGCGCTTGTGAATTTTTTATATCTAGCTCAATATGAGTAACATTAAAACGAAAACCGTATGGCACAGGCATTAGATAACTGAGATAGGAATACTTCACCAAGTCACTTGGAATTTTCTTGCACTACAAGTGAGATGAACTGTTGTGTGATTATTCTAATCAACATGTACCTTCTATTTTTATCAACTCCATGCACCCCAAGTTCTTCGTTTTACGAGGCGTGTTTTTTAAGTAAGTACCGTTTTGAAATTAAAAAAAGGCATGCTAAGATACCTCAATAATTTTATTTTTACATGAATGCCTGTAACTTAATGTACTTTTCACATAATTTCGTCAATATTGAGGCACTTGTCATAACGTTGTACCAGTTTTTGAATACCCACCTCATAGAAGTCTGCCGCCTGACTTGTTAACCACTGCATCACAACTGTTTTGACTTCGTCATTGTCTTGAAAACCGCCCAGGTATTTCTTCAAGTCAGGAACAGATAATAATCAGCTCACGGTACTTACTTTAAAAAAGAAACCTCGTACATTGTATACGTATTGTCATAGTTATTTAAAATTCACGAACACAAATTTGTAGATCTTCTACATCTACATACATACTCCGCAATTCACCGTAAGGTGCGTGGCGGAGGGTACACTGTACCACTACTAGGCATTTCCTTTCTTATTCCACTCCCAAATTGAACGAGGAAAAAATAATGCATATATGCCTCCGTACGAGCCCTAATTTCTCTTATCTTGTCTTTGTGATCTTTACGCGAAATGTAAGTAGGCGGCAGCAAGATCGTACTACACTCAGCTTCAAATTCCGGCCCTCTAAATTTACTTAACAGAAATTCACGAAAAGAACGTCGTCTTTCTTCCAGCGATCCCCAATTGAGTTGCCGGAGCATTTCCGTGGCACTCGCGCATTGGTCGAACCTACCGGTAACAAATCTAGCTGCTCGTCTCTGAACCGCCTCTATGTCTTCCTATAAACTGACCTGCTGCGGGTCCCAAACACTTGAGCAATACTCAAGACGTGGTCGTACAAGCGATTTATACGCGGTCTCCTTTACAGATGAAGTACATCTTCCCAAAATTCTCCCAATAAACCGAAGTCGGCTGTCCGCCTTACAACTGTCCTTACATGTTCGTTCCATTTCATATCGCTCTGCAATGTTACGCCTAGATATTTGAACGACGCGACAGCATCAAGAAGCTCACTACTAATGCTGTATTCCAACATTATAGGATTGTTTTTTCTACTCATGCGCATCACCTTACATTTTTCTACATTGAGCGCTAGCTGCCAATCTTCGCACCAACTAGAAATTTTGTCTAAGTCATCCTGTATGCTATTACAGTCAGTTACAGACGACACCCTCCCATACACCACAGCATCATCAGCAAACAGCCGCAAATTACAACTTACTCTGTCCATCAGATAATTTATACAGATAGAAAATAATAGCGGTCCTATCACACTCCTCTGGGGCACGCCTGACGATACACTCGTCTCTGATGAACACTCGCCGTCGTGAACAACGTACTGCGTTCTACTACTTAGGAAGTCTTCCAGCCAGTCACAAATCTGTGAACCTATTCCATAAGCTCGTATCTTCGTTAACAGTCTGCAGTGTGGCACCGCGTCGAACGCCTTTTTGAAGTCGAGAAAAACACTATCCGCCTGTTGCCCTTCGTCCATGGCCCGCAAGATGTCATGTGAAACGGGCAAGCTGAGATCCACATGAACGATGTTTCCTAAACCCGTTGCTGATTCATGGAATGAAGCTTTTCCGTTTCAAGGAAATTTACTATATTGGAACTGAGAATATGCTCCAAAATTCTACATGAAATTGATGTCAACGATATTGGCCTGTAATTGTATGGGTCAGTTCTCTTTCCTTTCTTATACACTGGAGTCACCTGCGCTTTTCTCCAATCACTAGGAACTTTGCGCTGAATTAAAGATTCGCGATAAATGCAAGCTAAGTAGGGGGCCAACACCGCAGAATAGTCTTTGTAAAACCGAACTGGTATTCCATTCGGACCAGCAGACTTTTTCGTATTTAGCTCTCTCAGCTGCTTCTCTACACCGGAAATACCTAATGCTATGTTCCCCATTTCGGAATTAGTACGTTGATCAAATGATGGTACATTTGTGCGATCCTCCTGCGTGAAATATTTCTTAAAGGTTAAATTTAGAACTTCAGCTTTCTGTTTGCTTTTTTCTATTACTGCCCTGGAATGATCAATGAGTGACTGGACAGTGGGCTTTGACCCGCTTATCGATTTTACATAGGACCAGAATTTTTTCGGGTTCTCGGAAAGATCTTTAGCTAAGGTATGGCTGTGATAATTATTGTATGCTTCGCGCATCGATCTTTTTATAGACGCACGAATCTCTACTAACTTTTGCCTGTCATCATTTGCGTGTTCTTTTTTGAATCGAGAGTGCAACAGCCTTTGCTTTCTCAGCAGCTTTCTAACATTATTATTATACCACGGTGGATCTTTTCCATCCTTAATCATCTTTACTGGCACATATTTCTCTAACCCTTTATTTACAATGCACTTAAATTTAGTCCACAATTCCTCTAAATCCATAGTCCCGGAATTAAACGATGCCCATTCATTTTCTAAGTGGGATAGTAACATTTCCTTATCGGCTCTTCCCAACAAAACCACGCTCCTAGCCTTCTTGATTGGTTTATGAACTTTGGTCACCATCGACGCTATGACGATATCATGATCACTCTTTCAGTATGGTGTTATGAATTTGTTATGGATTAGGATAAATTATACTTTTTAGTCGATTTTAAAAGCATATTTAAATATTTCTTTAAATAAAACAACGATGTTCCAATTTTTTGTCTTGTGCATGTGAAATTTTTAATAGATTTCAAACATTAAGATGTGTTACCGCAGACATGTGGTAACTTTCAGGTTAAATTCAGTTTTCTTCTGCGAGTCAATCAATTTATTTCTTTCTCCTGTCTATGGTTTACCTCGTGAGAAGACCGTGAAGGTAAAAACTAGACAGATTCGAGGTCGCGTGGCGTTTACCATTAAACATTTTTATTGCAAAACATTTGTGACAGAGGTATAGAAAGTGCCCTCGACCAATCACCCGATAACAAATAGTTTCAACATGTTCAAAGCTACTGAATGTTTCACGTCTATAACTCATCGGAAAAGTAGCAAACATTTTCTACCTCGAATTTCAAATTAAAACCTTTTCCTACTTTGCGCAACGAAATGGTACGAACGCAACCAAGAGACTGGGAGACTCCACGACCAGCATGTCGAGTCTCGTAGCCGATTAGCGGCGACTCTGCGACGCCGCTACTCAATACTCAAGTATCCCCGTGTGAATGGCCCCATTTAACTACATCTGCTGCATCTCTTGGTCGCACAGTATCTCAGACGCTTGGCGACTAGAGTATCCCGTGTGAATGGCACCATTTAACTACATCTGCTGCGTCTCTTGGTCGCACAGTATCTCAGACGCTTGGCGACTAGAGTATCCCCGTGTGAATGGCCCCATTTAACTACATCTGCCGCGTCTCTTGGTCGCACAGTATCTCAGACGCTTGGCGACTAGAGTATCCCCGTGTGAATGGCACCATTTAACTACATCTGCTGCGTCTCTTGGTCGCACAGTATCTCAGACGCTTGGCGACTAGAGTATCCCCGTGTGAATGGCACCATTTAACTACATCTGCTGCATCTCTTGGTCGCACAGTATCTCAGACGCTTGGCGACTACAGTATCCCCGTGTGAATGGCACCATTTAACTACATCTGCTGCGTCTCTTGGTCGCACAGTATCTCAGACGCTTGGCGACTAGAGTATCCCCGTGTGAATGGCCCCATTTAACTACATCTGCCGCGTCTCTTGGTCTCACAGTATCTCAGACGCTTGGCGACTAGAGTATCCCCGTGTGAATGGCGGCCCCATTTAACTACATCTGCCGCGTCTCTTGGTCGCACAGTATCTCAGACGCTTGGCGACTAGAGTATCCCGTGTGAATGGCACCATTTAACTACATCTGCTGCGTCTCTTGGTCGCACAGTATCTCAGACGCTTGGCGACTAGAGTATCCCCGTGTGAATGGCCCCATTTAACTACATCTGCCGCGTCTCTTGGTCGCACAGTATCTCAGACGCTTGGCGACTAGAGTATCCCCGTGTGAATGGCACCATTTAACTACATCTGCTGCGTCTCTTGGTCGCACAGTATCTCAGACACTTGGCGACTAGAGTATCCCCGCGTGAATGGCACCATTTAACTACATCTGCTGCATCTCTTGGTCGCACAGTATCTCAGACGCTTGGCGACTAGAGTATCCCCGTGTGAACAGGGCCTAATCTCTCAGGCAGCATTCTCGCTAGTCAGTTCTGCCTTCGAGAACGAGCAATCATACGGCGACAACTGACGGCCTCTACTCTCTATTACTCACATACTACTTTTCTGATGTGTGTGTATCAGAACATCATATGCTCGTTATAATACCTGTTTATTTTTCTGGGGTACGTCTCTGCTCCATACTAAGCTTCTTACACTCTGAACGAGTTCATGAACCTGTCTTTCATCTTTCGTCGATCTCCCTGTCATTTCTTCCACTACCTTCAAAAACGCTCCCCAGGTACTTAAACTGTCTACATTCCTCAAGTCCTCGTACCCTATCATTAGATCTGTTGCAGCTCCTCCCTCATTCATTGATGTCACCATCACTTCTCTCTTCTTTCCATTCAATTTCAAACCTTACTTCCTTACTGCCTCTTCCCATAGGCCGCATTCAATCTGTTCTGGACCTCTTCTTCTCCGTTAACACACAGCGTTACATCGTCCGCAAACACCATTTGCTCTCATATTTCCTTAACCTATTTGCAGTGCCACTTGTGCCATTATCTCGTCCATAAGAGTCATGAAAATTAGAGGAGAGAGAGCAGTTCCCTGTTTCAGTCAATTTTTCTGTCCCAATTAGTCCGTTGTGTCTCCTACTATAAAGCACGACAGCTCGTGTCGGAGTTACGAGTCCTCTGCCGAGCATTGACGTATGTGTTGCTTTAGTAAGTCTCGGGACCGATGACCTCGTCAGTTTGTTTTGTTTGTAAATCTATCGGACCAAACTGCTTGGTCATCAATCGTTAGCTTACAAACTACTTCAACTAAGGCAAACTAACCTAAGGAGAAACACACACACCCATGCCCCAGTGAGGACTCGAACCTTCGACGGCGAGCAACCGCGCGCTCCGCAGCGAAGCGCTTTGGACCACTCGGCTACTTCAGCGTGGCTCAGCAGTTTGGTCCCTTAGATTTGCAAACATTTTGACATTTTGTCTCTTTCTAATTTCATAAAGCTGGCACTTGCTTTGTACATCTCCTTCATTCTCCCTACAGTTTTACTTCGCCGGTAGCGGTGGCCGAGGAACTGAGGCGCATCAGTCACGGTCTGCACGGCCTCTACGGTCGGGGGTTCGAATCCCCCTCGGGCATGGATATTTGTGATTTGTGCCGTCCTTAGTATAAGGTAGTTCATAAGTAGTTTGTAAGTTTACGGACTGGTGACCCCGTAGTCAAGTCCCATTAAAAAAAAAAAAAAAAAAAAAAAAAAAAAAGAAAGAAAGTGGTACTTCAAAATCCTCTCACCTTGCTCCTCTTTACACTGTCATACGCCTTTTCTATATCGTGTTGAAAACCTTCACCATACGTTTTCCATATTCACAGTGCTTCTCTTGAAGACCCATATTAGATCTTACTGCTCTAAACATGTGTTATTGCTCTCTCAAGACCATTTCACTCTTTTTAGTTCTCTCCTCCTTAAAATATACTCAAATATCTTGGCAGTAAAGCACTTCATTCTGATTGCTCTTTAATTCAGAACCAATTTTCTGCTTCCCTGTTTGATTAGAGGTACAAGTACTCCTCTAACCCAGTCTTCAGGGGCATTTCTTTCTTGTCACACTATTTTCATGAGTCGATAGATCCACTGTTCTCATACAATTCCAGCTGACTGTACAAACTCTACATTTACTCCATCCATTCCCGGCGTTTTCTCTCCTTTCAGTGCTCTTATCGCTTCATCCTTTTCGGTCAAAGCTGGGTACGTCTCCTCTTCCTCAACGCCAGTCCCCCAATTCCTCATTTTCTCCTCCGTATTTGCATTTCGGTTAACTCTCCCTGCGTTTTTGGTAGTGGTAGCACAAACACAATCATTAACCCAGCACAAGGAAGATATGGCAATTCTTCCTTACCCTCCACTCGGGTAATGATTGCATGACGCATCCAGGTTGCGGACGTGGTCATGGGCATTCTCCATTTCAGTAAGCCGAAACGGCTGAATGGCAAAGTCCATGTGAGAACCCAGTCCTGCAGGGTGTAGTTACACAATTCATGCCCACGGTTACCAGTAAAGACCTTGAAGGCATCTACAGCAGAAAAGTAGTTCTTCGGTATCCGCATCAGTAGTTCAGTCGACCTGACTACCATACAGGGGTCCCGGGTTCGTTTTCCCAGCAGAGAACAGGGTGTCGTGTTGTCCTCATCATCGATACGAAAGTCACCCACGTGGTTTCAAGTACAAAGATTTGCATTAAGCGACCGAGCTACCCCAGATAGTGTCTACTGTCCAATAATGCCGTACAGCCATTTCATTTCAATTCAGTTCGTTGGTATGGTGCAGATGGCTTAGGAGTCAAACTATTCTCCAAGGGGTTAAATCGAGGTCACCCCTGCATTGTGGAGAATACAGATCTTCAAACTTCAATGAAATTCTGTGTTAGGCTTAGCAAGCCGAAAGAATGTTACCTCAAGTGCTGCTTTTAAACATGATCAAGCATCTGATAGCATTTAAAGTGTTTCTCTTACAAAATTTAAATATTTCCTTTAGCTTTGGAATATTTTCTGAATAAGAATATTTGCATGTTAAACTCGTTGTTATGAACTTTATTCTGACACTTTACTTTCACTTTTCAACTTTAAGAGAATATTTAACAGTTTTGTTGTCACACATAATGATTGTTCAAATGTTTGTGCAGCTAATGGGACTTAAGTACGGGGTCATCAGTCCCTAAACTTATAAACTACTTATGAACTAGCTAAGACTAAGGACGGCACAAACATCCATGCCCGAGGGGGATTAGAACCCCCGACCGTAAAATCGCAAGAGTCATCTACACGCACCACCGAAAGTAAAGGGTCTGTCAACAGTAGAATATTCCTAGATTGTTTATATTCGCAACCAACAACACGAAAAATTGTGCAGAGGCACGAAAAATTTAAAATGCAACAGACCGACCTCTATCTCTTTTTAGGGTAAATCAAGATACTGAGCATAAACATTCACATCACAACCAACGGATGATATTCTAGTATGACACCGACTCGTAGTGGCCGTGCAGAACGTAACTGGCGCGCCGCTGAACGCTCGGCCACTGCGGCTGGCCACATAATGATTCTTACATTCGAAGTACGTGGCGTACTAATGGCCAAGAGAAAACTACGAGTCTGCAGGTTAGTTAGGGATTAATCTGCTAGCAGTGAGTACCGTTTTTCCAAGCTGCGGTGTTCGTGTCCACAGCAAGTAAAAGTTGAATCGGCGGAGGCGAGGCAGGTGACGTGTAATCGACAGAGCCAGAAGAGTAAAGGCAACCGGTGGAGATGACGTGGACACGTCAGACAGAGCCCCTTAGATGTAACAGAGTTTCGGTTTGACGCCAGTCACCTGTGATCCTGTTAAAATATTGCAAAAAACAGAATGATACTTTCACTCTACAGTGGAGTGGGTGCTGATATGAAACTTCCCGGCAGATTGAAATTGTGTGCCTGAACCGGTACTGTAACCTGGGACCGTTGCCTTCCGCGGGAAAGCGCTCTACCGACTGAGCTATCTCGGCACGCTTCACAGTCCGTTCTCAAAACTTCAGAGTGAAAGTTTCATTCTGGAAACATCCCTTAGGCTGTGGCTAAGCCATGTCTCCACCATATCCTTTCTTCCAGGAGTGCTAGTTCTTCAAGTTTCGCAGAAGTACTTCTGTGAAATTTGGAAAGTAGGAGGCGAGGTACTGCCAGAAGTAAAGTTGTGAGGACGGATTGTGAAGCGTGCCGGGACAGCTCAGTCGGTAGAGCGCTTTCTCGCGAAAGGTAATGGTGCCAGGTTCGAGTCCCGGTTTCGGCACACAATTTTAATCTGTCAGTAAGATTCATTGCAAAAACAGTTTGGCAGGCTGGATAGGCGTGTTAACTCGTTTCCCTTGTGGAAGTAGAGTATCCCTGATAAGTCGCTCTGCCGAATTAATAAAGTTATCTTTATGTACAGTAATTTATTGCCCTAAAATCAGTACAAATTTATCGTTTAACTTCGTGACAGAATAATGTTGATACTAAATTGACATGATCAGTGTCCTACTCCAAGTATCACAATACTTCGCATCTGCATGACTTCGTGATTGAATTAATTGCTGGTGATTTAAGAAATTCTTTATCAATGCACAAAATACTGGTACTTGTCTTGCAGCGCACAATTGTTGTATCCCATATTAAGAATTGAAGAAAATAATAATGATGCTAAATAATATTCTTTTCAAGATTTGCATATCTATGAGTTGATTAGTTTCCAACTAGGTTCCAAATAATTAAAATACGCAAAACGACACTGTATGCCTGCTACATCTTTTTCTAAAGTAAGTAGCACCATCACTCGTACATGAAACTAATTCAAAACCAAAACACATCTCAATGAAAGCAACTGCGCTCTCTGGAAGGTGCTGTCATTTTCCAGGAGCGGATATTCAATTGGGTAAAACACTTTTTTTTCATAATAGACTAGGCTTTTATATTCTGCATGTTTGTTTCACAATAAAAACGGTAACGGTAGAATTTATAAATAAGGAATTTTTCTATGAAAATATAAGAATTGCGATGTAAGAACTTAAAATTACTATTAAAGTGTCTAATATGCTTACAGAAATCGTTTGCAATGATGTATAAGTAATTCATAATTTAGAAAACGAATTTTTGGGTTTAAAAGTGAATAATTGTCCCGAAGTTTGGACTGACACATAAATCCCAGAAAATTCTACAGTTTTACAGAAAATTCGGTATCTGAGTAGTAATGTTTGCTAACTTGGCTGTAGAAATAAATTTGATTTCGAATTCAATGAAATCCAACAGCTGACAATCGTAAAACATGAGAGAATAGCATAAAACTGTTTAATTAAGTAAATTTACTCGTTAGCTGACTTACAACACTCACATATATTATTATCATCCACTACGAATCTTTAAGTATATCGCATACCACGAAATATATGGGAACTCCAATGCTTATGAAAAGTTAATAATTGTTATTAAGGTGATCACCTTTTTACTGCTTCATTCTGTTAATAATGAGTATCTAAACGTTCAAACGTTTGTTAAGCTTAAGGGACTTATCTGCGGGGTCATCAGTCCCTAAACTTACAAATTACTTATGAACTACCATATACTAAAGACGACACAAATACCCATGCCCAAGAGAGCTCGGCCACTGCGGCCGGCTAATGAGTATCTAATGTATTCAATATCTAACATGTCAGTTACAGAATAAATCATACATCTACATTAATCTTCAATTTTCCTTTCGTAGGTCATGAAACGCCCATCGAGAGGCAAAATCAATAGCAAGTGAACTGAGGCGCACTCAGTATACAGTGCTTAGGGGCCTATAGCTAATCGTTTTCTTTAACTTCCGTTGTATAACTAAATTAAATAACAATAGCTTCTGAGGAATGATTTGATTCCGTGACTGCTTCGGTCAGATCAACAAGCTGAACGATAGGACAGGTATGCAACAGACTGACGATATGTGACGAGAGATATGTAGAACGCCTGGCTAGGTCTAAAAGAGGAAATTCTGTATCTTCTCATATTGGGTTGACTGAATCAAAAAATAGTTAAATATAAAACCGAGGGGTAGTATCACTCTTTTCGTAGAGATTTGCTATTACAGGACAACAGAAGAAACTATAGTTCCCTTTAATAAACCATAGCTAATGACTGTATCATGGTGATCTATGAAATTTCGGAAAGAGTTTGGCAGTGCGGTATTTCAAATACCTTGAGGAGTGAAAGGACATTTTATCTGGACAAGTTACGGGGACCGTTGTGTATTTTTTGTATTGGTCTGTACCACCATTATTTGTGGTTTAACTTTATTCTCAGAATGCGCTCAATTTTTTCAGTAAACACGAGGAAGTGAAGCGTCCACGGTATTAAAATGATTGAGAGCGTTTCTAGAAGCTTCCTCCAGGAAGCGAGCTACAGAGATAGAAAGAATTGCCGTTAGAGTTTGCGAGGCACCTGGACTGTCAACGACCGAGACAAAGGCAGCTGACGAGTGGGGCGTCTTTGTACCTCAGGAAGAGAGCCAAATGCCTAATTGCCGCTTTTTGGGTAATTGCGAACATGAATAATCAGAGTCGTATTGTTGCACAGCTGACTGCGGCTTTGTGGCTACGAGTGGCCTTTTTCTCATGGAAGTGGGCCACTTAAGTCGACAGGAACCTGGCACGGCGAGCCGAGCCGGCAGTCTCAAGCATCCGACTTTCCGGAACGCTACGAATTGCGCGTGATTCACTTCTAGGCTAATGCTGTGTTCCTTTTCGCCTCACTTCGTCATTTCTCAAATGTGTAAATGTTTTCAGGAGTACGATGCGAACAAAGCTGTGAACATCAGAACGACGAGCGTAGATTGCTGACAGAGATTACCTACAGAGGTGTGTGAAGAGACGGTACGGAATGGTTATTTACGGTCTTGAATAAACAGAAAATCGGAACCGTTGGATTTGATTCTTGTCTAAACTATTACACGCGAAGTATTCAAGACATGTAAAAGTCATCAACTTCGTTTTATTTTATAGTGCTTTACTGTACACTAGAGTTTGAGTTTATTGAACATCTTCAAGTATTCTGTGGTGGAATGCAACAGATATAAAAACTGCGATATGTAGTTGACTCTTCACATTTAAATGCTTACAAAGTGTTGCGTGATATTCTTGACAACGGTCAGTTAGTTAGGGCTTTTGATACTGGTGACCATAAAATTTTACTAAATAAACTACAATAATTAAGAATAAGACAAATAATTAACATCCGATTCCGAGCATAGTTAAAAATTAGGATACAAACGTTGGGGATAAAGCTTGAAATATGGATAAGCTATTACCGAAATTTTTATCAGAAAAGAAGTACACTCCTGAAAAATGAAAAAAGAACACGATGAATTCCTCAACACAACAGATGGAAATATTATTGGCACAATCTTGAGGATGTATACAACTCATGATGACATAGACAGCGCCATACGTAATAGTCACCACTAATTCGACATTAATACCGTGCATGCGCTCTTTTGCGGCAATGCAATCTGCAGTTTTCCCATGGAAACGATATTTGAGATGCCGAATGTAGTCTTGCGGAATGGCCTGACATACAATTTCCACCTAGTGCCTCATTGGGCCAGATTTAGTTCAGACGGCGCAAGATGACGTTTCAAATGTTCAAATGTTCAAATGTTTGTTAAGCTTAAGGGACTTAACTGCGGGGTTATCAGTCCCTAAACTTACAAACTACTTATGAAGTACCTACAACTAAGGACGGCACAAATATCCATGCCCGAGGGGGGATTCGAACCCCCGACCGTAGTGGCCGTGCAGACCGTGACTGAAGCACCTCAGTCCCCTCGGCCACCGCGGGCGGCGATGACGTTTCATCCGGTCTCAAACATGCCCAATGCGGCACAGATCTGGGGATCGTGCTGCTAAAGGTATTTGACGTACTGCTGGAGCAGCATGTTGGGCGGCAAGGAATACTTGCGGACGTATGTTGTCCTGTCAGAAAAGCATATCGACATGTATCCCGTACCACCCAACGTACTCTTCGAGGTGTGCGTCAACTACCCGAGGCAGCACGAGCTCCAGATCTGTCGGCTGTTGAACATGTACGGGACCAGACACGACCGACACGAAATCTGGACCAACTGAGGCTCCAGGTGGAAAATGCATTGCAGGCACCTCTACGATCGTCTACATGGGAGAAACTCAGCTTGTATTGCCGTAAAGAAGGATATACACTGTACTAGTGTCGACAATGCGCACGCTCTGGAGACTGTACGTACATGCATGCGACTCAGTCTGTGTGATCGTCTGTTGTATACATCCACAAGAAAGTGTCAATAAAATTTCCTCTGCTGGGTAGACGAATTCATGTAATAAATTTACTTTGGGACTAAAGAAACCAACTGAATACGCAAAGATATTAACAGTAATAACGTTATAAAAATCAAATAACATACATTTTACCAATATCGCTATTTGATAGCCTTCAATATAATCGCCCGTCATTTATGACTTTTTTCAAAATATCCGGAAGGCGTTGAATATCATCTGCGCGTCTATTTGTATTGATGTCCCGTTTTAACCACCCAATGAAATGACTGTCATCTCTGGTGTTGTACTGAATCACTCGAAGTGGTTCTGTCATTTCAGCAAAGAGATAGTAATAACACTTCATGTAGGGTGAGGCCCTCGACAGCAGCAGCGGTGGGGCATAGTACATTGTAATGACGAGTGATGTGCCGTTGCAGCGATATCACCTGACACCTGTGATTACGAAGTGAAGGAACCACTGCGACGAATCGATGCAACACCAGAGATGACTTTACTCCTGTCATAGGGCGGTCAATATCGGACATTAACAGAAATAAACGCGTAGATGGTAAACGACGCCTTTCGGACATTTGGCATAAGGTCATATATAACGGGGCGATTTTTTAAGAGAAAAAAATAGTCCTCACTTGTTTCTATCCAGATCTTGAATATTAATTTAAAGTTCCTCGTAGTAGTAAATTAGGCTCATTACACTTCCTGATAAGCATACATGACTTTCATAATTGTGTTAGTTACATTTACGACACTTTAAATCATGAAAAGTGATAACAGTGCGAGACGTAAAGGAAGGTGCCATGCAATGAAGCTGCACTGAAAAGAAAGAAAGCAATCGAACACGCAAAGATATTACCAAGAATAATGTTATAACATATTTTCTCTAAAAAAAGGTTAAGAAGAAGCTGTACCACTGTTGTATGGTTTATTTATTTATTTATTTGCTTTATTATGTAGCACTACTGGTTGGCATGTAATCAGAATATATAAATTTATGTTAGTCATGGGAAATAATGATGAATGATATCGTTTTAAAAATATGCACAATGTAAACAGCGCCCAGAAAATTCTTTTGTTGCGTCAATGTATACCTCTGATTGCCTAGTTTGTGATGTAGATATATTACATAATGATAAATGCTGTATATTAAAAAATACTATGTAAACTACGCCGACCTGTAGCGCTTAGCAACGAGTCGCTGTACAGTAGTGGCCTCCAGTGGCAGTCATGTCTTCCTATGCTGCACGAATAGTAATCCCTGTCATTACTGTATATGACCATGTACAGTTAAGACAACATTTAACCTGGCGTTAATTGTGCATGACTGCGACTCTTAACACCGTGTCGCCTTTTTATACATTTTGGTATGTAAAAGTTCTTTTACGCTTTTGTCTCGTGTAAAGTTGCCTGAGGACTTTACCACATACCTGATTTGTAATTTTATATTTCTTAAATTAATAGGTAATCAGAAGATGGGTTATCCCGAAACGCGTCATGACAAAGAAAAATAAAGAAGTTTACAACAATTTTGTGTATTTCAAGCAATCATTCAGTTTTTTATTTATTTATTTATTTATTTATTTATTTATTTTTTTTTTTTTTTTTTTTTTTTGTAATTCATGGTTTGGACTGCTGTTGTATGTGTTATCTCTATACTTATAAGACGCATTTGTTGTCTATCTGTCTGTTTTCTTATAACTCAAGATCCAGACAACCAAATAACGTGAAATTTGGTACACATACAGAAAATTACACGGGGAAGGTTCTTAAACAGGTTTCGTTCCATTTTTTTTGGAAAACCAACCTGAAAATCTGAGAAAAAGTGAAAGTGCGTTTTCAATGTGCCCATGTAAATCTATTCCTTCGCACTGATCTCGATGAAATGTTGCACAACTGACTTTCGAAACAAGAGGAAGGGCACTGTCAACTAAAATTTCGTTCAGTGCATGGTGGAAGGTAATTATGGATATCTCCGTTTCGCTCTGATCTTGATGAAATTTCGTTCACTTCACCTTGAAAACAAGACGAAGGTTACTGTCTACATAAAATGTCGTTCGGTGCATGGGGGAGAGTACTTTACTTACAGACTTCGATTGCGACCTCTATACATATAAGACGCTTTGTTGTCTGTTTGGGAAAATCTTTTTGTACATACTCCAAATGGAACTGCCAAAAATGTTGTTTATCGCATTGCTTTAACATAAATGTACCCTTTTATTACATGCAAATAAACGGTTTTGTACGCTTCTACAGAAAATCTTATTTTAAACCCGGGCAAAGCCGGGTGCTTCCAGCTAGTTCAAAATAAAGTGATTAAAGTATTACAGTATGACTTCGATCATGGAAATTACAAGAGAAAAAATCTTTTAAGAGACATTAAATAACCAGAACACTCACAGCCAAGTTTCGCCAGCAAGCCAGGCAGCAGAATAAATGAAATGTAGTTTCTATAAGAACTGAATTTAATAAAATAACGCTAAAACACCCATCCCCCCTATCAGAGGTAAAAGTACAGGCAATAAGAAGATATAACAGCAATAAAATTAAATGATGATAGGTATAATGATATGCAATTAAGTATAAAACATGATAGTAGAGAGAGGACAGACACAGGAAGTCGGAAAAATAACCAACACCTATCAAGCATCACCTGGTTTTTTTAGACTACATTTTATTATTTTTATTTATTTTAGTCCGACATTTTTTTTTATTTGTAATATAAGAAGCACATGTCTGCAAGGTATGCAATGTAAGAAGTTTATATCAAAGTTTCTAAAACAACGTGGATTCTCGAATGTATCGTTACCTCGGGAACGAAGGGTCTCTGGTAGGCGTGCACAGGTAAATTTCGACACAAGGCTCCAATAACATAGGGCCACTTAAAGGTATCTTAGCAACCCAAACACTCGGTTTAATCATTACCAAAGAAGCATGTATACGCCGACAAGACCAGGAAACACTGGAAGGTACCAAATTGACTTTATAATGGTAAGACATATGTTTAGAAACCAGGTTTTTAACTGTAACACATATCCAGGGGCAAATATAGATTCTGACCACACCTTATTGGTAATGAACTGTAGATTAAAACTTAAGAGAATGCAAGAAGTAGGAAAATTAAGGAGATGGAATCTGGACAAATTCGGAACCAGAGGTGGTTGACACTTTCAGAGGGAGCATTAGGCAAGGATTGGCTGAAACGGACGAAAGTAATACAGTAGAAGAAGAATGGGTACCGTTAAGAGATAGAGTAGTGAAGGCCGCAGAGGATCATGTAGGTAGAAAGACATGGTCTAAAAGATATCCGTGGATAACACAGGATGAACTCAGATTAAGTGATGAAATAAGAAAATGTACAAATGCAGCAAGTGAAGCAGGAAAAAGGCAGTACAGACGACTGAAAAATTAGGTTGACAGTAAGTGCAGACTGACTAAGCAGGAGTGACTAGAAGACAAATGCAAGACCTTACAATGAATGTATAACTACGGGAAAGATCGATACGGCGTACAGGAAAAGAAAAGAAACGTTTGGAGACAAGCAAAGCAGCTGCATGAATATCAAGAACTCAGATGGAAAACCAGTCCCATAAGCTTTACAAACATTTGAAAACTTTTTGGAAAACAAGTACTAAGCAAAGAAGGAAAAACTGAAAGGTGGAAGGTACATATAGATGCCCTAGCCAAAGGAAATGAACTCGAAGGCAGAGTTCTACAAATTGAAGAGGAGGTAGAGGAACGTGAGACAGGAGATATTATACTGCGAGAAGAATTTGACAGAGCACTGAAGGATTTGAATCGAAACAAGGCCCCTGACTACATTATATTCCATCTGAACTGCCATATCGCTGGAGAAACAGTCATGAATGAATTTTTCCGCCTGGTATGCAAGATGTATGAGACAGGTGAAATACCCTGAGACTTCAAGAAGAATATAGTTATTACAATTACAAAGGATGCAAGTGGAGACAAGCGTGAAAATCACAGAATTGTCAGTTTAATAAGTCGTGGTTGCAAAATACTAACACGAATTATTTACATACGAATGAAAAAATGGTGGAACCCGACCTCTGAAACAATCAGTTTGGATTTAGGGGAAATGTAGGAACACGGGAGGCAATTCTCACATTACGTCTTATCGTATAAGATAGGCCAAGGAAAGGCCAACCCAAGTTTTTAGCATCTGTAGATCTGGAGAAAGCCTTTGACAATATTGAGTGGAATCAACTTTTTCAAAGTATGAAAATAGCAGGGGTAAAATACAGCGGGCGAAGAGTTATATTCAACTTGTACAAAAACCACACAGCAGTTAATACAGTGGAATGGCATGGAAGGGCCGCAGTGGTTGGGAAGGGCGTAGGACAGGCTTGTAGCCTTTCCCCAATGTTATTCAATCTGTAGATTGAGCAAGCTGTGAAGGAATGCAAGAGGAAAGTTGGATAAGGAATTAAAGTTCAGGGAGAAGAAATAAAAACTTTGCGGTTTGTCGATGGAATAGTAATTCTGTCAGACACAGCAAAGAACCTAGAACAGCAATTGAACGGAATGGACAGCATCTTGATATGAAGGTATAAGTTGAACAATAAGAAGAGTGAAACAAGGGTAATGGAGTGTAGTGTCAGCAAATCAGGCGACGATGAAAGAATCAGATTCGATAATGAGACAATAGAATTAGTAGATGAGTTTTGTTATTTCAGTGGCAAAATAATTTCTGACGGCCGAGTCGGCCGCGGTGACTGAGGGGACTGAGGCGCTCCAGTCACGGTCTGCACGGCCACTAAGGTCGGGGGTTCGAATCCCCCCTCGGGCATGGATATTTGTGCCGTCCTAGTTCGTAAGTAGTTCATAAGTAGTTTGTAAGTTTAGGAACTGATGACCCCGTAGTTACGTCCCATAACCTTTACAAACATTCGAACATTTGAACATTCTGACGGCCGAAGTAAAGAAGAAATAAAATGCAGAATGGGTATAGGAAGAAAAGCGTTTCTGAAGAAGTGAAACTTGTTGACATCCAACATTAATTTAAATGTTAGGAAGTCCATTCTGATAGCGACCAAGCGAGGTGGTTCAGTGGTAACACACTGGACTCGCATTCGGGAGGACGGTGGTTCAAATCCACCTCCGGCCATCGAGATTTAGGTTTTCCGTGATTTTCCTAAATCTCACGAGGCAAATGCCGGTATGGTTACTTTGCAAGGGAACGGCCGATTTCCTTCCACATCCTTACCCAAAAATTCCGAGCGTGAGCTCCGTCTTTAATGACCACGCTGTCGATGGGACGTTAAACCCTAATTTTGCTTCCTTCTCCTTTCTGATAGCATTTGTCTGGAGTGTAGCATTCTATGGGAGTAAAACGTGCACGATAAGCAGTTCAGACAAAAGATGATAGAAGCTTTGAAATATAGTGTTACAGATGATTGATGAAGATTAGATACGTAGATCACATTACTAATGGGGAAGTATTTAACAGAATTGGGAAGAAAAGGAGTTTCTGGCATATCCTGACTAAGAGAAGGGATAGGTTGGTTGGACACATTCTAAGACACCAAGGAATGGTCGACTTAGCTTTAGTAGGAAGTTTGTGGGGTAACAATCGTAGAGAAAAACCGTGAGACGAATACACTAAGCAGGTTCAAAAGTATGTAGGTTGTCGTACTTATTCGGAGATGAAGAGGCTTGCACAGGAATGGGTAGCTTGGAGAGCTGCATCAAGCCAGTCTGTAGACTGAAGACCACAACAACAAGAGATGCACGCATACGATTCAATCAGTTTAGCAGAAACATATAGATATCTTTATACTTATCTCTATGAAGTCGCTTACCTTTGTTTCCAGAACATGCTGCAGCAGCATTAATAATTTTTCTCGATTCTTAATTACCCTAAATAAAGTGTAGTTGGGAATTCTAAACTGCTCTGAAATTGCTGTTTTCTTTGTACTACAGTTCATTAAACTCATAATTTTAAGCTATCTTTCTCCGCTTTGTCATATTTCGAGTTCTACAATTTGTATATTCTTATTCAGTACTCAAATTCGATTCGACTAGCAAAACACCTGGCATTGAATACGTTTTTAAACCTTAGTGCATCCTGAATGTAAATGTTCAGTACACGCTAATTATCAAGGCGACAATGTCAGCTGTCAATCTACAGTAAGTTAGAAAGGAAGTAGCATTATTGGTTAGCTTTGTAGTTATATTTCTTGCACGATTCCGAAAGAAATTACCACTTAAAATTTTTGAAACATTGGAAGTTACATCACAATTTAATTACGCTAGGGACTGAAAAAAAGGGTTCACCAAACGTCTTAACCGAAATTCATGTTAACCGATAGAACTTTCTACAAGAGCTAATGTATTTTTGCCGGGGCCAATCATTTTTCGCGTTACGTACGAGTTCGTCTGAAGCGAGTTCATGCTAATGAAGTTTCACTGTCACGTTACGGATGGCGTGGACACTCGTGTCGGAGCTTCGGGTCCTCCTTCGGGTATATATATATATATATATATATATATATATATATATATATATATGTGTGTGTGTGTGTGTGTGTGTGTGTGTGTGTGTGTGTGTGTGTGTGTTGTTCATAGTGTAAGTTAATTTGGAAGGAGTACACATATTCTGCCTTAGGAATATTTTTATTAGAATTTTAACTGTTATTCTGCTTTGGGCACATTTTATGGGTATTTGAACTATACATTGACACATTCCATTTCTATATGATATTCTGATTTTATTTTTAATGCATTTGTTACGTTGGTAATCTGTACCATAAGACAGAGAGTAAGTATTATCTCTGACCTGTGTAGTAACGAGCAAGTCAGTCTGCAAGTAGCGAGCAGTCTGTCGGTGGCTACATTAGGAGAGTGTAGCTTGTGTGAAGCAGACGCTGTCTGCCAGTTAGTACTGTAGCTTAGGCAGCCGCACTGCATTACTTCAGCGTAATTAATTCTGAAAGTATGATAGTCTGGCCTGTTGTGAAGGACGTTGTTCTTTGAAAGAAAAAGGTAAATTTTATGTCCTTGTTATTGTAATTGTAGTATTGTATGATTATTGTTGTAGTAGGCGCTCGGTGCTCCTTATTAATTAAGTTAGTTAACAAAAGTTGCTAGTTTTGCTTTAACCTGAAGTCACTTACTAGTTTCTATTGCTTTCACCATTTTGAACATTAATTTTGTCTTGTGTTATTGCCCTTTAACAAAGCAAGTCACTGACTTACAATTTGATAAAAATATTAGTGAAAGTATAATCCTTAATGAGATCAATCTGCATAACTAGTAAGAATGAAAGAAACACATGGGTAGTCAAACTGATATGCATAGAGAGTTTTGTTGTATTGATAAAAGATCACATTGTTCTGTTAATTAATTCGCTTAATAGTTACAAGAAAATTTAGTTGTCTTGCAAGAAAGATAGTATTTGTATTCAGTTGTGTTCTTCTAAAGATAATCAGTTTTAATCAGTTTTAAACAAATTACCCAAATGTAATAGTGACAGTGTAGGGATTGTTGTGTAATGCACACAACAAGATTAAGTGACATTCATGACTAATCAATTTTATTTGAATATTCTAATTGAAGTACTGTTTCATAAAGCTGACAAAATATTCCAGCAATCAGACTGACACTTATTTTTCTTGGCTCTCGCAGCTGACTTGAATGAGTATAGCCTGGTCACTAGTATACTGTGTACGCTAAAAATAACCTTGAAATAATCTTAGCAGAAATTACGTTTCAAATACACGAGATCAGAATTCAATCAGATTACGATTTTAATTACAATTGTCCCATTAACAGTTTGCCTTCATTTACTGCGTTATACGTTGCGCTCCAAACAATCACACGTAATTTTACTAGATTCATTGTCAGATGTGTTTAATAGTTTTCAGATACAGACTTACACCAAAATTCATATTTTTACCAGTTTTATAGATAGGATCATTACATTGTTTTGTTGGTAAATTCCATCTGTGACAGTTACGCCACACACGGCTAGTGGCACATTCGTAGTTAATGCAGACAAGGTCACACGTTCCGAAATTAAATTAAATCTCACACACTAGTTTTAATTTTAAGAAGTTTGCAAACGTAGGGACCGATGACCTCCGCTGTTTGGTACCTTAGGTCTTCAAAAATTTCAACATTTGGTCATAGTTCGCAGTGTGCTGTGTAACAGGCTGCTTGTCCTGTAGGTGCAACATTCCTCCCCTGCATCTCGTGCACGTTTCATACTGATAAACGAATTGTTTTTGCAGGTTAGTTATGCAAACAGAGCCATTATTCTCCGAATATCTCAAGGAGAATTCGTGACATAATATTTGCCACCAACGAAATAGGATATTTGCTGTTATTTTCTGTGATGAGAAATTTGCGACTAATAGGGGGTGGAATGGTGGATGGGGTCCAGAATAGAGAAATGGAGAATCGAGTGACTTAGTGGGCAGGAGGGGGGAGAGCTGGCATAGGACTGTAAATCTGAATTTCCAGCCAATGGAGAGCTACCAAACATGACCAACATTCTCCGAACGTCTCAAGGAGAATGTGTGACTTAAAAATTGCCACACAAAAAAAAAAAAAAAAAAAAAAAAAAAAAAAAAAAAAAAAAAAAAAGTGTTATTTTTTGTGATGAGAATTACATTTCCGACCAATATGGGGAGAAATGGAGGATGGGGTCTAGAACAGTGTCTAGTGACTCAGAGGGTGGGAGGGCGAAGGTGGCATAGGATTTGAATCCTGTCCAATGTATCTCAGGTGGCACAGAATGACAACTGACTGACAGGGAAGATCTGATTAAAAGTTCGTCAGGCAGTAAGTCGACATAGAAGGGGTCAGGATCGGGCGAAGTGGTGTCTTTAGAAAACAGGAAATGGAGTCGATCAATATGATATCAAAGAGGCACAGTTCTCAGACGGGTCGGAAGCGGAGGGGGGTGAGGAGTGAGGGAGGAGGGGGGGTGGTTGTGGCAGACAGGAAGCGGGGGATCAGTGTAATCATCCTTAATTAGGCCTAAGCAGCTTTGTTGATGTAGGTATAGGGATTAGCGAGAGGCCACAGAGCGGCTGGGAGAGAGCTGGGGGATGGGAAGGAGGAGGCAGTGATCCTGAGCTGTCAATAAAAAAGAGGGCCGGCTCTCTCGTGAGCCTAATCGAAAGAGTGATAACATACTAGACTCGCATTCGGTAGGATGGCCCTCCAAACCTGCTTCCATGAACTCTCTAAATTACTCCAGGCAAATGCCGGGATGTTCATTTAAAAGGGCGCGGCCGATTTCCTTTCCGGTCCCTGACGGAAATTGTCCGAGCGTGTGCTTGCTCCGTCTCTAATGTTCAGGATATCGACGGTAAGTAAACACTGATCTTCCTTCCTCATAAATTTAGTACTGCCTGTATAGTGCATGTTAGGAATTAATTTAAATCGAGGTTTCGTTTTGTTTTGCACACCGTTGTATACGTCACTGATTGATGCATTCGTCGTTTCAAATGTTCATTTATTTATGTTTATATCCTAATGCTGACATATCTTCGACCAGCTTGAGGGAGTTTAGTAATTCGCCTATCTTTATGTCGGAATGATTTACAGAATGAGCTCCCATTAATTTAAGAGAACAAAAGACTTCTCTTGACTGGTGTAAATTACTAAATGTTAATCTTTTCCTACCCGTTATAATTTTCTTTTAATGCCATAGGCCCCTATTATGGGGACATTAAACCAGACGTCCCTGTATAGTTACCACATTACTACTATTGCTAAACAGTTTCGTTAGTAGTACTATAATTATCTTACGCACACGCTCTCAGAACAAACGACACAGCACGATGTGACATAGTTCTCAACACTACAGAGGTTTCTGTAGCAGTTTTAAATTTTCCAATTAAACTTAAAGAAGAAGTTAAGGTTTGAGTAATAAAGGCGGCGTTTACCCTGAATACCGTATTCAGTAATTTTTCGTCCAGAACCGTATTTACAAAGCAGTATTTCTTTAAGAAATATATACGAGGGTCGTCCACAAAGTAAGTTCCGCTTCTATTTCTGTCCCGGACAGCACTACGATTGCAATTCCGAGCATAAGCGGCAGTTCAAAAATGTTCAAATGTTTGTTAAGCTTAAGGGACTAAACTACGGGGTCATCAGTCCCTAAATTTACAAACTACTTATGAACTACCTACAACTAAGGACGGCACAAATATCCATGCCGGAGGAGGGATTCGAACCCCCGACCGTAGTGGCCGTGCAGACCGCGACTGAAGCGCCTCAGTCCCCTCGGCCACCGCGGCCGGCAAGCGGCAGTTACTCTGACTCAAGGAGAAGACATGTACGCTATTTTCAGATCGCTGCTGGTGACTTGTGCTTTGTAGTGCTTCTTTATAATGTCAGCCGTAATTGAAAATGCCGCCGCGTGTGAAGTCAGATCTGCGATTCGTTTTCTAAATGCAAAGAAAGTTAAACCAAAGGAAATTCATCAGCAAATCTGCGAGGTTTACAAACGAAATGCTATGAGTGATTAAATGTTTAAAATATGCGTCAAACTGTTGATCAAGTGCACTATGAAGAACGAAGTGCACGGGAATTTCACTGGGACGAGTTTGATCTTCCTCCGTACAGCCCGTAATTTGCTCCTAGCGACTGTCATTTATTGTTACACCTAAAATCGGTCCTTGGTGGTCAACATTTCAACGATGATGACGGGCTGAAAGAACATGTTACTACATAGTTGAATACACAGGTGGCAACCTTCTGTGAAGAAGGCATACAAAACTTGTCCCACGCTATGACAATTGCCTACAAAATTTCGGAAGCTATGCAGAAAAGTAGTTTAACAGTTGTAGATTTTAGTACAATAAATATTTTTTCTGTATCTGTAAAGTTTGTTTTTATATAACACATCGGAACTTACTTTGTGGATATAACTCGTAGTAACCAAAAGTGAAGATCAATTAGTGAAAATTGTATTTTAACATTTTTTCTGGTGGTCATAAGGTGGTCTTCTCTCTTAGTAACACACGATATTGATAGTGTACTGGGTACTGCGTGGAAAGTCATAAAAGACGTTTCACGTTCTAGTTCCAACTTACACCTCACTACGTTCTTAAAACTTACGTTGTTACCTTGAATTAACCCGTTCATTGCCAGTGTTGTTCCTGGACAACAAAGTAATAAAAGTTGATTTATATCGTATTTCGTGCATCAATCCTTGAAGTTGCATTTTTGTTGATAAATAACATGCTTCTAGCACGACATAATGCTGCTCGGTACGGCGTGTAGCCACTTCTGAGGCATTAATATGTCCATCTTGGAGGTTGTGTTGCCGAATGTACGTGGCTGAGAGTGTGAGCGTGAGTGTGGTTCCTTTAATTTTATTCCAGCAGTGAATTGAGGGGTCTAGTGAGATACGGAGCTATGCCACTCTGAGGTGAAATGGAGATAAATCGAGTTTTCCAAAGCGCCGTATTAAGGCATTATTTATACAATAAAGGGGTCACCTTTTTCGTCTTAACTTACTGTTACGTAAATTATGAAAAAGGAAAAGTATCAATTTTAATGGAAATAGCACTGATTATGAGCTTGTAGGATTTAATTAACAATAATTCCCACTTGTTTCAAAACGCTGTGAAAATATCACTACCCGCCAGAATGCCGTCAAATTGCAACATAATATTATTTGCGAAGGGGGAAAACGTATGGCAGAAGAAAAGCAAATAGTAGCAATAGATGGCGCTGTAAGCACCATAATTGAATCCTCTTATGCCCGAATTATAAACAGTCTGAGAAATGACACCTGAAGGACAGGCAACCATCGCTGCCCCACATTCCCGCTTTGTTAGCTACTCATGACCGCTAAGTCCTCTTTGCATCTGCTCTCTTCCATTTGTCTGGATTACGATTGCGTTTTGTACCACCTCTTTCAACATTCTCTGATACACAAGGATCCATATACAACAGGGCTACCAACCAACCAACCAGTAGTAGAACAGCTTACATACATATAAGAGTGACATAACACGTTTATTACGAGATCGAGACATAATGAAAATAAAATTTAATAGTTATAAAATAAGATGGATGTAGGAGCAACAAGTAAGTTTTTTGCACAATATGTTCTTCCCTTATAAATGATAAATTAATCTGTAACACTTTTATGTCGGTACGTCTGCAACTGCAAAAATTGGACAACAACGGAAAGTGGCATAGCTCCGCCTCTCACTCAAAATAATCGTAAGGGCGCATGCAAGAACTTACAACAACTGCTCCGGAAAGAGCGGGAGCTATGCCACGAGATTCTAGTTAACAGCATAGACGCAAGGTGGCACGACAATACTGAAAATGGACAAAGCTCAATATTTTATGTAATGTGGCATGGCCCCCTCTCTCACTAGACCCCTCAATTGTCCTGTCTTTGGTGCTGTGGGGAAGATTCCGCTAGTATTATTGATCTGGCAGTGTTAACTATCAACAAAATAACGTCCAAGTAATACAATACCTCAATACAAACTTCTGTATTGTGCTTGAAATACGTGACGTAGGAAATCAATAGTTCGACGAAAAATTTTAAAACGCATATTTTGATTTATAGTTTTGAAAATGACAAGCCAAGATCGCACACTAACAATTTATAAAATGACGACCGGTTTCGGTGCACTGTGTCACCATCATCTGGTCACATATATGTTATAATTTGGTCATCTTGTTTAAAAATTGTGTATAAAATAACAGGTGCAACATTGCACTTAGTCACTACATAAAAAAATACGTAAGTTAAAAACATGACAGCTTACAATTTTTTTATATAGTGACTAAGTGCAATGTTGCACCTGTTATTTTATACCCAATTTTTTAACAAGATGACCAGATTATAACATACAGGGTGTTTCACTAAGTGTGTTTGCCTCTGTATCTTATAAAATCATAGGTGACGGGAAATTTTAATGCGGTAGGTCAACACAAGAATGTTACAATTCCTGCGGAGATATGAACATAGTTTATTGTATCATTTTCGAAAGAGTTACAGCACAAAGATATAATTTTTTAAATGGAACAATAGTTTTCTCTGTCGTGAATTGGATTCGTTGAAACCAGCTGCGTCCAAATGAATTTAAACTACATTCCTATGACTGTTAGTTTGGGAGCTACAACCCTTCAAAGTTTAGGGGGCGGAGGCTACGACAGCGTAGCTGACTGGTTGGTGGTCATGAGACAGTGGGCCGTGCCCCAGGGGATAGCCACTCGGTCAGTCAGCTGCGCTATCGCAGCCTCCGCCCCCGGAACTTTGAAGGGTTGTAGCTCCCAAACTAACAGTGACAGGAATGTAGTTTAAATTGATTTGGACGCAGCTGGTTTAAACGAATCCAAAACACGATAGAAAAAACTATTGTTCCATTTAAAAATATATATATATATATATATATATCTTTGTGGTGTCACTCTTTGGAAAATGATACAATAAACTATGTTCATAGCTCCGCAGAAAGTGTAACATTTCTTGTGTTGACCTACCGCATTAAAATTTCCCGTCACCTATTATTTTATAAGTTACAGAGGCAAACAAACTTAGTGAAACACCCTGTATATGTGACCAGATTGCCGGCCGCGGTGGCCGAGGAAACTAGTGGCAATTCGAGTCGCAGCCGTGGAGCGAGGAGGACGTGCGGTGGCAGCGCTTACGTTCTGGTGTAAACAACGGCTGTGTCGCTGATTACGAGGTTAGTGAGATCACTTCATTTGTGATTGTGGCCTCAGTTATGAACGTTTCTAAGACAGAATGAACACGATCGAACAGTTGAGGAAAGATACGATCAAATTTACATTTGATAGAAGTTTCGTAAGACCAAAGGCTTTCGAAATTAAGCGGTGGTTTGAGGAAAAAGTCAAGATAAATGGTGACGACGTGGTAGGAGTACATTTATCCTTTGTGTCTAATGCTGTCTATGTAAAGATGCAGAGCCCAGAATTATGCTGTGCTATTGTAGATAAATGCGGTGGCGTTATTAAGTTTAATCATTCTGATGGGAAAGTAAGCGACGTACTGGTCTCTCATGCAGGGCTAGGTATCAGGACCTTACGGGTCTTTGAACTACCCTTCGAGACTCCTGTCGAAGAAATTAACCGTGTTCTCAGTCCGTACGGAAGAATAATTTCGAATATTGCCGAAAAATGGTCGGAGGCTTACATGTTTCCGGTGTTGAACGGCGTCCGCCAAATCAAAATAGAACTGCAGAGGCATATACCCTCTTATATATATATGTGTGTGGGTACCGTGCACTTGTGCAATACGACGGCCAACCTCGTACATGTGCCTTATGCAATTCTACGATGCACGTTAGGAACGAATGTAGCAGAAGGCGTGTCCCGCAGCTACCAAACGGAGAGGCGGCTGTCCCCGGCCAGGCAGTCAGCCTCAAGTTGACGTACGCCGCCGCCGCCGCCGCCGCCGCCGCTTACCCGCAGAGCTGTCAACAACGGCGCAGGACGCAAATCCTGTAGCGGTACCCGGAAATGTCGTTGAATTAAGCAGCAGTGCCGACGTCGGCGGAACTGGCCTAAGTTCTCCCGATACGGAAATAAATCAAGGACCGAATATGACAGAAGGTTTCCCACTTGAGTCGCCAACCGCAGACTCCGATATCGCGCTGCGCTCTTCTGTTCTGCATCATGAAGAGCCAGCGAGTTCTGATATGATGGTAATGGATACAGAACAAACAATAGACAACCAACCGGAAAAGGGGAATTCAAAAACAGATAATAAGTCAAAAACAGGAAACGGGCAGAAAGTAATTAGCAAAACACACGATTACGACCCACACAAAGGGAAAGAGGGAGAAGCAAAGCTCAGCAGTAGCACAGAGAAGAAAAATTACGCTGAGATTCAACATGACTCTCACAAAACAAACTCAGACGAAAAGGCAGAGCAGATGTCGGCCGAGAGATCCTCAACTGACTCTGCAGAAAAATCACCTGATGTGTCTCCGGGGGGATCCCCAAAACGGAAGAGAAATAAAAAATGTAGAAAAGCACACGAAGCGGCAGAGAATATGGCTCCTGCGCTAAAGGAAAAATTAAGATCTATCAAAGAACGAGAAAAGAAGAAGGAAGTTAGTACTGTGGAGGTGGGCAGACAGCAATCTTCAGAGAACAGAAGCCAAGTTAATCCGGACAGTGTAAACATTTTATCACTAAATGCCAATGCCAACAAAACGTTGGGTGAACCACTAAATGAAAGAATTTCCGTGGCAAAATTAAACTGGTCAGAAGACAAAGAGGAACTAACGGATCAAGATATGGAAGACGAACCGGCACAAGACGAAGACATTTTCTATTAAAAGCGTGGCAGAGGCTTTTGTGAGGTCCTTTATTAGAGACAAGTGAAAAAATAGTCGGCAAGAAAGAATTTAGAAAGAAAGAAATTAGAAAGAAAGAAATACGTAGTTCTTTAATAATTTAAAACAAAAAGTTCTTTACCATACCTTATATGCTGCAAACATACAATGTAACAACACTAAATATTAACAAAATCCAAAATGCAACCAAAGTGGCTGCTCTTAAAGATTTTTTATATCAGTCAGACACTGATATTGCATTGTTGCAGGAGGTGTATATTAGGGATCTTTATGTGGCAGGCTACAAACAAATTTTAAACGTAGCTCTTGAGCACAGTTGTAGGACAGCCATCCTTGTCAAGGAAGGAATTGAACTGCGAGACGCCAAATTTTTAGAATCTGGTAGGGGCATTAGATGTAAAATTTTAAATAAAACTTTTATAAATGTTTATGCCCCATCTGGCAACAATGCCAGACAAGATAGGGCCAAGTTTTATAAAAGTGATATTTTAGCTTTACTTTATGACAATCCTGCTGACGTTTTAATTGGTGGAGACTGGAACTGCGTTTTACATGAAAAGGACCAGCGCCCAAATTTTAATAAATCCAGGGAACTTGAGGGGTTAGTCCAGCACATGAACTGGAAAGACGCGTGGGAGGTAAAATATCCTACTATGGTCAGGTTTACTTATATAACAAAAAAATCTCAGAGTAGGATTGATAGAATTTATGTTTCGGCTAACTTAGAAAACCATGTAGTTGGTATCGAAGTTATACCCACCATTTTCTCCGATCACCTGGGAGTAAGATGCAGTATCAATTTAAGTAAACAGAAGACATACTGGGCTTGGCCGGTATGGAAGTTAAACACAAGCATGTTGGCAGAAAATGACCTGGCTGACCAACTTGCAGGACGTGGCAGGGCTCCTTAAGACAGCGTCATAAATACAGATCCAGTATTGAATGGTGGACTGCTGATGCGAAGAAAAAGTTACAAGCAACATTAATAGCGTATGGTAAAGAACGAGCGAGGTGGATGAGAAACACAATAGAATTCCACTACACATGTCTTCGCGAGCTCTACGAGAACCGTTAACACAGGACGTAATAATGCAGATAAACAGAACTAAGGCACATCTAATTAAAATCAAAAGTCAACAGATTGCAGGTCTCCAAATCAAATCACATACACAAACGGTTGTAGAGGAGGAAAATACATCAATCTATCATCTCATACGGCATCAGCAGCAGAGGCGAAGAAATTTTATTGAATGTCTCAGAGCCGAGAATAACAAGCACTTGACAAATCAAAAAGAGATTCAAGACGAGGTTTTTCGATTTTATAGAACCCTCTACAATGGTCGGCAGGTACAGGAAAACCTAGTAACAGAATTTTTATCCACATCGGGACTTTATAACATAATATCAGAAGAGGATAACAGAAAAATCAGTGAAGAAATAACAGAAGAAGAAGTTTTAGATATATTAAAATCCTCCCCCCAGAAAAAATCACCAGGTCCGGACGGACTGCCCCTAGAATTTTACAAAACCTATTGGCGTCTCATAGGTAGCAAATTCACTGAAATTATTAAGGAAATAATGAACGGTGAGGCGGTCCCAACAGATTTTAAACAATGTTTAACTGTGCTACTTCCAAAAGGTAGGACTTCGGAAATAAAGTACATAAACAAAATGAGACCAATAACCCTAATGAATTCGGATTATAAATTAATAGCACTGGTTATCAAAGACAGATTTAGACCAGTCTTAGAAAAAATACTAGGTGGCCACCAGACATGTCTCCCTGGGCGTAGTATATTTAAAACTTTGAGTGAGTATAGGGATGTCATTTCTATATTTTCCAATATACCAGCACATGGCGGGCTTTTATTTATAGACTTTGAGAAAGCCTTTGACATGGTGAATTACGAATACGTTTTTAAAAATTTGACATACATGGGATTAAATGAAAATACTGTGAACATTTTAAAAAACATTTTAAGAGGGATAAATACGAAGATATCCATCAATGGAAAATACACCAAGGACATTAAAATTGAAAACGGAGTGCCTCAGGGAAGCCCTTTATCTGTATTGTTCTTTGTTATAGCTTTGGAACCCTTTTTACGTAGATTAAATGACGCACTTGAAGGAATATCCGTATCAGGAAGGAAAATAGTCACCCACGCGTATGCGGATGATGTTGGAGTGATTATAAGAAGTGACGAAGACGTTGTCAGAACAACAGAACACCTCCAGTTTTATTGCCACGCAACAGGGGCGAAAGTAAATGAGACAAAGAGTGCGTTCCTGAACCTGAATGGTCTAACAACTGTACAGATTCCTTGGGCGAAATGTGACGAATCTCACACTGCCCTAGGTATAACACTATATAGTTGTCCTCTCCGCACTTCAGCCTCTAACTGGAAAAAGATATTAGATAAGATTAGAGGTACCCTCATTTTGAATTACTTACGGGATCTAAATATAAAGCAAAAAATTAAAATCATAAATTGCGCTGTTCTTTCAAAAGCGATATATGTAGGACAAATTCTACCAGTACCAAAGGAAATAGCAAAATCTATTATGTCAATAGTCTGCCGTTACATCTGGAAAGGAGAGATCTTTAGAGTGGCAATCGGAACAACAACTTAAAACAAGAAGACGAAGGATTAGGGCTTACGGACATCCGGAAGAAAACCACTGCTTTGTTCATAAAGAGATCCCTACAACTCATCGAAAGCCACCCTGATAGCGTAACAGCGAAATTATTCAGTCTCTTTAAACCGAAAAGCTTGCAGCCACCAGTAAATATTAGTAACATAAACTACAATTTCGGACACATTAGTCTATATTATTTAGAACTGAGTTACATGACATGTATTTTGCAGGATAAAAGCAAGAGAAACTGCCATTATATGGCCACGAAACTAAACTCAAAGGAGAACCAAAACAAAATGCAAGTAAAATTTCCAGACAAGAATTGGAAAATTATTTGGCGTAATATAAATAATAAATTACTTCCTACAGAGACGCAGGTAGATGGTATAGAGTCATAAACAACATTGTAAGTACTAATGAGAAACTATTTTCAATAGGTCTCAGTGAAACAAACAAATGCACGAACTGTAATGAAATTGACACACTGAACCATCGCTTCCTCTGTAAAGGATTTAGAGAAATATGGGAGGAACTCAAACTCCAGGTTTCATTGCTTAAGCGTACCGATGGGAGAGAAATCGATTTAAATTATATCTTCTTCCCAGAAAACGTTTCGTTTCCTCCACAGAAAAACAATGTTATACTGTGGTTATTTGCCCACTATATTTGCTACGTCATAAACAAGAAGGGAAAAGATAATATACAGGAGTATAGAGAATTTTTACGAGGACAATATTACAAAATATGTCAGAAGAAAGATCACAAAAAGAATTTTGGCAACATGATGAGAATAGTGTTCGAGAAACAAGGAATAGGATAAGAACTTAAACTCAACGTCAATAAGGTAAAAACTTGCTAAAGTAGGGGATTGCTGTTGGGGGCGAAGTACGGTGGGGACTTCGAGGGCCCCGCGGCCGCTACGGTAGCCGTGAAGGCCTCAACAGAACCCTGAAACGGCAGTTCTTATCCTCTTTTTTTTTTTTTTTTTTTTTTTTTTTTTTTTTTTTTTTTTTTTTTTTTTTTTTTTTTTTTTTTTTTTTTTGACTTATCATTATTACCATTTTTTTTTATAGTTCAAATGTCCAAGGAGAGGACTTTCACTTAACAGAAAGAAAGGGGATTTTTTTTTCTTCAAGTGTTAAATGAACAGGGTAGCCAGAGTAGAGCAGTACTTGCAACCGCTACCATCTGTATTCAAGAAATCGCATTTTTATACCCTTCAGGGAAAACCATTTTTTTCCAATTCTACGCCAATGGAGGCGAAAAAGCGAACAAACCGAAAAGAAAAAAAAATCCAAAATACAGGATCCAGCCGAAGAAGGCCTTTATTGATCTGATTTATTACAAAAATGGAATCAGTGAAGAAAGAGTAAAGCAAAAGAAGCTCGCCGAGGAAGGCACGTCTTGGAGAGCGAAAGGATGGGCTGTGAGGGGAGGTAAGGAGGCCCAAATAGAGAAAAAAAAAGTGGCGGAGTGGTCACCGCGTCTGCCTGGTAAGCAGGAGATCCCGGGTTCGAATCCCGGCCAGGCACAAATTTTCATTCGCCACACCTAAAAAAAAAAAAAAAAAAAAAAAAAAAAAAAAAAAAAAAAAGGAGACTAAGGCGCTACAGTCACGGTCTGCACGGCCACTAGGGTCGGGGTTCGAATCCCCCCTCGGGCATGGATATTTGTGCCGTCCTAGTTCGTAAGTAGTTCATAACTAGTTTGTAAGTTTAGGGACTGATGACCCCGTAGTTAAGTCCCACAGACTTTACAAACATTTTTTTTGTGACCAGATTATGGTGACACAGTGCACCGAAACCGGTCGTCATTTTATAAATTGTTAGTGTGCGATCTTGGCTTGTCATTTTGAAAACTATAAAACAATTCGATCGCCTCCAGACCAGACTTTGTCTGGTAATCTCAACATATTTTGATGTTTAATGTACTGTATTAATACAGAAAACACTGAATTTTAGTTTTTCCAAAGCTGATTTCTCGATGTGGGACTGAAAGGGTTAACAACAGTTAAAAACTTTCAAATTCTTTTCGAACTGTCATAGGGTGAGAATAAAATACGTTTCCCCTTCTATATACGTTTTTAAAAATACGTTGGTATTACGTGGAGGTAATATACAGCATTGGCAGTTGTTTAAAGCTGGGAAAACGATTCACATATATTTGCGCCTCGGTTGCACAGTGATAGAGTGCCAGACTACAAATCCAAAGGTCGCGGGTTCGATCCCCGCCAGGTCCTAGGATTTTTATCTGTCACTTTCCACTTCTTTCACCTCTGGCAGTATTGCTCATGTGAAACATACAGAGTAGCACCGTGGTTCGGAACCCACGTTAAACTGTAGGACCCCCTATAACTGGCTGGGTAAGTCAGTTCGAAGGTCGGAGGAAGGCAACAGCATACCACCTCCAAACAGGACCATGCCTAGTAAAGCACTGTGGTGTTCAAACCAATCTTCGGATTGTTGACGGCTTTACCCTTTTATATTTATATCTCAAAAATTTCCGAAACGCCTCTGGTTACTTAGACGTAGGGAAATTTCCGCGTAGCTGAGGCACTTATTTCCCTGGGCGGTGTGGCAGTGCCCCGTGGCGCAGCAAGCTACTCGCCCTGTGACGAGCGCTGCGGAGCAGTAATAGGGGAAGCGGTGACGTCACAGGCGCGCCGGCGCTGGCGGCGAGCCAACTACCTGCGGACAAAGGAAAGCGCCCGCCTCGTCCTTCTCATTTCAAATCTCGAATTCATATCGGCCTGCTGCATAATGGCGAGCGCTGCTGCCCATTAAGCCGCGCCACTGTGGAGCCACGGAACGAACCTGAAATTGGCATGGGGTGTACCACACGCTCGAATACGCAAATGGTCAGCCTCTCTGCGTAATCGCACAAAGCAGGTACGGGTGAAGGCCATCTGCATTATGTACGGTTTCTGGACACACCCGTGTTATGAGGAATCGACCATCAGATGTCACTTGAGGCGATGCCAGTATAAATGGAGGCGAAGAGTATTGCGTTGACCGCAGCAAATCAGTAACACCGCAAACCGACCGTCAGTAATGCTCGCTGACTTCGAAACTTAATCTGCTCATCGGATGCCCTTGAGTAGTACTACCATAGGGGACGTTTCAACCCTCCTACAGTCCGCTATTAGTCAAGTGATTGTGAAAAAAAATTAGAAAGAATGCCAAAACAAGACACACTTAATGTACTCAAAATGTTCAAATGTTTGTTAAGCTTATGGGACTTAACTACGGGGTCATCAGTCCCTAAACTTACAAACTACTTATGAACTAGCTACAACTACGGACGGCACAAATATCCATGCCCGAGGGGGGATTCGAACCCCCGGCCGTAGTGGCCGTGCAGACCGTGACTGAAGCGCTTCAGTCTCCTCGGCCACCGCGGCCGGCTTAATGTACTAGGGAGACTGTATCAGTTCTGCGATACATTGCCTTATTGCCTGATTTCCGAGACATCATTGCTGACATAATTTTCCTATTGCTGGATTCTCCCCTCCCCCATCGCCTGCTACAGCATTTGGAAAATAGCGACGAAAAAAAAAAAAAAAAAAATAAAAAAAAAATAAAAAAAAATTTAAAAAAAAAGAGAATCACAACACCCCTCCTCCCATCTGTATGAATTCAAATTCTAATATTTGTAAACCTACGGATCCAAACTGCTGAGATCATCGGTCCCTATACTTAAAAACTACCTATGCTATGTGGTACCTTAATTTCTCCTGGTGAGTAACAACTTCGAAAAACTTACGGGTATGCAGCCAGGTATCAAATTCGATATCGGCCGATATTTCGGCAGCAAACCACCCAGTCATTCACAAGGCGAAACTGCAGTGAGGAACCAATGGGCAACGAACTTTAAAACCTCGGATTTCAATGAGTAAACAGTAAAGACACACACCGAGCAAGCAGGCACACAGCGCCGACACGACCAAAGATGAAAACGGTCAGGATATGGATAGTAAAAATCAGTTCTCAACGGATGAGACCGGATTAGTTTTGTCAATCTATTTTTTTTTTTTTTTTTTTTTTTTTTTTTTTTTTTTTTTTTTTGACAAGTGAGAGAGCAGTATTACATGCGGAATTTAAGCAATGTCGCGGTGGAGTAGCCGAGCGGTGTAAGGCGCCTCGCTGCGGAGCGCGCAGTTGCTCGCCGTCGGAGGTTCGAGTCCTCTCTGGAGCATATATGTGTGTGTGTGTGTGTGTGTGTGTGTGTGTGTGTGTTTGTCCTTACGTTAGTTTACCTTAGTTTAAGTAGTTTGTAAGCTACGGACTGATGACCACGCAGTTTGGGCCGATAGATTTACAAACATTTGAACATTTTGAATTTAAGCAAAATCCTCCATCCTTACTCATAAGGATAAAAAAAAAACTTACTCATAAGGTTGCCTGCTAGTTTTATTTCTATCGCTTCCTTAACAACACAGTCCCAGTAGCTGGAAGTGCATGCCAAAACTTCCGTTTTGTTGTATTCCATAGGGTCTGTGTCAAGACAGTGTTCGGGCCCAGCTGTTGTAAATGTGTGTAGCGTTCATGCTCAATACAACGGTCCTCAACAGTCCTAACAGTTTGAGCAACATATGACATGCCACAGCTGCATGGGATACGATAGACACCCATCTTGCGTAAACCAAGATCATCCTTAACGGATCCTAACAGTGCCTTAATTTTAGATGGTGGACGAAACTCACATTTCACATTGTTTTTAGGCAAAATGCGGCCAATCTTGTTGGAAGTGCTTCCAATGTATGTCAGAGAGGCCACTGACGTGGGTACCAACTCTGTGCTGTTGTTGTGGTCTTCAGTCCGGAGACTGGTTTGATGCAGCTCTCCACAATACCCTATCCTGAGCAAGCCTCTTCATCTCCACATACGAACGGCAACCTACATCTGTCTGAATCTGCTTACTGTATCCATCTCTTGGTCTTCCTCTACGATTTTTACCCCATACACTTCCCTCCAAAACTAAATTCACAATTCCTTGATGTCTAAGAATGTGTCCAACCAATCTATCCCATATTTTAGTCAAGGTATGCCAGAAATTTTTTTTCTCCCCAATTCTGTTCAGTACCTCCTCATTAGTTACGCGATCCACCCACCTAATCTTCAGCATTCTTCTGTAGCACCATATTTCAAAAGCATCTATCCTCTTCCTGTCCGCACTGTTTATCGTCCATGTCTCACTCCCATACAAGGCAACACTCCATACAAATGCCTTCAGAAAGGACTTCCTTAGGCTTAAATCAATATTCGATGTTAACAAATTTCTCTTTCTCAAGAACGCTTTTCTACCCATTGCCATTCTGCATTTTATATCCTCTGTACTGTGACCATCATTTGTTACTTTACTGCCCAAGTAACAAAACTCATCTACCTCCTTTATTGCTTCGTTTCCCAATCTAATTCCTTCAGCATCACCTGATTTTCTTACACTGCACTCCATTACCCTAGTTTTGCTCTTGTTAATGTTCATCTTATATGCACCTTTCAGCACACTGTCCATTCCGTTCAGTTGCTCTTCCAGGTCCTTTACTGTATCTGACAGAATTACTATGTCATCGGCAAAACGCAATGTTTTTAATTCTTCACCCTGAACTTTAATTCCTTCTCCAAATTTCTCCTTGATTTCCTTGATAGCTTGCTCAATGTACAAATTGAATAACATTGGAGAAAGACTACAACCCTGTCTTACTCCCTTTCCCACCTCTGCATCCCTTTCATGCCCTTCAACTCTGACAACCGCTGTTTGGTTTTTGTACAAGTTGTAAATAACCTTACGCTCCCTATATTTCACTCCTGCTTGCTTGAGAACTTGAATGAGTTTATTCCAATCAACATTGTCAAAAGCTTCTCCAAATCTACAAAAGCTAGAAATGTAGGTTTGCCTTTTCTTAATCTATCTTCTAGGATAAGCCGTAAAGTGAGTATTGCCTCCCGTGTTCCTACATTTCTCCTGAACCCAAACTGATCTTCCCCGAGGTCGGCTTCTACCAGCTTTTCCAACCTTCTGTATATAATTCGCGTTAATATTTTGCAACCATGACTTATTAAATTGATGGTTCTGTAGTTTTCACACCTGTCTGCACATGCTTTCTTTGGAATGGGGATTATAACATTTTTCTTAAAGTCTGAGGGTACTTCGCCTGTCTCATACATCTCACACACCAGGTGAAACAGGTTTGTCATGGCTGGTTCTCCCAGAGACTTCAGTAGCTCTGAGGGAATATCATCTACTCCAGGGGCCTTGTTTCGACTTAGGTCTTTCAGGACTCTGTCAAATTCTTCTCTCAGTACAGTATCTCCTATTTCATCTTCATCTACATCCTCTTCCCTTCCTACAATATTGTCTCGAAGTTCATTTCCTTTGTAGAGCCCCTGTATATACTCTTTCCACCTTTCAGCTTTCCCTTCTTTGCTGAGAACTGGTTTTCCATCAGTGTCCTGGATATTCATAGAGCTGTTTTTCTTATCTCCAAATGTTTCTTTTATTTTCCTGTAGGCTGTATCTATTTTTCCCCTATTTATACATTCTTCTACATCCTTGCATTTGCCTTCTAGCCACTACTGCTTAGCCATTTTGCACTTCCTGTCAATCTCATTTCTTAGTCGTCTGTACTCCATTTTGCCTGTTTCATTTACTGCATTTTTATATTTTCTCCTTTCATCGATTAAATTTAGTATCTCTTGTGATATCCAAGGATTTTTTGTAGGTCTTGCCTTCCTACCTATTTTGTCCTCTGCTACCTTCATTGTTCCATCTCTCAATTTTACCCATTCCTCCTCTACTGTTTTATTTTCCACTGTTTCTGTCAATTGTTGCCTAAAGCTCCCTCTGAAATTCTTAAGAACCTCAGGTTCCTTCAATTTATCCAGGTCCCATCTCCTCATTTTCCTACCTTTTTGTAGTTTCTTCAGTTTCAGCCTACAGTTCATAACCAACAAGTTGTGGTCAGAGTCTATATCTGCCCCTGGGTATGTCTTACACTGTAAAACCTGGTTCCGAAATCTATGTCTCACCATTATAAAATCTATCTGGTATCTCCCAGTGTCTCCTGGTCTCTTCCACGTATACAACCTTCTTTTGTGATTCTCGAACCAGGTGTTTGTTATAACTAAATTATGTTTTGTGCAAAATTCTACCAGGCGGCTTCCTCTTTCATTCCTTTTGCCCAGACCATATTCACCTACTGTCTTCCCTTCCCTTCCTTGTCCTACTACCGGATTCCAGTCTCCCATAACAATTAAGTTTTCCTCTCCCTTAATTGTCTGAATAATTTCCTTTAGCTCCTCATATATTTCTTCGATTTCCTCATCATCGGCAGAGCTAGTTGGCATATAAACCTGCACTACTGTTGTCGGTGTTGGCTTCGTATCTATCTTGACAATGATAATGCGATCACTGTGCTGGTCATAGTAGTTTACCCGCATTCCTATTTTCTTATTCATTATCAGTCCTACTCCTGTGATACCCCCAACTGATTTTGTATTTATAATCCTGTACTCACCTGACCAGAAATCCTGTTCATCCTGCCACCGAACTTCACTAATCCCCACTATATCTAACTTCAGCCTATCCATTTCCCTTTTAAAATTTTCTAATTTTCCTACTCGATTAAGGGATCTAACATTCCACGCTCCGACTCGTAGAATGCCAGTATTGTCTTTCCTGATGATCACATCCCCTTGAGTAGTCCCCGCCCGGAGATCCGAATGGGGGACTATTTTACCTCCGGAATATTTTACCCGAGAGGATGCCATCATCATATGTTCATACTCTGTGCTATCATCAAAAAAATGTTCAAATGTTTGTAAAGCCTATGGGACTTAACTACGGGGTCATCAGTCCCTAAACTTACAAACTTCTTATGAACTACTTACGAACTAGGACGGCACAAATATCCATGCCCGAGGGGGGATTCGAACTCCCGACCGTAGTGGCCGTGCAGACCGTGACTGCAGCGCCTCAGTCCCCTCGGCCACCTCGGCCGGCGTGCTATCATCACTAGCCCGTTGAACAAGTGGTCGATAGCGCAACGCTCTTTTAATTTTCCCTTCACTACAGCCATTCTGACGAAACGTGACCTCCAGATGGGACAGCTCAGTGGGCAGACTTTCCGGGTCAGAAATAACGTGATCCCTAAGCACTAAAAACCCCTTCATGTTGAGCTGGGCGGTGACAACTATAACTTTTGTTAGGGATGGATTGTTGAAAGCGATGACGTCTACGAAATGGTACGTTGCTTTCGTCCAAATAAACGGCGTCTTCTGGTTTGTAGGATTCCTTGAATTTCGTACTCAGAATATCGAAAAATTTAAATGTTTTTACGAGCCTGTATTCTGGATCTGTTTCTTCCTCATTATTTGAGAGGTGTAACATTCAAAGTAATAGTTCAGATCTGTTACGACTCATTATATTTGGAATCCCATTTTGATAAATTCTTATTGGGAACCATTAGTATCTTAGTCTGGGAAACTGTTTAAGTCCCATCCAGAGACATATCCCCAAAATATGCGCATTTCATCAACGTTGGTGTCAAACCACTTTGATGGCCTTTCATTTGAAGCTCGAGTAAAGCAACGCTTTGCGCAGCAAACCTGTTGGTTTCTTCGACCAATAGCAATACAATGTTATCATCTGTAAAGTGTTCAGAATATGCGATGCGAGGTAGTCCTTGAAGCTGTTGAAAGACATCTATCGGAACACCAGTGATTGGAGACAAATAAGTAAAATTAAGTCTGTCATCCACTACAGGTTCCCATTCGTTCCTATCTGAAGTATTTGCAAGAGGAACACCATCAATGGGCTCAGAATCGAGTGATAGTGCATTGTTTACTTCATTATCATCATCATCAAAGAGTTTCCGCCATCAAATGAAAAATTCGGGTCTCCAACGGAATCGTCAGAAAGGTCTGGTGCATCATCTTGGTGCATCATCTTCAGAAAGACTACTTAGCATTTCATTGCTGCCTACATCAGTGACACTTCTGTTAGCTGTTTTGTTTCAAATTCTGTAATTAAATACATGTGTTAATTTTATAACTAACACGGATCAACAATCGCAAATTTATGTACCACAACGTTCACAAGCTATATTGATGAAGTCGAATGTGCTACGTCCAAGTCCACTGCACAATAACAAGCCCAGTAATGAACCATTTAACATATATACAGGTAAAGCACTGTTAGTCTCCAGCTTACCAAGGGTCTAATCCAAAGTGTGAGTTAGAGGAAAAGTCCAAAGCCGTTCCAGTAGTTTTCCGCAATGATTCATGCTGGGCAGCGTCCAAGGAGCGATGCGAGAAGAACTGCCGTCTGGAGGACCGTATCCGGCTTATATTGCTATCAAATGGTCCCAGAGTTGGCATAGAAAACGCTGTAACTTGGACACACCCTAAGTGGCATAGATGGAGCCCTCTATAGGAGCGAGATAGGGAGTCGACTGCTGAGTTGAATCCCTGGCGGTTGTACGTATCTGTCGTTTGTGGCCACCTCGCCATTTATGCTGCCCGGGGAACTGACGTGCGCGTTTGGCTGCCTATGTAACAGGTTGTATGTGATGAACAATTGACGGGCATGCCGCAAAAACCAGATAAGTCCATTTCTGATCAACAGTGAGACATTTTCTTTTGTGTCCCAGCTTCGTCGCCGCTTTTGTGTCTCGTTTCCGTCGTAGGTGTCGGTGGCCGAGTAGACAGACCGACACAGGAATAAAGGATGCACGCTTGTGCAGTACGGAGGTGAGCAGCCAGTGGGACAGCAGAAACTAGAAACGCTAGAGTAAATCAGAACGAGATATATATATTGCACAGAATTTATACAATACTTAACTTTTACATAGCTCAGTACTGCAGAATGCTGATACAAAGTTGAGCTAGAGGCCTGCCTAGTGCCTATCCGATAGCCAAGTCTTCACTGGTGCCTATCTGATTCCGAAGTGCTAACTGATTCCTATCTCAGTCCCAAGTGAACGATGTCGTTCAGTGGTGGCCACGAGCGGAGTTGTAGCATAGGGCGCTCGTGGCTGACGTCGTAAGAACGCCGCGCCGTACGTGCATGGCGGCGCGCGGCGAAAGTAGGTGGCGCACACTTTGGACTTGTGCGACACCACATTTTCGGCATGAGATATAACATCGGAAAGTGCATCTTTTGGTGCAAAAACCAGTCTTTTGCGGACTTATCTGAAGGAGGTATGCATGGTTGCCAACAGACACCATACATGAGCGTTTCAAAATTTCATATTATAAACTATTCCAGTACAGTTATGCTCAGATATACATATTTAAAGCCAGTCAGAATCAACACATGACTGTTATGTCACAGTTTGCACATCATCCTGATGTGGCAAACACGAAACTGAAAATAGGCGACGTTATAACCCAGCAGAATGAAAACAAAACCGTCGTTTTCAAATTGACTGATAAAAGAGACGTGCTAATGCTTAGTACGAAACATGATGCATCAATGGCGAAGGCTACACAGAGACAAAGGGAAATACGTAAATCTGACATGGTTGTTACGTATAACAAAGGAAAGAGGTTTATCGAGCTCTTGGACCAGAAGGCCACATATGCCCCATACATGAGAAAAACTGTGAAATGGTACAAGATATTTACCTTCCATTTGCTAACTTGTACAAGTGTGATAAATTCTCTGCATCTGTACAATAAAATAAACGGTAAGAAAATGGGCATCTGTGATATCAGAGAATGTCTTGTGGAAGTACTCGTCTATCCTACGATGGATCGAAACCAGACAAGACTTTCCAGCTGCACATCAAAACATTTACTGAAGGAATATCAGGGACAGAAGGGAGTTACAAGGAAACGGTGCAGCCCATGCTACAAACGTATGTCACAACTACATAATGCTGCTTACACTCACAAAAATTCGAAATAAATTAATACGTTTTGCGGGACATGCAAGATATTAATGTGTCTTGAATGTTTCCAAAACATCAATGAATTTACGTGTGATTTTGTTTACAACATTCACCGCATTTCGTGTGATAAAGTATTTCAGCTTTATTTGTAACCAATATTTTATTAGTTCTAAGATATATATGAGCAACAGTATTTGTGTCTGAGAAGCATTTCTGTAACTTATTGTGTACTATTCGTAACCAAATATAAATACTATTGTCTAACATCCTAGAACGCGTTTAAAATTTTCGATCCTCAAAATTCGCCAATATTATACACATTCTGGCAGGTCTACGCATCATTTCGTTATCTACTGGAACCAGAAACTCCTCTGGTGTGTGATTATGACATACAAAACATGTCCACAAGTGTAGACAAAGGCTTGAAGTAAGACAAAGAGAGTGTCCATGTGTGGGTTAAATATATTCAAATGTTTGTAGAGCTTGTGAGACTTAACTACGGGGCCATCAGTCCCTAAACTTACAAACTACTTAGGAACTAGCTTATACTAAACAGGGCACAAACATCCATGCCCGAGGGTACATCCATGCCCGAGGGGAGATTCGAACCCCCATCGGGGAACGACCTCGCGCATCGTAGCATAGCGCCTCAATGCGCTAGTAGTATAACAATGCCGATTGAAGCCCACTGAGATTCTACCCATGATGCATTGCGCGAGTACCGCTACCCCCCTCCCCCCCCCTCCTCCCTCGGCCAGTTGCCGGACTGCAGATCAAAGGACGCCACCACAGGATGATTGATAGGTCTTCCCAGAAGAACGAAAGATGATTGACAGTTTACATTTAGGTCCTTTTGATCCGCTACTTGTCCGACCGCTAATCAAAGGACGCCACCATAACGCACTTAAGGATTGACAGGTTGCAATACCTCCCTCGGCCACACACGTCGCCCCCCCTCCACCCTTCGGCGCCGCGGCCAGACAGGTGGCACCTCCGACAGGTCCAGACCTGTAGACCCCTCGACATGTCTGTACTCACACCCGCGACTCCTACTCGCTCGGCCGATTGCTGGACCGCCGCCTCCGCCGCCACTGCCGCCGACAGATGCTACCCCCTCCTCCTCCACGATCGCGACCGCTTCTCAAAGGACGCCGCCACCCACCCTACCCGCGAGAACAAACAATACCGCGACGATTTTCTTGACCGCATCGACACTGCCCCTGCCGGCCACCCCTGCGTACTGCACTCTTTTTACGGCGACCGCGCCCCGCCTGGTCAGCAGCCAATTAAATTGCATATTTATTATTAAGCGCCCCGCAGCGATTCGTACGCCAGATCTCGATTTATGCAACAACAATTTCCGCCGTTTATTATTATTCGCGGAAAAAATAAAGCTACCATAGTGTTCGTCGTATGTATTTCGGTGTAATGCTATAAAACAATTTAGAACAGAAATTCTTAGTTGGTCTCGTAAACTACAGCTTGTAGTAGTAAAATATTAAAACTCGTCTGCAAAATTTGCAAGTAAGAATTTACACTCCCATCTCTCTCCATGCTCTTCGCATAGACTACAGTAGCCGACAGACGTGTTTAATAATAATAGCGCAGGTTACGGTAACGAACGCCACAAACTTACGTATCTGTCTTAACATATATACTCTTTCGATATACAAAAACAATTCTAACCAAAAGAAAAGAAATAGTCTGTTTCGGAACTCGACCGCAACCTTAGATCTATAAATGTATCTCTTCGTTTAGACGATGCAAGCAACAGCCATCGAACGGAATGTAACTTGTATGCCAACCACTCTTTCGATAAAACAGCAACTACAGCAGCAGCAGCAGCAGCAGAAGACGAGATATTGTTTATACAAAAAATTCCAAATAACGGCAATGACATCTAACACAACGACTCTAAATATACATCTGAAAGCACCGTTAACAATCGTGCAGAACGCAGAGCGCTCTCTCGGCAGGCTACATAAAAGAAACATATGCTAAGTGTTTCAAAGCAGACGCACCACTCTCACAAGGATAGCTCGCATTGCATTTATTTAATGGAGCCGAGCCATGCCGAAAGTTCCGAAATTTAACACTCTTTCTCTCTTTAGCGACCTTGCCCTGTTAGGTATCCTCCTTCTTAGATCGAGTTATAGATGCGCCTTCCGAGAATTCGGGTACTTCAATTTTACCTCTTATTTCCTTGTTACAGCAGTACACATCTCATCTAAGAAATCTCTATGTCCTGTTACGCCGGCCGCGGTGGCCGAGGGGACAGAGGCGCTTCAGTCACGGTCTGCACGGCCACTAAGGTCGGGGGTTCGAATCCCCCCTCGGGCATGGATATTTGTGCCCGTCCTTAGTATAAGCTAGTTCATAAGTAGTTTGTAAGTTTAGGGACTGATGACCCCGTAGTTAAGTCCCATAAGCTTAACAAACATTTGAACATTTTTTTTGTCCTGTTACGATGCAAACTACATTTATCTGACACCGATATTCCAGCGCCCCAGAAGACATTTAAACCCTATTGTGCAACGGAGAGTCGAAATAAAAGAAAAATACGTGAAATAATTTACCGATTCCGACCGTCTATACTAAAACATTTCGAAATTATTGGCCTAACAAGACCCTTATTCGACAATACAGCAACCACAGAACCGACGTTATCTGCCCAATGCAACACAGATTTCCAGCTCGACCTGCCCTTTACCCACAAAATTCCTACTTCGAACTAAGATTTATTATTATTTTAATGACAAGTAGATGTCTACCGCCTACGAAGATACTAACCTACACACCGCAATACATGATTCTATATAGGACATGGAGTGGTTACAATTTTTTTTGTTACAGTACAACTGAGTACATGCAACGTAATGTACGTAAACACTTATATCGCAACCAACGCCCGCATACATCGATCATAATCTGCTCTCTAAGGAATGGATGGGAGTCACACACAGTACAAACACGTTTGTCGTGTGTTCTGCTAATTCGGCCAATACAACGATTCGAGACCAATGCCCCCGCCGGTTTACTGTAAAGGCAAATATTTCTCCCCACACTATCTGTTTAAACCGGGCTTGCACATATGCAATAGCCTCCTTTTAAAAGCCTATGTCTTCGCCATATAACCCAGTTTTCGTTTACCCCTCTTCTTCCTAGGACTTGCGGAATAACGTAGGCGATATCTACGTCTGTGGAGAATAAAGTCCTGGAATGCTAAAAAATATAGCTCCTTGTTCGACTCCACAAGTAATTTACAGTTGAAACTAAAAAACATATTGTCCGAGAAAGCGGTCAATTTTCGGGTACTCTTAATACCCAAGTAATCAAATCTAAAAGCGTATATTAACCGGGAGCGACGCACAGTACAACGGCGCACTTGTCTTATCTTCGCCCGCAACCACATTGATGATGCTCCTTCCATCCGAAAGTCATGCTCGTTTAAAAAAAAAAAATCCCTTCGAAATCTTGTGTGTTGTCGAAAAATCCAGGAGATCTACACGAAGATGCTGCTGTAGTATAGATGGGAGCGTCTCCATTAAAAAACATCGATTAGTTGCAGTTTATAAGAGATAGACCCACAGGACATACATATTTCCCCCATGTATTCCAGAAATAGTAACTTCGTCTTATCTCCAGCGTTTGCAGTATCGAACTTGCTGAATTTACTACACACACACGCACTCCATTGGCTACAACTAACGCACTTTAAGTTACCAAACTGTAGGAGTTTTATAAAACACGTTGATTTTCGACGAAAGAATTATGATTTACCGCAGCAGACACATCCGCTACGTAACGTAATGCACACCAGCCGTGAAGTAGACAACAGTAGCATACGATTAAACAGACGATGCTTCGACGAAAGATCACTGCACCACCAAAGTCGGTTTTCTTTAGAGCTTTACCGTGACGTATATTTAGGGTATATCAACACTTTTTACTTACATTCCGTCCCATCTAGCCAACAACACTCTCTGTAAGCGCCAAACAGCCTCCATATAGGCGAGATTCTGTATTCGCTCTTCGGGACTTGTGGTATAGAGACAGGTGCGTAGAATCGAATCCTGCATATGACAACGCGATGGTGGCGAGTCCCGAAGCGCAATAGCTGGCAGGACCAGCCGGCTATAGCGAAGACACACATCCGCCGCAACTCCCACCAGGTGTTGTATTATAAGGGATAGTCGGAGAAGCCTCCAGGTCACATCCTTGAAACGCAAAGCATGCGTCGGTGTACTGACCGAAAATAGCGGAACACACGAAAAACGTATTGCTTTATCGTTTGGAGAAGGGACTACATTGCATCCAAATGTCGAGGACTGGGGGCAGTCATTTGCAGAGTTAAAAACGGATGGAATAACAATCAATCGTTTGCAATAGTCGTAAACCCAGTGCTCTATACAGAAATTACCACAGGAGTAGGTAACGTACAGACATAGGGAGGCATAGTGCTATAACCAGGAAATAATGGGAAAAGTTAAAATACCCGATTGTTCTTGTCTAGAAGCATTGCCCGAAGGTGCAGAGCTATAAAGGATTTGGAATGCAGGAGGAAACGAAGATACGTAATGGAGTTCGAGAACATACCTTCCCTCTACCTTTCGAACTTCTGGCTGGAACGGTAGTAGGAGAGGCCGATGTGGATCTAAAACTACGATTTAAAAAAATTACAGCGGAGAAAATTAAAGTTACACATAACAAGAATAATAAAGAACGATTTGTATTCTGTGTCTAGCTTCTCGAGTAGAACGTTTCGGTCTTACAGGGCTTAGGAGAAGATACCAGAAGACAGGTTGCTTGTTACCAGAGAGCAGTAACTCCCTCGGTAAAGTATCTGTTAGGGAGGTGTAACTCTGTGTTGTTCTATTCTACAGCTAAGCAAAACGTTCGTTGAAATGGATGTTGCTCGGTACATTGCTGCGTGGAGTGGGGTTTGACTTATTGCACACTGATTCATCTTGTATAAATTTCGTTCTTCTATCGAATTTCTAAAAAAATCTAAAAAAATTTCGTTTCTGTAAGAGCTACATCGCAAATTTGCGCTCATCCTGCTGTTTGTATATGTATCTGCGTATAAAAGTTATAACGACAGCTCGTACGGTAAAAACATCGCTTGTGTCAGCTGCGAGGAAATGTTGCGGTATTTGTAGATAATACGTATGTGTGCGGTTGTCTCTTTATGGGATGATTGTGTATTAAGAGCTATGGTATAGCTGCAGCATTTCGATCGTTTTTTATTCTTATGTCTGTTGTTACAATCAATGTAAACCTATCTTCGTGAAAATAGCTCTCTTGTATTCGGAATCTGGTGCGGCCAGGATAAATTAAACCGAAAACTTCTCCAGGCCAGGTGCGAGCGTGGACGGGTATGTTTACATGTGTAGGACGTACACACGCTCCAAACCGGCGTCTACGATGAGTCAACAGGTCCGCACTCGCCTGCAGCCAGAAATAGCATGGAATGTGAGTATGCATGCTAGTTTGCGCGAAGTACCTATTTCGAACTGTTTAGTAGTGCGATACGATGCAACGCAGATGTGATCCACAATTGTGGAAATACATATAGATACTTAGTAGCATGGATGTAGGGCCTTTATATCTTCTTTTAGCTGTGTTTACGAATGGACGTCTCTCGTTAGCGTATCGGAGATGATTGCACTGGTAAATTAATGTTCTTTGGTCGATAAGCATCGAGTTAGACAACTTACAGAGGATTAGTTACCTACTTTGGAGGTGCATTTAATCGTATGTTTAGTTTCTAAAGGATTGCTCTTGGAGATCGTTAAAAAAATCTGGTATTGCATTAGTTCGAATTGGTGTAGACTATTTTGCGTTGCTGCTTGTAAGGATTATAAGAACTTGGCTTTGATCTAGATCTTTTCTTGTTAACTGTTCTGCGCGTGTACGTCGATAATTTTTTACACTGTGTTACAGATGTTTATCGAGAGTAATAATTTGTTAGAAGGAGTGGAATACGATGGTGGTTTGTGCGCGAATGCTCGAGGTATATAGTCTAATGGCTGATAGAAAGCGTTCCAGAAATATTGTCTGCCGGGCTATGCATTGGAACCAAAGTTGTGGTTTAATGTTAGGGACGGGTCAAGCAACCAACGTAGTTATTGGGTGGAGAGACAGAGAGATCGAAACTTTATTAAAACGCTGTGTGTCTGGGATATCTTGTCTGTTACTGATCGCGGTTATAACATCATCTATGGTAACTTGTTTAAAGTTGGTGCTGGGCTAGTGACGGATGTAAGGATAGCTCTGTCTGGGTTGTTGCGAACGTATACATAGCTTGCAGCGTGTTAGTTGGGGCAAAAACGAGTTGGAATAGCTAGATTCGCTTGTTGTTGTAGGTTCGTGTCGACTGCAGGTGTACTTCTGTTACTGTGTTGGAAATGTTTGGCGCTTACAGAGAGTGTTGTAGGCTAGATGGGACGGAATGTAAGTAAAAAGTGTTGATATACCCTAAATATACGTCACGGTAAAGCTCTAAAGAAAAGCGACTTTGGTGGTGCAGTGATCTTTCGTCGAAGCATCGTCTGTTTAATCGTATAATAGTGTTGTCTACTTTACGGCTGGTGTGCATTACGTTACGTAGCGGATGTGTCTGCTGCGGTAAATCATAATTCTTTCGTCGAAAATCAACGTGTTTTATAAAACTCCTACAGTTTGGTAACTTAAAGTGCGTTAGTTGTAGCCAATGGAGTGCGTGTGTGTGTAGTAAATTCAGCAAGTTCGATACTGCAAACGCTGGAGATAAGACGAAGTTACTATTTCTGGAATACATGGGGGAAATATGTATGTCCTGTGGGTCTATCTCTTATAAACTGCAACTAATCGATGTTTTTTAATGGAGACGCTCCCATCTATACTACAGCAGCATCTTCGTGTAGATCTCCTGGATTTTTTGACAACACACAAGATTTCGAAGGGATTTTTTTTTTTTTTTATACGAGCATGACTTTCGGATGGAAGGAGCATCATCAATGTGGTTGCGGGCGAAGATAAGACAAGTGCGCCGTTGTACTGTGCGTCGCTCCCGGTTAATATACGCTTTTAGATTTGATTACTTGGGTATTAAGAGTACCCGAAAATTGACCGCTTTCTCGGACAATATGTTTTTTATTTTCAACTGTAAATTACTTGTGGAGTCGAGCAAGGAGCTATATTTTTTAGCATTCCAGGACTTTATTCTCCACAGACGTAGATATCGCTTACGTTATTCCGCAAGTCCTAAGAAGAAGAAGGGTAAACGAAAACTGGGTTATATGGCGAAGACATAGGCTTTTAAAAGGAGGCTATTGCATATGTGCAAGCCCGGTTTAAACAGATAGTGTGGGGAGAAATATTTGCTTTTACAGTAAACCGGCGGGGGCATTGGTCTCGAATCGTTGTATTGGCCAAAATTAGCGGAACACACGACAATCGTGTTTGTACTGTGTGTGACTCCCATCCATTCCTTAGAGAGCAGATTATGATCGATGTATGTGGGCGTTGGTTGCGATATAAGTGTTTACGTACATTACGTTGCATGTACTCAGTTGTACTGTAGCAAAAAAAAAAAATTGTAACCACTCCATGTCCTATATAGAACCATGTGTTCCGGTGTGTAGGTTAGCATCTTCGTTTGCGGTAGACATCTACTTGTCATTAAAATAATAATAAATCTTAGTTCGGAGTAGGAATTTTGTGGGTAAAAGGCGGGTCGAGCTGGAAATCTGTGTTGCATTGGGCAGATAACCTCGGTTCTGTGGTTGCTGTATTGTCGAATAAGGGTCTTGTTAGGCCAATAATTTCGAAATGTTTTAGTATAGACGGTCGGAATCGGTAAATTATTTCACGTATTTTTCTTTTATTTCGACTCTCCGTTGCACAATAGGGTTTAAATGTCTTCTGGGGCGCTGGAATATCGGTGTCAGATAAATGTAGTTTGCATCGTAACAGGACATAGAGATTTCTTAGATGAGATGTGTACTGCTGTAGCAAGGAAATAAGAGGTAAAATTAAAGTACCCGAATTCTCGGAAGGCGCATCTATAACTCGATCTAAGAAGAAGGAAACGTAACAGGGCAAGATCGCTAAAGGGAGAAAGAGTGTTAAATTTCGGAACTTTCGGCATGGCTCGGCTCCATTAAATAAATGCAATGCGAGCTATCCTTGTGAGAGTGGTGCGTCTGCTTTGAAACACTTAGCATATGTTTCTTTTATGTAGCCTGCCAAGAGAGCGCTCTGCGTTCTGCACGATTGTTAACGGTGCTTTCAGATGTATATTTAGAGTCGTTGTGTTAGATGTCATTGCCGTTATTTGGAATTTTTTGTATAAACAATATCTCGTCTTCTGCTGCTGCTGCTGCTGCTGTAGTTGCTGTTTTATCGAAAGAGTGGTTGGCATACAAGTTACATTCCGTTCGATGGCTGTTGCTTGCATCGTCTAAACGAAGAGATACATTTATAGATCTAAGGTTGCGGTCGAGTTCCGAAACAGACTATTTCTTTTCTTTTGGTTAGAATTGTTTTTGTATATCGAAAGAGTATATATGTTAAGACAGATACGTAAGTTTGTGGCGTTCGTTACCGTAACCTGCGCTATTATTATTAAACACGTCTGTCGGCTACTGTAGTCTATGCGAAGAGCATGGAGAGAGATGGGAGTGTAAATTCTTACTTGCAAATTTTGCAGACGAGTTTTAATATTTTACTACTACAAGCTGTAGTTTACGAGACCAACTAAGAATTTCTGTTCTAAATTGTTTTATAGCATTACACCGAAATACATACGACGAACACTATGGTAGCTTTATTTTTTCCGCGAATAATAATAAACGGCGGAAATTGTTGTTGCATAAATCGAGACCTGGCGTACGAATCGCTGCGGGGCGCTTAATAATAAATATGCAATTTAATTGGCTGCTGACCAGGCGGGGCGCGGTCGCCGTAAAAAGAGTGCAGTACGCAGGGGTGGCCGGCAGGGGCAGTGTCGATGCGGTCAAGAAAATCGTCGCGGTATTGTTTGTTCTCGCGGGTAGGGTGGGTGGCGGCGTCCTTTGAGAAGCGGTCGCGATCGTGGAGGAGGAGGGGGGTAGCATCTGTCGGCGGCAGTGGCGGCGGAGGCGGCGGTCCAGCAATCGGCCGAGCGAGTAGGAGTCGCGGGTGTGAGTACAGACATGTCGAGGGGTCTACAGGTCTGGACCTGTCGGAGGTGCCACCTGTCTGGCCGCGGCGCCGAGGGGTGGAGGGGGGGCGACGTGTGTGGCCGAGGGAGGTATTGCAACCTGTCAATCCTTAAGTGCGTTATGGTGGCGTCCTTTGATTAGCGGTCGGACAAGTAGCGGATCAAAAGGACCTAAATGTAAACTGTCAATCATCTTTCGTTCTTCTGGGAAGACCTATCAATCATCCTGTGGTGGCGTCCTTTGATCTGCAGTCCGGCAACTGGCCGAGGGAGGAGGGGGGGGGAGGGGGTAGCGGTACTCGCGCAATGCATCATGGGTAGAATCTCAGTGGGCTTCAATTGGCATTGTTATACTACTAGCGCATTGAGGCGCTATGCTACGATGCGCGAGGTCGTTCCCCGATGGGGGTTCGAATCTCCCCTCGGGCATGGATGTACCCTCGGGCATGGATGTTTGTGCCCTGTTTAGTATAAGCTAGTTCCTAAGTAGTTTGTAAGTTTAGGGACTGATGACCCCGTAGTTAAGTCTCACAAGCTCTACAAACATTTGAATATATTTAACCCACACATGGACACTCTCTTTGTCTTACTTCAAGCCTTTGTCTACACTTGTGGACATGTTTTGTATGTCATAATCACACACCAGAGGAGTTTCTGGTTCCAGTAGATAACGAAATGATGCGTAGACCTGCCAGAATGTGTATAATATTGGCGAATTTTGAGGATCGAAAATTTTAAACGCGTTCTAGGATGTTAGACAATTGTATTTATATTTGGTTACGAATAGTACACAATAAGTTACAGAAATGCTTCTCAGACACAAATACTGTTGCTTAACTGTATCTTAGAACTAATAAAATATTGGTTACAAACAAAGCTGAAATACTTTACCACACGAAATGCGGTGAATGTTGCGCTCGCCTGCTCCGCAGCAGCCACGGGTGGAGGGGTTGGGGCATGTGGTCTGACAGTGACATTTCAAAAGGCCTACCCGTTGGCACCACTCAGCGCTCATAGTGTTAATGGCAGCAGGTGTTCTCCAAGTTGCCTACCGTAGCCATTTCCAAAAAAAAAAAAAATGTTTCAAATGTTTGTATAGTTTATGGGACTTAACTACGGGGTCATCAGTCCCTAAACTTACAAACTACTTATTCACTTACTAAGACTAAGGACAGCACAAATATCCGTGCCTGAGGGGGGATTCGAACCCCCGACCGTAGTGGCCGTGCAGACCATGACTGGAGCGCCTCAGTCCCCTCGGCCACTGCGGCCGGATAGCCATTTCTATTCAATTATCAGTGCAGCTGGACCAGAGAACACAATTTACTACATAAAATAAAATAATAACAATAAAAAAACAGGTCGTACCAGTATGGAATGACCATCAGCTTGAACTGTGACTTGTTGGCAGAAACTGCGACTCGTTTGATCAAGCAATGGCTCACGGTAGTCTTTGGTCCAAAAAATAAAAAAAAGGCGATGTCGTGTATATACGTTTAACTTTCTCGTTTTCACCGTTTCCGACGAAAATTTGATTACACCATTCGCGGTTTCAGAAATGTTCTAATGTTCGTTAAGCTTAAGGGACTTAACTGCAGGGTCAACAGTACCTAAACTTACAGACTAATTATGAACTATCTTACATCTACATCTACATACATACTCCGCAATTCACCGTAAGGTGCGTGGCGGAGGGTACACTGTACCACTACTAGGCATTTCCTTTCCTATTCCACTCCCAAATTGAACGAGGAAAAAAAGAATGCCTATATGCCTCCGTACGAGCCCTAATTTATCTTATCTTGTCTTTGTGATCTTCACGCGAAATGTAAGTAGGCGGCAGCAAAATCGTACTACACTCAGCTTCAAATTCCGGCCCTTTAAATTTACTTGACAGAAATTCACGAAAAGAACGTCGTCTTTCTTCCAGCGATCCCCAATTGAGTTGCCGGAGCATTTCCGTGACACTCGCGCATTGGTCGAACCTACCGGTAACAAATCTAGCTGCTTGTCTCTGAACCGCTTCTATGTCTTCCTATAAATTGACCTGCTGCGGGTCCCAAACACTTGAGCAATACTCAAGACGTGGTCGTACAAGCGATTTATACGCGGTCTCCTTTACAAATGAAGTACATCTTCCCAAAATTCTCCCAATAAACCGAAGTCGGCTGTCTGCCTTACTCACAACTGTCCTTACATGATCGTTCCATTTCATATCGCTCTGCAATGTTACGCCTAGATATTTGAACGACGCGACAGCATCAAGAAGCTCACTACTAATGCTGTATTCGAACATTATAGGATTGTTTTTTCTACTCATGCGCATCACCTTACATTTTTCTACATTGATAGCTAGCTGCCATTCTTCGCACCAACTAGAAATTTTGTCTAAGTCATATTGTACGCTATTACAGTCAGTTACAGATGACACCCTCCCATACACCACAGCATCATCAGCAAACAGTCGCAAATTACAACTTTCTCTGTCCTCATATATTAGTTCATCATACGTCCAAGCACTGTTGCCTATCCGTTTATCAGTCACAGCTCTACGCAAACACCCACAGCATTGTAAGTGGCGAGAGGTTTGAAATTTTGTGTTCTCGGGACACTCTCTACACTGTGGATCTCGAAATACTGAAATACCTAACAATTTTTTAGCTCCGTATGGTCCAGACATAATTAATTTATACTGTGTATAATGTATACACAGTACTTATAAAGTTATATCATGTCTGATTATTGGTGCTAGTTTCATTCTGCATTGTGCTCAGTTTACTTATTACGTATTTAAAAGTAAAGACATCCAGTGTAGTTTGGTTTGTAGCAGTGACGAGAGGCGGTTGGTGAATGAAGTTGTTATGTAGTACCTGGATAATGAATTGTAATGGAGAGAGAAGTTATGATGTGACCTGTATTATGAATTTGGAGGAGACATAACACGTATTTTGACATATGGCTTAATAAATGATATAATATACTTCATCAACTAAGTATATTACTTTATTACATGATTAGATTATATTTTTATGGTTATTGTAATGTTATTCTGTTTTAAACTTTTAGAATTCACGGTTTATATTTATTTATTTATTTATTTGCAGTTACTTCCTTACTTTTCCCGTCCTTGTTTTCACTTTTTGAGTATTCTTTAACCTCATTATTACGTATCAACCACTTGCACATTTTTATACAATTGATACCGGTAATGATCCTGCATACTGAGACCTGCTTGCTGTTTCCGGTTTCCATTTTTGTAATGAGAAAATGAGGTAAGTCAAATTCCATTTTTATTGTAACACAGTCAGATTGCCGGCCGCGGTGGTCGAGGGGACTGAGGTGCTCCAATCATGGTCTGCACGGCCACTACGGTCGAGGGTTCGGATCCCCCGTCGGGCATAGATATCTGTGCCGTCCTTAGTATAAGGTAGTTGACAAGTAGTTTGTAAGTTTAGGGACTGATGACCCCGTAGTTAAGTCCCATAAGCTGAACAAACATTTGAACATTTGATTTTAGCAGTTAGATTGTTACCACTTCCATTATATAAATTTATCAGGTGGTTTTCTCATTCAGTACTTCCTTCGGGTGTGATTATAACAGGGACATAATTTTTAGAATTTGTGTTTCTCCTATTTCCCGGGCGTGTACATTGCGCATATTAATTTATGTTTTTAAGACTTACCTCAGTGGACGAAGTCAGCACATTATTCGGTTTTAAAAGTTCCGATTTGCACGTACGTAGTACGCAGTATTGATCAATTTCCATTAAACTTTAAACATTTTTAAATATTCGGCATACCTTGGAAAGTCTGTGAATTCAATGTCCCATTCGTCTAACCTCGCTAATCTTTCCGCTTTCAAACACTTAATTCCCATCGTACAACCATAATATTGTCGTATACTTTTTCTCACTAGTCACTGCAGTATAATTAACATCTTTGCTTGTTCCTTGTGTACGCGATACTACTGCTACCTACATGTGTGATTTTTTGTTACCTCACTGTAATTTTTGCGTCAACACGTTTTGGACTGTGTTGCCAGCATTTTATTGCGATATCCTTCGACATTACACGAATGAAAGCACTTAGATATGGCGCAGAATGTAAATTTGGATATTTCTTGGTCACAAATGGATTTGTTTCTAATTGTTTTGTTAGTGCACCCCCCTCGGTCTCTATGGTGGGTGACGGGCTGTCATAGAATTCCATATGCCATTCCAAAACCTAAATAATTTAACGAAGAGAGAAAAGTGAATATATTACGCAATATAAAAAAACAGATGTTGACTTGCTTGAAACTGTTATTTTGAGTGATTAAAATATATACAAAGATGAATAATAAAAGGCAGGTCAGCAGTTGTGTAAGTTGAAAAAATAGCTATCTTGGTGTTTTATTAAAACGTGTACATGAATGAAAACAATGATTTACATCAATTAAAAGTCATATGGGCAATTCATACACATAAAAGATAAAATGCGGGCTTTAGCTAAGTATGGCCTAAATAAACAGACGTAAACAGGTGGCTGAACTACCTAAATCAGTGTAGCCTTTCAGGGGAGAGGTAGCATCACAACATAGCATTTGCTGTCGTGAGAGGAGAGAGAGAGTGGGGAGAGAGATTCGTGGATGGAAATGTTGGTGGAGAGATTTGCAGTTCCGAACAAAGACGTACAGTGTGGAAGGAGAGAAGTAGTGCGTTGGGGGGCCATGAAGGGAAGATTACCTAGATCTGATCGGATGGGTATATAGTATGACGAAACACAGTCAGATAAAAGGAGGATGTTAAAGTTACATTGGGAAAGGATGTGAAGTGTATGGAGGTGTACATTGTTGGGAATTAATGTATTTCTCGTTACGTGTTTCGATTCATTATCACCAGATCAAAGATGTGAGAAGAAGAAATAGAAGTAAGATAGACCTACGCTAATAAACGTTCCATCAATATTAAATCGTTTTCTACTCATATTTACAGTAGAACACAAAGAAATCCACAAAAGTGAGCGCACAAATAACTGAAAACAATTATCTCATAGCTATCGCGAGAAGTGCCAAACTGTCTATGTTGCGATAGCAAACCGATAATGCCAGGAGGCATCGACATTCAATTAGAAAACAAATTGCATATCAAAGAATATGATTAAAATAGAAAACTAAAGGGACATAGAGTTTATCAGTTACGTGAGATTGTAATTAAAAACTTGACAGATATCAAATCTTTAAATATCAGAAAATAATTTGTATCATATACTTTGAGAAGTGTAATAAATAAAAACTATACTGCAGGGACAGAAACGGTCTAGTGCGAAGTCAGTATAAAAATTCCAATTAAATATTTTGTTATTTTTTTCCTTCAATACGCAGCAGTGACAAAGGCAACAGCAAACTGTGTGATGTGAGGCGCAGCTAAAATTAATATTGACAATATGATATAATTAGAGATAATAAAACAGAAGGATTAAAACGTGCATTAAAATGCCGACGTTGATTAAACATTGTGCAGTGGTTCGCCTCTGTGGTCGTCTGCCTCCCGCTTACTCTGTGGTCTCACTCTTTCAATAAATAAAAATCTGCTGCCGAAGAAATTAAGGAACATTTCTATATTTCGACTGAACCGCTCATCATTTAATGAGAAATATTTTCTAAGACATGTGTGAGTCTCCTCCTGATATGACAGTTCTGGAAAACACTCCAGAGGCGACACGTGGTGACACGACTTTGCACTGTTAGCACGTAGCACTCCTTAGATATCCTTAAGTTTGAAGGCAAATGAAACGAAACATTATTATTGAGCCTTATGTGTGCCTCACTTTTGTTCTGCCGCAGATCAAGATGTTCACCCTTTCCAGTCCAAATGTTATTAAATTCGTGAACAGAAGTATTTCTTTGAATGTTTCTATTCATTATAATGATAATAAAATGTTTGTATTGTTTATGGGACTTAACTACGGGGTCATCAGTCCCTAAACTTACAAACTACTTATGAACTACTTACGAACTAGGACGGCACAAATATCCATGCCCGAGGGGGGATTCGAACCCCCGACCGTAGTGGCCGTACAGACCGTGACTGGAGCGCCTCAGTCTCCTCGGCCACCGCGGCCGGCTATTCATAATAATTGGAATAAAGTGAGGGTATTCTTTTTTTAATTTTTATTTTTGGGCTTTCTTAGTTTTTGGAGGGAAATTTGGGTTGACTTTATATGGCAACAATGTGCAGGATATGTTTCCTTTACCGTACTTGACACCTTTTTCAAACTGTTTACTACTAATTTAGATATTTTACAATAATTTATTAATGAAATTTTCAAATTATTTTGTTTCCTTTACCTTGATATAATATTTTGATAGTTTTGCTGTTTGCACACTAACTTAGACATTAAGCAACAATACATATTTTGCCAATGTGTTGCAGCCTAATGCTCCTTTCCGCGTAGTAATGATAGCCAAGCTATCCGCAATGAATTTTGGAAAGTCCTGCAGTATCCTTTATAATTTTTGGTCAAATGCTTTGGCCGAGAGTAACAGATAAACATGATGATATCATATGTCATCATTGGGCTGGAAAGGGTTAATATGCTCTGACAAAAATTATACTCTTAATTTTGTGTCCCAACTTCGTCGCCGCTTTTGTGTCCCAGCCTCGTCGTAGGTGTCGGTGGCCGAGTGGAACGAGACCGACACAGTAACAAGACAGCACGCCGGTGCAGGTACGGAGGGGAGCAGCCAGAAACTATAAACACTCGAGTAAATTAGAAAGAGATATATTGCACAGAATGTAACAATACTTAACTTTTACATAGTACTGCAGAATGTTGATACATAGTTGTTAGAGGCCTGCCTAGTGCCTGTACAATAGCAAAGTCTTCACTCGTGCCTATCGGATTACGAAGGTCCTAACTCGTTGCTATCTCAGTCCGAAGTGCCAAGTGGCCGATGTCCTTCAGTGGTGGCCACGAGCGGCGTTGTACCAGAGGGCGCTCGTGGCTGTCGTCGGAAGAACGCCGCGCCGTGCATGCATGGCGGCGCGCGGCGAAAGTAGGTGGCGCGCACTTTGTACTTGTGCGACACCACACCCCTCCCCCCCAAACCGCCGCGCCGTCGTGGCGTAGGGCTGAGGGCCACGGCGACGGCACTGGGAGGAGGGCCTGAGCGGGGGCGTTACTGGTGGGACGGGCGTCGTAGCTGAGGCCGGGATCGAGACGCCGTCCGCGCCCCGGCATCCGCCTTGCGATCCTCCAGGGAACCCGCCGAAACCTGGGGAAGGGCGCCCGCCCCCGCCCAGAGGGAGCAGGTCATCTTCTTCTGAAGTGCGTGGCCCAAGCTGGGGGGGCCCGCACGGTCCCGGAGTCCCTCTCGGTGACGCTGTCATCTGCGGCGGCGACAGCGGCGGCGACGACTGCGTCGGATGTACGTCGACGTCCATAGGGATCTCGTAGTCCGGGGACGAACGATGTGGTTGTGCTCCCTGGCGGTGAACTGGGTCTGGAATCAAGAAACCGGAGACAGGATCGCGCGGCCTGTGCAAGCGCAATTGGTTTGCGTGGCGCCGCAGCTCCGACCCTGTGGAAGAACGTACAACAAACATATTGCGGCCAAGCACGCGTTGAATGGTGCCCGGCAACCATGTCTTCTTGTTTCCAGCAAACACCCTGTACAGCACCGGCGTGGAAACCTGAAAACGCGTAGCGCCATACAAACCGACTCGGTGCGTGGGAGGCTGCAGCAGGTGAAGGAGAGTGCGGTGACGGCGGCCGTGTAGCAGCTCGGCAGGAGACGGGCCGTCACGTGGCATGCACCGATACGTAGACAGGAAAATTTGAAGAGCTTGCTGCCTGGAGTGCTGACCTTTCATCTTCTCCATGTGAGACTTGAATGTTCGAACGAAACGTTCTGCTTCACCATTGGACTGAGGGTGAAAAGGTGCGGTGGTGATATGCTGAATACCGTTCACACGACAAAACTGTTGAAATTCCGCACTAACAAACTGAGGTCCATTGTCACTGACGATAGTTTCAGGCAAGCCTTCGATGCAAAACACTGATGTTAAGGCACTGATTGTACTAGAAGCTGTCGTTGAGTTCATGGCAATCACAAAAGGAAACTTGCTGAAAGCGTCTACAACAATTAACCAGCGCGTATTCCAGAATGGTCCGGCAAAGTCAATATGTAAACGTTGCCATGGTCCCTTGGGGCGTGGCCAGTCTGAGAAACGCTGTGGAGGAGCCGCCTGATGCTCCGCACAAACTGTACACTGTGATGTCATGCTCTCTATCTGAGCGTCCATACCAACCCAGGTACAATGACGTCTGGCCAGTTGCTTTGTCCTAACAATACCCCAATGTCCTTGATGCAGGAGGCGTAACACTTCTCGTTGTAGGGAACGAGGAACAATCACTCTTGTTTGGTCGTTGTCGGTATGCAACAACAGTACACCCTTACTTAAAGATAATGCATGACGTTGTGCAAAATAACGTCGAACCAGAGGCCGATCAATGTCTTTGGCTCTGGCAGGCCACCCTGAGCGAACAAAACGTGCTACCACACTTAGGTCTGCATCCGCAGCTGTTTCCTGTGCAACCCGACGAGAGTTCAAAGGAAAGTCTGCGACAGCAGAAGCATCTCTGGAGTCTATCTGACAACATGCCATTTCTGAAGAATCAAATGATACATCCTGGCCAACCGGAAGTCGGGAAAGTGTGTCCGCGTTGGCATGTTTAGTGGTAGGTCGGTACAAAATCTCATACTGATAATTAGACAATATCAAGGACCATCTCTGAAGCTTTTGTGCCGTTCGTGGCGGAATTGGCTTTGTGGGTGAGAACAACGACGTGAGAGGCTTGTGGTCTGTCAACAAATAGAATTTTCTGCCATAGAGATAATGATGAAACTTTGCGACGCCGTAAATGATTGCTAAGGCCTCCTTTTCTATCTGACTGTAATTCTGTTGCGTCGGCGTCAGTAGCTTGGATGCAAAGGCAATAGGACGATCGTGACATCCAATACGATGTGAGATTACAGCGCCTAGGCCGTTCGATGAGGCGTCAACTGCTAACACTACAGGCTTCTGGGGGTCAAAGGGAATCAAACATGCATCACTCAGTAGTGCAGACTTTAAGTTGTCAAAGGCAACCTGGCAATCTTTGGACCAAACAAAAGGAACATTCTTCCTACGTAAGTGATGCAGTGGAGCTGCAATCTGAGAGGCATTGGGAATAAATCTGAAATAATAGTTAAGCTTTCCCATTACTGCTTGCAATTCATGCACATTCTTAGGAGGAGGCAAGTCTTTGATAGCTCGAAGATGTGACTGCAAGGGATGAATTCCTTGGGCATTAATCACATGGCCTAGGTACTCTATTTCAGTCTGAAAGAACGAACACTTTGCTTTATTGCAACGTAGACCTGCTGCAGTCAAAACTTTGAAAAGACACTCCAGGTTTGCTAAATGTTCTTCAACTGTACGTCCGGATACCACAATATCATCTAAATAGTTCGAACAACACGGTACAGAAACTGTCAGCTGTTCCAAAAAACGCTGAAAAATAGCGGGAGCGGAAGAACTGCCAAAGGGTAGGCGTTGAAATTGAAAAAGGCCCATGTGAGTATTAATGACGAAAAATTTTTTTGACTCGTCATCAAGCGGAATTTGTAAGTATGCTTCTGCTAAATCAATCTTAGAAAAGAAGCGAGACTGTCCTAATTTGTCCATCAGTTCCTCAGGTCTGGGCAGGGGATAAGTGTCGACAATTGTTTGACTGTTCACTGTTGATTTGAAGTCCGCACAGAGACGAAGTTTTCCTGACGGCTTGGGTATAATTACTATAGGCGAGGCCCACTGACTCGCAGAAACAGGAGAAATCACCCCACTATCTTGCCAACGTTTAAGTTCTTCGGCAACTGTATCACGCAAGGCGATAGGCACTGGTCTAGCTTTACGAAATTTTGGAACTGCAGATTCTTTTAAAGTTACATGTGCCACGAAGTCTTTTGCACAACCTAGTTCCGGCGAAAACAAGTCACTATATTTGTCACACAATGCATTGATTTTATCCTGAGGCACTATTGACGAAATTTGAAGCACATCTCTTTGAATTGATAAACCAAACAAGTCAAAAGCATCTAGTCCAAAAATGTTCTGCGTCGATTTGGCCTGAAGAACAACAAAAGCAACTGTTTTCGTGACACCTTGAAAGGAGGCAGGCAGGCTACACGTTCCTACCACGGGAATATTTTCACCTGTATAAGCTGTTAACACTTGCTGTGACGGCGACAATTTTGGCGAACCCAGAAGTTCATAAGTATCTTTATTAATTAAGGTAACAGCGGAACCAGTGTCGAGCTGAAATTGCACAGTCTTATTGTCAATGGAAAGATTCACAAAAAGTTTTTGCTTCTGGCGCACGACCGGTGCGCGAATGTGGGCAACGTCTAATACATATTGTTTTCTGCGCTTGCGCGGGTTGCGTGCGGTAGGAAGCGGCGCATACTCGGCACACAGCGGATTAACCACACTGTCACTAGATGACACTACCGCCGGATCGGCGTCCGCGCAATGCGAGGCTACTGCACTAAAATTACTTTGAGTAGCTACACCAATTCTACTGTCTCTAGCTACACAGTACGGGGCACTATTACAATTAGAAGTTGCAGAAGGCACTATTTTCACTACAGGAATGCACTGTTCATAGTCATTTTGCTTGTCCCGAACCCTTTTCCGTTGCACTGTTTTACGCGCTCGTCGGCGCTTGCTACGTGGTGCACTATATAGTTTTGCAATAGGTGCAGAAGAACTTTCTTGTAATTGAGAACCAACTAAAGCAGTGTTCAATTCCACAGCCCGTATAACATTTACAGAATGAACCGCTCTGGCACTCTGCGAAGCACTGTTTCTAACGTTACTGTTCTTTGAGTTTTTAATTTGCATACACACAGACTGCACATGTCCCAATTTGCCACATTGATAACAGGTTGCGTTGCGACTAGGGCAATGAGCACGCTTGTGGCGAGACACACACTGGGGGCAAGATTTACGTACATTTTTCTGAAATGAGCGTTGGCGCCCGTTATTCAAATCACTGTTTCTAACACTACGGGGCGACCTTTGCGTCGCACTTTTACTCTGGCTACTGTTCACTGTCTGTTCAGCACGGCCGGTAGAAAAATAAGAATCACTAGTGCTATACTGAGAACTACGGCTAGGAAAGCGTCCGTTGCGGCGCACTGAATTTACACTATGGCTTTGCATTTCTACATCAGCTAAGTCAAAAGTATCATGCGCTTCTATAAGCTGCAGTACACTGTCTAAGGAGGGGTCAGACTGTTTCAGAATTGCTGCTCTAATTCTGGGGTCCTGAATATTCTGCGTAATCGCATCCCTCAACATCACGTCACTATACGAAAGTCCACAAGAGCAAGTAAATTTACATTGGCGGGTTAAGCCCTTCAATTCCGTAATCCACTCTTGGTGTGACTGCTGCGGTAATTTTTTAAGTCTGAAAAATCGGTACCGCGCAGCGGCTACAAGAACTTTTCTCTCATAATGAGCATTCAGTGCATCTACAATTTGTTCAAAGTCTACATCACGAGGAGATGCGAGAGGGAAAAGTTTTTGCAATAGTACGAAAGTCTGGGGGCCCACAATCGATAAGAAAAGGTTCTTCACTCTCTGACCTGTAATTTGATGAGCCGCGACGAGTTCTTGAAACTGCGCGAAATAGTCACTCCATTCTTCCTCACGTTCGTTGTACTGGCGAAACGTAGGAAGTGTTGCGGCGGCAGGTGTGGGCTGCTGAAGCGGCGGCTGTTGTTGTTGGTTAGCTGCCTGCGCTGTGAACTGGGACACCGCCTGGAGCAACTGGGTGATTTGCGCCGTCTGTAACTGAAGAATTTCCATTAAGTTTGGGTTCGGGGTAGTGGCCATGCTGACCGATTAGGCGCCGCGTATACAAGTAACTTATAACCAAAACACAAATACAATATGAAAGAGGACGCTCTGCAACAAAAAAGTCCACAAACACGTAACTGAAAATGTTCCCCCAAAAATCTTATAATAAGGGTGGGTGGGCGGGAGCAATTTCTGAGTGCTCCGACTGCTGCTGTCTGGCTTCTGTAAGCGGGCTGGTCCAAGGTTCTATCACTCCTCGTCGCCACTTTTGTGTCCCAACTTCGTCGCCGCTTTTGTGTCCCAGCCTCGTCGTAGGTGTCGGTGGCCGAGTGGAACGAGACCGACACAGTAACAAGACAGCACGCCGGTGCAGGTACGGAGGGGAGCAGCCAGAAACTATAAACACTCGAGTAAATTAGAAAGAGATATATTGCACAGAATGTAACAATACTTAACTTTTACATAGTACTGCAGAATGTTGATACATAGTTGTTAGAGGCCTGCCTAGTGCCTGTACAATAGCAAAGTCTTCACTCGTGCCTATCGGATTACGAAGGTCCTAACTCGTTGCTATCTCAGTCCGAAGTGCCAAGTGGCCGATGTCCTTCAGTGGTGGCCACGAGCGGCGTTGTACCAGAGGGCGCTCGTGGCTGTCGTCGGAAGAACGCCGCGCCGTGCATGCATGGCGGCGCGCGGCGAAAGTAGGTGGCGCGCACTTTGTACTTGTGCGACACCACACTTAATGTCTTATATGGCAGCTGTATTGAAATGTTTCCAATTAGAGTACCGACGAGACGGATATTTTTTTCAACATTGGGACCATGTGGATAGGTAAATTTTTCATGTATATATTGTAAATTATACATGATGTTAGCCTATAATTGGGAGATGACTACTACCCACTGTTTTCACTTGTTTATAATTAACCTTAATATACGTAACTACACTGTCGGAAAAAATAGTACACATGAAAATGCAACGTCTATTTTTATCCCATGACGACAGATACCACCTGGGGCATAGTAGATGTACGAAAAAGGATTCAAGCGTCGCACACAGGATTATTTCGCCCTAAAAGCTGGCCAAAAGTCCATATTTAAAATGCGAGAAATTCTTGCAACTCGCCGTGTCCTATCATAGTCTGTTAGATGGGGCAGTGTTGGTGGGGCGGTGTTTCCCGGCATAAATTTGAATACAGTATGACAGAAAAGTCAATTGCATACCGGAAATTGTAGAACGTAGCCGCAGAATACCGGCGATATATTTTTACGAATTTTTTGACGTCAGCCACGCGGGATTAGCCGAGCGGTTTAAGCCGCTACAGACATGGACTGTGCGGCTAGTTCGTGTCCTCCATCGGGCTTGGGTGTGTGTATTTTCCTTTCAATAGGTTAGCTTAAGTAGTGTGTAAGCTTAGGGACCTTAGCAGTCCCATAAGATTTCACACCCATTTGAATATATATATATATATATATATATATATATATATATATATATTATTTTTTTAAATTTATGGTTGTTCTAGGTCCTTCATTTTGTGTCCCGACTTCGTCGCCGCTTTTGTGTCCCAGCCTCGTCGTAAGTGTCGGTGGCCGAGTGGAATGAGACCGACACGCTGGTGCAGGTACGGAGGGGAGCAGCCAGAAACTATAAACACTCGAGTAAATTAGAAAGAGATATATTGCACAGAATGTAACAATACTTAACTTTTACATAGTACTGCAGAATGTTGATACATAGTTGTTAGAGGCCTGCCTAGTGCCTGTACAAATAGCAAAGTCTTCACTGGTGCCTATCTGTTTACGAAGGTCCTAACTCGTTGCTATCTCAGTCCGAAGTGCGAAGTGCGAAGTCCTTCAGTGGTGGCCACGAGCGGCGTTGTACCAGAGGGCGCTCGTGGCTGTCGTCGGAAGAACGCCGCGCCGTGCATGCATGGCGGCGCGCGGCGAAAGTAGGTGGCGCGCACTTTGTACTTGTGCGACACCACACCCCTCCCCCCCAAACTGCCGCGCCGTCGTGGCGTAGGGCTGAGGGCCACGTCGACGGCACTGGGAGGAGGGCCTGAGCGGGGGCGTTACTGGTGGGACGGGCGTCGTTGCTGAGGCCGGGATCGAGACGCCGTCCGCGCCCCGGCATCCGCCTTGCGATCCTCCAGGGAACCCGCCGAAACCTGGGGAAGGGCGCCCGCCCCCGCCCAGAGGGAGCAGGTCATCTTCTTCTGAGGTGCGTGGCCCAAGCTGGGGGGGCCCGCATGGTCCCGGAGTCCCTCTCGGCGACGCTGTCATCTGCGGCGGCGACAGCGGCGGCGACGACTGCATCGGAGGTGCGTCGACCTCCATGGGGACGATCTCGTAGTCCGGGGACGAACGATGTGGCTGTGCTCCCTGGCGGTGAACTGGGTCTGGAATCAAGAAACCGGAGACAGGATCGCGCGGCCTGTGCAAGCGCAATTGGTTTGCGTGGCGCCGCAGCTCCGACCCTGTGGAAGAACGTACAATATACATATTGCGCCCGAGCACGCGCTGAATGGTGCCCGGCAACCATGTCTTCTTGTTTCCAGCAAACACCCTGTACAGCACCGGCGTGGAAACCTGAAAACGCGTAGCGCCATACGAACCGACTCGGTGCGTGGGAGGCTGCAGCAGGTGAAGGAGAGTGCGGTGACGGCGGCCGTGTAGCAGCTCGGCAGGAGACGGGCCGTCACGTGGCATGCACCGATACGTAGACAGGAAAATTTGAAGAGCTTGCTGCCTGGAGTGCTGACCTTTCATCTTCTCCATGTGAGACTTGAATGTTCGAACGAAACGTTCTGCTTCACCATTGGACTGAGGGTGAAAAGGTGCGGTGGTGATATGCTGAATGCCATTCACGCGACAAAACTGTTGAAATTCCGCACTAACAAACTGAGGTCCATTGTCACTGACGATAGTTTCAGGCAAGCCTTCGATGCAAAACACTGATGTTAAGGCACTGATTGTACTAGAAGCTGTCGTTGAGTTCATGGCAATCACAAAAGGAAACTTGCTGAAAGCGTCTACAACAATTAACCAGCGTGTATTCCAGAAAGGTCCGGCAAATTCAATGTGTAAACGTTGCCATGGTCCCTTGGGGCGTGGCCAGTCTGAGAAACGTTGCGGAGGAGCCGCCTGATGCTCCGCACAAACTGTACACTGTGATGTCATGCTCTCTATCTGAGCGTCCATACCAACCCAGGTACAATGACGTCTGGCCAGTTGCTTTGTCCTAACAATGCCCCAATGTCCTTGATGCAGGAGGCGTAACACTTCTCGTTGCAGGGAACGAGGAACAATCACTCTTGCTTGGTCGTTGTCGGTATGCAACAACAGTACACCCTGACTTAAAGATAATGCATGACGTTGTGCAAAATAACGTCGAACCAGAGGCCGATCAATGTCTTTGGCTCTGGCAGGCCAACCAAAGCGAACAAAACGTGCTACCACACTTAGGTCTGCATCCGCAGCTGTTTCCTGTGCAACCCGACGAGAGTTCAAAGGAAAGTCTGCGACAGCGGAAGCATCTCTGGAGTCTATCTGACAACATGCCATTTCCGAAGAATCAAACGACACATCCTGGCCAACCGGAAGTCGGGAAAGTGTGTCCGCGTTAGCATGTTTAGTGGTAGGTCGGTACAAAATCTCATACTGATAATTAGACAATATCAAGGACCATCTCTGAAGCTTTTGTGCCGTACGTGGCGGAATTGGCTTTGTGGGTGAGAACAACGACGTGAGAGGCTTGTGGTCCGTCAACAAATAGAATTTTCTGCCATAGAGATAATGATGAAACTTTGTGACGCCGTAAATGATTGCTAAGGCCTCCTTTTCTATCTGACTGTAATTCTGTTGCGTCGGCGTCAGTAGCTTGGATGCAAAGGCAATAGGACGATCGTGAGAACCAATACGATGTGAGATTACTGCGCCGAGACCGTACGATGAGGCGTCAACTGCTAACACTACAGGCTTCTGTGGGTCAAAGGGAATCAAACATGCATCACTGAGTAGTGCAGACTTTAGTTTGTCAAAGGCAACCTGACAATCTTTAGACCATACAAAAGGAACATTCTTCCTACGTAAGTGATGCAGTGGAGCTGCAATCTGAGAGGCATTGGGAATAAATCTGAAATAATAGTTCAGCTTTCCCATTACTGCTTGCAATTCGTGCACATTCTTAGGAGGAGGCAAGTCTTTGATTGCTCGAAGATGTGACTGTAAGGGATGGATTCCTTGGGCATTAATCACATGGCCTAGGTACTCTATTTCAGTTTGGAAAAACGAACACTTTGCTTTATTACAACGTAGACCTGCGGCAGTCAAAACTTTGAAAAGGCACTCCAGGTTTGCTAAATGTTCTTCAACTGTACGTCCGGATACCACAATGTCATCTAAATAGTTCGAACAACAAGGTACAGAAACTGTCAGCTGTTCCAAAAAACGCTGAAAAATAGCGGGAGCGGAAGAACTGCCAAAGGGTAGGCGTTGAAATTGAAAAAGGCCCATGTGAGTATTAATGACGAAAAACTTTTTGGACTCGTCATCAAGTGGAATCTGTAAGTATGCCTCTGCTAAATCAATCTTGGAAAAGAAGCGAGACTGTCCTAATTTGTCCATCAGTTCCTCAGGTCTGGGCAGAGGGTAAGTGTCTACAATTGTTTGACTGTTCACTGTTGATTTGAAGTCCGCACAGAGACGAAGTTTTCCTGACGGCTTGGGTATAATTACTATAGGCGAGGCCCACTGACTCGCAGAAACAGGAGAAATCACACCACTATCTTGCCAACGTTTAAGTTCTTCGGCAACTGTATCACGCAATGCGATAGGCACTGGTCTAGCTTTACGAAATTTTGGAACTGCCGATTCTTTTAAAGTCACATGTGCCACGAAGTCTTTTGCACAACCTAGTTCCGGCGAAAACAAGTCACTGTATTTGTCACACAATGCATTGATTTTATCCTGAGGCACTATTGACGAAATTTGAAGCACATCTCTTTGAATTGATAAACCAAACAAGTCAAAAGCATCTAGTCCAAAAATGTTCTGCGTAGATTTGGCCTGAAGAACAACAAAAGCAACTGTTTTTGTTACACCTTGAAAAGAGGCAGGCAGGCTACACGTTCCTAGCACGGGAATATCTTCACCTGTATAAGCTGTTAACACTTGCTGTGACGGCGACAATTTTGGCGAACCCAGAAGTTCATAAGTATCGTTATTTATTAATGTAACAGCGGAACCAGTATCAAGCTGAAATTGCACAGTCTTATTTTCTATAGAGAGAGTAACAAACAGCTTGTGCTTCTGGCGCACGACCGGTGCGCGAATGTGGGCAACGTCTAATACATATTGTTTTCTGCGCTTGCGCGGGTTGCGTGCGGTAGGAAGCGGCGCATACTCGGCACACAGCGGATTAATCACACTGTCACTAGATGACACTACCGCCGGATCGGCGTCCGCGCAATGCGAGGCTACTGCACTAAAATTACTTTGAGTAGCTACACCAATTCTACTGTCACTAGCTACACAGTACTGGGCACTATTACAATTAGAAGTTGCAGAAGGCACTATTTTCACTACAGGAATGCACTGTTCATAGTCATTTTGCTTGTCCCGAACCCGTTTCCGTTGCACTGTTTTACGCGCTCGTTGGCGCTTGCGACGTGGTGCACTATATAGTTTTGCCATAGGCACAGAACTACTTTCTTGCAATTGAGATCCAAGGAAAGCACTGTTCAATTCCACAGCCCGTATAACATTTACAGAATTAACTGTTCTCGCACTCCGCGAAGCACTGATTCTAACGTTACTGTTCTTTGAATTTTTAATTTGCATACACACAGACTGCACATGTCCCGATTTGCCACATTGATAACAGGTTGCGTTGCGACTAGGGCAATGAGCACGCTTGTGGCGAGACACACACTGGGGGCAAGATTTACGTACATTTTTCTGAAATGAGCGTTGGCGCCCGTTATTCAAATCACTGTTTCCAACACGACGGGTCGACCTTTGTGTCGCACTTCTACACTGGCTACTGTTCACTGTCTGTTCAGCACGGCCGTTAGAAAAATAATTATCACTAGTGCGATACTGAGAACTACGGCTAGGAAAGCGTCCGTTGCGGCGCACTGAATTTACACTGTGGCTTTGCATTTCTACATCTGCTAAGTCAAAAGTATCATGCGCTTCTATAAGCTGCAGTACACTATCTAATGAGGGGTCAGACTGTTTCAGAATTGCTGCTCTAATTCTGGGGTCCTGAATGTTCTGCGTAATCGCATCCCTCAACATCACGTCACTATACGAAAGTCCACAAGAGCAAGTAAATTTACATTGGCGGGTTAAGCCCTTCAATTCCGTAATCCACTCTTGGTGTGACTGCTGCGGTAATTTTTTAAGTCTGAAAAATTCGTACCGTGCAGCGGCTACGAGAACTTTCCTCTCGTAATGAACATTTAGTGCATCTACAATTTGTTCAAAGTCTACATCACGAGGAGATGCGTGAGGGAATAGTTTTTGCAGTAACACGAAAGTTTTGGGGCCCACCACAGACAATAAAAGATGCTTAACAGTCTGACCTGTAAGTTGATGAGCCGCGACGAGTTCTTGAAACTGTGCGAAGTAGTCACTCCATTCTTCCTCACGTTCGTTGTACTGGCGAAACGTAGGAAGAGGTGCAGCGGCAGGTGTGGGCTGCTGAAGCGGCGGCTGTTGTTGTTGGTTAGCTGCCTGCGCTGTGAGCTGGGCCACAGCCTGCAGGAGCTGGGTAATTTGCGCCGTCTGTAACTGAATAACTTCCATTAAGTTTGGGTTCGGGGTAGTGGCCATGCTGACCGATTAGGCGCCGCGCATACAAGTAAATTATAACAAAACACAAATGCAATATGAAAGGAGGGCTCGCTCTGCAACAAAAAAGTCCACAAAACACGTAACAAAATAACTTTCCCCAAAATTCTTATATTAAGGGTGGGTGGGCGGGAGCAATTTCTGCGTGCTCCGACTGCTGCTGTCTGGCTGCTGTAAGCGGGCTGGTCCAAGGTTCTATCACTCCTCGTCGCCACTTTTGTGTCCCGACTTCGTCGCCGCTTTTGTGTCCCAGCCTCGTCGTAAGTGTCGGTGGCCGAGTGGAATGAGACCGACACGCTGGTGCAGGTACGGAGGGGAGCAGCCAGAAACTATAAACACTCGAGTAAATTAGAAAGAGATATATTGCACAGAATGTAACAATACTTAACTTTTACATAGTACTGCAGAATGTTGATACATAGTTGTTAGAGGCCTGCCTAGTGCCTGTACAAATAGCAAAGTCTTCACTGGTGCCTATCTGTTTACGAAGGTCCTAACTCGTTGCTATCTCAGTCCGAAGTGCGAAGTCCTTCAGTGGTGGCCACGAGCGGCGTTGTACCAGAGGGCGCTCGTGGCTGTCGTCGGAAGAACGCCGCGCCGTGCATGCATGGCGGCGCGCGGCGAAAGTAGGCGGCGCGCACTTTGTACTTGTGCGACACCACACTTCAAGCCGTAAAATTATGACGATAAGAGGTGTCTACGACGTTGTGAAGAGATGTTCTAAAACAGTTTCTTAAAAAAAGGGATTTTATGGAAAATTATATATTATCAGACCATACTTTCCCTAATGAAGAAAAGAAAGATTTTAAACATAAACTGTCACACATAAAGTCAGAATTCAGAAAAAGATGGCTTGCTTCACATAGAGTTGAAAGTAGCTTCTTAAAAACGAATCATAATTGGTTGTAAAATACTATCGAAATTCCTTGTAACAAAAGTCGAGTTGGTGGACCAAGAAAACCATTCATAGAGTTAAGCGAAAGCAGCAAAGGGCGTAAGACACAGCTCTTGAGAGACCATTTTGAAGTCACAGAAGTAACGTATGCCAGTCAAATAATGCTCCGTGAATCTGGAAATGTTGAGGGTTCCACAGTGGTGAAAGATATTACTTTATCCCCTACACAAGGAGCTAAATACCGACAAGCATTAGACGGCATTCGCAGAAGAGACTTACAGAAAAGAACACGACTTTCACCTATCCAAGCCTTATCTTTGTTGAAGCCTCGCTGACAAGGAAGCAATACGAAATAATACGAACAGGTGCTTGAAAGGTTGAAATTTTCAAATGTTTGTATAGTCTATGGGACTTAACTACGGGGTCATCAGTCCCTAAACTTACAAGCTACTTATGAACTAACTAATTCTAAATACGGCACAAATATCCATGCCCGAGGGGGGATTCGAACCCCCGACCGTAGTGGCCGGGCAGACCGTGACTGGAGCGCCTCAGTCTCCTCGGCCACCGCGGCCGGCGCTTGAAAGGTATCCCTGTTACAGTGTCATTCAAGAAGTTAAAAAGCAGTGCTACCTGTGACTGAATCCTATCATGTGACTGCCACATGCGCGGAGATTCAACTGCGAGCCTTGCTTAATCACACGAGACATCATATCTAGAGGAGATTTTTACCCAGTTTTACACATGATGACATAAATTTATTGGAACTCATTTATAAATGGCGTTGTGATGGTTCACAGCAAGTTCAGTTTAAACAAAACTTTGAAAATAGCCATGATTCTGATGCGAACATATTTCCGTCATCTTTAGTGCCTCTTCAACTTATTAGTCGCTAGAATAAAGACCTCATTCTTTGAAAAAGGCCCGAAATCAGCACTTCCGTTTGTACAAACTACGTTTTGCCAGGAAATTCTCACGGGAAGCATGAAACTTGGATATACTGACTACTACTGACATCTGATCCATTGATAAAAGGTAAGAAAGAGACGCCAAGGGAAAACAGTAAACGTTTCTTAACAGAGACATTACATTTACTTCTTCCAAGTAAAGAAGGGGTTAGGCAGTTCCGTCAAGCTGAAAATGAAGATGAAGAGGAGGTTTCAACTGAAACAGACTGCTCAGATGTATTATCTGAATAACTAATAGTTATGTAATTGTAATTATGAATTAAACAATGTAATAAACATACCATAATTTTGTTTCATTCCATTCTATCAAAGACGCAAATCCATTATTATCCTAAAAAATGTTGTATACGGTCTCACAGTGCAGCCAATGTAAGAAAATAATTTTGGCCAGCTTTTTGTATCAAATATCCCCTGTGTACATTGTCCGCCAACAGATGGCGTAGCGACATAGCTGCCGGACGGAGCACAATCTTTGTATACCCTTTAATAGGGAATGTTTCCAGCCATAAGGATTAGTGTGATATCAACGTATGAAGCAAACACGAGGCATGCCAGTCCTGCTTCCTTCAGCAAACTGAGCGCGTTTTAAAGGAGTCAAAGTGTGGCCTACCGAGTTGTGAGGTGGTCCTTCCGGAGAATTACCACACACATGGACGCTTAGCATTTAACGTCCCTTCGACAACGTGGTCATTAGAGACGGAGCTCAGGTTTTTGGGTAAGGATGGGGAAGGAAATAGTCCGTGTCCTTTCAAAGGAACCATTCCGGCATTGGCATAAATTGATTTAGGGAACTCACGGAAAACCTTAATCTCGATGGCCGGAGGTGGATTTGAACCACGGTCCTCCCGATTGCTAGTTCATTGTCTTACCACTATGACACCTCGCTCGGTATATTGTAAGGGCAGTAGTGGTAGATATAAAACTAGCACAGTACACTAAACAGGGTTTGTAATCCGAGATGTGTCCTGATTATACAGAAGTGATGGAAATTTGCGTGTGCGATGTAGATCTGGGAAGCGCTGTATCGTAGAGTGCATTCGTCCAAGACACACTCAGGGTGACCAACTTAGCGATGTTGTTGCTAGATCTAGCGATTTTTAATTCAGTCTATCGACAAAATTTATGATTTTGAGATATGTATCATTCCTAGGGATTTAAGAAGGGTTTTAGCGACAAATCCGGAGGTTTCTTTAAAGAAAGGCAGTAACTTGTAAGTTTCATTTGACATATTATGTGAAACAATTGCACAGTGATTAGATATAATTTTTCACTCTTTCTTATCAGCCACAACAATCAGTGTTAGGTTCGATTCACACGATAGGGAACGCCACATAAACTTCAAGTCGGGTCACGTCGCGTCAAAATATTCCTAATGCTTTCTAGCGGCGCCGTTGACTAGATTGGCAAGTCACGTCAACATCAATTTGCTTGCCGGTCAGTAAGCTGCGAGAGAACAGTTTGACGTTGACGGGAAAGATCTCGTGGCTGATCAGCTGCTAATGACTGGCTGTTGCGAATTTATTTGGCCTGTGGGTGTTAACAAAACTGCTTTTCATTCCCTGCTGTGTTTTTCGCATCTAAAATATATTTCAGCCGCGGTGGAGTAGCCGAGCGGTCTAAAGCGCCTCGCTGCGAAGCGCGCGGATGCTCGCCGTCTGAGGTTCGAGTCCTCCCTGGGGAATGGGTGTGTGTGTTATCCTTAGGTTAGTTTACCTCAGTTTAAGTAGTTTGTAAGCTATGGACTGATGACCACGCAGTTTGGACCGATAGATTTGCAAACAATCGAACATTTAAAATATATTTTATTACTGAGATTAGGATTATGCCTGTATTGGGAAATGAACTACGAAATACTAATTGAGCACGTTCACCACCATGTGTCATGTGGTACTCTATGATAAGAGAGCCGCAGCCGAGCGCGTTGAGGCGCTATGCTGTGATGCGCGAGGCTGTTCCCGGTCGGGGGTTCGAATCCTCCCTCCGGCATGGATGTTTGTGTTGGCTTTAGTATAAGGTAGTTCACAAGTAGTTTGTAAGTTTAGAGATTGATGACCCCGCAGTTAAGTTCCATAAGCTTCACAAACTTTTGAACATCACATTTTTAATACGAGTAGCTATTATTTTATAAAACCGACCCTGGTTAGGGCCTTAAACTGTTTACTGACTAATCGCCAATGTTCACAGATTAGTTTTTGATACTGTATAGTTTTTTCGGGAGGATGCTGGTTCACATCCACCTCCGGCCATCCAGATTTAGGTTTTCCGTGATTTTCCTAAGTCACTCCAGGCATATGCCGGGATGGTTCCTTTCAAAGGGCATGGCCTATTTCCTTCCTCATCCTAACCCAAAAACTCCGAGCGTTAGCTCCGTCTCTAATAGCCAAGCTGTCGACGGGACGTTAAACCCTAAGCATCCATCCATGTATAGTTTTTTATGGTGTGCGACATTCAAATAGACATGTCCTTCTATAAAATACGTCAAAATAGGAAGAGAAAAACCGTGAAGGACTTGGTAAAGCTGCAACACCAGACACAGCCCAAGCGAGCCATGATTTTTGTCTCCCGCATATCAGAGTCAGTTAATTGAAAAATTGTCTCCCCATTCTAAAGTTTTTTTTATGGAATGTAGTCTTTAAGTTCTGTTTACAGAATGTGAAATTTGCCTTCATACATTCTCCTCAGAAGTATTTTCTTAACTGCTATTCGTTTTGCTTGCCTTACGCGAATTTCTGCTCTCTTTTCTCGTCATTTTAGACACCTACAGTTATAATTAATGCTTCAACACTGAATTTAATGTTTGTCGTTCGCTTTTGTGAACAATTACCACCACTGTTGCGTGTTTAGAACTATTACGCGCAAATGGTGATTTATTTTTGACGTCTCTTGACTTTCCGTCCATCATTGGGAAGGCAATTGCACTTTTGATGGCGTGTGACGTCAGTGATGTTGACGTGACGGAAGCAATAAATTATGCATTATAGAGTAAGTCATTTTGCTGTTTCAATCTTGTTGCGAACCCTTTCCAATTTCTGGCCGAGTTCACGTCCAAAAGTTAATCGGTGGGGGAAAGGGATTCCATGCATCCCCTTGCAACACCGCAAGGTCGAATTAATGCCATGGATTATGTGGCCACTTTAGCTGGTTCATCACACAATACAACGTTTGTGAAGCAATGGTAACGCTGTCTTCCAAAACGACATCAACGGTGTTCACACCACACGTCTTGTTCGTGGGTGCACGAAGATGAATTGTCGTATCTCACAGGCCAAAGATATGAATATTGCAGGAAGGCCTCAAGTTATACGACTGCCGGTGTGGCGAAATGGATAGCGTCACCGACTGCGGTGCTGAAGGTCGCCGGTTCAATCCCGTCCACCGGCAAACATCTATTTCTTTGTATTTATCATTTCCAGAATGTTCTAAAAAATGCTCAAATGTTTTGTAAAGTTTATGGGACTTAACTGCGGGGTCATCAGACCCTAAACATACAAACTACTTATGAACTGACTTATACGAAAGACTACACAAACATCCACGCCCGAGGGTTGTTTCGAAACCCCGAAGGGAAACGGCCTCGCACATCGTAGCATAGCGCCTCAATGCGCTCGGCCGCTCCGCCGCGGCCAGAATGTTCTGTATGTTTCTTATGTTCACTGGTAATTTCTACATGTTTCCTATATTAATTCGTCTTCTAATTTCTGGTACATTCTGTATGTGTATAAATAGCAGAGCACTCTGCCCGAGAGGCATTCAGTGCTGCGTATATGTTTCAGTTCGCAATAAATCTGCTTTCAGTATAAATGGTGTGTTCAGTTGACAACGCTGCCTTCGAAGTCAAGCCTGCTTCCATTTCAACGCAATATTGTTTGGTGGAGGTGCCGGGAATCTTGTGCAACAGCTGCATCACCGTGGCTCCGATTAGCCTACGTAAAAGCCGTCGCTTACACGGACTAGAAGCGGAATACAAGGGATAGACCCAGTACATCCTTCCGAAAGTCCGTATCATCACAAGACCTATGGACACAAAACTAGCGGGTAGCCAGCTGCACATCAGAAATCCGTCGGTTTTCTCTGCAGATGCTGGACAGAACCCCAACAAATGGCTAAAATGTTTCGACCGAGTCGCCAAGCACAACAGGTGGAATCATACAATCTCCTTGGCCAACGTTTATTTCTACCTGGACGGAATAGCCCAGCAATGGTTTCAAAACAATGAAGACAAGTTGAATGACTGGGAAACGTTCCAGACGTAACCAGCGACAAATCCGGTCAGCGAGAGAACAACTAAAGAACCGGGCCCAGCGACATAGTGAGCCGACACAGTCGTACATACAGAATGTTTGGGCCCTATGTAACATAGTTAACACGGATATGACAGAGGCCGACAAAATCACACACCTGATGAAAGGAATTGCAGAAGACATTTACAAAATGTTCCAATGTTCAAATGTCTATAAATCTATCGGACCAAACTGCGTGGTCATCAGTCCGTAGCTTACAAACTACTTAAACTAAGGTAAACTAACCTAAGGACAAACACACACACCCATGCCGCAGGGAGGAGACGGATTTTATTACACCTGACGGCCTCTAGAATTCAAAGTAATGCCATCTGGATTATGTAATGCTCTGGCCACATTCGAAAGCACGATGGACAACTTGCTTCGACACCTTATGTGCACGACGTGTCTTTGCTATTTAGATGACACTGTCGTTTTCTCGGAAACATTCGACGAACATCTGAGTTTCCTGTAAACTGTGTTGAAGTGTGTTCAGACTACAGGACTCCGCCTCAGTCCAAAGAAGTGCCTCTTCGTCGACAAAGAGATAAAACTCCTGGGCCACCTAGTAAACAGGGATGGTGTCCGTCCTGATCCCGATAAAGTAATGGCAATCACAGAATTTCCAACTCCTCAACACATTCGTGATGTGAGAAGTATTTTCGGGCGTTGCTCATACTAACGACGTTTCATAAAAGGATTTTGTAACTAGGCACATCCATTGCAAGGACTTCTGCAGGGAGACGCCAAGTTTTACTGGGATGAGACGCAAGTAAGAGCTTCCCGGGCACTTAGGGAGGCTCTAACTTCCGCACCAGTTCTAACCTTATACGACTAAAATGCAGAACACCGAACGTCACACATGTCTAGCAGTTATCTGGGCTATCAACAAGTTCCGGCCGTATTTATTCGGCAAACCATTTACCGTCGTGACAGACCACCATTCTTTGTGTTGGCTGACTAGCTTAAAGGACCCATTAGGTCGACTAGCAAGATGGGCGCTAAGATAGCAAGAGTAGGATGTCACAGTGGTATTCAAGAACGGGCGCAAACACAAGGATGCCGACTGCGTTTCGAGGATTCCATTAGTGGAACACAACAGCATGAATGAAATTTCAGACCTCACTGCATTACGCGTCGTTACAGGTGAACAAAGGTAAGATCCAGCTCTATTAAAAATCAATGAGGCCTTGGAGGTAAAAGAACCGACCAATGGAGAGTTCCAACTTATAAACGGGACATTGTATAAGGCCAACTACGTTCCACTGCGCCAAAAATGGCTACTGGTCGTTCCAGATTCTCTCCAGCCAGCTGTTCTCAAGTGTTTCCACGATGCTCCAGTATCAGGTCATCTGGGATTCGTGAAGACCCTAGACAGAATCAGACGGAGGTATTACTGGAAAGGTCTCTACCGATCTGTCAAGCACTATGTGAGCCACTGTAAAGAGTGAGAGCGACGGAAGCACGTGCCGCAATTACCTCCAGGACATCTCCTACCGATTCCACCTGAAGCAGCTCCATTCCACCGAATTAGAATCGACCTTTTAGGAAGGTTCCCGAAGTCGTCAACCTGTAAGCGATGGATAATAGTCTGCACTGACTACCTCACACGCGACACTGTCACCAAACCTGCGCCGACTGCAAAAAATCCAGAGATCGCAAAATTCCTGCTAGAGGACATTATTTTGAAGCATGGAGAATCACGTGTGATGACATCTGGTAGTGGGAGAGTATTCCAATCATAACTAGTATCAGAGGTAATGTCACGTTGTGACATTGTCCACAGAATGACCACTGCTTACCATCATCAGACAAATGATCTTACAGAACGTTTTAACAAGACGTTAGCAGATATGCTGTCGATGTACGTCAATGTTGAGCAGAAGGATTGGGATACAATACTGCCAGTCGTGACATTTGCTTATAATACCCCAAGACAAGACACCACAGGCTTCTCGCCGTTTTTTCTGCTCCATGACCGTGAAACTGAGATGACAATGGATACGCTGTTCCCGTTCCAGCCGGACGACACTCAGGATGACTATGTGAAACAGCTCATCCCAAGGGTCGAAGAAGCAAGACAGCTGGCTCGCATACGGACACTGGACGCCCAGGAGAAAGACCGTCAGCGGTATAACGACAAGCACCGACCTGTTGTGTACAGCCCAGGAGATCTGGTATGGATTTTTACCCCTGTACGGAAAGCTGGGTTAACAGAAAAGTTATTGAAGAGGTACTTTGGTCCGTTTCGTGCCATACGCCGCCTGTCAGACCTCACATACGAATTCGAGGATTATGAGCCGTCGTCGAAACGACAAAAACGAAGGGTCATTGTTAACGTCCTCCGCATGAAGCCTTTCTACGATCTTGAAGAGCAGATAGCCGAAAATGGCTTCTTGTTCAAGGACTCTAAGGACGGTAATGATACTGATGAAGCCACGACAGGAGCGTCTGTCGTCGTCAATCGTGAAGAAAGGAAGGATTCTTTCTCTTGAACTGCCATACAGAGGACCCATGACAAGATCAAGATCCAGATTGCAGCTGGCTCCAAATGGAACATAACAGCGAGTCGCTGTTTTTCAGGAGAGGGAGCAATGCCTCAAGACCCGAAGTTATCCGACTGCCGCCATGGTGCAATAGATAGTGTCACCGATTGCGGTGCTGAAGGGCACCGTTTCAATCCCGTCCACCGGCAAAAACTTATTTCTTTGTATTTATTATTTCCAGAATGTTCAACATGTCTCTTATGTTCAGTTGTGTAATTTCTACATGTTTGTTAAGTTAACTATTCTTCTAATTTCTGGTAAATTCTGTCTGTGTATAAATAGCAGAGCACTCTTCCCGAGAGGCAGACGGTGCTGCGTCTATGTTTCAGTTTGCAATAAACCTGCTTTCAGTATAAGTGCTGTGTTCAGTTGACAACCCTGCCTTCGAAGTCAAGCCTGCTTCCATTTAAACGCGACATTGTTATTGAAGCAATGTAGTCTACATTGAGCAGAAGAATGTGATTCCTGTCCAACCCTTTCACTGTTACCTAAACTTTCCGGTATCATGAGGATATTACAAAATCCCTTAAAATCTATTCAGAACTCCTATGTGTCCGTTACAGGGCCAGTGGAAACTGTTTTAAATTCTGCCGCTGTAATAAGTCAGCTGTTGTAACATATTGGCTGATACTTCTTAGAACAAACTTTCTAGAAATTTCAACACTTTATCTACATGTGAGAGGTAACACACTGAGTTTGTTAAGCGTCTCACTAGCTCACTATTGCTTGGATCTACTCAAACTTCAGTTTTAATCTAAGCCAGCAACGGTCCCAAACATTTGGTTGGAGGAGTATTTTATAGCCGCGGTGGAGTAGCCGAGCGGTCTAAAGCACCTCGCTGCGGAGCGCGCGGTTGCTCGCCGTGGAGGTTCGAGTCCTCCCTGGGGCATGGGTGTGTGGGTTTGTCCGTAGGATAGTTTATCTAGGTGTAAGTAGTTTGTAAGCTACGGACTGATGACCACGCAGTTTGGTCCGATAGATTTACAGACATTTGAACATTTTGGGTATTTTGTAAGCCACTTCTTTAGTGAAATTAGATTCTATTGAGATCCTGTCTGTGACTCTCGAACTGGTATATGATTTTTCTTAAATTAAATTTATGTCGTTGGACGGCCCATCCGGTTACTGCCAGCCGTAATACGGTTGTTACTCTTACCTCAGATTCATCCAGAATTTGTAATCGTAGAGCAATGTTGTTATTTGCTTCCGTACACAAAATCCTTTCATTTAGACACAGAGTCAGTCGTCAAACCCCGTACTAACTGTCGGTCATCTCTCAGCCTTTCCACATGCCGTTACAATTTTAAGGCGTTATAATTTTCCTATCAAGTTAGATGGCCCCGTGTTCAGCACACTAGACTCACATTCTGGGGCACGGCGGTTCAGACCCGCCTTCCACTATCCAGTTTTGTATTTTCCATGGGTTCCTTAAATATCACAGGCATACGTTGTGATGGTTCCTTTGATTGTGCACGGCCGGTTTCCTTCCTCACCCTTCACAAAAATAATCCGATCTTTTAGTCTGCCTCCATTAATACCGATGTTTGACGATATGCCGTATCTTCTTACTCCTTCCCTCCTTCTTCCCAGTTTCCTACAGACTATTTTGCCCCACCACCTCCCACCACCCCGTCCATAGTTACACGAACATTCCGATTTCATCCACTGTTACACTATACAGGGTGCTCATTTTTAACTGAAGACATTCAAATATCAAGGAAACCACATGCCAAGCAAAATAAGGTACAATACTTTTGTGTCTCGTCGCCGCCGGTTGCCCTAGGTGGAGAGATTGGAGAGAGACCGACACAGGGAAGTAGGATGCACGCTTGTGCGTGTACGGAGTCTGAGGTGACCAGCTAGTGGGACAGGAGAAACTAGAAACACCAAGATAGATTAGTTCAAGATATATATTTCGTACAAATAGCACAACACAACTTTTGCTATAGACTAGTGGAATGCAAATACATAGTTTATCTAGGTATCAGCCTGCCTACTGATAAGAGTCTTACCTAGTGCCTGTCCTATTACCAAGTGGCCGATACAGTACAGTGGTGACCGCGAGCGGGATTGCAGCAGAGGGCACTCATGACTGATGTCTTAAAAACGCCGCGCCATGCTTGCATGGCGACACGCGGCGAAAGTACGTGGCGCGCACTTGAGACTTGTGCGACACCACAAATACTAATTTGTATGTATCGTTGGGGGACAGCCACAGATACTACTCTTGCCCCCCCTCCCCACCAATCTCCCTGCGTGGGTGGAGAGGGCAACTTTGATATCGTTCATGGGAACCCCCAGTTTTTATCGCTGATTACGATCGTATGTCAAGCTCTACATACGTTTCTCCTTTAACATTTTTCAGTTTCTCCACAGATGGCGTTGTAATTAGTTGGAACTGAAATTACTCCACAACTGTAATTGTCCATTTAACCCTCGCACCGCACACGTGTTTTCAATTACCTTCCACTGCACACTGGGATCTACTGGACCCCAAATTTTTTTTATCATATATCAAGTGCTCCAAGCTCATTAACGTATACATTGGAATGTCTTATGTATCTGGAACATTGTAAATAACTATTTAGTTACCTGTATTGATTTTTTTATTATTAAAACTATGAGTCACGAATGATATTAATAAAATGTGCATAGTATTATTAATAAAAAATGTTTTGTATTTCTATATATTTAGCCTTCTTATATTTGAAAGTATATAATGCAACAGAATATCTTAATGACTTTATTTAGTTATTACAATGAGTAACATATGGTATTTACAAATTTGATACATGTTACACTTCAACATAATGTATAAATTCAAACTGAGTCTGAACTTCAATGCACGAAGTAATATATTGTAATATAATATAATGGCATATTTGATATTTACAGTATATTTTGGCATATGATGTTTACAAAATTACTATTGCAACATATTTGTGCAAAAACATATAACAACGATGAAAATAATGTATATTAGAATGAAGTCAAAAACTAACTGATATATGTCACTGATGTCAGTGAGCACACTCGGTACAAATTATGGCTGTATGATCATCACAGATCGCCCTTTTACAATCCTGGCAACACATTTTGGTTTTTGTGTCCCTTTTTCTCGAATATAGTGAACCATAAATGAGCTACACGGAATGCACACTGGGGTAATCAAGACCCCCACGGGCGTTCAGCAATCTTTACAGCTTGACAGTAGTGCAACAACAATGCGAATGTTTGAGTTAACATCACGTACGTGTAGGCAGTGTTATCAACCTAATATACACCAAGTTTCAAAAACTTTTAGCCAACGTACTCTCTGTAATAGACAACACAAATTACGCTGGGGTCCCTAGGACCCCAGTGTGCTCTGCGAGCGTTAATATTGAATGGCACTGAGGATCCCACATTGATACTGCGACACGCCAGCCATAACGTTTACTTAGAAAACCCATGCGAAACGTTTATCCCTTTGACATATTGAACTTGAGTCTATTTGATGCGCCACTAGGGCCGTTTAGCGTACTACAACATACCATAACATGCTGTACACTGTGACCGGAGCTAATGTATCTAGCAGACGTAGAAAAGAAAGCAACTCTAAACATTACGTGTAGAGTTGCGTACTTCTGGACACCTACCTCTCAGTCGTAAGCAAGGCTCGAGAAGGTGCGGACACACATATCCGGGACGTGTCCGGGCCGGGACACGTCAGAGTATCGGCCGTCACCCGGAGAACGAAATATACCATTGACATAAATGTAGGTGGGCACACGTGACCCGGGCTGGGCACGGGCAGTGCAAAAAATGTTCCAAATCGCGTGGTCATCAGTCCGTAGCTTACAAACTACTTAAACCTAGGTAAACTAACTTACGGACAAACACACACACCCATGCCCCAGGGAGGACTCGAACCTCCACGGCGAGCAACCGTGCGCTCCGCAGCGAGACGCTTTAGACTCCACCGCGGCGGGGCAGTGCACGGGCAGGGCACGGAACGTCAGCGGATCGGGAGCGGGCCGGGCGGAACTCAAGTGGTTTCAGCACGTCGGTTGTGCATCGCAATACGCAAGTAAAGCAAGCGAAGTATTGACCATGTTTACACTGGTCAGTTGATCAGCAGAGGCGGCCCTATTAACTGGACAGCTAGGTCAGCCGATTTGACGATGTTAAGGCGGGTCCACTTCTGAGCGCGCCGCGTCGCGCCGTGCTGCGCTGCGCCGCTGCAGCCCGCGCACTGCTGTAGCACAGTAGAAGGCGCAGTTCGCGCCGCACCGCGCCGTTCCCAGGCGCGCACTCTTGTTCCAGTTGGAGCGCGCGCACGTCTCAAGGTGGAGCGAGCCGAGGTTGTGAGTGCCGCATTTATTGTGCCGTACCGTCAGTTAAGGAACAATCGTCGTCATTGGGCAACCCCAGTGTTAAAGAGTAGGGCATTGTACGGGGGAAATGATCTTTTCAGTCAACTACTTGCAGGCGACAGTGTACAGTTCGAAAACGTATATCGAATGTCTTTCGAAGACTTCGAATATCTGTTGAAAGCGATCGAACCAGACATTATGAAGAAAGACACAAATTGTAGACGTGCTATATCTACCAAAGAGAAAGTAGCAATAACTTTGCGCTTTCACTTTGCTTCCGGTCCCACTACATAGCGAGGAAAGAAGGAAGATTTGCGTTTAACGCCCCGTCGACAGCGTGGTCATTATCTACATCTACATGGGATACTCTGCAAATCACATTTAAGTGCCTGGCAGAGGGTTCATCGAACCACAATTATACTATTTATCTCCCATTCCATTCTCGTATAGCGCGCGGGAATAAAGAACACCTGAATCTCTCTGTTCGAGCTCTGATTTCTCTTATTTTATTCTGATGATCAATTCTACCTATGTAAGTGGCAGTCAACAATATATTTTCGCATTCGGAGGAGAATGTTGGCGATTGGAGTTTCGCAAGTAGCCCACGCCGCAGCGATAAGCGTCGTTGTTGTAATGATTCCCATCCCAGGTCCTGTATCATTTCCGTAACGCTGTCTCCCCTGTATCGTGACAATACGAAACGAGCTGCCCTTCTTTGGACTCTTTCGATGTCCTCCGTCAAACCCACCTGATAAGGATCCCACACTAGGCTGCAACACTCCAAAAGTGGAATCATTATAGGCGGCAGCTTACGCTCGGGTTCTTTGGGTAAGGATGGGGAAGGAAATCGGCCGTGCCCTTTGACAGGAACCATCCTGGCATTTGCCTGGAGTGATTTAGGGAAATCACGGAAAACCTAAATCTGGATGGCCGGAGGTGGATTTGAACCACCATCCTCCCGAATGCGAGCCCAGTGTGTTACCACTGCGCCACCTCACTCAGTCCATAGCGAGGACACCTACGCGAGAACACACGACCTATTACCGCGAATTGACGCACGCAATAATCTACCGCGCCCGCCAGCCGAAGCCCCGTCTAAACTGATCGAGCGCAAACGCGTCACTCCCTTTGATGTACCGACAACAGGTGGAACACTGCGCAGCGCGCCACAGCACAGCGCGGCGCGGTTCGCAGTCCACACTGGACGCGCACACCCGCACACAGCAGGTTTGCACAATGCGGCGCAATGCGGCGCAGCACAGCGCGGCGCGGTTCGCCGTCCACACTGGACGCGCACACCCGCGCACAGCAGGTTTGCGCAGCGCGGCACAGCACAGGGCAGCGCGGTTCGCCGTCCACACTGGACGCGCACACCCGCGCACAGCAGGTTTGCGCAGCGCGGCGCAGCACAGCGCAGCGCGGTTCGCCGTCCACACTGGACGCGCACACCCGCGCACAGCAGGTTTGCGCAGCGCCGCAGCACAGCGCAGCGTGGTTCGCCGTCCACACTGGACGCGCACACCCGCGCACAGCAGGTTTGCGCAGCGCGGCGCAGCACAGCGCAGCGCGGTTCGCCGTCCACACTGGACGCGCACACCCGCGCACAGCAGGTTTGCGCAGCGCAGCGCAGCGCAGCGCGGCGCAGTTCGCTGTCCACACTGGATGCGCACACCTGCGCACAGCAGGTTTGCGCAGCGAGGTGCAGCACAGCGCGGCGCGGCGTATTTCGCCGTCCACAATGGACGTGCACAACCGCGCACAGCAGGTTTGCGCAGCGCGGTGCAGCACAGCGCGGCGCGGTTCGCCGTCCACACTGGACACGCACACCCGCGCACAGCAGGTTTGCGCAGCGCGGTGCAGCACAGCGCGGCGCGGTTCGCCGTCCACACTTGACGCGCACACCCGCGCACAGCAGGTTTGCGCAGCGCGGCGCAGCACAGCGCAGCGCGGTTCGCCGTCCACACTGGACGCGCACACCCGCGCACAGCAGGTTTGCGCAGCGCGCCGCAGCACAGCGCAGCGTGGTTCGCCGTCCACACTGGACGCGCACACCCGCGCACAGCAGGTTTGCGCAGCGCGGCGTAGCACAGCGCAGCGCGGTTCGCCGTCCACACTGGACGCGCACACCCGCGCACAGCAGGTATGCGCAGCGCGGCGCAGTTCGCCGTCCACACTGGATGCGCACACCCGCGCACAGCAGGTTTGCGCAGCGCGGCGTAGCACAGCGCAGCGCGGTTCGCCGTCCACACTGGACGCGCACACCCGCGCACAGCAGGTTTGCGCAGCGCGGCGCAGTTCGCCGTCCACACTGGATGCGCACACCTGCGCACAGCAGGTTTGCGCAGCGAGGTGCAGCACAGCGCGGCGCGGCGCATTTCGCCGTCCACAATGGACGCGCACAACCGCGCACAGCAGGTTTGCGCAGCGCGGTGCAGCACAGCGCAGCGTGGTTCGCCGTCCACACTGGACGCGCACACCCGCGCACAGCAGGTTTGCGCAGCGCAGTGCAGCACAGCGCGGCGCGGTTCGACGTCCACACTTGACGCGCACACCCGCGCACAGCAGGTTTGCGCAGCGCGGCGCAGTACAGCGCAGCGCGGTTCGCCATCCACACTGGACGCGCACACCCGCGCACAGCAGGTTTGTGCAGCGCGGCGCAGCACAGCGCAGCGCGGTTCGCCGTCCACACTGGACGCGCACACCCGCGCACAGCAGGTTTGCGCAGCGCGGCGCGGCGCAGTTCGCCGTCCACACTGGATGCGCACACCTGCGCACAGCAGGTTTGCGCAGCGAGGTGCAGCACAGCGCGGCGCGGCGCATTTCGCCGTCCACACTGGACGCGCACACCCACGCACAGCAGGTTTGCGCAGCGCGGCGCGGCACGGCGCGCTCAGTGTGGACCCGCCTTTAGATTTCATTCTCTGGTGATATTTAAAAGGTAAGGCGTGCCAGCAAATGATGATAGACCGTGAAGACATGATCAGCTGCATACGTCACGCTTGTGCTGACATTTCCCCAGATATGCTTATATCTGTGTACACTCTCTGTAGAATGTGTCGCTGCGTGCGCTGCAGTCGAAGGTCTCATTTGAACATTTACTTGAAATGGAAAAGCAGGGAACCTTTCGCTTTGTGCCCCTTGACACAGAGGTGCATCGGGTAGTCCCCGTGACCGAAATGTCGGATACATTCAGCGTTGTAAGTGGAGTGTATAATTGAAAGTCATGAAGTACTGCACTGTACTACCATAGAATGATGGACGTGCCTCGTACCACAGATTATTAATTGGACGTTGAATTGCATGTTGCAAATTACAGTTGTGGTCTCATTTCGATTATGATCATTACTGCGCTTTCTGTGAAGAAACGGAAAAATATTTAGGACGAAACGTATGTAGCTGTGGCCCCAGTGGTGTAGGGGTCAGCGCAACTGCCTAGAAAGCAGGAGACCCGGGTTCGAATCCCGGCTGGGTACACATTTTCATCTTTGCCCAATCGCAGTTGATGTCATATATTCTATGAATATTAAATAATAACAACTGCAGGATCAGAAGTGACGTCTATTCTTTCGGAACAGACGCCACATGTATATGTGTGTAGCTTTGCCTGTACAATCGTAATCTGCGATAAATACCGGGGGCTCCCACTGGATACTTCAAAATTGTTCCCTGCCGCGCACGCACGGGGTTGGGGGAGGGGGAGGGGGGCGAGTGTAGTATCATATGATGTCCGCCTCCGATGCCAACAAATTAGTATTGTACATTTTTATCATCCTTCGTGTAGTTTCCGTGATGTTTGAATGCCTTCAGTTAAAGTTAAGACCCTGTGCATAGGATAAGTCAGAGTGAAAGGTACAAGCTATGAGACTTGATACTGTGGATGATTAAGACCAAATAACTACAAATGATCAAAATGCTCTTTCGCTAAGCGTATCCGTCCAACAGTTGTTCGAATATCACGAGCCTCAGTCACATGTCCTCTTCCACCAGCACTCGCATCAGAAAACAACTTTAGCTGTATCAGGTTACTTGCAGTTGTCTGCTCTGATCATTTCAACTCGCACGTCATTACCCGTGGTGACACAGCTGCTCACTGAAATGTGTCCTGGGCGTTGGATCGATCGCTGTGGAGTCATTTCTTGGTGACCGAGGTCATCCAGTCTTATTCAATTAGGTTACCGTCTGCGGGGTTGGCTTAAAGACCGAAGTGTACAAGCATAGTGTGGTGACAAAGGAGGAACTTCTCGCTAGTATTTTTACATACGTGAGCTCAAACAAAGAGCGGAGTGGGATTCTTATCCGTTAGTATTGACGGTCGACATCGAAAGAACACAAAGAATGGCAGTTCGTTTTGTATTATCGCGATAAAGGGGAGAGAGTGTTATGGAATAGATAGGGAGTTGGAGTGGGAATCACTACAACAACAGTGTTTTTCGTTGAGCGATATATGCATTTCTTACGAAAGTCGGATCACCAGATTTCTCAATCGAATAATATTTTGTTCACTCTTACCTACGTAGCAAGAAATGATCATCGAAACAAAACAAAAAAACAAAAAAAAAACAAAAAACAAAAAACAAAAAAAGGGGAAATTTCAGCTCGAACGGAGAGATTTAGGTATGATTTTTGAGAATGAAATTGAAAGTAAATAGTTTCAAAGTGGTTTGGTGAACCCTCTAGCTGGTGATTCATTGTGGTTTGCAAAGTAACCATGTAGATACAGACCGTACGAATGAGCTCAGATCTGCACACAGCAGTTATCTACAAAAGCTGTAGACTTTCTGAACATTGTTTCTGAGAACATGTACACAAATAGACACAACATTGAAGCCCAATGTTTCATCTTACCGTCACCGGCAGTCGTTATGTCCCCTCTATTGTCTTTAGTTACTTCGGAAACCAGTAGAAGCAGAACGTTTGTCCGTCTGACATTTCCTTGTTGAGAAACATTAGTACTATCATCCATTACAGCTCTTCCTGACTCAGCCTGTACACATCCTTCCTGCCTACCTTCACCCTGTATACAATGGCCATTAACGATCCTTTGCGGTGGTAATGAATTAACGTTGCATCTGTCGATTTTGTTCTGGTTGATCAACGTGTTTATTTCTGTCAACCATGAAATACCGAATATATTCACAAAGATGATGCTACAGTAGGGTATGTTCGCGTTTTGTTCACTGGACGATCTTGCAGGACTATGGAAAGGACGAATGAAGAGTAGGGTTTAACGTCCCCGACAGCGTGGTCAATAAAGACGGAGTTTTGGGTAAGAATGGGGAAAGAAATCAACCGTGCCCCTTCAAGTAAAACATCCCGGCTTCTGCCTGGAGTGATTTAGCGAAATCATAGATAATCTAAGTCTGGATGGTTGGACGTGGATTTGAACTACTATCCTCACAATGCGAGTCCAGTTTACAACCACGGCACGAACTCGCTCGTTTGCGGGATGTATACGAGGCTTCCTGTACACAAACATCCTGGCAAAAACATAAAATGCACAAGTCTCACAACTAATTCCTTCTACCGTAAAAAGTTGTGTGATATCATGAGTTACCCGGTCGGTTATTTTAGTTTGGGTTCTTGGAACCACCTATTCAACACCTTGTCATTATTTAGTATCTAATTAGTATTCTACAAAAATTTATAGTGACCTAATCGATGTTATACACCTTTTTATAGTAAGTATAGTGACTTGGCTTAGTACCATAATAAAATAAGATTATACACTGATCTGGAAATTGAACATCGACGTAACCGCATAACATAAATTTATATTCCAGCGTGTAACCAAAGATAATCACATAAGAATGAAGTATTCTCACATATTTATAAAGCTATGAAAATATTAGTTTATGTTGCCATACGATTGACAAATCATTACTTTTCTTAGACAAACAAAGATGTATAATAGTCACTATAAATTTAGATGGAAATCTAATTAGATAACAAATTAAGACGAGATGGTGAATAGATGGTTCAATCAACCATAACTGAAATAACCGACTAGGTTTCTCATGAGATCTCACAACATTTTACGGCGGAAGGAATTTGCAGCGAGATTTTCATTGTTGTATGTTTTCTTTTTGCTGTGATTTCATTTATCTTTATGGGTAGTCCTTTTTCCATTTTGGGCAACTTTTTTTGGTAAATCATCCATGGACTTCCATAAAATCTATTCACTGTTTCTTTCATTTTATCTCAGAGGTTTTGATGCAACAATATTTGAGAAGTCTGTGACGTCGATTATATTGTTAATGTACAATCCTTTCATCCTGTATACGTACTGCAACCTGTGGTGGATCACTATAAAATATCAGCAAGCTCGTCTGGTATTTGTGAACTTCAGAATACACCGATGTTGCTGATAAGGTATACTTTCCTATATAACTGAAAGTAGTAGATATTTTGCATGGAATTTATTGAATGATTAGTCTATTTCTACAACACTGAGTAATATAGCATTAATTATTTTAGTACATAAAAAGAAACTTTGTTTTCACTGTACACATGTGTAAGGCATGAAAATGTCTACATATAATTGAATAAATCTTACTCCGAGAATTAGTAACATTATAACTTAAGAGAAGTGCAGCATAAAAATAATAAGTCTGACAACGTTAATAATAACTATTTTAAAAAAGAGGAATTTCTTTCATTTTTCATCATTATGAGCTCCAGCTGGAAGTGCTTGTGAACAACAGGCTCATTTTTGGTATGATGATTTAGTGTCCTTGCAGTATAGCACCCACTGCATTAATTCCGTACTTGAGTCACCACATTTTTGTGAGATACAAATCCGTAACTTCTATTTCAGGAAAGTGTCTATGCCTAATACTGCACCTTAACCTTCAATATTGAATCTGTAATTATTTTTTCTGTTTTCATGTGCGGCATAGTATTTTGAGACAATTTCACAAGAGAATTTCTACAATACCTTTTGGATAGGTTTCCACTGAAGTAGCAAAGTTTTTAATGTAATTCTGCTCCAGGCCAGGTCACGTTTCTTGAAAAGATGCTGTCTGGTGCGCAATTTCTATTTCTGTTGTTCCTGTACCTTTGACATCTCTTCCATTCTTTGTGATTTCCATAAAACTATTCGCACCATCATCCATTACACATTCCATGTGTAACATTAGTAACAGCATCAGCGATGAGTTTTATTTGATTTTCTGTCTTCACGTCTGAATTCATTCATCAACTGATTTGAAGAGAACAATGCCATTAATTCATGTATGCATGGTATCCACTGCAATATATAAATATTGCTACACTAACTGGTGATTTTTTCAACACATTACTGTCCACTGTATGCCTAAATACCTTCCATTGTACAACATCTCAATTTTTGCAGTCCAGAATAGGAAATGCTGCACACTCTGGTATTAACGACAGTTAAGGTAGTCTTTTGGAGATTGTGTGACACAAGCGTTTGTTATGAGGCCATCTTTCTCTCTCTTCATTTATGTGGGTGACTTTCATTTCTCTCATTTTAAATGTCTTTTCTATCATGTTGCTCGACTCTTTCCTTGAATTGCCATATTCTGTTCCTAAGTTTAGATCCTCTTTTCCCAACGTAATGGTCACAGTATAAGTATTGAGCGGTTGTACAAAAGGATGAAAGTGGTAGGGTTGGTGCCAAAGATAATTATTGCTTGCAATTACAGAATCTTTATTCAAAGACAATAATTGTCTTTGGCACCAGCCCGACCATTTTCATTCTTTTGTACCACCCCTCAATTGGTAGCAGAGCGTAGTTTCGATCCACGGACCTCTGGGTAATGGGCCCAGAACGCTTCCTTTTTTTAAATTTTTTTTTTAAATTATTGCTTGCGATTACAAAATCTTTATTCAAAGACAATACACAGACTTAAAGGCTCTCACAGTTGACTAAATGGAATATAATTAGGGAAGAGTTTAGAATTACACTAAAGAAATTACAATTAAATGAGTACCTCTCAGACAACAAATTGGGGCTCACAATATAATAAATTATAATTAAGGCTATTAACAAAAAAGTGCCCTCAGATAGCGCTCCAAAAATACAACACAACAATTTAGGTAAAGGTAAGCTCATTAATGAACAGTTCACGACAAACTCTTTTTACTCCAACACAACTAAACAATTTAAAATAAAACAATTCATGCCGGACGCGGTGGCCGATGGGACTGAGGCGCTCCAGTCAAGGTCGGCCACTACGGTCGGGGGTTCGAATCCCCCCTCGGGCATGGATATTTGTGCCGTCCTTAGTTGTAGCTAGTTCATAAGAAGTTTGTAAGTTTATGGACTAATGACCCCGTAGTTAAGTCCCATAGACTCTACAAACATTTGAACATTTTTTGAAAACAATTCATAGTAATTTTAAGAGAAAGTGAGTTGCAATTGCCCTGGTGACATGAGTGAGTTAGCTTGGACAAGGAGCCAAGAAAAACATAACTTGATCGGTAATGCGCAACTTCGTATTTACCATGCAATAAATGACTTCATACGGCAATAACAACTCCAAATAGACTACACTTATAATTAACTTTCTGGAAGCGTGAATCGCTAGCTAATGGGGTAATGTCACCATAACAAGAAACTAATCAAGCACAAGACTACTAACAATAACCGGCACTAGACATTGCCTCATACATATAACAGGTAAAACAGCTACAACTCGTATAAGAGATAGTTCATTAATGAATAATACAGGACAATCGTAAAACGGTTGCCGTAAGCTTCGAGTGACACCACAGTTAAACCATTCCAAATAAAGGCACAATTTAAACTCAAGGAGAGTAAGTTGCAATAACCAGGTGACGCAAGCAAGTTAACTTAAACAAACAGTAAAAGAGTTTTCCTAATAATGTTCAAAGCAGCTTGCAAATTGGAACAGGAATGGCAACAATAGGTAAACTTAACGCTTTTTAGTGACCACAGCTACAGAGGAAGGAAAGGAAAGGAGTGATGTATAATTAAACTGCACAATACATACTGCGAAATTATACATCAGTGCTCTGACACCATCAGTATGCCCACTAAACCATATCATTCCTCGAATAACACAGTTGGGTGCTTACAAGGAGCTCTGTGCGCTGATAATACTTGTTCACGTAAACATATGACCTTCATGTAGTACATGTTGTACATACACAACCCAAAACACAAACATCAAATCACCAGCGGGGGAAAGGAAACAAAACAGAACACTCGGCATGAAAGAGAACAACGAACCATTCACCGGCTACGGGAAAACAGTACCAGCACCTAACACACGAGGAGTGGAACGCACACCAAAACTTAACTTAAAGCCATCGGCACCACAGGTTGGCAGCAAATACCAGCTGGGTCTTCCGGCGATGAACGCTAGTGGGGTGTCATCACAATATACTCCATAGGACAATATGAAGAAGGCAGCCACACTCGGAGTGATACCAGAACAGGCGCGCCGCGAAGAGACGCCGTCTGTTTTCAGGACGAGCTTCCCATGGTAACTCGCGTCGGCCCACGTAGAATGATAGTCATTCCGGTCGCCGGTAACTACGTGACCTCACAAGCGGTGACTCCACTCGCCTTCCGAGTCGTCGATGTGGCTGTAGACTAGAGGTCTGCAAATCGCCGGTTTCGCTCGCTCGTACTCGGTCGAGTGCGCAACGCTCGTCGGTGGCGCGGCGAGTGTGTACGCTCGGAGCGAGCGTGTTGACACTCGATCGAGGCTGCGTGGGACGGGGCGGGCAGAGACCGCACAGTGTAGTGCTACCGCTGTACTCACAAGGAAACCTATCCAAGTAACTCTCCGATTTTTATGAAATTTGCGTATAATACAGGAAAAACGATGGGGCACGTATTTTTTTTAGCGGCAGAAAAACATATTTAAGGGGTGAAACGGTCCCTCCAAAACTGTCGCTAAAATAGAAACATAGCGATAACTTAGAGTCTAGTGAAGTGATTTTAATGATTTTTGGTATGAAAGTATCTTTTGATAAAAGACAAATTTCATAGATTCAACTTCGATTAAATGAAAACAATTTTTTGAGCACAACAAACTGGTCACTTGAGGGGTAGCTCCCCCCCCCCCCGCCCCCCAATTGTCACTTCCCCTGCAATGTACCTAGGCCGATCTCTTACCCCGCCAGTCCGAAAACATGCAGTTCATTCTTTTCGCTGGTGCACCCGGGTGACATTCTTCAGACGCCCCTAAATAAATATAAAACAGATATCACTGAAACACAAGGAGCACCATAAATTCGTACAGCTGTGTAAACTAAACAATTCGAATAAGAGGATTTAAAACATGTACAGGATATATGAGCATTAGACCAGCATATGACCCTGACGACGGAAGAAAGGGCGGATCCTATATATTGTACAAAAGCTTGCATGCGTTCTTTATTATGTAGATAAGAAAGACGACAGTGGCAGTGGGGTTATCTGAATGTTGTAATTGGAAAAATTCCCGTTAAGCACTAACTTGGAAATGGTAGAGGCGCAGCAACCACACACAGTGCCAAAATGCTACGGGAATATGTGTTAATGGGGTGCAACAGAGAGATGCACAAACCTAACCTAACGGGTGTACATCATTATAGGAGTATTTAATATCAATATAAAAGACGCACAAAGTATTCCAGGACTTGAGAGTGATTAGAGGAATGGCTATTAAATACAATTATTTCCTCGTTAAGACGGCAAGTTACACCTACCACTAAACAGACACTAACAGTCCACAAAATGGAAACAAGAAAGAAAGAAAGATAACGGGTAACTCATTTAGTAAATGATCTTAGCACAGAAACTTTATATTAATCACGTATAATAACTTGTATGGTAAAGTACAAAATGCGAAACTGAATGGCTAGTTCAAGTGGATCGAGAGAACAGCTTTCGAAGCACCTGGGAAAGGAAACAATTCCAAATTTCGCAGTCAGGATTTATTCCCTAGCATCTAATTTGCTCCTGACACTCGCCTTTGACTCGAGTGGCGCTGCGGTACGCGACCGAGTGGCGAGCGGGCAGTGTGGACGGTCGGGCCAATCGAGCGTGCCCCGCTCGAACGAGCGTGGAGGAAGTCGAGCGCAGCGACACGCCTTGCCGCAAGCTGCAGTGCCGGCACCTACCGGACTGTCATAGAACGACGTGTATCACGCGATTCGAGCGAGCAACCGAGCGAGGTGCAGACCTCTACTGTAGACCTCCTCGCTGTTTACCTCCGGCTAGGACCGCCAGCTCGGCCCAGTACTACACCAACTACCCCTCGACTCCGCAGGCGTCCTCGATACAGCCCGCCGGATCGCGGCACTAGCGCCGGCCGCGAGACAACAAACAAACGAAATTAGCAACGCCACCCGCGGCGCAGTAGCGAAGAGAAATCGATACGCGCATAACCGGTACTGGCGGCAGTAGCCAACCAAAAACGAGCCGACTCGTCTCAAGTATCACACCCCATTTGTAGTTCACTGAAGGAGCGGGTTGGGATTTTATTTCTTTTTGTAGGTAGTCCTTCTTTTCTTCTCTAGTAATATTTGTTGTTCGCCAGCTACAGATTTTCTTTAAACCCATTTTAAAATAAAAAATGTTTGTAAATCTTATGGGACTTAACGTCTAAGGTTATCAGTCCCTAAGCTAACAAACTACTTAAACTAACTTAAACCTAGGAGAATGGAAAAGCTGGTAGAAGCTGACCTCGGGGAAGATCAGTTTGGATTCAGGAGGAACGTAGGAACCCGGGAGGCAATACTCACTTTACGTCTTATCTTAGAAGATAGATTAAGGAAAGGCAAACCTACATTTTTAGCTTTTGTAGATTTGGAGAAAGCGTTTGACAATATTGACTGGAATACTCTATTTCAAATTCTGAAGTCGGCATGGGTAAAATACAGGGAAAGGAGAGTTATTTACAACTTGTACAAAAGCCAGACCGCAGTTATTAGACTCGAAGGGCATGAAAGGGAAGCATCAGTTGGGAAGGGAGTGAGACAGGGCTGTAGCCTTTCTCCGATGCTATTCAATTTGTACATAGAGCAGGCGGTGAAGGAAAGCAAGGAAAAATTTGGAATAGGGATTAAAGTTCAGGGGGAAGAAATAAAAACATTGCGTTTTGCTGATGACATTGTAATTCTGTCAGAGACAGCAATGGACCTGGAAGAGCAGTTGAATGGAATGGACAGCGTGTTGAAGAGAGCGTATAAAATGAACATTAACAACAGCAAAACAAAAATAATGGAAAGCGGTCTTAGAAAATCGGGCGGTGCTGAAGGAATTAGATTAGGTAACGAAACAATGAAGGTGGTAGATGAGTTTTGTTACTTGGGTAGTAAAATAACATGCGATTGTCGCAGTACAGAGGATATTAAATGCAGAATGGCAATGGGAAGGAAAGTATTTTTGAAAAAGAGAAATTTGCTAACATCGAATATTAATTTAAGTGTAAGGAAGTCTTTTCTGAAGGCATTTGTGTGGAGTGCTGCCTTGTACAGGAGTGAAACATGGACGATAAGCAATGCGGACAGGAAAAGAATAGAGGCTTTTGAAATGTGGTGCTACAGAAGAATGCTGAAGATTAGGTGGGTATATCGCATAACTAATGAAGAGGTATTGGACAGAATTGGTGACAAAAGGAATTTTTGGCATACCCTGACTAAAAGAAGGGATCGCTTGGTAGGACACATTCTTAGACATCGGGGAATCGTAAATTTAGCACTGGAGGGAAGTGTGTGGGGTAAAAATCGCAGAGGGAGGCCAAGAGACGCGTATAGTAAGCAGATTCAAATGGATGTGGGTTGCCGTTCTTATGAGGAGATGAAAAGGCTTGCTCAGGATAGAGTAGGGTGGAGAGCTGCATCAAACCAGTCTCCGGACTGAAAACCATACCATAACAACAACAAACCTAAAGTGGACACAGACACTCTTGCCCGAGGGAGGACTCCAACCCCCCACGGCGAGCAACCACGCACTCCGCAGCATAGCGCTTTAGACCTCTAGGCCACTCCACCGCAGCAAAGCCCATTGCCAATCCCGTTTTTTTTTTTTCTCTCAGAGACTTTGATGTAACAATGTTTGACAAGTCTTGGCGGTAAGTGCTTCTAAGTCGATTGAATTCTGCTTCACCCCACCAGGTATAGAACCTAGGACCACTCACAAGCGAGTTCAGCGCATTACCGCGAGACGAGTACCATCAAATTGCAGTTATAATAAAGTTGGCAGATACTTTTCCGCCAAGCGGTCTGAACATTTGAATACGGCATATATATGTAGGGATGTTTGAGTTTTTCTTTCGGACACAGGCTGAAAAGCAACTAAATACAAAATTTTAAGTGTATGCGTATACTAGAGGTACCTTAGAATTTTGATGATCCTTTATTGAGTGGCAGTGATTTTCGACTATCAATATTTCTTGTTTGTTTGTTAAGCTTATGGGACTTAACTGCGGGGTCATCTGTCCCTAAACTTACAAACTACTTATAAACTACCTTATACTAAATACAACACAAACGTCCATGCTCGAGGGGGGACTCGAACCCCCAGCGCGGAACGGCCTCGCGCATCGGAGCATAGCGCCTCAATGCGCTCGGCCACTCCGCCGCGGCAAATGTTTCTTAATCTGTAGGGTTTAGGTAGTATAATTTGGAAATACAGCTAGTTATAGTAGACACGTTTGGTCACCGAAAATTCTATTTGTAGCTGTATTCACAACGAAGATACAGGGGACTAAAATGTAATGTGAATGGCTTCGAGAAAAATATGCTACGGATTTATGCTCGACTTGGCGGTCGCACTGCCCTACTCCCGGATAACAGACATCATTTTAGCCACATATATTCTTTTCAACATTTATTTAACCCTTTTTCCACAAAAATTTCGATACCCCGACTTTACAAAATTTCGAGGTGGTCCTTGTCACCTCGAACTAGAGAACATGTACTGGAACTGTACATTTTTCTCATGTGAGTATACTTTATTCTTGATTAATTACGTTTAGTTAGATAATAGACTTCAGGTATTCATTATTGAATGCAATATGTCTTAGATTTTGTGGGCTTTACGTAAAAAAAGTACTTATCAGAGGCTTTGATGTAAGAGCTTTTGACAAGTCTAAACGTCAAATGCGTCTAGATGGTTTATATTAAGCCAGGGGTGTATATAAAGGCCCCCTCCTGAAATAATGAATATAAAAAATGTATATTTTTGTCATTTCTGACGACTTCTCACATTGTAGCAAAGTGACAGCTAGGTTAAAATGAAAAGTGAAAAATATATACATATACCCCAGCGGTAGACGAACCTGCGTTCTCTCCGATAACCAACACGTTATTTACAAAGTCAAGCAGCAGATACTCTTTAGTGAAGCGAAAATACGTTGGAAAATGGGATTGATATTTACGGATGTTTGTATTTTTACGTTAATTAAGAAAAATGTAGCTTATTACAACAAGTACTCCTGGTCACTGAAATTCAGGCTTCTAACTTTATCTGCAACGCATGTGTAGAGGGGTAGAAAATGCCGTGAACAGTTTCGAGAGTAGGATGCTACGGCTGTTCAAAATGTTCAAATGTTTCTTAAGCTTAAGGGACTAAGTACGGGATCATCAGTCCCTAAACTTACAAACTTCGTATGAACTACCTACAACTAAGGACAGTACAAATATCCACGCCCGAGGGGGGAATCGAACCCCCGACCGTAGTGGCCGTGCAGACCGTGACTGAAGCACCTCAGTCACCTCGGCCACCGCGGTCGGCTGCTACGGCTGTGCACGATCGACTTGGCGTGGGCACTGAGATCACTGCATGAACCAGGTTGCTCTTGCCTAAGACTGTTTCATGGGCGAACAGAACGAGATGAGAATCGCAGAATTCACGATGATTTTTGTAGAGATTTGCGTTCTCCAAATACGTCATAATGCGTGAGTGAAAAATATGTAATTTACAAAGTACTAACGTCAGCGTGGTAGTCCGGTAAGGCATCATTCCGACGCTGTCTTACTGTAACGGCAATGACATGGGAATTTTTTCCAATTGCTTGGAACCTGTAAATATTCTAGTGATTTATAACAAACTGCTGCCAGGAAGGGAGTTAACTCGTATGCATAATCTATGTAGAATCTTACAGGTGTCTCATCAGATTCATGTGTATTTCTACTACTCAGCCATTTTGTTGAGTTCATTTTGTTGAGTTCGTGTATCATGATCAGTAATACCAATATTTGTTTCCTTTGACAATTGATGGAAGGGCCAAATTAAAATCATACAGAGCGAAAAAAATTCTGCTAAGAAGGAGCGAAGATTGGCGTAAAGGACCGTCAACATCGACGTAACATTATTCGAAGACCGAATTACTTATATCGGGCTGCGCGGGGTTAGCTGCGCGGTCTAAGGCATTATGTTATGTACTGGATGGCCGCTCCCACCGGAGGATCGAGTCGTCCCTGTGGCATAGGTGTGTGTGTTGCCCTTGGTGTTAGTTTAAGTAGTTTGTAAGTCTAGAGACTGATGACCATAGCAGTTTGGTCCAGTAAGTTTACAGACAGTTTCTGATTTCGGACTTACCTCTGTTATTCGTTTGGTCCTATTATGGCAACCGAGAAAATGAATCGATGATTTAAATGCACTTACTGAATTTGCACAAGGCTGCAATTTCTTGGGCATTTTGGTGCAACCGCTAGACAAAACGTTACTTTCATATCATATTCTTTTAAACCTTCTATCATTACCCAACCTACTCTCATTTTCGGCCTCTTTAGCGTTTGTTTGTTAAAAAGGCTTCGTCTTAGTTTCAGACGAAACTCCCTTACTTTGTTGCCGTCATCTAATTACGTATTTCTTCCCTTTACAGTAAAAATTCTTCTCTATGTCTGAAAATTGTCTTCTTGTGGATGTTGTTCTCTTATGTCGGATTTCTTTCAAATAATTAAACATGGAAGTGCTTTTATGCCTTGAGCAAGCACATAATTTCGTTATTTAACACCCAAAAGTGTTTAGTTGATGTTTTACTGTCGTCAATGGCTTAATTTATTTTTTAATATCGTATATTGATGTTTATGCTGCCTGTCATTTGCAACACAAAATACAGGAAAAAGTTTATGGGGAAAAAACGAGAAAGTGAATTAAAACTTAGCTGCATTGCAAACGACAGACACCAACGGAAGCATCGATATACGATCTACATTTACTCTGCAAATCACATTTAAGCGCGTGGTAGAGAGTTTATTGACCCGCTTTGACAATATTTCTGTACCGCTCCATTCTCTAATAGCACACGGGAAAAAGAGCCACCAAAATATTTCCATTTTAGATCTGATTTATCTTATTTTATGATGATATTCGTGTCTCCCAACTTATCTACGTGAGTGACAGCAAAATATGTTCGCGTTCAGAGGAGAAAGTTGGTGCCGGCCGCGGTGGCCGAGAGGACTGCGGCGCGCCAGTCACGGTCTGCACGGCCACTACGGTCGGGGGTTCGAATCCCCCCTCGGGCATGGATATTTGTGCCGTCCTTAGTGTTAGCTAGTTCATAAGTAGTTTATAAGTTTAGGGACTGATGACCCCGTAGTTAAGTCCCATAAGCTGTTGTGGTCATCAGTTCGGAGACTGGTTTGATGCAGCTCTCCACAATACCCTATCCTGAGCAAGATTCTTCATCTCCAGATAAGAGCGCCAACCTACATCTGTCTGAATCTGCTTACTGTATCCATCTCTTGGTCTTCCCCTGCGATTTTTCCCCAAACACTTCCCTCCAAAGCTAAATTCACAATTCCTTGATGTCTAAGAATGTGTCCTACCAATCTATCCCTTCTTTTAGTCAAGGTATGCCAGAAATTCCTTTTCTCCCCAGTTCTGTTCAGTACCTCCTCATTAGTTACGCGATCCACCCACCTAATTTTCAGCATTCTTCTGTAGCACCATATTTCAAAAGCCTCAATCCTCTTCCTGTCCGCACTGTTTATCGTCCATGTCTCACTCCCATGCAAGGCAACACTCCATACAAATGCCTTCAGAAAGGACTTTCTTAGGTTTAAATCAATATTCGATGTTAACAAATTTCTCTTTTTGAAGAACGCTTTTCTACCAATTGCCATTATGCATTTTATATCCTCTGTACTGCGACCATCAGTTGTTATTTTACTGCCCAAGTAACAAAACTCATCTACCTCTTTTATTGATTCGTTAACTAATCTAATTCCTTCAGCATCACCTGATTTTCTTACACTGCACTCCATTACCCTAGTTTTGCTTTTGTTAATGTTCATCTTATATGCACCTTTTAGCACACTGTCCATTCCGTTCAATTGCTGTTCCAGGTCCTTTGCTGTATCTGACAGAATTCCCATAAGCTATACAAACATGGAAACATTTGAGACAGTTGGTAAAAGAAATTTCGCAAATTATCTCGCCGCAACGAGTAACACCTTACTGTTTATGATTTCTACCACAACTGCTTCCTAAGAAAATAAATAAATCACTTGGTTATGGTGGAACATTGGAAACATGTTTTGGCATTAAAATGATTTCTTTTTTTTTTTTTTTAAGTCGGAACCATATTGTAGTAATTATATGTGAATAATTCTGTGTTGATTTTCGAAGGAAGCATAACCGAGAAAACCTAAAATCTGTCCCTGTTTGTATTTTTATTGTCAACATCAGCTACATGACGTTGTTACTCGTTGCGAGATTTGGAACATAATTACTAAACGCCAAAATCACCCCCGGTTGTGTGGGTTAATTGCGGTCGTTGGTATTTAACTTTCAGGGTTTAAATTAACACAGAGCGCGTGTGCCCGTGACAACAGACCGCCGGGGGTCGAATGGCGCTCTGTAATTACCTTCCAAGTCCGTGCAGTTTCCCGGTTGTAGGGAGCTGTAATAATACACGCGGCCGCAGAAGAAGACGGAAACCAGTGCGGTGGCTAAGCAGGGGCCGTTGCAAGTCTCGACGACGTTCCCTGTACTTGCCAGTTTTGAAAACCCTGTCACATGTTTTTTTTTTTTTTTTTTTTTTTTTAGCTAAATCAGCCACAATGTGGCCAGTATAAAGACTTGTTTAAGGAACATGCGTTCTTTTTAGTTTATGTTTTTTTTTATTCAAAGCGAAAACGAAAAGATGCGCCGGCCGCGATGGCCGAGGGGACTGAGGCGCTTCAGTCACGGTCTGCAGGGCCACTACGGTCGGCGGTTCGAATCCCCCTCGTGCATGGATATTTGTGCCGTCCTTAGTTGTAGCTAGTTCATAAGTAGTTTGTAAGTTTAGGGATTGATGACCCCGTAGTTAAGTCCCATAAGCTCCACAAACATTTGAACATTTTTTTTTTTTTTTTTTTTCGAAAAACTGCACTGAAAACGATTATAGACTGCTGGATAATACGACTGGCTATAACAGCGCTGCAGACCACGTCAGATAACGGACACTACAATACAAGGCTGTGAGCGGTGAAGTCACCACGAACCCTGTAGCCACGCTGCGCCGCATCTGATAATTCAAATGTTCAAATGTTTCTGAAGTTTATGGGACTTAACTGCGGGGTCATCAGTCCCTAAACTTACGAAATACTTATGAACTACCTTATTCTAAAGACGGCACATACATCCATGCCTGAGAGAGGATTCGAATCTCCGACGGATAATGGCCTCTCGCGTCGTAGCATAGCGCCTCAATGCGCTCGGCCGCTCCGCCGTGGCCCGCATTTGACCACATATTATATGAGCACTCCGCACAAGTTTAACTAACGCGCAGGTTTCAGTGCAATCGAGATTTTATATGTCTTAGTGTATTATCCATCACCTCCAAAGGTCCGAGGAATTTTGCTCTGATTGTTGCCAGTATGATACTGAAGTACCTGGGAAGCAGGTTGCTAGCCTTACTTGCCCAGTGCCCCACTTGGTTTTACCCCTACGGTGGATTTGGTATTCTTTGCCGTCTGAGCATAAAGGTGGCCACGAATCAGAATATGTCCGCGATGCCTAACCTTATTCCAAACTAACTGGTATCCCGACTGTCAGGACCACTTACTTAGCCACTCTTACGTTGACCGTGGTTCATGAACTAGGACATGACTACAGGAACCCACACCATTCACAAGGTAGAGGTTACAGATATGAAAGAAGCAAGAATGATTGCAGGTACTATTAGATGGAAACAATGGCAGGAGGGTGTCCATAATGAGGAAATAAAAGAAAAACTGGGAATGAACACAATAGATGAAGCAGTTAGAGCGAACAGACTGAGATGGTGGGGTCATGTTACACGCATGGGAGAAGCAAGGTTACCTAAGAGACCCATGAGCGCGGCAGCGGAGGGCAAGAGGAGTCGAGGCAGACCGAGAAGAAAGTACTTAGATTTGGTGCAGAATGATTTTGAAGTAAAAGGCATAACATCAGACGAGGCATCTAAGTTAGAATAGAATAGGGGAACATGGAGGACTTTTATTAGAGGTACTATGCTCCAGACTGAACGCTGAAAGGCATAAGCAGTCTCTAATGATGATGATGATGATTAGTGTATTGTCATCGTTGATGCAATTATTAAGCTTTACATTAGACTATAGTTTTATTTTTACGTTTTTTACCCGAGATATGCTAGATTAAAGCCTATGCCGAAAGTCAAACTCTTTCACCATATCGGAGGGCATTGCTCTTTTTTTCCTTGAGGAAAAAGACTAAAAGGCTCTCCCAGGCTTAGACCACATAGACCTGTGGTACGGAGAAACTGCCTATAAGGTGTTGGATGGTTTACTAAAGCAACGCACTGTGGGCCCGTCGCAGTTAGTTCTTGCTTCAGAGGTCACGCAGGAGGCAATAATAATCAGAATACTGATTCTTAAAACGTGTATTAAGCTTGCTTTTCTAAAATTCCATCCAAAATGTTAATTTGTTTCACTATTACGTCAATGGAATTTCTTGCCTGAACGTTAATATATTAGTAAAAACGTCAATTAAGTTAACTTAATTGTTTAATTTAATTATTTTATTGTACTCATTTTATTAAAATAAGAGAAATCTCTCAGATTTTCGCCTGATGGCTTAAAGTAATATTTTGTTTGTTTTAAGGAATGCAAACAGGCTAGAATCAGCCGATAATCGGCAGAGTTGGCAACACTGGTACTGCCACTTCCAAGAGTCGGTTCTAACCTCTACGTTCATCAAAAGAGACCTTTGTTTCCCTTGGTATTACAACAGTGGCGCAGCCAGGATTTGGGTCTGGGGGTGGGGTCTCATTTTTTTTTTAAATAAAAGGCTATTAAATTTATTAATCTATGAATTTGTTTTACACTTTTTATAATTTAACCAATTATACTATGAAAACAATTGCAGAAGAAATAAAATGAGTAGGTTCACTTTAATTTGAAAGTGGAGGAGGAGCCACATGGTGGAAATGGAGTGTATATAATCAGCTCGTAAAATAATTCAGCAGTTTCTGTGTTACTAGCCAAAGAGAAAAGTATGTACAGTTTAATTGACATGAGACTCAATGTGTAAAATTTGAAATAAAATAACACTAATGTTGTTCGTTGAGATTCCACTCGGTGGCTCCATGGCTCCATTGACCTGCTAAGCAGCGGGTCGCCACATATGAACAATCGGCTCGTAACGTCAGCATAACAGTACAAGCTTCCTAGGGTTTTATTTGCGGACGGAGAAGTTAGTACTGCTTCCTCCCACAAGTCCCCTAAAACCTCCAGATCCTTGCGGATGCTGTTGCGTAGCAGTGTGCGTTTGTACCGCCCTACAGTACGCACGAGGTGCCGTAGTTGCTTTCCGAGACTTTACGGAAAGCATAGAGTTCTGACTAACCTGTTGTCTTCTATAGTTGTGTCCCCAGCGCAGAAGACAGCACACAGGTCGTTGGTTCTTCTACACCATACAAGTGAGGCTAAAATAAGTTCTTTATGATGGAAGCATAATAAGCGACTCGCGAGATTTTTAATTGTCAAGGATGCCATTTATTAAATAAATAATAAAATATGAGCAACTATTGTTAATATTATACGGCCTATGCTGCCCATAGGCGCGTTGCGAGAGGGCACCTGACGCTCTATTTCGCGCCAAAACAGGGCCATCCCGCGCCTTCTGCAAAATCGCTCTTCTCTTGTTACAGTAAGAGAAGGCACCTTAAACTTTTTAAACGGTCAAAATCTAGCCTGTCCTTGAGAGATATTTATTACAAATTCTCAGCTCTGAATAATTAATATTTAGTATATAATAAACAAAACTAATTTCAAAAGAAATCACGTGATGTGAAATGCAGCAGCCAATGCGAGGAGAGTACCAGTAACATAGGCGGGCTTTCCCACGGGAACCAGCACCTACTGCGCCATATGCTACAGCTCCCCACCCCACATTTCAACATATGCTGCACTTCTGTCTTTCTTGCGCATTTAAGACACGTACGATGTTACTAAAGAAACGGCCAGCGGCCAGAAATATGAAGTGGCCACAGGCCAGGAATATCACAACAGTAACAATAGAGGCAGCATCAAAGCCGGTCGCGGTGGCATTAGAACCGCTTACAGTAACAGCAGCACACGTTCTCAGTAGCGGCATCACGTTGGCGACCCATTATCACGTTGACTTGTGTTTGGAAAATTATAGTTACGTTGTGATTTATTACATGTGTACTACTTCAAATTTCCTGTGCCGATCTGTCTAAAGAAATAAAAAATGAAACCAATAGAAAATAATAAAATTAAAAAATATTTGTGAGATGGCAGGGGGGTGGGGGGGAGGGGTGAGGAGCCTTCAGCCTTTTTAGGCAACCCCCCCGCCCCCCTGTGGCTGCGCCACTGTATCACAATATCGCTAAGACAAGTGTGAAGGTGGTTCAGCTGACAAAGTCTCTCCTTATTTATCTAATGACAATAGACAATCATACTCCTGTACCCCAAATGAAGACCCAAAGAAGTTAAGACGTCGCAACAACTGCATGATTACTTTTCACTATGTTTCACACTGAGTTACGAATACAGGCTTTTGCAGTTAATGTTGGAGTGAGGTGGCGCGGTGGTTAGCACACGAGACATGCAGGTTTGGGTTTTCCGTGATTTTCCTAAATAACTCCAGGAAAATGAGGATATCGTTTCTATCGAAGATTAGGCCGAATTCCTGCCACATACTAAACAAAAACAATCCGAGATTTTAACCTACTCTGTCTATTCTGACTACATGAAAACTGAACGTAAACTGAAATCTTGAAATTTTCTGGCAGATTAAAACTCTGAACTGGAGAGGGAAACATCATTCTGGAAATATCCCCTAGGCCAGTGATTTTCAACGTTTCCGAATACGCGACACCCTTCCAAGTAAAAATTGTCTGGCGACCTTACCCCCCACCCCCTCTTCCTCACGAGCCGTAACAAAACAATGTTATCTGAAAGGAAATAAGTTTTCTTTCTTTTGCTTCAGCTTCCTTTTAAATTGATGCCGGCCGCAGTGGCCCAGCGGTCTGCGGTGCGCCAGTCACGGTCTGCACGGCCACTACGGTCGGGGGCTCGAATCCCCCATTGGGTATGAATATTTGTGCCGTCCTTAGTATTAGCTAGTTCATAAGTAGTTTGTAAGTTTAGGGACTGATGACTCCGTAGTTAAGTTTCATAAGCTCTACAAACATTTGATTTTAAATTATTGGACGAAGTTTTTCGTGTGTATTTTTCGGAATAGAACACATTATCCCATTTCTACACGATCCTCGACAGAAAAATATAACGAATGTTTCGCATTTTAAGCAACACGCAAAAGCGAATTATGCTCTTTGAGGAAGGTCTCACTGTACAGACCAATGTTTTCCAACCTTTTTTTAGTATGCGATCCCTCCTCCTCCATTTCAATTAAAATATTCTGGCGAATCCCTCTCCCACCCCGCCCTTACGTACTGTAACATAACTGTTCGTGAACTCGAAGACAGCTAATTTTATATTTTCTTCTGTTGATAAAACTCTTTCTTAAATTACATAAAAAGTACAGTATTGTAAAGTATAAGGTGAATTTTATACTCTTTTTTCCGGAATTAGCTCATTATCCTATTTTTACCTTACTTTTGACGGAAAAAATATATGTTGCATGACGAGTGTTTCGCGTTGCATGTAAGATTCGGAAGCGAATTATGGTCGTTAAGCCACACTGTATAGGCCCTTTCTAAAGAAGTTGATGTTTTCTTTTCCGACTTTCTCAAAATTACTTATTGCCTCTCGTTGATTTAGCTGTCGATTGATTCCTGAAAACAGTTATCAGGCTTTTCGTTTACTCATCGTTAGCATGGCATATTTACTGTAAAAAGTCTGTTCTATTGAGAACATAATTGATGATAACAAGGAATTATATAATTTTAGTATAAAATAAATTTCACTTCTCTTGGGCAATTTTGGTATTGCAGAACCCCTAGTACCCAGACATGCAATGGATTGGTTGTTTAATGGTGCAAATACTTTCTCTTTCGACCGCGATCCCCCCCCCCCTCCTCCCCCCTTCCCATCCCGAAAAAACTTCGCGACCCCCTGAGGATCTCGACCTACACGTTGAAAAACACTGCCCTAGGCCGTTGCTAAGGCAGTTATTCACAATATTCTTTCTTCTAAGAGTGCTAGTACTAGTCCTCCAAGTGTTGCAGGACAGCGTCTGTGAAGTTTGGAAAGTATGAGGGGAGGTACTGGCAAAAGTTAAGCTGAGAGGACTAGCCACGAAGCGTACGAAGATAACTCAGTCGGCTGAGCGCTTGTCTGCGAAAGGCGAAAGTGCCAGGTTCCAATTCCGATCCGGCACACAATTTTAATCTGCCAGGAAGTTTCCTACCAGCGCACTCTCCGCTGCAAAGTGGAAACTTCATTTTGGAAACTCAAATCTTCTCACCTTGTCTACATCTACATCTACATGGGATACTCTGCAAATCACATTTAAGTGCCTGGCAGAGGGTTCATCGAACCACAATTATACTAGTTATCTCCCATTCCATTCTCGAATAGCGCGCAGGAAGAAAGAACACCAGAATCTCTCTGTTCGAGCTCTGATTTCTCGTATTTTATACTGATGATCATTTCTACCTATGTAAGTGGGAGTCAACAATATATTTTCGCATTCGGAGGAGAATGTTGGCGATTGGAGTTTCGCAAGTAGCCCACGACGCAGCGATAAGCGCCGTTGTTGTAATGATTCCCATCCCAGATCCTGTATCATTTCCGTAACGCTGTCTCCCCTGTATCGTGACAATACGAAACGAGCTGCCCTTCTTTGGACTCTTTCGATGTCCTCCGTCAAACCCACCTGATAAGGATCCCACACTGGGCTGCAATACTCCAAAAATGGACGGACAAGCGTAGTGTATGCAGTTTCTTTAATAGTTCTGTTGCATCTTTTAAGGGTTCTGCCAATAAAACGCAGTCTCTGGTTCGCCTTTCCCACGATGTTATCTACGTGTTCTTTCCAGTTTAAGTCTGAAGTAATAGTAATTCCTAAGTATTTTGTGGAGTTTACGGCCTTCACATTCGATTGATTTATGTTGTAAACAAAGTTTAACGGATTTCTTTTCGTACTCATGAGGACGACTTCACACTTCTCATTATTTAGTCAATTGCCAATTTTTACACCATACTGATATCTTATTCAGATCGTTCTGCAGTTGGTTTTGATCTTCAGATGATTTTACTAGACGGTAAATGACGGCGTCATCTGCAAACAACCTAAGAGAGCTACTTAGATTTTCCCCTAAATCGTTTATGTAAATAAGGAATAGCAGAGGACCAATAACACTACCCTGTGGAACGCCCGATATCACCTCTGTTTTAGTCGATGCCTTACCATCGCTTACTACGAACTGTGTCCTCTCTGACAAGAAATCCCCTATCCAATCGCAAATTTGGGGCGATATACCATAACCACGCAATTTGATTAAAAGCCGTTTGTGAGGTACGGTGTCAAAAGCTTTCTGGAAATCAAGAAATACGGAATCGATTTGCGAACCTTTGTCGATAGCACCCATCACTTCGTGTGAATAAAGAGCTAGTTGTGTTTCGCATGAACGATATTTTCTGAATCCGTATTGACCTTGGGTCAATAGATCATTCTGTTCGAGATAATTCATAATATTTGAATAGAGGATATGTTCCAAAACCCTGCTGGAAATTGACGTCAATTGACGTCCTTCCTTCAAGAAAACGAATTACTCTAATAATTAGATACCCAAGAAGGCATTCCGTACCTGGTATTCGGCGACGCATCGTTTTCCTTCGTAGGAGAGGTTCTTCAGTCATAGTACTCTACTTTCAAACATGTGCTCTTTGTGCAGCGTATTACGTCCTAAGTAAATTTGTCTGTGGTATCTCCGAATCTTCTTGGCGTTGCACTTTGGATGGTCAGTGGTAAAAATTTGAGAATGTACTGTTAAAGAAGACCATCAATTTAAAAAACCGATGCCGGCCGAGTGGAGGCTCGAGGTGTAGCTCAAGTGTACAGCAAGTTTCTTTAAGTGAATATGTATATTAACACTAGAACGGCGGAAGGGGACAAAATGACCCCTGCCATACTTTTTTCCTTCATCGTCATTTCAGTTTATTTACTTTCCTAATGAAATCATATGACTTTTCTTAATTTTTTCTCCTCTTTATGATGATGTATTAAAATTTAAAAAGTATTTATATTTTCTTTGACATTTCTATCGATATACCTAGAACGGCGGATGGGGTCAATTTGACCCCAATATAATTTCCTTCTGAATATATGCAAGTAATCCAACAATGTAGCGGCAACAGTCAGCAGTATTGCAGAGTGGTTGCCTGTCATTTTTGCAACTTGCCATATGTTCGTTCCAGTCTCCCACAGTTTATATCGTGTCATTCTGGTGATAGTTTTTGAACATGTATCGTCAGCATGGACTTTCTGATGAAGACGTGTTACAGCTCTTAGAGAATTCCGAAGTTGAATCGGAAACGGACTTCGCTGACGAAGATGATGATTATGTACCAGACACAAGTGAAGATGAAGACACAGTGAATGAGGAGCGATTAGTGGAAGAGGATTCACGTGCTGATCTAAATCAGTCATCACATCTTTCATCACAGTAGGCACAGTTGGCAGAGTCTACAAAGATGTTTGCTAGGGATGGGACAGCGTCTTTACATCTCTTCAACTTGCTAAGAAACTCAAAGAGAAGTAAACTTCATTAGTTGTTACAATGAACAAGACCCGTCGTGAAATCCCTGATGCAGTAAGGAAGTGCAATGCTGAAATACACTCCACCAGCATCCTGCACCATAGCGGCAACCCAGAATGCACCATGACTGTATACCAAGGAAAGAAGAATAAAAACGTCATTCTTCTGAGTACACTACATTCTGAAGTAGCAATAAGCAAGGAAGGAAAGAAGAAACCTCAAATAATAACATTCCACAATGCAACGAAGTATGGGGTGGACGTGGTAGATCAAATTACAGGTAAATATACTACAAAGGTTGCATGTAGGAGATGGCCAATGATTGTCTTTTACAACATCTTGGAGATGGCGGGAATGAATGCATGGGTCATTTACAACATAGTAACAAACGAGAAAATGGAAAGAAAGACGTTCATACTTCATCTTGCTAACGTACTCAAGGGAATAAAAGAGGAAGAGGATAGGACCGAAATCAACTAGAAAGTGAAGGAAGTGCCAAATCAGCCTCTGCAAAGGCAACAAGACCAGCGAAAACTGTCTAAAGTGCCACAAAGCTGTGTGCAGAAAATGTGCGTGTAAAACAGAAATCATATGTGATAAGTGCGTCTAGCAGATTCCAGTAACTTGAGAGGAAAGTGATACAAAGGGTTCGTAGACCACGTAAAAGACTAATATGGACCAAGTATACTAAATGTGTCTACAAGTTTATACAAATAGGAAACTTGTTAGCAGTAGCAGCAATAAATTTGTAAGATATTTCGCTGTTGAAAAAAATAATTATTGATTATTATTAATTATGGTTTTTAATAATTATTGTCCCTGCTAGAGAAAAGGTGTGGATTAACAAAAAAACACTTATTTAAGTCTAATATGAAAATATTTTATTTGGGGGTCAAAATGACCCCTTTCCGCCGTTTTAGGAATGTCAGAAACTCCGCCGTTCTAGTGTTAACACGGATTTATCATGTACTAAAATGTAAGTACCACTTCACGCTTCAAACAAATTTGAAATTAGTAACGAAACAAATAAACGTACTAATACCTTAAATTAATTCGAAGGCACTATGTGAGAGTTGGGTGAAACACAGAAAATTTAGCAAAGGAGAAGCATCAATGTAATACGGCGAGGAGTTATCTGCAGAAGCCCGCAGTGTTCGCCTTCTGTTCGCTTTAATATCAAAGGGAATTTACGCCTCGCTGACCGTAAACTTTGCGATCTCTATTTCAGGATCTCTTTCCTGGAAGCTATCATAAGGTCCCTTTTGTTCGATACTGCTTACACAAGGCTCATGGAACGTACTTGCTGCTTCACAAAACAGAGAAAAGTGAGGCGCTGCTGCCGGGCGTTTATTAAAACCGCAGTCGTAGCCAGAAAAGTCCGTGGTATCGTAGCTGGTGCTCCCTTCTATTTCCTACAGATTAATTCACCACTTTTAGAAGATAGTTACTAGGAAGCTTTCTACGTCTGTTGGGTTGCCACATTACCACAATGATCATATTTACAATAAAAAATTATGACGAGAATTTTATATGTAGGTCAACCACAGTTAAAATGTTTATACAGAATTAAAGGAACTTCCAAACAATTAGAAATGTCGATGTTAAAATAACTTGAAATTTAAAATAACTGAATGAAAGGCCGTTGAACCAAATTAGCTGGTTTTTATTTGGAGTCGCGGGGACCCGCACTACTGGTTTCGCAACATCTTAAGCTGCTGTCCTGTACTAAAATAGCAATGTTTTAATAAAACACACATTTTTCCGTATAATACAGTGAAATTGCAAACAGGTTACGTGTCAGAAAATTAAATACTTTAAAATATTACTTACATTGCTTTTAAATGTAACTTTGAGGATGGCTAACGGGAATTATTGGTCCGTTCCGTTCGCTTGTTTCTCTCCCTTACCTCGCCAGACTTGACCATGCAGTTTGTGTCATATAGGTGAAATCATTAAAAATCAGGCCTGTCGGTTTGATGTGTGACTTGGCTTGTTCGTTATTTAATCGGTGGCCCTACAATAGCACTACAATTATGGTTACTGGAAACCGCGAAGCCGCGGCGGAGTGGCCAACCGCATTGAGACGCTATGCTACGATGCGCGAGGCCGACCCCCGTCGGGGGTTCGAATTCTCCCTGGGGCATGGATATTTGTGTCGTCTTTAGTATAAGACTATTCTAAGTAATAGAACGCAGTACGTTGATCTCGACGGCGAGTGTTCATCAGAGACCAGTGTATCGTCAGGCGTGCCCCAGGGGAGTGTGATAGGACCGATATTATTTTCTATCTATATAAATGATCTTATGGACACAGTAAGTTCTAATATGCGGCTGTTTGCTGATGATGCTGCGGTGTATGGGAGGGTGTCGTCTGTAACTGACTGTAATAGCATACAGGTTGACTTAGACAAAATTTCTAGTTGGTGCGAAGAATGGCAGCTAGCTGTCAATGTAGAAAAATGTAAGGTGATGCGCATGAGTAGAAAAAACAATCCTATAATGTTCGAATACAGCATTAGTAGTGAGCTTCTTGATGCTGTCGCGTCGTTCAAATATCTAGGCGTAACATTGCAGAGCGATATGAAATGGAACGAGCATGTAAGGACAGTTGTGAGTAAGGCAGACAGCCGACTTCGGTTTATTGGGAGAATTTTGGGAAGATGTACTTCACCTGTAAAGGAGACCGCGTATAAAACGCTTGTACGACCACGTCTTGAGTATTGCTCAAGTATTTGGGACCCGCAGCAGATCGGTTTGAAGGAAGACATAGAGGCGGTTCAGAGGCGAGCAGCTAGATTTGTTACCGGTAGGTTCGACCAATGCGCGAGTGTCACGGAAATGCTCCGGCAACTCAATTGGGGATCGCTGGAAGAAAGACGACGTTCTTTTCGTGAATTTCTGTTAAGTAAATTTAGAGGGCCGGAATTTGAAGCTGAGTGTAGTACGATCTTGCTGCCGCCTACTTACATTTCGCGTAAAGATCACAAAGACAAGATAAGAGAAATTAGAGCTCGTACGGAGGCATATAGGCATTCTTTTTTTCCTCGTTCAATTTGGGAGTGGAATAGGAAAGGAAATGCCTAGTAGTGGTACAGTGTACCCTCCGCCACGCACCTTACGGTGAATTGCGGAGTATGTATGTAGATGTAGATGTAAGATAGTTCATAATTAGTCTGTAAGTTTAGGTACTGTTGACCCTGCAGTTAAGTCCCTTAAGCTTAACGAACATTAGAACATTTCTGAAACCGCGAATGGTGTAATCAAATTTTCGTCGGAAACGGTGAAAACGAGAAAGTTAAACGTAGAGGTTATCGTTAATGTAGTAGGCTTCAGTCGATTCAGCATAGCAATGAAATGTTGCGACATCTGTCGTGCGATGTTGCGGAATCGCCGTAACTGAAACTTGTCATGTTGTGTACCAGCGGCAGGGAGTCCTGCCGACTGACGGTAGTTCGAGGGGGCGCTAGGTGTGACGTGAAGACACAGAATAGGGAGCATACAGAAGGGAAAGCTGGGGGCGGCGCCTTTGATCTGTATGTTACCAAGCGTTGCGCTCGACGCCGTATTGAAAAGCAGTAAACGCGGAACTATAGCCACTTAGTACTTTGGCTGGAAATTGACTTTTTACGAACTGCAGCTAATCTCACCGACTTTTACGAAAGGAAACGCCTTTTCATTATGCTCTCATCTATTTTGCGCCCTGTTCTTGCACCTAATTGTAATCCAACGAAACAAAACTAGGCCTAAATTTTAATACAACTACGAAAATGTACGGTGGAATCGATGATCGTTTTATTTGGTGCTTATCTCTAGGAAAATCCCAAATAACGTGAAGTTATGTTTGGGAAATTAGTTATAAACAAGAAACCGACTTTACAACTGCCAGGTTTTATTTGACACGAATAAATTCGCACTAACTATCTAGTCAGATTTAGCAGTACAATGTGATTACACAGAACTAATGACGTCTGGGAATATATAAACGTTGTATTTGCATTAGCAGTATCATTAATTTACTGATCGGAGAAGGGTATATAGAGGAATCTGCCAAACAGCATAAAATAATTATTCCCCTTAATCTATTTGTTTTGAGTATCAGAAGAGCATTCGTTGCCAACATTAGCACACTACGCATCCAATGCCGTAAGTAAAATTTTACCTGCCTACTTACGCACTATCATTTGTCATTCATTTTATATTATTCCCTGCAACGTTAAACCTATAAAATATAAATGTACTTCAACATTTCGATGCTGTTGTACTGCTACAGCAACAGTGAGAGTTATCGTCAAGAGAAGAAGCAAGGCCACTTTTAATAATTACGCACACATTACTCTCATTCGACACTGATAACATTTAACTTTCACTACACATATATAGACGTTCACTTACTGCTAAGCATCTTTTGGGAAGGTGACGAAACTTATATCCTTATTTGTATTGGAATTATTGCGGCAATTAGGTGCTGAACACCATCGGCCGCCTTTTCTTTTATTGATGCTCATAATAAAAACGGAACAGCTCCAACTACTGACACACAGTTCTTTCTTTTCACTGTACCAAATACTTGTTTACTTTTATGCGATTAAGGCAGCTAAAATACACAATTAACAAACAAAGACGGCGCATTACCACGCCACAGAGTAGGGAGTAACCACACGTTTACTGCTTTTCAAGATGGCCGATTCCGCGCATGCGCACAAAATTTTGGACGATAGACTGCAGCGGGAGTTTCCTTTCTGTATACTCCTTATTCTGTGGTGAAGACGAGCAGCGGTGGCTACCAGCCATTAAACCCGTATTACAGAAGTATGTCATGAATAATTTGCACAGCGTGATTATGCACTTGGTGGCTACCAGCCATTAAACCCGTATTACAGAAGTATGTGATGCACTTGACTTGAAAGCAATTCATCTGGGTGAAAACAGATTTACGATATCTTATACGATTCTGGAAATACTGTAGGTGAACAGCTTAGCTGAATCACCCTGTATGCCGGCCGCGGTGGCCGAGGGGACTAAGGCGCTCCAGTCACGGTCTGCACGGCCGCTACGGTCGGGGGTTCGAATCCCCCCTCGGGCATTGATATTTGTGCCGTCCTAGTTCGTAAGTAGTTCATAAGTAGTTTGTAAGTTTAGGGACTGATGACCCCGTAGTTAAGTCCCATAGACTATACAAACATCATCATCACCCTGTATATTAACAGCTACACATGTTAGGGTATCCCATTACCACCGAAGAAACGGTATATTGGATTGTGGTGTTCGATATTCACACGCCAATACATGCTAACCACCTGTTAAACAGCGTGTTTTGAACGCAGTAGGGTAGTGATAATCAGTTGCGATAATGCGTTGCCTTGGCGGGTTTACCGAGCGAAGTGGCGCAGTGGTAACACGCTGGAATCGCATTCCGGAGGATGGTGGTTCAAATCGACCTCCGGACATCCAGATTTAGCTTTTCCGTGATTTTCCTAAATCACCCCAGGCAAATGCCGGGATGGTTCCTTTGAAAGGGTACGGCCGGTTTCCATCCATATCCTTACCCCACACTCCGAATGTATGCTCCGTCTCTAATGAGAACGCTGTCGACGGGAGGTGAAACTCCAAGCTTCCTTCCTACTTCCTTGGCGGGTTTCCACAAGTATGTAGAATCAGATGATTACGCTGAGGTCACGCAACTCCCGTAAATGACCGGCCTTTGATTTGTGGGGTCTACAGCATCCCCATAAATAACACAGTGGATATTTGGGTTTAACGTACCGTCAACAGCGTGATCATTAGAGACGGATAACAAGTTCTGATTGTTTCTATAATAATGGCGAAGGAATTCAGCCGTGCCCTTCCAAACGAGCCATCCCGACACTTGCGTGTATTGATTTACGGAAATCACGAATACCTAAATCATGATGACCGGAGACAGATTTGAACCACCGTCCCCCCGAATTGACTATAATGTGCTGACACTGCACCACCTTGGTCGATGGCAGCATCTTCATAGCGTTCTGCATTACAGATGTGATCCATGGGCTTCACACAAGGCGAATTTGGTACCCAAGACATCAACGTGAAATTACTATCATCCCTCTGAAACCACTGTGTGCTAATGTCATGGACACTTATCTTCTTGAAAAAAGTAATTTCCGCAGAAGAGGATGCTAAGCATTAAGCGATATAAGTGGTTGGCACCAACGTTCGTGTAGGCCGCAGCTCCCTTGGAAGCTCAAGTGAATGTTCTACACAGCATAATACACAGGGGTGCCAAAAGTCATGTGTTACCTAATACTAACGCGTTGGACCACCTTTTGCACGGTGGAGACCTGTTATGCACTCAAAACTTGTTTGTTGTCTGCTACGTAGAAATGGACCATCACATCGGATAACTGATCGGGCGTAGCTTTGATGCCTGAGCGCTATATCGAGAATGATGAAGAAAAAAGAAGCCAAGAAGCGGTTGTCCGTATTCGCTACCACAATGGCCAGAAATAGCAGACTCATGAGGAAACAGGGCATCTGGTGTATTTTAAATCCTTCAACAAAGACAGAGAAGTTTTCTATGTAATGTTAAAGACGATCTCTGTCTCCGAAAATCGGTAATGTATCGCATTTCATGTGAACGTGGCATGTCCCGCAAGGGATCTACATAGACGACTAAATCAAACTAACTGTCATTAATCACTACCTCGAATAAAGTCATAAAACGAAACAATAGGCCACTAACGTGGTAAAAAGTCACGTCTCCGAGAGAGAGTAAGTAATGCTATTTCGAAAGATATAACATCTGAAACTGTCCGCAAACCCACAGTGAATTTGAAGCAGAGTCTACTACGTGTGGAGTTTGCGGAGTCAAGTATGAAAATCGTAACGAAATCTTTCGAAATGTGCAGAGAAATATGATGAAGGGTGTCAGATACCATTCAATACATTTGAGCCGTGACCAATTAAAACGAAGAATGCAAACTACGACATATGTAGGTCGCTTCCTCTTTCAATCCAGAATGAAAATCATTGCTGCGCAGGCGTCAAAATAATTACGTATGACTTTCTGTGGAAAATCGATCTCGCATCAATTACAGACTGAGAAGCTAGTACTTGCGTTCAAAAAAAAACTGAAATTTTGTAACTTCGTGTGCTGTCTTAGTCTGAATTCGAAACTGTTTTACTGTGATGTTGTACAAGGTGCATCTAAAAAGTTGGGAGAATGGTCCATATTTTACAAACCACGCTGGTGAGGATGAAGTGCCCGTGCATACACATTGAGAGGCATTTCAACAAGCGTCCCTCATCGTGCAAAGCACTGCAGTGAAGCGGTGGTACACGCTGTGACTCAGCTAACAGGGTCAGTTGAAGAACTGGTTCAAATGTTTGTAGAGCTTATGGTACTTAACTGCAGGGTCATCAGTCCCTAAACCTACAAACTACTTATGAACTAGCTTATACTAAAGACAGCACAAATATCCATACTCTAGGGGGGATTCGAACCCCCGACCGTAGTGGCCGTGCATGGAGAACTGGTGTCATTGCAACGTGGAGCGCAAAATAGAGCAATGGTACAACTCGTTAACATCAAGTTTTGTTTCAAACTGGGCAAAACGGTGACGGAGACCCATGGGATGTTAGTGAAAGCGTAAGGTGTTGAAGCAGCGATAAAAGAAGTATGTGTTTGAGTAGTTACGGAGGTCCAACAATGCATAACCTCAGAGCTTCGAGCGAGTCCACAAGAAGCGTTTGCTGACAAGGTCCAACGGCTGTACAACCGATCTTAGAAGTGTATTTCAGCGAATGGCGATGACTTTAGAAGACAATAAAGGTATTTTGTTTGTAACTCTTCTTTCCTATATTTCCTATATTTCCATATAAAACTACCTGTGTAGTGTCATCCATATCGGATTTTTGTCTTTTGTCTAGGGACTGATGACCCTGCAGTTAAGTCCCATAAGCTTTACAAACATTTGAACATTTTTTTTTTTTTTCTTTTGTCTCTTGTCGACAAGGCTGCTTGTGTTTAGTTAGTACTGGTGATTATTTATTTTGTATAAAATTGATGAGAAAATGTCTGTTATACAGGTGTTTGCTGTACGGACGGAACATAGATAGCTGAATTTACAACCTTGAGTATTGATCTTGTGGAGTCTGTTTTGAATAAAACTATGTTTTATGCCTGGTGGAAGCATTCCTAAGAAGACTGATTAGACGCAGAAGTTGTTGGGATCCGTGGACTCACTAGCACAACACTTGCGCACATCGTGAAAAAAAACCGAACTGCATGACTATGAACGCTCCTTGAATCATGAGCAGTTGGCGATGATGACATATCAGTTGGCTAATACCATGTAATTTTTCTGATGTTTTGGGTATGAAACTTGTGATAATGACATTTTTTACAAAATTGTTGAATGTCGAACAAAAACATAGCGAATGCGAGATTCGCTGGTGTTGCTATATGAAGCTGGCAACGACGCAGAACTGCTGATACGTGTCGTAACTGTGATTAAACATGTGGTGTAAACTAAGCCTCAATGAAGGGGGTAGGTAATTTATTCCTCTGGGTGGAGCAGGAGGAAGGGACACTTTGCAAGTTCATTCCGGAAAGTATCCAAAATAACCGTAGCTCAACTAACAAGCCGTTTCAGCGTTTAAAATTGGAACACAGGCTGCATTACGGGCGCAAAAGGAAATAAATAAATAAATAAAAGATCAATGGATATGGCTCTTGAGGGTGGGGGAGGGAGGGGGTGTGTGGTAAACCTCCTATCCACCCTCCCCTCCTTCACGGTTATCTACGCCCCTGGTCTCAGTGGAGCCACAGAATGTTTGTAAATCTGTCGGACCAAACTGTGTGGTCATCAGTCCGTAGCTTACAAACTACTTAAACTAAGGTAATCTAACCTAAGGACAACACACACACCCATGCCCCAGGGAGGACTCGAACCTCCGACGGCGAGCAACCGCGCGCTCCACAGCGAGGGGCCTTAGACCGCTCGGCTATTCCACCGCGGAACTGGACCCAGAGAAACCATTCTGGGTCGATAACACCGAAGGAAGCTCAAGTGCTGTCAAATTTGAAAAACATTCTGAAGCAGGAGCTGTTGTCTTAGGGTTGAACTATCGAAAATGAGCACCAGTTAGAAGTTCAATGTAGTTTGCGTGAAGGAATTCGAAGACAAAGGCTTTTGTTTGAGTTTGGAGTCACGGAGATGTGTGGTGAAAACGATACATAGCTGTAACAAGTGTTTCACATCGGTACGTAATTTAAGTGCCAATCTCTTTAATAAGGGCTACTACACAGTTAGCATAAAGGTTGCAGAATAGATAATTTTGAATTTTATTGCATGCAGTGAAGGTCTGTAAGCTGATGAACTCCAAAAATGCATTTCGTGAAGTTCATCGGTGCGCGAGTTCATTAATGAGGCCATGATCAGCAACGACATTTGTAATGGTATAGACAACCGCCTCTTATCGGATCGCAGGCTTATGTGACAGGCGCTAGGATATTCCGGACGGGCCAACTGTTTAATCGCTTTGCACCGTTTTTCTCTTCTCTCTCTCTCTCTCTCTCTCTCTCTTTTTTTTTTTTTTTTTTTTTTTTTTTTTTCTTTTTCGACGGTTCAGTCGCTCTCACTTTCAGCCGCCACTGGACTTTTCAGGCTTTTTGCATTCTTTTGGGCGCAAGCTTTCCTTTATCTTCCATTTCCTAAAATTCCTAGCATATTTACGAGTCATATGAGATTTCGTCTTTCATTGTGTTGAAAGTTTCAGTAATACCGAGGCGAATAATTTTATTTTTTTCGCTCTCCGTCCCAGTTGGCTTCCACAAGTTCTTCAAAATGACAACCGTAGCAGTGTCCGACAGAAGCGCATTTTCGCGCCGCACAAGTTTGCAACTACACAAAAAGTTAAATCGAAAAAATTAGTCGCGTGCGCCTAAGCTGGTACGATGACACTTTTAGAGACAAAATTTAATATCTCTTAAGAAACACGTACATACATGATCTATCTGTTGACATCCTAACCGTTTCTTACCACCTCTTGGTGATTAGCGACACAAATGTACCTGTATTTCCTGACAAAACAAAGTTTGATCGACAACGAATACACGCTTTCATGTTAAAAATACCTGGATTTCTGGGGAAACGATTTGTGCCTTTTCAACACGGAAATTTATTTTGCACATGTTGTGCTTTTGTCCCACAATAGTACTCTCATGATGCCCAAGCCTCGATATTTTCCAGACAAGGCCATTTTATGTTGAAAAATAGAAAAAAAATCTGACGCCTCTTCGAGTAAAACGTATTGGTAAGGCAGTTGAAAACTACCGGTGATTGAGTTGCAAAACTATTTCAAGGACTGGAACAAAGCACTACATTAAGTGAATAATATCTGATGATTACTATTTTGATGGAAACAACAATGACTTTAAATAAAACAAATGTGTTCTCTAAACTAAAATTATTTTTATTTTTCAAACTAACAATTTATTCACTTTTATTCATTCAGAGAACATTCGTGTGGTTGGTTTAGGTCACCTATGGCTGCGAAGTGGTGCCGAACCACTTTGCTGTCGTTTGTGATGAAGATGTGATACATGTAACCGTTAGGCTACGACAAATCCTTTCTCAACGTCCATGACCGTCGTAGAGACCACAACAGCGAGTTGCGTTATCGAAGTGCGACGCGTGAGACAAATTACCTGACAATGCGCTATTAGTCATTAAGGAAACGTTTATGGATAGACATCAACCACAAAATTCACTTAATTACGATCGCTAGCGGAGGTTCTACCCACAAGACAGGGTTAGAATTGTAACAAATCTAACAATACTGTTACGTGCCATAACTGAACACATAAAGATCGCTACATCCGATCAACGTAGTTATAAGGGGCGATCAAAAAGTTTTCGTTCAAAAGCCATACTGCGCAGACTCTGCATCGAAGTAGGCGTTATGTTATCAATTGATGTAACCCTACAGGTTTGTCAAATTTTGAACACGTAACAATCACTGTAAATCAATTGCCCTATTGTCAGGATGGCAAGCTTTAAGTACAAATTAACATTGTATTGTGAGGAGAGCATTTTACAAGCAATCGTATAAATATGTGGGATGTGGGATGTCTTCCTTGGCTCAGCTATGAGACGTAAATGAAACAGCATTTACACGAAACACTTTTATGAAACAATTAAAGCATACAGTATTCTTGATGTGAATTAGAAGGCTCGGCGAGTGTGCGCGGCAGTAAGGGGCGCGGGGGCGAAGAGGCGTTTCCGCGGTGGCCGAGGGGACTAAGGCGCTCCAGTCACGGTCTGCACGGCCACTACGGTCGGGGGTTCGAATCCCCCCCTCGGGCATGGATATTTGTGCCGTCCTAGTTCGTAAGTAGTTCATAAGTAGTTTGTAAGTTTAGGGACTGATGACCCCGTAGTTAAGTCCCATAGACTATACAAACATTTGAACATTTTTGAGGCGTTTCAAAGCGTCGGCTTTGGATCTCTGGTTACGCTGACGGCGCACCTCCTCCTCGCTGTGGCCAGTAGAAGAGCGCTCGCCGTCGAAACTAGTACTGTACGTTAACAGGCCGTCAATTCTGCGGAATTACCTCTTTGCGGTGCTGTGTGATTTTCTAAAAAGTGTTGGGTTGTGCTACGACCAGAGGTAGCGGTGCGGCGTGGAGGTATTGCAGTGCTGTACCGTACGTCTCTAGAAGAGCGTAGCGTCCCAAAAGATTGGAAAATGGTGCAGATCATCCTCGTTTTCAAGAAGGAACGTCGAACAGATGTGCAGAACTATAGGCCTATATCTCTAACGTCGGTCAGTTGTAGAATTTTGGAACATGTATTATGTTCTAGTATAATGACATTTCTGAAGTCTAGAAATCTGCTCTGTAGGAATCAGCATGGGTTTCGAATAAGGCGATCGTGTGAAACCCAGCTCGCGCTTATCGTCCACGACACTCCGAGGGCCATAGATACGGGTTCTCAGGTAGATGCTGTGTTTCTTGACTGCCGCAAGGCGTTTGATACAGTTTCCCACAGTCGTTCAATGAACAAAGTAAGAGCATATGGTCTATCAGACCAGTTGTGTGATTGGATTGAGGAGTTCCTAGATAACAGAATGCAGCATCTCAATCTCAATGGAGAGAAATCTTCCGAATTAAGAGTGATGTCAACTGTGCCACCAGGGGAGTGTCGTGAGTCCATTGCTGTTCACAATATATATATATATGACCTTCCGGATAACATCGGATGTTCACTGAGGCTTTTTGCATATGATTCTGTAGTATATCGATAGGTTGTAACAATGGAAAATTGTATTGAAATGCAGGAGGATCTGCATTGAAGTGACGCATGGTGCAGTGAATGACAAGTGAATCTCAATGTAGACAAATGTAATGTGCTGAGAATACATAAAAAAAAAGATCCTTTAACATTTAGCTATAATATAGCGGGTCGGGAACTGGAAGCAGTTAATTCCATAAATTATTAGGAGTGATTTAAAATCGAACGACCATATAAAATCAGTTGTCGGTAAAGAATATGCCAGACTTACATTCATTGGAAGAATCCTAAGGAAATGCAGTCCGAAAACAAAGGAAGTAAGTTACAGTACACTTGTTCACCTACTGCTTGAATATTGCTCACTGGTGTGGGATCCGTACCAGGTGGGGTTGATAGAGGAAGTAGAGAAGATCCAATGGAGAGTAGCGCGCTTCGTTACAAGATCATTTGGTAATCGTGAAAGGCCGGTCGCGGTGGCCGAGGAGACTGAGGCGCTCCAGTCACGGTCTGCACGGCCACTACGGTCGGGGGTTCGAATCCCCCCTCGGGCATGGATATTTGTGCCGTCCTTAGTATAAGGTAGATGATAAGTAGTTTGTAAGTTTAGGGACTGATGACCCCGTAGTTAAGTCCCATAAGCTTAACAAACATTTGAAACTTTTTTTTTTTTTTTTTTTTTTTTTTTTTTTTTTTTTTTTTTTTTTTTTTTTTTTTTTTTGAATCGTGAAAGCCTGACGGAGATGTTCGATAAGCTCCAGTGGAAGACTCTGCAGGAGAGACGCTTTGCCGCTCGGTACGGGCTTTTGTCGAAGATTCGATAACATACCTTTTACCGATGAGTCTAACAGCATATTGCTCCCTCCTACGTATACATCGCGAAGAGATCACGAAGATAAAATCGGAGAGATTAGAGACCACACAGAGGCAAACCGACAATCTTTCTTTCTGCGAACAATACGTGACTGGAATAGGAGCGAGAACCGATAGTTGTACTCAAGGTACCCTTCGCCACACTCCGTTGGGTGGCTTGCGGAGTATGGATGTAGATGTAGATATTGCTCCCTTGGCCTGGGGTCGAACCGGTGGTCTTCAGGCTGCACGTCCTCGAGTGGCAGAACCGTTGACGGCTGATGACTTTCACGACCAGACCGCAGAGTATCATTCTGGCCAGTCGTCTTGGGTGAGTACTTCTATTGCTCTTGATCTCCTTCCAAATGCTGTTACTGGCGACCAGATTTTTCCATCTTCTCTCCTCAGCGCCAACTGTCACTGCCGGTCGCTGATTACGTCTAAAACTCCAACTTCTGCTACTGTTGCTGTTACTAACGTCGCTACTGCCAGTCTGACTGTGGTGTCGCACAAGTCCAAAGTGCGCGCCACCAACTTTCGCCGCGCGCCGCCATGCACGCACGGCGCGGCGTTCTTACGACGTCAGCCACGAGCGCCCTCTGCTACAACTCCGCTCGTGGCCACCACTGAACGACATCGTTCACTTGGAACTGAGATAGGAACCAGTTAACACTTCGGATCCAATAGGCACCAGTGAAGACTTGGGTATCGGACAGGCACTAGGCAGGCCTCTAGCTCAACTATGTATCAGCATTCTGCCGTACTGAGCTATGTAAAAGTTAAGTATTGTATAAATTCTGTGCAATATATATCTCGTTCTAATTTACTCTAGTGTTTCTAGTTTCTGCTGTCCCACTGGCTGCTCACCTTCGTACCTGCACCAGCGTGCTTCCTTTATTCCTGTGTCGGTACTTTTCTACTCGGCCACCGACACCTACGACGGAAACGAGACACAAAAGTGGCGACGAGGCTGGGACACAAAACTGACGATACTAACTCCATCACTCTATGGCGTCGTCATCTTGGCCGTGGTATTTATTTGATGGACCTGGCTGGAGGTGAACGTACTTCGGGGTCATTGTCTTCTGTCATGTTGTACAGTTTCTAGAAAGATTGATCGTCACGTTGCTCTGGAGGTCAATACACTACGTTATTGGCTCCTGGTCACATTGCTTCTAGAAGTTTGAGACGATCATGTTTTATAGTCTGTGCTTTCACATGAGGTGGTCGTTCGATAGCCTGATCGCTGAATCAATGGCTTCCGCTTGTGGAGAGAGCGATGGTCTTCTGGTCTCGTTCCGCCACACGTGAATAACCGGTGACAGAATGGCCTTGCTGACTGCAGCGTTTGCTGGTCGACACACTGTCGGAAAGCAGCACAGGTCTACTTTTCTACTTATCCGTACCTGACTGAACTGAACTAAGTTTCCATTTTTACTTCACATATTATTCACTTTCATTTATTACTGCATTTTATTTCACTAATTTATTTACGCACTTTACTGCACTGAACAGTATGTCAGACAAAATCGCCATGAGCATTAGGCAATCACCCTAAAGCAGATTGAAGGTAGCCGATTCGTCATACAGTGTGTCCTACTGTGTGAAGTTGGCCCTGGCTCTCGGGTTGTGGGGCTGAGGGTGGCAAACTGGGCTACCGGAGTGATGCACTGATCTGCACTGTTAGAAGGGAGGTAGTAGAGTGGTCTCCAACAAGACAAGGTGACGTCTTCTGACAAATGGGGCGAGCTAAACAGGGACGCTGGACGGGGGAGGGGATAGACGCCGAGCAGGTTGTGGGAGGGGGGGGGGGGGTGGGGCACTGTTAACTTCGTGTCCCAGTTGGGAACTTTTGTGTCTCAGTTGGGAACTTTTGTGTCCCAGCCTCGTTGCCGCTTTTGTGTCTCGTTTCCGTCGTAGGGTGTCGGTGGCCGAGTGGAATGAGACCGACACAGGAATAAAGATAGCACGCTGGTGCAGGTACGGAGGGGAGCAGCCAGAAACTAGAAACACTAGAGTAAATTAGAACGAGATATATATATTGCACAGAATTTATACAATACTTAACTTTTACATAATTCAGTACTGCAGAATGCTGATACATAGTTGAGCTAGAGGCCTGCCTAGTGCCTATCTGATTCCGAAGTGTTAACTGGTTCCTGTCTCAGTCCCAAGTGAACGATGTCGTTCAGTGGTGGCCACGAGCGGAGTTGTAGCAGAGGGCGCTCGTGGCTGACGTCGTCAGAACGCCACGCCGTGCGTGCATGGCGGCGCGCGGCGAAAGTAGGTGGCGCGCACTTTGTACTTGTGCGACACCACAGGAACTGTCGTAGATCCGGCACTTCGTGAAGTAGTCCGTAATGTATTGTTGCATAAAACTAGTCCGACGGAAACCGCCGATCCTAAATGACCGAAATTATGATAAACACGTGGGGAAAGATCAGGACTACAGGGTGGGTGCTCAACTGGCTCCCGGTTTTTGTTGTCCGTGGCTCCGTAGCACAGTGGTAGAGTGGCAGACTACAAATCCAGAGGTCGCGGGTTCGATCCCCGCCTAGGATTTTTATCTGTCACTTTCCACTTCTTTCACCTCTGGCATTGCTGCTAATGTAAAAAAATACCGAGTAGCACCGTGGTTCGGAACCCACATTAAGCTGTAGGTCCCCCTATAACTGGCTGGGTAAGTCAGTTCGAAGGTCGGAGGAAGGCAACGGCATACCATATCCGAACAGGACCATGCCTAGTAAAGCACTGTGGTGTTCAAACCAATCTTCGGATTGTTGACTGCTTTACCTTTAATGAATGAGCCTGAGGATGGCCTCCCAAATCGACCGGCGAGTTGTGTCGCACCGAACTGATGAGATATTTCATTTTCACTGTCGATTTTCAACATTAGCCGTTCAAGGCAGCCCTGTTTCATTTTTTGATGCTATAAAATATCTACATATTAGTGAATACAGCAGGTACTAAAGGAAAGACATAATGTGTTGTGAAACTCTTCCGAAATTAATGTTTGTTCAAATGTTTCACCATGGCAGAATATACTGAGAAAGTGCCAAAATCATGTCTGACGATAAATTCCGTTCATATGCTGCACTTTGAACGCTAAAAAACTAAATGTAATTCTGTTTACTTAGGAACAAGAAACGCTGTTGGCCGACTTCTTCACTGCATGTTAATAAATTTACACACAACCGATAGTTGCTGTACATTCAAAGAGTCTGAACTGTTTTCTAGTTATATATTTAAATGAGGCATCACACTTTAATCAAAAGAGTCTTCGCACATTTAAAGTTGGCTCCGCAGTTTACCACCATTATGGGCACCGAGGCGCTCTTCAATTTGTCCGCTGTTCGGCCGCTTACCGAATTGTGGGGCATTGGTGATGCGCCGTCACCGTTGATCCGTCGTCGTTGCCTCGATCTATAGACGGCAGTGCTGCTGATTTTTCTTTGAATCAGATTGTTATAAGACTATTTAATTTAGAACAACTGTAATCGAGATCAGCTACCGGTACAGTCATGCGACCTTCTTTCAGTCTCATTACTCTTTGCAGACTAATGCTTCTCTGCCAGGCCGTTTTTTGTAGCTCATGGGCAGATTGTACATACAAACTATTCTACATCTCTCAAGGTAAAAGCAATACAGAATGGAGCAGGGAGTGGTTGCATACATTTGCTTACGAATCAGCGAAGTTGTTTGAGCTAATGGTTCATTTGAAACGTAGCGTAATCGGATGATAACAAACTCACAATACAGCAGCAATAATAGAATAAGACATACAAAATAAGTTTTTAAATATCGTAAACATGATGATAACACAAGTGCCACAACATTATAATAATTATTTCATATTTTAATCCATTGTTTTCATTAAGGTATTAATAACATCCTATGCAAACGTTAAAATAATTATAATCTGTGCCTTTTACTCAGTAACGCAATTATCATAAATGTATGGGTCTCGAGGGTTATCCTAATCCACGTTATTTCGAAGTAAATGTATTTTTTTTTTCAAAAATGTTTGCAGAGGTTAAGGAAAGTATTAACTAATCATCCACACAAAAATTTATTACGATTTAATTCCTATTAACATGTAAATAAAAGCTAAAGTTTAATAACTTGACATGGAGACAGATAACAAATGTCCAAATGTTGGTAAATCTGTGGCACTTAACTACTGCGCTTATCAGTCCATAGGCTTACAAAGTACCTACACTAACTTAAGCTAACCTAACGACAACACACACCCCCCCCCAAGCTCGAGAGATGACTCGATCCTCCAACGAAAGCAACAGCGTTCTCCGCAGCAAGGCGCCTCAAAGCACTCGGCTATTCCACTGCGGCAGACGGGTTAGAAATTCCATCGTGTTGCCTGCTTGTATCTGTATTTGTATCGTGCAGTGAGGCGAAACCGTGCTTCTGTGTATGTTTTCGGTACTGTGCTTTCATTTGCACTGTCACTTCCTCAAAAACGTTCAAATGTTTTTAAAGCTTATGGGACTTAAATGCCGGCTCATCAGTCCCTAAACTTACAAACTCCTTAGGAACTAGAATGAAACTTTCACTCTGCAGCGGAGTGTGCGCTGGTATGAAACTTCCTGGCAGATTAAAATTGTGTGCCGGAAACGGGATTCTAACCTGGGACCTTTGCCTTTCGCGGGCAAGCGCACTACCGACTGTGCTATCCCGACACGACTCACGATGCCGCCTCACAAGTTTGGAAAGTAGGAGGCGAGGTACTGGCGGAAGTAAAGTTGTGAGGCGACATCGTGAGCCGTGTCGGGATAGCACAGTCGGTAGTGCGCTTGCCCTCGAAAGGCAAAGGTCCCCGGTTCGAGTCCCGGTTCCGGCACACAATTTTAATCTGCCAGGAAGTTTCCTTATGAACTAACTTACACTAAAGACAGCATAAACATCCAAGTCCGAGGGCGATTCGAACGGGAAACGGCCTCGCGCATCGTAGCATAGCGCCTCAAGGCGCTCGGCCGCTGTCACTTCCTCAGTAACGCAGCGACTTAGGAGTTCGCTTTGGGAGCCCGCCGGTCGCATGGCCTAAATTGGCGGTCGCCGTTTAGCTTCCGCTACTTTCTCCCTCCAGGCCTTTGGGTTTGCCCCGTCCTCCTATATCTTGGGCTGCGTGTGTACGCGACGGCAGGCACATTCGACGTCAACGTTTCGATCGGCCATAGGGAGATAGCCAACCCCTTCACATACGCGGCTGCCACCCGGCGACATATCATCTTGAAGGGTGCCTTCTCATGTTGCTATCTGTTACAGTGAAGAAGTTGATGCATTAGCCAAACAAGAAGCATCCTTAAGCACTGTCCGGGACCTGCAACTACCATACACAGACTTCCTATCTGCGGTCAAGGAACACGCAAAACAACAGTGGCAACAGATGTCGAACGTTTCCCAACAAACGAAAGGCGCTTCTTACGCAGTGGTGCAATCTGGGATTTCTACACAGCCGTGGTTTATGAGGACTCATCTGGACCGATCCGCGATTTCAACCATCATTCGACTTCGCTTCAAACACGCCTCTTATACACAACCTCTACATCGGATTAACGTCTACGATTCGGCGGTATGTGAGTGTGATCCTGCAAAGGAAGTTGATGTCAACCACATCCAGTTCAGGTGTCCCAAATTTGACCGTGAACGTTTCAACTTCCTGCAGACATTGGTGAAGACGGGCTATGCCTTTCCTCAGTCAGCTTCTTCACTTTTGTTTACAAAAAACATTCGTCCGTATAAAGTCATAATTGAGTTTATTAAGACCACTGGATACAATCTATAACTATTGACTGTGTTGGTAATACATTATAAGGTTTTGCTTGTGAAGATGTGAAAACGATTTGAAATGTAATATAATGCAGTTTGAACTACTTTGGTATCTAATAGTCTCACCTGCAATGGAGAACACCAGTCTTCGCTAACAGTTTTCACTCTCCCGATTTGTCAAAATGTGAAAGTTGTAAATACGTTCGCTAATTTTAGTAATAGTGAATTAGGACTTAATAGCACTTGCTTTAGACGAAGAAGAAAAAGAAGCAAGGCAAAGAAAAAGAAGAAATCTATGGATCCTCAACACTTGGAAAACGAGACCAGTATAGGGAGAGTTTCTCCATAAGCGAGTTTGGAATGGAATGGATAGAACGTGTCACCTAGGTGCTATACCAGTGACATAACGCAGAAACATATTTGTTTGCGAAACAAAAAGTAAATTATTATTTTTGGTATTAAAACTTGTAGAATTTTTACATTACTAAGTAAATATTGTTCTTATATTCAAACTTGTATATAATTTTTATATTACTAAATATATGTTTCTCTGGCATTGAAACTTGAATAATTTTTATCTTACCTTTGGCTTTCAAATCTGCTGCAGTTGTCTTCCAGACTTTGTCCTTGTAATCGACATTCCGGTACTTTACGTCTGTCTGGTCGTAAAGTACCGGAAACTTACGGACTACTTCTGTTAGACGTTCCGCGTCCACTGTTTCACACCAAACAGTCTTCCATTATTGAGAAACAATACCGTCGCGTCGTCCGGCGTCCGTGCAAGTCACGTGAAAAATTAAACTCAGCGAATTCCGCCCGGCCCTCTCCCGGTCCGTTGATGATCCGTGCACGTCCCGGTCACGTGTGACCACCTACATTTATTTCAAAGGTATATTTCTTTCTTCGTGTGACGGCCGATACTGCGATGTCTCCCGGCCCGGATATGTGTGTCCGCACCCTTATTGAGCCGCCGCCAGCTGGTCTCCGTTTCGCACTATAAGGTGTCAAGTGCTGTTACGCTGAAAGATGGCAGATTCACACCATCGTATCAGCAGAATGAAGAAGGTATCGGCACTCACCAGGCCATGCAACGTTCTGACACTTTGCCAACGACCAGAGGCGATGGTCAAGTGCCTTTTTAGTCGTAGTGGACAATGCGGTTAAGAGTGGGAATGCATGAGTCATCGTCTGTGGAGGTACATAATTAGGAGTTTTTAGTACACAGTGAGTTCAGTCACGCTTGTACTTTGCCCAGCATTAAAGTCTGATGTTCGCTCCGCCATACTTCATCGCCCGTCCTGCGTCACCAATTGGACCAGCATACAACGTCTGACATTTTTAATGAGGGTTGGTCGCGCAGGCCCTCGATGGTTGGACTTTGTTTGACGTCTGTTGCGCCTCTTGTGGATTACACTCATCACAGCACTCTTCCAACACCCGACCAATTGTGCAGTTTCTAAAATGCTCGTCCACAGCCTCTGGGCCATCACAATATGCACTCGAACAAACTGGGAAGATCGCGTGGCTTTCCTACTCTACACACGAACACAAAGGCGTTTATAACTTGGGGATGAGGGTTCCAGAAACCGCCCCCTCCCTAACAATATCAAGTAGCAACGAAGATTTTTCAGCCGCTCAGAATGCAACTTGTGTTACAATATGGCGAAAGGCTTGCAGCCCCTAGAAGAATTATTACTCTAAGCCCCCTCTGACGTACAGCTCGCTCGGGTGGAGTACACTAATTGTGCGTATGCCTGACTACCAGTACCGTCCATCGGATGACACTACTAACGCCTGAACGCGTTTATATCGATCTACATCTACATGGATACTCTGCAAGTGACATTAATGTGCATGGCAGAGTGTTCATCGAACCACTTTTATGATATTTCTCTAAAGTTTTATTCTCTAATAGCTAGCGGGAAAAAGGAACCAAAATCTTTCTGTTTTCGATCTGATTTATTTTATTATGATGATCTTGTCTCTCTATGCAGGTGGGTGCTAACAATATATGTTCGCATTTAGAAGAGAAATTTGGTGAAAGAAATTTCTCGTATAGATCCCGCCGCAACAAATAACTCTTTTTGTTTTAACCACTTCCCCCCCCCCCCCCCCAACTCGTGAATCATTTCCGTGACACTCTCTCCCCTATATCTCAATAATACAAAACGCGCTGCCTTTCTCTGAATTCTCTCTAAATCGTCAGTCAGTCCCACCTCTTGTGGATCCCTCAATGCGCAGCAATACTCCAAAGTAGGACGCACAAGTGTAGTGTCCACAGTTTCTTTTGTAGAACTGTTGCATCTCCTAAGTCTTCTGCCAATGAAATGTAGTCTTTGGTTCGCCTTCCCTATTATGTTTTCTATGTGTTATTTCCAATTTAAATTGTTCGTAATTGTTACCCCTAGGTATTTAGTAGAATTGACGGCCTGTAGGTTTGCCTGATTAATCGTGTAATTGAAGTTTAACGGATTTCTTTTAGTGGTCATATTGATGACCTCACATTTATCATTATTAAGGGTCAATTTCCAATTTTTGCACCATGCAGATATCTTATATAAATCATTTTGCAGGTGCTTTTGATCTCCTGGAGTCTTTACTAACCGATAAATGAGAGCATCGGTGGTGGGAAGTTAGTCATATTGACTAGTATATGTTTACACTTTAATGACAGAAAACTACAATAAAAAAATATATGGATCTGAGAGACACTAGGTTTGAAATAAATTAGTTTTCGTGTACACTTATAGATTTACAGCCGGCCGCGGTGGCCGAGGGGGCTGAGGCGCTCCCGTCACTGTCTGCACGGCCACTACGGTCGGGGGTTCGAATCCCCCCTCGGGCATGGATATTTGTGCCGTCCTAGTTCGTAAGTAGTTCGTAAGTAGTTTGTAAGTTTAGGGACTGATGACCCCGTAGTTAAGTCCCATAAGCTATACAAACATTTGAACATTTTTGAAAACATTATAGATTTACACATACATAGAATTTTTTTTCTTCCCTACTTTATGTTCAAATGTTCAATTATTTCTAAATCTTTCGGACCAAGCTGCATGGTTATCACTCCGTAGCTTACAAACAACTTAAACTAAGGCAAACTAACCTAAGGACAAACACACACACCCATGCCCCAGGGAGGACTCGAAACTCCAACGGCGAGCAACTGCGCGGTCCGCAGCGAGGCGCCTTAGACCGCTCGGCAACTCCACCGCGGCTACTTAAAATTCTGATTGTCGTCACTTTAGGGATCCGTTATTTAGGTCTGCTCAGGATAACACACGCTTGATGTACTAGTTAGTGTCGACATTTCGCTGCCCACCAACTAATGAACAGAATACCATTTATCTTTTATTTCAGTGCGTGAGAAATTTCTAGTAATGTTTCTGGAATTGCGGCATCTCAAGTCGTATTGCTGCCTCTATTCAATTAAACTGCAATGGCAGTGTTATATAAAATGGCTGTGTCATTTATGGAAAAATTAAAGGGCTGTCAGGTAAATCAGTTGGAATACTTATTAAGTCAGTTTATTAGTTCCACAACATGTCATGCAATTAATGCTCACCAAGATGACCGTCCATATTACTGGTTGTGTGCTCGTATATGCCTATTTTCAAATGTTCAAATGTTTGTAAATCTATTGGACTTGGCTACTGACGTTATCACTCCCTGGGCTTATAAAGTACTTAAATTAACCTAAGGACAACACACACACACACACACACACACACACACACACACACAGAAGCCAGAGAGAGTACTCGATCCTCCTACGGGGAGCAATATGTCTATTTTTACTCCACGTTCTATGACGAAGATAACGGCTCTTTCTGTTAAACCGTTGTTGCTTAAAAATAGTTTTTGTTATCTACCAGGTTACATTCTGTTGGAACCTTACTTTTTGTTTTCTATCAACAATAATAAATTTCCTTGAAACGAAGATTGTCTCGTTATACAAATGGTATTAAATATAAGTAGAGGCACTAAATTAAAATTAATACCATTGGTAAAACGAGACAATCCTTGTCACAAGAAATATATTATTGTTGATATTTATATCATTGCTGCCTGAGGAACAAGGCGATACTGCCGGCCGCGGTGGCCGAGGGGACTGAGGCGCTCCAGTCACGGTCTGCACGGCCACTACGTTCGGGGGTTCGAATCCCCCTCGGGCATGGATATTTGTGCCGTCCTTAGTCTTAACTAGTTCATAAGTAGTTTGTAAGCTTAGGGACTGATGACCCCGTAGTTAAGTCCCACAAGTTCTACAAACATTTGAACATTTGAAGGCGGTACTGTTCCCATTCACGTTTTTTCCTACGATGCTATTCCATGTAGGAGAGCCTTAGCAATTTGATACGTATTTCACAGGGAACACTGAGGCAGAATTAAAGCATGTGGTGTGGAGGGAGACGTGCTTCAAGACAGTTCGTGTAGTCGCTTTGTCCGTAACGCTGTGTTACCTGAGCGGTCTAAAGCGCCTCCCTAGCAAGCAGTACATCTCGCGTTCGAATCCCCACCACATGACAAATTTTAGGTTAATGCCCTCCTTATATTTTTTGTTTGGATGACGAGAGGAACGTGGAACTTGACGATATGTGGACAATACTGCCTCTCCTTTCATGGTATTCTGTGTAGCGAACAGTAACGCTTTGCAGTTAAGTACAGTAGGACGATGAGTATCCTGAACTATGTCAGTGACTGCACGTTAGGTAATTAGATTTCTTTCCTTTGGAGTTCAATACTGAATTCACATGGTACACTACATCACTACAAGCAGAATAAAGAAACTTAAAGGTCCACACTAAATTTTGCTCAGTAGTTCGTCTAGAACACAGTATGTGAGACACAGCTATTTCAATGTGGTAAACAAGTACCATGAACACAAAGCGCAGCGAATCGTAGATTAGAGATGAGGTCGACCTGACAACGTACACAGTGACCTTTTGCTAGCCTCTGCCACTGTGGTTTAGAAATGTCACACTGTTTATGCATTACAGCTGCGCCGGACAGCGGTAGCTGTGGTCTAATTGGGCAGGTGTAGCGCAGCAGGGCGTGTTGTTTGATCCGCACATGACAAAGCGCTCCTGGCCGCCGCCGGCACCCCAGCTCGTCTGTTGAATAATATTGCCGTCACAAACCGCACGCTAATTAATCCACTTTGGCTGCCCTTGTTGGGAACGGTGCAGGCAATGATCATTAACTGATGAGATGCGCAAGACTGCTGGCAACAAATGAAATCTTACAAAATTCAGGTCACTGTCGTCAAACAGTTACATGACGCGTTTGCTACTCACAGACAAAGAATTTAATTAAGACTCACCAGTAAAACCACTATTATCACATAAAAGTGCATTGCTTCTATCATTATTTATTCGAAATCAATAATCCATTTCGTTCATGCGAAACACAACTAGCTCTTTATTCACACGAAGTGATGGGTGCTATCGACAAAGGTTCGCAAATCGATTCCGTATTTCTTGATTTCCAGAAAGCTTTTGACACCGTACCTCACAAACGGCTTTTAATCAAATTGCGTGGTTATGGTATATCGCCACAAATTTGCGATTGGATAGGGGATTTCTTGTCAGAGAGGACACAGTTCGTAGTAATCGATGGTAAGGCATCGACTAAAACAGGGGTGATATCGGGCGTTCCACAGGGTAGTGTTATTGGTCCGCTGCTATTCTTTATTTACATAAACGATTTAGGGGAAAATCTAAGTAGCTCTCTTAGGTTGTTTGCAGATGACGCCGTCATTTACCGTCTAGTAAAATCATCTGAAGATCAAAACCAACTGCAGAACGATCTGAATAAGATATCAGTATGGTGTAAAAATTGGCAATTGACTCTAAATAATGAGAAGTGTGAAGTCGTCCACATGAGTAAAAAAGAAATCCGTTAAACTTTGTTTACAACATAAATCAATCAAATGTGAAGGCCGTAAACTCCACAAAATACCTAGGAATTACTATTACTTCGGACCTAAACTGGAAAGAACACGTAGATAATATCGTGGGAAAGGCACCAGAGACTGCGTTTTATTGGCATAACCCTTAAAAGATGAGGCGCTCCAGTCACGGTCTGCACGGCCACTACGGTCGGGGGTTCGAATCCCCCCTCGGGCATGGATATTTGTGCCGTCGTTAGTTGTAAGTAGTTCATAAGTAGTTTGTAAGTTTAGGGACTGATGACCCCGTAGTTAAGTCCCATAGACTCTACAAACATTTTCCCTTAAAAGATGCAACAGAACTACGAAAGAAACTGCATACACTGCGCTTGTCCGTCCATTTTTGGAGTATTGCAGCCCAGTGTGGGATCCTTATCAGGTGGGTTTGACGGAGGACATCGAAAGAGTCCAAAGAAGGGCAGCTCGTTTCGTATTGTCACGATACAAGGGAGACAGCGTTACGGAAATGATACAGGATCTGGGATGGGAATCATTACAACAACGGCGCTTATCGTTGCGTCGTGGGCTACTTGCGAAACTCTAATCGCCAACATTCTCGTCCGAATGCGAAAATATATTGTTGACTCCCACTTACATAGGTAGAAATGATCATCAGAATAAAATAAGAGATATTAGAGCTCGAACAGAGAGATTCAGGTGTTCTTTCTTCCCGCGCGCTATTCGAGAATGGAATGGGAGATAAATAGTATATTTGTGGTTCGATGAACCCTCTGCGAGGCACTTAAATGTGATTTGCAGAGTATCCCATGTAGATGTAGATGAGATTTTCTTATTATACACGTATTTCAGGCTCGTGTCACACTAGCGACCAACTTATGACCATCTCATCATCAGGATATATAACTGTGCTACAGTGTTACATATTGCTCACAATTGAGAAAACGCAGAGAAGAGTTCACAAAGTAAACATGACAACGCTCTGATTGTTGGCACTGAAAGCCACTGTTGACTACATAACAATAATTTCTATTTGGGAACCCACAAACAACAAATACGCACAAAAAAGTGTTGTTTCACCTTGGTTCCATGGTCTCTTGAACACTGATGTTGAATGTGTACACTGCATCAAGAAAACAGTTCCTTAGATTGTCCATCTATGTCACTCACCCTGCACAACGATGTAAACAATCACGCATGAGCAATGCCAATGCGACGGATAAGGTGTGACGTCCGATTAGTTCTAGTCAAAACCAGTGGCGTATTCTCAGGGTGTACAAGTTGTGCGTCTACGCCCTGTTGAAATCGAACGAAAAATAACAGATAATTTTTATCTACATATTTCTTCGTTTTTTGGCCTCGTTTTCCGCAGTTGCAGTTATACAATTTGTATAGGTTATGTGACCGTATTATGCAACTGTAAATTAGTCTACTTTAGACCAAACGCATTTCGCTTTATTCTAAAGCATCTTCGGTGGTCAGCTGTACAAGAAATGGTTTGTATTACATTATTTGTTTGAGTTTTTACTAAATTCAATCGTTAACAGTTCTCATGCAATTGGATTGTTTTGATTTTGAATAAATTGGACTATTAATATTACTCACGAATTTTTTATGGTTTCGTCTTCATGTGTGGTTTGTAGCACATTGTCAGTTGCTGTCACTGCTTATATTTACACTATTTACACTTTTTTACAGTAACATTTCTTACGATAGTTTTTGAAAAATAGCCATTTCTGTGGCCTGACAGGCTCTGTATGTCGTTTGTTTTGTTTGTTTGCCTGTGTGTGTGTTCTTTGCTTTCGAGAACTTTGGTATGTGCTGTGAGGTGTGTTTCTGTTTAGTTTCTGTCAAAACAGGCGTCTGCTAGCAACTTTGTGTGTGACGTTCTGACCGTATTGTGTGTTTATAAATATTATTTTAGTTCAGCTAGCGACTTTTTGTGTGTGTGTGTGTGTGTGTATGTGTGTGTGTGTGTGTGTGTGTGTGAGAGAGAGAGAGAGAGAGAGAGAGAGAGAGAGAGAGAGAGAGAGAGAGAGAGAGAGAATCCGATTTTCTGCATGTGTTAATGTGTGGGTAGGGATTTGTTGTTGTTGTTGTCTTGTGTGGTGATTTTGAGGGTGGGGGAGGTTTGTCTTTGTCTACTATGTGTTTTATTAGTTTAAATAATATTTGGTTGCTGATGTTTACTTGGTCATTTAATATGTGTTTCTTTTCTATTAATGCTTTTTGAATTTGGAAATTCTCTTGGAGGGTCAGGAGGTGTTTCTTATTGCTAAATCTGTCTACTTGCATGTCGGTTTCTATGGTGGTGGGATAGTGGTTTTCTTGCCTAAGGTGTTCTGCAAATGTTGATTGGCTGTTGCCATATTTCCATGATAGTTTGTGTTAATTATATCGTGTTTCAAATGTCCTGCTGGTCTGGCCTAAGTATAGAGCATCACAACTGTTACATTTGAGCTGATAAATACCAGATTTTTGGTAGATGTCAGTGTTTTCTGTTTTATTAGGCATTGCTGTAATGAGTTATGGCTTTGATATGGTATTTTGATACCTTGTTTCTTGAGTATGTTTCCAATTCTGTGTGTCAGTTTATGTCCGTAAGTAAGTGTGTACCAGTTTGTTGAGTTTCTGTGTTATGTCTTTCATTTGTGTTGTTGCTGTTTTGGGGGGTAGTTGTGAGTGTTATGAGCTTTTTGTTATGGGTGTTTTGTTTGTTTATTTTGTTTTGCATTCTTTTATTCAATTTTGTAATGAGGTTTTCTTGGTATCTATTACTCTTTGCTATCTCAATTATTATGTCCAGCTCCTTGTTATAATTTTGTTTGTCTAGTGGTACTGTGTTTAATCTGTGTAACCTGTATCTCAGAGCTAATTCCTTCTGGGCCTGTGGGTGGTTAGAAGACTGGTGTAATATTATGCATGAAGCAGTACTTTTTCTGTAGATTTAATAGTTGTAGGCGTAAATGCAAGTAACAGGTGTAAATTTTAAATAAAGTTAAAAACTATACTGGATGTTATAAGAGCTACAAAAAGTTTAAACCAGTAAGCTCAAAAAGTTTAAACTAGCACTCCAAATAAGTTTAAACTACTTCCTGTTTATTATCTAACATGGACTATTTAAAAAAAAAAAACATGTCTGTAGGCTGTTGCATATGTAGTCTCAAATGAAGAGCATGTTGTGAGATTGCTTAAAATAATAAAACGGTATGATATTTTGTTTGAACACTTATGACTAGTGTACCAGTAAATCTTCCAGACACGAAAGACCTAGAAAATCTTATAAATTATGCTCTGTCAGCTCTTAGTTTCAATTGTCTACATTTAAATTATGTGGATATTAGTATTACTGACTCCAGCGAGGACAATGTAAGTATTACGCAGAAGAGCTACTTTAAAGCAGGAGAAACATATTTCTCCTATTGTAGGACTTTATTCTCCATATTACGGCTGGATGTGGACACCTCAAATTAGGTATAGTACCTGAAAGCAGCGTTATTCCACAAATACTAAGAAAAGATTAAATCCATCGAACAGGTTTAAGCCTTCCCCCATTAAGGAAACTAGATGGAATGTAGATGCTTTCTGTATGTAAACATGTATCAGGAAGGAATAGAGATATTTACCACTACTTTGCTATTTATAACTATCTCCATACAAATATTTTGATATCTGAAACTGGGCTCTATTATTCCAACGTGGGATCTGTTTTACGACAAGAACATAACGCTCGCTACACATATTCAGAGTGGAATGGTCATTTGTTTCTTGCAAAAATTAAAACTCTATATGGAAATTTTTTGCATTGGTGTTCTTTAGAGGGTGATAAGTATACCCAAAAATTGACAGGTGTACAGGTAAATCTGTAGATATTACGTTCTATCAGCTCTTAGTTTCAACTACCTACCTGTAAATTATGTGGAGATTCTTGATACTGACGCCAGCAAGGAGGATATAAGTATTACACAGAAGAGCTATATTAAAGCATGAGAATCACATTTCTCCCAGTCCAGAACATTTTCCTCACAATGCCCTCAGAAGCGGTTATGGCCGAATTATATCTGCTACCTACAAGCATCGTCGTTCCGCCAACACTATTTACGAAGCATTCGTCTGCAAAAGTCATAAACCCAGAGTTCCATAGCAAATAAAAGTTAAAGTCGCGAATGCTGTTGGTTGGGGAATTTGCACAGGAGGGAGGAGAGGTGCTACTATTTCGAACTGAAAGTAAAACATTAAGTTGTTATGTTATTAAAGTTACACCGAACAAAATAAAGAATTAATGACATTGTTATTCAGGAGAAACCTATTTCTCCCAGTCCAGAAGATTTTCCTCAGAATTCCCTCGGAAACAGTTATCGCAAAATTAGGTCTTGCACCTACAAAAACATCGTCGTTCCACAAGTCTAACCCTTACTAAAAATCCTAAGAACCCGACATTTACTGTGCTCTATGTGAAATGATGACTAGTTTAAAAAAATTACAATCTTAAAATTCTATACAGAAATTCCGCATTAGTGTGGAGTAGAATTGCCTTAAGAGTTGTATTATTTAGGAAATAAAAGTTAAAATTTCGAACGCTGTTGGTTGGGGGATATGCACAGGAGAGAAGAGGGATGCTACTATTTGGAACTGATGGTTAAAAAGTAAGCCAGATGTTATTAAAGTTACACCAAACAAAATAAAGAATGAACTGTTTTCTATGTCTAAATGTATATAGAAAGATCTGTTTTCTGTATGTAAACACGTATCAGGAACAGATGTATTTACCCCTGCATTGCGCTATTTATAACTATCTCCATACAAATATATTTTGGTAGCTGAAACTGGGTTCTATTATTCCAATCATATTTCTACTAGTCAAGAACATTTTCCACACAATGCCCTCAGAAACAGTTATCGCCTAATTAGGTTCTGCATTTCTGTGGAGTAGAATTGTCTAAATAGTTGTATTATTTAGGAAATAAAAGTTAAAATCCCCAATGCTTTTGTTTGGGGGATTTACACAGGAGGGAAGAGCGATGCTGCTATTTGGAACTGAAAGTTAAAAATTAAACTAGATGCAGCGGCTGGCAGGTGTGTGGACGAGGGCGTTACAACTCGTCCTTGCAGTGGCCTTGTGTCCAGTAAGTCGCTGCGAGTGTGAGGGATGGCATCCGGCATGCCCCTCCGATGGTCTGTTTGATTAATAGCTCGCAACTGTGCGTAGTCTCTTTCAAGCACGCACAGTCACAACCACCGTAATGAGCATCTCTGCCCCCTCCGATGCGTGTATCAGTGTCACGGCCTGCCACGCCCGGCTGCATGCTCCTGACTTAACTTTGAGGATTTTCACCTGACAAGCAGAACGAAGAAGTGGAGTGTGCCACGCCCCGAGAAATTGCTGACTATTTTTTGCATCAGCTCGGTATGGGGCACATGCCACCAGAGCCCCTCTGCGACTTACCGACTATCTGTTTGATTAAATGCTGTGCATGCATAAATCATGGATTAGCCACAGTTGGGTCAGCTCCGGTCCTCCTAAGGTGAGAGAATCCGAAACCCCTTGGCCAATGGCAGCCGCGCAGCTCAGGGTACCGCCCTCAGCTGCGCCACCCTCAGTCGTCCGCCCTTAGCCGCAGCATCCCGCCGTTTTTTGCGATGCCACAGGTCTGTGGAGTGATAGAAATCAGTTATGGTTCTGTATGGAAGGGGGAGTCCATTATTTACGTAAACAGCGATGGCTCTACATAATATAAAATACTCGGAACACACGCACTGTTGAGGGATTCTGACATCAGAGGTTACGGGTTCTATTCCCGGAACGAGAACTTGGGCTGTGTGGTGGGAAGGGAAGGGATCTCATAGTCAGTGAGTGTTGGGACGATGAGGGGGTATCGTAGAAGTTATTAATCATGTCAAATTTAATAATTATGGTCATAAATTATGCAATTTTTTTATAATTAGGGTCATAAATTAGGGTGGGCAGGAAAATGCACCCCTCATGTGCACAGGAAACCACACCTCCCTATGTGGGCAGGAACCTGCACCCCCTTATATGGGCAGGTACCAGCCCTCGTAAGCTCGGTGACCTTGACCTTGACCTCTAGGGAGGAAGAGGGGGGGGGGAGTGGGGAGTGGAGGGAGGAGTTGAGGGGATGATAGCCCCTTATTCGTGACCTAATGTGGGCAGGAATCAGCCTTGCCCACCTACTGTGGCATACGTTTGCAGCATGGGCTGCACCATTTCCGTGTAACTCTCTTCTGTCCCTCATATTCCTTTCATAAATGTTTTGGTTTGCAGCTGGAAGGTCTCGTCGGGTTGGGATCCATTGTAGAATCGATGAGTGCTTCCACAAGACATTCTTTGAAATCACAGAAGCCCATATTCTTACCGTTTATTCTATTGTACAAATGCAGAGCATTTACTACAGATGAACTAGTTATAAAGTGGAAGGCAAGTCTCTTGAACCATTTCACAGTATTTCTTATGTATGTGGCATATGTTATACGCAACAACCACAGCAGATTTGCGTATTTCAACTTACTCCTTTTACAGTCTTGGCTATTTAGGCATCATGTTTCGTACTAAGCATTAACACGTCTCTTTTATCCTTCTATTTCAAAACGACGGATTTGTTTTCATTCTGCTGGACTATAACGTCACCTTTTTTTCAGTTTCGTCTTTGCCACATCCAGAGGATTGTTTTTTCGATTCATGCATAACGTGCCTACTAAATGTGTATTTCGTTGTATTGGCTTTATATACCTGGCGTCACATAAGAAGGTGCATCCGTGCCCTCGAGGCCTAGCGATAGGGGAAGCGTGGTGGGAGGAGCTACGGCCGAGCGCCAACAGTGGAGGTTGCGGCGGAGACATTGCGTAACTCGCGGACAGCCACGCGCCTACAGAATGAACATTATTGGCTGTCACTGCGGTAATGGAGGAGATGCACAGAATGGCTGAAAACTGGGACGCCTTCTAGGTGAAGCCGATTACAGCTAGTGAAACACTGGTGTACCAGTTGTCTGTATACAGTGTCCTACCACTATCTAAGAGCTCCTACATCAGATCCATTACCTCGGAAACAGACATAACATCAGCTCTTCCTTTCCCAGTGTACACTTTGAACGACCATGTGTAACCTCCACTAAAACATAGCTTGAATACTTTTATCCCATACCTATGTATTTTATTAGGGATGTATTATCGAAAGCGAATACGTCCTCGAAATGATATGTTGCTTTCATCTATACAAACGGCTTATTCTGGCGCGTAGGATTCCTTGAATTTCGTATTCAGAATATCCAAAAATTTAGATATTTTTACGAGCCTATATTTTGGATCTGTTTCGTCCTCATTATGTGACTGGTGTATCATTGAAAGTAACAGTTCAAATCCGTTACGATTCATTATTTTTGGAATCCCATTTGGATAAATTCAAAAATGTTCAAATGTTTGTATAGTCTATGGGACTTAACTACGGGGTCATCAGTCCCTAAACTTACAAACTACTTATGAACTACTTACAAACTAGGACGGCACAAATATCCATGCCCGAGGGGGGATTCGAACCCCCGACCGTAGTGGCCGTGCAGACCGTGACAGGAGCGCCTTAGTCCCCTCGGCCACCGCGGCCGGCTTGGATAAATTCTTTTTGTGGACCACTAGTGTCTTTCTTTCGGTAACGGTATAAGTCCCATCAGGAGATATATCCCCAAAAATATGCGCGTTTCGTCAACGTTGGTGTCAATTCATTTTGTTAGCCTTTGATTTGAACTGTCGAGTAAAGCAATGTTTTGTCTCTTCGACCAATCGAAATGTAATGTTATCATCCATAAGGTGTTCAGAAAATGCGATGAGTGGTAAACCTTGAATCTGTTGAACTACATCTATCGGAACACCAGTGTTTGGAGACAAAAAAGTAAAATTACATTCGTTCCTGTCTGAAATATTCGCAAGAGGAACACCATCAGCTCGCCTCCTCTCTCTGCAGTAGCGTACGACATGTCCAGGGTGTCCACAGTGAAAACACAGCGGTGTGTTGTCTTCTGTCCTCCAGACGCCTGTTCTTCTGCGGGGCGTCATAGATACCGGGGGAGTTGGCTGTGGTCGCGTCGGCCGGTTCATGGGCTGCCGTTTGGCGGCTGCAGCGTAAGTCATAGCAGGGGGACGCCATTCTTCACGTCCGGTGCGATTGACGGGGCAGACAGGAGCTAATGTTTGAAATACATCGTCCTCAGCAGCGTCGGCTACCTCGTGACTTACAGGACTCACATCCATGGCCATAATCTGATGCTCGCTCGGTCTAATAGTCCCGGCTGCCATGCACTGTTGTAATTCTTCTCTCACGATTTGTCGTATGAGACAAGCCAAGTCCTGTTGGTCTTCCACAACGGCCATAGTGACTACATTTGGGAGTCTGTCATACTTCTTGCGTCCAACCCTCCTTTGTTGCATCTCTTCAATACGCTGGCACCACTTGATGAACTCTTCTGTCGTAGCGACGTCTTTTATCAGAAGAGCTTGGTACATATCTTCTGCAATTCCCTTCATCAGGTGCGTGATTTTGTCCGCTTCAGTCATGTTCGGATTGACTACGTTACACAGGGCCAAAACACTCTGTATGTACGATTGTGTCGGCTCACCATGTCGTTGGGCCCGGTTCTTCAGTTGTTCTTCCGCCGAGTGGATTTGTCGCTGGCGGTCTCCAAACGTCTTCTTAAGTTCCTCCTGGGACGTCTCCCAGTCATTCAACTTGTCTTCGTTGTTTTCGAACCATTGCTGGGCTGTTCCGTCCAGGTAGAAATAAACGTTGGCCAAGCACATCGTATGATCCCACCTGTTGTACTTGGCGACTCGGTCGAACCCTTTTAGCCATTTGTTGGGGTCCTGTCCAGCATCTCCAGAGAACACCGACGGGTGTCTGATGTGTAGCTGGCTTATTGCTGGTTTCGTCTCCATCGTTCTTCTGATAATACGGACATTTGGAAGGATGTACTCGGTGTATCCCTTGTATTCCGGTTCCAGTCCGTGTAAGCGACGGCTTTTACGTTGCCTAATCGGAGCCACGGTGATGCAGCTGTTGCACACTGTACCCGGCGCCTCCACCAAACAATGTCACGTTGCAATGGAAGTAGGCTTGACTTCGAAGGCAACTAAACACAGCACTTATACTGAAAGCACGTTTATTACGAACTCAACATACACGCAGCACTGACTGCCTCTCAGGCAGAGTGCTCTGCTATTTATACACAGACAGAATTTACCACAAATTAGAAGAACAGTTAACATAAGAAACAAGTGAACATACGAAAGATGTAGAACCTTCTGGAATTGTCAATTACAAAGGAATAAATTTTTGCCGGTGGGCGGGGTTGAACCGGCGACCTTCTGCTCCGCAGTCCGTGACGCTATCCCCTGCGCCACGCCGGCAGTTGGTGTTAGTGGTCTCTCGCGGCAATATTATACGAGAACTGACATGATTACATTTTCAGGCAATTTGAGTGCATAGAACCTGAGAAATCAGTACCCAGAACAATCACCTCCGGCCTTGATACGCCTGGGCATTGTTTCAAACAGAGCTTGGATGGCATGTACAGGTACAGATGCCCATGCACCTTCAACACGATACCACAGTTCATTAAGAGTAGTGACTGGCATATTGTGACGAGCCAGTTGCTCGGCCACCATTGACCAGGCGTTTTCAACTGGTGAGAGATCTGGAGAATGTACTGGCCAGGGCAGGAGTCGAACATTTTCCGTATCCAGAAAGACCCGTACAGGACCTGCAACATGCGGTCGTGCATTATCCTGCTGAAATGTAGGGTTTCGCAGGGATCGAATGAAGGGTAGAGCCATGGGTTATAACATATTTGAAATGTAACGGCCACTGTTGAAAGCGCCGTTGATGTGAACAAGAGGTGACCGAGACGTGTAACCAATGGCACCCCGTACCATCACGCTGGGTGATACGCCAGAATGGCGATGATGAATACACGCTTCCAATGTGCATTTACCGCGATGTCGGATTCACCTGCAAAAATGACGTTTTGTCATTCGTGCACCCAGGTTCGTCGTTGCGTACACCATCACAGGTGCTCCTGTCTGTGATGTAGCATCAAGGGAAACCGCAGCCATGGTCTCCAAGCTGACAGTCAATGCTGCGGCTAACGTGGTCGAACTGTTCATGCAGATAGTTGTTGTCTTGCAAACGTTGACTCAGGGATTTCGATGTGGCTGCACTATCTGTTCCAGCCATTCGGATAATATGTCTGTCACCTCGAGTGCTAATGATATGAGGTCACTGGGATCCAACACGGCATTTCATATTGCCCTACAGAACCCAACGATTCCATCTTCTGCTAACAGTCATTGGATCACAACCAACGCAAGCAGGAATGTTGCGATACGGTAAACCACAATTGTGACGTGCTACAATACGACCTTTATCAAAGTCACAAACGTGATGGTTCGCATTTCTCCTCCTTACACGAGGCTTCACAACAACGTTTCACCAGGCAACGCCGGTCAACTGCTAATTGTGTATGAGAAATCGGCTGGAAACTTTCCTCATGTCGCCACCGGCGCCAGCCTTGTGTGGATGTTCTGGAAAGCTAATCATTTGCATATCGCAGCATCTTCTTCCTGTCGATTAAATTTCGCGTCTGTAGCATGTCATGTTCGTGGTGTAGTAATTTTAATGGCCAGGAGTGTAAAACACTATGTGAAATTTCAAGAGCAAGGAAGTCGCTTGAGGAACTAGAAATATGGAGTGCCACAAGTAGAGGCCGTCAAACGCTGACTCACTCCCGCTCGTTCCCAACAGTGATAGCGCCTGGCCAGACCGCAGTTCTGAGTACATCGTCTCGGGAGCGAGGCGATTTCGTTATCCCAGCTGGCATGTAGAACAGCTGACAGCATGCGCACCGCGGGACCACCTCACTGCGCCATAATTCTTCCGCCCGTCCGGCACACGTCTACAATTGAGTTCACACTTCTGGCTGGGCTGGGACGGAAGAAAGAGGGGAAAGGTCGTAAATTCTACCAAATACCTAGGAGTTACAATTACGAACAACTTTGACTGGAGAGAACACATAGAAAATATTGTGGGGAAGGCGAATCAAAGGTTACGTTTCATTGGCAGAACGCTTCGAAGATGCATCAGCTCCACCAAAGAGACTGCCTACATCACACTTGTGCGTCCTCTCCTGGAGTACTGTTGCCCCTTGTGGGACCCTCACCAGGTGGGACTGACGGAAGATATTGAGAAGGTTCAGAGAAGGGCAGCTCGTTTTGTTTTATCACGTTACGGGGGGGAAAGCGTCACGGAAATGTTGCACGAATTGGGGTGGAAATCATTAAAAGAAAGACGTTATTCATTGTGGCGTGATCTGTTTGCGAAGTTTCAATCACCGACTTTTACTTACGAATGTGAAAATATTTTGCTAGCACCCACCTACTTAGGGAGACATGACCATCCCAATAAAATAAGAGAAATCAGATCGAAAACGGAACGATTTAGGTGTTCTTTCTTCCCGCGGGCTATTAGAGAATGGAACGGTAGAGAAAAGTTACGAAAGTGGTTAATGAACCCTCTGCCAGGCACTTAAATGTGATTTTCAGAGTATCTATGTAGATGTAGAAATCCACGTTCCGATTTTCAGGCTGAAAAAAATGTTGACCTTATAGCATCCCACAATGTTTTATCGAACAAGTTTTTCCTTACAATCTTTGACTTTTCATTTCCCCTGAGTTTTTAGTTTCCTAACGCTTCACAATCCATTTTTATGAAAGTATGTTGTTAAAAAAAACTGATATTTGGACTCATGATAGTACTTGATCTTAGCTTTCGAATAAATCATTCACCTTCGTATAATTCATAACAGTCGTTTTCAAATGACGCTATTTGTTAAGTGCGTGCACATGATTCACAAAACGTGTATTGAGAAAGTTCGATAGCGAGCAGCTTAGTGTTCCATGACTTTTATACCATACATTACAGCGAGTGAAATTGAGCTAAAAGAAGCTTTTGAAATGGTAGTCACAGTCATATCTACCTCCTTTCACAAGTAATTAAGAGTTATCTGAGCAGCATCATGCCGCGACCGGAAGTCTAGAATTCAGCGTGTGCTTGAGTGTAGCGTGAAGCACTGCAGTGCCGAAAAAATTATTTGCTGGTCACGTATGTTGGTCACTCGTGATGTGTTGATTATCCATGACCAAAAAATAACTATACACTGATTTTTCTTGGGTGGCGACCGATTACAATGGACAATGATCTGCTTTGGTTTTACGTAAGATAATATTTCACTTAATAAGAGGTATACAACTAGTTTCTTGTCCACATCTTACTATTGATGAATTACATATTTCGTGTTTCGAACTACAAGAGAAGAATAAACTAATGTAAAGTGCGAATTTGCTGTTGATGGACTAAAATTTTTTTTCTGAAATTCTACATAATGACTTTCTCATTTGGAGATGTAAATGGAAGAAGCCCAAAAATATACTTACATTTATTGATGCATCTACATCTATGATGACTATTACACTATTTAGCCTTCTTTTAATTTTCACTTTTGTAGCTCTCGCAAATGTTGTACCACAAGGTGAAACGATTTGTATACAGTGTCTCACATAAAAGCGCTATTCCTCACACCCGAGACAAAAGTAGGAATTAACTAAGTAAAAAGCAACACAGAACAGTAAAATTAAAGACATTTATTTACCTCCTGATAAGGGATGCTGCAACTTATGACCATGGGAGTACGTGAGGTGTACCGGTCTGATTTGGGATACGCTGTACTGTGTTTGAACTCACCTCCACTTTCAAAGAATTCTGCATGGTTCTCAGAATTTTTATTTATTTTGTTAGGAAGCTGTCTGATGTGATCTGCTTTCTTATGTTCATTTTCTGAATCACTTGATGAAAATTTTCTTTGTTTCCATGGTACTTTAATTTAGATTGTTCTACTTTAAATGAAAGAAAAATGCGAAGATTTAGTTTAGCCTCAGACACTGCAGATCAGTAAGGGATTAGAAGCGAGTGTCATTTTGTTTCATGTTGTGATTTTTTTCCCTTCTTGGTAGGCTTGTGGCCAGCAACAAGGGATCGTCACCCACTGTCAGTGGAAGATCGAAGGAAACACGGGGGTGACCAATACTTGTTCACTACCATCTACTTCGAGCCAGCTAACTGTTAATTGATTTTGTTATTTTATTACTATTGTTTGTACACTGTAGTGACTCAGAATTATAAGCGCATTAGAAGTATGTCGTATGGACTCAACCCATTTAATTTCGACTAAAATTTTTAAAGTTTTTCCTTATGTGAACAACTAAACATTTCTGAATTTTTTTATTCATATTACAGATTAGTAATACAAGAAAAATTAACATGTTTGCATAAGTAGAACTGAAAAAATACCATGCAGAGAAGCTTCTGCTGACAGCAGGCTGGAGACGCGTGATACTTGTGCTGCAGAAGCAACACCATGCCCCAATAGGTTCGTGCAAACGCCGACTCGCGCCGGAAATATTAAACATATCGAATGTTCACGTAAGGAAAGACTCTCCTAAATATTAGTCTAAATTCAGGGGGCGAATCTATTACCACCTATTTCTTATGTGCATAAAATTCGACGAGTCAATACAGTGTGAGAACAATAGTAATAAAATGACGAAATCAATGAACTGTTAGCTGGCTTGTTGAAGTAGACGGCAATAGATCTGCTCACATTTCGTAGGCATTCTTTAGTACTGAGTACAGCCCCCCCCTCTAAAAAAAATTAAAAACAAGAACATCACTCTTATCCTTTACTGACCTGTCCTGCAGTGTCTGAGGCTAAACTAAACCAGTGTATGTAGAAAATTCGAAAGTACCATCTTGCAGACAAAGAAAACTGTCTTCAAATTATTCAACAAAATGTTAGTAGAAACGTTGTTCCTCTCAGACAGGTTCCTAAAAGTAGCTTAGTTCATTCTTACTTTAATTTCAGACGTGCAGATACCACATTTATGTTGGACGAGGTATATACAATTATTTTGACCTTGTGGTACCACATTTTCCAAAAGCTACGAAAGCGAAAATGTTCAAAAAGGTTTATATTGTGTACTAAGAGTAGATGAATCCATAAAATATGTTTTGAGCTTCTTCTTCATCTAGAACTAGAAAGCCGTTAACTGTAATGTCAGAAAATTTTATTTCACTCCATCAACAGCAAAGTCGCAGTTTACATTTATTTGTTCTTCTCTTCTAGTTCCAAACACGAAATATATACTCCATGAATTGTTTGATGTGGACAAAAAACGAGATGTATGCCTCTCATAACGTCAAGTATGATCTGGTGTAAAACAGTAGCAGATCGTTGTCCATTGTAATCGGTCGTCACGCAAAAAAAAATCAGTTCATAATCGTCTTCTGGTTATGGATCATTAACACATCACGAGGGACCGACAAACGTAGTCAGCAATTCAAATTTTCGGCACTGCAGTGCTTCACGCTACGCTCAAAACAGGCTGACTTCGTAGACTTGCGATTGCGGCATGCCGCCGGTCAGATAACTCGTAATTACTTGTGAAAGGAAGTATATATCAGTGCGACCACCATTTCAAAAACTTCTCTGTTCTTTTAGCTCCATTTCACTCGGTTTAATGTATGGTATAAATTGCATAGAACAGCGAGCTGCCCGCTATCTAACGTTTTCAAAACACGATTTGTAAATCAAGGGCTCATACTTGACAAATATAGTCATTTGAAAACGACTGTTACGAATTACGAAAAGATGAATGTTTTATTCGAAAGCTAAGATGTTTTACTACAATATGTCTAAATATCAGATATTTTAACAGCATACTTTCAACAACATCGACTGAGGAGCGTTACAGAATTAAAAACTCGCGCATAATAAAAAGTAGACTTTTTATTTTTCCACAGGCAGGGCAAAGCTTTCAAGGAAAAAAATAATTTCATAAGACGATGTAGCGTGGTCCTGTATACCGTCAACAATTTTTACATCGTTAAAATCGAAAAAGTGTATTTTCCCCCAATTTTCGACTCGGCCCGGCCCGGCGCGCAATATGAACACGCAAACCGGCTGCGTGCGCCGACTGGGCTGAGGCGGCTCAGCCAACGCCGCCTAGAAGACTAAAGCACTGGATATACCGAGCTGAACAATCCGCCATTTTTAATCCAAATCCGACGGCAGTGTTGTATGCTTGGTTGTGTGGCAAAGTGAATCAGCGAATGTTTTCTGATTTCATTGTTTCACAGTGTGAAGTGGTTGGTTGTGCTGCTCCAAACTGCTTAAATAATAGCAGACACGATCGCTATAAGTTTCATCGCATACCTTCAAACATAAAAGGTAAAGCAGTCAACAATCCGAAGATTGGTTTGAACACCACAGTGCTTTACTAGGCATGGTCCTGTTTGGAGGTGGTATGCCGTTGCCTTCCTCCGACCTTCGAACTGACTTATCGAGCCAATTATAGGGGGACCTACAGTTTAACGTGGGTTCCGAACCACGGTGCTACTCGGTATTTTTCACATGAGCAATACTGCCAGAGGTGAAAGAAGTGGAAAGTGACAGATAAAAATGCTAGGACCTGGCGGGGATCGAACCCGCAACCTTCGGATTTGTAGTTTTTTTTTTTTTTTTTTTTCTCTTGGGTAGTTCTCTTCGTTGCGGACGCTGATCATTTGTGTTCGTTCTTGTTCGGTGTGTTCTTGGCTCAGCTTTTTTATTCCAGAGGGCGTTGAGCCCTCTGACCGGGCGCGCTGAGCCACGGCGCCCGGCTACTTTGGCACTCTACCACTGTGCAACCGAGGCGCCTTCAAACATGCATCGGCGTAAAAGGTGGCTTGTATATTCCAGGCGCCAAGTATGGACGCCCAAATCGAGGAACTATCTGCGCAACGTTAAGAACAAAACCATTGTTTTATTTGTATTAGAAATAGTTACGCTCACAGAGAGATAGTAATGAAAATACAGGCCTCTACATGTAAGCAATGGTTTATTTTTAATTTTGCATCAGATTGTTAACGTAACACGACATACAGTGCGTTTAAAATAAACTAGCTTTTTTGATTTTATTTAGACCAACGAAGGAGTTATCCTAAGGCCGTTAATTGTATTTTACGTGATGCATGAGTGGCGTTGGCTTTACACAGCTAGTGGTTTTATATTATTTGGAATTAGTTCAGTGGTTAAATGTGACTCTCAACGCGGGAACATGAAGGCCTAACCCAGACTGTGAACAGGATGTCTGAAAAACAAATAATAATAATAATAATAAATTGAACTTCGTAAAGAATACGAACAGGAAAGAAGTCCTACATGAAAGGCATTAAATTTAAAACTTAGCATGCAACATTCACTTTATTTCGATGAGCATGCTACCAGAGAGACTTTATTTAAGGACTGATGACCTAGCTGTTTAGTCCCCTTAAAACAACAACAACAGCTTTATTTAGTCGTTATCTACTGAAACAGACGTTCATAGTTATTAAACACATTTTTGACGTAAAATGTACTCTGAAATATGGCGTGTGTAAAATATGCGGCAAATTAGAGGGGTAATACGGTAAGTATAATATCGCAATTTAACAATATTCCGTAATCGTTTTGGAAAGCAAATCTTAATTAGCGTAAACTTATGTGGGCGTACCATTTACAAACCAGAAAATATGATAATTGTAACGTATTTTAACTGTACTTAGTAAATTTTTAGAACGGTAAAATATGCCTTAATTTGCAATGTAAGTGAATGTATCATATCTCTAAATATCCATGTAACCACTAACTTTAAGTAGCTTGCCTCTTACAGTCAGATGTAAGCAAACAAATTTACTGTGCTGTAATATTTCTGCGTTAGGAAAGTATATTCGATTGCCTGAAAAGCATATTAAACAGTGTATGTGTTCCGCAGTCTTCCAATGTACGCCTTCAACGTGGGATTCAAAATGGTGGATTGTTCTGCTTGTATTATACAGTGCTCTATAGAAGACAAGGCCTTACAACAGGCCATGCCTATGTCACACTTAGAGGCCGCGGCCGCCATCTGTCTGGCCGGCCGCTGCGAGGCGGTGGGCGTGCCCCAGCCAACAGCCAATGAGGTGGCGGCCGCGGCCTCTAAGTGTGACGTAGGCACGGCCTGTTGTAAGGCCTTGTCTTCTAGGTGGCGTTGGCTCAGCTCGGCCTGGCCGGCGCAACGTGAACGCAGGAGTATCAGGACTTGCCCGTCTCGACGCGTCTTTCTCTCGGCAGTGTGACGTCATCGCTTCCCCTCAGCCGGCGGGAAGCGAACGGGTGTGGCGGCCGTTTTGACTGGCTCTACCCACAAGGTAGTATTTTGTCTCCTCTACTTTTCAACCTGTGTACAAATGACCAACCAGTTGGACCAAATACAAGGACTTTTATCTATGCTCAATATGTAGCCATTGCCTGCCAGTCCAGATCAATGACACTGAGAGAAACCTAACAGATGCACCAGAAGTTCTTACTGAATATTAGAACGGGAACCAGCTTCGACCAAATCCAGCAAAGACGCAGACTTGGTTATTTCACCTTTTGTGTCCCAGCCTCGTCGCCGCTTTTGTGTCTCGTTTCCGTCGTAGGTGTCGGTGGCCGAGTAGGAAGACCGACACAGGAATAAAGGTAGCACGCTTGTGCAGGTACGGAGGTGAACAGCCAGTGGGACAGCAGAAACTAGAAACACTAGAGTAAATTAGAAGGAGATATATATTGAACAGAATTTATACAATACTTAACTTTTACATAGATCAGTACTGCAGAAGACTGATACATAGTTGAGCTAGAGGCCTGCATAGTGCCTGTCCGATAGCCAAGTCTTCACTGGTGCCTATCTGATGCCGAAGTATTAACTGGTTCCTATCTCAGTCCCAAGTGAACGATGTCGTTAAGTGGTGGCCACGAGCGGAGTTGCAGCGGAGGGCGCTCGTGGCTGTCGTCGTAAGAACGCCGCGCCGTGCGTGCATGACGGCGCGCGGCGAAAGTAGGTGGCGCGCAATTTGGACTTGTGCGACACCACATCACCCTAACAATAAGGAAGCAAAGAGAGAATTACAATTGGAATGGAACTCAGTCAAACACTGCCCAAATCCAGTTTATCTCGGAGTTACGTTAGCTCGAACATTGTTCTACGAGATACACATAGAAAAAACTTGAGCGAAAATCAACACATGGAACGTTATAATCAGCAAACTTACCAAGTCACACTGGGGAGCAAATTCTGAAATTTTACGTTCATCATCCCTGGTATTGTGTTTTGCTCCAGCTGAATACACATGTTCCATATGGAGATCGACGCACGCCCACAACCTAGATGAACCACTGAATGATTCATGTCTATTAATTATGTGATACCTGAAGCCAACAAACCGTGATCTCCTTTATACGTGCTCTGGAATAGCCCCCACAGATCAGACGGTAAACGTTGGCTATGGCTGAAAGAAGCAGACAGTTGAGGACAGAAGGCAGCCCCTTTTCGGACTTCAGCCAGTGGTGGCTAGACTAAAATCGAGGAAAGGTTTCATTAAACTCGATCGTCCACTAAATGAAAGTCAATCTATAACCACGGAATTGATGTGGAAAAGAAATTGGAAAAATGCAGCTTACAATGTTGGAACATCAAAGTAAAACTTCCGGCTGGATCACAACTGGAATGGAGAGTCTGGAAGAGATTAAATAGACTTAAGTGTTGGATGGTAAGATAAGGATAACATATTCTATTAGGACACGCAGAAGGAGTGCCCTTCCAATGTGGAGATAAACAAACGCTGACACTCTTGCTGAGCTGTTCCATCCTGGCCGGCCCCATGCACTTTCTAAGACCTGTGGTTGGCCAACGACGCTGCAGTGAAGTATGCCATACACTGGAGGGAGATATGAGCCTGCTATAGACAATGATGACTTGTGATATGTGAATATCATGAAAGTGTATATGAATGTATAATTACTACGTATTTTTTCTTTGTAACCTAGTATAAAAAAAAAGGTAAAGCAGTCAACAATCCGAAGATTGGTTTGAACACCACAGTGCTTTACTAGGCATGGTCCTGTTTGGAGGTGGTATGCCATTGCTTTCTTCCGACTTTCGAACTGACTTACCCAGCCAGTTATAGGGGGACCTACAGTTTAACGTGGGTTCCGAACCATGGTGATACTCGGTATTTTTCACATGAGCAATACTGCCAGAGGTGAAAGAAGTGGAAAGTGACAGATAAAAATCCTAGGACCTGGCGGGGCTCGATCCCGAGACCTTTCGATTTGTAGTCTGGCACTCTACCGCTGTGGAACCGAGGCGCAGGTAACCTAGTATATGTAACCTATTAATGAATTACAGATGTAGCTCATACGCTATTAAATAAATAAAGGTGATTGGAACGCCACTTCTTTGAGCTGCAAAATTTGTTCTATAAATTTGATGCGGCCAAACAGATTGATTCTGTCTTCAATAAAAATATTTCGTAATAATTTCAGGAAATTCGGTGTATCGAAACAAAATAAGATTTTCCTTTTTTTGTTCACAGAGTATAAAAATACGTCTTGAGAATACACCAACAAGGGACACTCCTCACCTCGAACGCTCTGAACAGCATGAGACCATGCTTAGAATAATAAGCAATCATAAACAAAACAGTGGTGTGCGTCATTTCCATGCAAAACTCCGCAATTTTCTGCTAGCGCCACTAGATGGAGGTATAGTGTAGCTGCACTAACCAGTGCTTCAGTTGCGTGAGTGGCATAGCTGCAGTACGTGTGTCTCTTGGAGTGTTCGCAAGCGAGTTACTGTGTGAACTGTGTACAATGCAGTGATATCACGAAGATCCTACGGATGTGGTGCAAATATTAGGGACCAAATTGCGACGTGCTTCATATGGAACTGGCGGTGGGGCACAGGATATGGAGTTCGCAGATATATTATATAACATAATAATTCAGAAATATAATGGCGTCGACACAGAAATGCACGACACTACGCTGGATAGATATACGGAATTTGAAGGACAGGAGGAACCTGAACCTGAAGGTGGTTCTCCAAGCAGTACACGACATTCTACTGCAGAACAACATCTACAGTCAAGTCACAGTGAGTACGAAGCCTCCCTACACAAAAATATGAGGTTCATTGTATTAAAAGACATTGTCGCGTTGAAATGGAAACAGGCTTGACTTCGAAGGCAACTAAACACAGCACTTATACTGAAATCACATTTATTACGAGCTCAACATACACGCAGCACTGACTGCCTCTCAGGCAGAGTGCTCTGCTATTTATACACAAACAGAATTTACCAGAAATTAGAAGAACAGTTAACATAAAAAACAAGTAGAATTTACAAGTACAGATGTAGAACCTTCTGGATTGTTAATGACAAAGAAATAAATTTTTGCTGGTACGCGGGATTGAACCGGCGACTTTTTGCACCGCAGTCCATGACGCTATCCCCTGCGCCACGCCAGCAGTCGGTGTTTGGGGTTTCTCGCGGCAATATTGATGACAGCGTACGAGAGACCATTTATGAGGAATATTACAGTGATGGCTTCAATTTCCATAGAAAACTAATGTAGCGCTATAAGTGCATCGAAAGTAAATCTAATTGCACATTAATTCTAAATTATGTGTCTAGGAAGCGGGGAGTAGGTTTTCGTTTCAAAGTAAACAGACAGTCTGTAATTAAAAACTTTTGAGTCTTTTGATATTGGACTGCGTGAATGCGGAAGTGATTTGGAATGTTATAACGTGGCTTTAGTGAGGTGCGCACGTTGTTCTCCATCACTTTGTTTTAACCACTTCATCGAAATCCCGCATTTGCATTTTGAGGACTGCTGTATATGTGTGTTTTGCGCTATTATAAGTACTTTAAGCAGAGAGTTTAGGGCGGTGCTTATTGAAAATGTAATGATACACTGACGCTATAAAACCGCAAACAATTATCTTCCTATGGTATTGATATTCTTTTACCTTCATAAAACGTACTCGGTTCTGAAGCCGCGTCATTTCGAATAAAATACTCGAGCTTTCGATGGCCATCTCCGCCATCGTCGTTAGGAGTTCACTGACTGATGGGTCAGTTTTCTTCCCTTTATTGTTTCATGCTAACAATACAGCCAACAGGCTGGCAGCAGCTTAGGCGCTGCTATTCAGCCGAGAAAGTTTTTAAAACAATGATAATCATGATCAAAAGAACAATGACATGACGTTAAAATATGGAGGATTAAAACCCTTGACATGCAGAAGTCAGTGACGAACATACACAGTAGACAGATGATAAAAAAAAACCATGTAGGCAGTTAAAAACCTTATGCCAAAGTGGCTTTAAAATCACAGTGAGAAAGCAGGACAGTGGATATGACCAAGAAACTCGGAGACACTGGTTAAAATATACAGTGGCAACACTTGTTTGCAGGAGGTGGACGCACTGATTAAACACACAGAAGACACTGACTCTAGACGAAGCACTGTTGAAAACGATGGCACATAGGACCCCACAGAGGAAGGGAGAGGGAAGGGTAGGAAGCTCGGGAGGAAGGGGTGGGGCGAGAGCGTCGGGACTCCGCAGGGGGGGGGGGAATACCCAAGCGTTTGGAAGGAAGAGAAACGGAGGGGGAGGGTGGGCGCTGCATCCATGGGGAGAGGATCAGGGTTGGTGGGAGGGGTAGATCTCAGGAGTGAGGGCGGCATCCGTAGCGGGAGGTGGCGAGAGGCTGTGGAGTGTGTGCACATGGAATGAGGAAGGGATGCAGCGGTGAAGGCGTGGCAGAGGTCCGGGATTGGTGAGGATGGGGAAGACCAGAACGTTGCGGAATCTATTTTACGGTTGGTGTAAAGGATCCGGATGGGTTCAAGGTACTGCAGGAGATGATGGAATGGGATGAGACCGTAGAGGATTCGCTTGAGGGAGGCGAGCTGGATAAGGTAGGCGAGGCAGAGGGTTTTACGCTCAAGGATCTGGGGGTTCTTACAATAGGTAGTGGAAGCAGAAACCCAGGTGGGATGGCAGCTGCAAAAGTTGGGACGCATGAGGGATCGATAGGTGTACAGGATGGTGGAGGGTTTGATACCCCACGTATGGTCGGTGAGGTGTTTGATGAAGTTGAGGCAGGACATGGCTTTCTGAAAAACAGTGCGGAAGTGGTGGTCTAGGGGAGGAATCGATCGATGGTGATTCAAATGTTCAAATGTTTGTAGAGTCTATGGGACTTAACTACGGGGTCATCAGTCCCTAAACTTACAAACTACTTATGAACTACTTACAACTAAGGACGGCACAAATATCCATGCCCAAGGGAGGATTCGAACCCCCGACCGTAGTGGCCGTGCGGGCCGTGACTGGAGCGCCTCAATCACCTCGGCCACCGCGGCCGGCGATCGAGGGTGAGGCCGAGGTATTTTAAGATAGGGGTGTGGCGGATCGGACGATCATGGAGGGTGACGTGTCGTCAGTGGTGCCACCACAGCTGCGAGATGCCCTCCAGGACTTCGCACGTGTGCCACATCGTCCCACTCTGATTGGCTGGTGATTATGTCATCGTGCCTATATAAGCGGGAACCGTAACTGACCTGGTAGTCAGTGAACTCCTGACGACGATGGTGCAGATGGCCATCGACAGCCCGAATATTTTATTCGTAGTGATGCGGCTTGAGAACTTAGAACGTTTTGTAAATAAATGCCTTCGCGGAAGACTCTGAGGACACAGATCTTTTTACTTTGTTTCTTTCTGTTAAAATGTAACTTGAAGTACAACGCAATGGTTTGCATGGAAATGACGCACACCACTGTCCCGTTTATCACTGGCTGTTATTTCAAATATGATTTCGTGCGGTTCCCAGCGTTCGAGGTCAAAGGTGTCCCTTGTTAGTTGCTTCCGCACTTTCAGATTCATCGCTCCGCAGTCGCACGTAACAGCTACAATAAGAAGTTCCTCTCCTTCAAGTGTTCTTATGATTTTCCTTACTGAACTACTTTATTCTAACATCACAATTTTAATGTGTTGGCTGGTCTCAAATGTTTTTTGCTGACGTAGCCTTAAATGAATTGATGACTTTGTATAAAGCGCCTGTTTGATAATTAATTTCATTTGTCCATGTTTAGTGTGTCGAGTGATATGGAAAGGAAATTTCTCTCTCCTCGGAGAAGAAAAAAATGTTCAAATGTTTGTTAAGCTTGTGGGACTTAACTACGTGGTCATCAGTCCCTAAACTTACAAACTGCTTATGAACTACCTTATATTAAGGACGGCACAAATATCCATGCCCGAGGGGGGATTCGAACCCCCGACCGTAGTGGCCATGCAGACCGTGACTGGAGCGCCTCAGTCCCCTCGGCCACCGCGGCCGGCCCTCGGAGAAGCAAACGGATTCGAAGATAACAGAAGAGCATTCTAAATGTTTTCTGAGCTCCAGTTTATACATTTTTTATTTAGCAAACACCGTTTTGTCCTCAGGTGAAACATTCGGTTCTAACCTCCTTGCTTATTCTTTGATCTTATAGTTATTTGGAAAACAATGACCCGTTTTTTAACTTTCTTACTAGCTCCAATATTTTGTTATAAGAAGCGGTTATATTCTTCACGGCTGTGTTCAAGATCTTAATTCATTGCATTTTATTACACCAGGTTTCAGAAGGAATTTCTGAAATAATTGACATTTCCAGTTCGGTTTTCTTGGCAGATACAAATTACAGTGTTCTAGGAGTCCTTCACTCCTCTGTCATTAACTGCGGCGTTTTCTTTGGTTTACGTCATATTTTCTGCGCTATCTCCATTTGTAGAACCAGGATTTTTTCATGGAAAATCGGTATTTTCTAAGAGTGGATTGCATTTGACTTCAGCCACAATTTTGTAAGGAGACCGAACAAACCATTTTACATGCTTCATTTGTAATCCAGTAGACGAAAATGTCAGACATATATCTTAGCATTTTCAATATTTATCTAGCCTTCTCGCTTACAACAAATAACTTTTAACGTTAGTTTTCTAAATATATAAAAAAATCTATGGTAAAAAATTATATGCCTCCAGTCCAGTCCAGTCCAGTCCAGTCCAGTCCAGTCCAGTCCATTACAGCATCAACACAATACATCTACATATTTATTCTGCGAATCACATTTAAATTTCTGGTAGGGGGTTTATTGAACAGCTTTCGTAATATTTCTTTACCGTTCCGTTCTCTAGTAGCAAACAAGTAAAAGGAACACGTATATCTTTCCGTTTTCGATTCGATTTCTCTTATTTTATTATTATGCTCATGTCTCCCTGTGTATGAGAGTGATAACAAAATACGTTCGCATTTGGAGGAGAAAGCTATTGAAAGAAATTTCGCAAATAGATCTCACCGCAACGAATAACGCGTTTTTTGAATTATTTCTACCCAAACTCGTGCATCAGTTCCGTGACTCTCTCTCCTCTGTTTTGGAATAACACAAAACGAGCTGCAATTCTCTAAACTTTCTCTATATTCTCCGTCATTCTCACTTAGTGTGGATCCCACAATGCACAGCAGAACTCTAAAATACAACGTACAACTGTAGTGTAGGCAGTTCCTTCAGTAGTGTTCTGTCAATGAAATGTAACCTTTCGTTCGTCTTCCCTACGAAATTTTCCATGTTTTTTCTAATTAAAGTTATTCGAAATTGTAATTTCCAGGTATTTAGTTCAATTTAAGGCATGTAAATTTGACTGATTGAAAGTTAACGCGTTTCTTTTATTGCTCTATTGATGACTTCACGCTTCCGTTTCCAATTGTCGCATTATGCAGATATTTTCTCTAAATCGTTTTGCAGTTGCTTTCGATTTTCTGATGGCTTCACTAACCTGTAAAGGGCAGCATCGTCCGAGAACAGTCTAAAGCCGTCGGTAAACGAAGCGTGTATCTGAACGAGTGTGGCCAACGTGGCGAGTTTCTGACGTCACAGCGTGCCCACCGCACATTGGCGAGGCTTCCCAACGTTTCGGGCAGTTTCAAGTGTGCCAGATATTTCAACGTGCGTCTGAACGATCACCAATAATGTGGTAGAACGCCACCGACGTCACATCCCGTGGCTATCCGGGGAAGGGGGGCACCTCTTTGCGGTAGAGAGATGAAGACGCCATATAGGCCGTCGTATTTCATGAGGTTTTTTTTTTTACAGGATGTTACAAAAAGGTACAGCCAAACTTTCAGGAAACATTCCTCACACACAAAGAAAGAAAATATGTTACGTGGACAAGTGACAGGAAACGATTAATTTCCATGTTAGAGCTCATTTTATTACTTCTCTTCAAATCACATTAATCATGAAATGGAAACACACAGCAACAGAACGTACCAGCGTGACTTCAAACACTTTGTTACAGAAGATGTTCAAAATGTCCTCCGTTAGCGAGGATACATGCATCCACCCTCCGTCGCATGGAATCCATGATGCGCTGATGCAGCCCTGGAGAATGGCGTATTGTATCACAGCCGTCCACAGTACGAGCACGAAGAGTCTCTACATTTGGTATCGGGGTTGCGTAGACAAGAGCTTTCAAATGCCCACATAAATGAAAGTCAAGAGGGTTGACGTTAGGAGAGCGTGGAGGCCATGGAATTGGTCCGCCTCTACCAATCCATCGGTCACCGAATCTTTTATTGAGAAGCGTACGAACACGTCGACTGAAATGTGCAGGAGCTTCATCGTGCATGAACCACATGTTGTTTCGTACTTGTAAAGGCACATATTCTAGCAGCACAGGTAGAGTATCCGGTATAAAATCATGATAACGTGCTCCAGTGAGCGTAGTTGGAAGAATATGAGGCCCAATCAAGACATCACCAACAATTCCTGCCCAAACGTTCACAGAAAATTTGTGTTGATGACGTGATTGCACAATTGCGTGCGGATTCTCGTCAGCCCACACGAAACAGTTGGGTATTTTGACAAGTGTCTGCAGGAATTATTTCAATATACATTTAAAGAGAAATACTAAAATGAGCTCTAACTTGGAAATTAAGTGTTTCCGGACACATGTCCACATAACATATTATCTTTCTTTGGGTATGAGGAATGTTTCCTGGATGTTTGGCCGTACCTTTTTGTAATACCCTGTATAACTTAGGTCTTATGAATGTATGACACTACAAAGCAAGTAAAAATCACTGAGTAAATTGAGACTATCTCAAAAACCGTTCAATAGAGGTACTATTTGTTGGAATAAATGACTGGAAACGTATTATACGTGGTTAAAAAAACCCGTATTACTGTAATCTGTCGTTTCAAGGCAAGGTGGACTGTAGATCAATCAACACAAATTGATCATTAGTTGTAATTACATGTCAGTAACCGACTTATCCATCAGAAGGGTATACAACACATCTAAGACCTTCATCGGTAATGTACAGCTATGTTAGTGGCTGTAACGTAGGCAGCAAAGTCGCAGACTGTGAAATGGAAGATGTCTTTCGGCGATTTTTCAAGCCTCTTCGGAGGCAAATAAATTTTAACTTATATTCGGATTTTCTGATAGACTCAAAGATTTTCCTACAAAATTTCATAGAGGTATACTGCATAATATTCGATGATATGTAAACATAAGTGGGCATCCTCTGAGGAGTGATTTTGTCGAATTCGCTTTATGAACAGGACAGTTTGCACCTTACTTAGAGTAAAATACGCGCTTTCTTGTTTCTTGTATTGCATTTGACACGTTCTTAACATTCTTCTACTGAATAGGAACACTGACCGTTTACGTTTTACTAAAAAGCGAGACTGTTGCAATAATATTTGCCTGATGTGAAGTTTTTCTTTTTTTCTTTATTGATGTTTTAATACTACCAGGATTTCAGATAGCAGGCTGGCAGCAGCTTCAGTGGCTGCTCTTCAGCCTTGAGAGATACATGTAATGATAAGCAGTAATGAACATGATACACGGAATAAAATTTGCAAAGTTAAAACCATAGTCAAGGTGAAAATTGGAGAACATTAAAAAGACAATTTGACAGACAAAATACTTGGAGGACAGAGACAAGTAAGCGGCGATAAGACACACGATATATTCATAAAAACTGTTTAGAGCCACAGTGACGGTTAAAAGTACATTGATAGACACACACGCACAAACCGGAGACTGGTGAATGGTGCACACGGTAAAAAGTTTGTAGGATATTGTCGGCGAGGCACAGGTTAATACACATCAAAGATCACTAATCACTAACACTGGCACTGGAGCACTAATTAAAATGTCGAGACGCCCCAGTGGGGTGGGGGAGGGGGACGAGGGCGAAGGCATGGGAGAGGGATGAGGGAAGTGCGGGCGAAGGGGGACGGGAGTGGAGAGGGAGGGGAGGAAGAGGGTGAAGAGGGGGATTGGCGAGACTCTGGGGGCGAAGTAGGGGCAGCCAAGTGGGGGGAAAGGAGGGGATGGGGGAGAGGGTAGGGGCGCTGATGCTTTGGGGAAGGGATCAGGGTTGGTAGGAGGGGTAGATATTCGGACGAAGTTCGTTATCCGGTAAGGTAAGGGTGCGGAAGTTGCCCTGGGAAAGGATATGGAGGGTATGTAGGTGAAGGCCGGGAGGGATAGTTTGGTGGAGGCGTGGCAGAGGCCCGGGATCGGTGAGAATAGGGTATACCAGAGGGTTTTGGGACTCTATTATTCGGGTAGTGTAAAGGATTCGGAGATGTTCGAGGTGTAGGAGAGGCGGGAAGGGGATTAGGTCATAGAGAATCTGTGTGGGGGAAGGGAGTCGGATACAGTATGCGAGGCGGAGGGCATGGCGTTCCAGGATTTGTAAGGATTTGTAGAAGGTAGGAGGGGCTGATATCCAGGTGGGGTGGAAGGAACAGAGGACAGGGCGCATGATGGATTTATAGGTGTGAAGGACAGTGGAAGGGTGGAGGCCCCACGTCCGGCCGGTAAGGAGTTTAAGGAGATTGAGGTGGGATAGTGCTTTCTCATGGAGGGATTTGAGGTATGGGTTCTAGGAAAGTTTCTGCGGTCAAGGGTCAGGCCAAGGTATTTGAGGGTGGGGGTGTGACGGATTGGGCGGTTGTGGAGGGTAAGATAGAAATCGTGGAGACGGAAGGAGCGGGTGGTACGACCTATGATGACTGCCTGTGATTTGTCTGGATTTACGGATAGGAGCCACCGGTTACACCATGATGCGAACTCGGTGAGGTGGGACTGGAGCAAAACCTGGGAACGGGCAAGGGAGGGGGCGAGGGCAAGGAAGGCGGTGTCGTCAGCATATTGAAGGAGACAGACGGGAGGTTTGGGTTGAGGCATGTTGGCAGAGTAAAGGAGATAGAATAGGGGAGAGAGGACAGAGCCTTGGGGCCTGATGTAAAGGCCTTTTCTAATTTTATATCGCACAGCTTGTAATCAAACTTTTATAATTCGCTGCACTTATTGACATAACATGCAACTTTTATAAGAGTCTTGTGTTCATAGATATTTTGTTGTTACTTATGTAGGCCTATATCACAGAACATAAGGAACATATGCACAACCGAGGAAATAAGCAATTTCATAGAGGTAAATCAGGAATTCCACTCTCTTGATTTCACAATCAGTGTGATTCCAGCACCTGATGCCGCCAACAACTGTCGCTGGAGCGCGCTGCGGTCGCGTGTAGCTCGATGAAGCACACGTCTCGTATGCGCAAGTTGCGCCGTCTCCGACCATTCAGCCGCACGTTTGGCTCGGCACGTTGACCACATACGTTCAGACACACGCTCCGTGTGCCGACGGCTTAAGGGAGCTTCCGAGATTGTCTCCTAATTCGCTTATGAAAAAACAAATACTTGTACTCGCAAAATAATGTGAATGACTCCCACGATTACAAAACAGGTAATGCAAGACAGCGTAGGTATAGAATTACGCGTTACACGCGAGCGCACAACTTCAGAAACAGCAGCGCGCGTCCTGCAGAAAGTACGCATGGCTCACCAGTGACGTCACGCCTCACCAGACTGGGCGAGCGGCAAGCGGGATGGAAATCAGAATACACTCCCCTCAGCAGCAGGTATAGAGTTGCCGAATTCGAGTGTGCCGTTTGCGGACAGATTTGGGAGAGTTCCCAAATTCGTGTGAACCCCACTGCCGACGCTCTTGCGTACTTAGCTGCACAAGGTCAGTAGTAGCACTTACAAGGAAAGTACATGGGCTCGAACAAATATATCTATATGAACGTTTGGTTACAGGATCTTTACGTACACCTCAATATGCTGGTGGGTGTCGTTTTTCTGCTAAGCTCTGCAACCATGCTCTACATAGCATTGTAGATGTAATTGTAGACGCCATACGTTATGCAGATATCTTAACTATATCTTATGTAATAATCATCGTACATGTTCTCTAGCGAATTGTCATCAAAAGCCGTGATGATAGTTGCAAATTTAACCTTCCTCCCGAAAGACTGTTGGTATTCACTGTCACTGCTTCCATCGCCTCTTCCCGCACTTACCGTAGCACAACCGCTACAATGAGTTGTTCGTCATTATCATTCCTATTATCATTATTATGAGTTTGTAACAAAAGTATCTAACTTATGCTCATATTTCTGTACCATAACAGATACGAGAAAACATGCAAATGATTCATCTTCTACACCAATACCATCTTCACGAAGAAGGGTTCTTCGTAACTTCATCTCAACTAATCGCAATACATTAGCACGATTGATTAGCAATCGCCGCCCCATCTGACGCTTCACCACACAAATAACATCACAAAACGCAACTTCGGAGGCACACTGCACCGTGCCTACTGGCGAACCGACAGGTCAAAGTGCAATGCCGGCCGCGGTGGCCGAGGGGACTGAGGCGCTTCAGTCACGGTCTGCACGGCCACTACGGTCGGGGGCTCGAATCCCCCCTCGGGCATGGATATTTGTGCCGTCCTAGTTCGTAAGTAGTTCATAATTAGTTTGTAAGTTTAGGGACTGATGACCCCGTAGTTAAGTCGCATAGACTATACAAACATTTTAAAGTGCAATGCGGCATGGCACACGTAGAGGCCTCTAACGGACGACTGCAGAGTTTTGCAGATGCGGGAGTATCACTAGTGCAATAAGGGATCTTTACATTATCTCTCATACGATTTTGGTGTATGTGTGTTTGTTCGAGCCCAAGTACTTTCCTTGTTAGTCTTACAAACTGTTAGGAGTGATTTCCTTCAGTGACTCAGCAAAGTGTAGCGTACACCCAAGAACCGCTTTGCCAGCTGATGTACAATTTAGTGCCGCGGCGGAGTGGCCGAGCGCATTGAGGCGCTATTCTCTGATGCGCTTGGCCGTTCCCCGTCGGAGGTTCGAATCCTCCCTCGGGCATGAATGTTTGTGTTGTCCTTAATATAAGTTAGTTTATAAGTAGTTTGTTAGTTTAGAGACTGATGACCCCACAGTTAAGTCCCATAAGCTTAACAAATATTTCAACATTTTTTCTTACAATTTAGTATTTTGTTAAAACTTGTTCAAATATTTGTAAAGCTCATGGGGCTTAACTGCGGGGTCATCAGTCCCTAAACTTACAAACTACTTATCAACTAACTTATCCTAAAGACATGAATGCTCGAGGGAGGATTCGTACCTCCGACGCGGAAGGCCGCACGATCCGCAACGTGGCGCTCCAGGCCGCTCGACTACTCACGCGTGGATGTTGTGTTCAAAATCATACTCGATAATAATTATTTGATTTAATGCAAAGGAATCTAATGATCAGTACACTGTAGCAGGAGAGTAGAAGTTCTGTTGCGGAGAAGTTGATTGATAGAGGGACCAGTTTACTTGGAACATTAACCTTTTATAACATCATCATAAGGCGTGTGCCTTTCCAGTGTTGGGAGTGCATCCACTTTGCACACTCGACACTGTCGTGAAGCGAACATCATGCAGAGGCAAACTTTTTGATATACACAATATAGAAAAAGTGTACAATAATGTCCCCTGATGTCTTCTATTCATTTGACGACCCTTGCCTAAGGTATTTTCACCGTCGGATGCTTAAATTCCTCAATTAAATACGCGTTTCCGTCGTTTTAAGGTAGGCACACTTTCCTGAAGGCCACGCAGGAATGGCCATGCCCTCTAAGGCGCCTTGCTTCAGAGTGGTCGGCTGCTCCCCGTCGGAGGTTCGAGTTCTCCCTACGGAATCAGTGTGTGCTTATGTTGTCCTTAGCATAAGTTAGTTTAAGTAGTTTGTAAGTTTAATGACAACTGCAGTTTGGTGCCATATATCTACAAACATTTGAACTTGCCTATAGATTCTTGGCTACGAAAGTTTCTGAGGAGATTTAAGCAACCAGAGTTTATGACAGTGTACATACCAATTTGTCCCTCTCTTTGATACACATACATATCGTGTCAGTAGCCCAAGGGGAAAACAATGGAAATTTTTATTTGTAATTGTATTTATTTATTTTTATGTACTTTAAAGAAATAACTAACAATGGTGTACAACGGTGTGAACTACTTTCCACCACACATTTTAAATAGATTGGGACATATGCATGAATATTTACACGTAAAAGTCAAAATCGGACATGTGCTGACCAAGAGCAGACTCAAGAGGTCAATAAAGTAATTACAAATACCAGTAGGACTTTATTCCACGAGTAACTGTTGTGACACGACTAACGTGTGCAATACATGTAATGGCTCCGAGACAAAACATCTCCTCTGCTGCAGTTCCCGCAAAGCACGGCAATTCTCATTCTGAAGACGGACCCAAGCGTGGGTGTTGAAGTAAGCAACAGCCCGCGCTAAGCTCGCGGTAATCCGTGTAACTAAGCCAATAAACACGCCTCTGCATTAAAGCGGAGCAACAGCTCAGTGCAGAAAAGGCGTGATGCTCGTCATCCGTGCTCCTCTGTCTGATATGTTTTGCTGGTGCGAGGAAAGACAAATATGCCCGGAACTAGTTACGTATTTTAGCAACTAATTAAAGATAGACGTATTTAATGAGCACAATCTGACCGAAATATAACCAATGAAAGTTAATTGAGCAAAACATCACAACAGATCATATAAATGGTTAGCCTGCAGCCATATTTGCCAATTAAACTGTAGTGTGAATTTAATGTGACTCTTTCCAAATCGATACAGTTAATGGTACCAATTATTCATGGATTATCAAACTAACTAACATCATTACCAGCGCAACGATAAAACTACGTGCATATTATCAGTATACTAATCACGTATTATTATATCTGATATTTCAGCAAGCGTGAATGTAGACACAGAGGAATTGAAGATGGCAGTTGTCCGTCGGCATTCAGTTACAACATTTGACAATAAAGTTCGGTAAATAGTCGAGTAACATTAATGTTGATTAACTGCGAACTACAATTAGCCTACTGTCCTTCGAAATAGTCACCTCCCATAAATATACATTACTGAGCTCTGCGATACGTATCCAGGAAACTTTGCATAATGTATTCCTTTGGGATGGTATTCAAAAGCCTCCTCACGTTTCGTTGGATGTCAGGAATATCGTCAAATCTCTTTCATTTCAAAGAGAGTTTCAGCCGAGGGAATATGAAAATGTCTGGAGGAAGTTGCAGCTGTTTGACGATTTTGGCTGTGTGTAGACGGGCGTTGTCGTGCAATTTGAACATCCTCCACATTCACCGGGTATCAATCCTACAGATTTCTTCATATTCCTTCGACCTAAACTCGCTTTGAAAGGAAAGAGATCTGACGATATTCCTGACGTCCAACGAAAAGTGACAACGGTTTTGAACACCATTCCAAAGAAAGACTTCGTCCAAAGTTTCTAGGTCTTGTATCTCACAGCACAGCGGTGCAGAGGAAAGGAAGGTGACTATTTCGAAGGACAGTAAGGTAACAGTAATTCATAGTTCGTCTACGTTAATGTTACAGAATTGTTCACTGACCTTCATTCACAGAGGTTGTATGTCATTGGGGAAAGTTGAAAATTTGTTCTGGTATTCGAAACGTGGTCCCTTCTTAGAAGGCAGTTGTACTAAACACTACACCATATGTGAATGTGATGGTGGGAGAATCAATGTTACTTGAGGTAATAAGTCAGTAACCTAGAACGTTGAAATGAGAGGCAATAATAAATGTTCAGGTCATATGAAATTCAAATAGCAGGTGAAGATAACAACGCACCATCTCTTAGCAGTACGAATTCATTTGCAAGTCCAGCGAGACATGCAAATGTAGTATTAACTAATTTATATGCATGACAAATAACCTCTAAGAGGTAAATTGTATGGAGTAGTGTCTGAGCTACTAGAATTACTTTTGTGATTTTGGGTTCTGTGTTCACCCTCATAGCAGCAGATTTCATAAGACAAAGAATTAATGACAGGTCACGCTTCATAATTACACTCGCCATATTCACCATAATTTCGCTAGGTAAATAAGTGAAAATTTAACAATGAAATTCAAATATTTCATGAACCTGCTTAACAAAATGAACCTGCAGGTGGGCAAAGTCTTGGTATAAACCGCGGATCCTAAACTGCGTCACGGAGTAGCAAACATAGCGACAGCGTCATTCAAGCTAACACGTCTGCCTCAACCGCACGCCGACCCAGTACAGAACAGGCTAACTCACTGGTTCCCAACGTGTGTATCACGACCCACGAGTGGTGCCTCGACAGGTAACTTATGAAATATCCAAGCAAAAAATCTTACCCACTGTAAAAAATATAGAAGTGTATTTCAAGAGGAAAGTTTTATAATCTGGTATGTTATGTACAAAAGCCGTTCTAAAGGGGAAACTTGTGTAGTTAATGTACTAAAGGTCTGGCTGGCCAGACATTACGCGGCCTGCTGATAGCCACGATGTATGGCCAACACCCTCTAGGTGATGTCAGGTGCACAGTATTAAATTGTGTGCAGAAGCTTTGACAATTTGTTTTGTGATGTTTACTGTATTTGTTGTTTTTTAATTGGAAATTTTCAAGGCTACGGTAGTTACTGTACTAGAACCCAGTTTTTAATGGTTAGTATTTTCATAATTTTAATTTATGAGCAATGTAACATTCTCTGTTCCATTCCTCTTCCCCCCCCCCCCCCAACCTCCCTTACTCTTTTTCCCCAGTGCTGTTAGCGGAGAATACAGTTTGTTCTATACCGCAATGCAGTGAGGGCTTATAAGATGCAGAGAACCAATTCTTCCAAGGGGAACAATTGATTAATAATAATATCCAGTCCTCCAAAAAACATTTTGGCATGTGGTGAATACAACAACACTGTAAAACTCAACATCATTTTGACAAAGGAAAATGATAAAAGATAGGTAACTAATGTCCTGTAATGTAATAATAATGTTGAAATCTTGAAGACGAAGAGGAGGAGAGGCCATGAAGATTAATAACAATATTGTGGTACACCAGGAAGTGACGATGACAAGGACAGGGTAAAGACAGACAGATGCATTTCAAATATGCTTTTCTGTATAGTAGACCACAAAGAAAAACAAAGCAATTTGGAAAAGGACTTGTAATAACAAATGAGAGTAGGAGAATTCATTTATAATTTTATCCTAAAAGCGAAACACTTGGCAGACTGGAAATAAAACGAAAATTTGGAAAATATAACAATAACAGTAGCATATCTATTAAGAGGAAGCAGCAGAAGGAATAAAATATGCTATTCCCCCATCCCCCCCCCCCCCTCTCTCTCTCTCTCTCTCTCTCTCTCTCTCTCTCTCTCTCTCTCTCTGAGTTTAAGCTCAGGTTGGGAAAATGAAGGTGGAAAAGTATCAGGGAGATAAGTTTGATGATGATCTATATCTGCTTGACTGCTTGGCAGTTAACACTTTAGTGTTTACCAGCAAACCATATACAGACTACTTCTCTACTTTCCCACAGCTGTTGGTGTGTTAGCTGTCACCTTGAGAGCCCCGCCGTTCTGTGAGAAACGAGGAGATGGACTACCATAGAGGGGCAACACCGCGACCACAGTGAAGCATATTCAACAACCGACCGCCATGTTATCGGAAGTCTAGCGGGGCTTGTTACATGGCAGTAGGTTACAATATTGTTAATATATATCTGTTTGCGCCTTTCAGTTTTAGCCAGAACAATTTTATCGCCATGTATAGTGGATAAAAGCTTTATATGCATTGTTTCCCGAAAGTGTCAGCAGTTTTAATTGAAGTACAGTACCCACGACGATCAGCTGAATTTGCAACTAACCGATATGGCCTGTGAGTTTAAGAGCAATCTACGTTTATTTTTGTACGCCGTTCCCAACAGAAACTTTTCGAAGAATGATAGACGTTTCATAGACGTACTTTTTACATTAAGATTACGTTAATTTCAATTCCTTTAATTTTAGAAGCAGGAACTATTGCATGAGCCAAGGAAATACAATCCACACTCAAGCTTTATACATAAGCCACCCAGTTTGTAGTTTGTCGTAGGTTTAATGAAGTACTAAATATTATGCTTGTCTTTCTCACGAATCAGATTACGGTACTATGAATCAAAATACAAGGAAACTGTCATTAGCGAATGCCCTTATTCGAAATTTACCTTGCCGTTTCAACTTTTATGATAAGTGCGTTAAATATATTTTTGCCTTACTTCATACATAAATTCAATTCTCTCTTCTCATTGCAACAACCCCTTTCTTCGTCAGCAGCTTGTTTTCAACGGAAACCTTGGCTAATATAGTATGTGGTTAACTTTGTCAACATTTAACTCAAATACGAAAAACAATTAACATATAACGTACGATTTTTAAACAGTACTCTTTTGAAAAAAAGAAATATTCGGTGTATTTTTGCTTCTGCTGGTACAGTAATACGTTACACAATTTTTGTGTACCAGCCTCGTCGCCGCTTTTGTGTCTCGTTTCCGTCGTAGGTGTCGGTGGCCGAGTAGAAGGACGGACACAGGAATAAAGGTAGCACGCTTGTGCAGGAACGAAGGTGAGCAGCCAGTGGGACAGCACAAACTAGAAACACTAGAGTAAATTAGAACGAGATATATATTGCACAGAATTTATACAATACTTAACTTTTACATAGTTCAGTACGGCAGAATGCTGATACATAGTTGAGCTAGAGGCCTGCCTAGTGCCTGTCCGATAGCCAAGTCTTCACTGGTGCCTATCTGATTCCGAAGTGTTAACTGGTACCTATCTCAGTTCCAAGTGAACGATGTCGTTCAGTGGTGGCCACGAGCGGAGTTGCAGCAGAGGGCGCTCGTGGCTGACGTCGTAAGAACGCCGCGCCGTGCGTGCATGGCGGCGCGCGGCGAAAGTAGGTGGCGCGCACTTTGGACTTGTGCGACACCACAACAATCATTAGGCATCATTTCTAAATGAACTGCTTATCTCACTTGTTCACACCCGTACTATCTCGATTGCAGAAAGCCATTACTTGAGTTCCGAAAATATGGTGACTAGTAGTACAGCGTGGCACCGCAGGGAGCGCTAAAGATCGTGTCACCGCCCCTCTTTGTATATTCTATTTCTTTGGTGAGAACGCACAGAATGCACTGGCAGGTGCGTCCAATCTGCCATTGCGACAAGTGACAGACCAATAAACTGTGTCGATTTAGTCTTTCTCTGTTTGTCTGATGGTGCGTTCGTTGATGCAAATTATATCTGGCGTCATGTAAGTAGGCGCTTTCGTGCGTAGAGGCGGAGTGAGGGGGGAAGCATGGAGGGGAGGAGGGGAGGAGCTACCGCCGAGCGCCAACAGTTGCGCCTGCGGGAGAAACATTGCGCAACACGCGGCCAGCCGTGCGCCTACAGAATGAACGTAATTGGCTGTCATTGCGGTAGTGGAGGGGGATGCGCAGAACGGCTGAAAACTGGACGCCTTCCTACGTGACGCCGAGTATATTATGTGCATCCGTGTTTATAGTGGCGAGTTTCCAGGGAAAATCTGTGTGGTCTTCAGGCCGCTTTCTAACTAGAAGACGGAATTTTTAAAAGTTTTTCGAATACTGGGACTTTCACGGGTTCTGGGTGGTCCATCGAAAGCTGCCATCCCACGGCCGACACCATCAATGGCGAACGCCTCTGCCTCTACCTCTGAGTCCGACCACTAGCCTCTCAAAATGGTGCCACTCCATTTCAGCCGTTCACTCGACCTGTCTGCTGGTGTCTCACTTGTTCCATGCTACCATGGTGAGCGACTTACGAAACCGCTAACTCTCAGTTTGTGGGATTGGCTAGCCTCCTTTCCCACAGCCATGGAAACTCAGTTCTTAACTGAACCAGCAGCAACATCCACAATGTAATTGAAGGTTTTAATAAGCAATATGAAAAAATTATATACAACTCAACTATCACCCTCCTCACCACTCATGAGATTTCCGCGTGAATGTTATTCAAAAAAATGTTCAAATGTTTGTTAAGCTTAAGGGACTTAACTACGGGGTCATCAGTCCCTAAACTTACAAACTACTTATGAACTACCTACAACTAAGGACGGCACAAATATCCATGCCCGAGGGGGGATTCGAACCCCCGACCATAGTGGCCGTGCAGACCGTGAATGAAGCGTCTCAGTCCCCTCGGCCACCGCGGCCGGCGAATGTTATTCATTCAAATTCAAAATTAAAAGTTTGAATTAGTGGTTCATTAACGAAATAAGGTTGAAATGCAACGTACGTTGTTGTTGTTCTAAAAATGCGACAAGAAAAGTTTGCAAGCAGTCTTCCAACTCATTTAACAAAACGTATAATCTGCAGAATGAACGAGTGGCTAATGATTACGTGAAGGATCACCCCAAAATCAACAAATATGTCGAAAGATAAGGCTCTTATCATATGCCACCGTCTCTGTTTGGCGATCGTCAGTAACAACTACTACATCTCAAAATTAGAGCGCTGATGTAATACAAACAATGGTCTTCATCACATGACGGTGAGACCTACGTCAAAGTTAACCAATGATCATTCTGCAGAAATCCGAATTTTTTTATTATTTTTTATTTTTATTTTATTTTTTATGAATCATTCTCTGTAATGTCTACTTCCAATGAATTTTTCCTCCAAGAAAATGAAACTGTGTTTCAGTCCAGGCAAAGCAGAATGGCTGATGATCGGCGTTTGAAAGCTGAACGGACATGCTATTAAGCTGGTAGTCATAACATTGACTAACCAGTGTATAATTCAGACCTGTGTACCCTCACTTACTCGTTTCTAGCATACTATGAACTGTCAACATACTTACTCCACCGGAATTTGGCGAGCTCATCCACTCTGGCTGCAGTGAAACGGACTAAGGTGTAGAGAATGATGCTTTATTGCGGTGCAGGCGACAGTAAATAATAATGTCGGGACTAACACCACAGACCCGGTTTCAATGGTAGTAACTGGTTTATTATGTGGTCTGGAAATAGTAACTATTCGTGCACAACACTCATGAATAATAAGAAATTCACAAGCATACATTTCAAATTTGTCATCAACGTGCATACTATAATCTTGACGATTCCTTTTAATACTGGTGTGGACGTGGAGGTTCCGTCTCGGAAACTTATTGTAAAAACAAACTTACCAGTCGTAACACGGTCCAGTACTTCTGGGTTCAGTTCCACTTATTTTAACTGATCTGCCATTACAGAGCCCTGTAGAGGTTTTCGCTGTTGCATTTGTATTTTGGGAGCCATTTTGGCACAAACTACCCCGATTCTCAGTTTTTCGGCGAATATGAGGCAAACAATTTCCCGATTTATCTTCATTTCATTTGCAATCGTTTCCAAAAGTACACTCACGTCTGTTCGAGCTGTTGATGTTTGCCCACTGCAGTATCAACCTTCATCGTTGGTTCTACCTCCAGATACATTTTGTAGTAACGAAACAGGCATGACCGTGGTAATATTTAAAAATTGTGTTTGTTACAGCATAATTTTCACCGTCTTTTACACAGGAGTTTATATCATGCCACTGTGGACTAATACCAGATTCGATGGGACATTAAACCCAAATCATTCTTCCTTATTTCTAGATTTCATTGTCGTGACGAAGAGCACACACAGGACTTCAGTATTCCAGCTGCTAGTCGTGACTGTAACATTATGAGTGCATGCCACTTGCGGTTGTGGTGGAGAAAGACCAAGGTCACACACTGCCTGGGGCAGCAGGGCGCAGGGTTGCCACCATCGCGTATGGGTTCTTGTATGTGGGTGAGACCTTTGTTTTAATAATTTTACGATTTCGCATATTATGTAGGAGTCAGGAGGAGTTTCAGTGCTATTGATTCACAGTGGTTTAACAAAACGGTGGCTGCAAGAGAGACAGGAATTTCTCACGGCAGAGGAGAACCCGGTAGTGGCATATGGCGTGAGTCGAGTCCTGGGGGAGGGGAGATACATGCGAGGAGCACAGAAATATTGGCGCGAAGTGAGTGACTTTAAATATGCTATTATTAATAAATCGCGAGGAATGTAAGAGGACGCTATTGATCATAAGCTCTGTGTTGTAATTACTTTATTGTTATTTGTTGTTGTTGTTATGGTCTTCAGTCCGGAGACTGGTTTGATGCAGCTCTCCACAATACCCTATCCTGAGCAAGCCTCTTGAACTCCACATAAGGCAACCTACATCTATCTGAATCTGCTTACTGTATCCATCTCTCGGTCTTCCTCTGCGGTTTTTACCCCACACACTTCCCTCCAACGCTAAATTCACAATTACTTGGTGTCTAAGAATGTGTCTTACGAATCGATCACTTCTTTTTGTCAAGGTATACCAGAAATTCCTTTTCTCCCCAATTCTGTTCGGTACCTCCGCATTAGTTACGCGATCCACCCACCTAATCTTCAGCATTCTTCTGTAGCACCACATTTGAAAAGCCTCTATCATCTTCCTGTCCGCACTGTTTATCGTCCATGTTTCACTCCCATACAAGGCAACACTCCTCACAAATGCCTTCAGAAAGGCCTTCCTTGGGCTTAAATCAATATTCGATGTTAACAAATTTCTCTTATTCTAGAACGCTTTTCTACCCATTGCCATTCTGCATTTTATATCCTCTGTACTGCGACCATCATTTGTTATTTTACTGCCCAAGTAACAAAACTCATCTACCTCCTTTATTGTTTCGTTACCTAATCTAATTCCTTTAGCATCGCCTGATTTTATTAGACTGCACTCCATTACCCTAGTTTTGCTCTTGTTAATGTTCATCTTATATGCACCTTTCAGCACACTTTCCATTCCTTTCAGCTGCTCTTCCAGGTCCTTTGCTGTCTCTGACAGAATTACTACGTCGTCGGCAAAACGCAATGTTTTAAATTTTTCGCCCTGAACTTTAATTCCTTCTCCAAATTTGTTCTTGCTTTCCTTTATAGCTTGCTCAATGTACAAATTGAATAACATTTCAGAAAGGCTACTACCCTGTCTTACTCCCTTCCCAACCACTGCAACGCTTTCATGCCCTTCAACTCTGACAACTGCTGTCTGCTTTTGTACAAGTTGTAAATAACCTTACGCTGCCTATATTTTACTCCTGTTTGCTTCAGAACTTGAAAGAGTTTATTCCAATCAACATTGTCAAAAGCCTTCTCTAAATCTACAAGAGCTAAAATTGTAGGTTTGCCTTTCCTTAATCTATCTTCTAGGATAAGCCGTAAAGTGAGTATTGCCTGCCGTGTTCCTACATTTCTCCTAAACCCAAACTGATCTTCTCCGAGGTCGGTTTCTACCAGCTTTTCCATCCTTCTGTAAATAATTCGTGTTAATATTTTGCAACCATGACTTATTAAACTGGTGGTTCTGTAGTTTTCACACCTGTCTGCACCTGCTTTCTTTGGAATGGGGATTATTACATTTTTCTTAAAGTCTGAGGGTACTTCGCCTGTCTCATACATCTTACACGCCAGGTGAAACAGTTTTGTCATGGCTGGTTCTCCCAGAGACTTCAGTAGCTCTGAGGGAATGTCATCTACTCCAGGGGTCTTGTTTCGACTTAAGTCTTTCATTGCTCTGTCAAATTTATCTCTCAGTATAGTGTCTCCGATTTCATACTCATCTACATCATCTCCCCTTCCTACAATATTGCCTCTAAGTTCACTTCCCTCGTAGAGCCTCTCTATATATTCTTTTCACCTTTCAGCTTTCCCTTATTTGCTGATAACAGGTTTTCCATCCGTGTGCTTGATATTCATAGAGCTGTTTTTCTTATCTCCAAATATCTCTTTTATTTTCCAGTAAGCTGTATCGATATTTCCCCTAGTTATACATTCTTCTACAGACTTGCATTTGCGCCGGCCGCGGTGGCCGAGGGGACTGAGGCGCGTCAGCTACGGTCTGCACGGCCACTACGGTCGGGGGTTCGAATCCAACTCGGGCATTGATATTTGTGCCGTCCTTAGTGTTAGCTAGTTCATAAGTAGTTTGTAAGTTTAGGGGCTGATGACCCCGTATTTAAGTCCCATAAGCAATACAAAACATTTGCAAACTTGCAGTTGCCTACTAGCCACTCCTGCTTAGCCATTTTGCATTTCCGCTCAATCTCATTTCTTAGTCGTCTGTACTCAATTTTCCCTGCTTCATTTACTGAATTTTTATATTTTCTCCTTTCATCGATTAAATTTAGTATGTCCTGTGTTATCCAAGGATTTTTGTAGGCCTTTCCTTCCTACCTATTTTGTCCTCTGCTGCCTTCACTATTTCATCTCTCAATACCACCCATTCCTCCTATACTGTTTTATTTTCCCCCGTTACTGTTAATTGTTGCTTAAACTTCCCTCTGAAATTCTCAAGAACTTCAGGTTCCTTCAGTTTACATAGGTCCCATCTCCTTATTTTCGTACCTTTCTGCAGTTTTTTTTTCAGTTTCAGCCTACAATTCATGACCAATAATTTATGGTCAGAGTTTATATCTGCCCCTGAGTATATCTTACAGCTTAAAACCTGGTTCCGAAATCTATATCTAACCATTATAAAATCTATCTGGTATCTCCCGGTGTCTCCTAGTCTCTTCCACGTATACAACCTTCTTTCGTGATTCTTAAACCAGGTGTTTGTTATAACTAAATTACGTTCCGTGCAAAATTCTACCAGTCGGCTTCCTCTTTCATTCCTTTTGCCCAGACCATATTCACCTACTATCTTCCCTTCCCTTCCTTGTCCTACTACCGAATTCCAGTCTTCCATAACAATTAAGTTTTCCTCTCCCATAATTGTCTGAATAATTTCCTTTAGCTCCTCATACATTTCTTCGATCTCCTGTAATTGTGTGGGTCAGTTCTCTTTTCTTATAAACGGGAGTCACCTGCGCTTTTTTCCAATCACTAGGAACTTTGTGCTGTATGAAATATTCGTGATAAATGCAAGCTATGTAGGGGGCCAATGCCGCAGAATACTCTTTCTAAAACTGAACTGGTATTCCATCCGGATCAGCAGACTTTTTCGTATTTAGCTCTCTCAGCTGCTTCTCTACACCGGAAATACCAATTACTATGTGCTCCATTTCGGAATTAGTACGTTGATCAAATGATGGTACATTTGTGCGGTCCTCCTGCGTGAATGATTTCTTAACGGTAAAATTTAGAACTTCAGCTTTCCGTTTGCTTTGTTCTATTACTGCCCCAGCATGATCAACGAGTGACCTGATAGTGGGCTTTGACCCGCTTATCGATTTTACATAGGACCAGAATTTTTTCGGTTTCTCGGAAAGATCTTTTGGTAAGGTATGGCTGTGGTAATTATTGTATGATTCACGCATCGATCTTTTTATAGACGCACGAATCTCTACTAACTTTTGCCTGTCAGCATTTGCGTGTTCTTTTTTGAATTGAGAGTGCAACAGTCTTTGCTTTCTCAGCAGCTTTCTAACATTATTATTATACCACGGTGAATCTTTTCCATCCTGAATCGTCTTTACTGGCACATATTTCTCTAACCCTTTATTTACAATGCACTTAAATTTAGTTCACAAGTCCTCTACATCCATAGTTCCGGAATTAAACGATACCCATTCATTTTCTAAGTGCGATCCTAACATCTGCTTCCCAACAAAAACACGCTCCTAGCGTTCTTGATTGGTTTATGAACTTTGGTCACCACCGACGCTATGACGATATCATGATCACTATTACCTGTCTCTACACAGACATCGTTAATAAGGTCAGGCCTGTTCGTAGCTATAAGGTCTAAAATATTTCCATTGCGCGTGGGTTGTCGGTTTAACTGCTCAAGACAGCAGCGTGCCCAAAAGTAGCTCGCAATACTGCTTATCTGTACCGCCTGAAATGTAACTAGAGAGGTCCCAATCTATACTCTTAAGGCTGAAGTCAACTCCGACTAATATTACATGGCCCGGATACCTATGCACTACCTGGCGTAAACTTTCTTTTAATGACTCTAAAACTGCTACTGCAGCGCTGGGGGGCGGTAAAAACACCCAACTATTAACTTTACTTCTTTTAGACCTGTTATACGTGCCAAGATAACTTCACAGTTACTTTCAACCATGATCTCAGTAGAAACAATATCTTTGTCCACAACGATGAACACTCCTCCTCCAGTTGTATCCGATCTGTCTTTCCGATATACATTCCACGCCTCGCTAAATATTTCCGAACTTGCCACATCACGATTTAGCCAGATTTCGGTGCCTAAAACTATCTGAGCACAATAATTTACATGCAGTGCGGCAAATTCGCGAACTTCGTTTCTAATACTTTGTGGGTTAACGGCTAATATTTTGATATTAGAATTTTTGAGCCGAACGTGGGCTGAATTCGCTGTTTAAATTTTGACAGGCGAGTGCTCATCAGAGTTAGCGCCTAGCCTAAAAAAAACTCATGTGCACTCCACAAGTACTCTGCTACCCGAGTAGCCGCTTCCTTAGTGTAGTGCACCCCTGATCTATCTAGGGGCATCCTACAATTCCCCATCCGATAACGCAGATCCAGAAATCTGCAGCCATGAGTGTCACAGAGTCGGCGAAGACTCTGGTTCAGACACTCCACTCAGCTCCAAACCAAAGAACCAAATGTTCAAATGTTTGTATAGCTTATGGGACTTAACTACGGGGTCATCAGTCCCTAAACTCACAAACTACGTATGAACTAACTAACCCTAAGGACGGCACAAATATCCATCCCCGAGGGGGGATTCGAACCCCAGACCGTAGTGGCCGTGCAGACCGTGACTGGAGTGCCTCAGTCCCCTCGGCCACCGTGGCAGGCAAACCAAAGAACCCCGATCAACCTGGGAACAATGTTACAAATCGACAGCTCTGCTTGAACCCCGCGTGCGAGGGCAGCAGCCTTCACCAACTCCGCCAGCCGTCCGTAGGACCTGTGGATGTCCTCAGAACCCAAGAGACAAGCGTCATTGGTGCCGACGTGAGCCACGACTTGTAGTCGACCGCACCCCGCCCCGTCGATAGTCGCCAGCAAGGCCGCCTCCACATCTCGGATGAGGCCCCCCAGCAGACACACCGAGTGCACGTTTGTCTTCTTTCCTGATCTCAACGCTATCTGCCTAAGGGGCTCCATCACGCGCCTAACATTGGAGCTCCCAATAACTAATAATCCTCTCCCCCCGTGCACCTGTTCGGACCCTGCTGAAGGAGTGGCCAGACGTCCACTCACAGGACGAACGGGCGTGGACGGACGTCCAACCTCCACATTGGCTTTCCGCCTCGAGCGACGCGATCGCCGTTCAACTCACCACTCCCATTGCGGAGAGTGCGGCTCGATCACGTCTGGTACACCTGAAGGTGCCTAGGTAGCATGGACAAAGAGTGAAACATGAGACACCTGAGGTGTCCCACTCGACTCACCAGACTCCCCACCATCGCTGCAGCCCTAGACAGCAGCCTGAAGACGGCTGACCGTAGCCAACGGCACGCTCAGCTGTTCACGAACTGCGGCCAACTCCTCCTGCGTCCGCACACAGCAGGCATACATCCTATCCATCCTATCGATACAATTGACTGTAGAAAGTAGAAAAGTAAATAATCAACTTTTAAGTATCCTAGTACTTTAATAAAGGCGGTTGGCTGCTGACTGAACTGTGGTCAGTGGTAACTACACTGTCAAAACAAGGAAACTGTGTCCGGCAGTTTTCAAAATAAACAAGAAAATCTATGGAGCACAGTTATCGAACGTGCGGGAATGTAAGCTTTCTCAAAGCAGAACATGAAATAAAGAAGTGACAATATGACACTTAAATCACGTAGCTTGCAGCAGACGAAAACTATACACACGGTATTTATCAAAATACGCGAGAATAAACTCTTAAAGCAGCTGCACAGACGAAATCTGCCAAGTAGGCGAGAAGAAACCCCCTAAAAACAGAAACACCAACGAAGAACAAGAAATTAACTTGCAACGAAATTTCACGCAAGTAAACTATGATACTTGGCTCTCTGGGCGATGAGGCAGCGACAACAGCTGTCACAGCAGACGGCACAAACAACCATGCCCGAGGGGGGATTCGAACCCCCGACGGGGAATGTCCTCGCACATCGTAGCATAGCTCCTCAATGCGCTCTGCCGTTCCAGCGCTGCTTTGTTACTTCCTTCTGCACTAAAGTAAATAGCAAATATTCTATTTGAAACCGTGACTACGTTTTCTTTTACAGCTAAAACAAGAAACGGAATAAGTGTGGTAATACCGAATTCCACAAACCTGTAGAACTTAATCTATATACGAAGTTCCAGAATGAAATTTTCACTCTGCAGCGGAGTGTGCGCTGATATGAAACTTCCTGGCAGATTAAAATTGTGTGCCGGAACCGGGACTCGAACCTGAGACCTTTGCCTTTCGCGGGCAAGCGCACTACCGACTGTGCTATCCCGACACGACTTAAGATGCCGCCTCACAACTTTACTTCTGCCAGTACCTCGCCTCCTACTTTCCAAACTTCACAGAAGCTCTCCTGCGAACCATGGAAGACTAGCACTCCTGGAAGAAAGGATATGGTGGAGACATGGCTTAGCCACAGCCTAAGGGATGTTTCCAGAATGAAATTTTCACTCTGCAGCGGAGTGTGCGCTGATATGAAACTTCCTGGCAGATTAAAATTGTGTGCCGGAACCGGGACCCGAACCTGGGACCTTTGCCTTTCGCGGGCAAATTTGGAAAGTAGGAGGCGAGGTACAGGCGGAAGTAAAGTTGTGAGGTGGCATCGTAAGTCGTGTCGGGATAGTACAGTCGGTAGTGCGCTTGCCCGCGAAAGGCAAAGGTCCCAGGTTCGGGTCCCGGTTCCGGCACACAATTTTAATCTGCCAGGAAGTTTTATATACGAAGTTGGTATTATCATTACGTCATTTACAAGAGTCATTGTAACAGTACGCCCCAGTTTATGTACATGTGATAAAGAAGTCTATATTTGCAATTCGTTGGTATGTATTTCATGATATGCACTTTTCAGGGAAAGCGCTGCTAACTTTACCTTTGAACAACTATGAATCATGCCGACTATAGTTGTGTTCAATTAACAATAGTGTGCGAAAACCTTTTAGGTAACGAGATGAAAAAATGCCTGTGGCGGGTTTTTATTTTTATTTATTTATTTATTCAGGTAGCTCGATGCTTTCGGATCGTTTGTTCGTGTTCGTTCCGGTTTGTTAGTTGAGAATTTTGCTCAGTTTCTCATCACTGATGGCGTTGAATCCTCTTTATTTTTCTCTCTTTTGGTTTTCCGGTTTTATCGGTCCTTTGTGGACGTCGGTTTATTTCGTTTAATTCTGATCGTTTCGTCGTTGACTCAGTTTTATTATTTGTGTCCGAAATGTTTGCAAAAAATCATAAAACTGCAGGCAAATCTAAAGTAAAACATGGGACGGCTGTGTTTGTATGTGATATGTGGACAGGTAGGTGTGGCAGGGAAGAGGAGGAGACAGGGCGTGCGTAACGCAGTGGTGGCTGCGGCGCTTGCGTCATTGGGCGCTGCATCATTTATTGCGGCTCTTGCGCGCCGATCGATTGGCACACATTCCGCCACCTCTCTTTGCAACCACCACGTTTCCGGCTTTTCTCCCCGCGGCGTCGCTGTAGCAAATTTCATGGAAAAAATAGTTACGAGACACATTGTTATTTGCGTACATTGAGCCGTATGAATAAAACGGAGTATCTATTTTATACTCTGAATTCCAGAGAACATATTCAGGTTCACAAGAATAAAGCGAATCGAAGAATGTCCTCAAACCGAGTATGTTCTCAGCGTGAGTAAAAGGGTGGGCGAAGTTGCTCACAACAGAGAAAATTCTCCGATTTCGTATGAATAAAACTTTTTAGAAGTTTCTCACGACAGGAGAACATTCTCTGTTTTCTGTAGTGAGCTCTCTAGCATGCTTGATTGATTCATTGATTGATTTTTCCAGGGAAGCCAAAACAGTCTTGGACCAACCCGCCACTGCACGCAAGAAACTATGTTTATTGTGTGGTATCGCTCCCTGTATATCTAGTAAAGCCAACCAATGCCGTTGAACTGTGCAAGGAGTCCATTTACCAGTTCTTTATTAGACACAATTTCTTCGGGTCTGGTTGTCCCAAATATTCTGTGCCTTTTATTCTCCAATGCAAAGCATTCGAAGATTAGATGTGATGCAGTTTCATCACCGTCATCACAGATCCTACATTTAGGGTCCTCTTCTGTTATTCCCATTGTACGTAGGTGTTTTTTTGGAATTCCCATGGCCTGCCAGCAATCCAACCATGAGTCTAATCTCTCTCTTGTTCAGACCCAGGATTGCAGAGCTTCTTTTAAAAAATGGCTTTGGCATCATTACCTTGCCATGTTTTTGTTGATGGACTTTGGTCCAATATTCTACATGCTGTCTTCTGAGCCAGTTACGTAGCTCCAATTTGATCATTGCCTTGGTGATTGTCAGGACAGGTTCCGGTCCAATAAATGGAGTCTCTGCCCCCATCCTGGCTAATCTGTCGGCATGTTTGTTGCCACTGATCACCGAGTGGCCAGGGACCCACAATAGGTTTACTCTACTGCTTTCCCCTAGCTCCACCAGAACCCTGTGACATTCTGCAACAATTTTAGACCTTGTTGCAGGAGCTGCCAGTGATCTCAGGGCTGCCTGGCTGTCTGAATAGATATAGATGCTACGATCTTTGTAGCACCTACGCAAATTCTCCTCCATACACACCCTGATGGCAGTGATTTCGGCCTGGAATACTGAGACCAGTTTTTCTAGAGAGATGACGGCCTCCAGTCTTGGCTGCACCCCATATACCCCGGCCCCAACAACTTGGTCCGATTTTCACCCGTCAGTGAACCAGACAATATCCCCCGTACGGTGTCGAACTATTTTCTCCCACTGCTCCCTACTTCCAATTGTTATATTGAAAGGCTTAAAGGCTTATTGAAGCAGTATGGTGTTATAATATAGTCGGCTGGCATTTCCCCAACCTTTCCTATATTTACCTCACTCACTATTTTAGTGTGTGATTCTGGATATCCCAAAGAGTTCCAGTTGTTGCCAGTTTTGAGTCTGTATGCACCAGCCGCTGCCTCCATCTTGACCCAAAGGTGTAATGGTGGCATATCCAACATGGTTTACATCCCAGCAGTTGGTGTGCTGCTAATTCCGCCTGTTATGGCTAAGCAGGCTAATCTCTGCACCTTACCAAGCTCCTTAGCAGCAACCTGCTGTTCTACCTTTTTCCACCACACGACTGCCCCATAGGTGATCCTGGGTCTAATCACTGTGGTGTATATCCAGTGCATACCCTTGGGGCTCAGGCCCCAAGTTTTGCCACAACTCTCCTGGTACTCACAAGAGTACCTTTTGCCTTGGAGCAAATATTCCTGATGTGAGGGGTCCATGTCAGTTTCTCATCTAGGGTAACCCCTAGATATTTCACTGTCCCCTTCACAGGTAGCGCTTCATTGAAAAGCTTTAGATTCCAACTTGAATGTTGTATATGCTTCTTTGTGAATGGTACAACAACAGTCTTCTTAGGACTAACCCCCAGATCCTGTTTTCTGCACCAGTCTTGCACAATGTCCAAAGCACCTTGTGCCATATTCTTTACTGCGTCAGCAAATTTGCCAAGTATTACTATGACAAGATCATCTGCGTATCCTTGGTAAAAGTACTGCCTAGAGTTTAATTCTCCAATGATATCATTCACCATAGATTCCAAAATAAAGGGGAAAGAATACCTCCTTGTGGGCAAACCCTAGTGGTGTTGATTACCATTTTTTCATTCATAATGGTAGCTTCTACCTGTCTTCCACTGATCATGGCCCTAGTCCACCTACATATTGTGGTCCCTAGGTCATGCACCTCTGCTGCCATAACCATGGAATCGAAGGTCGTGTTGCTAAAAGCCCCCTTGATGTCCAGGAAGATACAGAGGGCTATTTCCTGAAAGTGTAGTGCTTTCTCCACCTTCCCAACGAGTTGGTGGAGAGCTGTCTCACATGTTTTACCTGGCTGATATGCATGTTGGTTTGAATGTAGAGGAGCCCTACTTAACCGCCTTTCTCCAACATGCACATTAACCAGCTTTTCCAATGTCTTAAGAATGAAGGAGGACAGGCTGATTGGTCTCATATCCTTGGCCTTGGTATGATCAGTTCTCCCTGGTTTAGGAATGAAGACAACCTTCACTGCCCTCCAGGCATTGGGAATGATTCCTGCTGCTAGGCTAACCCTGAATAACCTGCATAGGAATCTTATAAGATTTTCTCCCGCTTGTTGCAGGAGAGCTGGAAAGATTCCATCGGGGCCAGGTGACTTGAACGGTTGAAATGTTCCCACCGCCCATCGGACCTTACTGAGATCGACACACTCATTGGCCAAATCCCAGTCCTCTTTGCGAATACCTGAGAACCGTTGTCTCTCAGGAATCGCATTCTGGTCTGAGTTATCCCCCAGAGTATATTGAGGAAAGTGAGTCTTGAGGAGCAGTTCCAGCGCTTCATGTGCTGTCTTTGTATACTCCCCATCCTCCTTCCTCAATGTTCCTCCTGGATTATTTGGTACCCTAGTGAGTATTTTATGAAGTCTCGCTTGAGCAGCCGTGCCCTCCACTTCCTCACAGAATATCTTCCAGGATGCCTCCTTTGCCCGTCTGATGGCAAGGTTGTAATTGACAAGGGCCTCACGATAATTTGCCCATTGTCTTTTGCGCCTCGCAAGGTTAAACAGTCTTTGTACCTGTTTCCTTTGCATTTCCAGGTTATTATTCCACCAAGGCACACTCCTATTTGTGAACTTCTTGGTGATTGAGAAGTTGTCCTGGTATGAGGTCACTATAGCAGAGGTTACGGCCTCTGCTACTTCCTCAAAGTCTGCTGGATTCCTTATCGAAGTTTTAATTTCCGATAGGCTGAAGTCAAGGTCTTTCCTATATGTCTCCCAGTCCGTTTTCCTGGGGTTCCTATAGGCCATGGTCTGTCTGGTTCCCATTTCAACCTTGAATTTAATATACATGTGATCTGATGAGGATGGCTCCAGGACCACATGCCACTGTTTGACGTAACTTCCCATCATCATGGAACCAAAAGTTATGTCAATTACTTCTTCCCTTCTACTATTCCTGAATGTAAGTTCATCACCCCTATTCAGGATCTCCAAGTTGCTCGATAGGAGAAATTCAAGAAGGTGCTCAACTCTACTGTTGGTGTCTTTGCTGCCCTACGATAGATTGTGGGCATTGGCATCACATCCCACCACCAGTTCATCACCTTGCCGATGGCAGGCTTCCATCAGTCTCCTCACTTCCAAAGAAGGAGGAGAGCTGTTTTCGTAAGGAAGGTATGCTGAGGCCAAAACAATTTCCCTCGTGATACCTGCCTCACATTGCTGCATCCTGATGGCCACCAGGTCCCTGGAACAAAAATCCATCATTGGTATGAAAGATATTCCATTTCTAACATAAATGCATGTTCTGGAGTTTTTTAGATTTCTGGCATAAGTCAGCTTACCTCCAGTACCACCGAGGCCCAATACACCCCCTTTGTATAAATAGGTTCTTGTATCAGGGCCACGTCCACCTCCTGTCTCCCCAGGCGACGGCTCAGGGCAGCAGTGGCCCCTTTACTGTGCTGCAGGTTTATCTGCAGCACTTCCAGTCCCCATCTTGCTGCCATTATTGCCTTTAAGGTCATTGATTACCCTGACGCAGACCTGCGAGAACTCTAAAAACAGTTTCAGGCTTTGCTCTCGCAATGCCTTTGGGGACTTCTCTCCGACCTCCACCACCAGGGTTTGTCCTTCCGGAACGACCTTCTGGTTAATTACCCTCCAATCCTCTGTCGAGACTTTTGGGTTCTGGACCCTTATTTTCTCGAACAGAGTCTTTGGAGAGACATCCTTAAGGATCTTTGGTACCCATATTGATACCTTTGCCGTCTTCAGGAGTTCGGCTGCTGTCTTGACCAGCAGCTTTGCATCCTCCCACAGGGATATCGTGGGCACCTTGTACTTAAGCCATTCTGCTGAGTGCTCCCCTTCGCAGACAAAAATGAGGGCATTGAGATCTAGATAGACCCTCCTGAATTTGGGTCCTGGACCAACGTCCCCCCCCCCCCCCAATCTCTTCAAAGAGGGCCATCTGCACGAGCTGCTCCTGCTGCGAGATGATGCTTACCAGTGGGTATCCTTCTTGAACAACCGCTACTCTGAAGACCGAGACTGCAGTACTATATGTCTGTTTCCCTATTTCCTGCCTCAGCCTTTTAGGATCACGCTTGTCCAAAGACGAGGGAGTCTTAGATTCCTCCGTAACCCTCTTGCCACCTGTCTTTGACGTCGAGGGGGTCTTTGTATCCCCTTCGACCTGAGGCAGTTTCTTTTTGAGGGTCTTGGGCTCAAGCCCTTTTGATTCCCTCCACTTATGTTTAGGAAGCCATTCTTTCCCTTCCTTTTGCTCCTGTTCCTTGAAAAGTTTCCTCCTCTGAGCCCCAGACAAGGCCTTAATTCTAATCTGGTCTGATACAGTTCCCATTTCTTGTTCAGGTCTAGACCCTGACTGAGAAGTAGGAGTGCACTCCATCGGTCCTGATCCCGATGTCTGAGTATCTGAGGTCTCAGATTGCCCCTTGGAGTCTTTTAAAATAAGTTTTTTTTTTTCGTGTTCATCTTAGTCCCACGAGATTTGGGGATTTATATGGTCCACACCACGATAAGGCAACTTACTCAGGGAGGTCGCCCGGTATCCCTGAGGCTCCGTTCGAGACACATCCACCCATGTACCACGCACCCCTCAGCACGGGTCGCACCACACCTTGGGTTGGGGGGCAGTTTAACGTCGTGCCCGGGACGACCTCTAGCATGCTTTGTGCTGAGTAACGTTTATTAAAGTTACGTCTTGTTGCGGTTTATATAATTAATATGACAAAATTTATGTTGCTTAGATGTCAAAAACAGTTCCTTTATATGTAGGCTAGCGTGGAGAAATTGATCAGATGATCCGCTAGAAGAGCGAATCTTGGAAGCGGTAAGCCAGATAAAAGTGGGCCACTGTACGAAATAAAAGCTTCATTCTGGTACGAGGTACCCAGATAAGAGTTTACTGTTATAAAAAAAAGCTTTATTTTAGCAGTAAAATTAGCAAAAGGTTCGTGTGAACTACAGAGTACTTCCTGCTGCAAAACCTTGTTCCCTGGCCCAAACTGAGAATTGACTTGCTTCAAATTACTCTAATAACAAGAAGTTAACGATACAGTGGCTAATATACATAGCACCTCACACGAAATTACACACAGGCATTAACAAACAAGCCACCACAATTTCAGTTATTTCATAAAGGTGGCTAAGAAAAACATTTATGGTGCAACGGAACTTAAACATAAAAAGTTGCATCTGAGCTTGTTCTCAGCACTGGTGAAAAACAATATTAAAAAAAGGGGGAAGGTGCTCGAAAACTACAATTCATAGGCAAGTCAAAATTTTACTGAACTTAACTTGTTTATTCAGGTCGAACGCAAGCAAAATGGGGAACCAATTTTGTTAATACAATAAAAATGCATCCCATTTACATCATCTAATACTGACGATGTCGAGCATTGAATTTAACATAAATTACACCGAACGTAACGCTACTGGGGGGGGGGGGGAGGATTTACAAACAACACTCACTTGCTCACACACACGCAATGAAACAGCGAAACTCACCACAATCAGCGTGCTGAAATGAGGCAGAAACAGGCGCCGCTACTGTAGGCGAAATTCAGCAAACCCGGAAGTATCGCACAACACAATATACAATAACACTGCGAAGATGGCTCTGGTCTGCGTGCCTGATTTGAGATGTTGCGTGAGTATAGCAAAGTTAAGTTGCATTTAGATTAGACCGCGAGCAAACACGTTAACGACGACACACGGGCGGTTACATGATCGCACTCCACTGAAGGTGAAGTGGTTAAAAATCGGATCCATTACACAGAATCACGGCGGACTCTTAAGTTGCAATCAGAGAGTGAACTATCTACGCACTGGTTTTATGAGAATTGGCGTGAATTCAGATGACTAGCTGCTAACCCCTGAAGTCGGAGTTCAGACCCACGTGGTTCCGAAAACCGATAAAAATGTATGAATTCAATTTCCGAAAAATAAAGAACAAAAACAACGGCATGCAACCCCAAGAAATGTTTAGAATTACATAAAGAAGCGAATGAAATGCAGCTACACGCGATAGGGTAACTCAAAAAGAGTTCTTTTATATGTAGGCTTATGTGAAGAAATACGAAAGGAAGTAAGAAGTTTTATGCAAATAAAAACATTTTGCTGACTAGTCGCTTCCTTCAGAATCATAAGTGTGACACTTCAAGCACTTTATACAGTGATGCGACTGATGACAGAGGAATATTTTCATAACCGACATAGAAATCAAATACAAGTGGATCAGCTGCGTGTTTCACCCGTTTGTTTGGAGTGCATACTTACAGTTGTAAACGGCTACATAGCAAAATACTATTATGTTTATAACAGGGTCTATTAATAAGTCCTTATGAAGTTAATTCCATATAAAGTGCATACCAGGATTTCACAGACTGTATCACAAAATAAATATTGCTGCAATGCAAGATACTGAAGTATTTTTGTACTGCTCTTGTTCTGTCTACCCAAATCGGATGGCCTCTTTAAGGTGCGTTTTCTTTCTTCGTAATCGCAACTTCTGTTATGTTAGATATAAGTATAAACAACAGTAAAATTAATAACTTCTTAATTACATACCTATCAGTCTGTTTCTTGTAACAAAATCGCTTGGCCTATCGCTAATGAGCTGACCATTGTGTGTCATATTTAACAAAAAGCATCCTGTGTTAGAAAGTTCTGACAACGTTCCACTTTGAAAGGGATGAAAATGTAATGCATTCTTAAAATTTCGTTCGCAAATTGTGCTAACCCAACTTCAATAACAAAAGTTTCTCGCATAACAAAATTTTTCTAACATCGTCGGAAGAATAAATTTTCGTTAAAAGTCCATATTTAGGCTTAATAATAATCTGCTGCACAACAAACTAATATGTAAACATAGTACATATCTTCCTGAATACGTAGATGCCTACTCCATATTTGTGTACTGAATAATTTGCATGATTGGAGTAGTTTAAAGAAATACACGATTGAACAGCTGATCTGTGGTGAGCATGACACGCGGAGATCCTACTCCAGAAGAAAGATGTCACAGACCACTGTTCATCTATTAGAAAATTTTTAATAGTAAGGTGTGATTCTAAACATGGTTTCGTCCGGCGCCAAGGATTAGAGGTCAAAGGTGTCCCTTCGTAGTCCTTGTCTAACGAATCTGCAGTGTCACTGCCACTGCAATCGATATCTTTCTTTTCTTCTTGTAGCAGATCGTCTTCACTCTCGTATAAGGCATTCGTTATCCACCTATTCTTAAAGCCATTGGATATACGTCTTCGTAAAAATGGGTCGGGCCGGCCGCAATGGCCGAGCGGTCTGGGGAGCGCAAGTCACAGCCTGCACGGCCGCTACGGTCGGGTGTTCGAATCCCCCCTCGGGCATGGATGTTTGTGTCGTCTTTAGTATAAGATAGTCCATAAGTAGTTTGTAAGTTTAGGGACTGATGACCCCGCAGTTAAGTCCCTTAAGCTTAACAAACATTTGAACGTTTGATTTGAAAATGGGTCGATCACGCATTTAGAGGTACTGAAGACACATGAACTTCTCTGCTGGGGTAAGGATTGACCACATTTGACTTAACAGATTGTTGTACAGTTGCTCGAGATGATCTTTAATTGGCATATTCACTCCTATATCGATCACTCGTTGTGAAGAAGACATGCATCCTGGAATAACGACACGATCGGTGTTTGATTTCAGGAATTCTGCCTTCACGGCTTATGTCAGATGCCCCTTGAAAGCACCGAGAATCAACATCCGATGAATCTTTAGAGCATCACCTGGCCTTTTGCTCCATACTGTACGAAACCATGTATAACCAACTCACTGGTGAATCATCTTTTTCCGTCGCAACGAAACTTGAAACCAAGTGGTAGCTCTCCCTACTGCCTAACTTTACAACTGAGAATGACGTAGGGTAGTATCGTTGTTCCTTCGGCCGAGACACACAACGTCACTGTTACTTGCCATTCTGCTGCTCGGGAATGGCGGCGCAGTCTAAGTTGCCAAATGACACATTACGCGGCCGTTCCCGTCGGAGGTTTGAGTCCTCCCTCGGGTAGGGTGCGTGTGCTGCTCTTACTTGAAGTTAGCTTAAATATTTCGTAAGTTTAGGGGCGGATCACCTTAGCAATTTGGTTCCTTAGGTTTACAAACATTTGATCATTTTGACTCGCGATTTCTCATTGCCCATAGTGCCAAGAAATACACTTTCGGCGCCTTTGTTTCCAACATTTGTACCTTCTGCACCTTTAAGTGAACAACAGTCTCGTCAGTTTTAACATTTTACTCTAAGAGGTTAGCATGTTCATTCCCATACTGTAACGTGATGGTAATACTAGACTATTTTCTCCACGTACGAAATTATATGATTGAGGAAGAGATGTTCGACGTCGCAGCGCAAATCCATTGCGTGTAAGCATCTATATATACTCTCAGAGCTGGCTTTCAAATGGACACAGCGCTCCTGTGCCAACGCCCATTCTTTGTTTCTTATGACATTACATTTAATGCCATTCTTTCTTTTCGTTGTCCGTTCCAATATTTGTGAAACGTTCACTTTGTGGGAAACTGAAAAATCTCCTAATGATTTGCGTAATATTAATATTTCATTTGTCCTGACGCCATCTCAGAACATTGGCTTCTACGGTTCCACACTCATTCTAAGGCACACAACTTTCTTGTCGTTTCTGCATGGTGAGCAGCCATGGTTTTCAGCCCTGCTTTGCAGTGACGCCTGCAGAAAGGGACTATTGGGTAGGAGGGGCGGAGGTGGGAGAATCATTATGGGAGATTGTGGACCGGGCATCCAAATGTACGGAGGACACCACCTTCACTCTGCTAAGAATATCAACTGTCTGAAATGGATCATACAAAATACAGTCATAATTATAAGGTAAAATACGACCAAACTATGAAGCAAATTTCTTTGGTGGTTACAACCACGGTCTCAAAAAATTAGCACAAATCAATATGTATTCATCAAATTTTAAGGAACCTGGAATGTAATGCATGAGGTTCACTGATAATATTTTCTCGTTTAATATAAGTGTTCTATAATTTCAGGTAATTATATAATACCGAGTCTCAATCTAGCAGAAAACTTAAGTTACTTCGTAGATCAGAGGTAGTCAACTGGGCACCGATTTTCCCAAGCCCTGTGCAAGCAGACACGAGGCCAACAAGGAAGACAGGACCGGCGCGCACGTCATGTCACGTAAGCAAGGTTGTCCTGAGCAGGCGCAATCGCTATCTGATTGGCCGGCCGCTGGGACGCAGCCCACTGCCTCATGGTGGCCAGTCACTCAGCTTGCGATCGCGCCGGCTCAGGACTACCTTGCTGACGTGACATGACGTACGCACAGCGACCTGTCTTTCTCGATGGCCTCGAGCAGGCAGGCGTGACGTCACTGCAGGTAGCTCATCAGCAAGCATACGCCACAGTGTAGCTAGAGAAAGTGATAAATGCTTTCTTATGCACTCATGTTCTAAAAATTAAAAAAAAAAAAAAACCAGAACACTCTGAAAGACTAGCGATAGAAAGTTCATATGCACAGTACATGTATTCTTATGTGCAGAAACAATCCTAACATCTGATTTGCGTTCCGCCTGATATGCGTGTATCTCAAACAACATACCTGTCATGTGGGTCCTCTAATGCATTCGCGGTATAGTCTGTCGAATATTGAAAATGGATCCATTAGAGAAAACTAATTTATGGCAATAATTCCAGATGTAAATTAACACCACAATATTGCAAATAAAAGTTCTTAACTTTTGTAAACTCTATTACAATGATTGATGTAGCGAAAGTATTACCACACTCATTGGAGTCTGATATAAAAAAAAAAAAAAATAATAATAATAATTAAAAAAAAAACCTCTGTCACATAAAACATTCAGTAATCCTTAGAAAACATTTAACATTGTTATGAGCCACATATTTTGCGACAGTATCTCAATTCCTAAAGTTCTATAGCAAATTCCAAATACTTTTGCTTTTTCAGTCGTATGCTCCGAACTGCGAAATTTTGTTCCAGCGCAAAGCGATTTTTTGTATTACCCGTTTGATGTACTAACCAGATAATAAAAACTCGATTCACAGCAGCAAACGCTGTAGGAAAAGTTTAAAATTAACTGTGTAAAAAGTAAAGCAGTCAACAATCCGAAGATTGGTTTGAACACCACAGTGCTTTACTAGGCATGGTCCTGTTTGGAGGTGGTATGCCGTTGCCTTCCTCCGCCCTTTGAACTGACTTACCCAGCCAGTTATAGGGGGACCTACAGTTTAACGTGGGTTCCGAACCACGGTGCTACTCGGTATTTTTCACATGAGCAACACTGCCAGAGGTGAAAGAAGTGGAAAGTGACAGATAAAAATCCTAGGACCTGGCGGGGATCGAACCCGCGACCTTTGGATTTGTAGTCTGGCACTCTACCATTGTGCAACCGAGGCGCCACTAACAATTTCTTTGTACTCATGACTCAGCAAACATTTACACACATTTTTTAACTTAGAATGACATGACGAATTATTTTGCTCCGGTTCTGGAGTCAAACTCATCACCTGCAGCCGTTACTAACCGAAAAAAGCATTCGTGTCTTATCGATACTCGATTATGACCAAAATCGTCGTAGCTGACCAGCCTTGGAGATGTGTGAAATATCGGTGTTTTCAAAAAATGTTCAAATGTTTGTAATTCTATGGGACCAAACTACGATGCTCATCAGTCCATAGTCTTACAAACTACTTAAACTAAGTTAAACTAAGCCAAGGACAACACACACATCCATGCCCGAAGGAGGATTCGAACCTCCGACGTGGCGCTCCAGACCGCTCGGATACTCCCGCGTGCCTCGGCGTTTTCACAAGTATTAGTTCCCAGAACTGATTTTCTTTTCTTTACTGAACCAGGAACGCAATATACGCACTTATGTATTTATTAATAAGTAACAAAGTGCCCTAACGTAATGATCTTCCAATGTTCAAATGTTTGTAAAGCTTATGGGACTTAACTACGGGGTCATCAGTTCCTAAACTTACAAACTACTTATGAACTACCTTTTTCTAAAGACAGCACAAACATCCATGCCCGAAGGGGGATTCGAACCCCCGAATACAGTATTTGTTATAAAACACAGTTTGTTATCACACGTGTATACGATTGCTGAATTATCACAGCCCTACTACCGTGCATAGTTTGTCACTTTTCAAGCAGAGACTATGTTCTGAAGTCACAGTCCCGTAAATTTTCTAAGTCCACACATGTATATCTCTTCAAATCACAAGTTCGTAACGCGGCTTCAGGCCGCCCAGCGTCACAACCTTTCACCACTACGTCCAATTTACGAGTCCCTTCTCAAGCGTTCGAAAGGGTGCTCTCTCTGCTCCCAAAATTGTATCCTTCCGCGCATTCTAACGCCTCATCTTTAAAATATAATTCCCCTTCCAAAGTATTATACATTTGAATATCACAGAATTAAATGCTTTGACCACCTCCCTACAAATATTGTTTACATTTTACAAACAAATATATATTTCACAATACTAAAAAACGGTTGAGACTGAATCTCTTTGCTCAGATAGCCATTAAGCGTGGCGTCTCACTGTTCAAATATACTGCCGCCGTCGAACTATAATTACACAATTAATATTTAATTTATTATGGCTTTTTATGCTAATATATTGAGTTCTTGTCCACAAATACATATAATTGTTTATATATAAATTATCTGCTGCATATCTACTATTTACAGTCGGCCATGAAATATTTAAGTGACAGTCTTCAACATAAAAATGAACGTTACTAAGAATATTAAATATAATTAAATACATATATAAATGTAATGCGCTTCGCTGGGTACATGTTTTGTGTTTCTGTGGTGGAATCCATGTTCTGACACAAGAATATTATTACCTCAACGAAAAGCAGAATAAGAGAGTAAAACAAAGTTTATTGGAATAATACGGAAATAACGTGGTACTTCTTTTAAGATAGGTAGTGTGGTTCAATACTGCCCATTTGCTTCTTAATCTGTTACTGATAAACAATACGTATCAATAATTGTAAATATAAGTATTATGATTATTATAGTACTGAAATTTGTCAGCGTTTTATCTGTACGTGATATTTAAATTGCAATTACGGCGTTTGATTCTCCCAAGTCTCCTGAATCCATTCATATAATTATATTTGCCATATGATCATTGCCTAATTTTATAAGGATTTTTAGAATAATGTGTGTGGCTATGTTGTATTTCAGTTGCATTCAGGGTTAGTCGCCCTCGCTCATTCAAGAGCGTTGCTTCCGGTTTCCGACTACATTAAGAATAACCTGAGTACCTGCTGCATCCCATTCACTAGGTACAAACTGGTAGCCGGCCGCCACGGGAACCCAACACCTTGCCAAAACCCGCATTTCAGATGGAAATAACCAGCTTCACTTCGTATGTGTAATATCACAATATGTTTTTATCAGTCCTTCGAAATACGTTTCTTAGATGTAACATGCTCTTTCCATCATCAATCTAAGATGTACGTTTCCTTTAATTGTGATTTCCGTTTAGTAAAACAGATTCACATCATTAATTTGGCACAGAATGGATTACTAAACCACCGTGAATGTTAATCTCCGTGGAACATGAAACTGCCGCCGCGGAGTGGCCGAGTGCATTGAGGCGCTATGCTACGAACGGTCGCGCGCAGCGCAGCAGTGCGCCTCAGTGCGCACGGCTATTCTGCCGTGGCGTACTAGACTGTGCACCTTGTATGTCAACAGGCATAACACTTATATGTAAGTATGGATTTTGCTTTATACAGCATGGAAGCTATCTCACGGGCTAAATAAATAACTAAAGAAAAAGAATGATGTGTAAGTATCTGACTAGAAAACATGGCCGAGCGCAATGAGGCGCTATGCTATGAATGGCCGCATGCAGCGCAGAAGTGCGCCTTAGTGCGCACGACTATTCTGCCGCAGCGTCCTAGACTGTGCACCTTGTATGTCAACAGGCATAACACTTATAAGTAAGTATGGATTTTGCTTTATACAGCCTGGAAGCTATCTCGGGGGCTAAATAAATAACTAAAGAAAAAGAAGGATGTGTAAGTAAGTATCTGACTAGAAAATATGGTCGAGCACATTGAGGCGCTATGCTACGATCGGCTGCGCAAACCGCAGCAGTGCGCCTCAGTGCGCACGGCTATTCTGCCGCAGCGTACTAGACTGTGCACCTTGTATGTCAACAGGCATAACACTTATATGTAAGTATGGATTTTGCTTTATACAGCATGGAAGCTATCTCACTGGATAAATAAATAACTAAAGAAAAATAAGGATGTGTAAGTATCTGACTAGAAAAAATTGCACCTATCTTTATTGATAAAGCATGAAGAGTCGAATGACTATACCACCAAGCGGTTAGAGTACCCGCAAGAGGTAAGTTATTTAGGATGTGTGCATATGAAGCTGAACGCAATTCAGGTCGTACGTTCTGTAGAAACTTCAATATTTGAACCAAGTCGGCTCACGGGTTTAGAGTCAACATCTGTATCATTCAGGATGCGTTGCACACCTATACGCCAACCATACCGTGAAATCATAGAGCTTGATAGATGGCGCAATGAGAGAATGCGGTACATCCATCCAATAACTGCTGCTCGTGTGGGTCAAAGAGTTTCTTCAGGGAAACAGTTGTGTGGATAATAGTTTACGAAAGTCCATAGCACGCGATAAGATGATTCTGCTCGCACCACCCAACTCCCTCCCTCCTCTTCCTCCGACAAGATCGATACCTCCTGAATGCCAATGCAGGACAGATCTACGTCATCCTCGGCTCTGGCGCATCAGTAGAAGAGTGGAAAACATGGTACACTATGAGGGGTGATAGTACATGGCCGTTTACTACGGCAAGGGTTACGAGAGCACCGTCCACTTCTCAGCCTACCTTTGCCGGCCGTGGTGGCCGAGGGGACTGAGGCGCTTCAGTCACGGTCTGCACGACCACTACGGTCGGGGGTTCGAATCCCCCCTCGGGCATGGATATTTGTGCCGTCCTTAGTTGTAGGTAGTTCATAAGTAGTTTGTAAGTTTAGGGACTGATGACCCCGTAGTTAAGTCCCTTAAGCTTAACAAAGATTTGAACATTTGAATCAGCCTACCTTTGACTAATGTGCAGAGACATACTAGACGGCAATTGTGCCCGGAACGACGTTACTGGGGGGGGGGGGGGGGGCAGGAATACCACCAGACAGTGTTTTCTGGCAAATCCAGGTTCTGTTTGTTTGAAAACGATAACCGTATTTATGTCCCTCGAGCACAGGGGGAACGGCATCACAGCGACCCGTAGCCACTCCATTTCTGCACATCCCAGACGCTATTTTTCAGGAAGACAATACACGGCAACACGCTGCTGCACGAACACGTGCCTACTTGGTGTCATAGGATGTCAGCCTTTTGTCTTGTCTCGCCAGATCACCTGACTTATCAAAAATGTTCAAGTGTTTGTTAAGCTTAAGGAACTTAACTGCGTGGTCATCAGTCCCTAAACTTACAAACTACTTATGAACTAGCTTATTCTAGACGACACAAACATCCATGCCCGAGGGGGGATTCGAACCTCCGACCGTAGCGGCCGAGCAGATTGTGACTGGCGCGCCGCAGACCGTTAGGCCACTGCGGCCGGCCCTGAGTTGTGGCCAGTGTAAATTATGTGCGTTATGGTGAAACGACAGTTTGAGCGCTGTGACCGAACCCCAACAATCACAGATGAACTTGGAAACCATCTGGATGCAACATGGATGGATACACCAAATGAAGCCATTAGCACCTGATTTGCGTCGATAACGGACCCTGTACCTACTAGTCAATAGGGCACATACCGAACCGAGGTGACTGTAATGCTAACCATTTCTTCAGGAAACAATAATGAAAATACTCGTAGTTGCGTGCAGTCGAGAAATGCACTTAAGAAGCTGGGTGTCTTTTGTGATTGCCGCGGTGGAGTAGCAGAGCGGTCTAAGGCGCCTCGCTGGGGAGCGCGTGGTTGCTCGCCGTCGGCGGTTCGAGTCCTCCCTGGGGCATGGGTATGTGTGTGTGTGTGTGTGTGTGTGTGTGTTGTCCTTAGGTTAGTTTACCTTAGACCTTAGTTTAAGTAGTTTGTAAGCTACGGACTGATGGCCACGCAGTTTGGTCCGATAGATGTACAAACATTTGAACTTTTTTTTTCAGTTTTGATTGATTTTCCGATACCCAAATCCATAAGGGGATAAGTTGATCATATAAATGTATAGGGAGAAAAAGGCACATTATACATTATGTACAGTGGAGAAAATGAATCCCATGGACGTCAAGAACAAAAATTAATGACGCCATTCGCCATTTCGAATTTATCCTTAACAAAACTGTTACATCGACGATCTACGATTTCTAGCAACACCTCTGCGAACGCACATGGTTGTGGCATCAATCGAATACGGTGTCATGAAGCTATCAAAATCTGGGGGAATTGACTTCAAATCATCTAATCTTTTCGCAATGCAAAATGTCGATAGATTGAACGAATGATTCAACTAGGAAGGAGGTTCGAGTCCTACCTCGGACATGGGAGTGTTTTCCTTAGCGTAAGTTAAAGTAGTTTGTAAATCTACGTACCAATGACCTTAGCTGTTTCATCTTTTCGGATTACAAACATCTGAACATTTGGTAATGTTAACCTCGTATTTAGTCAAATTTTGAAAATGCATGAAAGGTGCAGTTCTCGAATGGTTTCTCCATATCACTAATTTAATTTGAAAAGCACGTATTTTAAAATAGAGAGACGCAATTAACTGACATTTTCCTGGACGATCTGTCACTGCAATATGTTAGGTTACGCAGCCCCGACCTATGACATTTGTGCCGTGATGACGAGCAGTGCGGGGCAAACTGCACGGTGCGAGCATGCCGGTCGTATATACTTAATAAGTTATGTTCCTCTTATATTTCAAATCTACACGACATGCATTTTGTAGATTTAACTGGGGTATTTTTGCCTCAGGTTCTGGAAGGTGTTGTACTCAAACAACACGGATTTATCAAAATATGCTCTGAAATTAGCATCAAACCAAAACATGGTAAATTGGAATTAAGGACAGACGCCGCAGTTCTTAACTGTCTTTCGGATTTTCTGCAAATTCTTCATTTAGATCATGGACTTAGACAGCATGCGCACAAATATCAACCTGCGGAATTCCTGACTGGAAGGAGGAAGGGAAAGGGAATTCTTACAAAACCAGAGCTTATCCTCGCTGATTATCGATTGAAGCGCAAGGGACGCATCGCTAGTGAACTGCAGCATATCATAAAAACAGTGGAAAATTATTGGCGAGAAGTGCCTGGTGCAGTCAACGATCCGATGATAGGTTTTGAACACTAAAATGTTTTATTACGCATGGCACTGTTTGAAGGTGGTATGCCGTTGCCAACCTCCGACCTTCGAACTGACTTAGCCAGACAGTTATAGGGAGGCCTACAGTTTAATGTGGATTCAGAACCACGATGCATCTCGACATTTTTCACATGAGCAGGCTTGCCAAAGGTGAAAGAAAGGTAGATATAATTAAACATATGGGCAACAAAATAAATCGCTTCTCGTGTTGATGATTTTAGAACGCCAAATAATAATAACTACTGAGGTATCATTGTACTATTTGATTATTTTGACCCAAATTTGGAACAATGCAGCCAATATCATGGATCTCTAAAGGTAGTGGTCAATGGTTACCTTTGTCGAAGACTATTTACGAAAAATTGTTCGACCTCTTGGAAACAAGGTATTGTGAAAAATAATGGGTGAAATTCCAACAACAAAGTACTATGCAGTAGTTGTAGATCCAACAGTAGACACTGCAGATGCAGATGAGCTATATGATTAACTACGGCATTCATTTGAGGTAAGTGTTTACTAAAGAATTATTGTTTTGTTCCCTTACACAGTAGTACAGGAGAAAGTTTTTGTAATGTTATTTGTATCGCTTGGGGGAAACTAATATCAGGAAAGGATAGTGACATTCACAATTCCATCACAGTACCGGTAACACGAGTAGGAAATATTCACTTTTAAGTGCAAACATACAGAAATCGAATTCATTAGCATGTAATGAGCCCTTAGTTGCGCGCTTACTAAAAATCGAGTCCAAAACAGTGCAGATAAATCATGAGAATCTGCTGATTTTTTTTTCAAGTTTTCTAATGACAGGTCGACTGTTTTGTAGCTTCTACCCCTGATCGGCACATACTTCTGAAGAATGCATTTCGTATGGCAGTTAACGCATTTGCAGATGAACTACAAGCAGAGCATAGAAGCGATAATGAAACTATTCGATCGTTTAAGAAATTTTGACAAATAATATACTGGAGGAAGAAACCCAACAAATTTTCACAGAAACGTCAAAACTTTAGAAAGGATGCAGAGGTGATGCCGATGAAGAAAGTTTTGGATAAGAAATTATTCAATTTGATGTTTGAAGTGTTCCCTCGATGAAAAAGCTGCTAACATATCAACAGTCGAATTGCATCAGTTAATGACATATCCATAGGGTAAGGTGGTACAATTGCGATCATTTCGGACACTTGTTATTGTAACTAGAAATATATTGAGAAAAGAAATAATTTTAACTATGGCATTTGTTCTTGGATTTTTATTGAATATGTAACACAAATATTATACAATTACAAAAGTTGGTATAAACACAAAAATAGGTTACAGAATTGAGAAGAATCGATCGAAAATGTACCACACTAGGTACAATTGTGATCACTTCCTGGTACAATTTCGATCACTTGCATCTTCCACATATAAAGCACTTTTCCCCTCGGGCACCAACTTCGTGGTATCAAACATTGCATTTTTGGCAGCGAATCCAGTCACCCTTAGCCAATGATTCTGCACTATAATAATTCAATAAACAAAATTCACAGTTATTTTCGTTGTTTGCTAGTGAATTGAAGCTTGGTAAATTTCTTTCATCATTACTTACAGACGTACATTTCCGTTTATTGTTCTTGTTGCATTTTTTCATTGTTTTCCTTGTGCCCTGTTGAACAAGTTTCCTCTTGCTGCGGAGGTTATCCAGGTTTTCATCTGAAGTGAGTTTAGCTGATGTCTGAGTTTTCCTCTTCCGAGACGATAATTTTTTCTCTGGACTTGGCAAAATGTCCCTGACAATCGTGCTGAGAAATTGTACTGGACCCTGGCGTTACGGATTTGCCGTTTTCTTCAGTTACATCTTTTGACGATGAGGGTTCTTCTCCCATAATGCTCTTGGTAGCTTGACTGGTGGAGACTGAAGGAGCAGGAGCCTCGAATAACGTTGAAGGTGCAATTTTCTCCTCGGGAACAATGTCTTTGCAAAAGGGCATTATTCCTGTACATTGGAACCCTTTGACTGCGCACCCAATGGTCGCAGCTTTACCCCAGGCAGCACAGAAAATAGTACAGAATCGTTGTTTTGTAATGTTTTCATTGGGATTGCGATGAATGCAGTTAGTTGCATTTCTGTGATATTGAACCTTTAGGTACTTGAAGAAAGTTCTATCTACTGGTTGCAGTACATGTGTACTGTGCCGAGGCAATCCCAAAAGTTCTATCCCATTTTCCCGACAATATTCTACAGCATCTAAGCTGGTGTGGCTGCCATGGTTGTCAACAATAAGAACTGTAATAGGGATACCCATTGTTTTATATTTGTTGAAGTGTCGCAGCTGGACTCCATTTATTGCAGATTTTCTTTTCTGCTCGTTTTCGTGGTATCTACAAAATAAGAGGTGGCTTTAAAAATCGCGTAGGAAAATATTTGAATATACAGAATTTATTTCCAATAATTGTGTATAATGTGTCTATGGTAACCAATCGTGACGGACTAAACTGAAAAACTGCATTGATCTAAATTGTACTAGGGTATCGAAATTGTACCATTTTTCTGATCGAAAATGTACTACTGGCGTGAGTGAATTCACGAGTAAATAGTAGTGAATTCTGCCAAGAAATGGCAGCAAATGTCACTGAGGCTTTCTCTGTAGGTGCCTCAGAGCACGCCCGAATGGAAAACAAGTTTCTAACCTCACTAATATAGAATTTGCAAGCGCGTGGAAACTAGAAAATTTATAAGAGCGCGTTAGACTAAGTAGCTTCATTGACCTCTTAACAGGAAAAAATTTATATCTCCGTAGTACAAAGTGGTATATTCTTGGAAAAGACAGGAGGAGCTGTAGAAACCTGCTACGCTACAACGCCACACAAAGGCAAGTGCTACCAAAACTACGAGACTGACAAATGGCGCGAAACCTTATGTTGATCGGAATTGTACCTATATCGAATTTGTACCACCTTACCCTACAGACTGAAACATAAGGTGAACATTTGTACCAAGGCCAGAATTCCAGTGAGTACAAATTTTCACACGAATCTTCAGCCTACAAACTTACATAATTGATGTTTGTTGTGAATTATTTCGATTGATTGTTCTTAATTAGTGTTTTAGAAAGGATCTTGATGATGTTTTTCCAAATATAATGATTGCTTACTACATTTTCCTCTCAATACAAATCGCAAATTGTGAAGCTGAAAGAGGGTTCTCCTAAACAGTCTCTGACAAAAATTATGCCAGGATCGCAGTATTTGCTATTTATTTAGGCAACACGTCCGGTTTCGATACTCAGAGGCATCATTTCTGGTATCTGGGGAAAACGTACAAATTATTTAGTTACATACAACGATTACAAGGGAATTAACAAATTTTGTAGTCACATGAATATGCAATATTAATTTCAAATTTCAAATCCGGGCAAATAACTGCTACATTTGATAGTTATCTGGTTATTGAAGCATTCCACATACTATTTAAAAATTGTGTTGCTGGAATGTCAAACATGAAACCATATAAAATATATATACAAAGAACCACCATAGTGCTTCAGATTTTTTTAAATTGTTGGATGAAGTGTTTTTACGTATTTCTCGAAATGAAAAACGTTGTCCTATGTTTCATGATTTCCGACTAAAAAATGTATTTTGCTAAACGACTGTTTCACATTTCAGGCAAGACTGAGAAGCGTATTACGCTAATTAACCCTTTCCAGCGCAATGATGCTACATGGCATCGTCATCTGTATCTGCCACTCTCAGCCCAACCATTTAATCTATGATTATAAAGAACACTGCAGGACTTTCCAAAATTCATTGCGGCTAGCTTGGCTACCATTACTTTGAGAAAATAGAGGAGCATTAGCCTACAACGCACTGCAAAATATGTATTGCTGCTTAATGTCTATATTGGAGTAGAAACAGCAAGACTTTCAAGATATTACTTCAAGGTAAAGGAAACAAAATAATTTTAAAATTTCACTAATAAGTTATATTAAAATGTCTAAATTAGCAGTAAACAGTTTGAACAAGATGTCGGGTACAATAAAAGAAACATATCCTGCCGAATTCTTCGAAAGCTAAAAAAAAATCTCATACATTAAAAAAAGTAGGCATTATTCCAACCATTATGAATAGAAATATGCAGAGTAATTCTTCTGTTCACAAATTAATAAAATTTGGGCTGGAAAGGGTTACGAAAGGTCTCACCGTGTAGACAATTTGTAAAAGAAGTAGAATATTTTTTCGATTTTTTCAGAATTACTTTTTGTAAAAAGTTGTGTTACCTCTCTATTGGTTCATGAAAACAGTTTTCAGACTTTGCGCCTATTCATCATTAACACACTGTATTATAAAACAATCTGTGATCTATCCAAAGAACTCCGTAATGTTAACATTCAGTATATTTGAATTAGGCGTACGGTTTTGTATTACTGAACCCCTAGGTATTTTATGGTGCAAGTCCTACCTACTGAGCAAGACTTCCCAACCCCCTAGGGGTCGCGACTCACAGGTTGCAAACACTGCTGTAGAGATACGTGTGAATACCGCTACGTGTACATGTTCTCATCATTTCATGATGAATAAGACAGAACTTACTCAGTGATGAGGATATTTGAAGGTCTAAGTTCAAATGTTTGTTAAGGTTATGTTACATAACTGTGAGGTCATCAGTCCCTAAATTTACAAACTACTTATGAACTAACTCATACTAAACACAAAACAAACATCCATGAAAGAGGGAGGATTCTAACCTCCAACGCGGGAGGCAGCGGGATCCGTAACGTGGCGCTCCAAACCGCTCGGCTACTCCCGCGCGGCAAGGTATAAGTGATTAGTCTCTACCACCAGAATCACACTAATTCTCTAAATACAACTATATACAGTTATTCTAGTGTTTGTCGTGGACTCCAGTAAGGACACTGGTTTGATGCAGATCTCCAACCTACTCTATCCTGAGCAAGCCTCTTCATCTCCTCATAAGAACGACAAGACTCATCCATTTGAATCTGCTTACTGTATTCATCTCTTGGTGTCCCTCTGCGACTTTACCCCCACACACTTCCCTCCAGTGCTAAATTCATGATTCCTTGATGTCTAAGAATGTGTCCCAACAATCGATCCCTTCTTTCAGTCAAGGTATGCCAGAAATTCCTTTTCTCCCCAATTCTGTTCAGTACCTCCTCATTAATTATGCAATCACCCACCTAATCTTCAGAACTGTTCTGTAACACCACATTTCAAAAGCCCCTATCCTCTTCCTGTCCGCTTTGTTTATCGTCCATGTTTCACTCCCATACAAGGCGACACTCCACACAAATGCCTTCAGAAAGGACTTCCTTATGCTTAAATTAATATTCGATGTTATCAAATTTCTTGCCATTGCCATTCTGCATTTTATATCCTCTGTACTGCGACCCTCACATGTTATTTTACTGACTAAGTAACAAAACGCATTTACCGCCTTTATTGATTCGTTACCTAATTTAATTCCCTCAAACACCCGGATTTTCTAAGACCTTTACCCTTGTTTTGCTCTTCTTAATGTTTATCTTATATGCTCCTTTCAACACACTATCGATTCCGTTCAATTGCTCCTCCAGGTCCTTTGCTTTCTCTGGCAGAATTACAATGTCATCAGCAAAACGTAAGGTTTTTATTTCTTCGCCCTGAACTTTAATTCCTTCTTAAAATTTCTCCTTGCTTTCCTTTATTGCTTGCTCAATGTACATATTGAATACCATTAGGGAAAGGCTACAACCCTGTCTTACACCCATCCCAGCCTCTGCATCCCTTTCATGCCCTTCAACTCTGATAACTGCTGTCTGGTTTTTGTACAAGTTCTAAATAAGCTTCCGAGCCCTATATTATACTCCTGCTGATTTCAGAATTTGAAAGAGTGTATTCAAATCAACATTGTCAAAAGATTTCTCCAAATCTACAAAAGCTAGAAATGTAGGTTTGCCTTTCTTTAATCTATCTTCTAAAATAAGCCGTAAAGTGAGGATTGCCTCCTGTGTTCCTACATTTGTACTGAATCCCAACTGGCCTTCCCCAGGCTTTTGCATCCTTCTGTAAATAATTCGTGTTAAAATTTTGCAACTATGACTTATTAAACTGATGGTTATGTAATTTTCACATCTGTCTGCACCTGCTTTCATTGGAATGGGCATTATTACATTGTTCTTAAAGTCTCATACATATTACGCTCCAGGTGAAATAGTTTTGTCATGCTTGGCTTTCCCACAGACTTCTGTAGTTGTGAGGGAATGTCGTCCACTCTAGTGGCCTTGTTTCGTCTTAGGTCTTTATCCTTCTGATCTGCATCACCTTACATTTTTCTACATTCCTCGCACCACCTAGAAATTTTGTCCAAGTCATCCTGTATGCTACTACAGCTAATTAATGGCAACAACCTCCCACACACCACAGCATCAAATGTTCAAATGTTTGTAGAGCTTATGGGACTTAACTACGGGGTCATCAATCCCTAAACTTACAAACTACGTATGAACTAGCTAATACTAAGGACGGCACAAATATCCATGAGCGAGGGGGGATTCGAACCCCGGACCGTAGTGGCCGTGCAGACCGTGACTGGAGCGCCGCAGAGCGCTCGACAACCGCGGCCGGCACCACAGCATCATCAGGCAACAGCCGCAAATTACAAGTTAGTCAGTCCATCAGATCATTTATATAGCTAGATAATAATAGTTTCCCTATCACACTCCTATGGGGCACTCCCGACGATACACTCGTCTCTGATGAACACTCGCCGTCGAGAACAACGTACTGCGTTCTATTAATTAGGAAGTCTTCCAGCCAGTCATAAATCTGTGAACCTATTCCATATGCTCGTATCTTCGTTAGCAGTCCGCAGTGTGGCACAGCGACAAATGCTTTTTTGAAACTGAAATAAATAAATAAAAACCCTCTATCTGCCTGTTGTCCTTCATCCATGGCTCGTAAGAATTCATGTGAAAAAAGGGCAAGCTGAGTTTCACATGAGCGATGTTTTCTAAACCCGTGCTGATTCACAGAAAGAAGCTTTTCCGTCTCAAGGAAATTTACTGTATTCGAACTGAGAATATACTCCAAAATTCTACAGGAAACCGACGTTAACGATATGCGAAACACCATACGGTGCGTGGCGAAAGGGTACCTTGTAACACTGCTAGTCATTTCTCTTCATGTTTCATTCCTCACAGAGCAAAAGAAGAACGACTTTATATACGCCTCTGTACGAAATTTAATTACGGTTATCTTTCCTTATGGGAAATTGAAGTGTGTGGCGTTAGAATCACTTGGCAGTCAGCTTCAAATTCGGGCCTTCTAAATTTCCATAATAGTATTCCTGCAAATGAAAGTCGTCTTGTCTGTAGGGATTCCCATTTGAATTCCTGAACCATCCTCGTAACACTTGCGAGCTGATCGCACCTACCAGTAGTAAGTCTAGCCGTGCTCCTTCGAGTAGCTTCTATGTCGTCCTTTAAACCTCTAACGTTGGTGATCCCCAAACACTTCAGCAATACGTAATAATGAGATGAACTAGTGATCTGTAGGTGGTCTGATTTACTGATGAACCACATCTTTCCAAAACATCTCCCAGTAAACCAATGTTGGCCATCTCCCTTCCTCATAATTGTCTTTAAATATTCGTTCAATTTCGTAACTCTCTAGAACTGAACGCCTAGATATTTAATCAGTGCTACTTTATCAAGCAACAGACTATTGATACTGTATTCGAACATTATGGTATTGTTTATTTTAATCATACGCATCACCTTATAGTTTTCTCATTTACAGCCAGCTGCTATTCATCACAGCAATTAGAAATTTTGTGTAAGTCATATTTTTACCCTACTACAATAATTCAACGATGACACCTTCCCGTACATCACAGCATTATCAGCAAACAGCTCCAGATTGCTACTGATCTGTCTGTGGCATTGCTAACGATACCCTTGTCTGTGACAAACATTTGGCTTCGAGGTCAACGTGATGGGTTCTGTTACTCAAAAAGTATTCGAGCCACTAACATATCTGCAAATCTATCCCGAATGCTCGTACCTTCGTAAGCAGTCTGAAGTGCAGCTCCGTGTCAAACGCGTTTCGAAAGTCAGGGAATTTGCAGTCTGCCGATTGCTCTTCAACCACGACTCGCAAGACATACCGAGCGACGTGGCGCATTCGTAAGACACTGGACTCCTATTGGAGAGGAATTTGGTTCAGATCCACTTCCGGCTATTCAGATTTAGGTATAGGCCTACTGTGAATCCCTAAATCACTCCAGGCAAATGACGTGATGTTCTCTTTGAAAGGACACGGCCGATTTCCTTCTTCACCGTTACCCAGAAAATTCCGAATGTGAGTTCCGTCTCTAATGACCACGCTGTCGATGGGACGTTAAAACACCGATCATTCTTCCTTCCTTTGTATTGCCCTTCATCCATGACTTGCAAGTTTTCACGTGAAGTAAGAGCAAGCAGAGTTTCACAGGAGTGATCTAATGTATAAAGCAGAGTGTTCGTATGTTTGTACGTGTTGCATACAAATCTACAGCTTTGTTCCAATCTTTATGAAATTTTGTACACGTAAGCCTCAATCCATGAGGACGGTCACCGTAAGTGTAAGAATCACATACGATATACAGTTCACGAGATATGACGTCATAAACAATGAGTTTCGCAGGAAACTGCTGCATTTTGCGACTATGCTGCTCATTTTCTCCTAAACCATTGGACCGATTTCAACCAAATTTGGTACACACATTCCTTACCGTGAGGTAACAATTTCTACATGGTTAAGAACCACATAAGACACATGGTTCGAAAGATATTACGTCATAACCAATAGAAATCGCAAAAAATTCTATATAATGCGGCGAGACTGTATAAATACATTATTTGAGAAGGAGAGCACTTAGCGACTTGCAACAAACTTTAAACATAACTTCAAACTTTTGTTAATCTTTTTCTCGCTGATAACAAAAGCAAAATGATGGAGTAAATCTACGGTATTCGGTATGACGTTACAATTTATAATTTGAACACTACAAATTGTAGCCGCAGGAAATTTTACAGACAGTGTGCACACATACAGCTTAATGTACCTTCTACATTGTATCACAGTACGACAGGTAGCACATGTTCAAAAATGTTCAAATGTCTGTAAATCTATCGGACCAAACTCCGTGGTCATCAGTCCGTAGCTTACAAACTACTTGAACCTAGGTAAACTAACCTACGGACAAACACACACACACACACACACACACACACACACACACACATGCCCCAGGGAGGACTCGAACCTCCACGGCGAGCAACTGCGCGATCCGCAGCGAGGTGCTTTAGACCGCTCGGCTACTCCACCGCGGCGGGCCGGCCGCGGTGACCGAGGGGACTGAGGCGCTTCAGTCACGGTCTGCACGGCCACTACGGTCGGGGGTTCGAATCCCCCCTCGGGCGTGGATATTTGTACCGTCCTTAGTCTTAGGTAGTTCATATGTAGTTTGTAAGTTTAGGGACTGATGACCCCGTAGTTAAGTCCCATAAGCTATACAAACATTTGAAACACCGCGGCGGTAGTTCATGAGATATGAGCACATAAAGAGTAACATTCCGCTGTTCGTGGACTAAAGCTACGACTTTCGGTATGACGTTACAATTTATAATTCCTACACTACAAATGGTAGCTGCAGTAAATTTTACAGACATTATACACGCATATAGTTGAGTGCACCTTCTAAATTTTATCACAGTACGACACGTAGTTCATGACATACGAGAACATAGACAGTAACGCTCATGGAAAACCGCCCCATCACGCACTAAGTTTTAATCTGAGAGATTTTACAGCCTTACAGCCCTTACACAAAAGAATACATGCCTGAAAAATGTGCAGTAATAAATAAATAAATACCCGGGCAACGCCGGGTTATCAGCTAGTGCTTTCTAAGGCCGTGCTGATGTATGGACAGAAGTTTCCCCGTCTCAAGGTAATTTATTATGCTCCGTCTATTAGGGGGGACCGGGGCATGTTTTCCACCTTTTTATATTTTTAATTTTTGTTCTTTTGATTTTTCTCAGTTTTGATGTAAACAGCGGATCATTGTATTTCCTATACTTTTATCTACAGTCTTGTAGAAATATTTTTGAAAATAGCAAATATCCTTCTTGGCAGAAAATGATTTTGTCTGACCATGTTGCGTTGGAAAATTTGCCCCGTATGCGAGCAAGTTTTCCAGCTTACTTAAAATGTACAGGGGCAAGTTTTCCAATTATACTTTAAATGGATAATTTATTTTTTCATATGGTTTTTTAACTGGACTATCAGTCAATACAGCTGACTTCCTTGTTTTCCTTCCATGTTGTTTGCTTCCTAGGTGCCGCCTTCTCAAAAGGCCTAATTTCTTCTGGTGTTGGCCAAGATATTATGGATGTAGATGTAACGCCTTCTTGACAAGCAACAGGAAAGGTATTTTTTGGTGTAGTAGGAGTTGATGAATTCGATGGGCTCGAATGGAGGCTATGATCAGTCGTCTTTTTCTGGCAAGTTTGAATCTAATCCAGGATGATAGGGCATTCAAAATTTGTAGGAGCTGGTCTGTCTGTAAAGTAGGGAATTTCAACAAGTTATTGTTCTGAGTCCTATGTGGAATATTCAAGTCCATGGATGCTCAGCCTCTAAATGCAATAGAACAGCATCTATTACTTCAGGCATGTACGAGCCCCTCTCGGTCTTCTCTGTATAATTTCGGACCATTTTAAGTCTGTAAAACACATTTTACAATGAACCATTTGAAAGAGGGCTATTTGGCACAATTTATTACACAATAAATACATATTTAAAGGAATAATACGAGATGTTCTAGGCCGAGGCACGTTTTCCAACGAGACACATGCAGGAATATGTGCCCCGTATGCTCTGGGAAAAAGTGCCCCGTCGGCATATTCGGAACTATAACACTACGTCCATGATTATCCGTGGAAGCTATTTTCGAAACAAATGCACAGTTACGTGGAGAAAGAAACCGACTTTTAGTACGTGCAGTGTCAAACTAATAAGCTTAACGCTAGTATGTTTATTTTAAGTTTCAATAAAAACGTGAAAGTTTAGTCACCTTTGCAAAAATGACAAAAAACGGTCCTGCCGGCAATGTGACTACTGGTACAACACTGAAACTTTCGTAAATGAAGCATGCTTTGTTGCTGCTTTCTACAGTATCGCCGGTGGTACCATCTAACGGAATGTTTCGAAACTAAAACGAGTTGGAAAACTTGCCCCTATGCAAAATGTGCCCCGGTCTCCCCTACTTTTAAGACATGTGTTATCAGATTTTATTTATTCTTTTGCTGTGAGCTGCCTTCCTAGCTTGTGACCCAGAAGTGCAGACAGTATCCATTGTGAAGGGGAGGAGTATCGGCGAGAGAGCCCCAGCTCCGCCTGCAAGCCTGCGCACACGTCCCTCCCCGCCGGCGCCGCCACGGAATTGTGTGCAACTGCTCCGGCAGCAGGAGGACTCGACCCAATCCGATTACGGCCAATGAGATTACCTGGTGCTCCCCTTATTGTCGGCGCCGCCAGTTGCTCGGCCGCAGCACACTTCGGGACGTCGCCTCCCATCCGGCATGCCGACGCGAGCTCTCAACACCGATGTCACTGCTCTTCTGACAAACAATGAGCAGCAAATAGCTATGGATTAGCTCCGTCACTCCCATCCACCAACGTAATAACGGACGCAGCTGTTACTGTGGAAGGTACCCACGTAATAAACTTAGGAGGAGACCACATGGGTATCGGATTTTAGAATTTTTTGCTATTTATGGTATACAGGGCCGGCGCAAGCCCAAGTGCCGCCCCGTGCGAGCTGCTAAATTGCCGCCCCCACCCCACGATTTTTTGTTTTTCAAAACGTTCGTGGAATTTCATTTAAACAAATCTATAGGAAATGTCAGCAATCAATAGCTATTTTTGTTTTTACTTTTCAGACCTACCTAGGTTTCCGCCGCTGAGTGGCCAGCCTCAAAAATGTTCAAATGTTTGTTAATCTAGCGGACCAAACCGCGTGCTCTTCAGTCCGTAGCTTAAAAACTACTTAACCTAAGGTAAACTAACCAAAGGATAACACACACACCAAGCTCCCAGGGAGGACTCGAACCTCCAACGGCGAGCAACCGCGCGCTCCGCAGCGAGGCGCCTTAGACCGCTCGGCTACTCCACCGCGGCAAGTGTGAGAAGCTTTTAATATGTGCTTACATTTAAACCGCCAGGTTGACAGTTACGTTCAGCATGATGGCATAGATGTAAGCATAAAGCATTAAGAATAGCCACACTGTACCCGAAATATATGTAGATCTTGAAAATAAAAACAAAAAATGCGACTGATTGGTGACATTCTCTACGGATTTTAACAAAACAGTCGCTGGCACCAGCTCTAAAATAGTCAAACCTGATTGAAGAACTATAGCCAATTTTAACAGGCCTTGTTAATTTACGAAAATGTTCAAATGTGTGTGAAATCTTGTGCGACTTAACTGCAAAGGTCATCAGTTCCTAAGCTCACACACTCTACTCAACCTAAATTATCCTAAGGACAAAAGACATACCCATGCCGGAGGGAGGACTCGAACCTCCGCCGGGAACAGCCGCACAGTCCATGACTGCAGCGCATTAGACCGCTCGGTTAATCCCGCGCAGCATGAACTTACAAAATTAACGTAAATAAACAGTTTTCAACTGTTGAGAACAGGTAATGTATTCAACGGGAAACCGTATACAGTAAATAAATGTTGGTAAAATGATAGTGTGCGAGAGATATTGTCAAACGAATGTGCCGGTCACGGTTTAATTGTTGTTCATGCAGGTGCAGGCAGGTGTTTCATGGCTCAAAAACCAAAACGTTTGACTATCACTCAGAAACGGATAGCAAAAATTTTGAAAAATTCGTCAAAATTCCAACTTATTCTGTGCTTACTACCAATGTCTTTATTCCTAGTCACTGTAGGTGTTGGACACGTTTGACTAGTAATGTTCAACCATTTTTATAATGTAGGAAGAATAAAACACTCGGAAACTGCCATTGAAGGGCTTAGCAAAATTGCTTGAGACTTAACACATAATCGCAGTATTGAACATTGCATTTGAATTTCTAAATTAGATTTCGTATTCTACAATATTAGTTGTGAGTAAACGCAATGCGCGTAACAGACTGGCAACGCTCCATAAGAATACTGGCGTGTACGCCAGACTGCTTCGCACTCAGTGTTCCTACGGCGTAAACACCACGGTGCTGCTACAGTGGCGAGGAAGAAATCAATCCTCCTCCCTCCCCTCGTTCAACAGGGGCGGCCGGCAGTAGTCGCAGCGAATTGCCACGGTTTACGAAACCTCTCCTTCCGAGGTTTGCTTTCGAATCCCCTCTTGGGCATGAATGTTGAGTTTGTCTTACAAAAATAAAAAAAGGGGGCGGCAGCTTTGCCGCCCCTCCCCCTCGGAAAGTGCCGCCCCGTGCGACCGCACGTTTCGCACGTGCCTTGCGCCGGCCCTGATGGTATATGAAGTTTAGAACTTAAATAACGATCAGCCAAAGGCATTCGACGCAACTCTCAAAAATTCTCGAAAAAAATTGTCTTGGAAGTTTTGCAAGTAAACGTAAATCCCAGTAATTAAAACAGGTTTATTATCTGCCGGTGGAGCTCAGGTGGTAGCGTTCTGGCCTCGCTGGTTCGAATCCCGCTGTGACGAATATTTTTTGTTGTTGTTTTCGAGCAGCGGCGGAGCGGCCGAGCGCATTGAGGTGCTATGCTACCATGCGCGAGGCCGTTCCCCGTCGGAGGCTCGAATCCCTCCTCGGGCATGGATGTTCGTGTCGTCTTTGGTATAAGGTAGTTCATAAGTTTAGGGATTGATGACCCCGCAGTTAAGTCCCTTAAGCTTAACAAACATTTTGTTGTTTTCGAATTCGGTTACATAAAACACTTTGGGGTATCTAATTCCACGTGTTTTGTCAGTTTTTGTTTATGAGTATGTAGACGAGTTGAACATCTTGCCGTCACATAAAACTATGGTTGAGTAAGTTAGCAGCTTGGAAAGCCATTAGTAGCTATGGAGATGGCTTCCCAAAAACTGCGTCGTAACTCTTCACAAACAGAACAATCAAAGACTACAGTCGTCAACTAATAGTGAAGACAATACCTTAAAAAATGTAATTTCTGTTTTACATTGAAAGCATCAATATTTTATATAATATAAATAATTATGAATAGACAAAAATACGTGGATTTTTCATAAAAATTACTATTCGATATCAAAATTGTGTAAGTATTCGAACACAACGAAAAAGATAGAAAGCGGTTTCAGCAGGATTTGAACCAGCAACCCTATGGCTATAAGACTAGGACGCTGCCACCTTTCTTTCCTTTTTTTTTTTTTTTTTTTTTTTTTTTTTTTTTTTTTTTTTTTTTTTTTTTTCCTTCGGGTACATCTATGCTTTGTGGTCGTTGCTTCAGTTCGTTCTTGCTTGTTCGTTGAATATATGCCTAAGCTTTTTTATTACATAAGACGTTGATGCCCCTAACTCGGCGCGCTGAGCGCTGAGCCAGCGCGCTCGGCGACTCCACTTGAGCTACAATGACAGTTTTTGCAACTTGTTTCATTACTGGTACTAACGTGTACTTGCAAAACTTCTAAGTCGATTTTCTCGAGAATTTTTAAGAGTTGCGTCGCATGGATTTGGCTGATCGTAATTTCTGTTCTGAACTTAACGTACCTTAAATATAAAAAAAAATAATTGTAAAATCCGATATTCATATGGTTTCTTTGTTAGTGATAGGACACACACAGCTGACATGTAGCTGAACTTCTTGCAGTAGGAAGCGCTTAAAGAGATCACAATAGGAGCATCTTATGATCAGGAGGATGTTTGCATGCCTTTCAATACGCCTATTGCATTTAAATGAAATAAAGAAAGAGGTAACGAGAATGAAAAGAATGATTCTAGCAGCATTAGGGCTTTGCAATTATTCAATGTCGACAAATGTAAATTTATGCTAGAAGCGGATGTGAACCTGGATTTTCTGCTTCAGGACGGCGGTCACTTTTACAATTTTTTTCTTTTTTTGCAGGAGAAGGGGGGGCAGGGTAGAGCAGCACTTTGAAGCCTTTGCTTTAATTTTTTCGATGGCATCTTTGCAGAGTGTAGTCAGTTATTTTTATATATTTATTTACTGACTGGATGAAAACCCGGCGTTACCCAGGTATTTATTTATTCCTATCTTTTGTCAGTTCTTCTCCTCTACCCTCCACTCCCTCAGTCCCTAAACTTCCAAGCTACTTACGAACTAGCTAACACTAAGGACGGCACAAATATCCATGCCCGAGGGGGGATTCGAACCCCCGACCGTAGTGGCCGTGCAGACCGCAACTGGCGCGCCGCAGTCCCCTCGGCCACCGTGGCCGGCGCAGTGTTACGATGGAGCTGTCCGCGACTGTCTTACTGATGATAATTCTCACTCAGCCTGTAGTGCACTTCTATCAGCTAAACAGTTCGCGCCGGCCGCTGTGGCCGAGGGGACTGAGGCGCTCCAGTCACATTCTGCACGGCCACTACGGTCGGGGGTTCGAATCCCTCCTCGGGCATGGATATTTGTGCCGTCCTAGTTCGTAAGTAGTTCATAAGTAGTTTGTAAGTTTAGGGACTGATGACCCCGTAGTTAAGTCCCATAAGCTTAACAAACATTTGAACATTTAAACAGTCCGCATCAGCACTGTAAGAAAATGCAAAATGTTCTTCGGCCAGAGAAAAACTGTATGGAAAACCAGCCGAAATGTACACATCCATAGGTTGCTTTGGATAGTTAATTTTATAATGGTTCTTTCCATATTTACGAAGAAATGAAGGAGGTTCATTTTTCAAATAGTTCCGTAATTGATTAAATACGGAGATTGCATAAATTACTGCCAAGCCCATACTAAACAGTGTTCAACACACACATATGCACAGTCACTCTTGTAATCTAATTATTATAAACTGAACGTCACAAATTAAATACACGGTTTGTCTATAATAGAAAATTGATCGCTCAAATACCAGGCAATACAATACTTCGCAAATATTCCGTTCGCGGTAATGAATTGCGCGATATGTCACGCAGATTTAGAAATGTTCATTTATACATAGTTCAGATAAAAAAGTTGGAGTCTTTCACTTCCATAAACAAACCACAACACTTTAAAACACATTGGTATCTCGACAATTTTAGTTTGCTGGAAGTCAGAAATACTTTTCCCAGCTTACGGTCGCGTATCAGTTCATGTTCATAGCCGAGCTCCAACTGTCCTAAAAAAAGAGAGAGAGAGAGAAGGGGAAAAGAAAGAGAGAGAGTGAGAGAAAGAGGGAGAGGAGAGAGAGAGTGGGAGAGAATCTCAGCATAAGAATAATTAACTTTTACGTACAGGGAGCATGTACTTGTGAGTTAAAAATTGAAAAAGGAAATTGACTTTTGTGTTAGGCTTCCATTTAAATGCTTCTTGCTCTCATTTATTTATTTTTGTCAGTAATGTGCGATGAAAGTAAGTGAAACAAACCCGTTTATTGTTTCCTGATTGTTTGAGAGACAAATCAGCTATTGTGTACGTTGTATTCATATGTAAATAAAGTTGAAGGATATAACGATATGAAAACATTGTGAATTTCTAGGGCTGCGTTCAGGCTGGCGGATTCAGATGTTAAACAGTTTATCTCTCTGGATTCTTTTCCTAGTCACAAAAAATAGTGCTGCCACCCATTATAAACAAAATTTATTTGAAGCTACACATTTCCATTTTCCAGTTATTGGAGCCTATTAGAAATTTCGATGGCATTTTTTCGCATTTCATATACAAAGAGTTTAAGTGGTAGCAGAAATTCTTCTAGAAACACAGAAAAATGTAATTTTGTTGATCGGAAAATCTTTCTTGAAAATGTATATCATTTTGCGTAGCAATTTTACAAAGCATGAAGAAGAAACTGATTCAGTAGACTACAACACGACACAGAAAGTCTGCCGGCCGCGGTAGCCGAGGGGACTGAGGCGCTCCAGTCACGGTCTGCACGGCCACTACGGTCTGGGGTTCGAATCCCCCCTCGGGCATGGATATTTGTGCCGTCCTTAGGATTAGTTAGTTCATAAGTATATTCATAGAATATATGACATCAACTGCGATTGGGCAAAGCTGAAAATGTGTACCCAGCCGGGATTCGAACCCGGGTCTCCTGCTTTCTAGGCAGTTGTGCTGACCCCTACACCACTGGGGACACAGTAATCACTGCACCTGCAAGGACTACCTAAGCACGCCTCCCGTCAGATACAAATTCCCAGCTTCGCCCTGCCCACAGTACTCATTCTGGCTTCAGCTGTCGCTGCGAACGGAAGTACACGCTACCGCTCCGCCTCGCCAGTGTTTACGCCAGTGCTGTATTGAGTCGTGATTCTAGTTGTCTGTTCTGAGTGTTTGTTTCTGTGCCGTTTTACGCCGTCTACTTTTTTCTTTTGTGCGTGTTTTCCTTGTGTTCGGCCATTCGTCGTCGATCTACGGAATTTCGGTTGTAACCGGAATCCCACAGCACCTGCAAAACATGTCTGCATCCAAGAGGAAGAACACCCTGGCCTTTTACTTCGACAAAGAGACCCGGCGAATCCAACCGTCACGAGTTGAACTGGACGACTGGCTTACCGAGGTAATCGGCATCAGCATTGATTCTGTTCATACCATTCAGTTAGACCAAGACGAATATTGTGTATTTGTGAAGTTTTATGACCCGGTAACTGTCGATAAAATCCTGTCCACGGTTGGTAGAAGTGCCGAATTTCTACATAGAAACGGCGCCAAAAGTAGAGTCGCTATAAAAAGGGCAGATACAACTTATAGGACTGTTCGCGTGCTCAATCTGCCGATTGAAATTGATAACGAGAAAATCAGGGAGGTCCTGTGTAAATACGGGGAAGTGAAAGAAATCATTAATGAGAGGTGGGGTCCGCAGTACAAACTGCAATGTTTTAGTGGTGTGAGATCCGTAGACATGGAAGTTAAGACTAACATTCCATCTCATATAACAGTTGACGGTTGCAAAGCACACGTCATATATACTGGACAAACGCCAACCTGCCACGTATGTAACGAGTCGGGTCACTTTAGGTCAGACTGTCCCCGTCGCGTAACTGTGTTGAAAACCAATTTAACACTGCGACGAAAATTAACGTTGAATGAAGTTTTATCGAGTGACAAGTCTGCACAATCGGAAATTGAAAAGGTTAATAGCAACGGTCCCGAGAACCTTGCTGAAGAAATCAATGAGTTTCCAGTTCTGAAAGTTCAACAGGGTTCTGATCCTGTCCTTCATGACAATGAAATACAGAATAAAAAAAGGCCGCACGAACAAAGTGAGGATCACTCGGACGAAGAAATTTCATGCAAGTCCCCTGCAATTCGTAAACCAAGAGCCTCTGGTGAGGAACAATTAATAGATGACGACGGAATGCAGATCGATCCCGTAATACCGGAAGAAAAACTCGAATCTCCGGTAGACTCGGAGGCAGAAGAGGTAGAGCAGGAAAGGGTAGCTGCGACCAGTGCCGCCGCGAGTGACGCGCAACTTCCGCCTCAGAGCGGGCAGCCCGAGGTAAACACCGGCTGTAAGCAGGAAGTAAACAGCAGTACACAGCGGCCTCTAAGCAAAGCCTTACCACAGGTAGCAGCAAGAGGCATGCATGACGTAGGGCCAACCGTGCCAACATTTACGCCTGCTAGTGTGCTTCTTACGACCACCCAGTCTGGTGGCTGCATTACCACAACCTCGACAACAAAAGAACCTGTCATAAGTGCTAGTCACGTTGCAATTACAACGCAGACTAGTTCATGCCCTCCAACCACCTTAACTGCAAAACAACCTGTGACGTACGCTACAGTAGCCGCAACTCCCATACAAACCAGCGGCTACGTTACAACCACCGCGGGCACTCAGGAAGGAAGACGTCGCAAACTCAAACCTCAGCCTAATCTCACTGTTCCTCGAAATGTAGGAAAAACGAAACCAGGGGGACCGGAGAAGACGCAAAAAAATATCAGTTATGAAATAGTGCAAGAATATCATGATGATGACCATACCAAAGATTTCAGTTAGGTTGCCTCACGACTTAGTATGGATAGCAGGAATTTTGTCAATTGTTTAACGAATTTGTTGTAAGTCTGTTCATTATTTGATTTATTACTGAGAAACGTTACTTCTCGGCTCACTGCAACTGATTTTTTATTTTAATTTTTATTTTAAATTAAGGTTAAGAAATGCAAGCATACACTATAGCCACTATCAACATAAATAAAATAACTTCAGATTTAAAAATAGCTGCACTAAAGGAATATTTATATCAGTCTGGAACGGACATTGCGTTATTGCAAGAGGTATGGACAACTGACCTCAAGGTTTCCGGCTATGTAGACATTTTAAATGTGTGTCCTGTAACGCATGTAGGAACAGCCTTTTTAATACGCGAAGGGATACCTGTGACGACCATCGAAAGACTTGAATCCGGGAGGGCATTATCTGTACAGATTTTCAATATCACCTTTATTAATGTATATGCTCCGTCAGGGAATACCAACAGATCCGACAGAGCCACATTTTTTACAGAAGACATTGTGTATTTATTGCGGAAAAATCCAAGCAATTTGGTATTGGGCGGAGATTTTAACTGTGTTATTAACCGCAAGGACCAGACACCTAATTTTAATGGCTCTGTTGAACTGAAACATTTAATAAACGACTTAAAGCTTAAAGATGCGTGGGAAATTTTTAACCCAACGGCCGTTGAGTTCACTTTCGTGACCAGCACTTCACGAAGTAGAATAGACAGGCTTTATGTATCTGAGAATCTGAGACAATTTGTCCTGAAAGTAGAGACCATACCTGCTTATTTTAGTGATCATAGTACAGTCGTCTCTTGTCTTAATCTCAGTCCTCAACCAACAAGACGTTTCAAAAATCAGTGGAGCCTCAATATCTCCCTTTTAAATGAGGATGATCTCGAGGAGGAAATGTTAGCAGCGTGGGATTTGTGTCTTCGGTCAATCGAGAGATATCCGTCAGTGTTAGACTGGTGGACCAAAAGGGCGAAGCCGAAGATGAGGACAGTTCTAATGCAATTCAGTGCACGGAGGAATAGAGAGCTGAAGGACACCATGGAGCATTATTATACCGTTTTGAGGGAACTGTACGAACGGGCAAGTGTGTCACCTCCTCGCATTGAAGACATCCGGAAAGTCAAAGCGAAGCTCCTGAATCTGAAAAGAAGTCAATTAGAAGGTCTGAAAATAAAATCTAAGGCAAAATCTGTATCTGAAGACGAAACCACTTCGCTTTATCACCTTCTGCGACACGCCAGAAATAGAAGAACAAGTTTCATCGAGGAGATACGGACGGAAGATGGGACGAAACTCTCTGTTCAAAAAGACATCGTCAATGAGATCTATAGATATTACCAGGATTTATATTCAGATAACCGAACTGATGAAAATTCTCCTGCAGATTTTCTAAACATCGTTGAGTCGCACATATCAGAGGAAGACAATGACGAACTGTTGTCCCCTGTCACCAAAGAAGACATGTATGACATAATATGCAACTCTCCGCCCAAGAAATCTCCCGGCCCTGACGGTCTGCCAGTAGAATTTTACAAGCGGTTTTGGTTTCTCATAGGTGACAAAATTACGCAAATGGCAAATGAAGTTCTTGCTGGTAAAATGGTACCACCAGAATTCAAAGTGTGCAAAATTGTTTTGATTCCGAAAAATACAGGGAGGAAGGACCTGCAAAATTTCCGTCCTATTTCTTTACTGAATTCCGACTATAAAATTATATGTAGGATGATCAACGGCAAACTTCTAAGCATTTCCACGAAAATCATTAGTCCTTACCAGTCAGGTGTTGCCAATCGGACCATATTTCGCAATATTTCAGAATACCGGGACGTAATAGCTCTAACGGCCGTTACCAACATCAAGTGTGCCCTGCTCTTTCTCGATTTCCACAAAGCCTTTGACTTAGTAAACCACAGGTATCTCTTCGGAACAATGAAGAAAATGGGCTTCCTACCCAGATATATCGATATGATTAAAAATACCGCCACAGGAATAAAGGCAAACATAACAGTTAACGGCCAAAACACCAGGCAACTAAATATTAGCAGAGGGTTTCCACAGGGCAGCCCGTTGTCGATGTCCTTATTTATTATATCCTTAGAGCCCTTTCTGCAACACGTCCATGCCAATCTAACAGGCATTTTGTTATCTGGGCATAAGGCAGCTATCCGAGCGTATGCGGACGATGTGGCCGTCATATTAAGAGGTAACGATGATGTAATGAACCTAGACCGGATTGTAAAAAACTACTGCCTTGCGTCCGGCGCTTCAATCAATGCTTCCAAAAGCAAATTCCTAAATTTACGGGGCATTCCTCAATTCCGAATACCATGGGCGGAAGAAGTAGAGAAGATTAAAACTCTTGGCGTACTCCTAACTAAATGCCCATTAAAAATGTCTGCGGTGAACTGGAAAAACACTTTGGGGAAAATACAAGGATCCATCATCGGGAATAGAGATCGACGTATGAACCAGATCCAAAGAGTAAAATTCATAAACTCCTGCATTTTTTCGAAAGCTTATTATACGGCTCAAGTGTTCCCAGCCCCCGTAATGGTTACAAAAAAGATAATGTCTATTGCAACAAACTTCCTATGGAGAGGGGAAACCTTCAGGGTAGACGTTCTAACAGCAGTGTTAGACCCTAAAAATGGAGGTCTCGGTCTTGTGGACATGAAGAACAAGGCTTCTGCATTATATATAAAAAGAACTGTTAACATACTCAGGACACACCCAGATAGCATTACAGCTAAGATATTTCAATGTGTTAAACCCGTTAGCCTGCAGTCTCCGGTGGATGTACAAGCAATAAACCCCCGTCTCCGACACATAAGGACCTTTTATATCGAAGCGAGTTACCACACTGATATTGTCAACAGCTCGAGGGATGTGACGACAAGAGATATTATACGCAAAAAGAAGGAAAATGAGGGAAGAAACAAAATAGCAACTAAGTTCCCAAATATTAACTGGACAGCTGTCTGGAAAAACGTAAACCTGAAATGTTTGTCATCTGATGTCGTCTCTGCATGGTATAAGGTAGTGCACAACATCTGCAGAACAAATGAAAGATTACATGCAGTGGGTATAAGTGATACCAATCTTTGCCCCAAATGCCAACTGGTGGACACAATAACACACAGATTCACTTGTGCGGGTCATTTTGAAAACTGGAAATGGATCAGACAGAGCATCGCTTTCCTGTCGAGGTCTTCGCCCGATTACATTTACCCGGAGGCAATTTACAGGCCACAAAAAATTCACTATCCGGCTGCAAAAAACAACGCCATACATTGGTTGATGGGCAAGTTCGTCAGTTATGTCATAAACAATTTAGGTACGGATAACAATACAGAATTTACCGCATACATGATGTGTGAATATTATAAAAGTAAAAAATACACGGAACACAAAAAACAATTTGGAAACATGCTAAAAATTACTTTTGAGAGGTTAGGAGTTGGCTAACAGTTACAAACATGAACTAAGCCCATACTGCAGACATCGGGATCTCCTAAGGATACCAGCAACAGCGACACTACTTTTGCTTGGCATCGCAAATTGAATATTCATAAAATGTATGTGAGTTACAAAAGAAGAACTCTATGTTCACAATTACGAAAAAGTTCAGTAAACAAGAAGATGCAGCAAATACAAATATGCCCAAAAAAAAAAAAAAAAAAAAAAAAAAAAAAAGACCTATGATTTATTTTTAACCTGAAAAAATAGTCTTCATAGTGAAGTGCGTCTTATACGCCGATGCGTCTTGTATGCTGGCAAATGGGGTAATTCCCTCAAGAATTTTTGGAATTTGCATCGAAAGGCTTTGAGTGAGTACTATTTGAGTCCTGAACTTCAAGTATCAAAAATGAAAAAAAATTAAAAAAAAAAAAAACAGTACTCAAACTCGTAGTTTAACTAATTCCCGTAAGAGTAAGGGCTTCAAACTTTGCCCACCCCTCCCCACTAACGATAGGATCATTGCCATTACCCGGCTGGGTACACATTTTCAGCTTTGCCCAATCGCAGTTGATGTCATATATTCTATGAATATTAAATAATAACAACTGCAGGATCAGAAGTGACGTCTGTTCTCTCGCAACAGACGCCACATGTATATAGTTCATAAGTAGTTTGTAAGTTTAGGGACTGATGACCCCGTAGTTAAGTCCCATAAACTACACAAATATCTGAACATTTTTTGAACAGAAAGTCTGATTTTAGGTTGTGAGGGGATATCAAACTTAAGGCGACATATTTACTGGCTGTTTGATTCTGACCCGTAATTGGGCGACCTTTTAGGATACGCTGTTTTTCAATTTCTGGATTGTTGTTCAGTGCATTGTTTGACAATGACACCAGTTCGGAGGATACAGTACTGTTCGTCCGCGGTTGAATATTCGTGCGCTGGCTGTTGGCAAAGGCAAAAGGCGTGAACCATGGCTACCAGGTGGCGAGGGCTCACCTCCTTGGGCGAGGGGTACTGAGCGGAAGGCAGCGTCACTGGTTTGGAAACGTTAGCCGGGACAATGTGCGCAGTTGTATTTCGTGTATAGGGGCAGCGTAACATTGGCAGCGCTTCAAAATAAATAATTGTTCTTCAAGTAGTGCACATGTATTTTGTTCCTGGCGGCACCAAATAAAATCGTGTTCACTTGTCGAATTAGACAGTGCTATAGCTGTGCGCCTCGGTTGCACAGTGGTAGAGTGCTAGACTACAAATCCAGAGGTCGCGGGTTCGATCCCCGCCAGCTCCCAGGATTTTTATCTGTCACTTTCCACTTCTTTCACCTCTGGCAGTATTGCTCATGTGAAAAATACCGAGTAGCACCGTGGTTCGGAACCCACGTTAAACTGTGTAGGTCCCCCTATAACTGGCTGGGTAAGTCAGTTCGAAGGTCGGAGGAAGGCAACGGCATACCACATCCGAACAGGACCATGCCTAGTAAAGCACTGTGGTGTTCAAACCAATCTTCGGATTGTTGACTGCTTTACCTTTTATAGTTTTACGCGACAGTCTGCAAGTACTATAACTAATAAAAATACGGTACCTATTTTGGTACAGTGATACTACCCATGAACCACAGACATTGCCGCGGTCGGGTCGCTTGCGTGCCTCATCGATACAGATAGCCGTACCATAGGTGCGACCACTGCGAAGGGGTATCTGTGGAGAGGACAGACAAACTTGTGGTTTCTGAAGAAGGGCAGCAGTCTTTTCAGTAGTTACAGGGGCAACAGCCTGGATGACTGACTGAACTGGCCTTGTAACATCAGCTAATGTGGCTTTGCCACATAGCTACTGCGAACGGCTGAATGCAAGGGGAAAATACAGCCGTTACTTTTCCCGAGGACATGCAGCTCTACTGTATGAATATATGATGATGGCATCCTCTCAAGTAAAATATTCCGGAGGAAAAATAGTCCCCCATTTGGATCTCCGGGCGGGGACTACTCAGGAGGATGTGACAATCAGGAAAGACAACAGTGACATTCTACGGATCGGAGCGTGGAATGTTGGATCCCTTAATCGGGCAGGGAAGATACAAAATTTAAAAAGGCAGCTGGATAGACTGTAGTTAGATACAGTGGGGATTAGTGAAGTTCGGTGGAAAGAGGAACAGGATTTCTGGTCAAGCGAGCACAGGATTATAAATACATAATCAATTGGGGGTATTACAGGAGTGGATCTGATAATGAATAAGAAAATAGGAATGCGGGTAAACTATTATGAGCAACACAGTGATCGCATTATCGTAGTCAAGATAGATACGAAGCCAACACCGACCACAATACTACAGGTTTATATGCCAACTAGCTCTGCCGATGAGGAGGAGATCAAAGAAATATATGACGAGGTAAAGTAAATTATTCACACAATTATGGGAGCGGAAAACTTAATTATAATCGGAGACTGGAATTCGGTAGTAGGAAATGGACGGGAAGGAAAAGTAGTAGGTGGATATGGACTGGGCAAAAGGAATAAAATAGGAAGCCGCCTGGTAGAATTTTGCACGGAACATTATTTAATCGTAACAAACACTTGGTTTTAGGATAATGAAAGAATGTTACGTGCAAGAGACCAGGGACACTGGAAGGTACCATATAGATTTTATAACGGTGAGACATAGATTTCGGAACCAGGTTTTAAATTGTAAGACATACCCAGGGGCAGTAATGCACTCTGACCCTAACTTGTTAGTCATGAACTGTAGGCTGAAACAGAAAAACTGCACAAAGGTCGGAAAATGAGGAGATGGGTTCTGGATAAATTGAAGGATCCTGAAATCTTGAGAATTTCAGAGGGAGCTTTAGGCAACAATTGATAGAAACGGGGGGGGGGGGGGGACAGTAGAAGAATGGGTAGTATTGAGAAATGAAATAGTGAAGGCAGCAGAGGACAAAATAGGTAGAAAGGCGAGACCTACGAAAAATCCTTGGATATCACAGGAAATACTAAACTTAATTGGTGAAAGAGAAAATATAAAATTGCAGTAAATGAAACAGGCAAAATGGAGTAGAGACGACTAAGAAATGAGATTGACAGGAAGTGTAAAGTAGCTAAGCAGGAGTGGCTAGAAGGCAAATGCAAGCCTGTAGAAGAATGTATAAATAGGGGGAAAATAGATACCGCCAATCGGAAAATAAAAGAAACATTTGGAGACAAGAAAAGCAGCTGTATGAATATAAAGAACTCAGATGGAAAACCAGTTCTCAGCAAAGAAGAAAAAAAATGTTCAAATGTTTGTAAGGCTTATGGGACTTAACTACGGGATCATCAGTCCCTAAACTTAGAAACTACTTATGAACTACTTACGAACTAGGACGGCACAAATATCCATGCCCGAGGGGGGATTCGAACCCCCGACCGTAGTGGCCGTGCAGACCGTGACTGAAGCGCCTCAGTCCCCTCGGCCACCGCGGCCGGCAGCAACAAAGAAGGGAAAGCTGAAAGGTGGAAAGAGTATATAGAGGGGCTCTACAAAGGAAATGAACTTAGAGACAATATTGTAGGAAGGGAAGAGGATATAGATAAAGATGAAATAGGAAATAGTATACTGAGAGAAGAATTTGACATGGCACTGAAAGACCTAAGTCGAAACAACGCCCCTGGAGTGGACAACATTCCCTCAGAACTACTGAAGTCTCTGGGAGAGCCAGCCATGACAAAACTATTTCACGTGGTGCGTAAGGTGTATAAGACAGGGGAAATACCCTCAGACTTTAAGAAAAATGTAATAAACCCCATTCCAAAGAAAGCAGGTGCAGACAGGTGTGAAAATTACAGAACTATCAGTTTAATAAGTCATGGTTGCAGAATTTTAACACGAATTATTTACAGAAGGATGGAAAAGCTGGAAGCCGACATTGAGGAAGACCCGTTCAGATTCAAGAGAAATGTAGGAACACGGAAGGCAATCCTCACTTTACGGCTTATCTTAGAAGATAGATTAAGGAAAGGCAAACCTGCATTTCTTGCTTTTCTAGATTTGGAGAAAGCTTTTGACAATGTTGATTGGAATACACTCTTTCAAATTCTGAATTCAACAGAAGTAAACTATAGGGAACGGAATGTTATTTACAACTTGTACAAAAACCAGACAGCAGTTATCAGAGTTGAAGGGCAGGAAAGGGATGCAGAGGTTGAGAAAGGGAGTAAGCTAGGGTGAAACCCGTCCACTGAATGTGTGGTCGTGGTCCATTTTTGAGTTATTCATTAACCTAAAGTGTTTCTGTACCATTAATATTGTCTATTAGTGTGTAAAATATTTTATTCTGTCGAGAAATGGCTTAGTTCCCTTTTATCATCCGTAAGCCTGTCCTTCTTAAGAGAATGACACATTAATGTTTTTCCCATTTACCGCTAGAATCACAAAATCTGTCTCAGAATCTAGTTGCCCTCTGTATTTATTTCAGACGTCCATCCCAATCAACATATTTTGGCTCAGAGATTCCACTATCAGAAAATTATTAATCGATATTGCAGTGGTATCAGACAATGAAGATGAATTAACGTCTGTGTTTGTTGTTATGGTCTTCAGTCCGGAGACTGGTTTGATGCAGCTCTCCACCCTACTCTATCCTGAGCAAGCCTTTTCATCTCCTCATAAGAACGGCAACCCACATCCACTTGAATTTGCTTACTATACGCGTCTCTTGGTCTCCCTCTGCGATTTTTCCCCCACACACTTCCCTCCAGTGCTAAATTTACGATTCCCCGATGTCTAAGAATGTGTCCTACCAAGCGATCCCTTCTTTTAGCCAGGGTATGCCAAAAATTCCTTTTCTCACCAATTCTGTTCAGTACTTCTTCATTGGTTATGCGATCTACCCACCTAATCTTCAGCATTCTTCTGTAACACCACATTTCAAAAGCCTCTATTCTCTTCCTGTCCGCACTGCTTATCGTCCATGTTTCACTCCCGTACAAGGCAACACTCCACACAAATGCCTTCAGAAAAGACTTCCTTACACTTAGATTAATATTCGATGTTAGCAAATTTCTCTTTTTCAAAAACGCTTTTCTTCCCATTGCCATTCTGCATTTTATATCCTCTGTACTGCGACCATCACATGTTATTTTACTACCCAAGTAACAAAACTCATTTACCATCTTCATTGTTTCGTTACCTAATGTAATTCCTTCAGCATCGCCCGATTTTCTAAGACCGCTTTCCATTATTTTTGTTTTGCTCTTGTTAATGTTCATTTTATATATTCTCTTCAACACACTGTCCATTCCATGCAACTGCTCTTCCAGGTCCTTTGCTGTCTCTGACAGAATTACAATGTCATCAGCAGAACGCAATGTTTTTATTTCTTCCCCCTGTACTTTAATCCCTATTCCAAATTTTTCCTTGCTTTCCTTCACCGCCTGCTCGATGTACAAATTGAATAACATCGGAGAAAGGCTACAACCCTGTCTTACTCCCTTCCCAACTGATGCTTCCCTTTCATGCCCTTCGAGTCTAATAACTGCGGTCTGACTTTTGTACAGGTTACAAATAACTCTCCTTTCCCTATATTTTACCCCTGCTGACTTCAGAATTTGAAAGAGTGTATTCCAGTCAACATTGTCAAATGCTTTCTCCAAATCTACAAAAGCTAAAAATGTAGGTTTGCCTTTCATTAATCTATCTTCTAAGATAAGACGTGAAGTGAGTATTGCCTCCCGGGTTCCTAACGTCTATACTCAGTGAATTGAAATCAACGCTTAGCAAGTATTTTAACTGTAAACAAGTACGGAACCCGTGCAAGTGTGCCAGGATGTTCGAGCGAAATAGTGGGCACAGGATTCAACGAGAAGGCGTGAAGTTAAGATAACATCAAAAAGGGCTTTATTGCCCTAATTTGTTACATTGTACTAAAGGGGACCCGGGGGAGGTCGACACCTGTCCCTAGAGGTACATGTTAAGGAAAAGTTGAAGTCTGAGCGAGCTCAAGAAAGCACGTCTGACCAGGTCGGAGGCTAGGGCGTAGGAGAGCATCCGCTCTTCAATTTGGCTTTGAGATCTGGGTACAGTGTAACCCACGTGACTCCGTCTCGCTCGTGGTTGGTGTACCCTCGTCAGCAGAGCCAAGGCACCAAGGAGTGCCGAATCGACAGGTACGTGTGGGAAGTTCCAGCAGCAGGCACACGGCACGGCCCCTGACCCGGCCTTACCACCAGGCTGAGTAAACTGCGTATAAAGATTATATATATATATATATATATATATATATATATATATATATATATATATATATATATATATATATATATATGCCCATTCATATGTACCCGAGGGGTAGGCGTCGACCTCGTAGATCCTTCCCCCTTCTAAAAAAATAGAGTTCACGGAGAGACGACGTTAACATGCTGGTTTCATGACGGAATCGGTCAGATGACCGAGGGATAACTGCAGAATAAACTGTAAATACCATCACGGTCATACATACTTTTGTGTCCCAGCCTCGTCGCCGCTTTTGTGCCTCGTTTCCGTCGTAGGTGTCGGTGGCCGAGTAGGAAGATCGACACAGGAAAAAATGTTCAAATGTTTGTATAGTCTATGGGACTTAACTACGGGGTCATCAGTCCCTAAACTTACAAACTACTTATGAACTACTTAGGAACTAGGACGGCACAAATATCCATGCCCGAGGGGGGATTCGAACCCCCGACCGTAGTGGCCGTGCAGACCGTGACTGGAGCGCCTCAGTCCCCTAGGCCACCGCGGCCGGCTCGACACAGGAATAAGGGATGCACGCTTGTGCAGGTACGGAGGTGAGCAGCCAGTGGGACAGCAGAAACTAGAAACACTAGAGTAAATTAGAACGAGATATATATTGCTCAGAATTTATACAATACTTAACTTTTACATAGCTCAGTACTGCAGAATGCTGATACATAGTTGAGCTAGAGGCCTGCCTAGTGCCTATCCGATAGCCAAATCTTCACCGGTGCCTATCTGATTCCGAAGTGTTAACTGGTTCCTATCTCAGTCCCAAGTGAACGATATCGTTCAGTGGTGGTCACGAGCGGAGTTGTAGCAGAGGGCGCTCGTGGCTGACGTAAGAACGCCTCGCCGTGCGTGCATGGCGGCGCGCGGCGAAAGTAGGTGGCGCGCACTTTGGACTTGTGCGACACCACACATACCTATTGAAAAATTCTAAGAATTGTGAAAATGGGTAGGATAATTATCATTAATGGTGAAGCCCAAACTAAATTAGTCAATAACCATACCATGGAATGTAGCCATAACGAACGATAGACATGTAAACATATGGAAATCAAATTGGAAAGTAAATATGTATCGTAAATCAAGGAAATCGCCTTATATTATGAAAAAAACTCACTCAAGTTTACACAGTTTCGCGGAAGCGCGAATATTAAGTGGTGTACAATGTGGAGGCATAAATGCACATATGCCGATCGATAAACGATCATAATTAGTATCACTGGTGTAACAGTAAGGTAAGCATAACATCATTAAAATATAAGAAGTAATCCATAATAAAAACGTATAATGTGGCTGAAAACAATAAGTATAAAACGTAATAAAACTTAATTATAAAATAATAAATGTAATGTTATATAATATTATGTACATTGCAAATAAGGGGAATGGTGGTAATCAATATCTATAAATATGAATGTCTTTTCGGTGTACGTTTATCAGTGTGAACCGCAAGACATTAAGAACTTAAAATTTGTACAGTTACTAATGTCTACCCGGGGAAGGCTTTAGGCACGGTTTTATGGCGATCGGATAGCGATTTATCTATATAATTATATTAATGTGAATGTCTGTTCGGTGTACGCTTACTAATTTATTCCTGAGGAAGATGTTAGGCACGGTTTTATAGCGATCTGATAGATATTTAGTAATTTGAAGAATATAACGCGATATGCGGAACAATAATTACTTTTTGAAAGATATATTCACTCTTTGGAAATGGTTTTATTGGTTGCATTGTTGCTTGAGGGTTGATAATGATAAAAGGGTGGAGTATATTGGGATGGAAAGTTATCGGTGTATATAAAATTCTACGTGTGTGTGTGTTAATAAATCCCTCTGCAGCGAAAATTACAGAACGCAAACGACCGAAGTCTCCCGTTGTACACCATAGCAGTTCCATGCCGATAGCTATAATGGGTTGAAAGTCGTCAAATTATAAAAGAATTCGGACTTAAGGCCAGCGATGACTTTTGCGACTCTATAGCAACAGAAAGCACTTGTAGCTAAATGCTGCCCTTAGAATAATCATTCCTGTTCCATTTGATGCCCACAGTTCTAATACATTAGTGCGTCCTCCTTTTTGTACAACAATGAGAAACAGTGCTCCTAAAAGAGCCGTTATTTCAGAAGCAATAGTAGTTTTGCGATCTCTAGCCCTTGAGTAATTCACAGATGATCTCTTGTTATTTATGTATTTGTTTGTGTTTTCAACAACATAATTAACTATCTCAGGATCAAAAAATTTGAGAAAACTTTCAATTTCAGTTTTAGCTTCTCTACCATTCAGTTTCGGTCCAGGCAGGACTTTAATTAGATTCTAACGTTTTGTTTTCCCTGGTAGTGCTAACGGATTATTTATCCACAAAGTTTCTTGGTCCTTACCAATATAAAAATGGCAGTCATCGTGTGGCATTCCTATCACTTCATTCTCGTCAACGCATGACTGCTCAGATTCGCTAGAATGATCTGCAGTTTCAACTATCTCTGCTTCCTCATTGCTGTCAGAGAAATCAGCGAAATCTTCTTCGTCAGATGATTGCAGATGAAGACGCTCAATTTCTTCTCGTGTTAGTCCTTTCCTTTGTGCGAACCTGGGAGACAATAAAATAATTCCAATACCAAAGCAATGTTAATAACTAAATCATCATACACCCACAGAGTTGTGAAACAAAGCTTCTAATCATCAAAACATCCGACAGTGGTACGGCTACATGTACTTACATTACCGGGCGCATGCGGTACGTAGTGCCGTCTCGGTGCAGTCGTCCACTCCACAGGTCAGTCACAGCTGTTTTGGTGAGTATATTGGTGGCGTAGTAATGTAGTTTGGCGCGTGACTAAACAATCGAAGCATATCCAGCACCATTGTTGCGTGCTCAGCACGCTGACGTAATTATTGAAAGAAAACAAAGTTGGCGGCACTGTATGCCCCCACGCGCCCGCCGCAGGGTTAATAACCAAACAAGAAGATAATACAACTGTATGCCATTTATATTAATGGTTATCGTATCTTCCCATTTCACTGGTTTTTCGCCTTTTCTGTAGCTACAATTTTTTGAATTCTCACAGCAGGCATAATTATTAATTCCTCCTGCCTTGGCAACGTGTTCAGCTATTTGTGACTAACGACACAGACATCACTGCCACTGGCATCTAAACACTACTCCTTTTCACTGTGCACTATCAAATTAATGACGGGTTGCCCTGTCTTTTTCTTACTGAAAGTGGCTTCATCCTCTTCTAACAAGTCGTGCAAACTTCCCTTCTGTCGAAATCTTCCCGGTATTGAAAGACTACACATATATTTGTAGGATTTCATTCACCATTCTTACTTTTAACTTTAGCCAACCTCTCTGCCAGGGACAAATGAGAAATGTGCACGTCGATTGTTCTAATTCCCACCATATTTGGTTGGGTCCTAAGTGGAAATCGTTCGGGAGTTTGTGCTAATTCAGTTGCTGTAAATCTCATCCATGAAACATACTCACCATCTGATGATGAATTACGGAAGTTCTGGGACTTAGAAACGATTGGAATAACGGCAAACCCTCCTCGAGCTTTGAGTAAAAGTGATTCCTCAGTTCTTGAGGATTTTCGTTCATCCTATTGTGTGCGAGACCATCGAAGAGTCGTACGTCTCCGAAGAAAATAAGATGTTCCGATGGCAAGTAACAGACTCAACACAATACGTCGATTTAACACATTACATAAAAGACTTTGCAATAACGAAAACCTTAAGGACATGTACTGCAATCACATGTTGGGCTACATTATAAAAGGTCATATTGAATGTGCCCCCACGGACGATCTTGGAAATGACATATTATATCTTCCACATCAAGCTGTGAAAAGAGAGAAATTTGGTAAAACGAGGTGGAGGATAGTCTTTGATGCATCATCGCATGAAGCCAATACACCTTCTCTCAATGACGCATTAGAAGCGGGACCGAATCTTCTACCAGAGATATTCGCCATATTGTTACGATTCAGACTACATCAGATAGCAATCGTCAGTGATATTAAACAAGCATTTTTGCAATTAGTCTTACATGAAAGTGACAGGGACTTAACCAGATTCTTATGGTACTGCGTAATCAAAGACAGTGATGGGAATCACCAGACGACAGACGAAGTAATGACTTATTGCTTCACGAGACTGCCATTTGGACTAACATACAGTCCATTTTTACTCTCCGCAACACTGAAAGAACTAGCTGAACGACATAGAACTAAGTTTCCCCTTGCAGCACCTCTTGTTGAGAGCAGCTTCTTTATGGATGATTTCGTTTCTGGCACGGAGAATGATAATGATGCTATAACTCTGTACTATGAACTCAGCGCAATGATGAAACTACTGAGTTTCGATTTAGCGAAATGGGCCACCAATTCGGATCAACTAAAGACCATATAGAGGGCTGAAGGACAAGACATAAACCCGGAAACGCAAGTTCTTGGTGTTTACTGGAATACAGAAACAGACTGTTTCTACATGAACGCAATGGATATTACTAGTAGGATTACTGTAGGCCCCACTACTAAGAGGACACTGTTGCAAATTACAGCCAAATTTTATGATCCATTAGGATTGTTCTCTCCAGTGTCTCTTATTGGAAAACTGTTATTTCAGGATACATGGTGCAGAGGTATTGATTGGAACGAGTTGCTGCCACCCGATGTTGGGTCCCGATGGAACACTTGGTTTTCTACCTTACCTTCACTGTCTTAAATACAAATTCCACGATGGCTAGCAACTTCAACAAAGAGCAATACTCAGATCCACGTCTTCTGCGATGCCTCTGAGAGAGCATATGGAGCGGCTTTGTATATTCGCACGACCGTGGAAGAGCATATTGTTGTTCATTTGGCATTTAGCAAAACCAGACTCGCCCCCATCAATAAGTTAACTCTTCCGCGGCTTGAACTTCTAGCAGCGTTAATAGGTTCACGATTATTGTATTACTACTGCACAGCAACAGGATATTACACCAATTTTTAAGAAACTTCATCGCCACCTCTAACTTCATCCAAGTAGAAGCCTCAGTATCAACCGGCTTGGTATGGTCAGCATCCACGACCAAGCCACGACACGGTCACGTGAACGCCTCTCAGCTACAACATAAGCAGAATCGCTGAGCCTACAGTCGCTCACTTCATGGTGTCACTGGAAGGAACCAATGGCAGGTGAGGAGAGCACAACCTGAGGCTCTGAGGAGAGCGTCTACGGGTAGCAGACCCGAAGGCCACGATCTCTTCTCCTCTGGCTTCCGATTTTTTGAGACGCACTTCTCCTTTCCCGCCTAATGGCGTTTCCTCTACCATCTATTTGCTCTGAGCCAGCGGCGAACTCCCTGCGCCTCTGCATTCCAACTAAATCCAACAAATAATGTCTGATTCAAAAAACTTTCATTCTTAATTCGAAGGGACGCCCCTACCTCGCCTGACCACTCCCTGCCATCCTGTACACAATATTTCTCTACATTTACCTCTCATTATTTACATTAATTAATTTTTCAACTAATTCATCTAATTCAACATCGTCTTCCACCTAAGTGCTAAATACATGACTCCCATTATGGCCATTACCTATCTGTAGCCGGCCGCGGTGGCCGAGGGGACTGAGGCGCTTCAGTCACGGTCTGCACGGCCACTACGGTCGGGGGTTCGAATCCCCCCTCGGGCATGCATATTTGTGCCGTCCTTAGTTGTAGGTAGTTCATAAGTAGTTTGTAAGTTTAGGGACTGATGACCCCGTAGTTAAGTCCCTTAAGCTTAACAAACATTTGAATATTTGAACCTATCTGTACAGCTTCTGTGGCTGTTTCTAACAAGGAGAACACATGACTATCGGATTTTAGATCTTTCTATATTTATGGTACGTGAAATTCAGAAGCAGCCAAACTCTAAAAAATTCTCGGGAAAATCGACTTTCAAGTTTTGCAAGTACATTTAAGTACCAATAATTTAACTACTTGCAGCATCTGTCATTGTAGCTGAGGTGGTAGAATCTCGGCCTCTTAACCATAGAGTCAGTGGTATGAATCCCGTTGTACCACAATTTTTTGTTCTTTTCGAATTCGGTTATATAACACATTCCACGTCTTCTGTGGGTTTTTGTCTCTTTGTGTGTAAACAAGCTAAACACCTTGTCATCACCTAAAACGATTGTTGAGCAGGTAGCTGCTTTGAAAGCCATTAGTAGCTTTCGAGATGTCTCTCCAAAAACAGCGTCGTACCTCTTCACAAACTAAACATTCAAAGACTACCGTCGTCAACTAATAGTCAAGTAAAATAGTGTAAAAATTTGATTGAAACCATCATTACTAACAACCTTTTATAAAATACTAGTGAACCTGGCAATGCTTTGCAATTGCTAAATACGCATGGAAATTGAATATACATCCTTCCCTTAATATCTCTGCCATCACTTCCCTTACCTCTAGACCTGTTCCTTTCCTCTGTGTCCTCTTCGGCTTGTCACTGTATTAGCTACCTGAAAAACCGGTGTTGCTCGTGTCCTTATTTATTCCGTTATTAAGTTTGTACATGCAATCCTCCCTCCTCCCTGCGTCCATTTCCTCCTCCCTCCTGTCTGTTTACCTACTTCTGGCTCCTATTCCTTCTCCTCCTCCTATTCCCCTCTAATCCACCTATCCAACCCTCTAACTCTATCATCCCCTCCCGGCTCTCTGCTTATCTCCTCGTGTCCCCTCACTTTGCTCATGCCCCCCCCCCGTCTCTTTTGTATATGACAAATTACAATATCTGCCAAATTCTTGGTGATTGGTCGTCGAAGACTTCCGCCATGCACCGTGCGTAATCTTATATAGAGAGTGATGTTTCTCATGTTTTGTAGGCCGTGCGCAAAATTTCATCACGATAGGCTTAAAACTGTTGATTGGTGTCGAAGACTGTTGTAAAGTACCCTCCGCCATGTACCGTGCCATTTATTATGTAGACAGTGCGTTTTGAATCTCAAGCGTGTAAAATTTTATCGTAATCGGATGAGCGGTATGGCAGCGCATAAAATACGAATCTAATTCGAAGTGGTGATGCCCACGTTATAAAATTACTCCGTTAGTTTTTTCCTATTTCTTTTCTAATTCACCCCTGTATTAATTTGAACAAAATAAATAATATATATTGCTCAGTTCGATGAAGCCATTTCCCAGTTTTAACGAGATTAACTCACAGCAATTGATATCAAATACATAAAGCAGAGTGTCAGTATATTTGTACGTGTTGCATACAAATCTACAGTTTTGTTCCAATCTTTAAGAAATTTTGTACACGTAAGCTTCAATCCATGCGGACGGTCGCCGTAAGTGTAAGAATCACATACGATATATAGTTCACGGGATATGGCGTTATAAACAATGAAATGTGTCTAAAACTGCTGCATTTAGCGACAATTCTGCTCAATTTCTCCTAAACCACTGGACCGATTTCAACCAAATTTGGTACACATATTCCTTACGTGAGATAACAATTGCTGTACCATTACGAACCACATATGACACATGGTTCAGGAGATATAACGTCGTAAACGATAGGAATCGCAGAAAACTGTCACATAATGCGGCGAGACTTTATAAATACGCTATAAGAGAATAAGAGTACTTAACGATTTGCAACAAACTTTAAACATAATTTCAAACCTTTATTTAACTTTTTCTCGCTGACACCCATAGCAAAATGATGAAAGGAGTAAAACTACGTCTTTCGGTATGACGTTACAATTTATAATTTGAACACTACAAATTATAGCGACAGGCAATTTTACAGACAGTATACACATATATAGTGGAATGTACCTTCTAATTTGTATCACGACACGTAGTTCATGAGATATGAGCACATAAGCAGTAACGTTCATGGAAAACCGTCCCATCACGCACCAAGTTTTAATCTATTACTTTTTTAGGACTAATTGTATTCCCAAGAAATTTTACAGCTTACAGCCCTTATACAAATAAATAAATACCTGAAAAATGGCAGGAATATATAAATAAATACCCGGGCAGCGCCGGGTTTTCAGCTAGTTCATATATACAGTTAACATGCTGTAAAATTAGAATAACCTGAAATACACGAAGAATTTGTAATGCAGGTTATTTAATACAAGTTCATACCTGATGCAATAGTTTTACGACATTTACAGCGAAACTGTTGTGAGCGATATACCTCTTTTCGTTTCATTATTTTGTGTGTGTGTGGCGGGGGGGGGGGGGGAGTGGGGTCAGTTACAAAACACTTCAAAATGTTCAAATGTTTGTATAGTCTATGGGACTTAACTACGGGGTCATCAGTCCCTAAACTTACAAACTACTTACGAACTAGGAGGGCACAAATATCCATGCCCGAGGGGGGATTCGAACCCCCGACCGTAGTGGCCGTGCAGACCGTGACTGAAGCGCCTTAGTCTCCTCTGTCACCGCGGCCGGCTACAAAACACTTCATAAAAGTCCGAAATTACATGCAAACGTTGTTGCAGGTCCCTAACTACTCCCATTTTCCAATAATTGATGCATAAATCTGGGTCTTCTCACGCGGCGACCACTCATTACTTATGACGTCATATCTCCTGAGCTCAGTTCACCAAAGTTTCGTTCCAATAGAATGAATGGTTTATGAACACACAGAGGTCGTACAGACAAACATTCAATAAACAAAAATAAGCGCTTTTTTCGTAAAAATTACAATTATATATTGAAATTGTGTAAGTATTATCGAAAACAACGAAAAAAAATGTCACAGCGGGATTCGAACCACCGACTGTAGGTTGTAAAGGCAGAACACTATCACCTGAGCTACACCGACAGATGCGGAAACTTATTTAAATTATTGGTACTCACATGTACTTGCAAAACTTCAAAGTCTATTTTCTCGAGAATTTTTTTAGAGTTGCGCCGAATGGCTTTGGCTGATTGTTATTTGAGTTCTGAACTTCACGTACCATAAATATCAGAAAGTTCTAAACTCCGATACCCATGTGGTCTCCATGTAAGTCCCCTTTTACCGACTCATTATTTCCCCTTTCTTCTAATCTAGCTCCTGCAACCCCTCACTATCTGTGTCGTCTCCTGTTTTTCTGATTACACCCTTCATCGTTTTCGCTGCACATAACTCCCTGATCATTAGAAGAACCGTCACTGGTGTAAATACCACTCGTTAGTTTGTCGATACTGTAGTGTTTATTCTGTGATATGTTGTTAACAAATTCCTCTAAACTCCCATTAAACACAGACATCCTGACATTACTTCCTTCGTTACCTTCAGTTGTATTATAACTCTCGAAACAGTTAACTCTTATAGTTTCGTTGCCATACAAAAAAGGTGTTGCTAGCTGGTTCAAATAACAACTACCCATTCTGCAAATGCTAGCCTTCTAACAGACTAGATCTAGTTTCCCTTATTCTGCCTCATTTCTAGTATGTTGGAGAGCGCGATCTGTAACCGGATCCTTGACATCTACCTCTACGTCTATAATTCCAAGGTACCCCTACTCTGTTCACATTAACATTCTGTTCGTGTTCTACCCACTTCTGCGGATTAATATTTTGATTCTCTGTATATCCATCTTGGTTAGACGGACGATGGGACGACGGCGGTGTATTAATTTGACAAATGAAAAACCTTCAGCCGTTATTTTTTGGAATTTTAATCACATTTTAATTACTGCATGGATCTCATAAGAGTCTGAAGATGAGGATAATATATTCTCGAAACATGTAATTAAAATTACAAAAAATAACGGCTGCAGGTTTTTCATTTGTAAAAAATAAAAAAAATAAAAAATTAAAAAAAAATGATTGTCTTGCTCCTCCTCCTACATTAACTTTTCTACTACTTCCCAATAATTAAAAAAATTATTCACATCGTCCCTAGGAACTATTATAATTTTCCTGTGCCAATTCATGGATGGTTTAGCATCAAAACCCATGAAAATTTGTTCTGGCTCCAATTTGTTTGACAAGTAAGACAAACTTGTTACCCATCTACGGACAAATATTTTAACACCTTCTTTGCTGGGGTTATATTTTTCAGGTACCCAGAAGCTATTTTGCATCTCCATCTTCGTTTTTTACCCCAATGTTCTTCATAATGTCCATAAAATAGCTAAGACATTTTCAAAATCATTCCCGAATTATTTTGGATGCACATTACTAGCAGGATCAAATCATAAAAATTGTCTGTTTGTAATGTAAGGAATATCAAATGATACTGTTACCACACCACAGCTCCCTCTGTTAGTACGAAGTTTAATATTATGTTCTACTGTCATGCTCGTTTAACATACCTGTTAATATTTCAGTTTGTTTTGTCAACTGTTGCACACTACATTCTACGAAATTCACTCGATCAGTTACACATCTTACACTCAACGAACAATGCTCACCCTCAGCTTTAATTTTACTGTTTAAAGCTGTGTATTCATTGTCACAGAAAAGATCTATAGCAGCCACTTTCTGCTCAACTTTATGAACATCTCCTTTCGCTAAATCTATCCTCTGATCCAACGACCGATTTTTTATTGCCTCTGTTAATTCACTTGAATGTTTACTTTGGTTTTCTACTTTAACATTTATTTCATCAACTTTAATATCAAGTAACTGTAAGCCTTTCTCCCACATTTTCTTTAGTTCAACAGCCTGTGTTTCGATTTTTTCATTAACCCTCGGGTGGCAGCGCCAATTATCCCGACTTTTGCAGCAGCGTGGTGCAGATTTGCTACCACTGTGTATTCCGAGTTACAAACCTAGTATATAGCTACTGAGTGATCGAAATGACAAAAATAGTTTAATGGACAGATAGAAATATCACATTTGTTAATATCTTAACTAGTATATCAATTACCTTCGGTTTATAAACATAGAAAATGTAATTATCCGAAAGTGGACGATAATAATGTATAATGGACCCAGCAGTACTATCATTTCTTCTTTCGTTACTTCCCTGTAGTTCCTGTCTCTTGAGTAATTAGTCTCAGCTTCTTTCAGTGTTAAGTGGAACTTAGTACACATAACTACCTCATCAATCATATTATCATCTATCATGAATGAGAGAGCTTAAGTCTCTCACCTCATGCCCCTGTCGTTCCCTTTTGAACCAGCGTTTTTTCAGTGTTTTGGAGTGCTGCTTGAATGGTGTTTTACTCCACAGAGTGGTACCGCCTTCAATATCAGATTCATTGCATCTGAAATCTTGTTTGGAACTGGATCTGAACTGGGATTTACGTTTGAATAATAGTATCCTGTTCATGATCTGATGATAAATCTAGACAAATATCATTAAGATGTTCATTACTTGGCGAAAGAAGTCTATTTCATGTGTTAGAACCATACCACGTCTACGAGACCTGAAACACTCTTTTCGCATTGTGTAAGGCTATAAAAGGATTAAAAATGAGATTGACAGAAACTGCAACATGGCTAATCAGGAGAAACTAGAGGACAATTTATCGAGTGTTAAACTTCTATTCACGAAATAAATTTAAATTTTTGAGCATTCTAATACGTAGGGTAAACGTTATGCAATACATATTTACTAGAAACTGACAAAATAGAATTTGCAAGCAGAACTAGACTTAACACAGAACAATTCAAATCTATTTACATGACAGGCAGCGCGGTGCAAATCTGCTACCAGTGATGCACTCCCTAAGAAAACTGTTTTGGGTGGACACTTCTATGCACTAGAAACTCAGAGTCTTCAGTGACAGTACTGTTAAGGCTTAATTGAAGAATAGGTAAAGCGGAAATACGGCATCTTCATTATTGCGACAACAGTCAGCATTTAAAGAAAAGTGTTAGCATATCTGCACCAGCGCTGCCGCGTAAAAATTAATTTTAAAATTTTGAAGACCAGCAGCTAAGTTATTAATGCTACTAGGCTGTTTCTCATTCTGTTGTTTTACTTCAGCAAAATTTTTATTTACTCCAGCAAATTTTTATTTACTCCAGTAAAATTTTTATTTATTTCGGTAAAACTCCTATTCATGCTAAACATCAGAACGTAAGTTCTGAAGACAAGGATCCTGTCAAACGCAGCGCTCTCTGTTCGTTGACAAGACCTAGAAACCAATAGATACGGAGGCGCCTAGATGTGCGTGTGCTGTCTTTTTATTCGTACAGGCAGGCGTTCACAGAGTACCTCACTGCCGCCACAACATCCAAAATACCAGCGTACATCGGACAGCGATGACACAGATAAAAAAATGTTCAAATGTTTGTAGAGCGCCGGCCGCGGTGGCCGAGGGGACTGAAGCGCTCCAGTCACGGTCTGCACGGTCACTAGGGTCGGGGGTTCGAATCCCCCCTCGGGCATGGATATTTGTGCCGTCCTTAGGATTAGCTAGTTCATAAGTAGTTTGTAAGTTTAGGGACTGATGACCCCGTAGTTAAGTCCCATAAGCTATACAAACAAAACATATTTGTAGAGCTTATGGGACTTAACTACGGGGTCATCAGTCCCTAAACTTACAAACTACTTATGAACTAGCTAACACTAAGGAGGGCACAGATACCCATGCCCGAGGGGGGATTCGAACCCCCGACCGTAGTGGTCGTGCAGAACGTGATTGGCGCGTCACAAACCGCTCGGCCACTGCGGCCGGCTGTCACAGATACAGCGCATCTGCTCGATGATACTCCTTGAAAACGGAATTGACCTGTGTTTTTTACGATAATTAGCAACTCTAACGCTCCACTCTAAGACGGACTCCAGTGCAATGCTGCTAGAAGCGGATCAAGTAACTTGAAATATTTACTTAATATAGAATGCTATTTGTATCTGTGCTCTCAATAATCAGGCACTCCTGCTAATCCGGCATCCGCAAGGAATGGTCGGATTAGCGACAGTTTAGAGTAATTTGTAAGTCTAGGGACCGATGACAACAACAGTTTTGTCTCTTGAGCTGACACACATTTGAACACTTGATGCGGACTAGTCACATAGCCCCAGTGGCCGTGCTATGGGAGTTGTGTGACCCCAAAATGTCTGTACATTAAAAAATGTTTGTACAGCTTATGGGACTTAACTACGGGGTCATCAGTCCCTAAACTTACAAACTACTTACGAACTAGGACGGCACAAATATCCATGCCCGAGGGGGGATTCGAACCCCGACCGTAGTGGCCGTGCAGACCGTGACTGGAGCGCCTCAATCCCGTCAGCCACCGCGGCCGGCGTCTGTACATTACAGGGGAAATGAATGTCGCGTCAGAAACTCAACCGAATAGACGATATGTATTTTTTATAAGCGTAGGATTGAGAAATTGTTTTAGATTGCAATTTCAACGTACACCATAAGAGGACAAACACGTGGTTGACCGACAAAGCATGAAATGTCAGTGGGTGACCCATTTATAAGAAATTTCAGAGCTGTAGGGCAGAAGGCACGTCACGCGAGCCTTTGGAGAGGTCGTGAGCTCACAGATGGTCTGGGATTGCGTTCTTAATAATTCTCGCATTTCCTTTTGTACTCGAGCAAAGCTACCAGAAAACAGTAACACGCCACCCACGGAAGGCTCGTGCCACAGCAGGAGCAGCTCTTCGCGTGATAAGACACGATAATGACGTCACTTCCGGCGGTGTCACATTCCTGCCCACTCCGGTTTCAAAGGACATTCCATTGCTTTCATTTTGTGAATTTATTCAGTCTTTACTCAGATTACTCGACTGCGTCATTAGCTTCCGAGTAGGGTTTCCAGACGTCCGCATTAATGGGGACATGTTCGCATTTTCGACGTTTAATGTGGCGTCCGCATAAATATTTTTTTACGATTTTTCTAATATTCCTTTTATTATTATTATTATTTACGGGGAATTAATGTATTTTGATTTCTGTTTCCATCTCGCATCGTGAAAAATTTGCAAACTTCCTACTTGAATGACTGCATTATATAGTTATTTTCTTACACTACAGCTGTTATGCTTGTAAATCAATAGTCTAACATGTAAAATGGCAAATATCATCCAATCGAGACATGATGGCTGTTACTATATCGAGCTAATCAGAGGCTTACTGGCCGGCCGCGGTGGCCGAGGGGACTGAGGCGCTTCAGTCACGGTCTGCACGGCCACTACGGTCGGGGGTTCGAATCCCCCCTCGGGCATGGATATTTGTGCCGTCCTTAGTTGTAGGTAGTTCATAAGTAGTTTGTAAGTTTAGGGACTGAGGACCCCGTAGTTAAGTCCCTTAAGCTTAACAAACATTTGAATTTTCAAAGGCTTACTGACATGTTTTCTGCTCTGAAATCATTCTTCCTATCTCATAAAATACCTCCAACAATCCTCAATAATTTGTTATGGACGCTATCTAACAGGTAATTATGGTTCATACACTCTCTACTTGGAGTTTGTTTGTTTGCATAGTTTGTGGGACTTAACTACGGGGTCATCAGTCCCTAAACTTACAAACTACTTATGAACTACTTACGAACTAGGACTGCACAAATATCCATGCCCGAGGGGGGATTCGAACCCCGACCGTAGTGGCCGTGCAGACGGTGACTGGAGCGCCTAAGTCCCCGCGGCCACCGCGGCCGGCATTGGAGTTTCTCGTAATTATACCAGTAGCTTAGAAAAGCAAGAAAACTTATCGTCGCTGTGAGGAATATACTAGATTCCATTTGTGATGTTCTTCAACAAATAAAGGATGAAAATTTTTTATTTCTGAGAGTGGGTTAAAGATTGGCTCAGATTGAAACTGACAGCTATGATTATGCATCAGAGGTGAAGGATTTTAAAACGTTGGCCGTTTACACGGTATCTGAATATGTTTTATGCAACCATTTAGCCAGTTTTCCTGTTATTAGTAGCTGATCATGACCCTGTATCATTTTTATATAGAAATGTTTGCACTGATGATGAAAAGTGTTGTGAGAAATTTTCAAACTAAAGAGAGAGAGAGAGAAAATAAAGAAAACAAAAACAAACAGATAAATTGTATTACCACGTGTGACAGAAAATCTGAACGATGCCAGAAGTAATGGTGCGTGTACATTGAGTTGTGCGGTAATGAGGAATAGCTTAGTAAACTGATTAAAATTGCAGACTTCAATTTCATATCACTCTATAATGTTACGCCTAGATATTTGAACGACGGGACTGCATCAAAAAGCTCACTGCTAATGCTGTATTCGAACATTACGGGATTTTTTTCTACATTGATAGCTAGCTGCCATTCTTCGCACCAACTAGAAATTTTGTCGAATCATCCTGTATGCTATTACAGTCAATTAAGATAACACCTTCCCATACCGCACAGCATCATCAGCAAACAGCCGCAAATTATAAGTTAGCCTGTCCATCAGATGATTTATATAGATGCAAAATAATAGCGGTCCTATCACACTCCCCTGGGGCACGCCTGACGACACACTCGTCTCTGATGAACACTCGCCATCGAGAACAATGTGCTGCGTTCTTTTACAAAGGCAGTCTTCCAGCCAGTCACAAATCTGTGAACCTATTCCATGAGCTGGTATCCTCGTTAGCAGTCTGCAGTGTGGCACCGCGTCAAACGCCTTTTTGAAGTCGAGAAAAACACATTCCACCTGTTGCCCTTCATCCATGGCTTGCAAGATGTCATGTGAGAAAAGGGCAAGCTGATTTTCCCATGAACGATGTTTCCTAAACCCGCGCTGAATCACAGAAAGAAGCTTTTCCGCATCAAGGAAATTTACTATATTCGAACTGAGAATATGCTCCAAAATTTTACAGGAAACTGATGTCTACGATATTGGCCTGTAATTATGTGGACCAGGTAAACGGTTAATAATGTGTTAATAACATAATTTAGATAGACTGAATACATGTAAAAGCACGTAAATAAATAGTATTGACTTAACTCTAAGAAGATTAATACTAGCAGATACTACTGAGATAGCTTTTGCTGCTGTTGATGTAATAATAGAAATAACACCATTGATATTAGCAAATACAAAATGTACTTTCGAATATGTGGAAACTGCTCAAGGCATGGCGAATTGTGATAGAAGGAAGTTAGGAAAGCTGTACCTGGCAAGAGCAATGGTAATCGTAGAAAATCTGGGAGGAGGAATGGATGTGACGTTGTAACAGGAGCTTAGGGAACAGAGAATGGCGTAATTATTGCTTCAGTAGATAATCCATTAACTGTCGTTTGAAGGTGGCTGAGGGATGGATAGGAACGGAATGGGTTTTGAGGAGACAGCAACGTGTATTTTTGTTACGTTGACCAGACAAGTGTTAAGGTCGAGGAAAGCTATGAGGGCTAGTGTACGTTGATAAGAGATTAGAGGAAACAAAGCGTATGAAAATTTCTACCCTTGTCAGCACAAAGCCTGGATAGCTGCGTATAAGATGGTGAAATATGATCAAAGAGATGGATGTTACAGATATATGGAACACAGGTATTCATGACTAGTTCCAGACGTCGTGAGCTATCTCAAGAAAGACCTTGTAAGACAACTTCAGTGAAATCAATAACTGGGATTACAAGTGCTTGTGCAAGTTTCTTTTTAAGGTCGAGAGGATAGAACTTCTTATATTTCTGTAGGCCATGAAGAGATGCTGATGCCTTCTTACGCACTGCGGCTGTGTGCTGAGCCCAATTTATTCTTTCGTCTATTATCACACCCAGACTTTTAACGAGGTCGAAAAATAGATATTTATGCCATTTAATATTAACTATTGTAGAGATACGCGCTATTTCTGGCTAATAAGGCTAGAATGACGTACCAGAACAGCTTGTATTTTACTTGGATTGAGCTTTCAAATGTTCAAACGTTTGTAATTCTATGGGACGAAACTACGTTGGTCATCAGTCCCTAGTCTTATAAACTACTTATACTAACCTAAGGACAACACACACATCCATGTCCGAGAGAGGATTCGAACCTCCGACGCAGAAGGTCGCGCTATCCGTAACGTGGCGCTCCAGGCCGCTTGGCTACTTGCGCGCGGCGATTGATGTTTAATCCTATATTTTGTGCCCATTTTGATTGCTGTCTTCAGGTTTATTGGTTTTGCACTTACAAGGAGACCACATGAGTATCGGATTTTTATTTTTTTTAATACTTATGGTACATGAAGTTCAGAAGTCAAATAACAATCAGCCAAAGTCATTCGACGCAACTCTAAAAAATTCTCGATAAAATCGACATTGAAGTTTTTCAAGTACTTGGTAAATACCACTAATTAAAACACTTGCAACATCTGTCGGTGTAGCTCAGGTGGTTGCGGTCTGGCCTGTAAGCCATAGACTCGGTGGTATGAATCCTGCCGAGGCAGGTCTCATTTTTTTTTATACTTACACAATTTTAATATCTAACGGTAATTTATACGAAAAATGCACGTATTCTTCTTTTTTCCTAATTTTCTATATTTTATATAAGGTTGATAATGATTACAGTATTCGCTTCACTATTTGTCGATGACGGTTGTTGTTGATTGTTCAGTTTGTGAAGAGCCGCGACGCTGTTTTTAGAAAGTCATGTCCAAAGCTCATAATGGTTTCCATGCAACTAAGAAAAAATGTTTGTTAGGGAAGGGTTCTAACCAGCAATTCTATGGTTGTAAGGCTAGAACGCTACCATTTGCGGTACACCGACAATGGTGGAAATAGTTTTAATTATTGGTACTTACATGTAGCCTACTAGCAACCCTTTAAAGTCGATTTTCTCGACAATTTTTTAGAGTTGCGTCGCAAGGCTTTGGCTGATTGTTATATGAGTTCTGAATTTCAGGTAACACAAATATCAAGAAATTCTAAAATCCGATACCCACGTTGTCTCCTTGTTAGGTACAACTGGAGGTACTCTACATACATGAGGTATTTACAAAAGAACAAAACAGATGACACGTCATTCAAGTACAATAAAAAGAGTATTGGATGTAATACCAAGCCCTATGTTACGCCAGATAGTACCTTTCTGCATTGTGACTTCTAGGTGCCGGACATGACGCACCCAAGACGCTATGTCAAGTGTGAGCGAAACCATTGCCCCACAGTTTGAGAGAAATTTAGGTTGATTTGTATAGTAAGTAATATAGAGAAGCCCACAGTATCGAAGGCTTTGCTGAACTCTAAGAAGCACACGAAGTCTCAGGTCATCTGTTACTTTTATGAAACGAGATGTTGTGCTGAGATGTTTGCGAAAAACCTGGTTGGTGTTCGTCAAGAAGGTTTTTAGTAGTCACGTAGCTGGTTAGCTGCTCGTGTACTATATATTTTAGGAATTTGGATTGTGCCAGAAGAATGCAGATAGGTCGGTAATCAGAGGCTGCTGTGGCTATGTCCATTTTTGGTAGTGGCCTAACTAAACCACGTTTCAGCAAAAACACTTGTGTCCAAGGGCTGATTGAATACCTGCGTTATGATAGATATTAGTAGATAAGTAATCAGCTTTGTCATTTGGACTATGCTACCATCGTCCCAGGCAGATGCTGATGTACAACGAATATTAGATTTTGTGACTGTATTTCCAGTAACATGCTTAAAACAAAACTTACCTTGGTTACCGTCGTTTATGTGGTGTCGCACACGTCCAAAGTGCGCGCCACTTACTTTCGCCGCGCGCCGCCATGCACGCACGGCGCGGCGTTCTTACGTCAGCCACGAGCGCCCTCTGTTACAACTCCGCTCGTGGCCACCACTGAACGACATCGTTCACTTGGGACTGAGATAGGAACCAGTTAACACTTCGTATTCAGATTGGCACCAGTGAAGACTTGGCTATCGGACAGGCACTAGGCAGGCCTCTAGCTCAACTATGTATCAGCATTCTGCAGTACTGAATTATGTAAAAGTTAAGTATTGTATAAATTCTGTGCAATATATATCTCGTTCTAATTTACTCTGGTTTTTCTAGTTTCTGCTGTCCCACTGGCTGCTCACCTCCGTACCTGCACTAGCGTGCTACCTTTATTCCTGTGTCGGTCTTCCTACTCGGCCACCGACACCTACGACGGAAACGAGACACAAAAGCGGCGACGAGGCTGGGACACAAAAGTTTATCCTCATGATATGGTCAATAAACGTTTGTTTTGTTTGATGATCGATTCTAGTAGTAGGTGATGTAAAGTACTGATTCAGTTCCTCACTGGGGACACTGGGTTCGGTTGCAGCTTTTACTTTGCCTGTACCAAGACCGCGCAGACTTTCCAAAGGACAGCTGGTCTGTTCTTTGAATTCAGTTCAGTGCCTACAATAAGCAGTTAAAACATCTGACAATCTTGATTTTATTTCACATTAGCTGCGAAGGATTATTATGTCTGTTCATTCGGACATGTCTGAAGCGACAGACAGCACACAATATGCACTGCTCTCCCTTACCAATCACTGCGTCTCTTTCATGTCCTTCGACTCTTACAACTTCTGTCATGCTTTCGCACTATGAGGTATATAACTATTACGTACTGCGATCTGCAGGAAAGACAACAACTCTTGAAAATGATAACTGTTTATTAAACAAAACAACCTTCTGGGCGTACAATAACAAAACGCAAAGAAAAAGATGGCCAGTCACTTGAGGACAAAACAACAAGTACAATAGTGAAAGCATCAGACAGACAACTATTACAAGTGGTGCTAGGGCAAAACAAAACAAATACTACTACATGAAAACTACGCTGAGTGCTGCGGCAGCTGAATCGGGCGAAGGAGCGGCCGGTGGCTGAGTATGCACTGCCCTCCACACTCTGTTGGTGCGCTTATGAAGCCGGCATTAGCGGAGGGCTACAACCGGTTACTCCGCTGTTATTGGCTGGACTTTGTTTAAGTTTTACGTTTGAGCGCCTACAAAAGGGAGCTCTGCAGCTCGCCTTGCCTGTCTGTTATGCGAGCACTCTACGCGGTCACGGGCTGCCACAGCACATCTGACTCCTACAAATCCTACAAAAGTGTGCACAGCGCCACAAACATCCATGTCGATGGGCACGTCCTGGTCGATATCCATGAGCTCGTGGTCTTCACGAGGTGGGGGCGGCACCGCAGCAGCGTTCACCGGAGCGGCCGGCAGAGTGTGCGGGGGCGGAGGTCCCGCCACAGGGTGGTCGGCGGTAGGCACTTGCGACTACGCCTGGACTGCTCGGTTCACCAGTCGGGGATGGAGCTGGTCGAGGTGCCGGCGGGCGGTGGACCCGTCGTCCCACAGCAGTGATGCCATCGCCCGGCCGCAGAGTTTGGTGATGACCGCAGGTGCACAGCGAGCCCGCTGATGGGAGAACACCCGCGCCCAGACCGCCTGGCCGACGCGAAAAGTGTGCGTCGCAGGACGGGCGGGAGGCCGGGTCGTTTCTGGAACAAGAACAAATAAGGGAGAGCGGAACGGTCGCCTATGCAGCAACTCCGCTGGACTTTTGCCGGCTTGAGGGGTGGCTCTGTACGACGCCAGAAACATTAGCACGGCTTCTTCCGTCGGGTAATGGCACAGCGATTTATCGAGTTGGGTCTTGAACGTTCGCACGAAACATTTCGCCTGGTCGTTACACGCTGGATGGAAGGGGGCAGTATGGACGAGAGAAATCCCATTGGTGGAACAAAATTGCTTGAACTCGGCCGAAGTAAAACGTGAAAACGCCCCGAGAAGACTACATGAAGACGTTCCCAAGGAGCAGCTGCCTCAGGCCAAGAAAAGTACTGGCGCGGAGGTGCTACCTGGCGAGGTTTACACGTGGTACAGGCAGATACGATGTGGGCAATGTCTTCATCCGACACACGCCAATAAACGTGACCCCCGCTCCAGCTGTTTGGTGAGGACGATTCGCCCATGACCGGCGTGGAGGAGGTCGAGGACACGACATTGCAACGCCTATGGGATGACCACCAGGGAAATATCCGAGTCTCTATGCATGAGGATGATTCCACTGCGAACGAAAAGACTATGCCTGTGGTCCCAGAAATGTTGGATCGCCGAATCGCGGATGCTACGACGAATGTTCTACCATCCTGCAGTGATATGGCGGCGGAGGGCTTGCAGTGTTGGATGCTTTGCAGAAGGCCTTCGGACTGTGTTGTCGTCCAACTGGAGGGCGGCAAGAGCCGTGTCCACGTCCAGCTCCACATGGAAGCGGACCAACGGCGAGGTGTCAAGTGCTCGGTCTTTTTCAACCGGCAGCCGGGAAAAGAAATCGGCGTTCGCGTGCCTGTCGGAGGCGCGATACACAATGTCGAAGTTGAATGTTGCTAGGAAAAGAGCCCAACGTTGGAAACGGCGTGCCGTACGAGTGAGCACGGCAGCTCCAGGGAGAAACAGAGATACCAGGGGCTTGTGATCGGTCTACGGCGTGAAGTGACTCGTAAAATTTTGGCAGGGCCAAAGCTTCCTTTTCAATTTGACTATATTTCAGTTGACCATCCGTAATTTTTTTTTTTTTGGAGGTGAAGGCTACCGGCTCCTCGACGCCGTCCAACACTTATCAAAGGACTGCGCCCAACCCATAGTCCGAGGCGTCGGCAGCGACGACGAGGGGAAGCGAAGGGTCGTAAGCAGCCAGACATGGGGGTTGAAGGAGAACTGACTTGAGCCTTGCAACAGCCTGATCATAAATTGCGTCCCAGTTAACGTGCACCTTTTCGCAATAACCTGGTAAGGAGTACCAACAGGTCGGCAGCATTTGGTATAAAATGACGATAAAAATTTTTGTACCCAAGGACAGATTGCTATTATTGCACGTTAGTGGGGAAGGTGGGTTCTGAATCATCTCCACATAATCCTGGGTGGAGTGGAGCCCTTGAGCATCAATCTAGAACCCGAGCCGGCCGCGGTGGCCGAGGTGACTGAGGCGCTCCAGTCACGGTCAGCACGGCCACTACGGTCGGGGGTTCGAATCCCCCTCGGGCATGGATATTTGTGCCGTCCTAGTTCGTAAGTAGTTCATAAGTAGTTTGTAAGTTTAGGGACTGATGACCCCGTAGTTAAGTCCCATAAGCTTAACAAACATTTGAACATTTTCTAGAACCCGAGATAGCTGACCTCCCGCGGAAAAAATCGCACTTTTCCTTCCGGCAACGCAGGTTAGACTCGGTCCTGAAAAAGTTGATCTAGTTTTTTCTACCAAAGTCCACTGCAGACGAGCCGCTGACAATGACATCGTCCAGATAGTTTGTAGTGCCTGGGACCTGGCTGGTGAAATGTTCCAAGTAACGTTGAAAAATAGTGAGGGCGCTGCCAATTCCGAACGGAAGACGGATATACCGGAAAAGGCCACACGGGGTATTGATGACCAGGGTCTGTTGTGATTCCTCGTCCAATGTTAGTTGCAAATAATCATCGCACAAATCAATTTTAGCAAAGACAAATAGGATATCATCAATTGACGGTGCTGGATACGCATCAATGACTGCCTGCGAGTTGACCGTGACCTTAAAATGACGACAGATGAGTAAGGCGCCATTCGGCTTCCCGACTAAGACTATAGGCGTCGCCCAGCGACTGTGTGCAACGGGCGAAAGGATGCCTTCTGCCTGTAGACGTGCCAGTTCCTCCTGGAGACGGTCACGTAAAGCAAACGGGACCGGGCGGTCCTAAAAACACGAGGAACAGCAGTGGGGAACAGCTCAATATGGGCTTTGAATCCTGTCATCCCGGGTGTGGAAGATTAGAACAGAGTTTCGTATTTTTTGATCTACGGCGCGAGTAGAGCCTCGGGGGAGGGTGTCGAGACTGCCCGCACTTCGTCCTGTACTGACAAACACAGACGACCGACAATGTCTTATCCCAAGAGACTTGAGGCGCCATCCGAGAGCACCACCACAAACTAAACGGCGAAAGCGCGGTTGTTGTAAGCGACTCGCGTCGAAAGAACGCCGTCGACTTGCATATGGTGATTGCTGAAACTGCGCACATCTTGAATGTAGGGGGACAACGCTGAGATCAAGTCGTTCTTATGAGTCACCATTCACGATAGACACGGAGGACGCTCTGTCAATTTGGAACACCACAGAAGTATTTGCTAGCTACAATGTGAGGAGGAGCCGAGTTCCAGACTGAGGAATGAAGGAAAATACTTGCCTGTCATAGTAATGCGGGTCTCCCGAGTTCTGTGTGAATGATTCATCAGCCGCCTGTCCATCCTCCGAAATTGTGGCGTCAACGCGGTGTTTCTGTGAAGCCTGGCAAATAACGGCGATTTGTCCCGTTCGGTGGCAAGCCGTGCACCTAGACTGCCGGTGGGGTCATTCCGCCCGTTGGCGTTTACGGAAGCAGTCCGGACAAGAAGGAAGACGTGTGGAAGACCGTCGGTCAATGTCTGTGGCCATGGCCGGACGAGACTGCTGCTCGGCACCAGAGGACTGGCGAGCCGCTAAAGCAGCCGCATCAAAGCGCGCTAACGGTGGCCGATAAGCCTGTTCAAAGGCACGGATTATTGGCAGGCAGGTCTCCAGAAACGGGTCCTGTAACTTCAAGATCTCAGTCCGAAGACCTCCGTCCGGAGCGTGTAACACCACCAAATCGCGAATCAATGAAGGAGCATACGACTGCTTGCAGGCGACGTTGGCGCACCTGACTTTGCAATCACGAGAGAGACCCTGCAGCGTCGTAATCCATTCCCCATATGTCTGATCCGGGGACTTTCGACAGGGAAAAAAAACTGGTGAGCGGAAGTAACGTGTATTTCAGCGTCGAATTACTGAGAGAAGCAGATATTTATGTGGGTATACGAGAGATCTTGAGGAGACTGCACCGAGTCTAATTGTTGAATCAAGCGATACACCTGGGGACCGACTGTTGGTATGAAGAAAGCCCGACGCCGGTTTTTCCCGAGGACTCCGTGGGCCAGGAAATGTAGTTCCAGTCGCTCTACATAGTTCGGCCATGTTCCTAAACCCTATCGAAAGCGGTAAACGTCGGCGCGGAGATATGCAGACTCTGAATTTTTCCTGCGATGGAATCAACTCTATGAGTTACGTCTTGCAACGCTGGGGATTGTGGATGGTGTGCCTACCCTGTGAACGCTGCTTGTATCTGTTCGGCGGCAAACTGGGTACCTAGACTGCCGGTGGGGGCATTCTGTTCGTTGGTTTTTACGGAAGTAATCCGGACAAGAGGGAAGGCGTGTGGAAGACCGTGGGTCACGGCCTGTGTCCACAGTCGGACGAGACGGCCGCCAGGCGCCAGAAGACAGGCGAGCCGCAAAAACGGCGGTACAAAGCGCGGTGATGGTGGCCGGTGAGCTGTTCAAAGGCACGGATGATCGGCAGACAGGTGTCGAACGATGGGTCCCGTAACTTCAAGATCTCAGTTCGAAGACCCTCGTCCGGAGCGTGAACCACCACCATATCGCGAATCAATGAAGGAGCTTATGACTACTTGCAGGTGACGTTGGCGCACCTGAATTTGCAATCACGTGAGAGACCCTGCAGCGTCGCAATCCATTCCCGATATGTCTGATATGGGGACTTTCGACAGGAAAAGAAAACCTGGCGAGCGGAGGTGACGTATTTGTGCGTCAAAGTACTTAGACGAGAAGTGTTTTATGTGGGTATACGAGCGATCTTCAGGTGACTGCTCCGGGTTCAATCGTTGAATCAAGCGATACACCTGGGGACAGACTGTTGCTAAGAAGAAAGCCAGACGCACGTTTCCCTCCAGGACTCCGTGGGCCAGGAAATGTTGTTCCAGCCGCTCTACATAATTCGCAATGGTTCCAAAGCACTATAGAATTCGGGAAACGTCGGCGTTGTCATATGCAGATTGTTCATTTTTCCGGTAATGTAATCTACTCAGTGGGTTACGTCTTGCAACGCTGGGAAGTGCGGGTGGTGCGCCAACCCTGTGAGCGGCGCCTGTATCTGGAGTAGAGTTTCCGTCAAGGAGTGAAGAAATTCCACTAAGAGAGGCGTTACTACTAAAGCAAAGTTTTGTCCTCGTCGCTAACGTCCTGCGGTCTGCAGGAAAGATGGTTTGTTGTTGTTGTGGTCTTCAGTCCGAAGACTGGTTTGATGCAGCTCTCCACAATACCCGATCCTGAGCAATCCTCTTCTTCTCCACATAAGAACGGCAACCTACATCTGTCAATCTGCTTACTGTATCCATCTCTTGGTCCTCCTGTGCGGTTTTTACCCCACACACTTCCCTCCAACGCTAAATTCACAATCCCTTGATGTCTAAGAATGTGCCCTACCAATCTATCCCTTCTTTTAGTCAAGGTATGCCAGAAATTTCTTTTCTCCCCAATTCTGTTCAGTACCTCCTCATTAGTTACGCGATCCACCCACCTAATCTTCAGCATTCATCTGTAGCACCATATTTCAAAAGCCTCAATCCTCTTCCTGTCCGCACTGTTTATCGTCAGTCAATCATCCAGACTGTTGCCCCTGTAACTACTGAAAAGGTTGCTGCCCCTCTTCAGGAACCACACGTTTGTCTGGCCTCTCCACAGATACCCCTCCGCTATGGTTGCATCTGCGGTACGGCTATCTGTATCGTTGAGGCACGCAAGCCACCACACCTCGGCAATTTCTGTGGTTCATGGGAGTGGGGAAAGATAGTAAGTCCTGAAAATGATAACTATTCATTAAACAAAAAGCCTTCTGGGCGTATAATAACAAAAAGCAAAGAAAAAGATTGCCAGTCACTTACGGACAAAACAACAAGTACAATAGTGAAAGAATCAGACAGACAACTATTACAAGTGGTGCTAGGACAAATCAAAACAAATACTACGACACGAAAAGTAGGCTGAGTGCTGCGGCAGCTGGCGTAGGAGCGGCCGGTGGTTGAGTATGGAGGGCTACAACCGGTGCTCTGCTGTGATTATTTGGGCCCTGTCACCTGGCTGACAGTAATTTAGTGCCGAAGTACAGCGCTTTTCTTCTGCAGTTGGCCGTTGTTGCTGTTTATGTTTTACGTGTGAGCGCCTACGAAAAACGAGCGCAGCATGTGGGCACTCTACACGGTCTGGGGCTGCCACAGCAATAACTTTTCGTTCCCTATATTTTACCCCTGCTAGCCTCGGTTGCACAGTGGTAGAGTGCCAGACTACAAATCCAAAGGTTGCGGGTTCGATCCCCGCCAGGCCCTAGGATTTTTATCTGTCACTTTCCACTTCTTTCAACTCTGGTAATATCGCTCATGTGAAAAATACGGAGTAGCACCATTGTTCGGAACCCACGTTAAACTGTAGGTCCCCTATAACTGAGTGGGTAAGTCAGTTCTAAGGTCGGAGGAAGGCAACGGCATACCACCTCCAAACAGGATCATGCCTAGTAAAGCACTGTGGTGTTCAAACCAATCTGCTTTACCTTCAGATTTTGAAAGTGTGTATTGCAGTCAACATTTTCAAAACCCTTCTCCTAATCTACAAAAGTATAAAACGTAGGTTTGCCTTTCCTTAGCCTATCTTCTAAGATACGTAGTGTTTCTACATTTCTCCTAATTCCAAAGTGATCTTCCCCGAGGCATCAATATCCAAGCAGCCCAAGGCGCCCTGTCGAAGTTTTATTCTGCATGAGTGGAGCGAAGAAACTTCATCCGCTTAGTCACAAAGCCGGCGATAAAGAGAAAGGTAGTGGGATAAAAATCGTTGTGTGAGGGAAAGGGGGATCCTCGCAACGTCTGCTAAATGAAAGGGGGGTCATAAGAATAGGTATGAGAGAGATCCGGATGCGTCATAGGAAGGGATGCAAATTAGATATATTGTGAATCTGAATATCAAAGGACAGGCGTGGCTGAACCTTCAAACTGATTCAACTTTTAATCTCAGTTTATATCTGAATAAATTCCGCTATTGAAACCCATCTAAAATAATGACAAGGGGTATTACATTTAATCTGAAATATCTCGAATGACTGCACGTATCAGAATATCAAACGAAACACATTTATAATTATCACAAAGTATATTAAAAAATAACATAATACAATGTGGTTCAACCTCCCTACTGTAAATGAATGACAAGTAGTTTGCATACAATACCTATTCAGGAAAACAACCCACAATAATTGAGAAGCAGTGGCGTACTTGAGACCAATATTCCTGTACATAATCTCCAAAATCAAATGCAATCGTCCTCAAATCAGATGGCACAATGAACCTCGAAGCGCAATGACAGTTGCAGCCGATGCTATATATATATATATATATATATATATATATATATATATAAAATAAAAATAAAATATTGCACTATCGTGTTTTACGGGCCACTTTAGATTTGCCTGTAGTTTTGTGAGTTTTTGCAAACATTTTAGACAGAAATAATAGAACTATAAATAATAAAAAAATATTAAGGATTAGAATCCCACCTCGGGCATGGATGTTTGTGCTATCCTTAGTATAAGGTAGTAGATAAGTAGTTTGTAAGTTTAGAGACTGATGACCCCGCAGTTAAATCCCATAAGCTTCACAAATATTAAACAGTACGCCACGAATAATCTGCCGTTAGCAACTACGTTACAGTTCTGTACAGCAGAATTTTCGTAGATTAATTACTTGAACACGGACATGACGGAGTATGTATTCTAATGTACTCGCAATGCAAGGATGCTCCCAGCAGATTATAGAGGTTTTATCTGTCGACATGGTTAGGCCCAACTGAATCACTCTATTAATGATATGTTGTACCGTCGACAACGTGGTCATTAGAGGCTTAGCAGAAGCTCGGAATATTTTTGATTATGGTTGGGGAAGGAAATCGTTGATGCCTTTTTTACAACAGAACCATCCCATAATTTGCTTAGAGTGCTTAAGGTAAATCACGGTAAACCTAAATCTGAAGGGCCGGAGGCTGGTTTGAACCGGCTTCCTCCCAAAAGTGATATAATGATGAGCACGGTATGAGACTGACCACGTGTGAGGCGCATTGAGTCTTGCGTGCCGCCAAACGCATTACAAAAGCCCCTGTTGCTCGCAAGGCTGCCTCGGATTGTGAGGCAGCCCACCTCGCAGTGAATTTCCCTCTCGCGCTGCTGCGCGGCGATTTCCCTCCGCGATGACCCCTTCTGTCGGAGACATATTGCTTCACGCGGGCCTGAGTTACTTTAACGTCTGTATCTTTTTTTGTTCTTTCCATTACCCTCGCTGCCCAGAGGCAGCGGTAATCTTTCATGTCTCTTCGCTGTACAGCAATCGTCTGTCTCATCTGAGCCTGGGCTATGCTTACTTCGCCTGTGGTTTCTGCATTTCCTGCCCCTACTAATATATATTTTCTTTCAGCAACTTCGCTATTCATTTTTTCTATCACAGTTTAGTATTCCTTCCATTTTTAATATTGCAATATAACCATACTCTTCTTTCGTCACTTTGCCCAGAAAACATCATTTTACTGGGTGGTGTGGAAGCAGTTGCTTCCAGCAGTATCCAATTACAATTTAATATTGTGCCGTAAATAACTCTTTTCCGTCTGTATATTAAAATGGAATTAATTTTTGACGTATTTGGCAATACTGTAATACAAGGAAGCCGTGCTGAAGTAGCCGCGTGGTCTAAGGCATCATGTTACTGGTCGGCCGCTCCCACCGGAGGTTCGAGTCCTCCATTGCGCGCGCGTGTGTGTGTGTGTGTGTGTGTGTGTGTGTGTGTGTGTGTGTGTGTGTGTATGTGTTGTGCATGTGTGTGTGTATGTTGTCCTCAGTGTACATTAGTTTAAGTAGTTCGTAAGTCTAGGGACTTCTGACCAATGTAGTTTGGTCCAATAGGTTTACAAACATTTGAACATATGAGAAAAAGGGAAATGACAAAACAGACTGCAGCTGCTTGCCTTAAAAAAGATCGAGTGTTGTTTTGAATGATTTAAATGTATGCACATTTCATGCAGATAGAATTCCTTCAGTTCATTATTTTTCTCAAATACATCATCCGGAAACATTATATCATATCTACTGCTCAAATCCTAGTTTGGTAATATATATATATATATATATATATATATATATATATATATATATATATATAATAAAATAAAATAAAATAAAAAATTGCTCTGTCGTGTTTTACGGCCCACTTTTGATTTGCCTGTAGTTTTGTGATTTTTGGCAAACATTTTGGACAAAAATAACAGAACTATAAATAATAAAAAAAATATGGAGGATATGATTAGGATTCTATTACTTGTGATTGTATCTATGCACCCAATACGTAATATTCTTTCTGGTCCTGTATCAGTAACGTTGATTTTCTACGAACTACAGTTTACTGGCCGAAATAGTCACCTTCCGTAACTACGCACCGCTGAGCTGTGTAATTGATGTTCTGGAAACATTGCATGAAGTCTTCCTTTGGGTTGGTGTCCGGAAGCCTCTCCAGGTTTCGTTGAAGTAGGAATATCGTCTTTCCTTTCAAAGCGAGTTTGAGTCGATGGAATAGGAAGAAGTCTCAGGATTGAGATCCGGCGAGTATGGTGGCTGTTTTCAAGTTGCGCCGCCCTCCTTTCTTGCGAGGAACTATCTGACAACATTGGCTGTGTGTGGGCGAGCGGTGTCGTATAACGGAAATATCCACCTCATTCGCTGGACCTCATACCTTCAGACTTCTCCCTATTTCTCTCCGCTTTGAAAGGAACGAAATTTGACTATATTCCTGTCATCCAACTAAATATGACGAAGCTTTTGAACACCGTCCGAAAGGAAGATTTCGTGCAATGTTTCCAGGACGTAGTCGAAGAGATCAGCCTTTCATAAAAAAAGGAGGCGACTATTTCGATGGATAGAAGGTAACCTTTGTTCATAGTTCTTCAAAGATAATATTACAGGGCTATTCTGCGAAATCTATTCTCAGAGCTTGTATGTAGCTGTAGATACAACAAATTGCAGTTCATGAGAGGCCCGCTAATCTTTTTTGTGCACCTGCAAACACAGTCAGACAAATTCACATGGTACCGAGATATTCTTCCCGTGCGCGACTGAAGATTTCCACTTGGATCGCCACGTTACTTCTACATCTACATACATACTCCGCAATTCACCGTAAGGTGCGTGGCGGAGGCTACACTGTACCACTACTAGGCATTTCCTTTCCTATTCCACTCCCAAATTGAACGAGGAAAAAAAGAATGCCTATATGCCTCCGTACGAGCCCTAATTTCTCTTATCTTGTCTTTGTGATCTTTACGCGAAATGTAAGTAGGCGGCAGCAATATCGTACTACACTCAGCTTCAAATTCCGACCCTCTAAATTTACTTAGCAGAAATTCACGAAAAGAACGTCGTCTTTCTTCCAGCGATCCCCAATTGAGTTGCCGGAGCATTTCCGTGACACTCACGCATTGGTCGAACCTACCGGTAACAAATCTAGCTGCTCGCCTCTGAACCGCCTCTATGTCTTCCTTCAAACCGATCTGCTGCGGGTCCCAAATACTTGGGCAATACTCAAGACGTGGTCGTACAAGCGTTTTATACGCGGTCTCCTTTACAGGTGCAGTACATCTTCCCTCAATTCTCCCAATAAACCGAAGTCGGCTGTCTGCCTTACAACTGTCCTTACATGCTCGTTCCATTTCACATAGTGGGCCGCAGTTTGTGTGCTGTTCACCCAAAGAGACAATCGGGTTGAGTGTTTACAAGGTTTGCGCAAAGAGAATAACTGGAAGTAGTGTGCCGGTTGTCGACTTTGCCTCCATTTTGATGTGCATCTTCGACTCTCTCTGAAGATGGCTGGACGTTACTCAGCCGGAATATTAGAAGAAGTCAACTTTATCCGGCTGCACGCCCAAAACTTTTCTGAAATACCTCCATTTTGTTTCTGCAACAGTAATTACGCTGGTGAAAACAATTATGGGATTAGGTGAGATATTGTTGTTGTGGACTTCAGTCCGCAAACTGGTTTTGTGCAGATCTTCATGCTACACTACCCTGTTCAAGCCTTTTTATCTGAGAATAGAAACGGCAACCTACATCCTTTTGAATCTGCTTACTGTATTCATCTCTCGGTGTGCCTCTACTATTTTCACCCACAGACTTTCTTCTGATGCTATGTTGACGATACCTTGAAGTCTTAGAATGTGTCCCACCAACCTATCCCTTCTCTTAGTCAGGATATGCCAGAAACTCCTTTTCTCTGCAGTTATGTTGAGCATCTCATTAGTTAACGTGATCTATCCATCTAATCATCATTCGTCTGTAGCACCACATTTCAAAAGCTTCTTTCATCTATTTGTCTGAACTCCTTACCGTCTACGTTTCACTGCCATACAACGCTACACTCCAGACAAATGCTTTCAGAAATGACTTTCTAACATTTAAATTAATACTAGATGTCATCAAATTTTGATTATTCAGAAACGAATTTCTTCTCATAGCCATTCTGCATTTTATATATTCATAACTACAGCCATCACAACTTATTTAGCTACCCAAATAAAACTCATCTCCTAATTTTCTTTTCTCACCAGCTAATTTATTTGCTTCAGCATAGCCTGATTTTCTGACAGTTCATTCCGTTATCCTTGTTTTACTCTTGATAAGGTTCATCTTATACCTTCCTTTCAAGACACTGTCCAAACGGTTCAACTGAACTATAATTCCCTTTCCACATTTCTCCTTGCCTTCCATCACAGCTTGCTCAATGTACAGGTTGAACATTGCGGAAAAGCTACAACCCTGTCTTACTCCCTTCAAAACCACTGTGTCCCTTTCATGTCCTTCGACTCTAACTACTGTCTGGTTTTTGTACAAAATGAAAATAGCTCTTCATATTCATACCGCTGCTTTTCTTGTCTCCAAATGCCTGGTATATTTTCCTCTAGGCGGTACCTATCTTTCCCCTATTTATACATACTTCTAAGGTCTTGCATTAATACTTTAACCACTCCTACTTAGCCGGTCTGCACTTCCTGTCAACATCATTCTTGAGACGTCTTTACTCCTTTTTGCCTGTTTCACTCGCTGCATTTTTATATTTTCTCCTATCGTAAATCAATTTCAATATCTCCTGTATTATCCAGGGATTTCTATTAGGCCTTGACATTCTGCCTATATGACCCTCTGAGGCCTTCACTACTCCATCTCTCAGAGCTACCCACTCTTTTTCTGCTGTTTTACTTTCTCCCGTTCCGGTCAATCCTTGCTAAGGCTCACTGTGAAACTCTCAACCACCTCTGGTTCGTTCAGTTTGTCCACGTTCCATCTTCTTAATTTTCTACCTTTATTCAATCTATTAAATTTTAATCTACAGTTCATTACCAATAAGATATGGCCAGAGTCTATATCTCCCCCTGGATGTGTCTTACAGTTTAACACAGTAGTTTCTAAACCTATGCTTTACCATTATATAGTTAACTTGGTACCTTTAAGTGTTTCGTGCTCTCTTCCACGTATACAGCCTTCTTTCATGACGACTTAACCAAATGCTTGTGATGATTAAGTTCTGCTCTGCACAAAATTCTACCAAGCGATCTCCTCTTTCATTCCTTTTCTCCCTTTCCACCCGAGTCCAGACGATCGTGCGAGTTTTGATTTTCTATTTCCTCCGACCTCAGTCTTCTGATATGATTCCAGCAGGCATGCCATGATCGTGCAGGCGAAGGTCTGAAATATCATTGCATGCTGGTTGGAAGTATACCAGACGATTGACGTCGGAGTAAGAAAGTAAAATCCGAACCCACACGATCGTGTGGTTTCAGGTGGAAAGGGCTATAACATTTCCTTCTCTTTCCTTTCATACTGCCGAGATCCAGTCCCCCATCACAGGCACGGTTTCCTTCGCCTTAACTGTCTGAATAATATCTTTTATCTCCTAAAACATATCTTCCATATCCTCGCCATCGATAGAGCTAGTTGGTATACAAACCGTATTACTGTGGTCGGCGTTGGCTTCGTGTCTATCTTTGCTACGATAATGCGTTCACTATGCTGTTCTTGGAAACTTACCTGCATTCCTATTTTCTTATTCATTATCAGACCTACTTCTGCATTACAACAATCAGCTTTCTGTTTATAACCCTGTACTCACCTAACCAGAAATCATGTTCATCCTGCCACGGACCTTTACTAATCTCCACCATATCTAACTTTTAACCTATCCATGTCTCTTTTCAGATTTTCTAAATAACATAGCCGATTAAGAGAAATAACATACCACGTTCCGATCCGTATAATGACTGTTTTGCGTTTCCTGATGACGACTTCGTCCTGAGTAGACCCCGCCCGTATACCTCCGGAATATTTTACCCTAGAAGACGCCATCATCATATATTCATAAAGAAGAGCTGCATGTCCTCGAGAAGAGTAACCACAGAAGTTTACCTTTGCTTTCAGCCGTTCGTAGTAACTGCATAGCAAAGCCAGCTCAATCATCCTGACTTTCCCCCCTGTAACTAAGGAAAGGTTGCTGGCCCTCTGCAGATATCCCTTCGCTGTGGTTCCACCTACGGTAAGGCTATCTGTATCGTTGACGCACGCAAGGAACTCCACCTTGGAAATATTTCATCTACATTTACATCTACATGGGATACTCTGCAAATCACATTTAAGTGCCTGGCAGAGGGTTCATCGAACCACAATTATACTATTTATCTCCCATTCCATTCTCGAATAGCGCGCGGGAAGAAAGAACACCTGAATCTCTCTGTTCGAGCTCTGATTTCTCTTATTTTATTCTGATGATCATTTCTACCTATGTAAGTGGGAGTCAACAATATATTTTCGCATTCTGAGGAGAATGTTGGCGATTGGAGTTTCGCAAGTAGCCCACGCCGCAGCGATAAGCGCCGTAGTTGTAATGATTCCCATCCCAGATCCTGTATCATTTCCGTAACGCTGTCTCCCCTGTATCGTGACAATACGAAACGAGCTGCTCTTCTCTGGACTCTTTCAATGTCCTCCGTCAAACCCACCTGATAAGGATCCCACACTGGGCTGCAATACTCCAAAAATGGACGGACAAGCGCAGTGTATGCAGTTTCTTTAGTAGTTCTGTTGCATCTTTAAAGGGTTCTGCCAATAAAACGCAGTCTCTGGTTCGCCTTTCCCACGATATTATCTACGTGTTCTTTCCAGTTTAAGTCTGAAGTAATAGTAATTCCTAGGTATTTTGTGGAGTTTACGGCCTTCACATTTGATTGATTTATTTTGTAAACAAAGTTTAACGGATTTCTTTTCGTACTCATGTGGACGACTTCACATTTCTCATTATTTAGAGTCAATTGCCAATTTTTACACCATACTGATATCTTATTCAGATCGTTCTGCAGTTGGTTTTCATCTTCAGATGATTTTACTAGACGGTAAATGACGGCGTCATCTGCAAACAACCTAAGAGAGCTACTTAGATATTCCCCTAAATCGTTTATGTAAATAAGGAATAGCAGAGGACCAATAACAGTACCCTGTGGAACGCCCGATATCACCTCTGTTTTAGTCGATGCCTTACCATCGATTACTACGAACTGTGTGCTCTCTGACAGGAAATCCCCTATCCAATCGCAAATTTGGGGCGATATACCATAACCACGCAATTTGATTAAAAGCCGTTTGTGAGGTACGGTGTCAAAAGCTTTCTGGAAATCAAGAAATACGGAATCGATTTGCGAACCTTTGTCGATAGCACCCATCACTTCGTGTGAATAAAGAGCTAGTTGTGTTTCGCATGAACGATATATGTGGTTCATAAGGTGAAACATCATACACAATATAAATTTGATAACGTATTTTATTCAGATACTGCTTACAATTGTAATTTGTGTGGGATTAGTACAGTCTCAACTCTTTACTTGAGGTTTAAATGAGGTTTACTTAGAGCGAAAAACTATGGAGCTACCAAAATAGTAAATTGTCATTATCGTTATCCTCTAATATGGTGCGTGATCACCTCCAACGGCCAGTACAGTTGCACACCTGTGTGGCATGGAAAGTATGAGGCTATCGCTCAGCTCCCCAGCGATATTTCACGCATGAATGCAATATCCAGATTTGTACCAGTTGTTGGTGTGGTGTCGCACAAGTCCAAAGTGCGCGCCACCTACTTTCGCCGCGCGCCGCCATGCACGCACGGCGCGGCGTTCTTACGACGTCAGCTACGAGCGCCCTCTGCTACAACTCCGCTCGTGGCCACCACTGAACGACATCGTTCACTTGGGACTGAGATAGGAACCAGTTAACACTTCGGAATCAGACAGGACCAGTAAAGACTTCGCTATCGGATAGGCACTAGGCAGGCCTCTAGCTCAACTATGTATCAGCATTCTGCAGTACTGAACTATGTAAAAGTTAAGTATTGTATAAATTCTGTGCAATATATATCTTGTTCTAATTTACTCTAGTGTTTCTAGTTTCTGCTGTCCCACTGGCTGCTTACCTTCGTACCTGCACAAGCGTGCACCTTTATTCCTGTGTCGGTGCTTTTCTACTCGACCACCGACACCTACGACGGAAACGAGACACAAAAGCGGCGACGAGGCAGGGACACAAAAGTTGGAGCTACTGGTCTGGCTGCAATGCGTCTTATAAGTGCATTATAGACATGTTCAATCCGTTTTAAGTCCGGTGTACAAGCTGGCTATTCCATTCTTTCAATTCCCTAAGCTGCAAGCATGTTGTACACCAGTGAATCTCTGTGGGGACGAGCGTTATTGTCCACCAGAAGGACCCCCACCTCCTATGGCACCAGCGTAGAGCAAATCAAAAGGTCGAAGGATCTCGTATGAATAGCTCTGAGCAGTTAAAGTGCCATTCTGCAAGAAATAGTCGTTCGTACGTCCGCCAATGCTGACTCGTGCCACACCATTCGTCCATCACCATGATATGCCGACGTTTCCTGCACAGAAGCAGGATTGTTCCGAGTTCCACGTTCTCTCCAGATGAAGCAAGGCCGATTGTCCGGCTGAACATAAAATCTTGTCTCATCTGTTAACAGAACCCGGCTCCATTCGTCACGACTCTAAACCTGCTGTTTCTCCGCCCAGTTTCTGTGGACTAAACGGTGTCGTGGTTTTAGTGGGACACACAACATAGGCCTCCGTGCGTAGAGGCCACATTCCCGAATGAGATTTCAGACAGTTTGTGTTGATATTGCGTGTCCTTCTGTTGCTTGGAGGGTGCGGTGCAGATGAGTTGCATTCAGCATCCCGTCTCGACTGGCCGTTAACCAGAGATAAGGGTCATATCTTGCTGATGTTAATCGTGGGCGACCTTGACCTTGCCTTCTTTAAACGGTTCCTGTTGTCTGAAATCGCGTCAAGGTCCTGAAAATTACACTTTGCGACGCTCCAATAGCTGCAGCCACCTCCGTCTGTGTCTGTCCCGCTTCCAACCTTAATATGGCTCTCCATGTCATAACTTCGGGTAAGTTGCTGCATTGCACTACCTGATCACTACTGTCTGAACGTAGCTGCTTGTGTAATTCGTTCGGTAGAGTAAAGAAACGTCAACACCAACACCCTCTGCAGCATATTTCTGTTAGTATCCTACGGTCGGGGGTTCGTATCCCCCCTCGGGCATGGATATTTGTGCCGTCCTTAGGATAAGCTAGTAGATAAGTAGTTTGTAAGTCTAGGGACTGACGACCCCGTAGTTAAGTCCCATAAGCTATACAAACATTTGAACATTTTTTTTTAAATCTGCTATACTACAGCGCATTGAGTTAATTAGTGGTAATATCAAATAACAACTGAAGACTGCGAGGAAAGGTACTGTTTTTTTTATTCCCTTGGTATAGGATGAAAGCGCAGATCACGAATACACTGCACAATCATCCATCTTTATATGTGAAATTAATGTAAAGTTCTTCCTTTCCCAGACGAATTACGTGGCATATTAAAAACACTTGCTTAAATGTGCTGTGAATTGTATGGAAGCACCTGGCTTGCCGTGGAACAAAATTGTAAGCATTGTAACAGATAGGTTCAGAGATTTCAGGAGGAAAAGTGTTGTAAATTTGATAAAGGTTTGGAAAAGAGCTTTCAATGGAAAAATTGTTTGTATGTTAAAAACAAGAGCACCTACGACGAACAGATAGTGATGTCTAGTGTTCCATTGCGTATTTCATTAGGAGAACCTTTGTAAAGCTTCATGGGCATATAGCATGTGTTGAATACTATTTTTGTTGTGTTTAACACGATCAAATTACCACACCAGTGTGATATGGCTTAAATCGGGTAAGATGTTAAAAAAATTTTAGGCGTTACATAATGAAATCCTCTTATTTATGGTCACCAATGGGGTATCTCATATTTTTATTACCAAAACAAGATCTGAGGAGTGGACTGATATAATGTTTCTGGATGATGTATTTGAGAAAAATAATGAACTGAAGGAATTATATCTGCATATAAATCATTCAAAACAAGACTCGATCTGTTTGTAAGGCAAGCAGCTGCAGTCTGTTTTGTCATTTCCCTTTTCTTCACATGTTGAAATGTTTGTAAACCTATTGGACCAAACTACTTTGTTCATCGGTCCCTAGACTTACGAACTACTTAAACTAACGTACACTGAGGACAACATACACACACACGCACAAAAAACACACAAACACAAACACACACACACACACACACACACACACACACACATGCCCGATGGAGGAGTCGAACCTCCGGTGGGAGCGGCCGACCAGTAATATGATGCCTTAGACCAAGTGGCTACTTCAGCACGGCTTTCTTGTATTACAGTATTGCCAAATACGTCTAAAATTAATTCCATTTTAATATACAGACGAAAAAGCGTTATTTACGGCACAATATTAAATTGTAATTGGATACTGCTGGAAGCAGCTGCTTCCACACGAGCCAGTAAAAGAATGTTTCCTGGGCAAAGTAACGAAAGAAGAGTTTGGTTATATTGCAATATTAAAAACGGAAGGAATACTAAACTGTGATACGAAAAATAAATAGCGAAGTTGCTGAAAGAATATATGTATTAGTAGGGGCAGGAAACGCAGAAACCACAGGCGAAGTAAGCATAGCCCAGGCTCAGACGAGACAGATGATTGCTGTACAGCGAAGAGACATGAAAGATTACCGCTGCCCGCGGGCAGGGAGGATAATGGAAAGAACAAAAACAGATACAGACGTTAAAGTAACTCAGGCCCGCGTGAAGCAATATGTCTCCGACAGAAGGGGCCATCGCGGAGGGAAATCGCCGCGCAGCAGCGCGAGAGGGAAATTCACAGCGAGGTGGGCTGCCTCACAATCCGAGGCAGCCTTGCGAGCAACAGGGGCTTTTGTAATTCGTCTGGCGGCACGCAAGACTCAATGCGCCTCACACGTGGACAGTCTCATACCGTGCTCATCATTATATCGCATTTGGGAGGAAGCCGGTTCAAACCAGCCTCCGGCCCTTCAGATTTAGGTTTACCGTGATTTCCCATAATCACTCTACGCAAATTATGGGATGGTTCTGTTGTAAAAGGGCATCAACGATTTCCTTCCCCAACCATAACCAAAAATATTCCGAGCTTCTGCTAAGCCTCTAATGACCACGTTGTCGACAGGACAACATATCATTAACAGAGTGTTTCACTTGCGCCTACCCATGTCGACAGATGCAACCTCTATAATCTGCTGGGAGCATCCTTGCATGGCGAGTACATTAGAATACATACTCGTTCATGTCCGTGTTCAATTAATTAATCTACGCAAATTCTGCTGTACAGAACTGTAACGTAGTTGCTAATGGCAGATCATACGCGGCGTAATGTTTAACGTTGGTGAAGCTTATGGGACTTAACTGCGGGGTCATCAGTCCATAACTTACAAACTACTTATCTACTACCTTATACTAAAGACAGCACAAACTTCCATGCCCGAGGATGGACTCGAATCTCCGACGGGGAACGGCCTCGCGCATCGAAGCATAGCGCCTCAATGCACTCGACCGCTCCGCCGCGGCTACGCGGCGTAGATGTCTTTCGAGTGAAATGAGATGTTCGAATTCGCGGACAGTATTCCTTTAATTATTTTAAATAATGGTTTACTTTTTCAAGCGGTTCATGTAGGTCAAATAACCTATTTTTAAGTAAATTTTGTTTTAATTAAAGTGTTTGTGGCCGTAATAAGTGCTAATTTTTCAGCAGGCAGGACGAATACACTACATACATAAGGGGAACTGACAGTATGTACAGCACTTAATCTTTATCCTACGGATAATAGCAAAATAATACAATCCATCCCACTGCTGTACTAATAAGATGGGTTGGAGACGCTGTCAGGGTGGAAGGTGAAGCGGTGAAGGCTTGTGGGCGCCCTAGGAAAGGGTGGCTGATTGGCAAATAAAAGATAGGCTTCAAGTTAACATTGGCTATATTCTGAAATACGGGTTACATATCGTAACTCGCCCTGGGGTCGGATGCAGTGAATGAGTGCCAGTCTTAGTTACGGATTAGAAAATGGAAAAGGTAAAGGTTACGGTTCGCATAGTTGGTGGCTGATACCGAACAGTCGCTAGGCGGGAGCGGACGGCATGCGGCCGTTCGCCTCGCACAGAGGCTGGACCTCTGGAGTGCGTCTGTTCTGTACGAGAACTAAAGCGGAAGAGAGAGAAGGAACTGATTCTCGCACCTCTGAGTCCTACTGCAGTAGCACACGTGATCGAACGTGGGTGTCTGCTATTGGCTCCACAGTAGCATGGAAACATCAGTAGTTTCAGCACGGACGCCAGAAGGGTGTCGTGATTTTAGAATCAGCATTCAGTAGTGGTTCTGCTCGGCTCTATCCTGCAAGATCGATAGCCTTGGTCACGTTGTCAAGGCGTATGTTGCAGTGGAAGAACACTTGTAAGACTTAGGCGAAGTTTCGAAATAAAATTTGTTGAATTATTTCCCTAAACTATTTTAGACTGGCTGTTCATCCTGTACAGTATGCTCATTCTGCTGAAATGTCAGTGACCGAACTGGTAAGGTCATCGGTGCCTAAACTTACACACCACTTAAATTAAATTACACTAAGGGCAACACACACATTAAGGTCGTAAATTCTACCAAATACCTAGGAGTTACAATTACGAACAACTTTGACTGGAGAGAACACATAGAAAATATTGTGGGGAAGGCGAACCAAAGGTTACATTTCATTGGCAGAACGCTTAGAAGATGCTCCAGCTCCACCAAAGAGACTGCCTACATCACACTTGTGCGTCCTCTCCTGGAGTACTGTTGCTCCTTGTGGGACCCTCACCAGGTGGGACTGACGGAAGACATTGAGAAGGTTCAGAGAAGGGCAGCTCGTTTTGTTTTATCACGTTACGGGGGGGAATGCGTCACGGAAATGTTGCACGAATTGGGGTGGAAATCATTAAAAGAAAGACGTTATTCATTGCGACGTGATCTGTTTGCGAAGTTTCAATCACCGACTTTTAGTTCCGAATGTGAAAATATTTTGCTAGCACCCACCTACTTAGGGAGACATGACCATCCCAATAAAATAAGAGAAATCTGATCGAAAACGGAACGATTTAGGTGTTCTTTCTTCCCGCGCGCTATTAGAGAATGGAACGGTAGAGAAAAGTTATGAAAGTGGTTAATGAACCCTCTGCCAGGCACTTAAATGTGATTTGCAGAGTATCTATGTAGATGAAGATGTAGATCCATGCCCGAGGTAGGACTTGAACTTCCGGCCGCAGCGGCCGCTCAATGCGCGAGATGGCACCGTAGACCGGGTGGCCATCTCCGCACTGCAATATCATTATGTAAATGTTTCTGCACACACCTGACACATGCTACAGTCCTTCTGCTAAACATAAGTCTTGTAAATAATTTTTTACTTCCGTATAGTACGTAAATGTGTTAATATGTCGTGCTTACTGACCACTTGTAATCAAGAGTAAAATTAATGCTTAGACGTTTGCAACACTGAAATAAAACAATATTAAACATAGAACTAACTGAATACAGACAAGTGGCGGCTCATGCTCCCTTTCACTGTAGGAGCCCAGATTAAAATTTAGTACACAGTACAGTGGAATTGCTCTCAAGTGTACATTGTATAACCTTAATTTACATCGTACACTTAAATACATTCGAAATATATTAATACAGTAATTATAGAGATATAAATATAATCCACGAAACACTGTTGATAGTAAAATAAATAATAATTTCTTTAAGTTATATTTATTTTGTGGGGTGGTTTTGTGTGTCCGTAATATTGTAGTTGGTCTGGTCTACCAACTTCGCTGGTTTCCGCGTCTTTTTTTTTTCTGTGCGTGTCTGAGATCATGTTTTGCTAACGCATTTCATTGAATAATTTTTGGAGCGGTTTGGATTTTAATCGAAGTTCACCAGCTCTCCTCCTGCTGACGTTCGAATTAATTCTAGTTGTGCTTCTATAGTTTGACTGTTATGTAAACAGAAAAATGGTGTAACTGAAAAACGAAGCATTAGACTTCTTCCTGCCGCCCTGAATGATCGCGTGGTCTAAGGCGTCATGCTACGGACAAGGCAGTCGTTCCCAATGGAGGTTCGATTCCTCCCTCGGATGTGATTGTGTGTGAATTGTCCTTACTGTGAGTTAGTTTGAAAAACTGAAGTCCATTGCAGTTTGGTCGAATAGGTTCACTTACATTCGAACATTTGACACTTCTTCCACATTGGGAATGCACCAGAGCTAATAGTGACCTCCTGGCTTTGTCTTACGGCCAAGGTACAAAAAAAAAACTATTATAAGTCTTGGCTAGGAGTGAATTCATGTGTATTTTACCCAACTAGCACGTTAGATAACGAAGTATGTGTCCTCACCGGTTATTTATAGAGTAATAGTGTTTTGATTGGCAAACGTGACAATTATCCTGTTGTTAAAGTTAAAGTTTAGAATTTCATTAATTTCCTACAACTGAGTAGCATTTTTCTCCATGAAAATGTGATACACGTGACACCTGGTCAATTCTCAGCGATGATTTTTCTTTATTGTAATTAATGTAAAAGCTCTGTGACTCTGAAGATCAACGATTTAATTTCATGACTGGAATTTAATAAAGCATGTTTATGGCGGCATAATTTTACGTTTTTATATGCCTATTATACGAAACCACCGTAAGGAGTATTTCTTATGAATTGTATAACGAATTTTCCCATTATTTGTTAATGAAGATGTCATTGATTTTAGTGTTTGCTAGAGTATCAAAATAAGCCAAATTATGATTGACTGATTTATCACGCTGAACTCCATCCCAATTTCTACCATGTGAATCGTAAATATGGCAATATTAATTTTACAATGAACTTCATAACTAAAGCCTGTCTTCGAGAAAAGTAAGTTTTTCATTTAAGTTCAAATAAATAGTAATTTTGGGTTCAGGCATAATAGCTTATTTCAGGCGAATTAGTAACGCACCGTCTTAATTGAAAATAACTACAGTTACCAAACGAGGCCTGTCTTAAATGTTCACATACAGTAACTCGCTAAACAGTAGCAATAACAAGTGGCATATCGGCCGATCCAGCATTTATCACAAATACTAAGGCTTTCAATTGTGGCAGACAGTGCCAGAAAATACGGAGCCAATTTTCTTTCTTATAAAAATTGTGAGACCCACAAGCTGTAGTTTTTTTTTTTTTTTTTACAAGTTACAAATCATTTATTGACGTTTTTTGTCCCTTACATTTATTGTGACACAAGTGAACAGATATTAGGTGTTATCTTGTTTGTTGCAGTTATGCTCAGCATACTGTTCATTGTAGGGTTCTGAGGCAATTACCTTTCCTTGTTGTTTATTCTCTTCATTGCAGACAACAGCTGCTGGCAACAGTACATTGTACTGCATGGGCTGGCTCTAAAGTATCAGGTAGGTACTGATGACCCCGTAGTTAAGTCCTATAAGCTTAACAAACATTTGAACATTTTTTAAAGTAGCAGGCACTGGACTTTGGCGACTAAACATTTTTGTTGTTGTCACACTTACACATAGACGAGAACTAAACTAAAGCGTCTGTTTACTTTTAGCCGCCGAGTACTAGCGTGCGTGACGTCAGCTCCCCCTCCCCCCTCAACCACAGCTCCGAGCTGGGGCAGTGTGCGTTGAGAGGCTATATAAGAAGAGAGTGGCTATGCGTAGGACAGCTCCTGATTGGCCGAGAGCTCAGGAGGCCATGTTTTTACCAGATTTGGTGGGCTTTACATGTGAATGAATAGCTACAATGACCGTTTCTGTACTGTGGTGTGTCTTGAAAGCTTCTGACAGCGATTTCACTGTCGCTTCTATTTACGTAAATTAACGTGTTGTTGACGATAACGTTACAACTTAGCGGCAATTTTTACGATTATACCTTGGTTTGAAGTGATTCACTGAGTGTAATTAATAATGTGTATTACACAATCATTAAGGCAGTTAAGAGAAATGTCTCGTTGTTTCTCTGTTGGCTGTGAAAACCGAAGTAAAGATTTTTATATGCTGCTTGGTTTCGCAAGGAATGAGGAAATGCGGAAACAGTGGGAGGTGAAAGTTAACCAACAAAGTAGGTACCGTAAATGCGACTTACGGAAACCAACGAATTATTGCTGCTCGTGTGAAGTAAGTATTTTCTGCTTCCCCACCCAAAGCAAGAAAGGCACTGATCAGATTTAATATTAAAACCAATGCCTGTGCAATTCCCCCATGGCGTAGTGGTTGCGTACTGAATTAATAAGCTGAAGGTAGCGAGTTCGAATTAAGTAAATGCATTTTTTTAAAATCATTTTCTAGCTTTTAGTTAGTTCATGGTTCTGGTATTCGACATGACGTGCTTACAAGGTATGTTTTAACATAGCAGTTCCCCTTGGCTGTGTATTATCGGCTATTTACAATCCTATAATTGGTAACAGGATGTGGCGTGCAAAAGGTAGGGGGCAGGGGCTATTGACGCATTGTAGATATTCAGTTACCTATTTTGAGTCTTTTTCACTACAGATAGTATCGGTATTTTTCCGATTTTCTGTGATACAGTGTCCCTAAAAATATCTACAGAATGACCAAAAATTTTCAAATGTTTGTTAAACTTATGGGACTTAACTGCGGGGTCATCAGTCCCATATGTTACAAACAACTTATAAACTAACTTATACTAAAGACATCTCAAACATCCATGCCCGAGGTGGGATACGAACCCCAGACAAGGAGCGGGGTCGGGCATCGGAGCATAGCGCCTCAGTGCTCTCAGCCACTCCGCCGTGTCACAGAATGACGTTTTTGGTATTTCCCAGTGTAGGAAAATTTTATAAGATCGACACTAAAAAGGCATTATATCTGGGCGGAAAGCGATGATATTGTACTAATTTCAGATATGGATAAGCAAACAAAATATTATAAAACTGCATAATTTTCTTTGAGAGACATAACCTTGAAATCTCTCTCTTTCTTATCAATCAACTACCAACTGTCGAAATTACCAGAACATCGTAAAATATAGTATTAACATTCGGCAATCACAGAAACTGCTTCACGACATTTATTTGCTTACAAAATTATTAGGCGTGTACGAACATAGATTATTGACATTTATTTAAGCTACAAATGTGCTTTGGTGTCATGGGTGGAACTGATGCCTTATTTCAATCGTCAAGTGGCTGCACTTCTGACAGGGGCGCTATGCAAAAGCACGTCCCGCGCGGAGTCTGGTAAAAACATGGTGGACACCGGCCGGTTTGGCACTCTCTCCCTATAAAGGCTCTCTAAGTGTGCTCTCCAGCTCACGGAGCAGTCTGTTGGAACAGCCTCAATAGGGTGATACAAGGCAGAAGGCCTAAGGAACCCTTTATAAAAGTAAATAAATATGGTCAACAAGGCAATCAATAGGGGCTGCAAAATTAAGTACAGTCATCAGGCTGAAGGCCAAGTTATTATTTTTTTTTTTTTTTTAGATAAGTTAATAACGAACTGAGGGTCCGAATCAACCTTTTATAATAACAAGCATACAGTTAAAACAACACAATAAAAAGGAGCTCTAAAATTTATGCAAAAGCCGCTCCAAATTATCAGGCAGAAAGCCAGACCAAAACATTTTTGTTAATATGGGCTAATAACGGGCTGAGGGCCCGATGCAACCTTTTACAATAAGTAAGCATGGTGAGCTCCAAAATTTAAATGAAACGAGCTGAATCAGGCTAAAGTCCGATAAAAAAAGTCTGACACAATTTAGTAAAAGGGCTGAAGATCAGAAACAATCCTTTATCTTACTTGTACAATAGTAAGCAGTATCCTGAAAGCAGGGCCGGCCGCGGTGGCTGAGGGGACTGAGGCGCGTCAGTCACGGTCTGCACGGCCACTACGGTCGGGGGTTCGAATCCCCCCTCGGGCATGGATATTTGTGCCGTCCTTAGTGTTAGCTAGTTTATAAGTAGTTTGTAAGTTTAGGGACTGATGACCCCGTAGTTAAGTCCCATAAGCTATACAAACATAACTGAAAGCAGGAAAAACAAATCCGGCTAAATTATATTACGAGGAAGAAGGCTGAGTGAACAAATTATAATCATCTTTTGATGCTGCTGTTCTTTTTTCTTCCGTGCTTGCTTGGATAAATGGTTTGGATTTTCCGCCGTATGCAAGACACCTGATATTTTAATTGTTCCCAAACATGTTTCAGCACATTTTGTGCTATCATCAGTGGGATGGTTTATTTTTGTACTGAAATTATGTTTACTGTACAATAGTCTTTTCAGTTACTTCTAGGTTCATTCGTTTCTAAATTTTACTTAGGTTATGTGACTATATAACTATTTCAGTTTAGTGAATATTAGGCCTAGATATATGAGTATCACATTTCTTACATACCTTTTACATTAGGCTACATAAACCTCCTTAAGTTGCCTACTTATTTGTTGTTTTGGTACAAACTTGTCATCTGCAAACATAACAAACAGTTTACGATTTTCTTGCTTTGTTATGTTTGCAGATGACAAGTTTGTACCAAAACAACAAATAAGTAGGCTACTTAAGGAGGTTTATGTAGCCTAATGTAAAAGGTATGTAAGAAATGTGATACTCATATATCTAGGCCTAATATTCACTAAACTGAAATAGTTATATAGTCACATAACCTAAGTAAAATTTAAAAACGAATGAACCTAGAAGTAACTGAAAAGACTATTGTACAGTAAACATAATTTCAGGACAAAAATAAACCATCCCACTGATGATAGCACAAAATGTGCTGAAACATGTTTGGGAACAATTAAAATATCAGGTGTCTTGCATACGGCGGAAAATCCAAACCATTTAAACAAATTATGTATCACAGTAAGAGAGACCGGTCTTTCCGGAATAATAAAAGAGCTCAAGCAAGGTTACCTAAAACCAACGCACAAACACAAGCACTCGTGCCAGACTGTCACATAACAAGACACACATGTTTAAACAGCAATGAAATAAGGCCCTGAGACAATCCATAACACTTTCAGTGTAATATAAAATTAATTTAAGAACAGGACTGGCTACTCGTTAACTTAATACACACTCCAACATATAAAACAGATGAGCTGACTCCAGACAGGAAGGAGAGGGGGTAGGGTGCCCAACCGTCCACAAGAACTCCAGATATCGCACGAAGGGACTTATAATAAAAGGAACAAAAAAGGCGGCATGAACCAGAGTTCACCAAGTTAGTGAAAACTGAATAATTGCTACACAGAGCAAATGAGAGAATAATTCAATTGAGCCGAACTGGAAGTGCGGCACAACACATAAGTAAACATCAATAGACGTAGCATAGGCAACAACGGTCCCTGGGAAACGACCATCGATCCTGATGAATACACCCACACACACACCCACACACACACACACACACCCACACACACACACACACACACACACACACACACACACACACACACACACACACACACACACACATTTGCTGAGCAGGAATGTACAGGTCACTTAAGTAATTTGCTCACTGCATGAGTGCAACCACCCTCGCGATGTTGTAGGAGAATCATATCAACAAACGCATTTCATGGATCCCAGGTGGAATGTAACTGAAACGACGAGAGGCGCAGCCAGAGACTGACTGCGGAGTACAAGTTGTTGACTACTCCGGTGCTTGGCGAGGAACCAACGTGGCATCGCACGGCCACTAGGAATACGATCGCATTGCCGGGTAGACGAAGTAAACAGCTCCTGCCGAGGTGATGCTGGAACTTGATACAATTCCCTCTCCGTGTCCAGACCTCTTCAGCTGTTCATATCATCGCATATGTGGCTGCAACGGACTGACAGGATGACACTGCGGAACTACTTCGGCGCACGCGCCGTGCCCGGCCACAGACGGACAATTAATGTAAGTAACTCGACCCTAGCGACGCCAAGCAGTGTATCAAATTACCACTGCACGATACTGACACTCAGATGTTGCCCGCAGCGGCTCTCACTGACTGACCCGGTAACCGAACTCTCAGGAACCGCCTCTGCGCCGAGATCCAATAGCGCCACTAGCAAGGATCACACGAGTCAGCACACAAGAGACCCGCGATAGATCTAACAGCGCCGCGAGCGGTGAGAGCACAGAAACATCGATTAGTAATTGCGCCAGTAATTTAATTAACCCTTAACTACTATAGACGTTGACAGGAACGCAGCTACTATGGAGGGGTCTCTCAGACCGCTCGATTATTTTCCATATATTACAGTAGTGTTTTGCTAAATATATATTTTCATGACTTCCTGTGTGGGAACACTGTGAAAGGGTGTGACCTTCGCTACCTTTTCCAGAATAAATGTATGCATTATACAAATAACTTGTACTAACGTCGGTCAAACTGAATTTTCACGCCATGTCTTGCCGGTTTGTTTCGCATATACATTCTAAACCCACACCTTTCACGGAAAGGTCCAAGCATTTCATCGACACATACTGTTGTACCTACAGAATAGCAAAGTTGACTGTTTTCGATTATACGCAGAAAGAGTAGGGAAACTGCTGCTGCCTTGTCTATTACCTTTCTTTTCTCCCGATCATCTGGGTTGTGAAATCTTAATGAATACAGTAAAAACAGAAATCTATCAGGCTAATTAGTCCCTTCAATCCAATGACGTCTACATCGTGCATATAGGACAAGCGATCATTCGCATACTATGCTCTAAGCTGCGATATTTGCAGTTTTGTCCATAGAACGATTTCGTCTAGAATATCTTGTGTAAAGAACAGATTCCATACCTCCAAAGCAGAAGGATTTTCTCAAAGACTTTGAGCCGTCTGTCGGGCAGTCCAGGATGCTGTAAGACGATGTTGTGTTGCCTTGTTCTTACGTTGTCTACTGGCTGCTTTTTTCGTCTTCGTAAACATCTGTTCTTACCGAAGAAGTAAGCTGCTTCGTCATGATCAGGTGTCACATCTTCGTCACTTTCAGGTTCCTGCTCAGAATTACTATCATGTTCACTAAATACCTCAAAATCAGGGTCATTATCGCTGTCATCAAAATTATCGAAGGATTCAGCGAAACGTTCTTGATCGTCCACATCTGCTTCACGTAAAATGCGTTGCACAGAACGTTCAGCTTTTCCTGCCATGGAGAAACACGACACGGAATAACAGCAGCGAGAGAGAGGCCGCAGCCACAGGGCTGTCGCTTAGCAGGCGCCGGCCGCGGTGGCCGAGGAGACTGAGGCGCTCCAGTTACGGTCTGCACGGCACTACGGTCGGGGGTTCGAATCCCCCCTCGGGCATGGATATTTGTGCCGTCTTTAGTATAAGTTAGTTGATGAGTAGTTTATAAGTTTAGGGACTGATGACCCCGTAGTTAAGTCCCATAAGCTTAAGAAACATTTGAACATTTTTTTGCTTACCAGGCCTCGCTCACGAAGCCGACTGGCCAGGCGCTACGAGGCAGTGCGTGCGCCTGCGGTACGCGAACACTATGGTCTGTCAGTGAGGCCGCGCAAAGCTCATAAATACCTTGTTGGCCACCAGGAAGGGACACGGAAGAGTCCTTTTAGCTTGGCAGGGGTGTGTGAAATATCTCGACTCAAAAAATTGTAGCGGTCTGAGAGACCGCAGATAGTAGTTAAGGGTTAAGGACAGGGTGGATCGAACAAACACTGGGCGGGACGGCTCACCTGTGGTTCGCATTTCCTACAAAATATTCCATGTCTTCTTTCCGACTTAAGTTTTCATAATTGTAGTTCCAGGTATTGAATTGAATTGCCAGATTCTAGATTTGACTTGTTTATCACGTAAATGCAGTTTAACGGAATTCCCTTAGTGCTCATAAGGATAGCTTCACACTTTTCATTATCTAGGTTCAACTGCTAACTTTTTCACCTTGCATATATCTAAATCATTTTTCAGTTGTTATTGATCATCTATTGACTTTACTAACCACAAAAGGATAACATCATCCGCGAAAAGTCTAAGAGAGCTGTTCAGATTGTCTCCTAAATCGATTATAAAGATAAGGAACAGGAGGGGCTATTGTGACCGAAGACCTGACTGGTCGGGAGCGACTAGCGACGACCGACCGATCAAGCGTCGCCGCTAACGAGAAACACTCCACGAAACCACAGAGACGACAATAACAACAACTAATCGAAAAAACAAAGATCCAAACGAAAGCCAAATCGGAACCGTGTCAGAGCAGAGTACGAAGCCAGATAACCAATGAATAACGAAAGTAAACGGAGCGCAGTCAACACAAGACTGAGGAGCGAGCTTTTTTTTTTTTTTTTTTGTCTGGTGCTGCAGCCGAAGTACTACCGCCTTTGGCGGCTGGACTTCCAGGGTGAAAGGTAAAAGGATTCTTTTATCTTTATTGTACTCATTGCAGGGGGTTAGGGGTCACAAGGGTCCTTTTTGTCCTGCATTCCCGACATCAAAATTATCTGTCAAGTATCGATGTTGCCAGTCCTCTTATAGCTGAGATGTAAGCTCCATATTGATGCATGGTGTTCTAAGTCCACTGATGGTCCTAGATGGTGACTGGTAGATTCTGTTTCTCCTGTTTTTCGGCAGCGATCATGTCCAATATATACCGCCATTGAATTTTCGTTAAGACTGGATAGGTATTGACATAGAGTGTGTCAGTTTTGGGAAAGTACTTGAAAATCGGTTTCAAGAGCCGTGGGTCCAAAGGCCTGTGGGGCTTAGTGGGTTTGACGGCCGCGAAATAGTAAGGAACGGGCGATTTCCCAGCTTTAAATTTATCCGCTTCTTGTGCTGCAAATTCCATAAATTGTGGTAGGTCTTTTGTGCTTTTCATTAAGGAGTGCATCTTCTCGTATTCAATTTGCTCTTCGCTCTTGGGAGTGGATACCGATCCCGTGGACGGTGACGAATCTTGAGTCTGTGTTCGCAGTGTTGGCTCAGCCGTGTGAACCGCCATGTCCCCTTGTGTACAGACGTCCATCACTTCCTCGGGATTGTCCGTCTGAGTGGTCGCATGCGACAGATTGCGTCGTGGTTTCGGCTTCCTTAAAGAGAAAACTTCCTCTCGGAGTTGCTGCACTTCGGTGCGTAGCGCCGCTAGTTCCTTCCTAACGGCGGCACGCTCCTCCTCCATCGCCGATAAAATCGCAGCGATGGTGTGCTCCGAATGTTGTGCCGTGACCTGCTCATGTGCTGGCGGGCTCGCAGGTCGAGCCTTGGTCCTCGCTGATCCCCTGGCTATAGTGGCGGTCGTCAGGACGCTTGTTCCTGCCTGCTCATCTTCCCACCGTGTGACGTAAGGGCAGCGGCGGTGGTTCGCAGCGTGTGCGCCGCCGCAGTTCACACATTTGTGTGGAGCCCCCTTTGGTGCCGTGCAGTCGCGTGTATCGTGCGACCCTGCGCATTTTAAACACGCGGCTGCGTTGTTACATTGCAGTGCTGCGTGGCCAAACTTTTGGCAACGGTAGCACTGCAGTGGTCGTTGTCGCGTCTTCTTGTGGGGCACAATGCTGGTCAACAAGAGCAAGTGCTCTAGTATCGCAGCGATGTGCCCCGTCGCAGCAACTAGTGTCCTTCCTCGTTCGCGGCGTACCATGGCACGTGTCTGGGCGCGAGCGCGAGTGAGGGTACGTGCGGGGCGGCCTCTCGGCGAGAACTGCCTGCGAGGAGCGAGCTTTTTTTTTTTTTTTTTTTTTTTTTTTTTTCTTTATTGGTAATTTCACTCCGACTTTCGTCGGCGGGCTGGCAGCAGCATCAGCGCTGCTCTTCAGCCGAGAGAACAGACACATGACAAGTGAGATAAAAAGAACAACGACATGAAGTTAAAAACAATGAGTATAAAAACATGGTACGGAGGAAAAATGGAAGACTTACAAAATGGACATCGGAGACAATACTGCAGACTTAAGACACATGAACAAGAGAGACTGACACACATAAGCAGATTAAAAACAGTCAGTGCCACGGTGGCGATAAAATCCACATGGAGAGACAACACTGGACATACGAAGTCACACGATGATATAGGTGGTGACGACACGAGTTACGACGCACTGGAGATGAACACACGGAGATGTCGATACACTTGACACGAGAATACACTGTTAAAAGGCGACGCTGCAGTCCCCGCGGGGCAAGGAGAGGGAGGAAGCGCGGGGGAGGGTCGAAAAGAGAGAGAGGGGGGGGAGAAGGGAAGGAGAAGGAAGACAGGCGCGATTGAGACTACAGGTGGGGAAAGGAGGGGGGAAATCCAAGCGGGGAGGGGGAGAAGGAGGGGATGGGGAGAGGGGGCCGCTAAGTCTACGGGGAAGGGATCAAAGCTGATAGGAGGGGTATATTTCGGGACGAAGGGCGTCATCCGGTAGGGGAAGGGAGCGGAAGTTGCCTTGGGAGAGGATATGTAGGGTGTGCAGGTGGAGAGAGGGAGGAATGCAGTGGTGGGGGCGTGGCAGAGGCCCAGGGGCGGTGAGGATAGGGTAAACTAGCGGGTTGCGGGAATCGAGTTTTCGGGTGACATACAGGAGGCGGAGGCGTTCAAGGTGTTGAAGGAGGTGAGGGAAGGGGATGAGATCGTAGAGGATCCGCGTGGGGGAAGGAAGGCGGATACGGTAGGCGAGGCGGAGGGCGTGGCGTTCAAGGACTTGGAGGGTGTGATAAAAGGTGGGAGGAGCAGATACCCAGGCAGGGTGGAAGGAACAGAGGATGGGGCGCATGATGGATTTGTATGTGTGGAGGACGGTGGAAGGGCGTAATCCCCACGTCCGGCCGGTGAGCAGTTTAAGGAGGTTGAGGCGGGACATGGCTTTTTCACGGATGGATTTCAGATGGGGGGTCCAGGTAAGGTGTCGGTCGAGGGTGAGGCCCAGATACTTAATGGTGTTAGTGTGGCGGATGGGACGGTCGTGGAGGGTGATGTAGAGATCGGGGATGCGGAAGGTGCGGGTGGTGGCGGAAGGTGAGACTGGAGCAAAACCTGGGATCGGGCAAGGGAGGGGGCAAGGGCTAGGAAGGCGGTGTCATCAGCATACTGTAGGAGATGGATGGGAGGCTGAGGTTGGGGCATGTCGGCGGAGTAGATAAGGTACAGGAGAGGGGAGAGGACAGATCCTTGGGGCACCCCGGCAGAGGGGTAAAACAAACGGGAGTTGGAATTGCAGACAGTGACATAGGACGGGCGATTGGTGAGAAAGGATGCAATGAGGCGGACATAGTTAATAGGAAGGGCATAGAGTTGGAGTTTGAAAAGGAGGCCGGAATGCCAGACACGGTCGTAGGCTTTTTCTATATCTAGGGACACAAATATGGCGGAGCGACGGGAATTGAGCTGGACGGATAAGAGGTGGATGAGGCGAAGGAGCTGGTCGTCGGCAGAGAAGGATGGTCGGAAGCCACATTGAGAAGAAGGAAGGAGCTGGTGCTGTCGGAGGTGTTGGTGGATACGACGGGAAATGATGGATTCAAGGACCTTGCTAAACATGGAGGTGAGACTGATGGGACGGTAGGAGGAGGCTTGGGATGGGGGCTTGTTGGGTTTGGGGAACATGAGGATGCGGGAGATTTTCCACAGGCGAGGATAGAAACCGGTATAGAGGATAGTGTTGTAGAGGGCGGCAAGGACAGTGTGGAAGGAGAGGGGACAGGCACGGAGGTGCCTGTAGGTGAGCCGGTCGTGACCGGGAGCGGTGTTGCGTTTGGTGCGAAGTGTAGCTATGATGTCGTGTGCTGTGATGGGTGTGTTTAACTCGGAGGGAGGAATGTGCCCCAAGTACTGGAAGCCGGGGGCGAGCAGGGGAGAAGAGGTGTCGGTACGCTCATGGACATTGGGAAAGAGGGAGTAATCAAAATGAGGATTATCAGGAAGGGAGAAGATGTCGGAAAGGTAGGAGGCAAAGTGTTCCGCCTTACTGGCATTGTCGGGAAAGGGACGGTTATCATGGAGAAGCGGGTAGTAGGGGGAGGAGTGACGGCCAGTAAGGCGATTGAAGGCCTTCCAGTACTTTGAGGAGTTGATGGGGAGAGTGGCGTTAAGGCGGGTGCATGTCTGCCGCCAGTCCCGGCGTTTTTTCGCGGACAAAAGGTTTCTAATGTGACGTTGGATTTGCCGGTGGCGTATGAGTGTGTCCCGGTCCCGGGTACGGAGGTACGAGCGGTAGAGGCGTCGGGATTCTCGGAGGAGGAGGACAGCCTGTGGAGGCAGGGTAGGACTGTGTGGGTATATTGATTTGGTAGGGATGTGGGCTTCAACCGCGTTAGCAAGGGTTTGCTGGAGAAAGGTGGAGGCGTGTTCAATATCTTCGGGTGTGCGGAGGGGAAGGGGGTGGCTTTCGACCGAGGTATCTATGGAGCGACCGTAGGTATTCCAGTCGGCACGGGAGTAGTCATGAATGAGTTTGGGAGGAGGTCTAGGACGAGGAGCTCGGGCAGGGCGGGGGCGGTGGTCAAGGGTGAGTAGGACAGGGGCGTGGTCACTGCCTATAAGGTCAAGGACGTCTGCCGTGATACGCCCAAGGAGGTTGGGAGACGCCAAGACGACGTCAGGGGTGGTATTGCTTTCGGGGCGAGTCGGGCGAGGGAGGGGCAGGATTCCGCCCCGGAGCGAGGTGGTGACAAACTGATGCCACCGCCGGAGTTCAGCAGGCGGACGGGAAGACAGGTTTAGGTCTGCGGCGACCACATAGGTCGTGTAGGTGCGGTCAACGTGAGAGAGGAAGTCATATGGGAGAGGAGAGGTGCTGCGGACGTAGATGGTGGCGAGGGTGACGGTGAGGGATGGGAGGAAGAGACTGAGGATTAAATGTTCTGTAGGATCATTGAGGAGCGGGTGTAGCCGGACGGGGTGGTGACGGAGATGGCCGATCGCCACTCCGCCTCTGGCCAAGGGAGGGGGACCATCAGTGCGATGAAGGAGGTAAGGAGCGGTACTGACGGGACGACGGGGTTGGAGGAAGGTTTCATTCAGGAGGAAGGCGTCCACGCGGTGATGGAAAAGGGTATGCATGAAGAGGTGCTTGTTGGCTGGGAGAGACGGGACATTATGGTATAAAAAGGTGTATGATGAGCCTGCCATGGTGATGGTGGGGGGGTACGGGAGGAGGAACGGAAGAAGGGGGAGCGGGCGGGCTTAGACTTGTGTTTCGAGGCGGGAAAAAGCGAAGTGGGAGTGGGCGCGGGAGAAAGTGGCAAAGGTTTCTAGGTGGAACACTGACCATGCGGCCAGTGCAATCTGCTGGAGGGTGTACGGGCGTTGAAAAGGATGGATGTTGGCGAGGACCGTGGTTACAAACCGGATGACGTCCTCGGCAGTGGGGGGAGGGAGCAAGGAGTTGTTGGGGTGCATGGGTGGGTCGACGGGGCGAATGGGGACGGTGAGTTCGGGGACGGTGGGGGCTGGGACGGACTTACATTTGTAGGAGTAGGTGGGATGGGGTCCGCCACAGGTGTTGCAGGTAGGAGGGGAGGCAAGGTTAGGACAGTGCTTGTGCAGGTGAGGGGACTTGCAGTGAGGACATGTGGGGGGGTTGCGGCAATTCTGTGTCAGGTGGTCGTTGTACACGAGGCACCTGGCACAGCGGTATGACTGAGGTGGGGAACGGGAGGGCTCCACCTTGTGGCGGCGGTCGTAAATTAGGGCCCCCTGGAGGAAAAGGTGATCAAGGGACGATGCGGACTCTGTGAATACCCGCATCAGGTATGTCGGGCCAGTGGCATTGAAGATACGCTTGGCGGAGCGGATGGTGACATCGGGCATGGAGTTGAGCTGGCCCAACACCTCTTCCTCCGTGATCAGAGGGCTGAGCTTCGTGATCACGGCGGTGAGGGTGGGTGGGCGGTGGGAAGGAGGCGGTTGGCGAGCTGAGGTGGCGGTGTAGTAAGGGGTGAGAGTGGCATGGGGACCAAAGTGGATGCGGGGGAGGCGGTGGAGGATGTCAGTGTGTAGGGTGGGGCTGGGGGATTTGAGGAGGACGGAGTCTCGGCGGGGGATGATCTGAGTCAGGGGGACGTCGGGGTAGTATTTACGAAGTTCAATGGAGAGGGTCTTGTAGTCAAGGAAACGGGCGTCGGGGCGGGAAAGGACATAGGAGTATAGGTCAGGCTGCACGGGAGCAGGAATGGGGGCAGTGTCCATGTGGTTGGATGGAGGCGGAGAAGGAGGGGGAGGAGGGGGAGGAGCCTTTTTGGGCAAAGTTGGAGTGGGGTCCGCGCTCCCACGTTTGGATGACTTTTTGGGCTTGGCGCCCGTGGAGGAGGATGCAGAGGCGGTGGAGGGAGGGGCAGGAGAAACGGAGACTGGGTTGAGGGGGATAATCGTAGGTTGGTGTGGGGGCAGGAAGGACGGCGGGGGCGACTGTGGCGTGTCAGCCACCGTGGCACGGCGATGTTCAATTCGGGCAGGCGGTAACGGAGGAAACTCATGAGGCGAAGTCAGCGGCGTGTAGACAGGAGGAGGAGGGACGTGGGAAGCGGAGGAAAAGGACATTAAGACCGACAGGGGAATTGCCGGTTGGGGGAGGGAAGTGGAACTCCAGGTGGTGGTGGTGGAGGCCTGGGATGGGGAGGTGTAGTGGATGGATGTGGTTGTAGCAGGTGAGTGAGACATATTACCGGGATGACTGAGCGGCGACGAGGATGATGATGATGATGATGACGATGGCGAAGACACTGAAGACGAAGAGGCGGTGGTGGCGATGAAAGGCGGCAGGCTCGGAGTGGAGGCGGCGGCGGCGGCAGGCTCGATGGGACGACAGCGACGTTGCAGACACCCGGCGGCGACTGCTGGCTGGCGACGGCTGCTGGGCGGCGGCACAAGCTCGAGGAGGCGACAGCGGCTCTGCAGACGCCTGGCGGCGACTGCGGGCTGGCGACGACTGCTCGGCGGCGGCGGCTGCTGCTGCTGCTGCTGCTGCTGCTGCGAGCTGGCGGCGGCGGTGGCTGGCGGCGACGACTGCGGCTGGCGGCGGCTGGCGGGGACGGCGGCGTCTCGACGACTGGCCCTAAAATCGAGAAAAGAACGATATAACGTATCGCATTTTGTCGATCGCCTAGAGACTTGCGACTCTAGGCCGGTGGATGGGAGCGAGCTGTGGCTCCGGCCCTTATATAGTGCGGCGCGGTAGGCGTGCCACGGCGTACAGCGCTCTCGTGGCGATGGCAGCGCTAGTAGGTTGTGCTAACGGCTGCTGTCATAGTCCATGTGGTCTGGCGGGCTCTCAAACATGTCGTTCCGGGATACCAGAGGGGATCTATAGCATTTCCCTGGGGAACGCCTAATATTGTTTCAGTTTTACTCAATGTCTTTCCGTCAATTACTACGTACTGTGTCCTTTCTGACAGGAAATCACGAATCCAGTCGCACAACTGTGGCGCTGTTCCATTAGCACGCAATTTGATTAGAAGACTCTTGTGAGGTACAGTGTCAAAAGCCTTCCTAAGGTCTACAAATATAGAAGACTTGAGATCCCTTGTCGATAGCACTCATTACATTACGTGAGTTCAGAAGAACGATACTGTATGAATGCATGTTGACTATTGGTCACCAGGTCGTTCTCTTCGAACTAGTTCAAAATGTTTGGGGAGATTATATGTTCTAAAATTCTGTTGCAAACCAACGTCAGTGATATAGGGCTGTAATTTTTCAGATCACTCCTTTTACCTTTCTTGAATACTGGAGTGTGCTGTGCAACATTCCAATCTTTGGGTATGTATCTTTCGCTAAACGAGTGATTTTATATGATAGCTAGCTATGGGGCTTTTGAATTTCCCTACTCTGAAAGATCCAACGGGTATACAATTGATACAGGGAGATTTAATTTTGTTAGGTCATTTAAGTTGCTTTAATACTCCAGGGGTATCTACTTCTAAATTACGCATGCTGGCATCTGTTCTTGATTTGAATTCTGGGGTATTTTCTTCGTCTTATTAGGTGAAAGAATTTCGAAAAGCTGTGTTTGGCAATCCTGCTTTAGCACAACTGTCATCAGTAGCATCACCGTTGCTATCACGTAGTGAAGTTTGAAAGACGACCGTCTGTCGTCTTCCATATATTATATGTATATTTCTGTAATGTTATGATTTATTTAATGTCGCTAGATTATACTTTTGTTAAAACTCGAGCGCCACTCTTTTCAAGGCTTGAGGAATAGCATTTTTATTTCATGTGTTTAAATATTAGTTAATATTGCTAGGTTTTTCTTATTTTGTTATGTTAATAATTTATTATTATGTTACACTAAAGTTTCCGCTCCAGTTGTCATAATTTAAAAATGTCCGAACGACATGTTTCGGGCCTACATTAGCCCATTCTCAAGTTCTTGAATTCTGAAACATATCTGCCCTAAGGCAACGGCAATCGTAAAATGTTTGCGGCATATGCGCCATGTCAACAGATAAACATTCCTCACCGTAAAACACGTTTGTAGATGGAGGCATTAGGGGCAGGTATGTTTCAGAATTCAAGAACTTGAGAATGGACTTATGTAGGCCAGAAACATGTCGTTCGGACATTTTTAAATTGTGACAACTGGAGCGGAAACTTTAGTGCGATACTTCATACAGTTGTGAGATGGCATCCAAAGAAACGATATTATTATGTTAATTGATGTGGCAAAAGTACGGCTTCTCCGCTACGCCACTGTCCCTGTGAGAATGTGCAGTTGTTTTACTTTTAAGTGATATGCGAGAATCTATGGCTGTTTGAATGTGGGGAGTGATAGCTCGCTTTGCATCGTTCTCTCTGGCTCAGAGTCGATGGCTGCTGAGGTTACCAAAGAGGTTTCCACACCCTTTGGTTGCGATCTAGTTAGTGAGCCTTCCATCCAGCGCGAGTTTCGCTGTGCGTCCCCACCACCGCTGTTTCTTCGATTTTCCGGCTTCCGGTCGCTTCCCGCGCCTTGTGACCGCTCGTTCTGATCATTCTGGGCTGGTCGTCTGGTGAGGAAAGGTTGGTTCTGCTTTTGTTTCTGGAGATGGTAGCGTTTCATTTGCTAGCACATTTAAGTTAGATTCGTGAACTTAGAATCATTTTTTAAAAATATTTTCTCTGATCGTCTGCGGAAATGTGTTCTCGTTTTTCAATTCAGTGATTTCCAATAGATAAACGCGGTGTGTGTGATTCTAGTTGCAGTTTTGATAACGGCTTGGTATGTAAATATCTTTTGTGATCATGTGGCGATGTATGAACTCTGTGTAAATACTTTCTAGCTTTGTGGGGCCCGATTTCTAATAGGTGATATGCTCATTTTTGTACAGTGCATGTAAAAATCTTCTCATCGTTTCCTTTCGTGAGTGATATGTGTTCCATGTGGTTGGTTCATAGAATAAAGCCTTCAGCTTCCACTCTTGTTTGTTCCATGCCCATCATGCAAGTAACTATGCGGGTTCCTTCTGATTTCCACTAATATTTCGCGATCTTCTCTCCCCGCCTATTTTAATGTTGCTGTTTCTTCTCCGACTTGAAGTACGAACTCTGTCTGTGTCAGTAATTCTCTCTGAGTCTTGTACAACCTCCTTCAATAGCTTCCTTATGCAATTCTAAACATTTCTATGGGTTGCATGCTGTAATTCTTAATTTTATTTTTCCGTCTTTGTAATTATTTCACTTTTCCGAGTTTTGGAGACTGGACTTCATAGTCTCTGTAATCGCTCCCTATCGCGTGTAGCTGTGTTTCATTCGCTTCCTTATATAATTCTAAGCATTTCTATGGGTTGCACGCTGTAGTTAATTTTCTTCATTTTTCGGAAACTGAATTTATTCAATTTTATCGGTTTTCGGAACCACGTGGGTCCGAGTTCCGGGGTTTGCAGCTAGTCGCCTGAGTTCACGCCACTTCTCATATAAAACCAGTACCTAGATCTATTTCTAACAGACTGCAATTTACGAATCCACCGTGATTTTGTATAATGAATCCGATTTTTAGTCACTTCACCTCCAGTGGAGTGCGTTCGTGTAACGTAGTCGTGTGTCGCCGTTAGCGTATTTGCTCGCGGTCCAATTCAGATGTAATTTAACTTGGCTACACGAACGCACCCTATCAAAACAGGCACGACAGACCACAGTCAGCTTCAATGTGTTTTTGTATATTGCGTTTTGTGCCACCTCCGACTTGCTGAATTTCGCCTACGATAGCGGCGCCTGCTTCCGCCTCTTCTCAGCACGCTGTTTCTGGTGAGTTTCGCTGTGGCATTGCGTGTATGCGAGAGAATGAGTGTGACTCCTTCCCTCCAGTAGCGTTAAATCATGTATAATTTAGGCATTAATCCATGTAAGAGATGCATTTTTATTGTATTAACGAAATTGGTTCCCCATTTTGCTTGTTTTATATCTGAATAAACAAGTTTAAGTTCAGTATAATCAATTAGTTGCCTATAAATTGTAGTTTTAGAGCACCTTCCCTCTTTTATTTAATATTGTTCTTCACAAGTGCTGAGAACAAGATCAGATGCATTTTATTTACGACTAATTTCCGTTGCGCCATAAATGTTTTCTTAGCCACCTTTCTAAGATAACTTTAATTGTGGTGGCTTGCTTATTGTCTGTGTGTAACAACGTGTGGGCTGCTATGTATATTGACCACTGAAGTATTAACTTCCTGTTATTGAAGTAATTTAAAACGAGTCAGTTCTCAGTTTGGGTCAGGGAACAAGGTTTTGTAGCAGGGATTAACCAGTAGTTCACACGGACCTTATTTGCTAAGTTTAGTGATAAAACAAGGCTCTTGTTACGTACAGTGGTCGACTTTTAAGTTGTTGATTGTGTTTTGCCGCTAGAATTTTTTACATGCGACCAGAATTTCTTCGCTTTTTCTACAAAGTTACGTGACAGGGTTTCGTTGTGGAAACTATTATAACCTTCTCGCACTGAAGTTCATGCTAAATTTCGAGGTACTGGAAAAGGTTGACAGTCTTGAGGATTTTTTTTTTTTTTCTGTTTAAATCTGGCAAGATTTTTTCCTTTCCTTTTGCAAGAGTGATCTAACCTGCTTTTCGTAGCACGGAAGGTCAGCCACCTATTGTGTTAATTTGTTCGGTATGAATCTGTCAATGGTTGTAGACGTTATTTCTTTGAAGGTAAGCCACATCTGATCTACACTCTCATTGTTAGTTTGGAAACACAGGGGCATTGCGCCCCACTACGAAGTGTGGAGAGAGGGGCAGGCGTGAGCTGGGCTAGGGACACTGGCCACAGTCACAGAGTAACTTATAAAGAGACGGGCACTCCCCTCCAGGGGCGCAGGGGAACGGGAAATTTTGAACGTTACAGTTGGCAGCACTGTAGCGCCGCCAGATGTTCGAAACGTGTGGAGAGAGGGGCAGGGGTGAGCTTGGCTGGGGACACTGGCTACAGTCACAGAGTAACTTATAAAGAGACGGGCACCCCCCTCCCTAAACTACGGGGTGGCCAAGGGAACGGGAAATTTTGAACGTTACAGTTGGCAGCACTGTAGCGCCGCCAGATGTTCGAAACGTGTGGAGAGAGGGGCAGGGGTGAGCTTGGCTGGGGACACTGGCCACAGTCACAGAGTAACTTATAAAGAGACGGGCACCCCTCTCCCTAAACTACAGGGTGGTGCAGGGGAACGGGAAATTTTGAACGTTACAGTTGGCAGCACTGTAGCGCCGCCAGATGTTCGAAACGTTGCACAAAAGATGTGAACGCTTAAACCCGTGTGCAATCATAGAAAGAAGCTTTTCCGCCTCAAGGAAATTTACTGTATTCGAACTTAGAATATGACCCAAATATTCTACAGGAAACTGATGTCAACGATATTGACCTGTAATTATCTAGGTCAGTTCTCTTTCCTTTCTTATAAACGGGAGTCACCTGCGCTTTTTTCCGTTCACTAGGAACTTTGTGCAGAATTAAAGATTCGTGATAACGGGTGTATAATTAAGAGGTACGAAACAACACAGCGGGTATATTTTAAGTCTTTGTTCAAACGCAATCACCAGAGGCCGGAGCACAAGTATCTCACTGTATAATGACCATAAGGGTTTCCTGTGTCCAGAATTCTTGTGCCTGCGACAAGAGCCAGTACTCTGTGTCCTTCAATTCGTCTTCCGAGTTGAAGCGCTTCCCTCTGATGTGCTTTTACAGCGGACGAAACATCAGAATATCGTGGTAGTGGTCGAACGATGTGGGCAGGAGTCAGTTCTGGCGGACGTACGGACCTCTATGTCGTTCAGAACGGTGCTTTGACTGCTCAGACGTATAGAGACGAGATCCTTCGGCCTTTGTTTTGGCCCTAAACTGGTGTCATAGGAAATGGGTTCCTTCTTGTAGACGATTATTCTATACGCTACACAGCTGCACTGGTGGACAACATGCTTGAAGTTGAGGCAATTGAACGAATGGAGTGGCCAGCTTGTTCATCCGCCTTAAACCCGATTGATCATGTCTGGGATGCACTTGGAAGACGCACTGCAGCCAGACAAGAATCTCCCACAATGGTTACAGAGCTGGTTACTGTACTCATGGAATAATGTCAAAAAATCCTTCATGAGCAGAGTGATAACCTCAATGCTCCATGCCACGCAGGTGTGCAAGTGTACTGTCCGTCCGAGGTGATCACATTATGGGGCAACGAGAATGATTTGTTCACTATTATTGTAGCCTCATGGTGCCTCGCTCTAAGTAAGCGTAATGTGAACCTCAAGTAGTTAGTTGAGACAGCAAAATATCGTACTGCATTAAACACAGATTACAATTGTCACCATCATCTGAATGAAATACATTACCATATATGTATATTGACTTTGATATCTCACGTGATCCCTTAATTGTTTTGAGCAGAATACTTCCATTCACAGCACTATGCTGTAATCTGACACTAAGTACCTTGTTTTATATTACGATTGTTCTGAAGACTTATCACCTACCTGTCATTAATTGATATTTAACTAGCTGAGGTAGCCGGCTTCGCTTCGGGACTTGATATCAGGTTTTTTTGTAGTTGGATTAAAAGGATAAACAGTACAACAATAGAGGAATAAAAAATTGACAGTATATTTTAAATATTAATGGCAATACTTCTCTATAAACAACATTTTTCATTTTATAATTTGGAGTGTTTATATACTTTTTTTTTTAATTTTATTTCCTACTCTAGAGCAAATGACATGGAACTGACCGTGAGAGAAGCAAAAGTCTTTAAGATTGATGCAGCACTATTTTAAAGTTTGTCCTTGTGATTTATTAATAGCAAAACTTTAAACTAATTTTATGGGAAATTGCAGTCATTTAAACTGGGTTGGCAGTTTAGTAGAGATCAGTGGTATCTTAGTAGACTTGCGCATAATAGTTCGCGACCGGGAGCGCTCACTTTAGTTCGCGGCTCTGCCGCGAACAAGTTCGTTCTTTTAGTTCGTCCGCCGCCAGTGACGACTGAGCGGCGTGGTCTGTGCATGCAAGTGGAGGGAAAAGTTCCCCCACCTAGCTGCTTCATGCGCTTGCTGCTTGAGCCGCTAACGATATCACGCAAACCAAAAGAAACATTTTGTGGATAATTTCTCGCGTTTAAGTTTAGAATTATCTCTATATATCTTGGAATTATGGAATTTATTAGTCAGATATTGCAGAAATTTTGTAGCACTGAACTATGTAATCTAGCAGGCAGACGCTCACCTCGAAATGGCTCTCATCAGCAGAAGGCAAACACGTGATTTTTAATTCTGCTGCGCGCCTTCTCACTATTGGCTGTCGGTCTTCGGAAAAAAATCCAACGAACTAAGAAGCGAGATACGTGTGACATAATAGTTCGCGACCGGTAACGCATGTTTTAGTTCGCGACCGATTGCACATATTTTAGTTCGCGACCGATCGCGCATATTTTAGTTCGCGACCGGTAGCTCTCCTTTTAGTTCGCAGCTCGGCCGCGAAGTAGGTCGCTATTTTTAGTTCGTCCGCTTTTTTTGGCTTTTGCTACCGCTACTAAAAGAGCTCTTTCTTTTGTTATGACAGCTTTTTTATATAATGATCAATGTTGCCCAAGCGTGTGCTATTACCCGTATTTTTGGGCAATGTCTATGAAACTACAGCTGAGCTGCATCTCAGCTCGAAATGACGGTAACTGGCAGAAGGGAATCACGCGATTCTGCGCGCTCTCACTTCCTCTCGCTGTTCCCCGTCAGTCTTCGGAAAAGGAGCGGACGAACTAAGAGGCGAGGGATCTGCGAACTAGTCAGCGTAGTTCCCCTGAGAGAGCTCTTCCGAAATAGTTCGTTCGCGACCTAAACAAGACTATATCTTAGGGATAAATACTGTGTGTCCCTTTTCTTTTCCAGTCATAAGCTTCGTGTCGATTATGTGATTTGACAGCTGTTTGACGATCATCCTTGTTCCATTACATAATTTTGGCGAGTTAAGATTTCGTAGTAGTATGATCGGAGATCCAATTTTAAGTCGAACGCAATGTAACGGCATTCCTGGTACTCGTACAGTTGATATCGTCGACAATATTATTTTTAGTTGCCAAAACCGCCCTTTCGCATAGCCACTCCGAATTTGTGTAGTTACGAACAATGTCGGGATAAATGTGGTCGATGAGCTCGTCTTCAGTGTTGGCTAGGTTGCAGAAATGACTGTTGAGATTGGTGAGGCCAGTCGTCTGTTCAGTAGGATATTTGTAACAATGTGCCCCTGCTTCGTCTTTCAATAGTTCAGCTCTCATATTCTTTGAGAGCTGAAGTATTTGTATGCGTGGGCGCAGATATGATTTCAGGTTCGGTTTCTTTAACATATTATTTTAATTTCTGAAGGTACTTCATGTATGCAATATTTTAAAGTAGAATATTAAAGGGATAAGTATTGTGTATCCTGTTCCTATGTGAGAGAAATGTCAACTGTCATATTAGGTTCGTTCGAAAAGCGAGAAATTTACCAGTCTCCACTGTTTCTGACTACCTCTACTGCGCATGCGCGTCCTCGGCCAGCTGCAACTGCAAACGCCAACTCTAACGCCTATTCACAATTATATTTCCGAAGGTACGCCCTGTACGCTCTTTAGGCAAAAGAAAATATAATCTTGATAGAGAGGAGTAAAGGCTATCGTCCCGTGTAAGTCCCTTGGTCGCATCTTAATTTGTTTTTTTAGTTTTTGCGGCACGCACATTGTGCACTTACTTTTATAATGTATAATGATTATAACTGATAGGTAATGGAGTGATAGGTTGGTGAGAAATGAATACACCGTGGCCTTCCAGAACTAACTCAAATAGCAGGAGAAATGTGCACCCTAGACGCGCAAAAAATCACGGTAGCCTGACCGTAAAGACATCTACGGGTTTGAGTGGTATTAGGCACTCTCGAACACTACTGTTGTTAGACTCTTGTAGTGGAAGTTCTCTGTCATCCTTGCGGATCACTCTGAGGCGTATTGTCGCGTCACAAAAAATGTGACGCACCGCTTTACAGAGGCACCCTCTAAGTTAGCTACGGTACTTCTCAGCAATTGATTATTCGTAATTTGTTTGGCGGTCGCTTGTATTATATGTCTGTTAATTTGAGTAGGTGTGTTCTCTAGGCAATAAGCCACGTGACACGCAGTGCCCCGGTGGCCGTGTACACAGTAGCGCCCGAGGGGAGTTCGTCGTAACATAGGCGTGGTCCTGTGTCCCTCTGTGGAAGCGGAAAGCCCGCCACATCCAGTGCTAAGGCACCTACTACTGCACAACAAAGCACAAATTCACACATCAAATACTTTTGTATTGTGCAGAAAAGTGACCAAAGGTTCGGATGCGGCTCGTTATGCACTTAAAGGATAGGCACGAAGAATAATGTCGTACGTTTCATCACCGAGTTTATTAGAGACGAATCTCAGTCTAATGTTTGGTAAGGTTAGGAAAAGAACTCTGAGTTGTCTATTCGAAAGAATCGTCCTACCCTTCGCATAACTTTTCTCTTCATTGCCTGAGTGCTAGATGACACTGATGGGCTTCACATGTTAGACACCAAGAAATACGTCACAGTTTGTAAGTTCACGGGTAGAAACCTTTGACCACAAGGAGTAAGAACTGACGGAGACAGAAAGACGATTTGTCAAGAAAGGTGAAGAAATATTGGCTTTTCCGGATTAATGACGGAAAAGACCGATAGAAACAACATTCCCCTCAGTTAGGCCTACACATTCATATTGCAATAGTCTCCCGACCTGTCTTCACGATTCTCTGTAGACTGTGGAGCGAAACATTGATGATGGCGAGTGCACCCTTCAGTTCTATATTGTGTATGACGATATCAGTGATATTACTTTGATGCAGCAATACGTCATACGTGCTAATCCAGTTTCAGGATAAGTATATTTGCAGTGTAATATTTATCTGAATAGAAATACACTACTGGTCATTAAGTGAAATGCAGATGATAGACGAGTATTCATTGGACAAATATATTATACCATAACTGACAAGTGATTACATTTTCACGCAATTTAGGTGCATAGATCCTGAGAAATCAGTACCCAGAACAACGATCTTTGGCCGTCATTAATGTGGCTAGCCAGAGCGATGATAGAGCGATGATAGATGATATTCCCTCAGATCTACTGAAGTCTCTGGGAGAACCAGCCATGACAAAATTGTTTCACCTGGTGTGTAAGATGTATGACACAGGTGAAATACCCTCACACTTTAAGAAAAATGTTATAATCCCCATCCCTAAGAAAGAAGGTGCAGACAGGTGTGAAAACTACAGAACCATCAGTTTAATAAGTCATGGTTGCAAAATATTAACGCGAAATATATACAGAAGGATGGAAAAGCTGGTAGAAGCCGACCTCGGGGAAGATCAGTTTGGGTTCAGGAGAAATGTAGGAACACGGGAGGCAATACTCACTTTACGGCTTATCCTAGAAGATAGATTAAGAAAAGGCAAACCTACATTTATAGCTTTTGTATATTTGGAGAAGGCTTTTGACAATGTTGATTGGAATAAACTCTTTCAAGTTCTGAAGCAAGCAGGAGTAAAATATAGGGAACGTAAGGTGATTTACAACTTGTACAAAAACCAGACAGCGGTTGTCAGAGTTGGAGGGCATGAAAGGGATGAAGTGGTTGGAAAGGGAGTAAGACAGGGTTGTAGTCTTTCTCCATTGTTGTTCAATCTGTACATTGAGCAAGGTATAAAGGAAAGCAAGGAGAAATTTGGTGAAGGAATTAAAGTTCAGTGGGAAGAATTAAAAACATTGCGTTTTGCCGACGACATAGTAATTCTGTCAGATACAGCAAAGGAGCTGGAAGAGCAATTGAACGAAATGGACAGTGTGCTGAAAGGTGCATATAAGATGAACATTAACAAGAGCAAAACTAGGGTAATGGAGTGCAGTGTAAGAAAATCAAATTCAAATGTTTGTTAAGCTTATGGGACTCAACTACAGGGTTTTAAGTCCCTAAACTTACAAACTACCTATCAACTACCTTATACTAAAGACGGCACAAATATCCATGCCCGAGGGGGGGATTCGAACCCCCGACCGTAGTGGCCGTGCAGACCGTGACTGGAGCGCCTCAGTCTCCTCGGCCACCGCGGCGGGCGTAAGAAAATCAGGTGATGCTGAAGGAATTAGATTGGGAAACGAAGCAATAAAGGAGTTAGATGAGTTTTGTTACTTGGGCAGTAAAATAACAAATGATGGTCGCAGTACAGAGGATATAAAATGCAGAATGGCAATGGGTAGAAAAGCGTTCTTGAAAAAGAGAAATTTGTTAACATCGAATATTGATTTAAGCTTAAGGAAGTCATTTCTGAAGGCATTTGTATGGAGTGTTGCCTTGTATGGGAGAGAGACATGGACGATAAACAGTGCGGACAGGAAGAGGATTGAGGCTTTTGAAATATGGTGCTACAGAAGAATGCTGAAGATTAGGTGGGTGGATCGCGTAACTAATGAGGAGGTACTGAACAGAATTGGGGAGAAAAGAAATTTCTGGCATACCTTGACTAAAAGAAGGGATAGAATGGTAGGACACATTCTTAGACATCAAGGAATTGTGAATTTAGCGTTGGAGGGAAGTGTATGGGGAAAAAAATCGCAGGGGAAGACCAAGAGATGGATACAGTAAGCAGATTCAGACAGATGTAGATTGTCGCTCTTATGTGGAGATGAAGAGGCTTGCTCAGGATAGGGTATTGTGGAGAGCTGCATCAAACCAGTCACCGGACTGAAGACCACAACAAAAACAACAACAACAGCCAGAGCGCCTACCACATCGGCCACCACCATGGCAGGCCCGTAAGGCGGGTCCCGGACCGAGTGGGGCTCAGCCGGCCCGGTCTGCTAGGGAAATAATCACACAGCGACTTACACCAGGCGGCAGCGCCGGTGACAACAAGGGTCGCAGCACACAGGCGCCTATTGTGCCTCCGCAAACCACGTGACAAGGAAATAGGTCCCACTAGTAACCTGGCGCGTAGTCTCAAACAGAAGGGCGCCGCGGCAGTTACCGCCTTGCCGTATGTTGTATCCTGCAGCAGCGGACCGTAGTAAACACTCCGCCGTCTCACTGCCCGGAACCACTAGCGTCCGCCAAGCCGGCAGAGGCCGAGGAAGTACAACGCCGCGCCGCTCACAGCTCCAGTGCACCAGTGGGTGGTGACGGAAACTTTCTATCCATAGGCCGTGGTTTACCCCCAGCAATAAGTCTGTTAAGAATACTACTGAAGTGTCTTGCAAACTAAGTCGTGACTGTTCTATCCAGACACAATTTATTAACTGAAATAGTGGTGCTAAGCCACGCAACAATAAAAACAATAATTCTTCTTATAATTATAAAATAACAATTTTTCTTAGAAGTTTTTGTTTAAATTCTTCTCATAACAGTTTCTTCGATATAACTCTCTTGAAAATATTGCAATATAATTGACAACCAAAATTCACGAGCAATGCAGCTGCTCCTAAAGCAGAGTAATGAAAGGTAGAAACGATTACGATCCTTTGGTTCCTGCGTTCCTGGCGAAGCCTTCCATGGAGAGCAGAGGTGGCCGGGCGGCGACCGGGAGTTGGGCAGCGCGGCGTGGCGAGACGACGGCCAAGACACTCCAGCGGCGACTCCTTTCCTCGACAGCGGCGTGGTCCAGGACGCCTCCACGTGTCTGTAGGGCCGGTATTTAAAGTGGCGCGGAAGGAGGCACTCGAAGCTGCTTGGCGGTCCGCGGCGTGCTGTGATAGGCCGCTTTCGTGTCTAATTCCCCCACGTCAAGTAGTCCGTGGTGTAGCTGATACTGCGCCGGCGCCCGGCGGGAACGGCCCAGCGACATCTCTCGGCCACGGCTGGCCTGCGTGCCTCGTGACGTAGCTGAGTCGAGGCGAGGCGCGGGATTTAAGCCGCGTACGCGCGGTGATATTGTTGCGCCGTGGCGCGTGTACTGGCGCTCTTTTGTCTGTTGCCGTTGCGCGCCATGGCAACTACATTCCATTGTTTTGACAGAATTGTGATTAGTTTCTTTCCCCGGTGGAGCCCAGGATTTAATTTTGGTTACTTAAGACACTGGACTAGCATTGTGGATAAACTCAAATAAACTCAATAATAGTTGTTCCAGCAGTCGTTTTTTTTTTTTTTTTTTTTTTTTTTTTCCTGCAATCTGAAGACGCATCAGTAATAACGGCCCTTGATACGCTTGGGCATTGAGTCAAACAAAGCTTGGATGACGTGTACAGTTACAGATGTCCATGCAGCATCAACACGATACCACAGTTCATCAAGAGTAGTGACTGGCGTATTGTGACGAGCCGCTTGCTCGGCTACCATTGGTCAGACGTTTTCAGTTGCTGATAGATCTGGAAAATGTGCTGGCCAGGGCAGCAGTCGAACATTTTCCGTATCCAGAAAGGCCCGTACAGGGCCTGCAACATGCGGGCGTGCATTATCCTGCTGAAATATAGGGTTTCGCAGTGTCGAATGAAGAGTAGGGCCACGGGTCGTAACACATCAGAAAAGTAACGCCCACTGTTCAAAGTGCCTTTGATGCGAACAATAGGTGACCGAGGCGTGTAACCAATGGCACCCCATACCATCAAGACGGGTGATACGCCAGTATGGCGATGATGAATACACTCTTCCAATGTGCGTTCACCGCGATGTCACCAAACACGGATACGACTATCATGATGCTGTAGACAGAACCTGGATTCATCCGAAAAAATGACGTTTTGCCATTCGTGCAGCCAGGTTCGTCGTTGCGTACACCATCACAGGCGCTGCTGTCTGTGATGCAGCGTCAAGGGTAACCGCAGCCTTGGTCTCAGAGCTGATATCCATGCTGCTGCAAACGTCGTCGAACTGTTGGTGCAGATGGTTGTTGTCTTGCAAACGTCTCCATCTGTTGACAAAGGAATCGAGACGTCGCTGCACGATCCGTTGCAGCCATGCGGATAAGATGCCTGTCATCTCGACTGCTAATGATACGAGGTTGATGGGATCCAGCAAGGCGTTCCGTATTGCCCTCCTGAACCCACCGATTCCTTATTCTGCTAACAGTCATTGGATCGCAACCAACGCGAGCAGCAATGTCGTGGTACGATAAACCGCAATCGCCGTGCAGTCAGAAACGTGATGGTACGCATTTCTCGTCCTTACACGAGGCATCACAACAACGTCCTATCAGGCAAAGCCGGTAAACTGCTGTTTCTGTATGAGAAATCGGTTGGAAACTTTCATCATGTCAGCACGATGTAGGTGTCGCCACCGGCGCCAACCTTGTGTGAATGCTCTGAAAAGCTAATCATTTGCATATCACAGCATCTTCTTCCTATTGGTTTAAATTTCGCGTCTGTAGCACGTCATCTTCGTGGTGTACGAATTTTAATGGCCAGGAGTGTATATCGTAAGTTATGCTAAATCGATGCACTGACGCAAAAAAAAAAAAAAAAAAAAAAAAAAAAAAAAAAAAAAAAAAAAATGTTCAAATTTTTGTAACCCTAAGGGACCAAACTGCTACGGTCATCGTTCCCTTGACTTAAAAATTACTTTAACTTACGCTGAGAAGAATAAACGCACCCATGCTGAATGTCTAATCGAACCTCCGTCGTGAGCGGCTGCACAATCCGTAGCAAGGCGCCTAAAACCATGCGGCCATTTACTCGCTGCATACAACATCCGGGCTACAATTTTATGTTTGGTTAACCAACCACAGAAATATCTTCATAAAATGTATAAAAGTAATAAATCGGACTTACAAATAAATATGAAACGTACGTTTTAGTATGATGGTAACTGAATTATTCCAGTAATACCATATTTTCTTCTTAAATTGATTATTGTTTTGCCAGGTCCATTGCTTGAAGATAGTGAATGGGTTGAGACGCCATGCACCTGTCCGGAAAATTGACCTTTCTTATATAAGAAGTTCAAGTCGGAAAATAAGAGAGCAGAACAATCGTCGACTACACTACGAGTAGAAAGGCTATGTTGCTAGAGTAACACTCGGCACAACGGCCACTACGGTCGGTGGTTCGAATCCCCCCTCGGGCATGGATATTTGTGCCGTCCTTAGTATTAGCTAGTTCATAAGTAGTTTGTAAGTTTAGGGACTGATGACCCCGTAGTTAAGTCCCATATGCTCTACAAATATTTAAACATTTGAATTTGGCACAACCTTTTGATTATGAATTCCCTGCTTGTGTCACTGCCAAAACAGAGAAAAAGTTAAATCAGTATGCTCAGAGATCACACTAGTAAAACTTACTCTTTCACTGTAGGTTCCAGTGATGGTTTTCAGACGAATACTCTTCTAAAGCGACAGCTCAGAGAACATTTGAAGACATTCCATGATATGTTCGGAGACCATCAGCGGGAAAAATATCATCAACGCGCTATTGAGACTAGTAAAAGCTTTATTTTTATCTTTTATCTTCTTGAACATGACGTCGCTAACAAGTTTGTTCATAATCAGACGTCCCAGTTCCAGAGAATTGGCAACGGGTGCGTTCAATTATCAGCCAGTATAATATTCTGTGATCGTCAAAATATTCATTTGCATGGTCACAGAGAAGACGGGGATTTGTACCAAAGTAGGACAAACGCAAAAAGGGTCCTGATCATGAGAAAGATAATGTAATGACTAGCAACGATGGGAAATTCAGAGCAGTGCGAGTAATTCAAATCAATGTCGTCAATTAGAAAAACAAGTCTTCTGATGCCAAATATATAATTACGCAAAACTACACAAAATCAACTAACTCCCCTCAGGGGCTCAGAATTAATTTGCTGAGTACGGGCTTAGGGAACCCCGGGGTCCTGAGCTGTGGGCTGTGTTCCGCCAACAGTCCGCCACACCGTAAGCTCTGTGCGTGCTTCAACGACCATCGTTCGGCGCAACGGTGGAACGTGATACATTTCAGAGCCCGGGGATCTTGGTTTAATCACACGGGTAGCGAGGACGGTACAAACCTCTAAAAAAAAAAAAACTCAATCTCAAAGTGTGCTATGCCGAGGAGATGCATGGCTGTTGAGGTCGAACTGTCGCTACCGAGCAACCTCTGAGGAGCCTGCCGCAGCTCAGTTGTATAAGGCTTACCCAGGCAAGCGGGGCTCTGCCTGGTAGGACGTATAGATCCTAAGCTGCTCGTGCGGACAGGATAAAACGAGCAAATAACTGCGTTGCCGGACGTAGAGCCGGCGTGTCTGAGAAGGGAAAATCGGGTTTAATGCGACATCATAGGTCGTTCACATCCCTTGGTACACCATGGGAGGAACGTAGGGCCCTCCTTAGATCCTAGCCATACTCGCCCCAATATCCAGTGTGTTACCGGTCTGATGGAGATCGTTTATGTTCAGCAAGTCACAGTTCTTCGCGGAGAAATGTTCAAATGTTTGTAAAGTCTATGGGACTTAACTACGGGGTCATCAGTCCCTAAACTTACAAACTACTTATGAACTAGCTACAACTAAGGACGGCACAAATATCCATGCCCGAGGGGGGATTCGAACCCCCGACCGTAGTGGCCGTGCAGACCGTGACTGAAGCGCCTCAGTCCCCTCGGCCACCGCGGCCGGCTCTTCGCGGAGAACGTAGAGGATAAGTTTGTCGAGGTGTCATCTTTACCCAAAATTCTGAACAGATCTGTATTGGGCCGCGGTGGAGTAGAGCCGAGCAGTCTAAGTTGCCTTGCTGCGGAGCGCGCGGTTGCTCGCCGTCGGAGATCCGAGTCCTCCCGGGGGCATAGGTGTGTGTTGTCCTTAGTTTAGTTTACCTAGGTTTAAGTAGTTTGTAAGCTACGGACTGTTGACCACGCATTTTGGTCCGATAGATTTACAAACATTTGAACATTTGATCTGTATTGAAACAAACGGTATCCCTTGCACAATCGAAGGCATTACTTGCCTGTGACAGGCTGGGTGATGTCTCTGTTAATTTCACTACACATAAGACGTTGAACATGGTCTCATTTACCATCGAGATCTCGTCCCATCGGACGATGTACAACGGGCTCTTCGCCGGAGTATCGTGTCGTCATGGCACAGTGCGTGGTTTTCACTATACAACAATAAAATGAGAACTGTAAAACCGATCCCGACCGCTTGGAGGACCTCCTCACGCCCCTCTCGGCGAGAGGAGGTCATCCTGGCCCGGTTGCGGATCGGTCATTGCCGTTTCAGCCACCGTCACTTGCTATCCGCCGACCCTGCACCGCTGTGCTCCTGCGGTGAACAGCTGACAGTGCGACATGTTCATTTTAATCATCTCCGTGTAGCCCTTCACTTTCTATCTACTCTGGAGGAAATTTTAGCTGATGACACCCGAGCAGCTGCTCGAGTTTTGCGTTTTATCAACTTGGCCAACTTATCCAAGGATATTTAACCCCCTTTAATCGTCTTTTGTCTTTCGTTTTTAGCCTCTTCTTGGTGTTCTAACTGGCAGCTGCCAATTTTTTTTGTGATGTAGCGGATCTCTGTTCTTGTCTGGGCGCTAATGACCGTAGAAGTTGTGCGCCCTAAAACCACAAAAAAAAAAAAAAAAAAAAAAAAAAAAAAAAAAAAAAAAAAAAAAAAACATCGAGATCTCTTGTCACAGTCGGACGAAGAGTTGCGCTCCAACTTACAGCAACGTCGTGTTCACTTCGTCCGGCGTGTATATAGGGGACCGAAAAATCGCAGGGTTGCCACCGGTGCTTTCATCCTGGCCTTCGAAGGTGACACACTGCCTGAGAAGGTCAAGATCATGATCTACCGTAAAACCGTACGTCCCTGCCCCTATGCGATGTTTTCTGTGCTGGAAGTTCGGGAATATATCCTCTGACTGTACTTCCAGCCCCACATACAGGGAGTGCTGGCGTCCATCACACCCGGCACCCCTTGCACCTCTCCTGTATGTGTTAATTGTCAACTACAGCATTCACCTTGCTCTCCGTACTCTGTTGTTTTGCGAAAAGAACGTAAAATCGTGGAGATTAAGACCCTGGACCGTTTGACCTACATGGAGGCGAGAAAAAAATATGCGCGGCTCCACCCTGTGTTAGTATGGTGACATATTTTGCATCTGTAACATCATCTAATGTGACCTTGACGATGGCAGCAGCAAGACTGTGACAACCTTCTGCGGGCCCTATGGCCCATCAATCATCCACAGCCCCCTTGCTTGGTGGGGGATCCCACCTATCCATTGCTCCCCCAACACCACCTCTGTGGCATTTTCATTCCCACCATTCACATGAAGTGTTAAGTGCCATCGACAAGGGATCTCAAAGCGATTCCATATTTCTGGATTTCCGGAAGGCTTTTGATACTGATCCCCACAAGCGGCTTCTAATGAAATTGCGTGCTTATGGAATATCTTCCCAATTGTGCGATTGTATTCACGATTTCCTATCAGAAAGGACACAGTTCGTTGTAATTGACGGTAAGTCATAGAGTAAAACAGAAGTGATATCTGGCGTTCCACAGGGAACCGTTACAGGTCCCCTACTCTTCCTCGTGTTTATAAACGATTTAGGAGACAATCTGAATAGCTCCCTTAGATTGTTCGCGGATGATGCTGTCGTTTATCGGTTAGTGAAGTCATCAGAGGATCAAAAGCAACTGCAAAGCGATTTAGACAAAATTTCTACTTGGTGCGAAAATTGGCAATTGACACTAAATAAAGAAAAGTGTGAAGTAATACACATGACCACTAAAAGAAATCCACTGAGCTTCAATTACGCGATAAATCAGTCAAACCTTAAGGTCGTAAATTCTACCAAATACCTAGGAGTTACAATTACGAACAACTTTGACTGGAGAGAACACATAGAAAATATTGCGGGGAAGGCGAATCAAGGGTTACGTTTCATTGGCAGAACGCTTCGAAGATGCACCAGCTCCACCAAAGAGACTGCCTACATCACACTTGTGCGTCCTCTCCTGGAGTACTGTTGCCCCTTGTGGGACCCTCACCAGTTGGGACTGACGGAAGATATTGAGAAGGTTCAGAGAAGGGCAGCTCGTTTTGTTTTATCACGTTACGGGGGGGAAAGCGTCACGGAAATGTTGCACGAATTGGGGTGGAAATCATTAAAAGAAAGACGTTATTCATTGCGGCGTGATCTGTTTGCAAAGTTTCAATCACCGACTTTTACTTATGAATGTGAAAATATTTTGCTAGCACCCACCTACTTAGGGAGACATGACCATCCCAATAAAATAAGAGAAATCAGATCGAAAACGGAACGATTTAGGTGTTCTTTCTTCCCGCGCGCTATTAGAGAATGGAACGGTAGAGAAAAGTTATGAAAGTGGTTAATGAACCCTCTGCCAGGCACTTAAATGTGATTTGCAGAGTATCTATGTAGATGTAGATGTAGATTGGCGACTTCAGTTCCCGTTACCCAGCCGGAGAAGCAGCAGGTTTCCCCGGCACCTCTCGCCAGGAGGGGGTCCCTTGGGGCACTCGCTTCCGAGGCTTCCACGAGTGGTCTGGCGGATCCCAGCCAGAGGCTGCAGGATCCGCACTTTCCTGCTCAAAGGGCTTCCCGCTCTGCATCGAGCCCTACAACCACTCCTGAGAAGTCCTCTCAGCCCTTGAAATCCAAAGGGTAGCGAGAGGTAAAGAAGGAGAAGAAAAAGAAGACGAAAGAGCCTTTCAGTTGGTCCAAAGCCACCTCCTGCTACCTTTGCCTCTGAAGATGAGGATCTCGCCCTCACAGGATCTCTAGAACCAGTGGCTCTCGACAATGTCGCATCCAACCCGCTGGCATCAGGTGATCATTCAACTTGACATTCTTCTCACCCATCGAAAATATTAGTTTCAAAAATTTCATACGTTATTAAAGTTATAGGACCTTCCTATTAAAGTGTACGTACGTCACCTTACCAAGGACACACCCACACTAGATAATTATTAGTGCATTTTACTGATCGGTTTGATTTTTCTCCGGAACTGTACGTAATTAATTAAAATAGTCTATTTTTCTATTGTATTTTGATTAATATTTTTACAATATTATACATCTGTAGCAAGTTACATGCCCTCAGGAAGAAGGAAAGGGTGGGGGGGAGAGGGAAGGGAGGGTACCAAGAAAATTTACAATAAACGTAAACAACACCCTAAAATCTCGTTATTTTAATTTTCCCAACCCATTCGAGGCTTCAGCATACTTATCTATGATAAAACAATTGAAAGGTTGATTCCAAAAAGCAGATAGGTCAATATATACGAGAAATACATCCTTAGAATTTTCGGGATTCTACAAAAACAAGACATGTCCCATGTCTTTCCACCAAATTCTAGACTAGTCCTTTCACGTGTCTGCTATTTGGAAAATATAACAGTAGACTGCCGACTGTTCGTTCCCAATTATCTCGTAACAATGCCATTTAACGTCTTCTTTATAGAGTTACAACGGTCTATCTGGTGTGTGGCCAAAAAGGCAACAGACAAAGAGGAAACGCAAAGGTATTATGAGAGATGAAAAAGTATGAAATGAAGAACAATGAAACGACGTTGGCATCCTTGTTGTAAAAGCAACACTTCTTGAAGACTGTAGGTAACTTATTAATTAGTATTTATTGCTATTATTGTAGTATGTATATTCTTCAGTAGTCATAGACGCCATTACTGTGCCATTCCACAGTCAAGAAGTGGTGTAGTTAGTGTAGGTGCATGAGATTCTAATGCTTTAAGAAGATCGACTAGAGGACCCTTGCGAATACTTCGCACCATTAGTGGAATGACAAAAAAGTTCGGAAAAATGGAAGTAAAGTTGAATGTTCGCGCATAGCTTTCTTAGGAATCAATCGATGCAAGTGTTTAAAAGTGCAAATGAAATAGCTTGATCCATTGAGTGTTGTAAGGTCAAAAAGAACTGCGTACCTTAATTAGAACCGAAGATATCGTAAAACAAACCTATTAAAATATTCAGTTCAAGGACAGAAGGATACCCTGTCGAATAAAAACAAAGGATGGAGAGACTTAAGTCAATTCTGATACTTGATGACAAATCTGCGAGTGAATACTTTTCGTATAAAACAAAAATGACTGAAATCGGCCGGGTAGTTTGGTCTGGCCGACTGACTTCAGTTTTCGTAGATTCTTGTAATATATAAGATGATAGCAAAAGGCAAAAGATTTTGGAATACTTTAATACTGGGTACAAAGGGTGATCGGAAGTCTTTATTGATGACAACGAAGCCTCTTGTTAAACTGCAAAAAGTTAGGCTGATGGTGCTCAAGAAAGACTATCTACACATTTTCCTGCGACGAACATACTATGGGCCTCGATAAAGACGCATTGTGAGAAGCTCTCGTTCATATCTTGAAGCCTTGTACATCGCACTTACTACAAGTCTTCATAGGAGGAACTTCACGTGCACACAGGAGATGAACCTGCAGCAGAAAACGTTGATATTGACAATTATGACAATTCTGATTGTTATAAAGATGATCGATTTCACGTATTGTAAGCTATCAGCAATAACAACTTGAATTTTTGTCGGTAATTACGATAAAATTCTATCATGAGTGGACTGAATATTGTTTTATTCCTTCATTTGATTGCAATTTGCATAAAAACCAGACACGTAGAGGCGTTTTTTTTTTAATATTTTCCCAAATATCGTATTAAATTATATGTTTCTTTTATGTTCAAAGGAAAGCTCTTATAGAGCATATAGTACAAAGCGAATATTAATTTGTCCCATTCGAAACAAAGGAAGGTAGACTATTTCTTTTTACATGTCTGAAAATTGTATATTTTTGACACGTCTGGTTCAAGGAATCAACCTAATTTAAAAACAATACTGAAACTTATGACCCTTTGGAATCGAATCTTGGATCCGCCCCTGTGGGGGGGGGGGGGGGGCTTATGAGGAGGGAGACAAGGACAAAATCACAAACAGTTAAGCTCAATAGCTTGAGTGCAATGTGGCAAATTTCCTTTAAAGTAACTGAAATTTTGTAACTTAGGGGATTTTCAATGTTTGTGGGACCAAAGTCAGTCCAGTAATAATTTCTCCGTTATGTGTGTACGTATTCCATGTTTTTGGATCATTCCAGTATGTTATTACATATCTTGATAAATGAAATGTTTAAATATTTGTAATCTAAGGGACTTAACTACGTTGGTCATCAGTTCGTAGGCTTACAAACTACTTAAAGTAACTTAAAGCACTTGCGTTCCGCAGCAAGGCGCCTTACAACGCTCGGCCACTCGAATTTCTGTATGTTTCATCGAGATTTTAATGGGGTTATCTTTGTACATAATGTGCCATGTGCAACATTGGTTTGTTCAGAGTATGTGTAATTTCCCCACTCTAATAGAAATTCTCTTTACTGAGTAGGCACTGGTGTTGATTATTTTAGATGTGATACAGTGATATTTATTTCAGTTTACTGAAGAATGAACAAAGATAGGAATCCAAGACTTTTTTCCTAACCAACATATCTTGTTATCCTCCGAACTAACCGCTATCGTTACACAGTTCTGTGTCGCAGTCGTGTGAAGTAGACGCCACACAAACGATTTATATTCTTAAATTCCATTTTTCTGTCACGTTAGGCGCATATGTAATGTTCAACAAATTATTCGTAACCCATGTTAGAAAGTGATTCACGACTTCATTACACTCTCATCCATCATCCTTAACGCAATTTTGGAGGAATAACATACATTCTGCAGTAATTAAATTGGATGTCATACTCTGTCTCCTTGATTAATGTACTAAATGTAAAGAATGATACCCGTTGCATTTTTAAACTGGTTGTCAGATACAATAAATAAATGAGCTTGTAGATCAATTAGTAAAGAGAAGGAGATGAATCAGATAAAGTGATGGATAGGTAAAATAATGCAAATATCTTACTTGTCAACTCAACCTACAAAGCGTGATGCATCAGCGATTTTCTATAATTTAGTTCTCCTGCCGAAATAGGTGATTTTGAGTGAGAAGAAATGTTTCACTGTAAAGAATCATTTCATTTTCTTTTGTGCTTCAGGCTGCTCCACTTTCCTTGTCAGAAAGTGTACACAAACGAAGCACTGGGCATCTGCTGGAAGCTGCATGTAACAGATCGCGTATACTGAGACCCTTTTTAAGAAGGGGGCAACAGCAAGACGATAGCAACTCTAGGAAACACTGCACGGAGTCGACGATTGGTGCACGGACTAGCAGTTCACAAGTTAATAGGTTAATGTATAGCGCAGAAGTAGTCCACGATTCTACGAACACAAATCACTTGAAGCAACGCCCATTATAAAATACTGAGAAGTACCCAACCAGAGGAACCTAAGACAGAATGATCTCATAAAAAATATTCTAAGAAAAGCAGTTTAAATGCTTAAATATAATGAAAACTTTTAAGACACTTTAATTAGTAAATTTAATAAGTGGCTGATGAAACAGGTGTTCGACTAATCCTTTAATATAAATAGTTAGCTTCGGATTATGAAAAAGTTTTATTAATAGAAGAGGTAACGAAGAACCAATGAATAGCGGAACATTTTGTCACTGAATCGTGTAAAGCACGAGGGCATTGCTGCAATACACAACAATATTTACTGCACACGTTACAACAATGGCATTGTGCATCGCGTACAAGATTACTGTTGAAATTACGAGACAGTGTACTAATATGAGTGGCGCGACATATTACTGCAGTCCACACATTGCGGGTCAACCAAAATGATACTCCAAAAGTGACTGGAGACACCACACCAAAATTTATCTGGCACATAACATTGTTCACGGATCACATGACTGAAATTAGAGGCCACGCGGGAGTGGCCGTGCGCTCTAAGGTCCTTTGTTGAGGAGTGCACTGTTGCTTTCCGTCGGAGGTTCGAGTCCTTCCTCGTGCGTGGGTGTGTGTGTTGTCCTTAGCGTAATTTGGGTTAAGTAGTTTGTAAGTCTAAGGACTGGTGATCAATGCATTTTGGTTCCATAGCTTTACAAAGATTTGATTTTAGAAAATACAGCCACTCATGAAGTGAGTAAGATAATTAAGTGAGTATTGGGTGTTGCCGCCATTCCTGATTGTAGCTGCTGCTACATGCCTCAGCATTGATACAAAGAGGCTCTGTATGTGTTGTGAAGTACAGCAGCCTATTCTGACTCCACGCGTTGCCATTGTCGAACTGGTGTAGCAGCACATGGTGTATCCAGAGCAAGTCGTTCCTCTATCATCGACCAGACCTTTTCGATAGGCTACAAATCGGGAGTATAGACAGCAATGCCATCCGATGGGCGATGAAGGAATCTACAAAACTGCGTGCCACATGTGACAGGGCAATGTGCTGTTGTAGTGTGACTGTCGGCAAGGTCTGTAGGTATGGGAGAATAAAAGGCTCGAAAACGTCACAGATGTTGGACTAGCTGATTAGTGTACCGGCGGTGGGTACTAGGTAGGTGCAGGAGTGTTATGTACTGGTGACAGAAGCAGTATGACGCTGCATAAGGCATAACTGTAACAGTATCTTACCACAGAGTCGCCATACATGGTTCAGGCAGAATTACACATGGACGCATAAGTGCCGCAACAAGACGTCTGAAGTAGTGCCGAAGGCAACTGATACCATGCATCTTGTATGACTGTCCCTAAATCACTAAGAGTACGAAGAGGTAGAGATCTGTACTGAACAGAACGTTGCGAAGCATCCCAGACATATTCAATATAAGCTGAAAACCCGGCGTTGCCCGGGTATTTATTTATTTATATTCCTGCCGTTTTTCAGGTATATATTCATTTGTATAAGGGCTGTATGTCTGTAAAATCTCTTGGGAATACAATTGGTAGTAAAGAAGTAATAAATTAAAACTTGGTGCTTGAAGGGGTGGTTTTCCATGAACGCCATTGTTTATGTGCTCATATCTCATGAACTGTGATACAATTTAGAAGGTACACTCAAATATATGCGTGTATACTAACTGTAAAATTTCCTGCAGCTACAATTCGTAGTGTCGAAATTATAAACTGTAACGTCATAGCCGGCCGTGGTGGCCGAGGGGACTGAGGCGCTTCAGTCACGGTCTGCACGGCCACTACGGTCGGGGGTTCGAATCCCCCCTCGGGCATGGATATTTGTGCTGTCCTTAGTTGTAGGTAGTTCATAAGTAGTTTGTAAGTTTAGGGACTGATGACCCCGTAGTTAAGACCCTTAAGCTTAACAAACATTTAAACATTTGTAACGTCATACCGAAAGCCGTTGTTTTAGTTCATGAACAGCGGAACGTTACTGTTTACGTGCTCATATCTGATGTACTACGAGTCGGAATTTGATACAATTTAGAAGCTACATTCAACTATATATGTGTATACTGTATGTAAAATTTCCTGTCGCTACAATTTGTAGTGTTTAAATTATAAATTGTAACGTCATACCGAGAGCCGTAGTTTTACTCCATAAACAGCGGAAAAGTAGTAAGCGAGAAACTTTTCTCCTTTCATCATTTTACTATGGTTGTCAGCAAGAAAAAGTTTAATAATGGTTTGAAATTATGTTTAAAGTTTGTTGCAAGTCGCTAAGTACTGTCATTCTCATGCAGTGTATTTCGAAAGTCTCGCCTCATTATATGGCATTTTTATTGCTATTTCTATTGGTTATGACGTAATATCTTTTGAACCATGTGCCGTATGTGATTCTTAACCATGCAGAAATTGTTACCTTACGGTAAGGAATGTGTGTACCAAATTTGGTTGAAATCGGTCCAATGGTTTAGGAGAAAATGAGCAGCATTGTCGCAAAATGCAGCAGTTTCCTGCGAAACTCATTGTTTATGACGTCATATCTCGTGAACTATATATCGTATGTGATTCTTACACTTACAGCGACCGTCCTCGTGGATTAAAGCTTACGTGTACAAAATTTCACAAATATTGGAACAAAACTGTAGATTTGTATGCAACACGTACAAACATACGGACACTCTGCTTTATAAATTAGATTGTTCATTTATTGGGAGTTTGGTGGCCAGCAGAGGTGTTTAATCTATGGACAGTGTTCCTGGAGCCAATCTACAGCAATGGTGGACGTGTCAGATGTCGCATTTTCCTGCTGAAAGTACCCAAGTACCTCGGAATGCAGAATGGAGACGAATGGGCCACGCGGCAATGCCCGTGCGTTAGAAGGCGCCTTGATGCGGAGTGCGCTTCCGCTCGTCGTCGGAGATTCGAGTCCTCCCTCGAACATGAGTGTGTGTTGTCCTTAGCATACTTTAGTTTCGGTAGCTTGTAAGTCTAAGGACTGATGACCACTGCAGTTATGGTCTCATAGTCTTACAAACCGGAGATTCTCCTTGTGCAATGACTCACTCCCCCTCCCCAAACTGTGATCACCCCCCCCCCCCCTCCACGCACACACACACACACACATGATATTAGGTCCTGCATTACTAGTTTATCACCTAATAAAAATGGTTTTGCTTTTGTCATATCTTTTATTTTAAGTTTTGTAAATTGTTTTACAAAGTCTCGCCAACCCAGGCTGATCAAAAGTACTCATTTTTTAACCCACCCCCCAGAAATTGAAAAGACGCAATATGTGTCATGCCCCCCCCCCCTCTAGGGACAACTCTGTTACAAACATTCCAACATGAATGATTGCAGATGATCAGCGAGGTACATATATACGTGTCATCTGTCAGTAACGTATCTAGACTTATCGGGTATACCATATCACTCTAACTGCATACACCTCACATCATTACATATCCTTCACCAGGTTGAACAGTTCTCTGCTTGTATGCAGGTTCTATGGATTCATAAAGTTGTCTCTATAGCTGTACACGTCCATCCGCTCGATACAATTGGAAACGAGACTCGTCAAACCAGGAAACATATTACCAGTCATCGACAGTCCAGTACCGGTGCTGACGGGTCCAAGCGAGGCGTAGAGATTTTGTCGTGCAGTGGGCATGGGTAGGCCTATACGACCTTCGACTCCGAAAATCCATGTCTCTATACTTATAAGACGCAGTTGTTGTATGTCTGTCTGTTCTCTTATAACTCAAGATCCAGACAACCAAATAACGTGAAATTTGTTACACGTACGCAAAATTACATGGGGAAGATTCTTAAAAGGGTTTCGTTTCATTTTTTGGAAAACTAACCGAAAAATTTGAGAAAAAGTGAAAGTGCCTTTTCAATGTGTCCGTGTAAATCTATATAGCCGCGGTGGAGTAGCCGAGCGGTCTAATGCGTCTCGCTGCGGAGCGCGCGGTTGCTCGCCGTCGAGGTCCGAGTCCTCCCTGGGGCATGGGTGTGTGTGTTTGTCCTTAGGTTAGTTTACCTTAGTTTAAGTAGTTAGTAAGCTACGGACTGATGACCACGCAGTTTGGTCCGATAGATTTACAAACATTTGAACATTTTGTAAATCTATATCTTCGCCCTGATCTTGATGAAATTTTGCACAATTGACCTTCAAAACAAGAGGAAGGTCACTGTCTACATAAAATTTCGTTCAGTGCATGGTGGAGGATACTTATGGATTTCTCCAAAATCCACAGTGTTGCTCCGATCTTGGTGAAATTTTGTACACTTGACCCCATGATTCTCTCATGGACTGCTGCAGAGTGGGCAAAGACGAAAACCTTTTCGTACATACTCCAAATGGAACTGCCAAAAATGTTATTTATCACATTGCCTTAACATAAATGTACCCTTTCATTACAAGCAAATAAACGGTTTTGTACGCTTCTAAATGTTCAAATGTTTGTTAAGCTTAAGGGACTTAACTACGGGGTCATCAGTCCCTAAACTTACAAACTACTTATGAACTACTTACAACTAAGGACGGCACAAATATCAATGCCCGAGGGGGGATCCCCCGACCGTAGTGGCCGTGCAGACCGTGACTGAAGCGCCTCAGTCTCCTCGGCCACCGCGGCCGGCTGTTAATTATTTCCTCTTTATTTAGCTTTGACGACTTAATACGGATCATTGTATTTATTAGGCCTCCGTTTGCCTATTTGGTCACTTTAGTCCTTCAAATGCCTCGCGAATGTGGATGAGACCAGACAAGCATTGCGAATACCACAAACTGTGTCTTCTGCCCCCTCTGTTCAAGCTACTGGAAGTGCCTCAGCATAAAACTAAGACTTTTGTAAATCCATTCTCTGTGACAGCCATACGTCTCTGGAATAAATTACCTCTTCACCTTCGAAACATGGAAAATTATTTCGCCTTTAAGAAGCAAGTAAAAATCTATATGTTATCGCCTGAATAGCTCCCCTATCGCTAAAAAAGAACTGTAGTCCTCATTTCTACAACACTATTACTCACTTCAGCTTCAGCGTCTCCACTAACTTCTATAAGTACAAATACTTGCCCTCTATAATTCCTCAGCTTCTTTCTATTGCTCCGTTTCATCTATTTCCTTATTTCTTTCTTCGCCCAAATTATTATTTTATTCTTTTTCGCCATTTGATATCAAATGTTCAAATGTTTGTTAAGCTTATGGAACATAACTACGGGGTCATCAGTCCCTAAACTTACAAACTACTTATTAACTAGCTAATACTAAGGACGGCACAAATATCCATGCCCGAGGGGGGATTCGAACTCCCGACCGTAGTGGCCGTGCAGACCGTGACTGAAGCGCCTCAGTCTCCTCGGCCACCGTGGCCGGCGTACGCTTCTACAGAAAACCTTATTTTAAAGCCTGGTAATTGCAGCTAGGCTGTGATATTCCGTTTAATGGTTCACGCGCTGATGCGTGTTGATGGTCCAGCATTGAAATCCGCAACAATTTGCGGGAATATTACACTCCTGCCACGTTGAACGATTCTCTTGAGTCGTCGTTAGCTCCGTTCTGGCAGGATCATTTTCCGGCCGCAGGGTTATCGGGGATTTGATGTTTTACCGATCCCCGATATTCATGATGTACTTGTGACATGGTCGAACGGGGAAAGCCCCACCTAATCGCTAACGAGGAGATGCTGTGTTCCATCTCTCGTGCGCTGACTATAACACCAAGTTAGTCTCAATTAAATCTTGGTAACCTGCCGTTGTAGTAGCACTAACTGATATAACGCCTACGCCAGACACATGTTATTTTATATATGCGTTGCCGACTGCAGCGCCGTTCTCTGAATGTGTACATATCTCTCTGTTTGTGTACGCATGATTTTACCAGTTTCTTTGGCTCTTCAGAGGTGTTAAAGTATCGTTTGGTTTGGTTTTGGAAGGACCCTGGACACACTAGTGAGTGCAATATAGTGTGTAAATAAATGAGTGAAATAAAATGCAGTAATAAATGAAAAGTGAATGAAAACTTAGTTCGGTTCAGAATAGTCAGGCACAGGCCAGTAAAACAGCAGACCTGTGACCGCAATCCGACAGTGCGTCGACCAACAAACGCTGCAGATTCATCAGGCAATTGTTTCACCGACTAGTCACGTGTGGCAGAACGTGACAAACAGTCTCTCCACAAGCGGATGCCGTTGATTCAGCGATCAGGCCGTCGACTGACCACCGCACGTGAAACCACAGACTCTCAAACGTGACCAGCTAGAAGCAACGTGACAAGAAGCCAATAACCTAGTGTATTCACCTCCACAGCAACGTCATGATCGATCTTTCTAGAAACTGTACAACGTGACAAAAGGCACAATGGACCAGTAATTAGCAGTAAATTGGGGTAAAGAAGAGGAGAAAATCTGAATGAGGTAAAATTTAATATACTTTGATAAACCATGTTAACAAAAAATTGGCAGAATACAAAGAACACACTAAATAAATAAATAAGCAGAGAAGTAAATGAAACTAATTTCAATTTCATAATTTCATACAGTAGTAAGTGAACAGACAACACACTACACCAAGACAATTAAAAAAAGAATGAAGAACTTTTTGTGTCCCAGCCTCGTCGCCGCTTTTGGGTCTCGTTTCCGTCGTAGGTGTCGGTGGCCGAGTACAAAAGTACCGACACAGGAATAAAGGATGCACGCTTGTGCAGTGAGGAGTTGACCAGCCAGTGGGACAGCAGAAACTAGAAACACTAGAGTAAATTAGAACGAAATATATATTGCACAGAATTTATACAATACTTAACTTTTACATAGCTTAGTACTGCAGAATGCTGATACATAGTTGAGCTAGAGGCCTGCCTAGTGCCTGTCCGATAGCCAAGTCTTCACTGGTGACTATCTGATTACGAAGTGTTACCTGGTTCCTATCTCAGTCCCAAGTGAACGATGTCGTTCAGTGGTGGCCACGAGCGGTGTTGTAGCAGTGACCGCGGGGACTGAGGCTCTGCAGTCACGGTCTGCACGGCCACTACGGTCGGGGGTTCGAATCCCCCCTCGGGCATGGATATTTGTGCCGTCGTTAGTATAAGGTAGTTCGTAAGTAATTTATAAGTTTAGGGACTGATGACTCCGTAGTTAAGTCCCATAAGCTTAACAAACATTTGAACATTTTTGATTTGTAGCAGAGGGCGCTCGTGGCTGACGTCGTAAGAACGCCGCGCCGTGCGTGCATGGCGGCGCGCGGCGAAAGTAGGTGGCGCGCACTTTGGACTTGTGCGACACCACACCCCTCCCCCCCAAACCGCCGCGCCGTCGTGGCGTAGGTCTGAGGGCCACGGCGACGGTACTGGGAGGAGGGGCTGGGCGGGGGCGTTACTGGTGGGACGGGCGTCGTAGCTGAGGCTCGGATCGAGACTCCGTCCCCGCCCCGGCATCCACCTTGCGATCCCCCGGGAAACCCACCAAAACGAGGTTGAAGGGCGCACGCCTCCGCCCAGACGGAGCAGGTCATCTTCTTCTGAAGTGCGTGGCCCAGGCAAGGTCCCGGAGTCCCTCTTGGTGACGCTGTCATCTGCGGCAACGACAGCGGAGGCGACTGCAATGGAGGCGCGTCTACCTCCATGGGTACTATCTCGTAGTCCGGGGACGCTGAACCCGGCGGCGAGCGATGTGGAGACAGGATCGCGCGGCCTGTGCAGGCGCAACTGGTTTGCATGGCGCCGCAGCTCCGACTCTGTAGAAGAACGTACAACATACATATTGCGACCGACCACGCGCTGAATGGTGCCCGGCAGCCATCGGTTCTTCCCAGCAAACACCTTGTACAGCACCGGCGTAGAAACCTGAAAACGCGTAGCGCCATACGAACCGACTCGGTGCGTGGGAGGCTGCAGCAGGTGAAGGAGAGTGCGGTGACGGCGGCCGTGTAGCAGCTCGGCAGGAGACGGGCCGTCACGTGGCATGCACCGATACGTAGACAGGAAAATTTGAAGAGCTTGCTGCCTGGAGTGCTGACCTTTCATCTTTTCCATGTGAGACTTGAATGTTCGAACGAAGCGTTCTGCTTCACCATTGGATTGAGGGTGAAAAGGTGCGGTGGTTATGTGCTGAATGCCATTCACATGACAAAACTGTTGAAATTCCGCACTAACAAACTGAGGTCCATTGTCACTGACGATAGTTTCAGGCAAACCTTCGATGCAAAACACTGATGTTAAGGCACTGATTGTACTAGACGCCGTCGTTGAGTTCATGGCAATCACAAAAGGAAACTTGCTGAAAGCATCTACAACAATTAACCAGCGCGTATTCCAGAAAGGTCCGGCAAAGTCAATGTGTAAACGTTGCCATGGTCCCGTGGGGCGTGGTCAGTCTGAGAAACGTTGCGGAGGAGCCGTCTGATGCTCCGCACAAACTGAACACTGTGACGTCATGCTCTCTATCTGGGCTTCCATACCAACCCAGGTACAATGACGTCTGGCCAATTGCTTTGTCCTAACAATACCCCAATGTCCTTGATGCAGGAGGCGTAACACTTCTCGTTGCAGGGAACGAGGAACAATCACTCTTGTTTGGTCGTTGTCGGTATGTAACAACAGAACACCCTGACTTAAAGACAATGCATGACGTTGTGCAAAATAACATCGAACCAGAGGCCGATCAATGTCTTTGGCTCTGGCAGGCCACCCAGAGCGAACAAAACGTGCTACCACACTTAGGTCTGCATCCGCAGCTGTTTCCTGTGCAACCCGACGAGAGTTCAAAGGGAAATCTGAGATAGCGGAAGCATCTCTGGAGTCTATCTGACAACATGCCATTTCCGAAGAATCAAATGACACATCCTGGCCAACCGGAAGTCGGGAAAGAATGTCCGCGTTGGCGCGTTTAGTGGTAGGTCGGTACAAAATCTCATACTGATAATTAGACAGTATTAAGGACCATCTCTGAAGCTTTTGTGCGTTCGTGGCGGAATTGGCTTTGTGGGTGAGAACAACGACTTGAGAGGCTTGTGGTCTGTCAACAAATAGAATTTTCTGCCATAGAGATAATGATGAAACTTTGTGACGCCGTAAATGATTGCTAAGGCCTCCTTTTCTATCTGACTGTAATTTTGTTGCGTTGGCGTCAGTCGCTTGGATGCAAAGGCAATAGGACGATCGTGAGATCCAATACGATGCGACAATATTGCACCCAGACCGTACGACGAGGCATCGACTGCTAGCACTACAGGCTTCTTTGGGTCAAAGGGAATCAAACATGCATCACTGAGTAGTGCAGACTTTAAGTTGTCAAAGGCAACCTAGCAATCTTTAGACCATACAAAAGGAACATTCTTCCTACGTAAGTGATGCAGTGGAGCTGCAATCTGAGAGGCATTGGGAATAAACCTGAAATAGTAGTTAAGCTTTCCCATTACTGCTTGCAATTCATGCACATTCTTAGGAGGAGGCAAGTCTTTGATTGCTCTAAGATGTGACTGTAAGGGATGAATTCCTTGGGCATTAATCACATGGCCTAGGTACTCTATTTCAGTTTGAAAAAACGAACATTTTGCTTTATTACAACTTAGACCTGCTGCAGTCAACACTTTGAAAAGGCACTCCAGGTTTGATAAATGTTCTTCAACTGTATGTCCGGATACCACAATATCATCTAAATAGTTCGAGAAACACGGTACAGAAACTGTCAGCTGTTCCAAGAAACGCTGAAAAATAGCGGGGGCGGAAGAACTGCCAAAGGATAGGCGTTGAAATTGAAAAAGTCCCATGTGAGTATTAATGACGAAAAACTTTTTTGACTCGTCATCAAGCGGAATCTGTAAGTATGCCTCTGCTAAATCAATCTTAGAAAAGAAGCGAGACTGTCCTAATTTGTCCATAAGTTCCTCAGGTCTGGGCAGCGGGTAAGTGTCTACAATCGTTTGACTGTTCACTGTTGATTTGAAGTCCGCACAGAGACGAAGTTTTCCTTTCGGCTTTGTTATAATTACTAAAGGCGAGGCCCACTGACTCGCAGAAACAGGAGAAATCACCCCACTATCTTGCCAACGTTTAAGTTCGTCTGCAACTTTATCACGAATTGCGATAGGCACTGGTCTAGCTTCAAGAAATTTGGGAACTGCAGATTCTTTTAAAGTTACATGTGCCACAAAGTCTTTTGCACAACCTAGTTGCGGCGAAAACAAGTCACTGTATTTTTCACACAATGCATTAATTTTGTCCTGAGGCACTACTGACGAAATTTGAAGCACATCTCTTTGAATTGATAAACCAAATAAGTCAAAAGCATCTAGTCCAAAAATGTTCTGTGTAGGTTTGGCCTGAAGAACTACAAAAGCAACTGTTTTTCTTACACCTTGAAAAGAGGCGGGCAGACTAAACGTTCCTAGCATGGGAATATTTTGACTCGTATAAGCTGTTAGCACTTGTTGAGGATGCAACAATTTTGGCGAACCCAGAAATTCATAAGTATCTTTATTTATTAATGTGACAGCGGAACCAGTATCAAGCTGAAATTGCACAGTCTTATTTTCTACGTAATTGAGAATCAAGTAAATCACTGTTCAATTCCACAGCGTCTATGACGTTGACAGCATGAACTGTTCGTGCACTCGGCAAAGCACTGTTTCTAACGGTACCGTTCTTTGAATTTTTGTGTTGCATGCACATTGACTGTACATGTCCTGATTTGCCACATTGATAACAGTTTGCGTTGCGACTTGGGCAATGCGCGCGTTTGTGGCGAGTACACACTGGGGGCAAGACTTACGAACATTTTTCTGGAATGAACGTAGGCGCCCGATATTCAAATTACTGTTTCTAACACGACGGGGCGACCTTTGTGTCGCACTTTTACTCTGGCTACTGTTCACTGACTGTTCAGCACGGCCGATAGAATTTAAAGAATCACTAGTGCTATACTGAGAACTACGGCAAGGAAAGCGTCCGTTGCGGCGCACTAAACTGACACTGTGGTTTTGCATTTCTACATCTGCTAAGTCAAAAGTAACATGCGCTTCAATAAGCTGCAGTACACTGTCTAATGAAGGGTCAGACTGTTTTAGAATTGCTGCCTTAATTCTGGGGTCCTGAATGTTCTGCGTAATTGCATCCCTCAACATAACGTCACTATAACAAAGTCCACAAGAGCAAGTAAATTTACATTTGCATGTTAAGCCCCTCAACTCAGTGATCCATTCCTGGAGTGACTGCTGAGGTAATTTTTTAAGTCTGAAAAATCGATACCGTGCTGCGGCTACGAGAACTTTTCTCTCATAATGCGCATTCAGTGCATCTACAATCCTATACATATTATAAATGCGAAAGTTTCTATGTTTGTTACCGCATCACGCTAAAACTACAGCACAGATTTAGATGAAATTTCATAGAGAGAATTCTTATGTGTTGGATTAAGACATAGGCTACTTTTCGAAATGTTTATTACAAGTTATTTATTTGAAGTATATCCATAGAAATACGTAACGGTTGTAAGAAGCTTCTAATACAAGAGCAGAAGGATATTGTAGGGTATGTCATGTTTAGCCGCGGGGGTTAACGCGTAATAATAGACTTCCGTTATTAAGGGCAATGGTTCGTTCCTGCTATAGTGAAATGTTTTTTCTTTGTCATTGTTATCTTTTTTACTTTCGAATATACAAATAGATTCTTGGATACTGCCAAAACGGCTTAACTGATATATAATTACATACACAAGAAATCGGAATGTTGGCGTTTATGCCGCATTCATTTTCATTGGTTGTAACAAATGAAGGAAGTATGTGTATAAATTGAAGAATTTAAATAAAATATGCTGTAAGTACCATGGCAAGAAAAAACATTGACGTTTTGTGTAGAATGGGATCTAGATACCAAGCCCTATTTTGTGTACAAAGCGCGAACTGCCACGTATATATAGCGTACGTAAACTGCAACGAAAGTAGTAGCAAATGCACTCAACAGATGGCAGGCGGTACGCTGCAGTTAACATATGTTCAAATGTTTGTTAAGCTTATGGGACTTAACTACGGGGTCATCAGTCCCTAGTTTGATCTAATTCTAGATCACGAGGCGATGCGTGGGGAAAATGTTTCTGCAGTAACACGAAGGTTTGAGTGCCCATTACTGCTAATAACTGATGCTTAACCGTCTGACCTGTAATTTGATGAGCCGCGACGAGTTCTTGAAACTGCGCCAGATAATCACTCCATTCTTCCTCACGTTCGTTGTACTGGCGGAACGTGGGGAGCGGCGCAGCGGCAGGTGTGGGCTGCTGATGCGACGGCTGCTGTTGAGTTTCCGTCAACTGCGCCACTGCTTGAAGGATTGCGTGATTTGCGCCGTCTGTAACTGAATAATTTCCATTAAGTTTGGGTTCGGGGTAGTGGACATGCTGACCGATTAGGCGCCGTGCATACAAGGAAATTATAACAAAATACAAATGCAAGGTAAATGAGGACGCACTGCAACAAAAAAAGTCCACAAAACACGTAATATTGTCCCCCAAAAATCTTATAATAAGGGTGTGTGGGCGGGAGCACTTTCTGCGTGCTCCGACTGTTGCTGTCTGGCTGCTGCAAGCAGGCTGCTCCACGGTTCTTCTATCACTCCTCGTCGCCACTTTTGTGTCCCAGCCTCGTCGCCGCCTTTGTGTCTCGTTTCCGTCGTAGGTGTCGGTGGCCGAGTACAAAAGTACCGACACAGGAATAAAGGATGCACGCTTGTGCAGGTAGGAGGTGACCAGCCAGTGGTACAGCAGAAACTAGAAACACTAGAGTAAATTAGAACGAGATATATATTGCACAGAATTTATACAATACTTAACTTTTACATAGCTTAGTACTGCAGAATGCTGATACATAGTTGAGCTAGAGGCCTGCCTAGTGCCTGTCCGATAGCCAATTCTTCACTGGTGCCTATCTGATTCCGAAGTGTTAACTGGTTCCTATCTCAGTCCCAAGTGAACGATGTCATTCAGTGGTGGCCACGAGCGGAGTTGTAGCAGAGAGCGCTCGTGGCTGACGTCGTAAGAACACCGCGCCATGCGTGCATGGCGGCGCATGGCGAAAGTAGGTGGCGTGCACTTTGGACTTGTGCGACACCACAGAACTAATAAGCATAGGATTGAATTGTTTAGAAAAATAGCTTTGAGTTAGTATTTATTGTCAGTAATAATATTAGAATTTTGCAGTGGATAAGATAGGAAAAATTTAAAATATTTTTGTAAAGGAATGGTAAATACATCCTGCACATCATGACACTACAGAGTAGAATCGTCAGAGACCATCTCCATGCCGGCCGCAGTGGCCACGGGGTCTGAGGCGCTCCAGTCACGGTCTGCACGGCCACTACGGTCGGGGGTTAGAATCCCCCCTCGGGCATGGATATTTGTGCCGTCCTTAGTATAAGGTAGTTCGTAAGTAGTTTGTAAGTTTAGGGACTGATGACCCCGTAGTTAAGTTCCATAAGCTTAACAAACATTTGAACATTTGAAAATATCTCCATCCCGTTCGGCAACTACAGCTTCGAGATAACGACAGAGAGTACAGTCATCTTAACTCTTGACCCAGCACTGAGGGTAAAAAAAAAAAAAAAAATGATGACGTGAAGACCAGCGTTCAATTGGTGAGCCAGGTTGTATTCAGGTTGGACTCCACCAGAACAACGTATACCGTAGACATTGTTACACGTCACGACCATAGTCTACAGGAAGCAAAAAGAATAGTCATGTTGCAACAGTACTACAGCAGTACAGAACTACAGCATATTGAGGCCAACTATTATCTCAATACACAAATGGAAATACAGTCAGATCCCAAATACTTTATATTCCATAAACAAATCACTATTCCCAGCCCTAAAAGAAAAGAAGAGAAGAAAGAAGAAAGAAGCGAAGAAATAAGCGAAGAAAGAAGATGAGAAGCAACCAAATCGTAAGAGGACTGAAGATGGGCAGAAGATCGAGACAGATTAGCCGCCGCGGTCGAGTAGCCGAGCGGTCTAAAGCGTCTCGCTGCGGAACGCGCGGTTGCTCGCCGTGGAGGTTCGAGTCATCCCTGGGGCATGGGTGTGTGTGTGTTTGTCCGTAGGTTAGTTTACCTAGGTTTAAGTAGTTTGTAGGCTACGGACTGATGACCACGCAGTTTGGTCCGATAGATTTACAAACATTTCAACATTTAAAAGCCGGCCGCGGTGGCCGAGAGGACTGAGGCGCTCCAGTACCGGTCTGCACAGCCACTACGGTCGGGGATTCCAATCCCCCTCGGGCATGGATATTTGTGCCGTCCTTAGTCTTAGCTAGTTCATAAGTAGTTTGTAAGCTTAGGGACTGATGACCCCGTAGTTAAGTCCCATAAGTTCTACAAACATTTGAACATTTTTGAACAGATTAGCCGCGCTTGCTGGAGCGCCGTGTTGCGGCCGTCCGCCGTCAGGAGTTCGAATCCCCTCTCGGGCATGGCATGTTTGTGTCGTCTTTAGTATAAGGTAGGTCATAAGTAATTTATAAGTTTAGGGAATGATGACCCCGCTGTTAAGTTCAAATGTTCAAAAGTTTGTAGAGCTTATGGGTCTTAACTATGGGGTCATCAGTCCCTAAACCTACAAACTACTTGTGAACTAGCTTATACTAGCGATGGAACAAACATCCATGCCCGAGGGGGGATTCGAACCCCCGACCGCGGTGGCCGTGCTGACCGTGACTGGCACGCCACAGACCGCTCGGCCACTGCGGCCAGCCCGCTGTTAAGTCCCTTAAGCTTTACAAACATTTGAACTTTTTTTGAAGATCGAGAGATTTATCTCTCCTATCCTAAATAATCAACTAAAGACTTTCCATAATCAATGTAGAGTGGTCACCACACTGGCCATCTCTCAATGATACATTTGCATCGTTAACTAAGTGCAAACTGATCTAGCAAGTTATGTAAGTCTAGCGCTTACAATACATCATCACGAAAAAGAAGCAACATGAACTACTACTGCAAACCAGATTCATCTACGGCAAAACCAACGTTGAAATGTTGTCATACTGGTTCAGGTGTGACAGAAGAGTTACAACATATCTTCAATACATTAGCTGACAGTCATCAATTGATGTCAACTAGAGGCACAATCTCACTACATTGCACCTCAACAATGATAAAAACCCAGCATCGTATGATATGATACTACTCTCACTACTTACACCAATCTAAAGACAGTCGACAAAATTCCACAAGAACTCTGGATCGTCAGACAAGAAATCAACGAATGTATCAGAACAATAAACCGTGTGAAAACATAGAAAGTGCGGAATGGTGAGAATTTAAAAAAATCATTATTAAAAATTCATGCAAAACTTTAATAATTGGTGATTTGTGCAACAAAAAACATTTAAATGAAAATTTTTCTCTTGGAATTTATCTATGTAAAGTGATATTTAATTTTCATTTCTGTGTAAATTTAAGGTATATGTTTTTATTATTTCTTATAAAGTTGCCTAACATATATAATTCGTCTCTGTGTTTCGGTCTCCTTTCTCCGCAGTTGCAGTTATACAATTGGTATAGGTTAGGTAACCGTCTTATGCAAGTGTATATTAGTGTGACTAATTTACAGTTGCATAAGACGGTTACCTAACATATACAAATTGCTTAACATTTTAATTCTAAAATGAGTAGTAATGAGGAACAGGGGGCTAGGACAGCTTCCTCATTCTTTAACTGAAGTATAAAAAAACAGATATATATGAAACCAAGACTAAAATAAAACAGAAAAACACAAAACTCATGCAGATTTCATGCAAAGCTAACTAAAAAGTGAAACCATAAAATATCACGTACAGTAACACTGTCCATGAACGAGTTTAGCGAAATAAATAAATTTTAAAGCTGCATTATGAAAAACAGAAACACATAATGGCAACGAGTAAATTATGAAGTTTTGTTCAAAAAGTTCAAATGTCTGTAAATCTATCGGGCCAAACTGCGTGATCATCAGTCCGTAGCTTACAAACTACTTAAACCTATGTAAACTAACCTAAGGACAAACACACACACCTATGCCCCAAGGAGGGCTCGAACCTCCACGGCGAGCATCCGCGCGCTCCCCAGCGAGACGCTTTAGACCGCTCGGCTACTCCACCGCGGCGAAGTTTTGTAAATGTCAATTTTTTGCTTTAAAACAAAACACAATTGCATAAATAGTAGATAAACCAGTATAGAAAATAAGATAATCTAAAATTGTTAGGAATGGCTGAATGATAATTTTGAATCAGTAATTTTTGCCTGACTTTGTTAATGTTTTATTCGGCATTAACAAACCCCCCAGACAAAAATGTTGTTGCAAGGGGATGGGTCATGATCTCCTCACTGTCACTTCCTGCATATTATGACCTTAGAATCACATTCTACTTGTCAGGACGAATCATTTGAATGTAATCTCGATGGTGTAGAGCAAAATTCAAATGTTTGTTAAGCTTATGGGACTTAACTACGACGTCATCAGTCCCTAAACTTACAAACTACTTATGAACTACCTTATACTAAAGATGGCACAAATATCCATGCCCGAGGGGGGATTCGAACCCCCGACCGTAGTTGCCGTGCATACCGTGACTGAAGCGCCTCAGTCTCCTCCGCCACCGCGGCCGGCAGTGTAGATCATTTTTAAGAATAATAATTACAGTTTAATATGCAAATTAGGAGATCATGTTTGCAAGTGTCACAAGTTTAAATCAAGGCTGGAGCTTACTCGCTGAACCACCACGGTCGGGGGTTCGAATCCCCCTTCGGGCATGGATATTTGTGCCGTCTTTAGTATTGGCTAGTTCATAAGTATTTTGTAAGTTTAGGGAGTGATGACCCCGTAGTTAAGTCCCATGAGCTATACAAACATTTGAACTCGCTGAACACACACCTGAGCAGTAAATGTTTTCTCTGAAGCGGGGCTCGGTGCCTCTAAAAAATTCAACTGTTTGTATAGTCTATGGGACTTAACTACGGGGTTATCAGTCCCTAAACTTACAAACTACTTATGAACTAGTTAAGATTAAGGACGGCACAAATATCCATGCCCGAGGGGGGATTGGAACCCCCAACCGTAGTGGCCGTGCAGACCGTGACTGGAGCGCCTCAGTCTCCTCGGCCACCGCGGCCGGCTCGGTGCCTCTAGGGCGGTGGTGATATAAGGTAGTTGGCGAGCGACAATGGACTTCCCACTCCATTGTATCGCCCAGGACGGTATTTGGGACGAAACCCACTTCAAAATCCCCCTCCCAGTCTGGAAAATATGGACCCTTTAAATCCCTCTAAAAGCGAAACACAATACAGTTCAGAACAAAAGATGTTTACTCACACCTTTTAGCCAGAGGCAAGAAGCCAGACCGAATGCTAACGGAATTGCAAGTTAGCGCCAGCTAGTCGGAAAGGAGAAGCCTAAACGAGACATTAGCTGAATCACTACTGGCTGGAGGGACATGTGACATTTTAAGATGCACCATCTGATTGGTAGGCTAGCCACTGACGCGGAAACGCTAGCGGCATCGCCTGATATACACAGAAAAATGAGCGAAATTAAGGCTCTGTCGCTCGCACCGGCTGTGTGGCATCGTACACGCAGGGGTGCAGTGCGACTCTTTCGCTGCGATTTCTTGCGTGTAGAGGAGATAATGACTAAAAAAAATGTTTAAATGTTTGTAAATCTATCGGACCAAACTGCGTGGTCTTCAGTCCGTAGCTTACAAACTACTTAAACCTAGGTAAACTAAACTAAGGACAACACACACACCCATGCCCCAGGAAAGACTCGAACCTCCACGGCGAGCAACCGCGGTCCGCAGCGAGACGCTTTAGACCGCTCGGCTACTCCACCCGCGGCGCGATAAAGACTCCTGTACGGTATTGCAATGTATGAAGCTCCTCTGGAGAATACTAAGGATTACTTGCTGTTCATACTGTTGACCGAGGTACTTAATATCTTGTGTGAACATAGAGTGAATTAGACAAGGCCCGCGAGCACATTTTTGAGTGGCAACACGGTGGGTTAGTTGAGACTGACATACCATGCAAATATATAACCAGACTAGGGTTTACAGGCCATTCTGGACTTCATGAAGATGCAAGGAAAGTGCGATCGACAGCAGTCGGTCAAGACAGAAAAAGTTCAGTTTTTGATTTCAGCGAACACGCAGTTAGCAATGGTCGGCGCAGTTAATGGTATTGTGTGTGAACACTTTAGGCGAATTCCTCCCAATATCTACAGCTTTTGTAACTATTATTTCAAACTGCTGTATAAACTTCTTACAGCTTTCGCAATAAACATATCGTTTACTGCATTCCTCTATCGATATTTGTTTTCGAGATATTTAATTTTGAAATCATGGAGGCCTTTTCTGGACACCCTGTATATCATAGTCAGATTATTCCATTGTGCACTAGAAATAGTTCGAATAGTAGTATCAAAATTACAGCAACATAGTTCACATTAGATAATCTGTAATAAGGAATAGACATATTCGTGTTGTGATGATGTTAGAATCTGTGTTGTAACTGAGGCGAATACGCTTATCATTTTCTATAGTTTTGACCAAGGGATATCCTTGTTTGGCATTTTTGTTTAATGCAGAGAACTTGGAAAGTTTGGACTATTGCAATGATAATTGTCGTTCGGCATTGCAGTGTACATTAAGACATGTTGGTTTGTATGATGTACTTGTTCTGTAAGCAAAATCGTTTAGAGATGTATAAATATTCTTGGAGAGAATACTTGGTGGGACTTCTGAAATACCTACAAATTATAACCCCGAATTTTACTTGACGTTTCACCGAATAACACAGATAAGACAGAAACACGCTACACATTGTCAGAATGGGAGGTTGACAGTTATCAGCTACTATGAAAGGGCTCCCGTGTATACAAAAAGTAATACTTTTTATAGGAATAATTTTTATTGCATTGCGCTCTGCGGTGTACAGGGATGTTCTTCATCGTTGTTGCTGATGTGCTTGATGCCTGTAGTAAGTTGGTTATTAGTATTGTAGGGAGAACTGGAGGTGGAGCTGCGTGCATGCTGTGTTCATTGGCTGCATTAAGTTGCTTGCGTCCAGTGTAATGGGTGATCGTGGCCCTTTTTCAGATACTTGGATGGCTAGATGGGCTGTGCGGGAGTAGCCGAGTGGTCGAAGGCATCATTCTATGGACTGAGTGGTCGTTCCCGCCGGACGTTCGTGTCCTCCCTTGGGTATGGATGATTGTGTTGTTGTTAGTGATTGATTTTCAAAAATGTTTCAAATGTTTGTAAATCTATCGGACCAAACTGCGTGGTCATCAGTCCGTAGCTTACAAACTACTTAAACCTAGGTAAACTAACCTAAGGACAACACACACACCCATGCCCCAGGGAGGACTCGAACCTCCGATGGCGAGCAACCGCGAGCTCCGCAGTGATGCGCCTTATACCGCTCGGCTACTCCACCGCGGCTGTTGTTAGTGTAAGTTAGTTTAAGTTCTTTGTAAGTCTAGGGACTGATGACCATAGCAGTTTGGTCCAGTAGGTTTATAAACATTTGACATTTGGCCAAAGGGGATTTATTTACCTTGATGATCTGCATCTAATTCGGTATGGCCTCTCATGACTCCAAAGGATGCTGGGTTGTCCCCCTGTGTGATATTGAGACTCAGAAACATAGCTTAGAATACTATCACATTGTCGTATCACGCACAAAAAAAAAGCAGTAAGAAGAAACATGTTTTTGTAGAACTGTGAGGCAAGGATTGGTCTTATTAGATCTTACACTCTATAAAACCTGGAAATGACCGCAGTATAGCGGACTGCGCTTATGTGTGTCTGTCTAATGGAAATCGCAACATTTCATCGGGAGTAAATTGTCGGAGAATCACGCGATGGAGTATGTCTGTTTTTAAAGGTGCCTGTGCTTTCAGAAGATGCTTTTGTCAGCTGGGAGTGATTTCCAAAGGAATGCATAGGAGGAGCACATGTGTGCCTTGTGCTATTGGAGGTTTCTCAATGCGTGTATTGTTTTGCCTTATACCTGGAAACTGAGAAAACACCCATTAGAGCACTTGCGCACTTGCTCCAGGACTTTGATCACTATCGGACTCTGAAGCTAACCGGTCACTCGCCTTGAGTTACGTGTTTTCGTAGTTAATCAGCACCCAACAGCTCCTTGGGAATCATATTAAGAACATTCTCTTCACTGAGAGCCTCCATGTGACGGTTTTCAGAAAATAGTTTCAGTGCAGATAAAAAGGAGCCTGCGGGACTATCTAGTTTTGTGAATGGGCTCAGTTTGCAGTTGAGTTCATATGTGCGGGTTTGTGTGCAGTTTTTCGGATATGATCAGTGCGAGAACTTTGTTTACTTATGTTTGAGCAGTTAGTGGAAATGTAGCTTGGTAATTATTTTTTTTTTAGTAATGAGATAGCAGGTACTGGAAACATGTTCATCGAAAATGTAAGCCGGCCGTGGTGGCCGAGGGGACTGAGGCGCTTCAGTCACGGTCTGCACCGCCACTACGGTCGGGGGCTCGAATCCCCCCTCTGGCTTGGATATTTGTGCCGTCCTTAGGATTAGGTAGTTCATAAGTAGTTTGTAAGTTTAGGGACTGATGACTCCGTAGTTAGTCCCATAAGCTCTACAAATATTTGAACATTTCGAAAGTGTAAAATAAATAAATTAATAAAAAAATAAAATAATAAAAACCAGCCTCTTTCTTTCAGTACGTTACGATCCATACTTGAATATTTAGACACGATGCGGCCTGCACTTGTTACATAAAGACTCGTTAGAATGATCACGATGGCTACAGAAATGCGCCCTATTTCTTAGCTCTGATAGGTGCATGTTTGTCTTTGTGTGTGTGTGTGTGTGTGTGTGTGTCTGTATGTATGCATGAGTTTTTACTCACTGATTTTCGGTATTCCCACTAGTTAATTGGAATATTTTTATAATGAAGACATCATCTTCTGTCGATATAGTTGTTGTGTAAGGTGGACATACCCACCAGGATAGCTACATATTGATTATTAAGATGGAAACACGTTTACAGACTTGTGGAGGTCGCAACCGCTAAACCATGTCTTTGGTCCAGCATACATGGGTTGCGCGTTTGCGACGATATTTTTTAAACAAGGATGCATGTTGTCCCATTCACTAGCTACATAGGACGAGACTTGTGACGTCAGCGTAAACCTTCCATAGTCATAAGATTGTACCAGAAGGCTTACAGATCGATTGCATGTGAAACCGTAATTAACATTGTAAGTAATAATACACGTACCTGTGGCTTTACTATGACTTTATTTACATTCTGTCTAAATGTACATGCAAATCTGCATACCATGCAACTTGCAATTTAGATTAAAGATTTTAAATTACGTAAACAGGGTGTACCAAGATGTAGTATAGACTCTTGCCCAGAGGCAAGGTATTAAACAAATTCCTAAAACGGAACATTTTTGGACTGAGTGATTGCACACATACTTCCCTCCAAAATGTATGGTGTCAATGATAACTGTTTAAACAAATAACTTTGAATATACATAGAGGGATTTGTTAACAATCCCCTCCTTTGCATATCAAGGTAGTTACTTCTAGTGGTGAAAATATAACTCTTCTTCCCACCGAAAATATTTGGGTGATGGCCAGTAGCATGGCGATATCCTTACAACGGTACCAAAGTGAAAGTGGATGACGTCATTGGAGTCATTCAAGGTCATTGTTCTAGAATCGGCAATGTCACATTACTAATATGTGCAAAGTACATCTGAGAATTTCGGTGAATGGTCTCAGAAAATATAGGAAACAAGAGTTGCAAACATAATACCTATACTGGTCATGAAAGTAATCGAGGTTGGCTACAATAAACTTTTGACATCGGTATACAGTGAAAGACCACCGTTAATTGTAAGACATATAATTCTGGCCGTAAAAACCAGCTAGAAGATTACTAACTACTTCTTGCAACAGAATCTTGTTCCCTGGCCCAGAATTTAGAACTGACTCAAAATTTACTTTAGAAGCAGGAAGACAAAGAGACGGTGGCCAACACACATCGTAGATCACGAGAATTACACACAATCATTAATATACAAGCCACCCCGAACTAAACAATTTCATGAAGGTGGTTGTGATAACATTTATGGCGCAACGGAATTAAAATTATGATAATATGCATCTGAATTTGTTCTCAGAACTGGTGAAACACAACATTAAATAAAAGGGAGGGTATTCATTAACTAATATTCATAATTAGAACAAAATTTCTCTGACAATAAATTATTTATTCAGTTCAAACATGAGCAAATTGGGGAACCAATTTTCTTAAACAATAAAAACGCATCTCATTGAACTACTAACTTAAAGTAATCTGAACTGAACACTGTCAGGGGAGGGATTTACAACCAACAAGCATTCAGCCACTCGCATGCGCGAAGCAAAGAGAAACTCACCCAACTCAGCGTGCTGATACGAAGCAGAAGCAGGCGCCGCTATCGTAGACAGAATTCTGCGAAACAGGATGTACCACACAACACAAGAAAAATAAACTTCGTAGGTGGATCGGGTCTGTCTTTCTTTACTTGGGATGATATGCGATAATAGATTAATCTCCATTTAAATCAAACCGTGAGCATGCAGAATTACTGAGACAAACGGCACGTGTCTGCTACATTACATATTCGCACCACACTGAAAGGGAAGTGCAGAAAGGTCGTATTCATTTCAACAAAAATCGAGGGAATCATTGATTAAGAAGCAAGAAATTCACAATGGTAAGGCACTGGTACGTGAGCAGTGGCGAGTACTCACGTGACTAGCTATAACCCTTGAAGTCGGAGATCTGAACCATGTGGTTCCAAAAACCAGTAAAAATTCAGTTTGTGGAAAATAAAGAAAAATAGCTACGGCATTCAACCCTTAGAAATGCGTAGGATATCATAAGGAAGCTAAAGAAATACAGTTAGACGCGATTGGATGGGTTTACACGGATGGACGAAGTCCAGTCTTCAAAATCAGGAAAATGGAATAAATTCAAAGTCGGAGAAAATCATCTACGAAATACGGCATGCATCCCCTAGAAATACGTAGTATTTCATAAGTAAGCTAATAAAGGGGGTCGTACAAGGCTAGAAGAGAATTTACTGACAGAGTCTGAATGCAAAGTACAAGTTTGGAACACGAAACAGCAATTTAAAAGAGGCGGAGAGGAGATCGCTATGTAATAAGGGAAATCAGAAAGATACGTACATGATTTCTTGCCTGAAGGGCCTAGAAGCAGACACAGGGGTAGCTGAAGGCTTTGTTCTAAGAACACACCACATGGAATACATATCACTCGCAGAAGGAGGAAACGGAAAAGAATATTTCACATGCACTACACAGAATAAAAATATTCCCGCCCATTATTTGCATCCCACAAAGCTAGAAAGAAATTAAACCGAGTTCCTACACCGCCGCCTAGTCTCACAAAAGTTGCCGATTTTCAACCGTTATCAAACCGAATTAGTTGCATATTCACCGCGCTTATCTATGCTAAATGACGGAAATGAAATTGAATACACTTCCGTGATAAAGAAAATCCCACTGAAAATGGAAGAACTTCTCCAAAACACGTTTGGGTGAATAAAAAATGACAATTTGGCTTGCTTACTGCGAAAGCATTTATTCTTACCATATGTTAGAAAGCAAACACAATAAAGAAGAGCGTCAACCACAAAATTATCATGTCGATGAATATTGGAAACGTCCCACATCTGAACTGTCATTCGATTTTCGCACAAACAACGCGTTAGAGACAAGACTACGGAGGCAACTGCAATGAAATCCGCAGTACGTAGCAGACACGTAATCGAATTAAACCACTCGACTACCCCTCTGCGCGTTAGCTGAAACTTTCCCGTTGCGTCCCAAATTCGTCTGGACAGGACAATACGCTAACTAAGTCCTAGAAGGCTGCCGAGGTCTGTAGCGGTCCAGCGTGTGCGGACCGCTGAGGCCGGTAGATTAACGGTACAGCAAGCGCAGTAAGGAACTCCTAGCTGCTCACAGACTCAGACGCAGACCTCTAACATGTGGACAAAACTATAGAAAAGGAGGTTGTTATGTTCCCATTGACTGTAATAACGAATGTGATAGGTCATCGCAGGGATTTTAGTTTTATTTATTTTTTTATTGTGATCAAGACATTTTTCATACGAGTATAGCTGAGAACATCGAATCGTGTGGTGCAAGTGACAATGTGCAATGTGGCGTTTCATTTAATTCATTCGGTGATGACAGTTAGCTATTGAACATACTGGAAAAAGTATTTGTTACTTGTTAAATAATGATACGTTTCTGTCCTGGATTAGGTTGTTTTACCATATCACTCCAGAAAATGGCGAGAATTAGTTTTTTCTACATAGTTCACAGAATTCTTCCCAGGTGACTGATGTGTAATTTGTGTGATACTATTTCCATAGCATTTTGGCGAGAACTCTCATTGGCTGACCCTATAAATTATGATCATGTGTTAATCAATTTCTGTGTGACTAGTGATTTCCCTGAAACATCTGTTCTAGCACATCATCTCCACTCTGCGAATCACTTTACTGTCTGGAGCAGAGGGTACGTTGTGTACCAGTGTCACTCCCCAACTTTCACCTTACAGTCGCTAATAGTTAACAGAAAGAATGATTGTCTGTAAGCCTCCATGTTAGCTCTAATATTTCTAATTCTATCTCAATTAGTCAGTCAGTTTTTTGGTTATGTACATGTTGCATACATCATTGGAACGTTTCTCTTATCGAAATGATGTGTGACGAGTCAGTTTATAAAATATGTACGGATGATTAGTGTGACTTATTCATGCAACTGCATTAAATAAACTAGCTTTGTTTTTGATTTGCAGGTGACCAATTTTCAAATATCAATTCGTCTTCGGAATACAGGGAATTGTCCAGTAAACATGGTATATGATATAATGAGTTTGGTGCCCAACGTTAAGGTCTTTAACGTCCAGGAAACTTCATTATACATTAGATTTAAAACTTGCTTTACAACCTATCAGACATTTTATGTTACTGGAAAATCGATCGAAAATGTGTGTTGTTGCATGCTGAACGAATAAATGTCATTTTTCCTCTAGTGTTGTAAGTATGAACATCACTGTTCTCCTCAAACTGCGAGAGATAAGTTGTGACGAATTACATGAGCGATCCAATTGTCCATATCATGAGAGCATATATGAAATACCTATCGTATTGAAGACGTACTTCCATGACATCTGGGGGTGAATACAAGACGTTTCTTACTACTTGCGTCCGTGCAATCATTTAATTCGTTCTTAGAAGTGAATTATCCCAGGAACTATTTTATTAGATATTTTTGGATGTATTTATGCAAAATAGCTCAGGAGGTTAATTTTTTTTTGTTTTGATGTCTAGCAATTATATAAATTGCAAAGGTAACTGAATTGATTACCTGAGAATCTCAGTTATATCCTTTACATAGTTCACTCAAAATTATTGCAACATTCTACTATATACAGTGACTCCAGTTCATGTGCTATATCACTCGTCGGTATGACCGTGTTTGCTATACAGAATAGTATACAGTCTGTCAAAAAAGTGTTGCATCATCTTGGTTCCAAGGTCTCCTGAACACTGACGTTGAATGTGTATTTTGCATCGAGAACACAGTTCTTTAGATTGACCATAGATGTTACACAACCCGCAAAATTATGTAAAAAACCACTCATGAACAGCAAGAATGCGACGGAGTAGATAAGGCCACCTATGAGTTCCAGTCTTAACATCAGCATGGAGGTGCACTGCTTAACATTACTGTAGTTCTGCCATACGTAGAATTATGATCGTATCCGCATTGTTACATTGTGTCAGGAGGGACTCTTATCACGGGATGTTTCCTGACATTTTGTAGTGAACCAAAGTGATGTTCGGAGGTGTAGGAGGTACAGAGATACAGGAACTATGGATGACATGGAGACTTGGATAGCTCTGTCCACCAAATGGCTAGCACAGCAGCTACGTACGGATTTCAGCTCGGAAAGACTCTGAGAGGAACGCCACCATGCTGAATAATCACTTTCGTGCAGCCACTAGAAGTCGTGTTACGACTCAAACTGTACCTCATAGGCTGCATGTCATACAACTTCACTCCCGACATCAATGGCGAGATACAGATTTGAGAAGTAGACATCATGCAGCTTGGTACAGATGGACCCAACAGCATGCCGAATGGAGTCGTCACAATTAGCATCAAACGCTATGCACAGATGACACTCGAATCTGCCTTCAACCAGACAATCGTCGGAGAGGCAGCTGGCCAGCCTGAACGTCTTAGACACTCCGTTCAGCGAGTGCAGCAAGGTGGTGGTTATCTCATCTTTTGGGGTGGCATTATATGGGGCCACCATACACCACTGGTGGTCGTAGAAGGCACTCAAATGGCTGTACGTTACAGGGGTGACATCCTCCGACTTATTGTGAAACCATATTGGCGGTATTTTTATGCAGGATTCCTCTTAATGGACGACAATTCTCGCGCTCATTGTGTACAACTTCATGATATCAGTATCGCAAGATTCGAATGGCCAGCGTGGTCTTCAGACATGAAGCCTATCGAACATGCTTGGAATGCATTGAAAAGGACTGTTTTTGGACGAGACAAGCAACTAACTAAAATGGTAGATCTACCTATCTGGACCAAAAGTGCCTTGATGATCTAGTGGACAATATGCTACGACGAATAGAGGCATGCACCAACGTAGTAAGACGTGTTACCGGTAATTAGGGGTATTGTATGCTGCAATCTGGAACAGAAATTCACGATGTTTAGAGTATTGTCAAACAAGTTGTCAGTTTGTGTTTTCATGAGCAATAAAGAGAACTGAAATGTTGTTTTTCATATCCCTATTCCATTTTTATGTAAACGCCATGATCCACAAGTATCGTGGTGACGTGATACTTCTTTTGATGTGTGTATGTACTGTATAAGCAATAGGAGTGGGCAAAAACTTTAGCCCTGCGGGACTGCCTTTGGGTTTTCTTCTAAAGTCACTGAAATTTTCAAGCTTTAATTTCCAGCAAAACGTTTTACATGCTGTTTGTTAAGTATGATTAAAACTAACAGTCTGTGGTGCCATCAGTTTCATTAAAATTGTTAAAATGTTTGTAATCATAAGCGGCCATAAGCCTGCGACATCGATCCACTGACATCACTCTCTCTCTCTCTCTCTCTCTCTCTCTCTCTCTCTCTCACACACACACACACACACACACACACACACACACACGTACACACATGCCTCAGGGAGGACTCGAACTTCCAATCGAAGTGGCAACGCCATCTGTACCACGACACCACAGGGTGCGCTGCAATTCCCGTGTCGCACCGAAACACTGGAGTTTAACACGGTCTACAGAAATAAAAGCTTTGGTAACAACATAAAAATGTCAATGACACGTTATTTTTTAAGTATCGTAATATTTGGTGAGTGACTGGACAAATAGCTTTCTCAATTTAGCAACCATTCGGATCCCAAACAAGAAAAGTGATTCTATTTAAATGTGACAAAACTCTTTAGTACATTATTTCTTATAATATTTTGGCGAAATTTGTCAGTAAAGAAATTAGACGATGACTATTTTAGTCTTTATGTGGGTAACGTTTAACAAATGTTGTCTGCAGAAATTCCTTATTCCAGTAGTGTGTTACACACTGAGAATGTTGTTTATTAAATTACACATTTTCAGATTTACACTTGAAACAACATATGAGCTTTTGTTTTTAAGAATTTATAATACAATCATTTTAACTTGATGATGTTGTTCCAAATGATTTTTGCTTGAGGTTTTTGAGAATGACTTTTTCATACAATCCCCTGCTTCTTCACCTACATTATTTTTTTTTTTGATACTCCATTTAGAAAGTGATTGTTAAACGTACCTTTCTGGAAAAGCAACTTTGAAATATTGCCGCGAGAGACCACGAACACCTACGGGTGTCTGATGTGCAGCTGCGCCACGCCGGCAGTCGGTGTTCGTGGTCTCTCGCGGCATTACATACCAGCGGCTATCATAAGCGTTACCGGTGGTCAAGGAGAGATTTGGATCACATATTGTCACGAGCAGTCACAACTTATCCCCAAGGGAATGTGTATCGGGACAGCTGAACCAATCCAGAACGGTGAGCTCAACGTCATCAATGACGACCGATGCCCTGCTGTTAGTACAGGCAACACGCTGGAGGAAACAAACGTGGAACTGCCAATAGGGCCTGGACTGACCAAGGAACAACGCCAGCGGGTGTTAGGTATACTACGCCAATTTTCGGGTGCATTCACACCTCAGCAGGGAAAAGTCAGACGAAACGGCCCACGATAAAGCACCGTATCAATACTGGAGATCATCTGCCAATTAGCCAGCGTTCGTATAGAGTGTCGCCAGCTGAAAGACGGATAATTCGGGAGGAAGTGGAGAAGATGTTGCGAGATGTCATTATTCAACCTTCGGAGAGTCCTTGGTCGTCTCCGGTAGTCCTCGTAAAGAAGAAGGATGGCACGTGGCGATTCTGTGTCGACTATCGGCGGCTGAACAGAATCACAAAGAAAGATGTCTACCCATTGCCGTGCATTGACGACACCTTAGACTGCTTGAAAGGAGCTACATACTTCTCAACTATGGACATGCAGACAGGTTACTGGCAAATCGAGGTTGACGAAGCTGCCATTTGGTTTATGTAATGCTCCGGCCACATTCAAATGCATGATGGACAACTTGCTTCGACACCTTAAGTGGACGACGTGTCTCTGCTATTTAGATGACATTGTCGTTTTCTCCGAAACATTTGAAGAACATCTGAGTTGCCTGTCAACTGTGTTGAAGTGTGTTCAGACTGCAGGTCTCCGCCTCAATTAAAAGAAGTGCCTCTTCGTCGCCAAAGAGATAAAAAACCTGGGGCACCTAGTCAACGGAGATGGTGTTCGTCCTGATCCAGATAAAGTAAGGGCAGTCACAGAATTTCCAACTGCTCAGCACATTCGTGATGTGAGAAGTTTTCTCGGGCTGTACTCATACTACCGACATTACATAAAAGAATTTTCTAACAACGCACGTCCATTACAAGAACTTCTGCAGGGAGACGCCAAATTTTACTGGGATGAGACAAAAGAAACGGTTTTCCGGGCACTTAAGGAGGCTCTAACTTCCACACCAGTGCTAGCCTTGTACGACGAGAATGCAGAAACGGAACTACACACAGACGCCAGTGGTTATGGGATTGGTGCAGTGCTTGTACAAGTTCAGGAAGGTGCTGAAAAAGTGATAGCCTATGCGTCAAGAGTACTCTCAAAGTCCGAGATAAACTACTCTACAACTGAAAAAGAATGTCTCGCGGTTATCTGGGCTATCAAAAAGTTCCGGCCGTATTTATTCGGTAAACCATTCACCGTTGTGTCAGACCACCATTCTTTGTGTTGGCAGACTAGCTTGAAGGATCCATCAGGTCGACTAGCAAGATCGGCACTAAGACTCCAAGAGTACGATGTCACTGTGGTATTCAAGAACGGGCGCAAACACAAGGATGCCGACTGCCTTTCGAGGAATCCATTAGTGGAACACAACAGCATTAATGAAATTTCAGCCCTCACTGAATTAGATGTCGTTACAGCTGAACAGAGGGAAGATCCAGCAATATTAAAAACGATAGAAGCCTTGGAGAAAGGAGAACCGACCAATGGAGAGTTCCAACTTAAAAACGGAACATTGTATAAGAGCAACTACGATCCACTGGGCCCCAAATGGTTACTGGTTGTTCCAGCTCATCTCCAGCCAGCTATTCTAAAATATTTCCACAATGCTCCAATATCCGGTCATCTGGGATTGATGAAGACCCTAGACAGAATCAGACGCAGGTATTACTGGAAGGGTCTCTAGCGATCTCTTAAGCACTATGTGAGTCACTGTAAAGAGTGGCAGCGACGGAAGTATGTGCCGCAATTACCTCCAGGGCATCTCGTACCGATTCCGCCGGCAGCAGCTCCATTCCACCGAGTTGGGATCGATTTTTTAGGGAGGTTCCCGAAGTCGACAACCGGTAACCGTTGGATAATAGTCTGCACTGACTACCTCACACGCTACGCTGTCACCGAACCTGTGCCGACTGCACAAGCTCCAGAGATCGCACAATTCCTTGTAGAAGACATTATTTTGAACCATGGAGCACCACATGTCATGATATCTGATCGTGAAAAAGTATTCCAGTCAAAACTAGTATCAGAGGTAATGTCACGGAGCGACATTTTCCACAGAATGACAACTGCATACCATCCTCAGACAAATGGTCTTACGGAACGTTTTAACAAGACGTTAGCCGACATGCTGTCGATGTACGTCGATGTTGAGCAGAAGCATTGGGATACAATTCTGCCAGTCGTGACATTTGCTTACAATACCGCAAGACAAGACACCACAGGCTTTACTCGTTTTTCCTGCTCCATGGCCGTGAAGCTGAGACGACAATGGATACGCTGTTCCCGTTCCAACCGGACGACACTCAGGATGACTATGTTAAACAGCTCATCACCAGGGTCGAAGAAGCAAGACAGCTGGCTCACATACGGACACTGGACGCCCAGGAGAAGGATCGTCAGCGGTATAACGACAAGCACCGACCTGTTGTGTACAGCCCAGGAGATCTGGGATGGATTTTTACCCCTGTACGGAAGGTTGGACTGTCAGAAAAGTTATTGAAGCGATACTTTGGTCCGTATCGTGTCATATGCCGCCTGTCAGACGTCACATACGAAGTTGAGGATTATGAGCCGTCGTCGAAACGTCAAAAACGAAGAGACATTGTTCACGTCCTGCGCATGAAGCCTTACTACGATCCTGAAGAGCAGGTAGACGACAATGGTTTCTTGTTCAAGGACTCTAAGGACCGTAATGTTCCTGATGAAGCCAGGACAAGAACGTCTGTCGTCGATAATCGCGGAGAAGGAAAGGATTCTCTTGAACTGTCGTACAGAGGACCCAAGACACGGTCAAGATCCAGGACATTGCAGCTGGCTCCACATGGATCATAACAGCGGGTCGCTGTTTCTGCAGGAGAGGGAGCAATGCCGCGAGAGACCACGAACACTGACTGCCGGCGTGGCGCAGCGGATAGCGTCACTGACTGCGGTGCTGAAGGTCGCCGGTTCAGTCCCGCCCACCGGCAACAATTTACTTCTTATGTTCACTTGTAAAGTCTACTTGTTTCTTATGTTAATTGTTCTTCTAATTTCTGGTAAATTCTGTCTGTGTATAAATAGCAGAGCACTCTGCCTGAGAGGCAGTCAGTGCTGTGTGTATGTTGAGTTCGTAATAAACGTGCTTTCAGTATAAGTGCTGTGTTTAGTTGTCTTCGAAGTCAAACCTGCTTCCATTTAAACGCGACAATATTGCAAATTTGCTACGGAATGAATTGAATTTAAAACAATTATCTCCTATATATACCTCAGCCCATGCCATCTAATGAAATTTAGTCTAAAAATATTATTCTCTTCCCATTAACAAGTATCAGTGATGGATATGCACCTACCTCAGTGTGAAAAGGTGTTGTAGTGGCTATTTCCATTACTTGTACATCATGATCAGATAGTCCGAGAACAGCAGCATAAGCACTGTCAATAAAAATGTTACCTGCCTCTTTTCCCGAGATGCACATAGAAGGAAGCAACGTAGCAGCGACTCCTCCTTCGCCCATATGAAAGGCCACATTACGCCAATTGTGCAATCATTTCTCTGCCACACTTTATATAGTAGTCAGATAAATATTTGTTTGTTTGTTTCTCCTTTTCCTTCACTTTTAGTTTCATAAAGGTCAATTCAGCCCCCACCTATACGGTAGAAACCTTTATATGTGATTCAGGAAATCAGTTCTGATGAAGCCATTGGGGCAGCTAAACTTCTTATTGCTTCATATATTTTAGGCTTGTAGATGAATTAGTGGGTGGGTGTTGTTATCACAGTTACATCTTAGTCCTTTTTTAATTAGTCACTTATATTAATTTAAGTATACAGTATAATCGCGTAATTTGTGAAGGTTGTCTCCGCAATGATTGATCAATTTACGCGAAGCCTATATATAGTCAAGTACTGCATGTTGCCAGGGCGTAAACAGTTCAAACAGAACACATGGAGTCACAAATTTGAAGAACGGCATGTAGTGCCACAAACCGGTTATTAATTGCTTTCAGCAGCAAATGTTTGCTGATTGTAAAAGAAAAAAAATCTTAATTAAAATTACTCTCTGTGTACAACAAGGTCAGTTCAATCATTAACGGAACTTGCAACAATAACTTTCAATCTGTCTTAGTACTTCGATTACTTTAAAGTACTGGTGAGTGGACGGGACAAGATACACAGAAGAAATAATGCGTCCCATTTCTTTCATGAAGTAAACAGAGATTTTCAAACCTTAATTTTGATACCTCTTAAAACTAAAGCTTATAAACTTGGTTTCTTAGCAATGAAAATTGAACAAGTGAGATCAGGCTTTTTAATGAGGTTCCAGCACACAATTTTAATCTGCCAGGAAGTTTCATATCAGCGCACACTCCGCTGCAGAGTGAAAATTTCATTCTGGAAACATCCCTTAGGCTGTGGCTAAGCCATGTCTCCACCATATCCTTCCTTACAGGAGTGCTAGGCTTGCAAGGTTCGCAGGAGAGCTTCTGTGAAGTTTGGCAAGTACGAGGCGAGGTACTGGCGGAAGTAAAGTTGTGAGCCGGCATCGTGAGTCGTGTCGGGATAGCTCAGTCTGTAGAGCGCTTGCCCACGAAAGGCAGAGGTCCCAGGTTCGAGTCCCGGTTCCGACACACAATTTTAATCTGCCATGAAGTTTCAAGTTGATTATTGTTTGGAAGGGTATGAGAATCAAGACGTGACTAAGGGAACCGTTTGCAGTGGAAGACGGAAGTATGACTGTAATGACCACAAAGTCTCTAGGAAATGGCCTTGTAGCAGGTTCAAGGAAGTAGTTTGATGGATAGCAAGAGAGATGACCTAGTGTAAAATGGGTATATTTTATCAAATGATGAGTAATGATGATGATGATGAGACAAATTTGGTACCTGAAGAGAAATAGCTCTGGAAATAACGGTATTGGAGAAACGCTGATGAATGTGGATGAGAAGCACCGCCGGCCGCGGTGGCCGAGGGGACTAAGGCGCTTCAGCCACGGTCTGCACGGCCACTACGGTCGGGGGTTCGAATCCCCCCTCAGGCATGGATATTTGTGCCGTCCTAGTTCGTAAGTAGTTCATAAGTAGTTTGTAAGTTAAGTCCCATAAGCTTTACAAACATTTGAACATTTGAAAAGCGCCAGGCAGCAGCTGACAAAGCGCACAGGCAGTTCAGTAATCCAGGCGGCAGAATAGCGCTCCCTACGGGCTTTACTACGGATTAGTTACACCGCGCCAGCTTTCCAATTAAGCAGCCACATGCTGGTCACAGGAGACCCTGCATCACAGCTAATGTTAATTTATTTTGCATCCTTCGTGTACGAATTTCGCAACACTTTTTTGTTGTTAGAATATAACTTCACTAGAGGTTTTTCACTTTCTCTGTCGATATCAGTATCAATATCAGTTTCGGAGTGGAGGTGACGTCATCGGTAAGGTCGCATAGGTACACTTCATTACAGAAACAATTTCACTTTAATAATATGTGATATTCATTAAAGCAAAGAAATACTCATCCAGACACGGAGTGATACTTCAAAGTTCTCTCGGCGATAGTTCTATGTGTGTGCTGAAAACCACCGATGTGTACTCAGGCCAGCCGCGGTGGCCGAGCGCTCTGCGGCGCGCCAGTCACAGTTTGCGCGGCCACTACGGTCGGGGGTTCGAATCCCCCCTCGGGCATGGATATTTGTGAAATCCTTAGTATTAGCTAGTTCATAAGCAGTTTGTAAGCTTAGAGACTGATGACCCTGTAGTTAAATCCCATAAGCTCTACAAACATTTGAACATTTTTGTGTACTCAGGGTTTCCCGCCGGAGATTCGATTCCTCCCTCTGTCGTGAGTGTGAGTGTTGTCGTTAGTGTAAAATATTTTTAGCAGTTTGTAAGTCTAGGGACTGATCAACATAGCAGTTTGGTCAAAAGGATTACAATTTTTTTTTCTGTCTATAGTGAAGAGTCTTGAGCCACTGCGGAACATTAGCTAACATGGTGGTATCAGGTTTCCGAATCAAGTGCCTACACAGCTGCCCTCGCAAGATCCGAGTATACCCAGCTCTCTGCATATGCGGAAGATGACCTATCAGAGTCACAGTCTACTACGTAGCGATGCACTCTGGCCACACGTCATATGGAAGGAAGGTAGATTAGGGTGTAAAGTCCCGTAGATGTCACGGTCATTAGAGACGGAGCACAAGCTCGGATTGTTTTGTCAAGGTGTGTATGGGCTTTTGAAAAGAACCATCCCGGCATTAGCATGGAGTGATTTAGGGAAATGAGCTACCGTGCTCCCATTGTGCTACCCACTGCGGATCCTCGCTTTCTGAAGTCCGTATGTGCCGGATATTGAACTGTAGTTAAGGCAACCACATTAGACACAAGTGATTGTATTTATAACGCGAGCGGCCTCTCACGATGAAACGTGTATGTTAGATGGGTAGTATCGTCTTTGCCTCACAAAATAAATCGAATGATCACATCTGTAAATATGTTCGTACTGCATGCCAAAGTTATACAGCACCCCATTAATATTGTCTCGAGGATGTCATTGTTCGACCGGAGACGAGAAACGATGTTAGTCTCTTAACTTGTAAGGTTGTCTGGTGCACAGGGACGGTCATATATTTTACTCCATCAATAAGGTGAAACGAAAACAAATCATTTTCACAATGTTTATCACTCTCAAATCAAACGTTCAAATTTTTGTACAGCGTATGGGACTCAACTACGGGGTCATCAGTCCCTAAACTTACAAACTGCTTATGAACTACTTACGAACTAGTACGGCACAAATATCCATGCCCGAGGGGGGATTCGAACCCCAGACCGTAGTGGCCGTGCAGACCGTGACTGGAGCGCCTCAGTCCCCTCGGCCACCGCGGCCGGCTTATCGCTCTCACATCATCGTCATTAGAGACTGGTTATGCCTTTCAGCGTTTAGTCTGGAGCATAGTCCCCCAATTAAAATTCATCTATGATTCTCTATTCCATGCTAATATGGATGTTAAACCTGTTACTTCAAAATCATTCTCTCTCCATAGTCTACCTCGGCTCCTCTTACCCTCTAATACCGAATCCATGAGTCTCTTAGGTAAACTTCCTTCTCTCATTCGTGTGACAAGACTTCATCATCTCAGCCTGTGCGCTCTAACTGCTTCATCTATGTGATTCATTACCAGATTTTCCTTGCCGGCAGCGGTGGCCGCGGAGACTGAGGCGCTTCAGTCACGGTCTGCACGGCCACTAGGGTAGGGGGTTCGAATCCCCCCTCGGGCATGGATATTTGTGCCGTCCTTAGTCTTAGTTAGTTCATAAGTAGTTTGTAACTTTAGGGACTGATGACCCCGTAGTTAAGTCCCATAGACTATACAAACATTTGAACTTTTTTTTTTTTTTTTTTTTTTTTTTTTTTTTTTTTTTTTTTTTTTTTTTTAGCTTTTCCTTTATTTCCTCGTTATGGACACCCTCCCGCCATTGTTCCCATCTATTAATACCTGCAATCATCCTTTCTACTTTCGTATCTGTAACCTCAACTTTATTAATAAGGTAACCTGTATCCACATAGATTTCATTCCCATACAACAAAGTTGGTAATGGATAATAGCTAGTGTGTTTGTAATAGCATAAAACATATTCTGATAGCCCTACGGAACTTGAAATTAAGTATCTAACTAATCTTTAAAAGGTAAAACACTTGCAGAATTTAGCTGTACTCTTATTATCCTTTATTATAGAAATATGAAATTGTATCTGGTCGAAGGTCAAGTCCTAAGCAAAATACTGTCCCCCATGCAACATTCGAAATTTTATACAGGCGGTAATCTGTATCTTGCTCTGAACGACAACTGTGCGAATTTTGCTGAGCGAGGTGGTACACTGATAATACATTTGACACGCATTTGTGAGGAAGGTGGTTCAAAACCACTTCTGGCCATCCAGTCTTAGGTTTACCGTGATTCCAGTAAATCACTCCAGAAAAGTGTCTGGATGGTTCCTATGAAAGGGCTCACCCCAAAATCGGAGCGTAAACTCCATATCTACTGCCCACGCTGTCGACGAGATTTTAGATCCTAAGTTTCCTTCGTTTTCTGTGCAATTTTTCAGTTTTTTCGTAAATGTCGAGATAAAACTTTTATTATTATTATTATTTTAACAACCCCAGAATGGGCAGGCTGGCAGCAGCTAACATGCTGTTCTTCAGCCGAGAGCAAACAAATATGGCAACAGACGTATTAAAATAATAATAACGGGTGACAAATATGAAGAATTTTAAAAATAAACACGGTGAGATAAATGGGTGGAATGACAATGACTGTGAAGAGGATGACAAATGTACATATTCAGAACGTAAAACACCACGGTGGATAAAGCTTTCATGTTGAAGAAACGGAGTGATGACGACGAGACGAAGAGACACATTAAAAATACATGGCAACACTATGTTCTGCCTGTGCGGCGGTTGCTGACGTTTTAAAAACACACGTACACTCGAAGCACTAAAATTCTGCACTGTTAAAACCACTGACACACAAGTAAAATCTCTGAGCAGGCCCCACAGTGGAGAGGGAGGGGGAAGGAAAGTGTGGTGGGTAGAAAGGGAGGGGAGGGGGGCGGAGTGTGGATGGGATGAGATGGGATGGAAGGACTCCAAGGGAGTGGGTAGGGTTGGGGATTCAAGTGGAGGAAGGGAAAAGGATGGGTGGAGGGACACGTGGCACTAATCTACAAGGAAAGCTAAGGTTGATAGGAGGGTTTACATGCTTCCAGGGGTTTTATTTGCGGACGGAGAAGTTAACACTGATTCCTCCCACAAGTCCCCAAAAACCTCCACATCCTTGCGGATGCTGTTGCGTAGCAGTGTGCGTTTGTACCGCCCTACAGTACGCACGAGGTGCAGTAGTTGCTTTCCGAGACTTTACGGAAAGCATAGAGTTCTGACTAACCTGTTGTCTTCTATAGTTGTGTCCCCAGCGCAGAAGACAGCACACAGATCGTTGGTTCTTCTACAGCATACAAATGAGGCAAAAGTTCTTTATGATGGAAGCATAATAAGCGACTCGCGAGATTTTTAATTGTCAGGGATGCCATTTATTAAATAAATAATAAAAAAATTAGCAACTATTGTTGATATGATACGGTCTATGCTGCCCATAGTTCATGTTGAGACCTCGACTGTTATCACTATTACAAAAATCTTTACTCATGACCGGCGCGGTCCGGCGCGTATAGTGGTCAGCTCGAGACTGAAGCTGCGGCGCGTTGCGAGAGGGCACCTGACGCTCTATTTCGCGCCAAAACAGGGCCGTCGCGCGCCTTCTGCAAAATCGCTCTTCCCTTGTTACAATAAGAGAAGGCAACTTAAACTTTTAAAACTGTCCAAATCTAGCCTGTCCTTGAGAGATATTTATTACAAATTCTCAGCTTTGAATAATTAATATTTAGTTTAAAAAGTAATTTCAAAAGAAATCACGTGACGTGAAATGCAGCAGCCAATGCGAGGAGAGCACCAGTAACATAGGCGGGCTTTCCCACGGGAACCAGCACCTACTGCGCCATATGCTACTGCTCCCCACCCCACATTTCAACATATGCTGCACTGCTGACTTTCTTCCGCGTTTAAGGCACGTACAATGTAAGCAAAGAAACGGCCAGCGGCCAGAAATATGAAGTGGCCACAGGCCAGGAATATCACACATCCCCTTCCTTCGGAGATTTCCAAACTTGGAATGTTCTCAAAGACAACAGACAAGTTGGAAATAAGAACCCTCTAAATTTTGAAAAAATAGTACCCATTATCTCTCAAGAACTTACATAAATATTGAAACCATTACTATTGAATCTTTCCATTTAAATAAAAAAATGATTACACAAAAAAGTATAGAAACATTAACATTATAACCCTGCCTAAATTGAACTTGGGCAGCTATGAATTAACTAACTTTACAATGTATGAAACTACATGTAAATGCTGATATACACCTAAATATCCTTCTGAAAATACACACACAAAATCACAAAGTTACAAATTACTTAATACTTGCTATGAAAATGTTCAGAAAATAGACGATTAAACAATAGATAATTAACACTGAATAATTACAGGAAATACAGCAGGCTTAACGCCTCTCAATAGTTTTGATTTAAAATCGGCGCATTGCCGTCCATGTTTACAAAATTTATTGGCACCTTGCCATTTGAATATACGACATTTAGACTTCCGGCACATGGCCGCTTATATCATCAATTAAATACTCGGCACATTGCCGTCCATCAATACCACCACAACAGATAGTACACTGCCTTACATAAAATTACTAACTTTCGGCGCATTGCCGTCCATCAAAACCACCACAACTCCGATTGTTGACAAAACAAATGAAACTATTTTTTGGCACGAGGCCATTTATCACTTATATCGGCACAATGCCGTCCACCAAGCCTCTCAACACAATTTTGACACACGCATTGAGTGCAAATTCAACACTTGGCACTCATGACTTTGTACTTTTAATAATTTTTCTCATAGCCTACTTTGCACTGCTGGCTTCACACGCTTGTACATACAAAGGATATACTTAAAGTGGTACATAAAATTTATACATACAAATACATTTATAAAATCAAATCAATGCAGACATTTCTGCATCTTAAATCCAGAATAATACACATTCAGTGTTTGGTAATTAGCATCAAGTTTAATTTGCTTTTTGAGGTCCTTGACCTTTCTCATATTTGTTCAATTATCTATTCTTTCACAAACTTAAATTTAATTATCTTTCGTGACACGCTTTAAGATATATTAAGTTTTATATATTTGTTACCTAATTGGGTCACTGACCCTTCATTCATTAACAGTACTCTATATTGTCAACATATTATGTTACCTCAATTCCCATATTACAATTGGCAACACATGCCACGCCTAACATTTAATACCGTACTGTTGGCAAACAGATGTCACTATTATATTCACCACTTATAGCTCGTGATAATGCTTAATATTTAATGCAAAATGCAGATCACAGAAATCAACAGAAACCATTTGCTGCATAAAGGCAAAATATAATTCCGACTGACGGATGGTTGCTTTCATTGACAGCTGACGGTGAAATTCCATTATGTAAGATATACATTTTCCATAGTATATGTTGTTTATCGCTCTGATGTGTTATGATTCCCTGAGGTTTATGTGGAGGCGCAACAGGTCAAAAATATCATATAATTACTCATATACTTATTCATAGATGTGTATGTGTAAGAGCATAGGACAAATGTATTCAAAAATGGTGCCATTTCTGCTACTGTGTATTTCTAATTTAAAAAATGTAGAGTGAAGCACACACTGCGTCCCCTACCTATTTTTAATATTCCACAAATGACGACTTCAATGCCGCCTGAAACACCTTATATATAATCATAATGAGTCGACTTCCAGGCCGGATCCACCAGTCACCTGTACTTGACCCCTTTACTACCACTTTACTACTTCTTACTACTTCTCAATAATGAGCCTGTTTCCAGGCCGAATTTATCAGTCACCTGTACTTGACCCTTCTTACTACCTTCTCAATACTTGCTTAAAAGTACACATAGCAGACCATACACCTCGTTCCTCATACCATTCATACTAAAACCATGTTTTACATTGCCTATGTCCAACAGCCATTTTCATTAGGTTCACTCACCTGTTGTTGCGCCGTCCTCTTTTCAGCGTCCTATATTACCATATAATAATCAGAGTAAACAGTATTGGAATAAATTAAATTAAAAAAAAATCCTTCAATAATGTAGTCAGGTGTTATGTTTCGTTCCGAGAATATCTGTGACTGCCACTTAACTTTGTAAAGGTAACTCGTGCTATGCAGATGTCTACTGCTGAGTTACAATATTTACCATACTCCATATTTGTTACATACTCTCATTAAGCCAAATTCAGTACGTATTAACTCTGTAAATCTCGTATTCCTACTTACTCATGTTAAATCCTGATTTTTATTTACTCGTCTAAATGTGTTTTTGTCGATCTGGTATTTTGATAGAGAAGAAAGTAAAGACGATAGAAAAGAGATCAGACTGAATAGTAAGAGGAAGAACTAACAGCGTGAAAGGAAAGGAAATAAGCTGCTAGTTAACTAGGGTACCTGGTAGGCGTCAGTTACCTGGCAAAGCAAAGAGCGCTATTGCCCCCTGAGGTGTGGATAGAGAAGAAAGTAAAGACGATAGAAAAGAGATCAGACTGAATAGTAAGAGGAAGAACTAACAGCGTGAAAGGAAAGGAAATAAGCTGCTAGTTAACTAGGGTACCTGGTAGGCGTCAGTTACCTGGCAAAGCAAAGAGCGCTATTGCCCCCTGAGGTGTGGATAGAGAAGAAAGTAAAGACGATAGAAAAGAGATCAGACTGAATAGTAAGAGGAAGAACTAACAGCGTGAAAGGAAAGGAAATAAGCTGTTAGTTAACTAGGGTACCTGGTAGGCGTCAGTTACCTGGCAAAGCAAAGAGCGCTATTGCCCCCTGAGGTATTTGTACCTATTTTGTGTATGAAGGCAGATGTTGATATTTTTAGACCAAAAGGCAACACTCTGAACTGACAACACCTTCTTTCATATGTAAAAGCAGTGTATTTGCAACAATTTTCCTTTACAAGGGTTTGCCAGAAGCTAGAAGTTAAGTCTGTGCTTGTTAATATCTTGACACCATGAAACTTCTGAACAAGTTCCTCAATTATTTTTGGCCTGACTTTAAATTTGTACTTGTAGTCTTTCATGTGGCCTTCAGTGTGTATATTATTTTGTGTACTTTCAGACCAATATTGATTGAGAAATGCAGTGACAAATTCCTGATATGTTTTACAGATGTTTATAGCTACTGTTCCCCACGAAATTCCATCACCTTCACATTTGCACGCTACGAATTTCATCTCTTGTTGTTCTGTCATGTTATTAGGAATAACACCATCGAACTGCCTGATGAAAGCAACAGGATGTACACTACCTGTCTTTGAAAAATTTTGAAATTTGTATGAATAAGGATCATTTGCAACATCAACTATGTTACTTATACCTTTCTTACGTTCCTGTTCCACCCACGCTTCAAGTTTTCTCTTAAGTTCATTTTCAATGGTGCTAATATTTTCTACTAAATCACCTGAATCAGGCAGCTCATTCAGTTTCTGCTCGATCTCTGTTAATTTACTGTGAGGTGCATTTGCATTACTTGTACATGATGTGCCTACCTGTGATACTTTACTGTCAATTAATGCTACATTTCTGTTCATTTTTTCGATGTCTGATTGCTGTGACAGATATACATCTTTACATGTTTTACTAACGCTAGCCTGTTCCTTTCTCAAACACTTTACCTTATTGGTAACAGCATACAGCGTGTCACTATTAACCTGTAATCTTTCGTTAATTTTGCTTACTTCAGATTCCACCCTGTGCACAATGTCATTTTTACAAATTTCCAAATCTAATTGTTTAAAACACTTGTCTGTTTTTTTCTTCATTAACAATTACCCTGTTTTCTAAGCCCTGGAATTTATTATTTACACTAGCCATTGGTGTACGTATTTCCTCTATCGCACGGTCTAATCTTTCATTGTTTTGGTCAAGTTTTGCTACTAATGCCTTGTTTTTGTTCTTCTTTAATTTCATTCGCCAACTTATTCATGCTTTGTTTTTGTTCTGTTTTAATTTCATTCACCAACTTATTCATGCTGTGATTTTGTTCCTCTTTGTTTTGATCAAATTTTGCATTAATATTGTTTGCCAACTTATTCATGTTCTGATTTTGTTCTTCTTTGTTTTGATCAAATTTAGCTAGCATGTTATGATTTAATTTAACTAACATATCGCTAAGAATTGATATAATATTATTGTCAATACCAGTTTCCTTCTCTCCACTACTTTCTACTGGCAACGTATCAGCTGAAGCTGTGCTATGGCTTCTGTCACTTGATACCTCCATCTGCTCCTCTGTTATGCAGGCGCCAGACAAATCTTCTCTGACAGCTGCATCCAGATTTACCACGTCAGTATGGTTAGGAGCGACAGATTGACAAACTTGTGTATCTCTCTGCTCGTCACTTACAAAATTTTCAACAGCACTTTGTTCTACATTATGTGTGCTATTGATCTGATTAACATCCATACCCTGGACAATATTAGATTGTAATTCATTCATATTCGCTACAAGTATGGACTGATATTGTCACCCTGCATCTGAGGTTGTTGACCTGAATGATCATTGCCTCTATTTTGAACACATTCTCCGTCCCTACTTCTGAGATAATAGCCGTTATCTCCCTGTTTTTCCATCTCTAATTTATTTTTACGCTAGTTTTTAATTTCCAAATTTAATTAACAGACATACACAATTAATTATAATTTACAGGAGTTGGCGCTTACTCCCGTTTTTCCTCGCGTCGTGATGTGCAGTTCATGCGACGTGAAGGCTAGTGGTTGTAGCTCCGCTAATAGATGGAGTCGTCGTTTGCCGCTGCTGGCGATGTTTACGGCCGTTCCTTTCAGGCGCCGCACCCCCCTTCTGTCTGCTATGGCGCTGAGCGTGGCTATTCCGTCGACGTGCCCGGTGAAGTGTTGCGACGCCGCCGATCTGTAGCTCGTCGATTCTTGAAGTTACGTAATCCAATGGACCGCGAACACAACACTTGCACTTGCTTCACTCGCGTACATCAACTGGCTAACGGTAACTTTATTAGTAAAATTCTTGATGTTTAACAGTTCGCGAATCACTTCCACCGTTTATCGTCTCACTGTAAATGTTTATATCGTACCGAATTGTACGATTCCCCGCAAGGGATGCCATGTACAATCTTCCTGGGGTTTTATTTGCGGACGGAGAAGTTAACACTGCTTCCTCCCACAAGTCCCCAAAAACCTCCACATCCTTGCGGATGCTGTTGCGCAGCAGTGTGCGTTTGTACCGCCCTACAGTACGCACGAGGTGTCGTATTTGCTTTCCGAGACTTTACGGAAAGCATAGAGTTCTGACTAACCTGTTGTCTTCTATAGTTGTGTCCCCAGCGCAGAAGACAGCACACAGGTCGTTGGTTCTTCTACAGCATACAAGTGAGGCTAAAGTTCTTTATGATGGAAGCATAATAAGCGACTCGCGAGATTTTTAATTGTCAGGGATGCCATTTATTAAATAAATAATAAAAAAATTAGCAACTATTGTTAATATGATACGGCCTATGCTGCCCATAGTTCATGTTGAGACCTCGACTGTTATCACTATTACAAAAATGTTTACTCATGACCGGCGCGGTCCGGCGCGTATAGTGGTCAGCTCGAGACTGAAACTGCGGCGCGTTGCGAGACTAGAGGGCACCTGACGCTCTATTTCGCGCCAAAACAGGGCCGTCGCGCGCCTTCTGCAAAATCGCTCTTCTCTTGTTACAATAAGAGAAGGCAACTTAAACTTTTAAAACTGTCCAAATCTAGCCTGTCCTTGAGAGATATTTATTACAAATTCTCAGCTTTGAATAATTAATATTTAGTTTAAAAAGTAATTTCAAAAGAAATCACGTGACGTGAAATGCAGCAGCCAATGCGAGGAGAGCACCAGTAACATAGGCGGGCTTTCCCACGGGAACCAGCACCTACTGCGCCATATGCTACTGCTCCCCACCCCACATTTCAACATATGCTGCACTGCTGTCTTTCTTCCGCGTTTAAGGCACGTACAATGTTAGCAAAGAAACGGCCAGCGGCCAGAAATATGAAGTGGCCACAGGCCAGGAATATCACAGGTTATATGTCAGGACGGAGGGCGTCATCCGGGAGAGGAAGCTGATGAAAGTTACCCTCGGATAGGATGTGGAGAGTATGGAGGTGGAGAGAGGGAGAAACATGCTGACATGCTGGTAACGGCGTGGCAGAGGCCCGGGATTCAGGAGGATAGGAGAGACCAGTGGGGGACAAGATTCTATTTTGCGGGAGGTATATAGGATGCAGAGATGTTCAAGGAATTTTAGAAGGTGGGGGAAAGGGTTAAGATCATATAGCATCCGCGTGGGGGAAGGGAGGCGGATACAGTAAGCGAGGCGTAGGGCGTGGCGTTCTAGGATCTGGAGGGATTTATAGTAGGAGGGCAGGGCGGATATCCAGGTGAGATGAAAGCTACACAAGACGGGACGCATTAGGGAACGGTAGGTGTAGAGGATGGTGGAGGGGTTCAATCCCCATGTCCGGCCGGAAAGGAGCTTGACAAGGTTAATGTGGGAGAGGGCCTTTTGTTGGACAGTTTTAAGGTGAGGATTCCAGGAAAGGGAACAAAATGTTTCAAATGTTTTGTATAGCTTATGGGACTTAACTACGGGGTCATCAGTCTCTAAACTTACAAACTACTTATGAACTAACTAATTCTAAGGACGGCACAAATATCAATGCTCGAGGGGGGGATTCGAACCCCGACCGTAGTGGTCGTGCAGACCGTGACTGGAGCGGAAAGTAAGGTAGAGGTTGTGGTGGCGGAAGGAGCGGGTGCTACGACCTATGATGATTGCCTGGGATTTGGTAGGTTTACAGTAAGGTGCCACTGGTTGCACCAGGAGGAAAATTCGGATAGGTGAGTCTGGATGAGGTATTTGGAGCGAGCGAGGAATGGGGCGAGAGCTAGGAAGGCGGTGTCGTCAGCATACTGGAGGAGATGCACAGGAGGCTTGGGTTGGGGCATATCTGCGGTATATAGCAGATGGAGGAGGGGGGAGAGGACAGACCCCTGGGGCACCCAGCGGAGGGGTAGAACAAACGGGAGTTGGAGTTGTTGACAGTAACGTAGGATGGGCGGTTGGAGAGAAAGGACGCAATGAGGCGGACATAATTAATGGGAAGGGCGTAGGTCTGGAGTTTGAATAGGAGACCGGAATGCCACACACGTCGCAGGCCTTCTCGATGTCGAGGGAAACAAAGATAGCGGCGCGACATAAAATAACTCGGGCGGATAGAAGGTGGACGAGGCGAAGGAGTTGGTCATCGACAGAGAAGGAGGGTCGGAAGCCACATTGGGGAGGAGATAAAAATGTATATTTGTATCAATTACAAAAGAACAAACGGCCGTTCTTTGACGCACGCGCACACACAACGCGCACACACAACATATATATATATATATATATATATATATATATATATATATATATATATAGTGGTACATTGATAGTGACCGCACCAAGTATCTCAAGAAATTAGCATCAAACCGAAAAATAATAAGACCAAATGTTTTCGATCTTAAGAGGAAACTAGAGGGCGCTGTGGTTGGCCCACTAGATGGCATCACTGTACGTCAAACTTATATAAACTTCATTTTTTTAAAAATAGGTACTCCCATTTTTATTACATATTCATATAGTATGTAAATAAATATGAAATTTTTAATCAGTTTGGAAAACATTGTTTCCTTTCTTGGAATAAACAGCGAACTTATTATTTAATGATAAAAATAACAGTCCAGTTCGCAAATTATTTTTGCAATTTATTAATATAGGTGACCGTTTTCGATCTAAGTTCTATATCATCTTCAGACCTCGCTATAGATGTTTAGGCGACTGCAGTCGCCGCACGCTCACCGCCTAAACATCTGTAGCGAGGTCTGAAGATGATCTAGAACTTAGATCGAAACCGGTCACCTATATTAATAAATTGCAAAAATAATTTGCGAACTGGACTGTTATTTTTATCATGAAATTTTTACTTGGAACATTTCTTCGCTTTATGATGGATGGCGATGTAAATTTTCACACATTTAGAAAAAAAAACCGTTTGCAGATTGCTACAATTCGTTACATAAATATCTTAGGACAATACGGATGTTCACAAACGAAACATTTGTTCAACCCTGTGGTCCCATCAGTATTGCTCCCTACCTCCTCATGGTACAGATGGCCCCCGGCTGCTTGCACGGGGCGAAGTGGCGATCGGCCACCTCTGCCATTACCCCACCCAGCTACATCCCCTCCTTAATGATCAAACGAGAACTTCAAAGTATATTTTCTATTAGGTTGACTCATCTTGATGATCTACACATTTTGAAACCTAAAACTACTATTTACGCTACAAGAGCGTCTAACTCACCACACATTGTAAGCGCGCGTCTGGCCGCCGCGAGGAAGTAAACAGACGTCCATACAGCACACGAGCCGAAGGCAGATTACCATTAATCCTCGACGGCAGTCGCTTAGCTTCGGGGCTTGCGGCTATATTACAATATTCGATGCCACATGTACATATCTATATATAGCATCGAATATTGTACAGTATCCTTATATTAAATTAATAATAAAGTTTTTAAAGCTGTTAGAAATTACCGAAAAAGAGAAAAAAATCTTGGATCTAGGAAGTTTCAAACTTGCGCATCCTCAGTGCGTCAGTGCGCGAGGCTTCTGCCTACGATACACCATCCCAACTCATTAATTGCCTGACGTGCGTACTACACGTGTTGAATACATTACGCGTAGATTTGTTGTTTACTGACAACCAATTACAATTTACAACAAATCATTTAATAAACATTTCGTTTTGACGGGTCTTCAGTGCACCGTTGTCTTGAAACGGCATATTTCCGTAATACGGAAATTCTTGAACCAAATGTAAGACGTTGCCATTCGTTTTATTCCAAACAAGAAGTACCTATAGTGACGGGTTTTACGAGGGATCCTTAATTTACTCAGTTAATTTTACTTACCCATCAATTACGAGCTTCTACTAACGGCCAATACGGCGTCTTCATCTCCCTACGGAAAACTGATGCCCCCTACCCCGGATAACCACGTGATGTGACGTCGGTAGCGTCCTCCCATCTTATTGGTAAACGTACAGACGCACGTTGAGTATTTATGGCTTGCTTGATATTGTCCCACACGTTGGGAAAGCCTCCGAAACGTGCGGCTCGCACGTTGTGACGTCAGAAACTCGGGACGTTGGCGACACTCGTTCAGACGGCTTCAGTCTGCATCTACACACACTCCAAATCGTATCCCAGGGAATTTTTGGTCAACTTTCCCTGCCACATGTAGCCCTTCGTCCTCACATTTGTCCATTCCACCAACGCTGATAGCAACGCCCCCTTGTATCGGTGCACCTGCCCCCTAGGAATTCCTGCACTCCCTACTACTCTCTCCCATCTTCCTACACTGTGTCCCTCCCTTCCCCCATGTACACTCCCTGTAGGACCCCCGTCCAGCCTTCAGTGTTTCCAACGACTGTGATCGGTGTTCAGTGTGGTCTTCAACTGTATCAGTGTTTCGGCCCACCGAGTCTGGCAGAACAAAAAGACCCCTGCGTTTCGTTAAATGTTCATCTGTGCTTCAGTGTCTCTGTTTCGTCAGTGTACATTTTATATCACTGTGGTTCGCTTTAAATTTTTGCCATTCATGTTTTTCATCTTGCCTTCCTTTACTTTTAATTATCTACAATAATGACTGCGATTCAATGTTCTAATTCTTGTTTCAAAATGTTCAAATGTTTGTTAAGCTTATGGGACTTATCAACGGGGGCATCAGTCCCTAAGCTTACAAACTACTTACGAACTACCTTATACTAAGGACGGCACAAATATCCATGCCCGAGGGGGGATTCGAACCCCCGACCGTAGTGGCCGTGCAGACCGTGACTGGAGCGCCTCAGTCCCCGCGGCCACCGCGGCCGGCAAATTCTTGTTTCATTGTCTCGATATTATGGTACAGTTCATCTACATCTACATACATACTCCGCAATCCACCGAATGGTGCGTGGCGGAGGGTACACTGTACCACTGCTAGGCATTTCCTTTCCTATTCCATTCCCAAACAGAACGAGGAAAAAAGGAATGTCTATATGCCTCCGTACGAGCCCTAATTTCTCTTATCTTGTCTTTGTGATCATTACGCGAAATGTAAGTAGGCGGCAGGAAGATCGTTCTACACTCAGCTTCAAATTCCTGTTCCCTAAATTTCCTCAACATAATTTCTCGAATAGAACGTTATCTTTCCTCCAGGAATCCCCATTTGAATTCCCAAAGCATATCCGTGAACCTCGCGCATTGGTTGAACCTACCAGTAACGAACCTAGCTGCTCGCCTCTGAAATGTTTCGATGTCTTCTTTTAATATGATCTGCTGCAGGTCCCAAACACTTGAGCAATACTCAAGCCATAGCCGTACAACATCTACATCTACATAGATACTCTGCAAATCACATTTAAGTGCCTGGCAGAGGGTTCATTAACCACTTTCATAACTTTTCTCTGCCGTTCCATTCTCTAATAGCGCACGGGAAGAAAGAACACCTATATCGTTCCGTTTTCGATCTGATTTCTCTTATTTTATTGGGATGGTCATGTCTCCCTAAGTAGGTGGGTGCTAGCAAAATATTTTCACATTCAGAACTAAAAGTCGGTGATTGAAACTTCGCAAACAGATCACGCCGCAATGAATAACGTCTTTCTTTTAATGATTTCCACCCCAATTCGTGCAACATTTCCGTGACGCTCCCGCCCCCCCCCCCCCGTGACGTGATAAAACAAAACGAGCTGCCCTTCTCTGAACCTTCTCAATGTCTTCCGTCAGTCCCACCTGGTGAGGGTCCCACAAGGGGCAACAGTACTCCAGGAGGGGACGCACATGGGTGATGTAGCCAGTCTCTTTGGTGGAGCTGGTGCATCTTCGAAGCGTTCTGCGAATGAAACGGAACCTTTGGTTCGCCTTCCCCACAATATTTTCTATGTGTTCTCTCCAGTCAAAGTTGTTCGTAATTGTAACTCCTAGGTATTTGGTAGAATTTACGACCTTAAGGTTTGACTGATTTATCGCGTAATTGAAGTTCAGTGGATTTCTTTTAGTGGTCATGTGTATTACTTCACACTTTTCTATATTTAGTGTCAATTGCCAATTTTCGCACCAAGTAGAAATTTTGTCTAAATCGCTTTGCAGTTGCTTTTGATCCTCTGTTGGCTTCACTGACCGATAAACGACAGCATCATCCGCGAACAGTCTAAGGGAGCTATTCAGATTATCTCCTAAATCGTTTATAAACACGAGGAAGAGTAGGGGACCTATAACGCTTCCCTGTGGAACGCCAGATATCACTTCTGTTTTACTCGATGACTTACCGTCAATTACAACGAACTGTGTCCTTTCTGATAGGAAATCGTGAATCCAATCGCACAATTGGGGAGATATTCCATAAGCACGCAATTTCATTAGAAGCCGCTTGTGAGGTACAGTGTCAAAAGCCTTACAGAATTCCAGAAATATGGAATCGATTTGAGATCCCTTGTCGATGGCACTTAACACTTCAAATGAATAAAGGGCAAGCTGTGTTTCGCAAGAGTGATACTTTCTGAATCCGTGCTGACTATTGGTTAATAGGTCGTTCTCTTCGAGGTAGTTCATAATATTCGAACAAAGTATATGTTCCAAAATCCTACTGCAAATCGACGTCAATGAGATAGGCCTGTAATTTTGGGGATCACTCCTATTGCCTTTCTTGAATATTGGAGTAATTTGGGCAACTTTCCAGTCTTTGGGTACGGATCTTTCGCTGAGTGATCTGTTGTAAATTATAGCTAAGTACAGAGCTATTGCATCAGCATACTCTGAGAGGAATCTAGTTGGTATATAATCTGGCCCGGAAGATTTATTTTTGTTTAGAGACTTAAGTTGTTTTACTACTCCAGGAACATCTACTTCTAAGTTTCGCATGCTGGCAGCTGTTCTTGGATTGAATACTGGAGTGTTCACTTCGTCTTCTTTGGTGAACGAATTTCGGAAAGCTGTGTTTAGTAATTCTGCCTTAGCAGTACTGTCGTCGGTAGTATTACCATTGCTATCGCGTAGTGAAGGTATTGTTTATGTGTTGCCGCTAGTGTACTTCACATATGACAGAATTTCTTTGGATTTTCTGCAAGATTACGAGACAGGATTTCGTTGTGGAAACTACTATAGGCTTCTCGCATTGAAGTCCGCGCTAGGTTGCGAGTTTCAGTAAATGATTGCCAGTCTTGCGGATTCTGTGTCTTTTTAAATTTTGCATGCGCTTTTCTTTGTTTCTGCAACAGTGATCTGACCTGTTTTGTGTACCACGGGGGGTCAGCCCCCTCTTTTATTAATTTATTTGGTATAAATCTCTCGATTGCTACTGATATTATGTCTTTGAAAGTAAGCCACAACTGATGTACACTCGCATTTTTAGTTTTGAAGGACTGGAGACTATCACTCAGGAAAGCGTAAAGCGAATTTTTATCTGCTTTATTGAATAGATATATTTTTCGTTTATTTTTGGTGTATTTGGGAATGTCGATATTTAGTCTCGCTACTACAACTCTATGTTCGCTAATCCCTGTATCTGTTTTGATGCTCTTTACTATCTCGGGATTATTTGTTGCTAGGAGATCAAGAGTATTTTCGCAACCACATACTATTCTAGTGGGTTCATGAACTAACTGTTCGAAGTAGTTTTCAGAAAAAGCATTCAGAACTAGTTCGGACGATGTTTTATATTTGCCCCCGGTTTTGAATACGTAATTATGCCAACATATCGAGGGTAAATTAAAGTCGCCACCGATTATAATAGTATGCTTTGGATACCTATTTGAAATATGATTCAAGCTTTCTTTGAACATTTCTGCAACCGCATCGTCTGAGTCAGGGGGCCGATAAAAAGATCCAATTATTAATTTATTCCGGTGGTCAGGTATAACCTCTACCCAGACCAATTCACAGGAAGTATCTGCCTCAATTTCGCTGCAGGATAAACCGTTTGTAACAGCAATAAACACGCCACCCCCTGTTTTATTTATTCTATCCTTTCTGAAGACCATTTGGCCCTTTGAAAAAATTTCGGCCGAATTTATCTCAGGCGTCAGCCAGCTTTCAGAACCTATAACGATTTGTGCCTCAGTACTTTCTATCAGCGCTTGGAGCTCTGGAATTTTCCCAACACAGCTACGACAATTTACAACTGTTACACCAATGGTTTCTAGGTCTGCTTTCTTCCCGTGTCTGACCTGCCCCCTTTGAGACTGAAACCCATTTTGTGTATTCCCGAGGCCATCTAACCTAAAAAACCGCCCAGTCCACGCCATACAGCCCCCGCTACCCGTGTAGCCGCTTCCTGAGTACAGTGGACTCCTGACCTATTTAGCGGAACCCGAAAACCCACCACCCTTTGGCGCAAGTCGAGGAATCTGCAGCCCACACGGTCGCAGAACCGTCTGAGCCTCTGATTCAGACCCTCCACTCGGCTCTGAACCAAAGTTCCGCAGTCAGTCCTGTCGACAATGCTGCAGATGGTGAGCTCCGCTTTCATCTTGCAAGCAAGACTGGCAGTCTTAACCACTTCTGATAGCCGCTCAAAACCTGGGAGGATCTCTTCCGATCCAAAGCGACACACATCATTGGTCCCGACATGAGCCACCACCTGCAGCTGGCTGCACCCTGTGCTCTTCATGGCATCCGGAAGGTCCCGTTCCACATCTGGAATGACTCTCCCCGGTATGCACACGGAGTGCACATTGGAATTCTTCCCCTCCCTACTAGCCATTCTCCTAAGGGGCTCCATTACCCGCCTAACGTTGGAGCTCCCAACTACTAACAAACCCACCCTCTGTGAGTGCCCGGATCTTGACGGCAGAGGGGCGAGTATAGGACAAGCGACACCATCTGCGTCAGGAACATCCCCTGCCACAGACAGCGCCTCGAATCTGTTGGCAAGACTAACCGGGGAGGCCTCCACTTCGGTCCCTCGGGAAGTCTTACGCCGCCTGACACGCGCTGAGGAGACCTCCCAATCCACCACGGATTGGGGGGGGGGGGGGCGACCTCCTCGCGGGCAGTGAGCGGGCTGGCTACAGCCGCAGGCCTATCGGAGGGCACAACAGACGCACAGGGCCTCTGCTGCACCCCCGCGAGCGGCCCACAACAGCGGCGGCCACCCACCGCAGTCTCAAGCGTTGCCAGCGAAGCCAATGCCGCACGAAGCTGCGAGCGAAGAGTCATCAACTCTGCCTCCATCCGTTCGCAGCAGTCACAGTTCCTAGCCATTTCTTCCGAGTAAGTACGTCAGAGGACAAAATAGTTTGATAAACAGTAAGCTTTGCAAAATATAAACCTAACGCTGAACTGTTTATTAACGGCGAATCTGAAAAATATATACGCGGGCTAATAAATCAAAAAATCAGTAACTGAACTGACAAATAAGCGCGATTCTTAATAAACAAACATGCGAGCACACTAAAGTATAAAGAGCTGCAAAAGAAAGCACACACGAAATGTAAATAAGTCGCTTCTATTAAGAAGCCGGTTACCGTAAAATCTAGAGCTGCTGCTGGTCACGTGTGCACTGGCCGCCGGTCACTGAGCAACAAGCAACAAGCGTTTGATCCGCGGTTTCCTTTACAGATGAAGTACATCTTCCCAAAATTCTCCCAATAAACCGAAGTCGGCTGTCCGCCTTACTCACACCTGTCCTTACATGTTACTTCCATTTCAGATTGCTCTGCAATGTAACGCGTAGATATTTTAATGACGCGACTGCATCAAGGAGCTCACTACCAATGCTGCATTCGAACATTATGGGATTGTTTTTCCTACTCATGCGCATCACCTTACATTTTTCTACATTTAGAGCTAGCTGCCATTTTTTACACCAACTAGAAATTTCGTCTACGTCATCCTGCACGCTATTACAGTCAATTAAAGACGACATCTTCCCAAACACCACAGTATCATCTGCAAACAGCCCCATGTCGATCAGATCATTTATATAGATAGAAGATAATAGCGGTCCTATCACACTCCCCTGCGGCCACCTGACTATACACTCGTCTCTGGTGAACACTCGCCATCAAGAAAAAAGTAATGCGTTGTTTACTTAGCAAGTCTTCCAGCCTGTCACATATCTGTGAACCTATTACCTATTCCATATGCTCCAAACCTTCGTTAGTAGTCTGCAGTGTGGCACCGCGTCAAACGCCTTTTTGAAATCGAGAAGCCGGCCGCGGTGGCCGAACGGTCTGTGGCGTCCCAGTCACGGTCTGCACGGCCGCTGCGGTCGGGGCTCGAATCCCCCCTCGGGCATGGATGTTTGTGCCGTCTTTAGTATAAGGTAGTTCATAAGTAGTTTGTAGGTTTACGGACTGATGACCCCATAGTTAAGTCCCATAACTTCTAGAAACATTTGAACATTTGAAATCGAGAAAAAACACAATCTGCACGTTGCCCTCCATCCATGGCTGGCCTGATGTCATGTGAGAAAAAGGCAAACTGAGTTTGACATGAATGATATATCCTAAACCGGTGCTGATTCATAGAAAGAAGCTTTTCCGTCTCAAGGAAATTTACTATATTCGAACTGAGAATATGCTCCAAAATTCTACAGGGAGCAGATGTCAACGATATTGGCCTGTAATTGTGTAGGTCAGTTCTCTTTCCTTTCTTATAAACGGGAGTCAACTGCACTTTTTTTCCAATCACTAGGAACTTTGCGCTCAAATAAAGATTCGCGATAAATGCAAACTAAATAAGGGTCAATGCCCTAGAGTAATCTTTGTAAAACCGAACTGGTATTCCGTCCGGACTAGGAGACTTTTTTTGTAGTTAGCTCTCGCAGCTGCTTCTCTACACCGGAAATACCTATTACAATGTCCTCCATTTCGGAGTTAGTATGTTGATCAAATGATGGTACACTTATGCGGTCTTCCTTCGTAAAATATTTATTAACGGTAAAATTTAGAACTTCAGCATTCCGGTTTTGTTTTTTTTTTTTTCCCTGCCTCGGAGTGATCAACGAGTGACTGAATAGTGGGCTTTGACCCGCTTATCGATTTCACATAGGACCAGAATTATTTCGGATTTTCGGAAAGATCATTTGGTTAGGTATGGATGTGGTAATTATTGTGTGCTTCGGACATCGATCTTTTTATAGACGCACGAATCTCTACTAAATTTTGCCTGTCATCATTTGCGTGTTCTTTTTTGAACCGAGAGTGCAACAGTCTTTGCTTTCTCAGTAACTTTCTAAAATTAACATTATACAACGATGAATGTTTTCCATCCTTAACCGACTTTCCAGGCACATATTTCTCTTACCCTTCGTTTACAATGCATTTACATTTAGTCCACAATTCCTCAACTTTCATTGTACCGGAACTAAACGATATCCATTAATTTCCTAAGTGCGATCCTAACAATTGCTTATCGGCTCTTCCTAACAGAAACACGCTCCTACCTTTCTTGATCTGTTTATGGACTTTGGTCACCATTGACGCTATGACGATATCATGATCACTAACTCCTGTCTCTCCACTGACATCGTTAATAGTGTCAGATCTGTTTGTAGCTGTAAGGTCTAAAATATTGCCGGCCGCGGTGGCCGATGGGAATGAGGCGCTTCAGTCACGGTCTGCGCGGCCACTACGGTCGGGGGTTCGAATCCCCCCTCGGGCATGGATATTTGTGCCGTCCTAGTTCATAAGTAGTTTGTAAGTTTAGTCCCATAAGCTGTACAAACATTTGAACTTTTTTTTTCTAAAATATTTTCATTGCGTGTGGGTTTCCGGTTTAACTGCTGAAGACAGTTTTCTGAGAATTTGTCCAAAAGTAGCTCACAAGACTGCTTGTTTTTACCGCCTGAAATGTAACAACAGAGGTCCAAATCTATACTCTTAAGGTTGAAGTCTCCCCCGACTAATATTGCAAAGCCCGGATACCTACGCACTACCTGGCGTAGACTTTCTTTGACTGACTCTAAAACTGCTACAGCAGCACTGGGTGGTCGGTAAAAATCACTTCACCGTTACTCTCAACCTCGACCTCAGTAGAAACGATAACTTTGTCCACGGCGATAAACAGTCCTCCTCCAGTTGCGTTTGATCTGTCTTTCCTATATACATTCCACGCCTCGCTAAATATTTCTTAACATTCCACATGATGCTTTTGGTGCCAAAATCTATTGGAGCACAATAATTTCCATGCAGCGCGGCTAATTCGGGAAGTTTGAAAGCCCACGGCTAATATTTTGATAGTCGAATCTTCGTGCTGAATGCGCCCTGAATTCGCTGTCTCAATGTTGACAGGCCGTTGCTCATCAGAACTATCGCCTAGCCTTAAAAATAATAATAATAATAATAATAATAATAATAATAATAATAATAATAATAATGCATTCCACAAAACGCTGTATTTCTCTGGGCTTTAAGAACAGCATGGAAGTCTCTGCCAGCTTGTGCCCCTCCCCCCACAGAACAATTAAAGAAAAAATGCTTGGAATACACCTCTGGTCTCGTCGTGAAATGTTGGGGGAAAATTGCTTTTGGTAATGAGTAATGGCAAGCTCGTTAAAATAATCTCACTCGTTTAACGTTCCCTGATCTTAGTGGAGGTGCATTCCTAACACAGACTGAATAAAAGAAAGGTAGCTGATGGCCAGCAGATCTAAAGGAACTGCCACTGCAGCATGTGAGTAATTAAGACAAACCTGTGAATCATACTTTATAATGATGGGGATTGTAATTTACAGAAAGAAAGTGATTATGTATCGTTGCCTGATCTTACTGGAGGTGCATTCCTGACACAGATTGAGTAAAACAACGGTGGCTGATGGCCAGCAGATCTAAGGGAACTGCCACTACAGCCTATAAGTAATTAAAATAACATGTGAGTCATACTTTATTAAATGTGAGAGGGCTTGAAATTAAAGAAGGAGCGGGATTAATAAGGATTTATTGTAATCACGCAAAAGAGCGCGTCACATAAAAATACGAAGAAAAGCAGTACATGATAAGATAAATACAGGTACGCTCAGGCCAGCCCTCAATCTGTTCGTCGCCAAAAGGAGGGAAAAATAGGAGATTTGACATAACTAAATAAATAAATAGAATTCCGTTATGATTAAATGACTCTAGCATCACAGTTGGCAGAGGTAGGGGCTTCGATGTGACACCAAAGCAATATTGACGGTGGTATGATACCGCGGACTGACATGGGCAGTGGATGACTATTAAATGATTCTACTCCGGATTACAAGGGCCACGAGTCCCAGAGAAGAACCAGCACGCTAAATATTGTGCTAGTACGTTACCAATACGACATGAGCGACGACGTGGCGCCTCATGTGCAGACATGGTGTGGTGCGAAGCTGACTGCCGAAAACCCGAAAAAATTGTGGAGCCTCGTGCACCAGTATCGGTGGCAGTTCTATCGAGGGCGTGTTTCTGCTGTCATGTTCTAATAAAGGACCCTTGCCGTAGAGGAATCGACAAGCAGGTCAGAAAAAGGCGGCTGACAAAAGCGAGAATAAAACCCAACACTCGATTCGCTACGATCACTGGAGACAGGACAGTCGGTACAGCAAGAATCCAAATAGTTCTCCACATAATGCGCAAAATACCACGAAAGCAAAAGTACGTCAATGTTCTGTGGAACGAGACCAAAAAATATCGAAGCACTAGCTGGGCACTCACTCAGTGAAAACCGCTACAAATCCAAAGAGTCCCGAGACCGGGTTGAAATGTACAGCTCAGTCTATACATGTCTTGATGTACAACTCAAGTTCAAAGTGTGCGGAATATTTCTGGACACTTCGATAGTTTTGCTTATCTGAACATCTCAACCACCACACCACTACAGAAGTATTGTCTGTCGACCACCTGGTGCTCACAGACACCGCTTCACTCCTAACAAATGGAACGTCCAATAAGCGTCGGAAGTTTAAAATTCGGATTATGGCACCTCCCGAGACATCTACTCGAGGTCGAGCACGAAGTGATACCGAAACTCTCTCCTACAGAGCCTATCACAGTGGGTGATATGTTTTGGTGCAGGAGTGGCTGGCGTGGCGTCTGCGCAGAGTCAGTAGCCAACACCACCTAAAGACAAGGCCTCACAACAGCCTGTGCCACGTCACACTGACCAGGCCGCAGCTACCAGCTTACTTGCTGGCCGCTACTAGGCAGTGGGCTGTGCCAGAACCCTCTAGATACAAGGCCTCACAACAATTCTGTGTCACGTTACACCGATATGCTGCCCTCACCAGCTCACTAGCTGAAGCTACAGGGCAGTTGGCTGTGCCTCAGCAGCTAGCTAGTGAGCTATTGGTGTGATTTGGCACGGACTTGTTGCGAGGCCTTGTATATAATATAGGTGGTGTTGCAGAAGCCCCTCCTGAGAGAGGTGGGCCATCTTCTTTCCGTTCGCATAAGTGAACGCCCTGGTGGCACCGTGGCGATTTCACCCTCTCGCGACCATTGTCGTTAGTACGGACACACGTCCGGTCCGTTCGCCGAAGGCTACCTTCCCACTGCCTTTGAAAGTAGAGAGAAATTGCTCACAATGAGGAGCCTCTCATTCCCCAGTTGGCGCCTGCCTCCCCTTGTGTGGTGGGTGGCCACCGTGTTCTGTCCTTTTCATCCACTTCCCATTGAAAGTAACGTCTCAGCACGAGTTGTCATGCGTTATGCACATGGCGAAAATATAAGGGACGAATTCCGGTGAAAAATATATATGAGAAAACGTTAGGCACCTATCAATCTTGTCTGGTCATAATCACACAAAAAATATAATCTTGTTGAAATGGAACGATTAACAATGACAGAAAAAGAAGATAAGACTTTTATTTATGGCTTTTGTGATCAAAATGTCCAAGAAGCTTGTACTCTGATCGTTATCCACAAACGCATCACCCAAGCGTCCAGACCTTTCATCGGATAGAGAATTTATTTAAAGACACCAGAAGTGTTCAGGAACAAAAAAATAGGGAAGTGTGTTGGCTGCAGTCGAGGCTAATGCGCACATCAGCAGCACACAAATTGAGCGAGAATCGGGAATTTAAAAATTTCTGGTTAGAGAATTCTACATCATCACATATTTCAAACTTACTATATTTCTATACACCAGGATTTCCCTGGCGGTGATTTTTAAAGTCATATAAATTTTTGCCACCGCGCACAAAATAAATTACGAGAGATGACAGATAATTTTCAAGAGATCTATTCAGTGTTGAAGCGTCTTTGAAAAACAAAGGTAATGTAAACCTGCATAATATGCACTTTTGGACAACGAGAAATCTACGATGGCTTCGACAAGTGGAACATCAGCGACCTTGGGAGGTTAATATAAGATGTGGAACTACAGGAGGAAAAATAATTGGCCCTTATTTTATTAATAGAATCTAAATGGTGCAATGTATGTTGATTTCTTAATTATTGTTTTACCGACTCTATTGTGCTGCGGAAGCATACACTGATCCTGTCTTACAACTCTTCGAGTATATGGGGATTGCTTTATTTTTCTGATGAAGCACGGCTGCATTTGTCAAGCTACATAAAGTCGCAAAACAATAGACGTTCGAGATCAGAAAATCCATATGAGTTATATCAACAACCTCTTCATGACGTGAAAACTGGAGTGTGGTGGAGGTTCGAGTCCTCCATGGGGCATGGGTGTGTGTGTTTGTCCTTAGTTTAGTTTACCTAGGTTTAAGTAGTTTGTAAGCTACGGACTGATGACCACGAAGTTTGGTCCGATATACTTACAAACAATTGAACATTTTTTGGAGTGTGGTGTGCAATTAGTGTGAGGCGAATAATTGGGCCAATCTATTTTCACGAAACGATAAATTATGACAGGTATGTGAACAATATCGTGCATCCATTTTTCCAAGAACTTTCACCCAACGAAAATCTGTACGGTTATTTCATGCAGGACAATGCAAGACCACACATTGCCAATGCTTCTATGGCAGCAATACGAAGTGTTTTTGATAATAGGATAGTTGACTGGCCTTCTCGTTCTCCAGATCTAAATCCCAGTGACTTTTATCTTTGGGTAATGTTAAAAGACAAGGTGTATGCAAGCAATCCCCTTACACTCGAAGAGTTGGAAGACAGGATTCGACTAGTCATTTCTCAGATTTCGGCAGCCGAAATTCTTCGAGTGTTCGCAAAGGTGTTCAAGAGATGTCAGGCCGCTCTTACCATAGTGGGACGTCATTTTGAAAATTTACTGTAAATAAAGGTAAGCTTAGATTACTCAGATGGCAATGATTTTTAGACTTTAACTCTGTGTATGCGCCCGCGGCAGAATAGAGAATCGGGCGCTGCCGTGGCCGGCGGATGCCCTAATGGAGACCAGGAGCCTACTGGGCGACCCGTGGACGTCTGGCAGGAGTCTTTCGTGAGACACCCTGTATATTGTGTCACACGTAAAAGGAGGTATTCCATATGCAATAGCTGATGCGTATTGACGTAACTTCCACGTTTAATGACATGATTATATCAAAATACGAAATGTTTTCCTAAAAACTAACGTGATGTTTATACTGTGAATATCGTAAAATCAGTACCCACACATCTAACGTCAGCATCTCCCAGCTACTTGCAGCCCTAAAATAGCTATTATACGCTGAAAATATTTTAAATAGCAGTATACAAACAAAATATCACACGACTGCGAAACTAACCTTTTCGGCCGTATAACTGCAGATAACAAACTAAAATATTAGGTTGGTGAAAAGGGAAGCACTCATTGCTAGGAAATGTGTTATTTAGCCCGCCACGGTGTCCGAGGGGACTACGGCGTGCCAGTCACGGTCTGCACGGCCACTACGGTCGGGGGTTCGAATCCCACTTTGGGCATGGATATTTGTGGCGTCCTTAGTAGTAGCTAGTTCATAAGTAGTTTGTAAGTTTAGAGACTGATGACCCCGTAGTTAAGTCCCATAAGCTTTACAAACATTTGAACATTTTTTGAGAGTCATACTGCAATACCAAAGACATTTCTATAATCGAAATTACACAACTTACAATAAAAAGCGTACTGCATATTACCTCAATAAAATAAGTAGTTCTTTGATGGCATTTTTCTTGCTGAATAACAGCTTTAATTCCACAAGTAAGGTGTAAACAATTTCTTAACATGAAAGGTATCAGACACACCTCCAGTAGCCCACTTTGGCGTATACGGATGATATACAGACACGGTTTGTGCATTAGGTATGTATTACTCTACATGCTTCTCGTTCCCCAATTTTCTCATTATCAGACAATGATTGAAAATTTTTGTTTGGCAATGTTGAAACTGTGAGAAAAAATGTGCTTGAAATACCACAAGCATTTTTACGCTCTCAAAATGTTGAGAAAACACAACTTGCAATTGATGTCAATAAACCACTACTGCCGAGCAGGAGTAGCCATTCCTGTGGACTGCACGGCTGCTCCTCGTCGGAGTTTCGAGTCTTCCCTCTGGCGTAGTTGTGTGTGACGTTCTTATAAGTTAATTTAAATGGTTTGTACGTCTAGGAAATGATAACGACTGCAAAATCAAATTTTCAAATGGTTGTTAAGCTTATAGGACTTAACTGCGGAGTCATCAGTCCCTAAACCTACAAACTACTTATGAACTAACTTATACTAAACACAGCACAAACATCAATGCCCGAAGGGGGATTTGAACCCCCGACGGGGAACAGCAACGCACAACGCAGCATGGCGCTCCAATACGCTCGGCCATTGCGCCACGGCGATAACTACTGCAATTTGGTCCTATACCTTTACCAACAATTGGACATTTGAAACCACTACTGGTACATACCCAAAAGAAGAATAAAGTTGTACATTTGCTGTCTACCATGCACTACTCAAACGACATCGATGAAACTACAGGAAAACCTGAAATGATATTCTCATATAATAAAAGATGGTAATGAGACATTTGATCAACTGTGCAAAACATACACCACGGATCGTGAACAAGAAGGCGATCTGCGAGGGTTTTCTATGGCATTTTACATCAAATTGTGATAAACGTTACGGTTCTGTTTGCCCTTTCTAACACTTAAGTAAAGAATTGACATAGAACTTAGTAGTGAGACACATAATGGCTTGAGTGAATATACCTACACTCCAAAGGAAATTGAAGAGACGTCTGGAAGAAATAATAGAAATGGACACTGTGATTCCAGAGACACCAGAACCTCTAACCAGGAAAGTGAGATGTTCACTATGTTCAAGACAAGAAACAAATATATGTAGACAGAATTGTGAAAGGGTGACCAGTGATGAACACAGGGCACAAATTTGTACCGAGTGTGCTCAGAGACAATACTAGGAGTGACCTCATAAAAATATGCCGTAAATATTTATTACGAGCTCTTGCACGACTGTACTGCAGTAGTAACAAACTTAGTAAACACCAAATGCTGAAACATACTGAAAATACCAAATAGCCCGTCATGTTATATTATAATTTCAAATTCAGATGTTCAAATGTTTGTTAAACTTAAGGGACTTAGCTGTGGGGTCATCAGTCCCTAAACTTACAAACTACTTACGAACTACCTTATACTAAAGACGACACAAACATCCATGCCCGATTGGGGATTCTAACGCAGACGGGGAACAACCTCGCGCATCGTAGCATAGCGCCTCAATGCACTCGGCCGCTCCGCTACGGCTCAAATTCGGACTGTATTTGAATACATACATGTAATAAAACAAATAGGAAAACAAATTTTATGTACGGCATTGAAGTGTAAATGTACCAATTTTATGAACACACTCTATTACGCATTGTAATAGCTAACTAAAGTCAAATAAGACACTCTGTGGTATTACACTCATTAAATATACGAAAACTAAACACAGAAAAAGTGAAAATATTAGTTATAAATAATACATTGCATATTTTGTAAATATCCTGTATTATTCATTGTTGTAATAATAACGGAAATCATTACAGAAAATTGTATAGTTATTAACTGTCATCCATATGCATGAATTAGCTTATAAAACATGATATACGACAATAGTTTTGTTTTCCCCCTTCAAGCTGGAAAAGTTTTGGTCTTATTAGTTTTTCTATACCACTCACGATTTGTATGAAGCATTTTAGGATGATCGGTTAAGCAGTTAAAGCCCGTAAGCGTAACAAACAACAAATTCGCATTCGCATTTATAATATTAGATTAGTTGTACAGGGAAAGAAATGTGAGGGGACGGCCAGGAGCACAACACCCATCACCAATAATGAAGTACTGCCTAAAAACTGCAGTGGATCTCAGACGTGCGACACACCCCTGACGTTTATAAGCAGTTTACATCGCGTGTCAGCTCAAAGCAGACACAGAAGCGGAGGGATCGATCTCCTGTCGACAGCTCGAAAGCACTGTGTACGAGGACACCTTTTAAAGTAATGGCAGCACGCACAGGAAAGGGAAATCATTTGCATTTTGTTTGAGTACCTGTGGCACTTATTTAGCGTGATAAAAGGCCATTCTCGCAGCAACTACCGGCACGGGGTGCATCGAGCTGCAGGTTATTATTCATGCCAGAACAAAAGGAACTTGTCGCCAGGTTTCTGATGTCACGCTTAGTCTCTTTCATCTACCGGCATGAAGGTGAAAGTGATCAAAATCAACTCGCGGTATTTCGACGCATCTGACAAACTGCAACATTGTTCCCTGAAATGACGATTGCCCTGTGATTTTAATTCCAGTGCAACGTGTAAACGAGAGGTTTTACTAACTCTGTGACACTTCAGCTTCGAACTTCCTAGCCTTGTACCACAGAGAGAAGAGCTGTAGGCTGCATTGCACGCTACACGCTGCTAACAGTGTAGATTACTATATTTGGAATGTATACAAAGGCTTCTATTAAAAGTCAGTTATCTGTTCAATGAGGATACTGTTCAGAAGTGAAAAGAACGACAATTTTCACTACACCATAAATTATAAAATGAATGACAAAAATGTGCTGGAAAACGCACTGTTAATAGAAATCTGTGGAAAAAGACTATGCAAGAAATTGATAATGACGGGAACTTTCAGTTGAATCCTTTTACTGGTCGACAGAAGTAAGAACTTATTGGAACTTCAGAATAGACCTCCTTAGAATGGTTACAACAATTCAGTGTCATGATCTAGCAACTGGAGCAAATTTTAACGATCTCTTACGTCAAAGAGATTCTGGGGGTGTGTGAGGTACACCGACATGACACAATCAATTCTTTCACAATGGGATAGCAATGGATATAATTTTCCTAAAGTCATCCACCAAAGTAATCAAAGACAGTATCCCAGAAATAGAAGCAAGAACAGTTGTTAGTACCAGTAACATAGAAGTAGGTATTCGACGTGCTGGAAAGAAAGGTAAGTTACATAACACAGCGAAGTTTACTGGTACAGTCTGTACAACGACGAATTTCGCCGAAGCTTTGCCTCTCTGTAACATAATCCTTTCGCCACTTTAACATGTGTACAATAATAAATATAAAAAAATAATAAATATATTATATTGTGTAGACAATGTGTTCACGGGTTTTTACTAAGATGATCGAGTCGTTTGAAAAAAAGAGAACATTCAGGAGAAATTTTGCATTAATTCCTGCACCATATAACTATTTAAGTAAAAATAAATTCGTAATATAACACTTTTAAATCATACTGAAGAGTATAAAATAATTTCTCCTTCCCCATACAAAGTCATAGCTCTATACAGACAGCCCTGAAACTGTGTGGTTTTCAATTTTATTGGCTATGATAATTCCTGTTAGGTTTATAATGAAAAACGCCGAGCAATCACAATACATAATTAATACATGAATAATATTTTTCCTTCAAATTAGTTTATTGCACGTGCTCCGCTTTGTTGATTAGAAATCTTACAAGTATTTTCACATACATTAAAATTCACAAGCACAAATTTTCATGACTGTCTGTATGACAGTATTCGTTTGGGGCTTTGAGAGATTATTTTACAATCTGACTTAAAATGTGATATAGAATAAATTGATTTAAATAACAGTTTTCTGCCGTGAATTTTCTAACAGGGTTATAACATTTTGATGGAATAATTTTTTCACTTTGAATATTATTTTTTAGGTTTTCTAGCCTCTACAACGTGACTTAGTCTGCGCGTGTGTGCGTGTTTGGCGGATCTATCGCACACATCTCCTCATCCCCGCCTGATACTGTCCAAATTAACCGACAACGCACAGGTCCTGCAGAGCAGCAGGACTTTCGGGCGTTAGCAAACTTTTTCATTCCCAGCATAACCCCTACTAATTAAACTGATAAGACAGTTCGTAGTAAATTGTATTAAATCAGATAGCTGTCGTAACTCCTGGAAAGGAGATACGGGCTAATCTCTTGGCTATATTTAAAACTTAATATATCTAGTTTATCACGCAGTTACTTTAGAATCGACTGCGAAATTTGTACGGAAGAGACACACGGACAAGGAATAGAATTAATAAAATCGTCTTAAATTCCCAAAATGACAGGCTGTCATGGACAGAATAAGCGACAGGGCCGGTCTCAGTGGCCGAGCGGTCTGCGCCGCGCCAATCACAGTCTGCACGGCCGCCACGGTCGAGGGTTCGAATCCCCCTTCGGGCATGGATGTTTGTGTCGTCTTTAGTATAAGGTAGTTCATAAGTAGTTTGTATGTTTAGGGACTGATGACCCCGCAGTTAAGTCCCTTAAGCTTAACAAACATTTGAACATTTTTAAGCGACAGGACAACACTCTGCCATAGAGAACAAAGAAACCAAACTGCCCACATAGTAATAGAGACAAAAAGCTGGTTGGAATCAGATGTCAATTATTGTAATTAAATTCTAAACTCAGACATGGTGTAGGTATATCACACATACAGGCTAAACACTGAAGGTGGAGATGTGTTAATAGCGATAAAAAAAATTACGATATTATAGATCTGGATGTGAAAATATTGGGGCAAGGATCAGGGCTTAAAGTGTATCAACATTATCATTGGATGTTTTTATAGACCCGAATGATCAGTAAAAGTACTGGCGGAACATTCGAGGGAAAACGTGGAGCCGGCCGCGGTGGCCGAGCGTTCTGCGGCGCGTCAGTCACGGTCTGCACGGCCACTACGGTCGGGGGTTCGAATCCCCCCTCGGGCATGGATATTTGTGCCGTCTTTAGTCTTAGCTAGTTCATAAGTAGTTTGTAAGTTTAGGGACTGATGACCCCGTAGTTAAGTCCCATAAGCTCTACAAACTTTTGAACATTTGTAAACGTGGAATATATTTCGCGTAAATATCCACGTCGTGCCATTATATTAGGTAGATATTTTACCTTATCGGATATAAATTGGGGGACGCAAATAGGAGGAGAAATAGGGACGAAGAGTAGAACAGAATTGTTCTGAGTACTTTATCCTAAAATTGCCCTGAAGAGCCAAAGAAATTGATACAGATGCCTAATATTGTGTAGGGTGCCGCAAACATGCAGAACTGCTGCAACACGTCGTGGTATGGACTCTACTAATGTCTGAAGTAGTGCTCGAGGGAACTGACACCATGCAGCCTGAAGGGCTGTCCATAATTCATAAGAGTACGTGTGAGTGGAGATCTCTTCTGAATAGCAGGTTGCAAGGCATCCGAGGTATGCTTAGTAATGTTCATGTCTGTGGACTTTGGTAGGTAGCGGACATGTCGGAATCCAGAAGAGTGTTCCTAGAACCACACAGTAGCAATTCTGAACGTGTGGGGTGTCGCATTGTACTGCTGGAATTGTCCAATTCTACCGGAATGCACAGTGGATATGAATGGATGCAGGTGGTCAGCCAGGATGAGTACATACGTGTCACCTGTCAGAGTCGTAGCTAGACGTGTCAGGGGTCCCATATCACTCCAACTGGACACGCTCCCAACATTACAGAGCCTCCACCAGCTTCAACATTCCCCTGCTGACATGTAGGCTCCATGGATAAATGAGGTTGTGTCGATAACCGCACAAGTCCATCCGCTCGATAGCATTGGAAACGAGATTCGTCAGATCAGGCATTGCCGACCGCAGCTCCTTCCTCTCAGTGATTACATATGGTTGGTTGGTTGGTTGGATGTTTAAGGGGGACCAAACTGCAATGGTCATCAGTCCCCCATTTCACCACAAAGTGTCCAAAGAATACTGTGGGCGTGAAGGAGATAAGCCAAGAGTTGATGTGTAAAGTGGGAGAGGAGTCCCACAGAGTCCATAAAACATCATCAAACACGACAAGATACAAAACGAAAGGAGACGATCACACATAGACACCTCACAACGAAAAAGCCGATTTCTGTTGTTGACCGACCATAAAAATAAAAAAAGGAAAAGTCAACCACTCGGCAACACAAAGAAATCTCCAGTTAGAGAGAATGACAAAAAAACCCTACTCGAATAAAACGTAAAACGGAATCTGCCATTGTAGCATCATCACCTAAAACTTCTGATAAAACAGCAGGGAGGTTAAAATTTCTCCGCAAGGCGGCTAAAACGGGGCAGTCCGACAATATGTGGACGACAGTCAAATAGGAGCCACACCGACATTGGGGCGGGTCCTCACCCCGAAGGAGATGTCCATGGGCGAGCCACGTGTGCCCAATGCGGAGGCGACATAAAACGACCGAGTCCCGGCGAGAGCCACGTATTGAGGAGCGCCACGCAGCCGTAGTCTCCTTGACAACCTGGAGCTTGTTGGGCGTGCTCGGGTTACGCCACTCAGCATCCCAAAGCTGATGTACCCGGCGGCGCAACAAGGAACGGATATCTGGAGCCGGGAGGCCGACCTCTAAGGTAGGGGTTTTAACCGCCCGTTTGGCAAGCCCATCGGCACGTTCGTTGCCTGGGATGCCGACGTGTCCAGGAGACCAAAGAAACACCACAGACCTACCAGACCGGCCAACGGCAAAAACAGTGTCTCGGATGGCCATCACCAATGGCGAACGTGGGTAGCTCTGGTCCAGGGCGCGTAAGCTGCTCAAGGAGTCACTACAAAGAAGGAAAGACTCACCTGAGCAGGTACACATATGCTCAAGAGTACGGAGAATGGCCACCAGTTCCGCAGTATAAACCTTGCAGCCCTCTGGCAGAGACTGCTGCTCAACGTGGTCGCCGTAGACGTGGGCAAAGCCAATGCGGCCATTTAACAACGAGGCATCCGTATAAACAATGTCGTAGCCGGGGTGTTCAGCAACGACAGCAAAAAAACTGGCGACGGAGGGCCTCAGGGGGAAGCGAGTTCATGCGCCCCTGGGCCAAGTCTAAATGAAGACATGGCCGTGGCAGGCACTATGGAGGTGTGCGTGAACGGACCTCAAAAAAGAGGTGGGAGAGGATAGGACTCAAGCTCCCCCAGGAGGGACTGCACACGTAAGGATATTGTGTGTCCTGACCTGGGTCGCTGCTGCTGGTGACGAACGGCCACAGTGGAAAATAGCAGGCGGTAGTTTGGGTGTCCTGTTGAGCTATATACTCGGACTGCATACGTTGCCAACATTTGTTGGCGGCGGACCCATAATGGGGGGACCCCGGCCTCTGCTAGTAGACTGGCCATAGGGCTGGTGCGGAAGGCACCCGTCGCGATGCGGACCCCACAGTTGTGAATGGGGTCCAGGAGATGCAGTGCCGAAGGTGCCGCAGACCCATAGGCAATGCACCCAAAATCGAGACAGGACTGCACCATTGCCATGTAAAGCCGCAACAGCATCGATCGGTCAGCATCCCAGGTCGTATGACCCAGGTGCCGGAGTAGGTTGAGACGGCACCAGCACTCCTGTTTCAGCTGACGAATGTGGGGGAGCCACATCAGCCTGGCGCCAAAGACCAGTCCTAAAAACCGATGGGTGTCCACTACGGTCAGGACTTCGTCGTTAAGATAAAGTTCAGGGTGAGGGTGAACTGTCCGACGCTGACAGAAGTGCATCACTCTGGTCTTGGTGGCAGAAAACTGAAAGCCATGAGTAAGCGCGCAGGACTGCGCCTTCCGAATAGCACCCTGCAACCTACGCTCGGCAACTTGGGTGCTGCAGGAACTAAAAGAGATACAAAAGTCATCGGCGTACAGAGAAGGGGAGACCGACGATCCAACCGCTTTCGCCAGACCGTTGATGGCAACTAAAAGTAATGGAACGCTTAAAACCGAGCCCTGAGGAACGCCATTCTCCTTGATATGAGAGGTGCTCAGGGAGGCACCAATTTGAACTCGAATAGGTACGGACAGCTAAAAAATTCTGGATAAAAATCGGTAGGGAGCTTCGGAGGCCCCAGCCGTGTAAAGTGTTGAGGATGTGTCGTCGCCAGGTTGTATCATATGCTTTGTGCATATCGAAGAAGACGGCAACAATGTGGTGGCGCCGGGAAAAGGCTGTGCGGATTGCAGACTTGAGGGACACCAGATTGTCGGTGGTTGATCGACCCTGGCGAAAACCGCCCTGGCATGGAGCCAGTAATCCCCGAGTCTCAAGAATCCAACACAACCGCGACTGACCATCTGCTCCAACAGTAAACATGTCAGGTTACTGGGCCGATAGGTATCCAAGGAAAGAGGATGTTTGTCAGGTTTAAGCACTGGGATGATGATACTCTCCTGCCACTGTGACGGGAAAACACCATCACACCAGATGCAGTTATAGACCGCAAAGTAGATGACGTCGACTATCTGCTGAGAGATGTTTCAGCTATCGATGCTATCAGGCCCAGGCGCCGTGTCAGGAAATTGTTGAAGAGCACTGAGGAGCTCCCACTGAGTAAAAGGAGTGCTGTAAGCTTCAGAGCGACGGTTAGTAAAGGAGAGAGACTGGCATTGTACCCTCTCCTTTACTGTACGGAAGGCCGGTGGATAATTGGCAGAGGCAAAGGCACGAGCATAATGCTCGGCAAACATCTCTGCAAGTGTGGCCGGGTCCGTACATATAACTCCATTTGTGGAGATCCCAGGGATTCCCGCTGGCGTCTGTAATCCCTGTAGCCGCCTGATTTTACTACAGACCTGCGAGGCTGAGGTACCTTTCCAAATAGTGGAAACGTACCTCTCTCAGCACTATTGTTTCCGTCTTCTTATAAGCTGGCGAGCACGAGCGCGAAGCCGTTTAAACTTGATAAGGTGCTCCTGAGAGGTGTGCCGTTTGTATCGCTGTAAGGCCCTGCGGTCTTTAATGGCCTCAGTGACCTCCGGCGACCACCACAGCACTGTCTTACGTCGTGGGCACCCTGATGTACGCAAAACGGTAGCGTTCGCAGCAGAAATAATAGAATGTGTGGCGCTCTCGACCACCACATCGATGTTCTCGAGTGGGGAGGGCCAACGATGGCAGCAGAGGCATAGTCTTTCCAGTTAGCCTTGTGCAGAACCCACCTGCGTGGGCGTGCTGGGGACTCGCATTGTGTCAGTAACAAAAAAACGGAGAAATGGTCACTGCCACCCAAGTCGTCATGGGCTCTCCAGTGAACAGATGGTGGAAGGCTGTGGCTGCAGATCGACAGATCAATGGCCGAGAATGTGCCATGTGCCACACTAAAATGTGTGGGGGCACCTGTATTCAAGAGGCAGAGGTCGAGTTGAGTTAAGAAATCCTCGACAACCCTGCCATGACCAGAGATCGTAGAACCACCCCACAAGGGACTGTGGGCATTAAAGTCGCCAAACAGTAAGAAAGGTGGGGGTAGTTGAGCTACGAGTGCAGCCAAGACGTTCACAGATACGTCACCATCTGGCGGCAAGTAGATCCTGCAGACTGTAAACTCCTGTGTGGTCCTCACCCTGACAGCCACTGCTTCTAATGGTGTTCGAAGTGGCACATGTTTCCCGGAGAGCAATGCAGAAAGCAGGTGTCGTGTTCAGAAGCTGCCATAGCTCAGCCAGGTGGGGGAAGAAACTGCCACAGTTCCACTGGAGAATGACATTGTTCAAGTGCTGGGAAGACATGAATGAGACAAATCGGCGGGTCATATCTCAGCATCACTTGCATCCGTCGATGGAGGTCTATCAGCGTGAGTGTCCGGCTTTTCAAGGGCGTCCCCGAGAGCGAGGTCCTCGGGTGATGCAAGAATCTCCACCTCATCCTCAGAAGTGGAGGTGGAGGCGGAGGGGAGTGGTGGCACGGAAGCCACCGTGTTCTCTTGTGTTGTGCCTATCTTTGGCCTTGGTTTACCCCTCCGTTTCCTCGGAGGCTTCGCCGGTGGGAGGTGCTTCTCGGACACAGCCACAGGGACTGAAGAGGAGCGCGAAGCCCTGCGACCAGCAGTCTGCCAGCGTGCCTGCAGCTGGCTAGTGTCGATATCGACACTGGCGGAAGGGAGTGTCCCAAGCTACCCCTTACGTGTGAGAGAAGCCGGAGAAGGTTGTTCTTTCTCCGGCGGAGAGGTGGTAGCTGACCCCGAGGCTTTCGCCTTGGGAGCTGTGGAAGGATGGCCCCCAACCTCCGTGGGGGCAGGCTTAGGTTGGCGGCCCCGGGGCCCACAGGAACAGAGGAAGTAGAAAATACTGCCGCCGCTAAGAAGAGTGGCGACGGCGTTACTGCTGCGAACGAGTTTTTCATTGTAACAGGATGAAGACGGTCAAACTTTTTCTTTTCCTCATTATATGATGTACGGTGAAGGGTTTTGTACTCAGTAATTTTCCGTTCCCGTTGACGTGAGGGACATTGCGACGAGCAGGGAGGATGGTTCTGACCACCGTTGACGCAGATGGGAGGTGGTGTACATGGGGCGCCCAGATGTGCTACATGTAGCACAGGACGCGCAACGGGAAGACATATGGCCGAACTTCCAGAATTGAAAGCACCTCATAGGGGGAGGAATATAAGGCCGCACGTCACAACGGTAAACCATCACCTTGACCTTTTCGGGCAAATTTATCACCCTCAAAGGCCAAAAACGACCCTATTATCCTTTGGGCCCCTATGGACGCGCCGGATAAAATGAACGCCTCGACGTTCAAGGTGTGCCCATAGCTTGTCGTCCGTCTGGAGCAACAAATCCCTATGGAAAATTACTCCTTGAACCATATTCAGGGAATTGTGGGGAGTGATGGTCACCGCAACGTCACCCAGCTTGTCACAAGCGAGTAGCGCCCGTGAATGGGCAGGGGATGCTGTGTGGATGAGAACAGAACCGTTGCGCATTTTAGATAGTGAATCTACTTCCCCAAACCTGTCCTCCAGATGGTCCACAAAGAACTGAGGCTTGGTCGCTGAAAATGAGTCCCCATCAGTCCTGCTGCACACGAGATATCTAGGAGCATATTCATCAGTCTGCTTTGCGCCCCGACGTCCCTCCCAAGGCGCGGTCAGGGAGGGGAACGTTGGGGGGTCGTACGTGGAAGCATTAAACTTTCCCTTCTTAGAGACGGCGGTTGTACGTCCGACAACGTCACCCGATTTTTGTCTCTTCATTGCGGTTGATCCGCCCCGATGCCACCCACTCCGATCAGGGGCTCTCCTCATGGGCACCACCCAGCCACAGCAACATCACCTGGCGGGATGACCGTTGCCGGGAGTCCTGATGCCCCACCGAGACAAGCATCGACTCCTTGGCTTGCATGAGGAGTATGGAGCTCTGGCATCGGTAGAGCGATCCGTGTTGTCAGGGGGCTACAGCCAAGAGGGTACATGACGACCCCACCACAACGGGCTGGCTACCGTGCTGGCTTTCTGGCGCAGTGTAAACCATTATGACTGGGGTGCAAGGGTGTCATTGTACAACGGGCATGGCTTGCGCTGAGATGAAATAACTTGTCTGGCGGCTACATAAAAGCCGCAGTCATGATGCCGTTCCTTAATGGGTGCATACGATGGAATTGCACAAGGAATAGTCATTGCACCACGTAAAGTGTCCTTCCCCAAATGGTTCGCTCTTCAGGAAAATTTTGAAATATGTAAGGTCAAACCCACAGAGGGGACCCAAGATATACGGCCGAAACGTATGAGGACTCCTTTTAGTCGCCTCTTACGACAGGCAGGAATACCGCGGGCCTATTCTTAGCCACGAACCCGCAGGGGGGAGTGATTACATATCTCTGTATTTCCATGCGCATTCCTATACCAATTTCTTTGGCTCTTCAGTGTAGCATGAGTAGTTATATGAAGAATCACGCATGCAGATAACACATTGGACCTCCTGGTGACAAATAGGCACAAAAAGTTTGACTCAGCGCAGAACAGGCAATCTATGATCATGAAATCGTTACAGAAACAATCAAAACAGCAGTAAATAGAAAGATCAAGGAAAGTAGGAAGATATTCCTGTTTAGCAAAAGCGAAAAGTGCAAGATTTCAAAGTACTTGACTGCTCAACAGAAAGTTTCGTGTTCAGCAGTAACAGTGAACAAAGGGTAGCGTACAACACACTTGAAAATGTTCAAATGTTTGTGAAGCTTAAGAGACTTAACTGCGCTCTTGGGATGCTACGACTGTTAGTAATGGATTCTGCAGTCAAGTTCACGATTCAGTATCTGATATCAATTTTCAGGATTGTTCATATTGTTGGAGGAGCAGAGCTACTTGCTAGACGCAAGTATTAGTTTCCTATATAATTTGTGCGATGTTTCTAGCCAGGTGATTCAACCGACAGCATTCACGAAGGTGAAAGTGAGCGCTTTGTTATTTGCTGTTCGGCGCGGGATAATTTGTGGTCATTCAGGAATGACACAGTTGCAACGCTCTCCATAACGGCTGTAATGAGATCGCAGTGGCGTCTCACCTGCTTTGTTGATTGTGGTGACGTAATTGGACTTAGATTGGTCCACTTATGATGATGGTTTTGGAATAAACACGTGTGGAAACAGACTTTACAGAGAAGTACATTTAATGAATTAACATATTTCAAAGTCTCTCTGTAGTAGAAGTTTGTGATGCATTTGGAATTGTCAAAATTGAGATATTCTGTTGTTCATCCATAGCCTATTTCTAACACCTTACCCCTGGTAACTGACATAGTATCGAAAGTGATATATTTGGTAAACGGAACCATTGATATGCAAAATACTGCGCTATTTATTTTCTTAAATATTTGTGGGGCGTGGATAGTATCTGTTACTTCAGCCGGAAGTGATAGAATAAGTACTGACCCCTGAAACGGTTGAGCTTTTGATTTTGTTAAATGAATGCAGTGAAATTGTGACAGTACCAAATAGCTGTTTTTGTTCGCTAGCCAAGGTTCACATTAGAAAGAATTCAACTGTCGTTTTAAAGACACTCGTCCAAATATTATCGTTTAGCAGATTGCGTTTTCTGCAATAAAAGATGTACTAATTATCTGTCACGAAGAACATCTGGTTCTCGTGTATTTTATTTTGATCCCCATTCAATGGAAAATAACCTATAAAACTATTAAATACAACGAGACTAAGAAAAGATAATAATCAAAAGGGAAATATTTACTTTATGTTGCGAGTGAAACCAGAATTAGTTACAAAACACGTAATAACCTTTACGTAGTGCCAAATATAAAAAGAAGCTATGCTTGTCCGAAAATAAAGTTTGTTTGTTCAAATGTTTGTTAAGCTTATGGGACTTAACTACGGGATCATCAGTCCCTAAACTTACAAACTACTTATGAACTACTTACGAACTAGGACGGCACAAATATCCATGCCCGAGGGGGGATTCGAACCCCCGACCGTAGTGGCCGTGCTGACCGTGACTGACGCGCCGCAGTCCCCTCGGCCACCGCGGCCAGCAGAGAGATAATCGATAAATAAACAGTCTGTATTTAGCACGAAGTATTCGGAGTATTATCTGTGATATCAAGACGTTAGTAATAGTACAAACGGAATATGATTTGTCTCTGCTGATGTTTAGAAATCATATTAACAGATTTTAAGAAATTATACTCCAAAATATTACTGACTTTATTTAAAGGAAACAAATACGAGACGCATCCAGGATGCAAATATCCCTATTTTTCAAAACAAATATAACATCGTTACACGAAAAACTTTATTAGGATCAGGTGCAGCAATGTTTGATCTATTTTTCGACATAGTCGCCTAAATAATTAAGACACTTATCATATCGGAGTATCAACTTTTGCATTACAGTAATAATACGAAACTGTGACTTGTCTGGCAGAACAAGAGGCGTGGAATGCTGGGCTGTTCCGTGACAATTCTCGTCTCCACGCGGCTCGGCTCACAGACACTGTTATGCAGTAGCTAGGCTGGGAGCTGTTTGATCATTCAGCACACAGTCTTGATCTTTCTAAGAACAATTTCCCACCTTTTCTTGCACCTCAAGTCATTGTCAACGACAGATGTCTCAGTTCTTTTGGAGGCTATGTTCAAAAATATCTGAAACATTGCTATAACTGTTATCAATAAAAAAAAAAAATTTCTAACAGTGTTGTGGGGAAAATCACTTTCTAGTTTCACTCCGTACTTGTTTCTATTATTCGTAAGGCATAGTGACATAAATAATAATTATTTTTTTCACTTTTTGTTACGATTAAAATGGTAGACAACACGAGGTGTTATGGAAAGGTAATACTCCCATACGCTATTATCTGTTTGCATCACTGATATCTGTTTCTCTTCGTGAAGTATAGTGACAACAATATTTTTTGAGACAAGTTATGCAATAGATTTTAATCTCGTTTGTCAGTTTCGAGTTAATAAATACGAAACTATTACCGAAATAATTCTTATATCGAAATCGATATTTTATACTACGTAAAAGCGTGTAGTATCTCAATTACTTACGGCATTTGAATTATGGTAAATAGTCTTCTAATTACTCAATAGTGAAGTTTTGTGCATATTTAAATCTTAAGCTTTCCTCGAAGTATAACCAGATTCCAAAGAATAAATAAGTAGTCTTATTAAAGGTATAGCAGCGGCAGAGGGGCCGAGTGCATTGAGGCGCTATGCTCCGATGCGCGTCGGGGTTTCGAATCCCCCCTCGGCCATGGATTTTAGTGCTGTCTTTAGTATAAGTTAGTTTATAAGTAGTTTGTAAGTTTAAGGACTGATGAACCCACAGTTAAGTCCCATAAGCTTAACAAACATTTGAACATTTTTAATTAAAGACACAGCCTAATGTTTATTTATATAAATCCTGGATTTTTGTAAAACACTTTTGAAATCGGATGCCTGAACTTACGCCTCTATATGTTTGTTAGAAAAACTGGATCGAACAATAAAAAACAAAGGTAGTGATGGGATTGAGCTCGGAAGTGCTTGAACTTTACGTCGTTCTTTCCTTAGACATACGGCATTTTGTCTAGACTTCCCGCGCGGTTGCTCGCCGTGGAGGTTCGAGTCCTCCCTGGGGCATGGGTGCGTGTGATGTCCTTAGGTTAGTTTAACTAGGTTTAAGTAGTTTGTAAGCTACAAAAAAAGCCGGCCGTGGTGGCCGAGGTGACTGAGGCGCTCCAGTCACGGTCAGCACGGTCACTACGGTCGGGGGTTCGAATCCCCCCTCGGGCATGGATATTTGTGCCGTCCTAGTTCGTAAGTAGTTCATAAGTAGTTTGTAAGTTTAGGGACAGATGACCCCGTAGTTAAGTCCCATAGACTCTACAAACATTTGAATCTAGACTTCCGTCTTTGTTATTGAGAGGGAAAGCATTGCGATTTCCTGTTGAGAGACCATAATGGGCATAAGAAGCTTTACAATAATCTTTGATGTTACATAGTTGCATGTCCGACTGTAATGTGACTACGGTATTTCATAGTCAGAGTTTAGGCCAATCCTTCCTAGACCATTGTTTCGTCGATCAAATCATTTATTTCTAACAAGTATCATGAAAAAGTGTTCATCATTTTTGCTGAAAATGGGATAGCTGTGTTAACTAGTGCAAAGAATAAACGGTTAGTCCCTACGACATCTGTGAAATCGTAGCTGTTAGAAGAGAGACCGCTGCCGCGCCGGCAGTGAATTTTTCGTCCTGAGCCACGGAATTAGTCAGCGGCAGACTCCACAAAAAGAAAAGGATCTCCGGCGACATGAGAGAAACGGCTCGTAAAGAGACAGCCGTTAGTCTCAGATGACGCTGCGGGAAGCGTGGCTCGATGCCAGCTTTCGCTCTGAACGCTTTTTCTTGACTCATCTCGCGCTGTAATTGCTCTTGTAAGATTAAATGTGGATGCGATGGGTGGAAGCACTCGATAAAGACTTCAGATATGGCGAGCTTAGCACGCGATGATCGCTCCTCTCAGAGAGTCATTTTTACTGGAACTGCGCAAACTTCTCGTATGTTGCTTTATGTTATATTGTATCCAGCACTATAGTTCCATTCAGAAAGGCAAATTATCACATACCCTGCTATTTCCAGGAAAGATGAGAATCGCTACATCGACAAGCTGAAACATCATCGTTGCCAACCTAGAGTGGATAGTCCTTGCAGGTGCGGTGATCACTGTGTCCCCAGTGGTGTAGGGGTCAGCGCAACTGCCTAGAAAGCAGGAGACCCGGGTTTGAATCCCGGCTGGGTACACATTTTCAGCTTTGCCCAATCGCAGTTGATGTCATATATTCTATGAATATTAAAGTCATAGGACGGTTGAATGCGGGACAGGCACACAGAGAGGTGGCTGCAGCTATTGGAGTGTCCAAAAGTGTAACTTCCATGGACCGTTAAGAAAAAGGCAATGGCAAGGTCGTCCACAGGTAACATCAACAAGAGATGACCGTTATCTCCGGTTAACAGCCCGTCGAGACAGGAGGCTGAATACAACTCAGCTGCACTGCACCCTCCAGGCAGTAACAGGACCGCAATATCAACACAAACAATCCGAAATCGCCTTCGTGAATGTGGCCTCTACATACGGAGAACTGTGGTGTGTGTCCCATTGAAACCACGACACCGTTTATTCCGTAGAAACTGGGCTGATGAACATTAAGATTGGGGCCGTAACAAATGGCGCCGGGTTATGTTCACAGAAGAGTCGAAATTTTGTGTTCAGTCAGACAATCGTCGTTTCCTCATCAGGAGAGAACGTGGAACTCGGAAAAATCCTGTTTATGTGCAAGAAACATCACCATATCACAGTAGTGGACAAATGGTGTTGGCGGGAGACAGTACTGATGGACATACGAACCTCTATGTGCATTGACTGCTCAGAGGTAGGATATGGGTTCCTTCTGGTAGCCGATGAACCTTGTCCTCACAGAGCTGCTCTGGTCGAAAACATGCTCGAACCCGAGGGAATGGAACAAATGGAATTACCAGAGGACCTAACCCCCATTTGTCATGTCTGGGATTCACTTTTCAGACGCATTGCAGCCAGACCAGCACTTCCCACAACGGTTGCAGAGATGGACATTGCACTCGTGGAAGAATGGCCAGCCGGCGCGCCAGTTACATTCTGCACGCTCACTACGGTCAGGGGTTCGAATCCCCCATCGGGCATGGATATTTGTGCCGTCCTTAGCATTACCTAGTTCATAAGTAGTTTGTAAGTTTAGGGACTGATGACCTTGTAGTTATGTCCCATAACCTCTACAAACATTTCATTTCTAATTTAGAAGGATGGCCAAATATCCCTCAAGAGGTGACTGGTAACATCATACTCTCCATGCCTCGCAGGTGAGCAACTGTACTGGCCGTATGCCGTCTGAGATGAACACAAACCATATTAGAGGGCAACGAGAATGACTTATGGTAGCCCCATGGTACCTCGCTCTAAGTAAACGTCATGTATACCTCTAGTAAATAGATGAGACAGCAGAATATCGTACTGTAGGACTATTACATAGATTACAATTATACCAATATCTGAATAAATGACATTACCATGTGTATATTGTGTTCGATACCTCACTTGATCCCGTAATTGTTCTGAGCAGTGTATCTCCCGACTAAAACATCTGATCCATAATTAATGAACCGCTGATCTAGATACACCATCCGCTGCTACCCGAGATCAAATACGCGGCAGCTTGAACTACTGTACACCAACACGTACAGAGTATGATTAAATGCCCGCCGCGGTGGAGCGGCCGAGCGCATTGAGGCGCTATGCTATGATGTGCGATGCCGTTCCCCGTCAGGGGATCGAATCTCCCCTTGGACATGGATGTTTGTGCTGTCTTTAGTGTAAGTTAGTTCATAAGTAATTTGTAAGTTTAGGGACTGATGACCTTGCAGTTAAGTCCCTTAAGCTTAAGAAACATTTGAACATTTGAATTAAATGCCAAGGCGTGTAGCAGCGGTTCAGCAGTGGCGGCAACACTCATTGAACTCCCAAATAAATGTGGCTATGATATCTCCTATACTTCTTTGTGTTGAATTATGGGTGGCCAGAAAATAGTTAAAGGACAGTGAAATCTTGGGTAGGAAAGGCAGGAAGATTTGCGCGTAACGTCCCGTCGATAACGAGGTTGTTAAAGACCAACAGAAAGTCAGCTTCAAGAAAGATCAGGAATTAAATATTCGGTGCCTTCTTCAAATGTAGCCTCCTCGCATTAACCTTAACTGATATCACCGGAAACTTAAATCAGAATGACGAAACGAGAGTTTAATAACCATCATCCTCCAGACTCCAACTCCAGTGCGGTAACCAGTCCTACTCACTCGCTTTGTAATGAGTAGACGACAACAAAGTATGGGTTCTCCACCCTCATCACAGCGTATAAAAGCTGCGACGGAGTGTCTCAGCCCATTGAGGCGCTATGCTTGGATGTGCGAGGCCGTTCCCTGTCGGGGGTTCGAATCCTCCCTCGGGCATGGATGTTTGTGATGTCTTTAGTATATGGTAGTCTACAAGTAGTTTGTAAGTTTAGGGTCTGATGACCCCGTAGTTACGTTCCATGAGTTTAACAAACATTTGAACATTTAAACAGAGTATAAGGTCGGAGAATTGGCATAATTGTAAAGCGGAATAAGTGAAAAAATTCGCACAGCTTGCCGTAAAGAATGACAGATTTCTTTATATGTGTGTAACTATGCGTTAACGCCTGTAACAAAGATGAAAATATTTGATCACATCACATTATGGACATCATACGAAAATAATAACTTCGAAGCAGTTACACTGACTGGTTAAAACTGATATTGATTCAGATATGAACGAAACGTTAAGGCAACAGTGATTTCTCAAACGGTTGTGGAAACATACCAGTTGCTACGCACAGAAGAGCTTATGTTCAAGTTACGTGACGGACGTTTATTCTCGACAATAGATCTGACTGAGCCTTATCTATCGCTTCCTTTGGATGACCAGTCTAAGCAGCTTTTTATTATTAATACTCATCTGGGCCATTTTGAATTTCAACGTCTTCCTATTGGTAGTGCATCGGCGCCAGTATTTTTTCAGAGCTTTTTAGAACAACTAACTTGTAAGTACTTCCTGCTCCTGGATACACAACAGTTGTAGGATAGGATACCACCATGAACTGCAAGAGCTTATACAAGGAAACGATCTAGTGAAATTTATTACGTCCCAAAGAGTATGCTGGTGAGGAGGTATGGAGAAGATGACAGATGATAGGATGCCCCAACGAAGAATGAAAGCCGGCCGCGGTGGCCGAGGTGACTGAGGCGCTCCAGTCACGGTCAGCACGGCCACTACGGTCGGGGGTTCGAATCCCCCCTCGGGCATGGATATTTGTGCCGTCCTAGTTCGTAAGTAGTTCATAAGTAGTTTGTAAGTTTAGGGACTGATGATCCCGTAGTTAAGTCCCATAAGCTTAACAAACATTTGAACAACATTTGAAGAATGAAAGCCACACTGTATTCCGCCAGAAGGAAGGGCCGTCGAAGAGCTTGATGGCTGTAGAGTGTGTTACATGAACTCACCAAGATCGAGATCCGGAGATGGAAGACAGAGCGGAGAACTGAGATATTTGGAGGAAGACTTTTGAGGAGGGCAAGGCCCAACATGGGCTGTAGTGTTAAAGAAGAATAAGAAAAAATGTTCAAATGTTTGTAGAGATTATGGGACTTATCTGCGGGGTCATCAGTCCCTAAACTTACAAACTGCTTATGAACTAGCTTATACTAAAGACGGCACAAACATACATACCCGAGGGGGGATTCGAACTCCCGACCGCAGCGGCCGTACAGACCGCGACTGGCACGCCGCAGATCGCTCGGCCACCGCAGCCGGCTGAAAATAAGAAGTAGATAGTAGTGTCTGGACGCTCTGTAGAATATTATTTAGCTAATCTGGCTTCCCTTTTTAGAAATTTATCTGCAACAGCACTGAAGTGTAAACGTAGACAAAAGCATTTTTTTTTTTAAGTTTAGGTAGATTAGTTAGGTTATGTCATCAGTTCTCTAGGCATACACCCGTCATAGTTCCTTAAAAAATTTTCTTTCGTCACAAGTTGTTCGAGAGTTGCTATCTGCGTTGGGAAGGTGAACTAATACTTTCGTTTTTTCCCCCACACTACTCAGATCGCCGCCTCATTTGATTCGCTACAAGCGCCGTTTGTGTGATCAAAGGCTTGTCAGGTGCCTTTTGGTACTTTGGAGCAGGCTTTGCTAATTGATGCCTGTCTTGGCAACTACGAATCGACGAAACCAGTGGTTTTGACAGTTGACACCTCTTCTTGCAGTTTGTTCTTGTCTAGTTACTACAGTAGAACCTCTCAAACTCGATTCCCGAAAACTCGACATTCCGTAAAACTCGACAGGGCTGGTGAATTAATAATTTCTTACACCGCCCATAACAAAGCTTTCCATCAGTAAATAGGCCGCCCGAGTGCGCTAGAGACTCAGACTAGGTTACTGGGTTTTCCAAGGTCGTTCAACGCACATTGCAGTACTTAGAGCAGCAAAATGCGACTGGAATGGAGATTCTGTTCCTCAGGCGACTCCGTGATCAACTTGGAAGACCCTGTGTGGATACAGAAAAGCAGTCTTCAATCACAGGGTTTTTCAAACGACTTCAGTAACTTTTCTTTTACACTTTTCTTCTAGTGTTCAGAAAACTTCCCATAACTGTGATGGACTTTTTATAAGCAGCATAAACAACTTCAGTAATAATTGTAATGAACACTGTATTTTCAGATTCTACTAGGCCTTTTGTCTCAATTTTTTTATTCTTTTTTTATTATAAGTTACAAATTTTGATATAAATATATAATTGTATATAATAAATCAATAAATGCACAATTTTAATACTCTAAATAAGCTTTTTTAGTCAACTCCTAGTTATTTATATTTTAGTTCCCTAAAACTTGACAACCTCAAAACTTGACAACCTTTAAGTCCACATTGTGTCGAGTTTGAGAGGTTCCACTGTATTATGAAATTTTGTCCATGTCTATGACGCAACATTCCAACGCCAACCTCGGTCTCGTCTCGGTTGCCAGTCTGTCATGCAGATCTGTTTGATTACTCGGAGTAATCTTGTTGCCACATTGATTGTAAGACGCTTCTGCAATGCATGGATTTTCGTCGTCTATCCGGAGAGAAAACCGCGGTTGTTAATTTGCTTCAGTATGTACATAGTGGGTAGCTGAACAGCAAGAGAGGCATGGCGCTACCACTAGCGCGTCGGTAATTCCAGAAACTTCACTCATTATTGGTACACCGAGGCGTTCTTTTGCACACCGACACAGCCGAGTGATTTTGTCCCACGAATCTCCCAGCGAGATGTTTTGTACCTACTTTACTGATGACTCTGGGGTATTGTTTGTACTAAGTAACTTTCATCATATCATTGCACATATCAGGTTAGGGATGCGAAAAACCGACCGGTTAAAACCGATACCGGTATTTTAGTTTTGAATAACCGGTTTTTTCGGTATTTATTTGGTGTCGGTTGTAACCGGTTTCTTTTAGTTATTGGCAAGAACCGGATTAAAAAACCGGTACGACTGCTTCCTGTAGTAGTGGTTCAAAATGTGTTTTTTTTTGTAAATAATTTTAAAAAATTAAAACTAGTAGACCCTAATATTTAGGGCTATTCCTAAAATTTTCCACTGCTGTGAAATATTAGGTCATCTCAGTAACTAAGAAAAGCAATCACTGATAATTTAAGAACAATCTAGGCAGTCAGAAACGCGCGACAAACGCATGGCATAAGAACTGGTGCAGCTATTGAGGCATCGCTGCACCTGTTGCCGTGTGGCGTGGCCTATTAGACAACGCGCGTGCACCGGCAGTGTATAAGACTTGCCTCCGTCTGGTCATGCGGCAGTTCCTTGCTGTCGTCGCCAGACATCGGTTGTGTCTTAAATGGCACCATCCCGAGTGTGGAAGTACTTCACGAAGTACGGGAGCAGTGAGGTACAATGCTCCATTTGTTTTAAAAAGCTGAAAACTGGTGGAGGTACTACAAAGATGCTGTGTCATTTAAGGAGAAAGCATCCAACATGTTTCTTGGAAGAGAAGGTAAATTCGATTCATATACCTATTATGTAAGGTTGGTATAATAACTTTTAATGTATTATCATATTGTTATCATAGCAAGTTTTATTAAAGTGATTCCTTGAAAGTGAGGGGCTTATTTAATAACCAATATGGGTTTAGGTAACATTGATCATGTGGTGCCTCGCGAAGTAGCCGTGCCGTGAGGTTCCATGTTACGGACTGCGCGGCTGATCCAGTCAGAAATTCGAGTCCTGTCTCGTCCCTCGGTCATGGATGTATATGTTGTCCTTAGCGTAAGTTAGTTTAAGTTAGATGAAGCAGTTTTTAAGTCTAGGGACCGATGACCTAAGTATTTACGTCTCATAAGAACTCACACCCATTTGAACATTCTTTGATCATGTGGTACAGAGCTTTCCTTGTTCAATTTGCTTAAATTTGCACTGACAACAATCATACTGTTAGTCGGAACTGTGACTTTATTTTTCGAAATACTTCTGCAGCACTGACTGAAGTTCATTTACTGACTGTAACTTATATATATTGTATATATAACGAGATATTCGTATGCGCTGACATAAGTCCAACTTACGGAGTGGATGGCTCAATATTCGTAACTGCCCGATGGAAATAGTAGGCCAGTAAATCTGTATGCTTCGTATATCGTCTTCTACGGACTCCTGGCTAGGCTTACACACACTCAAGAAGGCGTAGTATTAGGAGGGGACCTTGCAAAATATGGAAAGACTAGTGATTTGTCGCATAACGTAAATTTACATAAATTTTAACTAAATCTCGTAAGTTTCGGTTTCGGCCGAAACTAGAAGAACCGAGGATTACTGTTTCTGTTTCGGCCGCAAAATATGTTTCGTTCGAACTCCACTGGGAATAATAGCAATAAAAACCGAAAACCGGTTATTTAAAAAACCGGTTATCTTGAGCAATTTTTACGGTGCGGTTAAACTGGAGATGAAAAGAACCGGTATAACCGAAAGCCGGTTGTTTCAGCGATAACCGCCATCCCTATATCAGTTCATGGACACTGAAAGTGAGGATATGACGCCGCGCTGCATGGCATGCAAGGAGCATCAGGCGGCTCCTCCTCAGAGTTTAGCCGACTGAGCAAGCCCCAGCGGTCCATAGCATTGACTTCGCTAGATCCTTTGAATACCTGGTGGCTTATCTTCATTGATCCGAACTGTCGCATCTCGTTTATGGTTCTAATGAACTATACGACATCAGTTAGCAACATCAGTGACTCCACATTGATATAGTGTATTGAATGAGTGCCTCATGTCTTGGTTTCGGACTAATGTTCCTTGATTTGTCTTCAAAGAGTTTGAAGATTCTGGCATTGCCTACGGAGTGGAACATATCACTACAGCACTGTTTACGAAAAATCGATAGGAGAGCCTAAACGATTTCCTCAGATGTTTAAATCTCAGATGAATAAGCATCGTGGAATGCACTCCAGGGAACAAGAGCAGCAATTCTTCCTCTCCACGTACCAAGCGATACCACGACTGGGACCTCCGACAGCGCCGGCCGCGGTGGCCGAGGGGACTAAGGCGCTCCAGTCACGGTCTGCGCGGCCACTACGGTCGGGGGTTCGAATCCCCCCTCGGGCATGGATATTTGTGCCGTCCTAGTGCGTAAGTAGTTCATAAGTAGTTTGTAAGTTTAGGGACTGATGACCCCGTAGTTAATTCCCATAGAATATACAAACATTTGAACATTTTTTTTGAACCTCCGACAGCCTTATTGCCAGTCGTTAATGTCAACAACAGAAATCAATAAAAGTGATATAGGCGCCGGTCCGACACCGCGGAGTCCAGTCTGCAGTTAGAGCCAGTCTGCGTTTGAGCTTCAGTCTCTGATTAGCCTCTGCGTTACATCCGCTATCGCTTTCGAGTCGTCGAGTGTATTTAATCGTAACCAGGAAGTGATAACTTGAATCCAGAACAGTGGCTTTAGCGAGAGTCATGATCATCATAATAAAATAATAGAAATCGAAAAGCTGTAGGTGCTGTTTTATCCTACGTGCCATTAGAAAAAAATAGTTTGGCCAGAGTAAATAGGTAGATGTAGACACTTAGATGCGGGATAAGAAAATGTTCAAATGTTTATATAGCTTATGGGACTTAACTACGGGGTCATCAGTCCCTAAACTTACAAATTACTTATGAACTAGCTAACACTAAGGACGACACAAATATCCATGCCCGAGGGGGGATTCGAACCCCCAACCGTAGTGGCCGTGCAGACCGTGACGGGATAAGACCGGCGCGGGATAAGAACAGAAACGTTGTGTATTGTTAGAACAACAAATTAATGTTATAATTAAATTATTGCAAATCATTAAAGAGTATATACACATTCAAGCCCGTAGATTAGGTCGTTGAAATATATAAACGAAAACTCATTCTGTCGCCGGGCACTCTGAGAGTCTTCCGGAGTTCTGATAAGAATACTAAGTGATTAGATGTTGGGCGTCTACGCTTCATCAAAAAACATTGAAGTTGGAGGCTTACCCATTATTTAAAAAAATGAGAAGTTAAGGCCGCGAACAAAGCTGGAGTAAGCACAACTACTTAAAAACATACTTTTCTGTCCAATTTGTTGAAAATTGGGATCCAAGGCAACCGTTCCCCTGGTGTTTCCATGATGACCTCAGTATATCGTCAGTTACAGCTTCTGCGGAAGTAGTATTATCGATATTTGACCATGTATCTGTAGAAACGTTACACCTGGTTGGTACAATCATATTCCTTCGTACACCAGTACGATAATTGTGTCTGGATTAGTCTTCATCTAGGCAAACCATTGTTGAAAGCTTGCCTCATGTTACGTCACAAATTGATCAGGGCAATGTTATCCAATTGGGGGCATTCAAACAAACTTTAATAGGGTGGCATTAATCGAAGGCGTTATGCCAGCTGTGGGGTTTGTGAGGTGGCGACAGTCATGGGACACCAGTAATATTTTTATCGGACCTCCTTTTACCTGAGCATTGGGCCTGACGCCCTTACCTAGCACTCCATGATTGCGAATGTGTTGCCATCCCAGACCACTACATTTACACTAATGCTCTGCAAATTAGACTTAAATTCCTGTCAGAGGTATCATCGAGAACCACTTACATACCATTTATGTACCACTCATTTCTTTAATATAACGCGGGCAGAAAAAACACCTAATATCTCCGTTCGATATCTCATCTCTCTTATTGTTTTGTTGATCATTTCTCCCTATGAAGGAGTGAATCAACAATATATTTTCGCATTTACATGAGAAACTCGGCGATAGACGATTCGTCAGTAGATCTCACCGCAACGAAAAACGCTGTTTCTGTAATGAATCCCACTCCAATTTCTGTATCGTTTTCTTAACAAACTCCGTCGGGTCGCTTTAATACAAAACTAGCTACCAATCTTTGTACTCCTTCGATGTCCTCCATTAGTTCTACATGATAAGAATTCCTCACCATAAAGGAATACTCCAAAGGAGGCCATGCAAGAGTACTGTAATCAATGTCTTTAGTAGCTGTATGTGACCTAAACGTTCTGTCAATAAAACGCAGCCTTTGTTTCGCCTTCCCAACACTTTCTGTGATTTCTTTCCGGTTTAAGTCTGTCGTAATAGTAATGCGTATGTATTCAGTTGAATTTACTTCCTCGAGATTGGATTGATTTATTATGTGAACTACGTTTAACGGATTCCTTTTAATACTCATGTGGTCGACTTTACACTTTACATTAGTTTGTGTCCTTTGCTAACTTTCGCACCATGCAGATGTCATATCTAAGTCGTTCTGAATTTTGTTTTGATCTTCTGGTCACTTTACTAGTCTATAAATGACGGCATCATCTGCAAACAACCTGTGAGAACGCCTCAGATTTTCTGCCACATCGTTTGCATCGATATGAAAAGAAGAGGACCTATAACAGTACCCTGTGGAACGCCAGACGATATCGCTATTTTAGAGATGCCTCCAAATTAACTAATATGAATTACGTCCTCTCTAAAAGAAATCTCTACTCCAATCACAAATCTGAGGGGATATTGCGAGGGTCGCCCGGGAAGGAGTAGCCGTTTGGAAATAAAGACTAAAACTTGTAAATATTAGCAGATATTTAAGTTTTAATGAAACGAATATACATTAGCTAATTCTCTACGTAATTTGTGGTGTCGCACAAGTCCAAAGTGCGCGCCACCTACTTTCGCCGCGCGCCGCCATGCACGCACGGCGCGGCGTTCTTACGACGTCAGCCACGAGCGCCCTCTGCTGGAACTCCGCTCGTGGCCACCACTGAAAGACATCGTTCACTTGGGACTGAGATAGGAACCAGTAAAGACTTCGGAATCAGATAGGCACCAGTGAAGACTTGGCTATCGTACAGGCACTAGGCAGACCTCTAGCTCAACTATGTATCAGCATTCTGCAGTACTGAGCTATGTAGAAGTTAAGTATTGTATAAATTCTGTGCAATATATATCTCGTTCTAATTTACTCTAGTGTTTCTAGTTTCTGGCTGCTCCCCTCCGTACCTGCACCAGCGTGCTATCTTTATTCCTGTGACGGACTTCCTACTCGGCCACCGACACGTACGACGGAAACGAGACACAAAAGCGGCGACGAGGCTGGGACACAAAATAATTACTGTGCAAATTTAAACATTTTTCATAACGTCTGACGAGTTTTTGTTTTGTGTGTCGTCATATTCGTCCGCCGCCAGTTTATAAAGATGATATTTGAATTTTCATGAATAAGTGTTCGTGAAACGTTACTGAAATGTTGACAAATTCCATCAATTGTAACGCACCAATCTGTCTTCACGAAATCGTCAACTGAAGGAAGCAACTGGTCATTAATCACATTTGGCACCCGCACGTTCCTCACCATGAGTTGCCCTTTCTCCCCAAGTTGAAGTTACATCAGCGACAAACAGACGACTCGTCCATAACATTCTCTCTATCCATCTCCTTCTTTTGACAATTAATATCGATTGGTCGCATATTACTTGAGTTGAGAAACCTGATCAAAGTCCTAACTTCACAACTGGCAGCATTCTCCATGTTTTTAAACATCGTAAACACTAATGGTCACAATACATTCAATGCCAACGTCACATATAAAAGAAACAAACAACTGAGTGCGTTAGGCACTTTCCGGCGGTTACGCTACTCAGTATAATCCGATTAAAAGGACTCGCTATTGGACAGTTCACACGCTACAACTGCTGTCCTCCAATCAGAGCGTTCAACGTCACGCCCGAACCGTTCCCCATTGCCAGACTGACATAACTGGTCAGTCCACCTCCATTTCCTCTTTCTTGACTTTATTTTGTTCGCCATTAATAGATCTGACTTATTAATTCCGCATTTCAACACTTAATGATACCCATACCAAAATTAAGACACTGATAAAGGTGCTAACGAAATACGTGCTAACACGCAACGAGGGGGGAGGGGGGGGGGTTATGGGGCTGAAGGCATCCCCAGCATCTCTCACGGATTTCTTAATTTTATCAATGTTTAATGTTTTCATTTTTTATTTTTTAAACAGGTCGGCACCGGAAATTTGAAAAGGTACACATGTAATAAATCTTAACGTAACTACAATTTGCTAAGCACAAGTGAACGTAACAATGGGTCTCCAACGTGATGCCGCCAATGAGAACGTGTGCTGCTGTTATTGTGTGCGGTTTTAGATGCTGCCGCTATAGTTACATCTATGCTGAAGTTACGAGCCGATTGTTCATATGTGGCGACCCGATGCTTAACAGGTCAGCGGCGCCACAGAGTGAAATCTTATGAACAACAATAGTGTTATTTAAGTTCAATTTTTACATATAGTCTCACGTTAATTAAACTTTAATGGCCTTTCCCTTTGGCTAGTAACATAGAAGCTGCTTAATTATTCTACGACCTGATTACATATACTCCATTTCTACCAAGTTGCTCCTCTTCCAATTTCAAATTAATGCGAGCCTACCCATTTTATTTCTTGTGCAATTGTTTTCATATAACTGGTTACATTATAAAAAGTGTAAAAGTAAGTCATAGATTAATAAATTCAACCAAATCCTGGCTGCGTCACTGTACAATAAGCACACACTACTGCATCCTTTCGTACAAGTGATTTCAAGTCACATATACGAGTATTGTATCACAGATAGCAGCTCCACGTGTTTCACGTCAAACCGAGCTCCACTAAGGTTACAGTTCAGTGTTGTGACTGGCTGCAGGGCCGCCGGATCTAGAGGGGGGCAAAGGGGGCAGTTGCCCCGGGCGGCAGAATTTAGAGGGCGGCGAATTTTTTTTTTTTTTTTTTTTTTTTTTTTTTTTTTTTTTTTTTTTTTTTTTTTTTTTTTTTTACAGAATGTATCTTTCTGGTATAATTTAATAAAATTAACTGAAACAGAATTATTAAAAGTAAAATGACTGCAAGAAATACCGAAATCATTTAAGAAAACTAAAATTCCTGGTTGCTGACTTCAGTGTTGCGCTATCACAGGTACTTCAGCTAATCAAACTTTAAAAATCTACTAGATATTAGCCAGAATGAGGGAGATGTTTGAGTTATTGCATAAGTAAATGCACAATGTTTATTAATTTGCATAGATTTCCTTTTTCAGATAAATGAATATTCATATTTCATATCAAGGTAATATTTGTAGAACAGGTGAATTTGAATAACGTTCCAGTCCTTATAAAAGAAAATGTACTTTAGGTGCGCACACTTCTTATTGAAAGTCGAAAGCATTAAGGATCTAGAGTCCTCCCTCGGTAGCGGTGGAATTGATAGACATCTACACAGGATTCTCTGTAAATCACATTTAACTGCCTGACAGACGGTTCATCTGACCACTTTTATACTATTTATCTCGCATTCCATTCTCGAATAGCGCGCGGGAAGAAAGAACATCTGAATCTCTCTGTTCGAGCTCTGATTTCACGTATTTATTCAGATGATCTTTTCTACTTATGTAAGAGGGAAGCAACAATACATTTTCGCATTAGGAGGAGAATGTTGATGATAGTAGTTTCGTAAGTAGCCCACTTCGCAGCGATAAACGCCTTTGTTATAATGATTCCCATCCCAGATCCTGTATCATTTCCGTGACGCTGTCTCCCCTGTATCACGACAATACAATACAAACTGCCCTTCTTTCGACTCTTTCGATGTCCTCCGACAAACCCACCTGATAAGTATAGCACACTGGGCAGCAAGACCAGATAAAACAGGAGGAATCTCACTGTATTATTGATGCTGTCCTTTTTATAGCTAAGCAAGGAAATCCTTTTAGAGGATCAAAAGAAGATGGTGATTTTGGTGATCCACATAGCGGCAGGAGAAGGCCTTAGTCAAGAGATACTGCAAAAATTGGAACATTAAGTACTGCATGGAGCAGTCTCATGACAATGGGGCAAACAGGGCTGGAAAGTACAAAGGGATCCAGTAAAGGATACTTCAAAAGAATGAACTGGCCCCATTCGTACCATGTGCTGCACACTCTTTAAATTTAGTAGGAGCAAATTCAGCAGACATTCAGCAAGACTAGGTGATCTGCAAGAGTAGATGCGGTTGAAGCTGTTTACAAGCATTTTCATAAAGTTTTGAAGGCCCTGGAAGAAACTGAAACTTATAAATTGTCAACACCAGAAACATAATCAGAAACAAGATCTATTTTAAAAAATATGTGAAAACTCAAATTCATTACTTTAACTTGTTTCTGATATGCAATATTAAAATAAATTGCTAATGTTAATCAGTTTCTGCGAAGTTAATACTTTACAATTGATAAAGCTGTTCGAAACATTCAAGGACTTTAGGTCTTTCTGAAAACTTCCCGGGATTCTTGTACCTCTGAAGCTATTTCTGAGGCCAAAGTGCTAGAATGAGGTATCAACGGTATTCTCCGAAAAAAAAGATGCGAATAAAGAAGAAAATGGCCGATGAACTTTGTGAGGATGAAGTATCAAACTTTCACATAAAAAATAAGGAATAATGACAGAGCTTAGTACCAGGTTTACCGCACTTGAGAAAATTGGTGCAAAATTAATTTTTTGTGTGGTGTGCAAATTCGAGAAATGGAAGTGGAGGACTTCAAGGGCAAAGCAGCGGAACTGGCAAAAGATCTTAGCAAGGAAGAACTTGAAGTTGAAAGTTTCAGACAACATGCGCTGGCAGTAGACAGAGCCTTGCAAGATTCCACTGCATCATCAACATTAAATTTAATTTATAAAAATAAATTGGTAGAGGGTATCCCAACCTTTCTACAGCGTTAAAATATATCTTACCATTCTAGTTTCTGTTTCGTCTGGAGAAAGAAGTTTCAGCAAGCTGAAACTAATTAAATACACTTGAGGAGTACGACTGCTTAACAAATGTGAGTATAATAGCCATAGAGCACAAACGAGCTGCTTCTCTAAACTACGATGATATCAAAACAGTTTTGCAGCAAAAAAAAGCTCGAAAAAGTGAAATTTTGAATTGATTTATGTATGACGAGTAATCTTGTAAAATTTTTGTACGTATTAAAATTGTTCTGTTTTCCTTTGATCTTAATTCAGTCAATTAAATAAGTTCAGGTTGTGAGATTGTAACATTTATTTAAAAATATGTCACCCAATTAGCGTCAAAAAGTATATTCTTACAGGGGAGGGGGGGTGAAAGAAGGGGCGGCAAATTTAAGCTTGCCTCCCTTGGCAAATGTCCTAAATCCGTCCCTGACTGGCTGTGTACTGTTACTTTGAGCCGGCCGCGGTGGCCAAGGGGACTGAGGCGCTTCAGTCACGGTCTGCATGGCCACTACGGTCGGGGGATCGAATCCCCCCTCGGGCATGGATATTTGTGCCGTCCTTAGTTGTAGGTAGTTCATAAGTAGTTTGTAAGTTTAGGGACTGATGGCCCCGTAGTTAAGTCCCTTAAGCTTAACAAACATTTGAACATTTGTAACGTCATACCGAAAGCCGTTGTTTTAGTTCATGAACAGCGGAACGTTACTGTTTACGTGCTCATATCTGATGTACTACGTGTCGGAATTTGATACAATTTAGAAGCTACATTCAACTATATATGTGTATACTGTATGTAAAATTTCCTGTCGCTACAATTTGTAGTGTTTAAATTATAAATTGTAACGTCATACCGAGAGACGTAGTTTTACTCCATAAACAGCGGAAAAGTAGTAAGCGAGAAACTTTTCTCCTTTCATCATTTTACTATGGTTGTCAGCAAGAAAAAGTTTAATAATGGTTTGAAATTATGTTTAAAGTTTGTTACAAGTCGCTAAGTACTGTCATTCTCATGCAGTGTATTTTGAAAGTCTCGCTTCATTATATGGCATTTTTATTGCTATTTATATTGGTTATGACGTAATATCTTTTGAACCATGTGCCGTATGTCATTCTTAACCATGCAGAAATTGTTACCTTACGGTAAGGAATGTGTGTACCAAATTTGGTTGAAATCGGTCCAATGGTTTAGGAGAAAATGAGCAGCATTGTCGCAAAATGCAGCAGTTTTTCGCGCATCTCATTGTTTATGACGTCATATATCGTGAACTATATATCGTATGTGATTCTTACACTTATAGCGACCGTCCTCGTGGATTAAAGCTTGCGTGTACAAAATTTCACAAAGATTGGAACAAAACTGTAGATTTGTATGCAACACGTACAAACACACGGACACTCTGCTTTATATATTAGATTGTTCATTTATTGGGAGTTTGGTGGCCAGCAGAGGTGTTTAATCTATGGACAGTGTTCCTGGAGCCAATCTGCAGCAATGGTGGACGTGTCAGATGTCGCATTTTCCTGCTGAAAGTACCCAAGTACCTCGGAATGCAGAATGGAGACGAATTGGCCACGCTGGAATGCCCGTGCGTTAGAAGACGCCTTGATGTAAGTTTAGGGACTGATGACCCCGTAGTTAAGTCCCATAATCTATACAAACATTTGATCATTTTTTTTTTTTTACTTTGACTCCTATAATAATATGATTGCGTAGCACAGCGGCAAAGTATTTGCATTTCACACGGGAGATATTTTGCTCGATTCGTGGCATCTGTGACTATTTTAATGTCTAAATCAAAATTGTGTTATTTTATTAATTTGCTTCATTGACTTTTTAAGTTTTAATACCTTGTTACCTGTTTTTCACTATTATTATCAATCCTGTGATTCCTTTTTCCTTTGTAATCTTCTGGTGTCATTAATAACCTGTAAATAAATGCCAAGCGGCACTGGTGATTGATACGTAACACGACAGCTCGTATAACCAATAGGTAGTTTGAGGATATCTTCAGGCAACCGATGATAGCGAAAAAATATAGTTTGCTTTAGCGCCGAATCTGAATTTCTTCTGTCTGAGTTCGCTCACTAAGGTAAGCTGAAATCCTCGTGGACGAAACATCCATGAATTTATTTCTGCTGGAGATGGTTGACCGTCGTTTTGTCGGATACACAGCACATCACCTATTTTTACAACACGAAATTAGGTTGAGGACTGCAGAATAACTCAGCTGCTGTAGTTCAGTGATTGGTCACGCGAAATTAGCTGTCCACAGATATTTTCGTGCAGTCGCCATTAACTCTTGGCTGCCTCTTCCAACAATGATCCCCCCGGTATAAAGTATGTTAACAGCATTACTGAAGTGACCCGCCGCGTTTGCGTGCCGGCTGCCTATGTGGCAACACTGCAGCGCCCCACGTCAAACGACAACTAGCGAGTCATTTTAATCCGATTATAGCGCTTCAGGTGGCGCAAACTGGTACCACTTCCAGGACGACCTTCGTTCATAACACGCAATTTGATAAAAAGCCGTTTGTGAGGTACAGTATCAAAAGGCTTCTGAAAATCTAAAAATTTGGAATGGATTTGACATCACTCGTCGATATCACTCATTACTTAATTTGTGTAAAGAGTTAGTTGAGTTTAATAAAAACGACAGTTTCTGAATCCAAGTTGACCTTGCCCATCATTGTGTTCGAGGTAATACATAATGTTTGAACACAGTATACTCCTATGTTCCAAAATTACGTTGCAAATGGACGCCAGTGATATAGGCCTGTAATTTAGTGGATTATTCCCATTGCCTGCCTTGAATATCGGTTTCATAGATGCAAATTTCCAGTCTTCGGGTACAGATTCTTAGCTAAGTGTGTGGCTGTATATGATTGCTAAGTATGGAACTATGGCTTCAGCATTCATTGGTAGCAGTGGCGCAGCCACGGAGTGGGTGGTGGGGAGTGGGGGTGGGGGGGCTGAAGACCTGCCCCCCGCAACACCTCCCAAAGATGTGCCGTGCCACGTCACACAGTTTAAAATGTCTGTCTAGTGCCAGCTTCTTAATATATGTAGCGTATTAAACACAATTATATCTGCAAGTGCAGTAACCACTGTCTCTAATTACGATCACAAATATCATGCTTGGGGTATCAAATTGCTCAGCAATGTATGTAGACCACGACAAAATACTTGAAAATGACATGTAAGGAAGTCAGTATTTTTCGACTCCTTACAACTTGATACATAGGCCTGAGATGACGCCGTCTGATTGGGTTATGGTGGTTAGTATCCATTAGATGGAAATTTCGATTTTGGTAGTTTTGGTAGTGGTGCAGGGATTTGGCTACACATATTCGAATACGTCGAGGGTGCAACGTCAATGGCTAGATGCGGGTGTCACAGGCCACAACAGCTGTCTACTTACTCTCGATGAACCTGAATGACGACATCTGACAGGGATGGTCCATAGTGATATAAAGGTAACAAAACAACAAATCAAGGCTCTCTTCAACACAGTTCATCCAGACACAACTCGCAGTAGACAATTCATAATAATGTGGCTTCCACGAGTCAGCACGAGTGCCACTGTTAACCCAATGACATCGGGCGCAACGGCTTGCATTTATCATCAAGGATGGACACTGGAACAACAGTGGAATATTGTATTGTTAGACGAACCACGATTTCCACTGCACCATGGTGATGAGAGGCCCTGTGTGTGGAACAGACCACATGAATCAATGGATCACACCTGCCAAGGAGGTGTCCAAACTGGTGGTTTTTCTGCTATGGTGTGAGGTGCCTCTTCGTGGAATGGAATGTGACCCATAATTGTTCTGTAGGGTCTTTGAACCGTTTGCGGTAGATTTAACTGCTCAATGACCATCTAAATCCATTTTTGACCTTTCAACACCTTCAGGAGTCGGTGGTGTTTCCAGCTGACAAATGCCGGTCACATCGCTTCAGCGTTGCCCTGGAGTTATTTCCGAAACGTGTAGGAGTTCAAAAGTGAGGAATGGCCACCCCAGAGTCCAGGTTGGAGTCCTATTGAGCATATCTGGATGTCGTAGAACGCAGGCTAGGTGCTACAGTTTCTACACCCACAAACAGACAAGAATTGGCCGCCACTCTACAAACGATTAGGTGTCCGCTGCCTCCAGAAAACAAATACTTGCACGGCATATCATTGCATGGCATGAGGAGGCTCCTCACGATAATAGGTGCCTAACTAATTACATTTACTAAGCCACTGCATAGAATCATGTGTTATATTTTATGTTATTTCTAGAATGACCAGTAGAGGCACACTTAAAGAAAGTTGTTAAACCAAAACCATCCAACAAGTCTACAAGGAGTGAACATTCACACAGAAGAATGCCAGAAACATGTCTTCAACGAACTGCCAGAGTATACGCCAGTTTTTTGGATTTTTATTATTTCTCTGTTGAGAAGTTCCTTCTAATGTGTTTCTTTCTCTGATGACCATGTGGTCGATGGGACGTTAAACCCTAAGATTCTTTTTTTTCCAATTCTGTCGAAGAGCATTACCAGTGTAAATCTTGAAGTTAATATATCTTGTCATTTTATAACGGAAAATTAGTGCTGTATTGCAATAATATTTCGTGATTTTAAGTCTTTCAGTGTATTAAACAAGATGTTCCTTTTTCTCCCCCGTAGACACTATTTGTTCAGAACTGTGGAGTCTAAGGTAATGTAAAGAAACAGAACTGTGCTCTCATACAATATTGGAAAATGTGTTGAATATAATTCTCTCAATCCTTATTCATCTACTAACAACACTGTTACCCTGCGTCGGGAAGATAATGTATTATCGCAAATCTCAAATGTTTGAAAAACTAAGGGACTTACTTGCTGCTGTTATCAGTTCCTAGGCTTACAAACTACTTAAACTGACTTGTGTTAAGGCCAACATACACTCCCATTACCGAGGGAGAACTCGAACCTCTGGCGGCGAGCAACCACGAGCTCCGCAGCAAAGCGCCTTAGAGCACTTAGCCACTCCACTAAGGCTATTACGTATCTGTTTTCTCTTTGCGACATAGCTTGCCGAAAAGTAATGTATCCATTTTAAATTAATACATTGATATATTCATTTTAAATGACAATATTTTTACTTATTTACCGAAGAAAGTAATCGACTATCAGGCAGAACTATTTGCGTTGCGCAAAAATTTAGGGACAGGCGAGGCAACTGTGGACGTATTAGTAGTCTTACAATACGGATTGATGAAAGGATAACTTAAATCATGGGGTATCTATATTTAGAGCAAGATGTCAATATTTGAGACATCTACAACTAGTACAATATCAGACTACAGTTATAATAGTCGAATGATATTGTAGGAAAGTATCGGAGGAGAGAACAATGATATCACCTACGATATTCAGTCTGTAGACTGATCAAGTAATACATGAAATCAAAGAGAAGCTTGAATAGGAAATTTAAATGTAGGAATAAGAAATCGATATTTTTAGAAGTGTTGATGTCATCGGGACGCTGGCAGCGACAGAAAAGGAGTTGGAAGCATGGTTGTATGATGGTCTAAAAGGAGGCTTTAAGGTGATTATCTACGTATCTAAAACCGTGGTAATGGAATATAGTCAAAGTAAATAAGATGGTGCCCCCAGGAGTTTTACTGGGGAACGAAAGACCAGCTTTAGTAAGTTAATTTAGCTTCTTGGATAGCAATACAACTGATGACGACAAATGCAGAGAACAGAGAAACTACGAACTAGTACTGGCAAGGACAACATTTCTGAAGAATTGAAATATCTTAATAGCGAATATAAATGGAAACTTCAATAAGTCTCTACTGAAAATATTTGGCTATAGTATAGGACTGAACAGATGTGAAATGTAGTCTCTAAACAGTTCAGCTAAGAGGAGGGTACCACCTTCTGAAATGTGGTGCTGAAGAAAAAGTGGAAGAAAATTGGCTAGATCAGGTAATTGATGAAGAGGTATTACGTCGACTAGGAGAGAGAAAAATTATGGTAGAACTCGACTACATGAATCAATTGATTGACGTGGGATAATTTTCTGACTGAACTATAGGCGAATCCACGGATAGGTGGCTAAGGAGCTAAAGCGAAAAAAAAGGAGAGAGATAGAGAGATACAGAGAGAGAGAGAGAAAGAGAGAGGGGGGAGGGGGGAAGGGAGGGACATATTTGTGACTTAGTCTCGACATTCTCAAAAATCTTATTGAAGTTTGGTATAACAGTAGATTAAGAAAACGTCTTCCATTGCTGTAGGACAGATAGCACCGTGCCACGAAATTTTTTTGAACTTATCTCCCCCCCCCCCCCCACCCGCCGTCCAGATCAAAATACTCTATGAGCCACTACTATCATCGAAATTGTTGAGACCAAGAATTTACTAGATTAAAATAGATGTATATTACACTTTTTACCCAAAGATGAAGCGATTAGTACAAAATAGACTTGCGTAGTGAGCTGTGTCTAACTATGTTTCAGAATGAATACCGCAATAACAATAATTCCATTGACTCAGATTCATCGTTTAACATTATATCAGAATTACTAATTTCCATTGTGCTTTGATGCACCTCATTGCGCCAAAGTGGCACAGCAAAATTAATGTAATAATTAGTATTAATGTGGCGATGATTACAGCAATATCAGCCCGAGTACTGTGCGATTGAATTTGTGTTGGAATGTAATAGCGCGGAAGAGAGCGACTGAAAACGTTATTTTTTTCTCAGCTTCTTTTCAATAGTTATTTGTTCCATGGTGATGCGATTTGTTATCTGTTTCCAAACCGTCCGTTATTTCCATCTTCCGTGCTTTCCAATAATTAGTTGGAACTGTGAGAATTAATTTTTTGGTTCGTTCGTTTTTCTGTTACTCCATGACGGTGAATGCACATGAAGAGCAGAATTAATTAAAGGCCGTTTTGGAAAGTCAGACTTCTGTTTATTACAGTGAAAAAAGCCACCACGCGGCAATATGTGTATTATTTACGTGCAGGTTCATTATAACTGAAGGAGTGTAATACAGGCTATTGATAAATCTGCACATGAGGAAGTCGCCCTGATAGAACTATAAAGTAATTCAACTTTAAAGTTTATTTATTTATTTATTTATTTATTTATTTATTTATTTTTTTTTTTTTTTTTTTTTTTTTTTTTTTTGTAGTAAATTGAAGCAAAATTCCATTTTGGATTGAAACAAAGGAAAAGTATCCAGTACCTGTATATTGTTACAAAAAGATACGGCCAAACTTTCAGGAAACATTCCTCACACACAAAGGAATAAAAATATGTTATGTGGACATGTGTCCGGAAACGCTTAATTTCCAAGTTAGCGCTCATTTTATTACTTCTCTTCAAATCACATTAATCATGGAATGCAAACACACAGCAACAGAACGTACCAGCGTGACTTCAAACACTTTGTTACAGGAAATGTTCAAAATATCCTCCGTTAGCGAGGATACATGCAGCCACCCTCCGTCACATGGAATCCCTGATGCGCTGATGCAGCCCTGGAGAATGGCGTATTGTATCACAGCCGTCTACAATACGAGCACGAAGAGTCTCTACATTTGTTACCGGGGTTGCGTAGACAAGAGCTTTCAAATGCCTCCATAAATGAAGGTCAAGAGGGTTGAGGTCAGGAGAGCGTGGGGGCCATGGAATTAGTCCGCCTCTAACAATCCATCGCTCACCGAATCTGTCGTTGAGAAGCGTACGAACACGTCGACTGAAATGTGCAGGAGCTCCATAGAGCATGAACCACATGTTGTCGTACTTGTAAAGGCACATGTTCTAGCAGCACAGGTAGAGTATCCCTATGAACTCATGACGTTCTCCAGTGAGCGTAGGTGGAAGAACATGAGGCCCAATCAAGACATCACCAACAATTCCTTCCTTCAGTTGGGCCAACTGGCGGTGAATCGAGGAAGTACAGTACATACTAACGAAACAATTGGGAATTTTGACAATTGTCTGCACGAATTATTTCAATTTACATTTAAAGAGAAATACTAATATGAGCTCTAACATGGAAATTAAGCGTTTCCGGACATATGTCCACATAACATATTTTCTTTCTTTGTGTGTGAGGAATGTTTCCGGAAAGTTTGGCCGTACCTTTTTGTAACACCCTGTATAGATTTGAAGAATTTAACGGGATTCGCGAGTTCCTAATGTTACGAGTGTGCATTTTACAAGTTAGTTTCCGTTTACAAAACAAAAATTTTGCGTGGGATACAATTTAAACCAACGAACTTCAGTCCAGATACATAAAGTAACATTGGCACCAAGTCTAAACAAAACCACTAATCGCATTAGTTTTACTGTTAATATGTATAAAATAAATTTCCTTTTAGACAAAATGCTGTTTTCCGTAAATAATTTTCCCTTTACTATGTTCAAAATTCTTACTCAGCAAAGCACATATAGGGTCGTGTAAGTGTTTGAGGAATCGGATTTGGTCTCAGTAAAAAAAAGAAAAGAAACCATTGGAAATGCTGGTGTATACAGTAACCTATGATGTGAGTGGGAGCGAAATGCGCCAGCAATCACGACATGTTAACTTTACTAGGAAAGGCCCTCTTAGTGAGGCATTGCCATAAGACGGGAATCCGAACGCAGGGCATATCGTGTGACGAGTGGCGCTGTGTAGCGTTCTTCCAGGCATGCTTGATCATGTTGCTGGATTTGGGTGCACTGAAATGTTTATGAATGAGTGGGTAAAATTTGAAAATTTGTTGATAGCGTAGCGTTGTGAATATGGAGTTCATTATCAATGTTGTCGAGAGAAACCGGCTCACAAAAACGTTTGGCGAACTGTTTCCACTGACAAAAGAAGCGTACATCCAAAGGTTGCGCCACGTGTAGAAATTGTTACCTTCATGTGTTTATCTGCAATCGCGATCACATCCTGCTGATGAAGTTAAAAAGAATCCAGAACTAGTGAACATTTTGTTCCAACGTTGGCAAAGAGACAGTTATCTCGCCATTGTTCAAGAATACACCAGGCCATGTTGCCTTATTTTGAATCCGTTGTGTAAGCGTTCAGAGGACGGTTCATGTGCTGTTGCGCAAGGGGACCAAATGTACTACTTGGTTCACGACAGACAAAGAGTAGTGGTGAAAGAATCCCACTTTCCATGGAAATAATTGGCTGTATTGTATGGGAGTGTGATATTCCAGACGCTGATTTCTTTCCGACAATCTGTTTCACTCATATTATTTATTGTGCGGCCTCTGAGAATGACCTAACCAAATCCAGATTGTTCGGTATTAAGAATTTCAGCTGCTATGTAATTAGGAACTATAGTGTTCGTGAATTCGACACCATTTGCAGTTGCAAAATTCTCTCTCTCTCTCTTTTAGCGCTTGAGAATGTTGGTACGTTACAAACTTCATAACTTTTCGAGACACAATTTTGTGAACTACCTCAAACTTCCACTGCCAGGTAGGTCCAGCTATAAAATCAGTCAGTCAGAGCGCTTTAGGTTTCGTGCATTTTGCATGCCCACAGCCTTACGATATCAATCACAACCATGAACTTAAGCCTTGGCTCTTGAAAAGACTAAACATACTCCGATATGACCTTCATTTTCTCACGGTCGGTTCCTTGTTGTTCAAAATACCTCTGGTAACGAGATAGGTAGTTCCTGCCCTTAAGACTTCTGAAGTGATGCATAAGTGTTTTCAACGATCAGCCTTTATGTTTTGCTTCAATTATAATCTTAACATACTCGAAAGGAACATGGTTATCTGCTACATCATCAGTAAAAGGCTCATAAATTGGTTAGACATCACTAATGCCCACGGCAGGAATTTGAACCATTTCTCTACCCTCCAGGATGTCAATTTTAGTGCACCTTTAGATATCTTGATCAAACCGAAGATAGCGTTTGCATTGTCTCACCGATTACCTCTAACTGGCTGTGTGTTACTCATAAGTCAGCATGGACAGCTAAAATGTGCGTTGCTGACATCTAGTGGATCGCTTATGCCAACGTATCAAACATGGGGTCAATATCTGGGGAATGTGCTGCTCCACTTTAAATACACATTGAATACACAATCGTTTCGCGGTATGTTTATACTGCCCAGTCGCTGGGTTGTATGAGTTTACCTGGAGGTTTCGAGACTCTTTGTGTTAGACACAGTGCTGCCAACATGGTGTCTACTAAATGTTGAATTGTTTGTAAATCTAAGGGACTTAACTACGTTGGTCATCAGTCCCTAGGCTTACAAACTACTTAAGGTAAAGCAGTCAACAATCCGAAGATTGGTTTGAATACCACAGTGCTTTACATGGTCCTGTTTGGAGGTGGTATGCCGTTGCCTTCCTCAGTCCTTCGAACTCACCCAGCTTGTTACAGGGGGACCTACAGTTTAACGTGGTTTCCGAACCACGGTGCTACTCGGTATTTTTCACATGACCAATACTGCCATAAGTGTAAGAAGTGGAAAGTGACAGATAAAAATCCTAGGACGTGGCGGGGATCGAAGTCTGGCACTCTACCACTGTGCTATGGAGCCACACCACAAACTACTTTCACTGACTTAAAGTAACTTATGCTAAGGAAAACACAAACACCAGTGCCCTAGTGAGGAATCGAACCCCCGACGGCGAACGGCGAGGCGCACCGCAGCAGGGAGCCCCAGGGCGCACCACTATTCTGCCGCGGCTGGGGTCTACTGCATGGTGCTCATATTATCTTGTCCACTCTGTGTATTACTGCGGTTAAAGTGAAAAATAATTTATCGAACACTAGCTGAAAACCCTGCGCTGCCCGAATATTAGTTTATCGTATACTCTGGTAGTCCATCTCCCCTCCCCTTCCGTCTCTTCCACCCGCACCTCCACTGTCCCTCCTCCTTTCCGCCTTCGCGGTTTATTTTCTCCTCCCTCCATTCAGAAAAACTCATATATCTGTCATCATTCGTGAGGATCCGTGAAACAAAGCTGATAGCAAAGAAACCTTTTTCGTGCGCCATAAGGTGGCCTGCGTATTATGAAATGCCTCTCTAGGAAAATATACGATCATGGTAATTGGTAAAACGGTGTCAAAGTCTTTTGGACGGTAGCGTCTGCCATGTACCATATGAAGGCTCATGTTAACAGCGACCTACCTATTATGCTGAAAGTGTACAGCACTTAATCTTTACCTCACGGATGATAGGAAAATTATACAACCCATTCCAGTGCTGCATAAATAAAGTGGGTTGAAAGCGTTGTCAGGATGGAAGGCGGAGCGGTGAAGGCTTGTGGGCGCCCTAGGAAAGGGTGGCTGAATGGCAAATAAAAGATAGAATTGAAGTTCATATTTGGTATATTCTGAAATACGGGATACATGGCGGTACTCGCCCTGGGGTCGGATGCAATGAATGAATGCCAGTCTAAATGAATTAGAAAATGGAAAAGGTTACGATAATGGTTACGGTTCACACAGTTGGTAGCTGATGCCCAACAGCCGCTAAGCGGGAGTGGACGGCATGCGGCCGTTCGCCCCGCACAGAGGCTGAGCCTCTGGAGTACGTCTGTTCTGTACGAGAACAAAAACTGAAGAGAGCGAAGGAACTCATGCTAACACTTCTCAGTCCTCCAGCAGTAGCACACATGGTCAAACGTGGGTGTCTGCTATTGGCTCCACGGTACCTTGGAAACGTCAGTAGTTTCAGCACGGACGCCAGAAGGGTGGCGTGATTTTAGAATCAGCATTCAATACTGGTTCTGGCCGTCTCTGTCCTGCAAGGTGGACAGCCTTGGTCACGTTATCAAGGCGTATGTCACAGAGGAAGAACACTTGTAAAACTTAGGCGAAGTTTTGAAATAAAATTTTGAATTATTTCCCTAACCTGTTTTAGACTGGCTGGTCATCCTGTACAAAAGTCAAGTGTGTGAAATTTCTTCAAAACCGGAAAAAAACTGTGGGATTGTGTTGAAGTCCCTAACATTGAAACCTCCAGATGTCAGACAAATCGGTACCAATCGCTGTATATCGACTGAGTATCAACCAAAACTCCAATATAATTCGTTCTATATGCAGCTGTCCGGGAGAACATGCATAAACTATAATAATAAGCAACTCCTGTCCCTCGGAGTAGAGGAAAAGCATACCACTTCGAGCTCGTGTGGGAAAGTTGTTATAGCCTTAGTTTGTTGCACGGAGAGTCCTATGTTCAAGCCCTGCTCATGGTACTTTTGTTCTTACTGCAGTACGTTGGCAATTGTTTTATAGCAGGGGTGGCTACAACGCTGCTCGCGAGCCGCCTGCGGCTCTTGCTTCAATACAGTGCTGCTCTTGTCTTAAAAAAGTAGAAAGTGGCTCACACTTAATATACGGCAAAAGAAACTTCCTTGCTCAGACCCACAGAGACCGCCACGGGGGAAGGAGGTGTGCGGATGCGGCAGGCCCCACCTTCCTTGCGCCTTAGGGTACGGCCATAGTGAACGGCTCCCCGCTAGCTGCTCGGCCGCTTAACTCGCAGCGGTCGGACCGCGCGCGCTGCAACGGCGCGATGGCAGCTGGTGGTGGCCACAGTGCGCAGCCAACCGCGCGCCGGCTGATGCCAATACTTGACCAAAATTACTTTTCGATTTTCTTGCTGAAAAAAATACTGCATGTTTATGAAACGAAGCTACATCACACTTCGGTGTCAGTTTTTCGATAAAAACTCTCCTTCTCCTGTAAAAAAATAAAAACCACCTCTCCCGGCTTTGTGCGTTTTTCTTGACGTAGGATACTTCTCACTCGATTCTGAGGAAACTAATTGTCGTACCTCACTGAGTTTTGCACATCTTGCAGGATAACATAACAGCTTCATAACGGAGTGTCTATTTTTTCCGGTATTCGCCATAGTTATTACGATACTTAATTTCCAGTTAACCTACCGCATAACATTTGAAGCTTTTACAGTGAAAAACATAGTCGCTGGCTACTTTTCGTTTGGTTAACTTTAGGTTATACATTACTGCGTACGAAATGTAGCCAACATTGTGAAATTGTTTTTAAAGCTCAAAAGAAAGCGATACATCGCTCCAGTGTAGCGAACAGGGTGTTGAAATTTGAGCGCGCTAGCGCCGCGCGCTCTCCTTCGGCGCGCCATGACCGCAACTACTGAGCCTCTAGCCTGCAGTTCAGTCAGTCAACCTTCGTAATAAAGCACATGCCCGAGCCAACAGAAAATGACTTTAACAACTAGCAAAGTTGGTCTGGGACAGATACCAGTACTCTAACTGGTTTTAAAATAATGATAGCATACAAGTTCGGATAAAAAAAGGACAGTAAATCTGGTTCTATGTGTTACAGTTAAAAATATTGTATTGCTAGCTGTCAATAACGGAAAATTACAAGTTCATAATGGGGACTGTAAGGTTCTAAGGAAAAGAGAATGCTAGTGTTTTTGTTGAATGTCCCTTCCGACATGCAATAGAAATGGGAAGACTAAAATTACCAGAAGAATTTTTGACAGACTTTCTCCACAAAGAACAACAGCAGGGGACATTCAAGATGTTTACAACGACAGTTAAGTTGGAATATGCAGTTCGTATGTGCAGCTTAAGTGCATCTTCTCTAGTTGAGTTTAATGCAAGTAAATCAGTGGCGCTATAATGAAACAGCTGTTATAACTTGGTACCATCCATGGATGATGATGATGATGACAAAAAAAAATGTTTTCATCGCAAATTGCACAATATGCCAAAACTGGACTTACTACTAGTTGATGGCATGGAGTAGTAACCGTTGGATCATGACAGGGGAAAAGTTGTAACTGCTGTCCTATAATCTCAATATACATAAAATGTAACTACATAACGTTTTCTATACTCCCTGGTGTGGCTGATACAGCAACCAGTCAAATTATAATTTCAAGTAAAAAGTCTTGGTTGCAAAGTGGTGTTATTAATTACCAATGACGCCTTTCGCACTCACAGCAGGGTATCATCACATTATTTGCATGACAAACGTTACGAAAATTACTCCAACAGCCCCTGTTTCACTACTTTAAGTATTGTAGTAATTCTTATGTAACGTTTATCATGCAGATAAGATGATGGCCTGCTGTGAGGGCAGAACGCGTCATTGGTAATTAATAACACTATCTCGCAACCAATACTATTTTTACTTGAAATTACATTGCAACTGACAGTGTACCGTCTGTCACAGTGTATGTATTTTGAGATTACAGTAGGACAGTAGTTACAAATATTTCACTGTCAAGGTTCCCAATCTCATACCGACATTTTATACCGCACAGGTAAATTGACACGGAATGGCAGAAAAGTAAATGTTGTTGTTAAACAAATGTTTGTTAAGCTTATGGGACTTAACTACGGGGTCATCAGTCCCTAAACTTACAAACTACTTATGAACTACCTACAACTAAGGACGGCACAAATATCCATACCCGAGGGGGGATTCGAATCCGACCGTAGTGGCCGTGTAGACCGTGACTGGAGTGCCTCAGTCCCCTCGGCCACCGCAGCCGGCAGAAAAGTAATTTTGAATGAAGTAACCTCGTATTAGTGGCTCAGAAAAAAGCCAATTTCACGTGAAACCTTTAGCAAAGAAGTAACCGTTTCATATGATGAACTAAATAACCTATCTACACGTAAATTATCTTGAATGTCTAGTTGTTTGCTATAATAAAGTACTTGTATTCTTGCATAAATATGAACAATTAGATGCAATTAAAGACATTGCAAAACCGGTTGTGCGAGTCTACAAAAGTTCAATAAAATTCAGCTACATTGAATTAACAGCCTTTCATTCAACACTTTTGAGATAAACGTGTCTTTATTAGCTCCCATTAAACGCGACGCGCAGACGCGCAGCGCACAGCGTTGAAACCTCGGCACCCACGAGCTGAGAGCGGAACAAGAAACATAAATTCTTTCTTGCCCGCGCTGGTGAAAGCGATGTGAGCGAGCTGAGGCGGCCGCGCGGGTGCACTATGGCCACCCCAATGGGATCACCCAATGGGTTTTCCAGCCGCCTCCCTGCCGCCGAGGAGCAGGAAGCGTGGAGCTACCCTTAAACCGCGCTTCACGCTTCTGCCGAAGCATAAGTCACACACGGAAGTAAAAAATGTGCTCAATGTTATTCGTAAACGAAACTGAAAGGGTCTGGCGTGTTTAATGAAGGTGCTGACTGCGGCACTGGCGTACACACATCGCAAGAAAAGGAAACAGTACAAAATACAGTGCAGTACCAAAAAGTAAGGCAGCAGACAACAATCACTACCTTCACATGCGACATATCTTCTGTAAAACGCCTGTTGGTTGCGGTTGGCGCTTAAAGTAGCCAGTCACATTCGTAGCAAACAGTATAGTTACTTTTCTTTGTTCTGTAACAGTGTTTAAGTAAAGTTGAGATTTTTTCTGGTGTCCTAACTGTTACAGTGTCACCTATGAAGCGTAAATAGGAAGAAGTGAACAAAGTGTTTAATAAAGAGTGGAAGGAACAATTCGTTTTTGTAAAGAGGAACGGTAAACCAATGTGTCTTCTGTGTGAAATGAGACTGTCACGGTACAAAGACAGTAAACTCAAACGCCATCACGACACACAAGAAAGATTTTGCTGTTGGTTTTCTGTTGATTGTTCTGCAATGAGTCTAGTTTTGCAGAAGTCTCCTGTTGTCCAAGATAAACCGCAACTTGCCATATTTGTGAGATACGTATGAAATAACTTCGAGGTTGTGGAAGAGCTCTTGGATCTTTGAAGGATACTACTCGAGGTTGTTACATTAAAGTAGCCCTGGACGGTGTTTTATTGAAATATTCAGTGCTTATTGGGAAAATTGTCAGTATTGCTATTGATGATGCACTGTTTGTCCTTTAAAAACCAAGCCATTGTGGGACTTGTTATGGCTGACACTTTATACCCTGAATTCCTATCTGTCCACTGTATTATTCACAGATAACATACAGCATCTAAATGTTTTCAATATCCCCATGGTACTAAAATTGTGAGCTTCATTCGTTCAAATGCCAGCACACACCGACAGTTGAAATCCTTCGTAGAAAGTAATTACGACCTTTCTGATGATGTGTGATGGTACTGCTTACGTGAGATTAGTATCCGTAGATGATGTTCTACGCAGATTTTTCCAATTACGGGATCCAATAAAGAAATTTTATCAGAAAAACGGAATTCTTTCCTTCTGCTTGATGAGCCACAGTGGTTGTTAGATATGACCATTAAACAAGTTAGTACAAGGAAGCGATTATCTTATTTAGCACAGTATGACTTCAGCTTTTGTAACAAATTAAGATTCTTTCAGAAAGAATTACACTAAAACATTTGCTCATTTCATAAGCCTGAAGAAAAATTCTGAAAGTCTATCTGTAGTTCAGATGCAAATACATTATTATTTAAGTAGATATTCTACCCTTACTAAAGAGATAAAATGTCAGATTTAGTTATTTGACGAGACTTTAACCTGCATTTTCATTTCTGGAAAATTCTTTCCTTGTTGACGTTGTGGAGGTTGGCTGTCCTGTTTCACGACCAATTATTAAATATTCAGCAGCTGTAGAGTTGGTACCACTGGAACTACAAGAGTTCGAAGTACTAAAGTTTCTGAAACGTAGCGGTTGTTCAACTATTGAGTTTTGGAAGAAGGTTCCAGAATAAAAATATCCTGCAACAGGAGAGTGTTTAAAGATACTGGTCTCCATTTTTTGGGACCACTTAAATGTGTGAATCAGTGTACTCAATTCTCTAGTTTATCAATTCTATCTATCGATCTCTACTGTTTGAAGAACATTTATGTGAACTAGACCGTACTGCAATCTCCAATTACCAGCCAGATTTCAAACAGCTTCAGCCTAAGTAAACACTCGGAAAAGCACATCACAAATGTAACTTTAAATTTTTTATTGTGCAATAAAGCAGTGTTTCTTAATTGATAGTAGTTAAAGTTTACTTACGGCTGCGGCGGCGTATCGTGCTAATGTTGCCAACTGCATGTTTCATTTACAAGCATAATTAATTTATTGAGCGGACAAGGGTAAATACAAGAACGTGTCAACCATAGGATAGGAACAGCATTAGCTATTTAATTAATCGTCATCACATTGTATGTGGTTGCGTTTTCAAACAGCATTCAACGGTCGTTTCCAACACCAGCACAATACCCCGTCGAACCGTAAGTAAACATTTACCTTGATGTTACTGCCAATATAAGTCCCCTCTCGAAGCCTGTCACAGGGTATACCAGTCGACAGAAAAAAAATGGAAGAGACAGAGAGAGACACAGAGATAGGTAGAGAGAGAGAGAGAGAGAGAGAGAGAGAGAGAGAGAGAGAGAGAGAGAGAGAGACGAAACGTAGCGCGATTTTGTCACGTTCTCTTATTAGTGTATGCAACAATCATAATAGTGCTCTAGCTCCGTTATTTTTGACGATAAGCATATAAGTGAAGTTTGTTGGAATTTGCTAAATGCACTCATTATGAGACACTGGATGATTCTTGTATGGGTAAATTGTGCTTCATTTTAAGCATACGCATGTCTTTGACGCATTATTCATGACGACATATGTCCTGAACTATGTGCTGTACAGTGATACAATCTTGGTGGTGCGTTCGGTGACATTTGTAGATAATGTCTGCAAAGCGTGTTGTGAACCGTGGTAGTAGTTAATAAGTTATGAATAAAAACGTCATGACAGGTAGTGAAGTGTGAAAACATAAACAGCGAAAATGTAGTGAGCGAAAAACCTTTTTCCTATCATTATTTTGGGGGGGGGGGGTGTCTGCGGGAATACCTTCCGTAAAGGTTTGAAGTAATATGTGAAGTACACTGCAAGTCTCGAAGTGTTATCATTTTCGAGTAATGGACGCGCAAAACTGGAATACTTGCATGCTGACAGCTCCAAGAGAAACGCACAGTTTCTATTTGTAGTACTTGTGTTATCGCGTTAAAAAGAAATTTGCGAGTGTATTTTAAAGTTTTTAAATTCAGTCAATAATTATGCGAATCGCTGTTGCGGATCTCAGAGCTAAGTTAAGTGGCCACCCCTGTTATATAGGGCAACTTGTTATTAACATGTGAAAGGACTTTCGGATTTTATAGCGATGTTTTATAGGCAGTTTGGTTTTGCTTCGTTTATTTGAAAGTAGCAAGCCTGTAGAGTACATTCGTAATTTCAAAAATTAACAGAAGCTATCAAAAGACAAGAATAAAGAACCAATTCCACCATACGTGCGAAAGTAATAATAGTAATAATAATAATGATAATAATAATAATAATAATAATAACTGTAACATTAATAATATGGTAATAGTAAATGACTGCTAGATTGGCAACACATTTACATATTAGGAACTTGTTTCCCCATATAACACTCGGTGTATGTAGATATACAACCGTTTCCTACATAATACAGAAACAAAATTGATCACCAGCGCTTGAACCCAGGACCCTTGAAAAGACAAATAGTACGCTCTGTCGCCTTACCCACTGAAGCTCAACACGACGTACTCTCACGTACTTTTCCTATACTTCGTAGAAGTTCACTTATTAGTTTCCGTTTACTCAAGTTTTCCTGGGAGGCAGCACAAAGCACGGATTATATAGAAGTTTTGGTTGATACTCTACGGTGTAAAACATTTGGTAGCGATCTGATTGGCATCTGAAGGCTTGAGTGCGCCCATTAAAATTTTCGAAAAACCTTCTCCACGAAATTCATACGTACACGACGTTTTGAAATAATTTATACTGCAGCATTCACTTTTACTAATATTTTTATTCGCACGACGCGTTTCGGCAGCAAGCTGTCATCATCGGGTGCATTTCACAGTTACAGGTTCATTAGTTTTTTGTTATGTTTTGTGTTGTGGGTGCCAGTGAGGTTATGGTTGGACGTTTTAACAGTTTTGTAGAACCAAGTACGTTATCTTAGCTTCTGAAGATCTTTGTTACAGTGTAAAAATCTAATACAAAATGTCTACATGTGGTGTGTACGCAAGTGAATTCTTGTGTTGTATGTGCTAAATAACAAGGTTATCGACAAAACTGTTAAAACGTCCAACCATAACGTCACTGGCACCCACAACACAAAACATAACAAAACAGTAATGAACCTGTAACTGTGAAATGCACCCGAAGATAGCAGCTAGCTGCAGAAACGCGTCATACTAAAAAAAAAAAAAAAAAAAAAAAAAAATCAGTAACATTTGAGTGCTGCAGTATAAATTATTTCAAAAACTTTATAATGTGGTCGTATACCTCATACCAATCCTCATAACATGCATAAATGTTATACGAGCTAACTTTCATGGTAATTTTATGAAGCTCGGGATCTCGGGATAAAAACGTAGGTTTTTTCGAATTCTTTCATTTCATTTGGGCCTGCAGCATTGTGTATGTCTTTTAAGGACATATTGTTAATCTATGAAATGCCAAAATGCTGCTTCACTTTATAGATGTTAAAAATTGTTTATTATTATCGCAATAGGCCTATTTCGGCACTGTGGCCATCATCAGGCTATTTCCATATAGCATCGTGGAGGTATAATTGATTATAATGACTGCAGTGAACTTTATAATGTAGTCGCATACCTCATACCAATCCTCATAATATGCATAAATGTTATACGAGTTAATTTTCATGGTAATTTTATGAAGATCGGGATAAAAACATAGGTTTTTTCGAATTCTTTTATTTCATTTGGGCCTGCAGCTTTGTGTATGTCTTTTAAGGACATATTGTTAATCTATGAAATGCCAAAATGCTGCTTCACTTTATAGATGTTAAAAACTGTTTATTATTATCGCAATAGGCCTATTTCGGTACTGTGGCCATCATCAGGCTATTTCCATATGGCATCGTGGAGGTATAATTGATTATAATGACTTCAGTGATTGCAGTATACACGTTCTTTAGATGGTATATATATTACGTAAATCAGGTCTTAATTCTTTACAGCTAATCTGTCAGTTTGACATATCCTATTTTCGAATTCTGCTAGGTAAAGTTCTATACGCAATGGAAACACATGGACACTTTGAAAAACGCGCTTTCAGTTTCTCTAAAATTTTCCGGTGGATTTCCCGAAAGTTTATTTAATACAAACCTCGTCCCGAGAATTAGGAACACAACAACAACGACGAGGAAAAAGAAAAGGCATCAGCCAAATCGGTCCAGTCGTTCCGGAGTTATGGCTTGATCAAGGGAAAAAGGAATTCGTTTTTATACATACAGATTAACACGGTGCGGTGGTCCGCGGAGTGAGAAGGGTAGCAGGAGGTGGCGGCGCAGAGGCCCAGTCCGGAGCGGGCGGCCGTTCCATTTGTCAAGCAGGTTACGTCCCCCGCAGAAGCGTCTTATCGCCGCCTTTGTCCTCCTCTCCGCCTCCCTCCGAGCCGCCTGCAGTCTTTCCACGGGATTTCATCTAATCTCGCCGAGACGCCCAATCCGATCCGCGCCTTCCTATGTGTACGTGGCTCGAGTACAAATCCATTTTAAATTCAGTCTTGGGACCCTTTTCTTTTTTATCAGTGACGACTTGTTTCATTTCTCTCACCACCAGAGAAGGAGCGCTTAGAAGCAACGCTCTGACATAAAAGTGGCAATGTTGAAAGATTCCTTGCCTGATAAAGCAGTTACCCAGTTTTCGCTTCTTAAAAAGGAAGGAAGATTGGGTTTTAATCAGAGTCTAGCATACCAGTCACGACACTCGACCAATTTTTGTCACCCAAGGTGATAGAAACGCGCCAAACGGCCAGCAGGGGACACTTCTGAGTGGGCGGTATCTAGTGTATTGTGAATCGTATTATTCGTTTTTTGGTGGTTTTTGGAACCGGCAACGCTTGTACCACAATGAAATGCTGAAAAAAAAAAAGACATCACTTTTGTCAATTTTAAGATTTTCTAAGATCCCCGGGGGGTGTGAATTATAATCAGCCGGCCGCGGTGGCCGAAGAAACTGAGGCGCTCCAGTCTCGGACTGCACGGCCACTACGGTTGGGGGTTCGAATCCCCCCTCGGGCATGGATATTTGTGCCGTCCTTAGGATTAGTTAGTTCATAAGTAGTTTGTAAGTTTAGGGACTGATGACCCTGTAGTTAAGTCCCATAAGCTTAACAAACATTTGAACATTTTTTGAATTATAATCATACTGCTGAAACTTTATTGTTACTGTTTGCCCGATACTTACATGAATTTAAATATAATAATGACTGTTCGGTCTTTTTAGGAGTAGAAAATGGCTCATACGGAGCATATAGAGAAGCATACCGCAGTACGGATGTCCAAAGGTACAGAAAAGATTTCCCATTATAAGCTATACTGTAAGATTCTTGAGACTGTATTGAAAAAAAACTGAAATCATATATTCTGAGGGAAAAAATAGATTGTTCGGAAAATACATCTACATATATACACCGCAATCCACCGTAAAGTGCGTGACGGAGGGTACACTGTACCAGTACTAGGCATTTCCTTTCCTATTCCACTCCCAAATAGAACGAGGGACAAAAGAATGTCTATATGCCTCTGTAGGAGCTCTATTTCTCTTATCTTGTCTTTGTGATCTTTACGCAAAATGTAAGTATGCGACAGGAAGATCGTTCTACACTCAGCTTCATATTCCGGCCCTCTAAATTTACTCAACAGAATTTTTCGAAAAGGATGTCGTCTTTCCTTCCAACGTTCTCCATGCGAGTTCCCGGAGCATTTCCACGACACTCGCGCATTGTCCAAACATACCAGTAACGAACCCAGCTGATCGCCTCTGAACTTCTTCCATGTCTTCCTTTTAACAGATATGCTGCGGGTCCGTAACAATTGCGCAATACTCAAGACGTTATCGTACAAGCGTTTTATACGCGGTCTCCTTTACAGATGAAGTACACCTTCCCAAAATTCTCCCAATAAACCGAAGTCGGCTGTCCGCCTTACTCACAACTGCCCTTACATGTTCGTTCCACTTCATATTGCTCTGCAATGTTACGCCTAGATATTTTAACGACGCGACTGCATCAAGGAGCTCACTACTAATGCTGCATTCGAACATTATGAGATTGTTTTTCCTACTCATGTGCATCACCTTACATTTTTCTACATTTAGAGCTAGCTTCCATTCTTCACCCCAATTAGAAATTTCATCTATGTCATCCTGTATGCTATTACAGTCAATTAAAGACGATACCGCCCCATACACCAAAGCATCATCAGCGAATAGCCACAAATTAGATGTTACTCTGCCCATAAGATCATTTATCCATAGAGAAAATAATAGAGGACCTATCACACTCCTCTGGGGCCACCTGACGATACACTCGTCTCTGATGAACCATAGCCGTCGATAACAACGTACTGCGTTCTATTACATAGGAAGCCTTCCAGCCAGTCACAAATCTGGGAACCTATTCCATATGCTCGTATCTTCGTTATCAATCTGCATTGTGGCAGATAAGGTGAAAATAAGATGAAAGGCGTCTAGTACATTGTGATGAGAGCGACAGGCAAATACCCAAAAGGTGTACAAAATATTAAAACCCAAAACCAAATATGGGCGTCAACAACCGTCATATTCATCCAGTTTTTCGGAAATACTTCTAATTAATTCGTATTTGCTATGCACGTAACGAGGACAGTTGGTGAGCTTTCAACTGTAATAAAGCTTTCAATGTAAGACTGGTGATCAAATGAAAAAGTACGAAACGACACTGTGGATATCATTGAAGTCTTCATTCAAAAGTATTCACCAGAGCCCTGAGCACCACTATCCCACTGTTTAACGAGCCAGAGGATTGCCTGATCCCAGAATTCCTGTGGCTGTGATGAGAGCCAGTCCTCTCTGTGTCCTTCAGTTCGTCGTCCGAGTTGAAACGTTTCCCTTTGAGATGTTTATTAGCGGACGAAACAGATGGAGGCGTATAGAATCCATCATTGCTGGTAGAACCGGGACTGCGGCTGGTCAGGCGTATGAAGGAAGTGGGATACCAACAGCCGTATGTTTAATAGAAATATTTATTGTTCAACTACCAGTTTCGGCATTCCATTATGCCATCTTCAGGTCCCTACATCGGAGTATAATATCCATTAAGTAGGCATATCGAAACTGGTTTCTTGGAATTCTATCCCCCAGTAGGAACCAACAACAACTGGGAGATAGAATTCCACGAAACCAGTTTCGATATCCCTACTTAATGGAATTATACTCCGATATATGGACCCGAAAATGCCATAATGGAATGCCGAAACTGTAAAAGTTGACCACTGTACGAAATAAAAGCTTAATTCTGGGAGGAGGCACCCAAATAAGAATTTACTGTTATAAAAAGCTCAATTTTAGCAGTACAATTAGCAAGAGATCTGTGTGAACTACCGGCTACTCCCTGCTGTAAAACCTTGTTCCCTGGCCCTAATTGAGAACTGACTTGGTTCAATTTAGTCTAACAACAGGAAGTTAACGACACAGTGGCCAGTATACGTGGCAGCGCACAGGAAATTACACACAGACATCAATAAACAAACCACCACAATTAAATTTATTTCATAAAGGTGGGTAAGAAAACATTTATGGCGCAACAGAACATAAGCATAAAAAATTGCATCTGAACTTGTTCTCAGCACTGGTGAAAAACAATATTAAATAAAAAGGGGGAAGGTGCTCCAAAACTACTAGTTATAGGTAAGTCAAAATCATACTGAACTTAACTTGTTTATTCAGGTCGAACACAAGCATTGTGGTGGAGAAGGCTCGTCAACTAGCTTGTAACCAAAGGGTGTAGAAACCTCTTTGGTCGCATCAGCAGTAGGAGTTTGTAACGACTAACTATCGACTCTGAGCCAGAGAGAACCATGCAAAGCGAGCTATTACCACCCACATTCAGACAGCCATTAGATCCTCGCACATCCACTTAAAAGTAAAACAAATACACATTCTCACAGGGACAATAATAAATTATTAAAATAACTAAATCCCAGAAATATTAACTAACATTTCAGAAACAAATATTTTAAAACATGAAATAATAAATAAATAAATAAATAAATTCTATCCCTCATACCTTGAAAAGAGTGGGTTTCTTGTTTTAACAAAATGCTAATCTAGCGACATCAAATAAATTGCAATTTTATAAGAATTATATGGAAGACGACAGACGGTTGTCTTTCAACTGCTAGTGAATCAATAAATATTTCCATTAAACGTACGGCTGTTGGTATCCCTCTTCCTTCAGAAACAGATGGAAGTCACAGGGCGACAAGTCTGGGTTGTAGGGCGGATGCTCAAGCTGGTCTCATTTGAATTTGGCTAGTATACTTTGTGTGACCCTGGAGACATGTGGACGCGCGTTATCATGGAGCAGAATCACTCCCTCTGTTAGCAGACCAGGCAGTTTGCTCTTGATGGACTTGCGTAGGCTACAGAATGTCTCACAGTGCATGTCACTGTTATTGGTTTTTCCGTGCGCGAGGAATTCGATGAGTATCGGACCTCTAACGTCGAAAAAACGGTGTGCATCATCTTCCATGCTGACAGCACAGTCTTGAATTTTTGAAGAGGAGGTGACGACACATACTTCGCATTCATAGATGTCGCTCTATGCTATCCCAAAGCGTAATACTCAAATTTCCATCCGGTTCGGTTGTTAAGAAGTTTGGTACAGTTTCATTTGAACATCCCTCGTATTTCCACTTTTAGTTGGAAGTACATAATCCAACACGAACAATAATAAAGACGGAACTCCTAGTTTTCTTAACAGTTGCCCTAAAAACCAGAACAGAGAACGAAACAAAAAGGACAAAGTGCCTCATATCCGTATACTTATGGAGCTAAATAGCCACGCTTCTTACCCTTGAAACTGTTTGCATGTGTTGATGGACATTATCTTGGTTTCAATTGGAAAAACTGAAAAATATTCAGGTCGGCACGTATTTCTGCGGAGTAAGAGTCTAGCTTTTGTCATTTAATTCAACTGTTTTACCTTCACAGGTGTTTCCTTTAGCATCATCCCTTTCATCTGATATTAGACGAACGCCCTCGAGTCTAAAATAAAACAACCGTGACGCATGTTACCTAGAAAAGGGTTGGAAAACAAAGTATTATTCATACGATGTAGATGACTAACAGGCGACTCTCTTGCTCATCGTTCGTGAGCGCTAGTGTCGTCCTAGTTGTCAATCGGTAATAGATTTTACACCATTGAGTATCGCGCTTGGTATGATAGACCGTGGTTTAACCGTCTCGTTGACATCGTGGTCATCAGAGACGCAGCACACAATCGAATAGCTTTTGCCAAGAATGGGGAAAGAAATCGGCCATGCTCTTTTGCAATGAACCGTTCCGGAAGTTTCCTGGACTGATTTAAAGAACTCATGATGACCTGCGGTGGGTTTGAACCGCCGTCCTCCCGAAAGCGAGTCCTGTGTAATACTGCTGTGCCACTTCGCCCGAGTTTTCGCTTCTGTATACTGCATTGTCCTCTTTATATTTAACAACGTTAATTACTTGACGCAATGTATACTTCTACTACTGAGTTCCTGTTTTTATTGCTCCTTCGCATATGGTTCGCTGGAAAAATGATTAGTTACATGCAGTTTCTTTATACCTCTCTCCTGTACACTTTTTCGTCTCAGAGCACCACTTGAATACAACGTCTTAAAATATTATTTGGCTGTATTGTACGTAACTCTGTCTTTTCATGCACTATTACATTTGGCAAATACTCAGTGTATAACCAAAACCTAGAGATTATCCCGTTTGAAGTTTTGTACTTATGACAAAATGATGTATGGATTTCTAGTATAGTTAAAAATACGTCCTATGTCCTTCGATGTAAAAACACCTAATTTGAGAAAAAATGGAAAACAATAAAAAATGACAACTAATCATACCCGTCACTTTCATAATTAACAAAATTATCCTATTTTCGTTGATAGAATGTTCCGTTGGTTCTTGGTAGAATATTTGATACATGATCACTAATAAAAACACAACAATGTTTCAATATTCCACAATATTTGTTGCTTAGTACAAACTAGTTTTCGGCTGTTACGCGATCATCAGGTACAAAGGTTACTATAAACATACGTCAAGGCAAAGATTTTACGACACGTGCATCAATGAATCACATAGATCAGCAAAAGATAAACGTTGTTAGGAAGGTATATTAAGAAGTGGTCCAAAATTATTAATTATTGACTAAGTAGCTAAGAAAAGTAAGTGACAGCTTGGAAAATAAATTACATGGTATTTGTTAGAAAAATAAGCGATAATTTCGAAACGTTAATAACATGGACAATTGGAACACGGTTGTTTGATTGTAAAAGAAAGTTACATGGAGCAATTATTCCTACAGTGCCTTTGATTTTTCGAAAAGGTGATAAAGATATGTGTGTCACTATAAGACAAAAAGGATTACAGCAAAATATTCTCAGGACGGGTGAAGATACATGTAACTTTTCATAAAAGTTTGTAGGCCTATTGGTAAACTATACTAGTTTCTTCTTCAGGACCCCGTAGTTAAGTCCCATAAAATATACAAACATTTGAACATTTGAACATCTTCTTCAGGTGTAGCAGTCTCTGTACTGTAGTGAGCCATAAGTGACTCAAACACCCGATTCAGGAGAACACTCTAATAATTAGAGATTGAGGTAAGGTAAAGTAGTCAGCAACCCCAAAATTGGTTTGAACACTACAGCGCTTTACAAGGCAAGGTCCTGTTTGGAGATGGTATGCTGTTGCCTTCCTCTGACCTTCGAACTGACTTTCCCAGCTAGTTATATAGTTTATCGTGGGTTCCCAACCACGATGCTACTCGATGTTTTTCACATCAGAAACAGTGCCAGAGGTAAAAGAAGTGGAAAATGACACATAAAAATCCTAGTAACTAACAGGAATCGAACCCGGTTTCGTCATGTTCGATGAGTATTTGGCTCAGTGTTTTATTCCAGAGAGCGTTGAGCCCGCTGAGCGAGCACGCTAAGCCACCAAGCCAGACAATGGTCTGACTCTCTACCACTGTGCTACAAAGCCACACAATTAGAGATTAATAGTCAACAGATGATTAAAATTCTTTCTAAGCTAAAGGAAACAAATGAAAAATGGTAACTAATCACACCCGTTACTTCTTAATAAAAATCTGCTATTTACTTTTTAGGATGTACTAACCTCCATATTGTAATGAGCTAAAAGCGAAGTCTGACTCGCATCCCTGATCCACGAGAACGCTCTAACAATTACAGAATCATAATGTAATATCTTAAGGTACATGTATGATGTCACCTCACAGTCTTATTACTGCACATTAAAATTTGCCCTATAGCTCAATGCTCCTTTGATACAACAATTTCGTTATAACAGAACTTTGAAGGAAAGAGAATGTCCAGAAGGATACTGCACTCTTGTGACGATCGCGTGAAAGGAGTACACTGGTGGGCGGAAGTTAAAAAAATGTTCAAATGTTTGTATAGCTTATGGGACTTAACTACGTGGTCATCAGTCCCTAAACTTACAAACTACTTATGAACTAGCTAACACTAAGGACGGCACAAATATCCATACCCGAGGGGGGATTCGAACCCCGACCGTAGTGGCCGTGCAGACCGTGGCTGGCGCGCCGCAGACCGCTCGGCACCGCGACCGGCGCTGGAAGTACCTTAGAATTTTGATGATCTGTGAGTGAGTGAAAGAAGTAGTGAAAATGTTCAAATGTTTTAAAATTCAAGGGACCCAACGACGTTGGTTATCAGTCCCTAGGCTTACAAACTACTTACACTAACATATGCGAAGGACAACACAGACACCCATGTCCGAGGGAGGACTCGAACCCCCGACGGCGAACGGCCGTCCGCACTGTAGCAGTGTGCCTTAGTGCGCACGGCTCTTCTGCCGCGTTCAGAAGCAGTGTATTTCGACTGCCAATATTTCGCAAATTGTAAGGTGCAGATAGTGGAGCTATAGTGGATACTCTTGGTCACCGGAAATTAAGGCATGTAGATGTATCCACAACGAAGGTACAGTGCAGTGAACGGCTTCGAGAAAAGGATGGTATCGCTGTGCACTCTCGACCTGGTAGGGTCTCGGCCGCGTCGCCATGTATTATGGATGTGAGGCGAGGCGCCTGTTCTTGAACTCCCGCACCGGACTTATACCTGTGGGTCCTCTTCTGAACGTTTCTCAGACAAAATGTTTGTATAGTCTATAGGAATTAAGTACGGGGTCATCAGTCCCTAAACTTACAAACTACTTATGAACTACTTACGAACTAGGACGGCACAAATATCCATGCCCGAGGGGGGATTCGAACCCCCGACCGTAGTGGCCGCGCAGACCGTGACTGAAGCGCCTCAGTCCCCGCGGCCACCGCGGCCGGCGTTTCCTAGACACACCATGTTTATATATATATATATATATATATATATATATATATATATATATATATATATATATATATATAGCCTTGGGCAAGTCCTGTATTGTCCGGTGGTATCTATACTCTTCATTCTCAAGGCTCGCCGACGGCTGCCGCTGCTCAGTTTCGCCTACAGAGCTTCCGCTTGTGTGAATGCCGAGGACCAGAAGGTTTCCTCCTCTTCATTCTCATAACCATAGCAAAATCGCTGGCAAATTGAAGTTAATGAAAAATCTATCCATCTACATCTATACAACTACTGGCGTTTTTCTTACTGATCCCTTTACTTGGAAATTTTCATGTCAGGAACAACTACAAAGAGTTGCATGTAATTATGGGTGCGTTTCTGATTACATTATATGTGGAAGACCCGACGCTTTTCAGTCGTCTGTGCTTCAATTACGTCTTCTCGCTGTAGCCCTGAATTCTCGTAGGAATAATAACCAATGTTCCCATTGCTCAAATTCTCGGCTGGAATGACGTAAGTTGCGAATACTGGCTTTTACAATAAAATTCAGACTTCGGTAATTTTCCAGTACAATGATTTGTACAGAGACATAGCCCAATGTCGTGGTAGTCAAATGAAACAGAAATTCACGTACTTTCCAAGTAACAGACGTAAAACGTTTGTAAGGTAAAGTTTCCAGGTATCTAGACTAGACCGAGGGGACAACGGTGCGATACTGAAATCAGCTGTAAGCGTAGTCCTAGAATTAAAGTACTATAGTATGAGTCGCCAGTGCTACCCAGAATCAAGCTACTATCTTGTGATCACCGGCGCAAAACAGAATGACGGCTAGCATGTGAGTAGCCGGTATGACGCAGAATTATACTACAAGCATATTAGTCACCTTTGCGGCACGGGATGAACAAAGTAAAATAAAAAAGTCTCTCTTTTCTCCTGCCGTGAACGCACGTCCAGCATCCCCGTGTAAGTAGTTTGTAAGTTTAGGGACTGATGACCCCGCAGTTAAGTCCCATAAGCTTGACAAACATTCTGAATTCTTCTTACATGTGTTTATCAGGCGACACCGCTAGCAGCGCCATATGTTGGTTCGAGTTGTATAGCCTGCTATGCTATGCTTGCCTTGCCGTCTGTGATTCCGTATTTTATTTCGCTGCGTAGCAAAATTACGTTCCAAGCCTTACACCTGTTTCGCTATCTATGTACGATGTTAAATCATTTGTAAGGAATAGTTTCCAAGTATCTAGACTAGACCGAGTGTAGGGTCAAAAATACTAAAACAATCGGTTCTGTACAGTTTATTTCAATGGAATTCGAACTGAAAATAACAATACACGACTTACGTTTTAAGCCTATACCACAGACTGTGCCTATACATGTACACACTTTCAATAAGCATTTAGGCCTATTTACGAGTTATAAGAATAATATTTCTGATTTGTTGTTGTTGTTGTTGTTGTTGTGGTCATCAGTCCGGAGACTGGTTTGATGCAGCTCTCCACAATACCCTACCCCGAGCAAGCCTCTTCAACTCCACATAAGAACGGCAACCTACATCTTTTTGAATCTGTACCCATCTCTTCGTCTTCCTCTGCGGTTTTTACCCCACACACTTCCCTCCAACGCTAAATTCACAATCCCTTGATGTCTAAGAATGTGTCCTACCAATCGCCCCCTTCTTTTAGTCAAGGTATGCCAAAAAATTCCTTTTCTCCCCGATTCTGTTCAGTACCTCTTCATTAGTTACGCGATCCACCCACTTAATCTTCAGCATTCTTCTGTAGCACCACATTTCGAAAGCCTCTATCCTCTTCCTGCCCGCACTGTTTATTGTCAATGTTTCACTCCCATACAAGGCAACACTCCACACAAATGCCTTTGACGTTTGTTATAATGAGCAAAAATTTTTCTTATTTACAAATGCTTTAATGAGATCTGGAAAATATTCCTTAGCTAAAAAGTAAGAATATTATACACGGTTCCTAATTCGGATCAATCATTCATGAGTAAGCAAACCATCTTGCGTCTAACCCCAAAAGTTATTTCAATGAAACACTGACCAAAATTATGTTAATCATTTTTGTATGACATACTCTAAGTACAATCATTGGGGAAAAGCATTTTGTTTGAGTCATATACGCAACTTCACGCTAATTGTCATTTTACATTCTTCAACTCATTCCTCTCATTTGTTTCAATAGGCATCCCTTCACTGATATTGATATCAGCATACAGAATAAATTAACAATGACTTCAGCAGACATTTTACTCACCGGTGCATAGAAAGACAATTTTTCAGTTCATTTAATTGTACTAGGAATGCTGCTGCATATATTTCAGTTACTGTCTTGACAGGGAATCAATAAAATATTGACCATACCAGTCGTTACTGCAGTTAGATTAGATTAGATTAGTTATTTGTTCCGTAGATCCATATTGAGGGGATCCTCGTGGATGTGGAACATGTCAAGAAACAAAATTTACAAGTTGAATAACAGATAATACTGATAATATAAATACAGAAACATAAATTTTTAAGGTCTTTTTTTATTTTTTTATTTTTTATTTGTTTATTTTTTTTTTTTTTTTTTTTGCTGATAATATAATAATACTGATATAGTATGAGTGCATGCATCATTTGGTACAATTTAGAAATTCACTAATGGAGTAGAAGGAGTTGGCCACTATAAAGTGTTTTAGGTTCCACTTAAACTGATCTTTATTTGTAGCTAAATTTTTTATACTTGATGGTAAATTATTGAAAATGTGTGTTCCTGAGTAGTAGACCCCTTTTTGAACTAAAGTAAGTGTTTTTAAGTCATTGTGTAGATCATTTTTATTCCTAGTATTGTATGTATGAACTGAGCTGTTTGTTGGGAAAAGGGATATATTATTTATGACACATTTAATTAAGGAATAAATATACTGAGAGGCAGTAGTTAATATACTCAGTTCTTTGAAGAGGCTTCTACAAGACGTCCGTGAATTTACTCCACAAATAATACGTATTACACGTTTATGGACTCTGAAGACTTTTGACTGACTTGTAGAGTTACCCCAAAATATTATACCATATGACATTTAGGAATTAAAGTAAGCAAAGTATGCAAGCCTTGTTATTTTTATGTCTCCTATGTATGATAACACTCGTATTGAAAATACAGATTTGTTGAGTCGTTTCTGCAGTTCTGTGGTGTGCTCCTCCCAACTAAATTTATTATCAAGCTGTAATCCCAGGAATTTAATACAGTGTCTCACAATATACATAGGCTATTGACTCCCAGGTGTTGTTCACAACTCACGCCACTAGGTGCTAGGGAGCGCTGTCGCACGTTTCAGCTAATACTAAGCTAATACTAAGGACGGCACAAATATCCATGCCCGACCGTAATGGCCGTGCAGACCGTGACGCCGGCCGCGGTGGCCGAGGAGACTGAGGCGTTTCAGTCACGGTCTGCACGGCCACTACGGTCTGGGGTTCGAATCCCCCCTCGGGCATGGATATTTGTGCCGTCCTAGTTCGTAAGTAGTTCATAAGTAGTTTGAAAGTTTAGGGACTGATGACCCCGTAGTTAAGTCACATAATATTTAATAAAAAAAAAAAAAAAAAAAAAAAAAAAAAAAAAAAAAAAAAAAAAAAATAAATAAATAAATACAAATAAACAATCCCTTGCCAGTAGTGGCAATTATCTTTGGAACACAGAAGCAGAAATTAAGGTTTGTGACGTGTAGGAAAATCAAACTTAGACCATTCCGAGGCGCCTTAATCGTTGGTGATGTGGTGGTCTAACGGAGCCTGGCGCCGTGGCTCAGCGTGCCCGGTCAGGGGGCTGAATGCTCTCTGTAATAAAAGAGCTGAGCCGAAGAACACGTAGAACCAAAAGGAACATACAAGATCAGTGTCTGCAAGGACAAGAGCTACCTATAGAGGAAAAAAAAAAAAAGGTTAAGACGTCTGCTTAGTAAGAATGGAGGTCCGGGTTCGATTCCCGGCCGCATCACAAATTTTAATTCTATGCTTCAGATTTATCATTATTGTCTTTGACTAATTCGAGACGAAAATCCGTCTCAGGGATTGTTTATTTGTATTAAAGTGACAATGTTTTCTACCATAAACTTGAACTTACTAAAGATATTAAACTGAATTAGAGGCATTGAATTAAAATTCCTTCCCCGGCCGGGATACGAACCCAGGACCTCCTGCATACTACGCAGACGCCATAAGGACTTTTTTTTCTCTCTCTTCTGGTAGATCTATGTTCTGCGGCCACAGGTTTTGTTCGGTCGTGGTTGTTCGTTGAATATTTGGCTCAGCTTTTTTATTGCAAAGAGCGTTTAGCCGCCTGACTGGGCACGCGGAGCCAAGGCGCACGGTCATACTAGGCCACCGAGGCTTAATGATTACAGTGACTGCACGGACAGTCTTAAGGCACGCCCCCCCCCCCCCCACTAAATAAATTTCAACTCTTGTTCCCTTATAAATACGTATCAAATTGTCAAGGCTCTGCAACAGCGGTATAGCACCCCAGCAAAGAACGTAAACGGGAAATCCTGCCTTATACCTCAGAGACAGGTGATATAGACATATCAAATAAACATTGCCCAGGGACATATTTTGTCTCGATATCTGTTAAAGATATGAAACTGAATTACCGACACTGAATTAAAATTTGAATCTTTTAATCCAGCTGTGTAGAAATCAATTAAATCACATTTCTATCATGTGTAGTTTGCGAGTTACGACCCTTGAAAGTTTCAGGAGTTCAAAAGGTTCCAATGTTTGTAAACTGTCGGACTCAACTGCTTGGTTATTGGTGCGTAGCTTACAAACTACTTAAAGTAAGGTAAACCAACCATGCCCGAGGGGGACTATAACGCCGGCCGCGGTGGCCGAGGGGACTGAGGCGCTCCAGTCACGGTCTGCGCGGCCACTACGGTCGGGGGTTCGAATCCCCCCACTGGCATGGATATTTGTGCCGTCCTAGTTCGTAAGTAGTTTGTAAGTTCAGGGACTGATGACCCCGTAGTTAAGTCCCATAAGCTATACAAACATTTGTCCATTTTTGGGGACTCTAACCCCCGACGGCGAACGGCCCACGCGTACCGCAGCGCGGCTCCCCGTTGCGCACGGCTAATACCCCGCGGCCCTTCAGGAATAGATACCACAGATTGTACATAACGCTATGTGTCTGCTGAAGGATTTGCAGACGACTTTTAAATTCGCTGGTGTTAAAGAGCGAAAATCTTCCTCGATGCTCCATTTTAGATCAACTAGGATAATGAAGGCAGGAAGCTGAGGGTTTAACGTACCTTCGACAGCGTGGTCATTAGAGACGGATCTCACGATCGGATTTTGTGGGAAGGAATGGGGAAGGAAATCGGTCGTACCCTTTCAAAGAAGCCATCTTGGCATTTTCCTCGAGTGTTTTAGGGAAATCACTGAAAACCTATATCTGGATGACCGGATGTGCATTTGCACCAGCGTCCTCCCGAATGCGAGTCCAGTGTCTTACCACTACGCCACCTCGCTCGGTGCCTAGGATGATGTGCTCAGTGACATGAACACGATTCTTTCGATATCCCCCTCTAAGAAATCTATAGATGTTAACACTGGCGAGCGTGTGGGCAATTCTTGAGTTGCAAAGTTTCCAACTATATTCAAAGGAATCTGTGGTTTCGATCTTCCACGACATCATGTGGAGAAGCGGCTGTGTGACCATCGTGCTGCATCCACATATGGATTCTACTGTTCAGACACACATGTTCAGTCGGTGACTGAATTCGCGAGACCCCGCGCCTAATCGCTATACACAACCGCAAAGTTCTGCTGCTTGGTGGGAAGTATATACAGCTAGGCAACACGATCGTACATACTGTCGGTTACCCATCTGACACGAAATCTGAGAGGAAAATTATTATCTTCCAGTATCGCAGCCAGTTGTAACCACACGCGTGCTTTCTATGCGACGTGAAGGCGACTTCGAAAACTGATTTTACAAACTGCTTTGCGTATTAGCCATAGCGTTTTAAGCTGTTCGCGACCGACAAATTCCTTTCCACATTTCTTTTCGTATTAGTTTCAATGAACAAAGACAGCAATTAGAATTGAGATGCTGCAGTCCCTGAATATTTTCGGACGTTACTGACACATTCACATGGAAAAAAATTGCATGTATATCATAGAATTAATTCAATTACATGAATTGACTTTTTTATGAAGCTAAGTGTTACATCATGGTGCATCATGTTCCGAGTATCGCTGACGGTTTCCGCCCACCGCCTCGGTTGCGCTATAAAGACGACAACCGTTTGGCGCCGCAGATCACTGATGGGATTTCCGAGAGTGAAGGTATCGTGTCATTTCCACTGGTTCTCTTTCGGATGATGTTGCAACTAAGATATCAGCACAAATTTAACAAACATAAGCTAGCTGCGTCACCAAAAATTACAGTTCTCCTCAGATGTTTGGTATTTTTCCATACTCCTTGTCTTATTGAAATGCCTAATATTAAGCATTCGACAACATATTGGGCTATTATAATACCAGATACGATTATGTCAAATGAATGTGCAGAGAAGCAAACAAATGATAAAGATAAGCTTATTTATCTCGCCAAATGGCCAACTACTGATCAACGAGCGACAGTTCGATTACTGACTGTTTCGCATTTTTCTTCTATTTTGAAATATGGCTCATTATGTTTCTCACGTAACAATAACAAACACACATGATAATTGCCGCGGTGGAGTAGCCGAGCGGTCTAAAGCGCCTCGCTGCGGATCGCGCGATTGCTCGCCTTGGAGGTTCGAGTCCTCCCTGGGGCATGGGTGTGTGTGTTTGTCCTTAGGTTAGTTTACCTAGGTTTAAGCAGTTTGTAAGCTACGGACTGATGACCACGCAGTTTGGTCCGATAGATTTACAGACATTTGATCATTTGAACACATGATAATTGAGTAACAATCTGCATCGCAATCATTGTGAGGAAATTATTATTCCGTAACCATGAAAATATATTGATAATACTATATGAAACATGTGCAACAGAGAATTGTGTTGCATCAAATGAATTTCTTTAAACTATCGTATCCATCACATAATTGTATTTTTATTCCGTTACTTTCAATAACGACGCAAAAGCTACGTTTTTCGTGCAAGCAACATTAGGAAAATTAAATCGCTGTGACATTCAAATCCGTAGTCGTTTAATATAATCCTGTTTCAATCCAGACTGTAGTACGACACCAAGAATTACCAATACTGGCGAGCTCGGTGTTCGCCACTTGGCTTCCCCAGAGGTTAAAGAGATCTTTTGGTGTGAGTTGGTCACTGTCGAGTATCGAAGACGATATGTTTCGCATACTAATCAAAAATATAAACCCGCCAAACACCCGCACCTAGTAATACATCATGCAGGAAGTAGACGTCTGAAAAATCACCTTAGAATGAAGTCGGTCATCTATTCAAAGAAGCAGGCATTAATTTGATAATGCAAACAGCAAAAACAAGTAGATTGAATAATTTGTAAAATCTCAAACCTAAGAGTCGACTTTTGCTGATTCTCCATCATAGCAATTAGAGGAGTGAAAGATTCTAAAGCTAATTCCTTGGTTTTAGAAGTCGCAGCCGTTTATTCTTTAGTAGGACAGCATTACACACCGGTGGGTTTCAGTTAGTGTGCAGAATACAAAACCACGGTTTTTCGTCAAAAGCGTGCGTAGTTTCCTGCCACTTATGAATAGGTAGTAGACCTATGTTCCTGCAGAGATTCGATAAACTGCTATGCTATAGTATGTGTGGGTGGCGCCGGCATAAATGCGCAGATGCGTAACACGAGGTCCTAGGATCGATCTGACATCCGCAGCACTTTTATTTTTAATTATTGACTCATTTTCACGAATTTCAATCCGTATTTCTTACATACGTAACTTTTCTGCTCAGTAACAACTTTGGTAGCGAATATAGTATCAAAAAGTTTTAACTCTTCATTCAGCCAGTTGATATGATGAAGTTTTTAATGAATGAACGAAATAGACAGTCTATTTGCGTCAGATGTTCTGAGTAGATTGACACTGCCACCAGAATAATGCAACAGATCCTGTGAGTCATAGCGTAAGTTTTTCCACAGACAGATAATAAACGTTGGTTTCAGGGCACATATCGTATGGATTTATAAATATCAAACAATATAGTAGTCACAATGTATTAGCTGAAATAAGTGCATACTGGAAATCGTTGCCTTTATGTGGGTTCAAAACTTGACAAGCACATACCAAGAGTGTAATAGCTACAACGACAATCTCCGAATGCGAGTGTCTTGACAAAGGCTAATAATATCTCCTTATACGTTTGCCTGTTAAAGTCTCAACACTAGGGATTGCTGGACGGGTATCACCTACTTGGACCAATCTGTGCGAGAAGAAACACGAATATGAACCTTTTAAATTCCTACAATATCTCCCCTGTGTAGGCCATAGGAAAAGAGAAAACTCACGCCAAATGATCCAACATTCTTTGGAACGCAAAAACTGAAGTAAAGTTTGTGACGTGGAGGCGTCTTAATCGCTAGTGGTGCGATGGTCTAGTGGAGAGCAGTCTGCCGGCCGCGGTGGCCGAGGGGACTGAGGCGCTCCAGTCACGGTCTGCACGGCCAGCATGGTCGGGGGTTCGAATCCCCCCTCCGGGATGGATATTTGTGCCGTCCTTAGTCTTAGGTAGTTCATAAGTAGTTTGTAAGCTTAGGGACTGATGACCCCATAGTTAAGTCCCATAAGTTCTACAAACATTTGAACATTTTGAGAGTAGTCTGCCTAGTAAGCAATTATGAAGTAGGTAACGGAATAAGGATTAGGAAGAAAATGATCGATAGTGATACATTAGGACATTGAAATTAAGCAATGGCGACAAGTGAAAATGTGAAGCAGGCCGGTAATCGAACCTGGGTCTCCAGCTTCGTGCCAGCGTTGAACTTAACCACGTGGATCCCGGTGCTCGCCCCGCGTCCGTCTCAAAATTCCACAAGTTGCACGCTATGGCTGTAGCGCCCCTATTGTGCGAGGTCGAACGTATGACTACATATGCTGTGAAGTGATTGAAGAAACGCCGTCTTCGTGTGTCGTAATTAATTATATTAGTATGGTGTCTGTTACTTCGGATAGCCCGAAATAACAGACACCACACCAATATAATAAGAAACGAGAATACCCAATAAGCTTCGAATCGTTGCGGTTATACGTGATTCAGAGCAACATTAGCAGGAGAATTTATTTATTTAGAATGGTTAAGTATGTAACGGTGTAAGAGTGCTACTCATAAGATCCACCTTTTGTATATCATAGGCAAAAAAGCAAAGGTTTCAAGCAGTTTGAGAAACACTGAGGTTCACTAGAACAGAATCAAGATCTCACGAACGAAATGAAACGATTTTTAGTATATTTCTTTTAAAGCACATGCAGTATGTTTTAACGTTGTAATTTATGATTTCATTTTATTATTGTGTATTTTTTTTTCAACGAAAAAGAGCAGTATAACGTTTCAAGATTAATTTAGGGAATAAATAAATTAACAAATTGTGAACAATTATAGTACAGGAGACGAAACAAAGTATAAAAAAGCATTGTGGACGAAGCACGTTGGTCAGGAAGGGTGATGAAGGCAAAATTAAAAAAAATTAAACAGAAGTTGAACTCTTTATCACAACTATTGTTGAGGGTAAGAAGCCATAAACGATATCTGATTTTTTTTCAGGTCGGAGGTTTTCCGAGTGTTTTTTTCTCGAAGTTGGTTACAAAGCTTCTTGTATGATATATAGTAGTAATATTCCCGGTTTATCCATAGTATAGAAGGTAATCGTCACCAACTTTGGTCGTCATGTAATGGAACTTACACGAAATTGCTTTTAAATTCTTTTTGAAGCCGTGTCCAAAACGCACTTCTGAACCAGCTGACAGACCATGACAAGAGGTTCAAAACTTATTGTTTTTCTTGTCACACAAACAGCAAACTTTGTTACACCATCAGATTTCCGGCAGGTTAGTTCTTTGCCTGCAGCGAAACCTATCGAAATTATTAAAATAAAATCTTCAAACCAACAAACAACCTCAATGTTCAAATCAATCTGTAAGTGCCATGTCATCATTCAGATATAATTTGAAAGCTATTTCGAGCTTAATGTGTTGCACATTCAACAGAATACATTTTTAGTAGAACACACATTCCTTTTTTAAAGGATCATAACTTGTTACTGTTCCAAGTTAAAACAAAGTTATTATACACTTGTTTTTTAACAATGTAAGAATTACCATTAGCTGTCCGCGGTGACCGAGGAGACTGAGGCGCTCCAGTCACGGTCTGCACGGCCACAACGGTCGGGGGTTCGATTCCCCCCTCGGGCATGGATATTTGTGCCGTCCTTAGTCTTAGGTAGTTCATAAGTAGTTTGTAAGCTTAGGGACTGATGGCCACGTAGTTAAGTCCCATAAGTTCTACAAACATTTTTGAATTACCACTAAATATAGTAACTAACGGGACGTCTATCCGAAACCAACCAATAATATAGTTTTTAATTCAGTGCACAAGCATATAGACTAGGACGACAATCCATTAGTAGATCGGTATGAGGCAAATCAGGCCTCATAAGGCACTGTCCGTATAAGAAAATACAGGTCCGGCAACATCCGTGAGCAGTCGAGGAAAGGCGAGGCATTCCTCTACTCTGCTCAATCGCAGCGAATGTCTCCTGCTTGGGGCCGCAAGAGGTTTACGCGGAAGTAAACGGGGCACTCACAGCACGGCGAGCGCGTATAAACAAAGTGTCTTACTCGACAACCTACTCCAGCTAAACCTTCCCAATGGTATTCAGTTTGCCTCAGACGTTTCAAAAATGATTCTTGTATTAGGTGTGCCGGTAATACGAAACTGCTAAATAACAACTCAGGGTGTCATAACATCTGGCCACCTTTTCGTGGTAACTTGACGCGCTTCATTTATTAAGAAACCTGAGTGGTCAACATACGTATTCAACACTTTTTGTCCTACATTTTTCGCAAAATTACTCTCCTGTTACCGCATGTGCCTTTCAACTACAGAACACGCACGACTCAAAATACCGACAGAAACACGTTCTTATTAATGATTTTGATTCGTAGCTGTTTTGCAGATCTGGCATTCGTTGCTACAGCGGAAAGCTTCTTTATAAAGATTACTACTATATATTCACTTTATTCACACAATTTTTACGACTGTAGCTGTAAGAGGACCCTGCGTTTCGCATTCATAATGCATCTCCGTCCGTGGACCATAGGCGAGGATGTTCTCTGTCCTGGAATTTCATTCATAAGGAGGGGTGCGGACTTTCCCTCAAGGACTCCAACGCCATTCATGTTATACTGCATACTGTTTATGAATGACCAAAGTAGATCGCGGAATGGGTTTCACCGATTTGGTTCAAACTCTGCGAGAAGAAGAAAGCAGACGAAACATTTCAAATTCCCAAAAATATCTCGCGCGAATTGGCCAAAGGGAAAGCGAATACGGTCGCAAAAGTTTCCCACATAGAAATAGGTGTTATCTAAGCTGCTTATTGAGTCCCAGTCTACGTCAAATGTGAGTAGCGTGGTGGACAAGGGCTTGTATTGCAAAATTAAATACCTGCTACAACATTTGGAAATATTATTTTCATCTGATACTTCATAGAATTATGAAAATTAAATGATTAAGTAAGGTGTATTAATTAATTTAATACGTTGTAACGAAACCATACAATTAATTATGCACTGAAAATTCATAATTAATAGTTAAAACTTCAAAGGCTAATATCAGAAATATTTTGGAAGGGGCGGGTTTTGAACCCGTGCTCTTTCATTCAAAAGCTTAACGCTTAGCCACTAAGCACCAATGCTGATCCTCAAGATTAGCTGATAATACGTCTATCTGTAGTTGGAAAATGTTTGACAAGCGTTTTCTCTCTTCCTGTGGCCTATACAGGGGAGATATTGTAGAAATTTAAAAGTTTCGCATTCGTGTTTCTTCTCGCACAGTTTGGGCCAAGTAGGTGAGACCCATCCAGCGATCTCTAGTGTTGAGACTTTCAACACGCAAATGCATGAGGGGCAATTATCAGCCTCTGTCGAGACAATCGCATTCGGATATTGTCGTTGTAGCTATTACACTCTTGGTATGAGCTTGTCAAGTTATGAACCCACATAAAGGCAGCGTTTTCAGTATCCACGTATTTCAGCTAACAAATTGTGGCTACTATAATGTTTTATATTTATAAATGCATACGATATGCGCCCAATACCTACGTTTAAGGAAATTATTTATGTAGAAACATGATCAAACAATTATCTGTCTGTGGAAAAATTTACGCTGTGACTCATTTTGATTTGAACATTTTTGATGTGAACATTTTGATTTGATTTCTTGCTTTGTTTGCTTCATTTTTTAACCCGTCAGAGAATTTATTTCTAATAAAGAAGAGTTATTTACTTTCATTTTAAGGGACAAGATTCGTAATAACAATTTTTATTTTTCCGTGAGAAGAACTATTCAGTTTCTAGATTCAATAATAGTAATAATAAAACATGGATATGCAGAACTGTATTTTAAACATCTAAACATCTGCAAAAAGTTTAGAGTACAAGATCGCCGATAAAGGCGTAATTTGTGAGCGAAGTTCAGTTTAGCCTAGAAGAGCAGATAAGCAGGTCCAAAGAAAAAGAAACAAGAACTGGCAAATATTTATGAACGAGGTGACGGAATAAGAATGTTGTTAAGCTTATTGGACTTAACTACGGGGTCATCAGTCCCTAAACTTACAAACTACTTATCAACTACCTTATACTAAGGACGGCACAAATATCCATGCCCGAGGGGGGATTCGAACCCCCGACCGTAGTGGCCGTGCAGACCGTGACTGCAGCGCCTCAGTCTCCTCGGCCACCACGGCCGGCACGGAATAAGAATTAGGAAGGAAAAGAATGATAGTACTGAATTAGGGCATTGAAATTAAACAATGGCGATAAGTGAAAATATGAAGCGGGACGGGAATCGAACCCGTGTCTCCCGCTTCGGGACAGCGGTGAACTGAACCACGTGGCTACCGGTGCTCGCCCCGCGTCTGTCTCAAAGTTTCACAAGTTGCACGTTATGGCTGTAGCGCCCATATCCTGCGAGGTCGAACGTATGACCGCATATGCCGTGAAGTGATTGAAGAAACGCCGTCTTCGCGAGTTGTAATTAATTATTTTGGTATGGTGTCTGTTACTTCGGATATTCCCGAAATAACAGACACCACACCAATATATTAAGATACGCGAATACCCAATAGGCTTCGAATCATTGCGGAAGCAGTATTAGCAGAAGTCGTTCATTTATTTATAATGGTTTAGTATGTAACAGTATAAGAGTGCTACTCATAGGACCCACTGTTTGGCTACCATTGGCAAAAAAACAAACGAGTCAAGCTGTTTGAGAAATACCTAGGTTCAATAGAATAGAAAAAAAAATTCACCTACGAAATGAAATCATTTTTAGTATATTTCTTTCAAAGCGGATGTAGTATGTTTTAACGTTCTAATCTATGATTTCATTTTAATATTGTGTACTTTTTTTTCAATGAGGGAGAACAGTATTACTTTTAAACATTAATTTAGGGAATGAATAACATATTCTGAACAATTATAGTACAGAAGACGAAGCAAGTATAAAAAAGCGTTATGGAAGGAGCAGGTTCGTCTGGAAGGGCGATGAAGGTCAAGTAAAAAATAAAACACAATGAAACCCTTTACCATAACTGTTGTTCATGGTAAGCAGCCATAAACGACATGTCTTTTTATTCAGTTCAGAGGTTTCCAGTAGGTTTCTCGAAGTAGGTTGCAAAGCTCTTTGTACGATATATAGTAGTAATATCCTGGGTATATCTTATCGATAGTATACAAGGTAAGCGCCAATAACTTGGGTCGTGGAGTAATGGATTTTATACATTACTTTAAAAATTCGTCTTGAAGCTGTGTATAAAACTCACTTCTGAACCAGCTAACAGATACAGTGACTATAATAGAGGTTCGAAACTTTTATATATTTTTTTTTTTTGTTAATACAACAGCGTACTTTGTTTCACCATTAGATTTCCCGAAGGTTAGTTCTTTGCTTGCAGCTTAGACTATCGAAATGGTATTGAAAACATTAAAAACTCCTCAAAACCAACAAACAGACTAGACGTTCAAATCAATACGTAACTGCAATGTCATAAAAAAATGAAAAGTTTAAATTTTTGTTAAGCTTATGGGATTTAACTGTGGGGTCATCACTCCCTAAACTTACAAACTACTTATGAACAACCTTATACGCAGACGGTACAAACATCCATGCCCAAGGGGGGGATTCGAACCCCTGAGGGGGAACGGCCTCGCACATCGTAGCGTAGCGCCTCAATGCGCTCAGCCATTCCTCCGCGGCCATGTCATTGTTAAGATATAATCTGATACATGCTTCGAGGTTTATGTGTTACACATTCAACAGAATATAATTTTAATAGACCATACACACCTTTTTTCAGCGTCACGACATTTTAATGATCAAATATAAAGAAGTTATTATAGACTTATTGTTTAATAATGTAAGAATTGCCGCTAAATATGGCAACTAACAGGCGGGCTATCTGAAACCATCCAATAAAAAAATTTAATTCAGTGCACAATAATATAAGCTAGGACGAGAATCCATTTGAAGATCGGTATCAGGATAACCAGGCATCATAAGGCAAACCGTCCATTTAAGAAAAGACAGGTTCAGACACATCAGTGGACAGTCGAGAAGAGGCGAGGCATGCCTTTGCTTAATCGTAGCGAATGTCTCGTCCTCCAGTCAGTGCTTGTGGCCGGCCAGAGGTTTGAACGGAAGTAAACGGGGCACTTCGCAGCACGGCTAGCGCGTGTAAACAAACTTCCTTACACGACAATCTACTACAGCTAAATCTTACCAACTGTTATTCAGTTGGTCTCAGACGTTTCATAAATGATTCTTGCGTTAGGTAGGTTGTTAATATGAAACTGTTCATTAAAGAAATCAGTGTAACAAAAATAAGACCACCTTTTTTGGTAACTTGACATGCTTCATTTATTTAAAAAACCGTGCTGCTTTCACTAAAGTCAGAGGACACAAAACAGCGATTGATAGTAGAATGAACACCCCAGAATACCAAGACCTTGCATGTGGGTGTTTAGTAGCGTGGTCGACATACGTCTCCCTCACTTTTATTACAAATTTTTCGCAAAATTACTCTCAAGTTACCGCATGTCCCTTTGAACTATAGAACACTCACGAGTCAAAATACCGTCAGAAACACTTTCGTATTAATGATTTAGATTCGTTGCTGTTTCGTAGATCAGGCATTCGTAGCTACAGCGTAAAGTTTCTTTATAAATATTAACAGAAACTACTTCATAAACTTTATTCCCACAATTTTTACGACTGTCGCTGTAACAGGACACTGAATTTCACAAAAATATCGGGTCTCAGTCCGTGAATCATGGATGAGGAATTTTAACCCTCAAGGATTGTGGTGGGGGGGGGGGGGGGGGGCAGACATTTCTTCGACGATTCTGTGTTTCAGTTTATACTGAAGAATGTTTCTGATTAACAGAGTAGATTGCGGGATGGTTTCCAAAGATTTTGTTCAAACCCTGCGAGAAGGAAGTTGACAAACCTTTAAAATTCCCAAAATATCCCGTCCGAGTTGGCTAAAGGGAAAGCGAATACGGTGGCGAAAATTTCTCACAGACAAATAGGTGATATATAAGCTGCTAATTAATTTCCAGTCTTTGAGGAATGTGCGTAGCGTAGTGGAAAAGTGCTTGGAGTGCAAAGTTGGAAGTCAGGGTTCGATTCTCCGGTGCTCCTTACATTTTTGTTGATTTAATATTACTCCTCGCAATGTACACCTTTTATTTATGAAATTTAAATTTACTTAAACGTTTCAGTGTGCCACGAAAGTTGATGTCAAGAGGTGTCTCAATTAAAACACATTCAATCCTACAGCATCAGTTCAGTGGCACAGTTCCCATCTATATACTTGGTATGCTCAAAAATCAACAGTGAAAAGTTATTTACTTAAAAACTTGAATAAAGTATGCTTTGCAACGAAGCATATTTCGGATAAATTTCTCGCTCACAATACTTTGGTAAAGTCTGCATAGTGTGGAGATTTTCTTTGACGATGAACACCCTAAGGAATGTAATATAACTTCGGCATATAAATACGTGCTACAATTTTTGAAATATTATTTTCATTTAATACTTCATCGAATTATGAGAATTAAATAATTAAATAAGATAAATTAATTAGTTATAACTAAACCAAATATATATACTATGCATTGAAATTTTTATAATTGATAATTAAAACTACAAGGGTTAATATAAGAAAAGTATTTAGGAAGGGACGGGATTCAAACCCGTGCTGTTTCATTCAAAAGCTAATCGTTTAGCTACTTCGCAACCCCGAAAACACCGTCATCAGCAATGGTGAGCCTCAATATTAGCTGATATTAGACCTATCTGTAGTTGGATCATTTGGCGTGAGTTTTCTCTTTTCCTATGGCCTACACAGGGGAGATATTGTAGGAATTTAAAAGGTTCATATTCGTGTTTCTTCTCGCACAGATTGGTCCAAGTAGGTGAGACCCGTCCAGAGATCCCTAGTGTTGAGACTTTAACAGGCAAACGTATAAGGGGATATTATTAGCCTTTGTCAAGACACTCGCATTCGGAGATTGTCGTTGTAGCTATTACACTCTTGGTATGTGCTTGTCAAGTTTTGAACCCACATAAAGGCAACGTTTTCCAGTATGCACTTATTTCAGCTAATACATTGTGACTACTATATTGTTTGATATTTATAAATCCATACGATATGTGCCCTGAAACCAACGTTTATTGTCTGTCTGTGGAAAAACTTACGCTATGACTCACAGGATCTGTTTCATTATTCTGGTGGCAGTGTCAATCTACTCAGAACATCTGACGCAAATAGACTGTCTATTTCGTTCATTCATTCAAAACTTCATCATATCAACTGGCTGAATGAAGAGTTAAAACTTTTTGATACTATATTCGCTACCAAAGTTGTTACTGAGCAGAAAAGTTACGTATGTGAAAAATACGGATTGAAACTCGTGAAAATGAGTCAATAATTAAAAATAAAAGTGCTGCGTATGTCAGATCGATTCTCGGGCCTCGTGTTACGCATCTGCGCATTTATGCCGGCGCCACCCACACATACTATAGCATAGCCGTTTATCGAATGTCTGCAGGAACATAGGTCTACTACCTATTCATTAGTGGCAGGAAACTAAGCACGCTTTTGACGAAAAACCGTAGTTTTGTATTCTGCACACTAACTGAAACCCACCGGTGTGTAATGCTGTCCTACTAAAGAATAAACGGCTGCGGCTTCTAAAACCAAGGAATTAGCTTTAGAATCTTTCGCTCCTCTAATTGCTACGATGGAGAATCAGCAAAAGTCGACTCTTAGGTTTGAGATTTTACAAATTATTCAATCTACTTGTTTTTGCTGTTTGCATTATCAAATTAATGCCTGCTTCTTTGAATAGATGACCAACTTCATTCTGAGGTTCAGACGTCTACTTCCTGCATGATGTATTACTAGGTGCGGGTGGTTTGGCGGGTTTATATTTTTGATTAGTATCCGAAACATATCGTCTTCGATACGAAATGCGAAAGAGTCAGTAATCGAACTGTCGCTCGTTGATCAGTAGTTGGCCATTTGGCGAGATAAATAAGCTCATCTTTATCATTTGTTTGCTTCTCTGCACATTCATTTGACATTATCGTATCTGGTACTATAATAGCCCAATATGTTGTTGAACGCTTAATATTAGGCATTTCAATAAGACAAGGAGTGTGGAAAAATACCAAACATCTGAGGAGAACTGTAATTTGTGGTGACGCAGCTGGCTTATGTTTGTTAAATTTGTGCTGATATCTTAGTTGCAACATCAACCGAAAGAGAACCAGTGGAAATGACACGATACCTTCACTCTCGGAAATCCCATCAGTGATCTGCGGCGCCAAACGGTTGTCGTCTTTATAGCGCAACCAAGGCGGTGGGCGGAAACCGTCAGCGATACCATCTACATCTACTACATCTACATGGGATACTCTGCAAATCACATTTAAGTGCCTGGCAGAGGGTTCATCGAACCACAATTATACTATTTATCTCCCATTCCATTCTCGAATAGCGCGCGGGAAGAAAGAACACCTGAATCTCTCTGTTCGAGCTCTGATTTCTCGTATTTTATTCTGATGATCATTTCTACCTATGTAAGTGGGAGTCAACAATATATTTTCGCATTCGGAGGAGAATGTTGGCGATTGGAGTTTCGCAAGTAACCCACGCCTCAGCGATAAGCGCCGTTGTTGTAATGATTCCCATCCCAGATCCTGTATCATTTCCGTAACGCTGTCTCCCCTGTATCGTGACAATACGAAACGAGCTGCCCTTCTTTGGACACTTTCGATGTCCTCCGTCAAACCCACCTGATAAGGATCCCACACTGGGCTGCAATACTCCAAAAATGGACGGACAAGCGCAGTGTATGCAGTTTCTTTAGTAGTTCTGTTGCATCTTTTAAGGATTCTGCCAATAAAACGCAGTCTCTGGTTCGCCTTTCCCACGATATTATCTACGTGTTCTTTCCAGTTTAAGTCTGAAGTAATAGTGATTCCTAGGTATTTTGTGGAGTTTACGGCGTTCACATTTGATTGATTTATGTTGTAAACAAAGTTTAACGGATTTCTTTTCGTACTCATGTGGACGACTTCACACTTCTCATTATTTAGAGTCAATTGCCAATTTTTACACCATACTGATATCTTATTCAGATCGTTCTGCAGTTGGTTTTGATCTTCAGATGATTTTACTAGACGGTAAATGACGGCGTCATCTGCAAACAACCTAAGAGAGCTACTTAGATTTTCCCCTAAATCGTTTATGTAAATAAGGAATAGCAGAGGACCAATAACACTACCTTGTGGAACGCCCGATATCACCTCTGTTTTAGTCGATGCCTTACCATCGATTACTACGAACTGTGTCCTCTCTGACAAGAAATCCCCTATCCAATTGCAAATTTGGGGCGATATACCATAACCACGCAATTTGATTAAAAGCCGTTTGTGAGGTACGGTGTCAAAAGCTTTCTGGAAATCAAGAAATACGGAATCGATTTGCGAACCTTTGTCGATAGCACCCATCACTTCGTGTGAATATAGAGCTAGTTGTGTTTCGCATGAACGATATTTTCTAAATCCGTGTTGACCTTGGGTCAATAGATCGTTCTGTTCGAGATAATTCATAATATTTGAATACAGGATATGTTCCAAAACCCTGCTGCAAATTGACGTCAATGAAATAGGCCTGTAGTTTAGTGGGTTACTCCTACTGCCTTTCTTGAATATAGGTGTGACCTGTGCAACTTTCCAATCTTTTGGTACAGATCCTTCTATGAGAGAGCGGTTGTATATGACTGTTAAGTAAGGAGCTATCGCTTCAGCATAATCAGATAGAAATCTAATGGGTATACAATCCGGACCAGAAGACTTGTTCTTATTAAGTGATTTTAGTTGCTGCACTACTCCGATGATATCTACTTCTATGTTACTCATTACGGCATCTGTTCGTAATTCGAAATCTGGAATATTGATGTAACACTTAGCTTCATAACAAAGTCCATTCATGTAATTGAATTAATTCTATGATATACATGCAATTTTTCCATTTGAATGTGTCAGTAACGGACTGCAGCATCTCAATTCTAATTGCTGTCTTTGTTCATTGAAACTATAAGAAAAGAAATGTGGAAAGGAATTTGTCGGTCGCGAACAGCTTAAAACGCTATGGCTAATACGCAAAGCAGTTTCTAAAATCAGTTTTCGAAGTCGCCTTCACGTCGCATAGAAAGCACGCGTGTTGTTACAACTGGCTGCGATACTGGAAGATAATAATTTTCCTCTCAGATTTCGTGTCAGATGGGTAATCGACAGTATGTACGATCGTGTTGCCTAGCTGAATATACTTCCCACCAAGCAGCAGAACTTTGCGGTTGTGTATAGCGATTAGGCGAGGGGTCTCGCGAATTCTGTCACCGATTGTTCAAGGACCGCACACAAATTGTCGACTATAAAAGCACCATACTTGTCACCTGACAGTATACTCATGAAGTAGTGCGGACCAATGATTTCATTCCCAAGGATTCTACACTATGTGAAAATACACATGGCCAATTGACAGAATGTAACTCTCCCATCTAGTTCCTGGGTTAGTGACAGGCGGTATGAGTGAAATCTCTGAGGGGATTGTGGTGTGATGCAGCTAAAATCGCCAGCTCCGTCTTCTCACATTTTTAGGTGTTTATCTGTTTTGCTGCGCTGAGTCAAATTGCCTGTTACCCGAATCCGCTGTTCAGTACGTAAATATGTAATGGCTGACGTTGTAAGTGTATGCTATCTTACAGTATATTCGACTCCAGTACTCGCGGCACACTGAACTCCATTTGTTTGTGTGGTTCGATCTGACGCGAATCTGATCGTGTGGCCGGCCGCGGTGGCCGAGGGGACTGAGGCGCTTCAGTCACGGTCTGCACGCCCACTACGGTCGGGGCTTCGAATGCCCCCTCGGGCATGGATATTTATGCCGTCCTTGTTCGTAAGTAGTTAATAAGTAGTTTGTAAGTTTAGGGACTGATGACCCCGTAATTAAGTCCCATAAGATTTACAAACATTACATATGATCGTGTGGGCAACAGTCGGCAGTCTGACAGAACGTCGAGAAAGCTCGCCGCTCCGAGACACCGGCCCCGTTACATCTACTCCACAGAGCCTTTGGAAGGTGCATTGCGATAAATACAACGTGTGATATCCAACACTGAAACTTTGGAGGGCTATAGCTCCCAGACTAAACATGATAGAAATTTGAGTTAAACTTATTTGTACGAAACTGGTTTACGTTAATCCAACTCTTGATAAAAAGGCTATTATTCCCTATAAAAAAAGTAAGTTTTGTCTTTGCTGTAACCCTCTGGAAAATAACAATAAACCGTTATAGATAATTACGGTGTCTGTTCTTTTTGGCATGTCTGAAGGAACACACACCATTTCTATTATCGTATGTACGCCTCCGACAGCAAATGACAATTTCTGAGCGTATGCACAAATACTTCCCACCACTTGCAGGAATACATTTAAAGCTGCGAGCAAGATGAAGTAATTAGCAGGGTGGACTACAATCGTAGTATGCGGTAAGTTGAGAATTTGGTCAGGACGGGAAGCGTGTCTAGATAGATTAGAGCTACCGACGACCCGAAGGAGAAAATCTAGATTGGAATCACGGTCCAGCACCAATTTTCAACTTCGCCATTGAATTGGTTTCGATGCCTTGTAGTAGGCGAATGTTTGAATATTTCGAAATCACAATAAATTATGCGCATTGTGGGATTCCCTACCAAGTGGGTCTGACGGAAAATTTAGAGAGAGTACAGAGAAAGGCAGCTTGTTTTGTATTCCCTCGATATAGGGGAGAGAGTGCCACGGAAATGATGCACGGGTTGGGGCGGAAATCATTAAAAGAAGGAGTTGTTCGTTGTGTCGAGATCGGTTTGCGAAATTTCTATCATGAAATTTGTCTTCCGAATGCGAACGTATAATGCTAGTACCCACTTACATAGGGAGACATGATCGTCATAATAAAAAAAAGGAGAGAGAAATCAGGTCGAAAACGGAAAGATTTGTGTGGTCCTTTATTCCGCGCGACATTAAAGAATCGATCGTCAGAGCAATATCATAAGAGCCGTTCGATGAACCCTTTGCCGTGCACCTCAATGTGACCTGAAGACTAATTATGTAGATATATACTTGATATTCATAATATGCTTCTTTCAGTCGTGAAATGTATAATTTAAAAAAAAAAAAAAAAAAAAGGGGGGGGGGGGGGATGATGAAATTATAATAATCTGAAAGCCCGCTAAAACGCTCCATTTGAGTCATGTGATGCTTGTGACATCACCAGACGTGATAATACTCCTTCTGGTCTAACAGTGTAGTAGGGTGAGTCAGAGGATCACATGTAATACAACTCGTGTTTGTGAACAAAAAGTGTCTGATAACCATATGTCCTTTTATAACATTAAATGAATTTTTCGTCGGTGCTTGACACAACATATTATCACAAAAATGGTAAATAATATCTTAGATTAGATTAGATTAGTTGCTTCTTTCGATAGATCCGTGTTGAGGAGATACTCGTGGATGTTGAATTTCCAATTTTTTCCTCGTGTCGATAATACAATAATACAGGAACATACACTTTTACCAGCTGATAATATAATAATACTAAAAGTATGAATACAGAGACATGCATCATGTGGTTCTATTTAAGAAGGAGTTGGCCACTAGAAAGTGTTTTAGGGTCCTCTTAAACTGATCTTTATTTGTAACTAAATTTTTATGGTAGTTGGTAAATTATTGAACATATGTGTTCCTGAGTAGTGGACCCCTTTTTGAACTAAAGTAAGTGCTTTTAAGTCCTTGTGTAGATCATTTTTATTCCTAGTATTGTATGTATGAACTGAGCTGTTTGTTGGGAAAAGGGATATATTATTTATGACACATTTAATTAAGGAATAAATATACTGAGAGGCAGTAGTTAATATACTCAGTTCTTTGAAGAGGCTTCTACAAGACGTCCGTGAATTTACTCCACAAATAATACGTATTACACGTTTTTGGACTCTGAAGACTTTTGACTGACTTGTAGAGTTACCCCAAAATATTATACCATATGACATTTAGGAATGAAAGTAAGCAAAGTATGCAAGCTTTGTTATTTTTATGTCTCCTATGTCTGATAACACTCGTATTGAAAATACATATTTGTTGAGTCGTTTCTGCAGTTCTGTGGTGTGCTCCTCCCAACTAAATTTATTATCAAGCTGTAATCCCAGGAATTTAATACAGGGTCTCACAATATACATAGGCTATTGACTCCCAGGTGTTGTTCACAACTCACGCCACTAGGTGCTAGGGAGCGCTGTCGCACGTTTCAGGGCAGAGTTCCCGCTATTATCTTTGTAAGCTATTTGACTGAAGCTGCCGGGCTCCGTGGCTCAGCGCGCCCGGTCGAGGGACTAAACGCCCTCTGTAACAAAAAAGCCGAGCCGAATATTCAACGAACAACCAAGAACGAACTGAACCAACGATCATAAGGCATAGATCTACATGAAAAGAAGCGTGTAAACGCCGTTCTGTGCGGCCGTTGCTTCTGAATACTCGGAACATAATAATCAAGCGCCTAAAATGTGTCACGGAAAAGAGCGTAGAGCGCTTGTCTGGGTAGCCTAAAAGAGTGCAGTGCTTGTGCCTACAAAACGAGTGATTAACACGTGTGACAAAATATGTAAAACTAAGAGCTCTACATTACGAGCAAAGAACAAATTTTACTCCTTATGTAAATGTATTTCGTATTATATTTCAATGTTACGCTCTAAACTGATCAGTAGTTATCTCTCTCTTTCTCATCGCCTTTCCGTTTTCTCCCACTAGCGCACTCTTTCCGTTTTCTTTACTGTTGCTTACATGATAGTCCACATGCGAGTTCTGCCTAATCCATTCGATTTGTAGCAACTATTAGCCTTACACTGTACTTTATTGCTCATATGTTACGTATTATCAGCTTTTCTTTGTTTGCCTTACGAATTTATCTTATGTGTTTTTTTATGTTGTCTATGATAGCCCATGTTTGTCCTATACATACCTTTTTAGATGAACGCCTAACCGTTTTTTTAGTTTATAATATTTTGTCAATGTAATAGTATGCTCCATATTTGCCCAATAACTTTGTTTGTAGCCTCAATCTTTAGCTTAGCGATTGATGTCATTGTCAATGCTGTTTCACTATATGTGTGCAACTGATGATTACTCACACTAAGATTTTCTGGCTAAGATGACATTTTCTTTGTGTGTTGCCCAAGTTTTACCTTTATTACAATTTTATCTTACAATTATTTACTTACTCGTGTTTTTGTTCTGGCATAAATATCGAAAAGGATGCCAAAAAAATAATCAAGCAAAATTACCGCATAAGACAGAATAAAGTGAAACTAAATCAGTGAAAAAAGAGAAAGTAATAAAAGAACTCATTAATGCATTTCTGTCATTAAAAAAAAGTTCATAAAATTTTTTTCTTCTCTTTCAGGGACACTAAAAATGATAAAATGTAATACATAAATCAAAACTCACTCATGTAAAATCAATGTAAATGTTGTTATTTGTACATCAAATTTTAATAAACGTTATTAAAAAACAAAGCCGAAGCTGAATAAACATGCCTCATTGTAGACGGCGGAAGCGTCTCGGCGACGAACAAACTCGCAGCCATAACTCGGTCTGGCTCTCCTTTTTAACGATCCTTTCTGCGAATTTCGCTCCTCTCCTACAGAGAGCACCTGCGGTGACGGGTGGCCGAACTCTGCAACATGAAACCCGGGAGCGCAGCAGTCTATTGAGACAGCGTCCTGTTGTCACAGACTAAGTTTCTCTTTGTCCTTGCTGTGGAGCGGGCTCTAGCACTACGCCGTGAATGTGGCAAATTCCGCTTCTGTGAATGTGCTTCCCAGCTGTTCTCACCTCCCCAGCCCTCCCTCAGTCAGCCGCCTCACACTTACCACTTCTAAGAAACAGTAATTGTAACTGTGTGTTAATACTGACTACAAGATACACCATACATACAGCGTGTTTCAGTACAAGTATTTGCCTCTGTAACTTAAAGAATAATACGTGACGGGAAAAAATTAGGTGGTAGGTCTACATAAGACACGTTGCACTTTCTGCAGAGCTACGAACATAGTTCATTATGCCATTTCCAGAGATTTTCAGAAAAATATACATTTTTCAAAGGAACAATATTTTATAAAACAATAATGATAAATCTGAAGCATAGAATTAAAATTTGTGATGTGGTGGAGAATCGAACTTATTATTATTACTATTTTTTTTAATGTTTGTTAAGCTTATGGGACTTAACTACGGGGTCCTCAGTCCCTAAACTTACAAACTACTTATCAACTACTTTATACTAAAGACGGCACAAATATCCATGCCCGAGGGGGGATTCGAACCCCCGACCGTAGTGGCCGTGCAGACCGTGACTGGAGCGCCTCAGTCTCCTCGGCCACCGCGGCCAGCAAATAAACAATCCCTTGCCAGTAGTGGCAATTATCTTTGGAACACAGAAGCAGAAATTAAGGTTTGTGACGTGGAGGAAAATCAAACTTAGACTATTCCGAGGCGCCTTAATCGATGGTGATGTGGTGGTCTAACGGAGCCTGGCGCCGTGGCTCAGCGTGCCCGGTCAGGGGGCTGAATGCTCTCTGTAATAAAAGAGCTGAGCCAAAGAACACGTAGAACCAAAAGGAACATACAAGATCAGTGTCTGCAAGGACAAGAGCTACCTACAGAGGAAAAAAAAAGGTTAAGACGTCTGCTTAGTAAGCATGGAGGCCCGGGTTCGATTCCCGGCCGCATCACAAATTTTAATTCTATGCTTCAGACTTATCATTATTGTCTTTGACTAATTCGCGACGAAAATCCGTCTCAGGGATTGTTTATTTGTATTAAATTGACAATATTTTCTACCATAAACTTGAACTTACTAAAGATATTAAACTGAATTAGAGGCATTGAATTAAAATTCCTTCCGGGATACGAACCCAGAACATCCTGCATACTACACAGACGCCATAAGGACTTTTTTCTCTCTCTCATCTGGTAGATCTATGTTCTGCGGTCACAGGATTTGTTCGGTCGTGGTTGTTCGTTGAATATTTGGCTCGGCTTTTGTATTGCAAAGAGCGTTTAGCCGCCTGACCGGGCACGCGGAGCCACGGCGCTCGGTCATACTAGGCCACCGAGGCTTAATGATTACAGTGACTGCACGGACAGTCTTAAGGCATGCCCCCCACCCCACCATTAAATAAATTTCAACTCTGCCTCTTGTTCCCTTATAAATACGTATCAAATTGTCAAGGCTCTCCAAAAAAATGTTTAAATGTTTGTATAGTCTATGGGACTTAACTACGGGGTCATCAGTCCCTAAACTTACAAACTACTTATGAACTACTTACGAACTAGGACGGCACAAATATCCATGCCCGAGGGGAGATTCGAACCCCCGACCGTAGCGGCCGTGCAGACCGTGACTGGAGCGCCTTAGTCCCCTCGGCCACCGCGGCCGGCTAAGGCTCTTCAACAGCGGTATAGCACCCCAGCAAAGAACGTTAACGGGAAATCCTGCCTTATACCTCAGGGACAGGTGATATATACATATCAAATAAACATTGCCCAGGGACATATTTTGTCTCGATATCTATTAAAGATATGAAACTGAATTACAGACACTGAATTAAAATTTGAATCTTTTAAACCAGCTGTGTAGAAATCAATTAAATCACATTTCTATCATGTGTAGTTTGCGAGTTACGACCCTTGAAAGTTTCAGGAGTTCAAATTGTTCCAATGTTTGTAAATCTGTCGGACTCAACTGCTTGGTTATTGGTGCGTAACTTACAAACTACTTAAACTAAGGTAAACCAACCATGCCAGAGGGGGACTCTAACGCCGGCCGCGGTGGCCGAGGGGACTGAGGCGCTCCAGTCACGGTCTGCACGGCCACTACGGTCGGGGGTTCGAATCCCCCCTCTGGCATGGATATTTGTGCCGTCCTAGTTCGTAAGTAGTTCATAAGTAGTTTGTAAGTTTAGGGACTGATGACCCCGTAGTTAAGTCCCATAAGCTATACAAACATTTGTCCATTTTTGGGGACTCTAACCCCCGACGGCGAACGGCCCACGCGTACCGCAGCGCGGCGCCCCGGTTCGCACGGCTAATACCCCGCGGCCCTTCAGGAGCAGATACCACAGATTGTACATAATGCTATGTGTCTGCTGAAGGATTTGCAGACGACTTTTAACTTCGCTGGTGTCAAAGAGCAAAAATCTTCCTCGATGCTCCATTTTAGATCAACTAGGATAATGAAGGGAGGAAGCTGAGGGTTTAACGTCCCTTCGACAGCGTGGTCATTAGAGAAGGATCTCACGATCGGATTTTGTGGGAAGGAATGGGGAAGGAAATCGGTCGTACCCTTTCAAAGAAGCCATCTTGGCATTTTCCTCGAGTGTTTTAGGGAAATCACTGAAAACCTATATCTGGATGACCGGATGTGCATTTGCACCAGCGTCCTCCCGAATGCGAGTCCAGTGTCTTACCACTACGCCACCTCGCTCGGTGTCTAGGATGATGTGCTCAGTGACATGAACACGATTCTTTCGATATCCCCCTCTAAGAAATCTACTGATGTTAACACTGGCGAGCGTGTGGGCCATTCTTGAGTGGCAAAGTTCCCAACTATATTCAAAGGCATCTGTGGTTTCGATCTTCCACGACATCATGTGGAGAAGCGGCTTTGTGACCATCGTACTGCATCCACATATGGATTCTACTGTCTAGACACACATGTTCAAGGACCGCACACAAATTGTCGACTGTAAAAGCACCATACTTGTCTCCTGACAGTATACTCATGAAGTAGTGCGGACCAATGATTTCATTCCCAAGGATTCTACACTATGTGAAAATATACATGGCCAATTGACATAATGTAGCTCTCCCATCTAGTTCCTGGGTTAGTGACAGGCGGTATGAGTGAAATCTCTGAGGGGATTGTGGTGTGATGCAGCTAAAATCGCCAGCTCCGTCTTCTCACATTTTTAGGTGTTTATCTGTTTTGCTGCGCTGAGTCAAATTGCCTGTTACCCGAATCCGCTGTTCAGTACGTAAATATTTAATGGCTGACGATCTTCTTCTTCTAGGATGCATGACGGCATTGGCCGTAGCTGCTTCATTGGCATCAGCAACATGCCAGCGACTCGTTGTAAGTGTATGCTATCTTACAGTATATTCGACACCAGTACTCGCGGCACACTGAACTCCATTTGTTTGTGTGGTTCGATCTGACGCGAATATGATCGTGTGGCCGGCCGCGGTGGCCGAGGGGACTGAGGCGCTTCAGTCACGGTCTGCACGGCCACTACGGTCGGGGGTACGAATCCCCCCTCGGGCATGGATATTTGTGCCGTCCTAGTTCGTAAGTAGTTCATAAGTAGTTTGTAAGTTTAGGGACTGATGACCCCGTAATTAAGTCCCATAAGATTTACAAACATTACATATGATCATGTGGGCAACAGCCGGCAGTCTGACAGACCGTCGAGAAAGCTCGTCGCTCCGAGACACCGGCCACGTTACATCTACTCCACAGAGCCTTGGAAGGTGCATTGCGATAAATACAACGTGTGATATTCAACAATGAAACTTTGGAGGGCTATAGCTCCGAGACTAAACACGATAGAAATTTGAGTTAAACTTATTTGTACGAAACTGGTTTACGTTAATCCAACTCATGATAAAAAGGCTATTATTCCCTATAAAAAAGCAAGTTTTGTCTTTGCTGTAACCCTCTGGAAAATAACAATAAACCGTTATAGATAATTACGGTGTCTGTTCTTTTTGGCATGTCTGAAGGAACACACACCATTTCTATTATCGTATGTACGCCTCCGACAGCAAATGACAATTTCTGAGCGTATGCACAAATACGTCCCACCACTTGCGGGAATACATTTAAAGCTGCGAGCAAGATGAAGTAATTAGCAGGGTGGACTACAATCGTAGTATGCGGTAAGTTGAGAATTTGGTCAGGACGGGAAGCGTGTCTAGATAGTTGCCGGTGTTCCAACTTATGTGAAATCCCATGTTGTTGTTGTTATGAGAGAGATCACAAATTTCAACTTCGCCATTGAATTGGTTTCGATGCCTTGTAGTAGGCGAATGTTTGAATATTTCGAATCACAATAAATTATGCGCATTGTGGGATTCCCTACCAAGTGGGTCTGACGGAAAATTTAGAGAGAGTACAGAGAAAGGCAGCTTGTTTTGTATTCCCTCGATATAGGGGAGAGAGTGCCACGGAAATGATGCACGGGTTGGGGCGGAAATCATTAAAAGAAGGAGTTGTTCGTTGTGTCGAGATCGGTTTGCGAAATTTCTATCATGAAATTTGTCTTCCGAATGCGAACGTATAATGCTAGTACCCACTTACATAGGGAGACATGATCGTCATAATAAAAAAAAGGAGAGAGAAATCAGGTCGAAAACGGAAAGATTTGTGTGGTCCTTTATTCCGCGCGACATTAAAGAATCGATCGTCAGAGCAATATCATAAGAGCCGTTCGATGAACCCTTTGCCGTGCACCTCAATGTGACCTGAAGACTAATTATGTAGATATATACTTGATATTCATAATATGCTTCTTTCAGTCGTGAAATGTATAATTAAAAAAAAAAAAAAAAAAAAGGGGGGGGGGGAATGAAATTATAATAATCTGAAAGACCGCTAAAATGCTGCATTTGAGTCATGTGATGCTTGTGACATCACCAGACGTGATAATACTCCTTCTGGTCTAACAATGTAGTAGGGTGAGTCAGGGGATCACATGTAATACAACTCGTGTTTGTGAACAAAAAGTGTCTGATAACCATATGTCCTTTTATAACATTAATTGAATTTTCCGTCGGTGCTTGACACAACATGATATTATCATAAAAATGGTAAATAATATCTTAGATTATATTAGTTGCTTCTTTCGATAGATCCGTGTTGAGGAGATACTCGTGGATGTGGAATTTCCAATTTTTTCCACATCTCGATAATACAATAATACTAATACAGGAACATACACTTTTACCAGCTGATAATATAATAATACTAAAAGTATGAATACAGAGACATGCATCATGTGGTTCTATTTAAGAAGGAGTTGGCCACTAGTTAGTGTCTTAGGCTCCTCTTAAACTGAACTTTATTTGTAACTAAATTTTTATGGTTGTTGGTAAATTATTGAACATATGTGTTCCTGAGTAGTGGACCCCTTTTTGAACTAAAGTAAGTGCTTTTACGTCCTTGTGTAGATCATTTTGTTCCTAGTTTTGTAGGTATGAACTGAGCTGTTTATTGGGAAAAGCGATATATTATTTATGACAAATTTCATTAAGGAATAAATATACTGAGAGGCAGTAGTTAATAAATACAGTTCTTTGAAGAGACTTCTACAAGATGTCCGTGAATTTAAACCACAAATAATACGTATAACACACTTTTGGACTCTACAAACATTTGCTTGACTTGAAGAGTTACCCCAAAATATTATACCGTATGATATTATGGAATGAAAGTAAGCAAAGTATGCAAGCTTTTTTATTTTAATGCCTCCTATGTCTGATACCATTCGTATACGAGAGGATTTAATTTGACCACGGAATGCAGAGTTTGTAATCCATGACGCTAACCGTTACGCGCCGCGCTAGGCAGCCGAGCGGTCTGGAGCGCCACGTCGCGGTTCGCGGCCTCCCGCGTCGGAGGTTCCAATGTTCCCACGGGCATAGATGTTTGTGTTGTCTTTAGTATAAGTTACTTCATAAGTAGTTTGTAAGTATAGGGACTGGTGACCCCGCAGTTAAATCCCATAAGATTAAAAAAATAACCGTTACGCTAACATACCACCACAGGAGTCGATGACCGACGATATCCCTCACATAACAGATAAAGGCAATGCAAAAATTCAACAATTATTATTCGTCCAAAATATTTAATGTTAGCACACACGCCAAAATATTTGTCCTGTTATTTTCACACTTCTTTAGTCACCCAAGTTCCGATTGAACCTAACAAATTTCTTTGCATTTTAATAATAACAATTATATAATTTCAACACTGTATATTTTAATTCCTATTATTTACACGATAAGCTTATTTCGACTTAATAGTCATCTTCAGGTGTTATGCCTGCAATACATAAGTTTTTATAAAATTTACTACTATGCTGCTTACTTTTTTATACAGATGTAAAAGAAATGCTACATACCACATTCTGTTATGTTGTTCATTTCAATATTATTGTGACGTGATATATTTTATCATTATTTCTTCTTCTTATATATTAATATCACGTAACTAATAATATTGTGATGTCATGCAAGATCTTTAAGTTACAGATTTTGACATTTACTTGACAGCTCTACAGAGATGTAATATGCTTACATTATTTGCACAGAGAATATATATCTATGAGGCAAAGCTTTTATTTAAAATTTAACGAAATATGTTGGGATATTTTATCTTTGATAATTTTGTTGCACTATTATCTGTAATTGGCAGTGGGATTATGTATCCGTTGTCATGCACTAAAATATGAATAAAATTATCGAAATAATTTTTGTGCTTGAAATCCGTTTGATCGTTTAGCAAATTATTTGTGTTTTTATTGGAATGTAGCCATACTTCCATTTCTTCAAGAATATTCATCTCGTATCCCTTCTGTACAGTATGCAAAATTTCTAGTGCATTATCTAAGGTGTCAACTGTGTGATTTTCGGACTGCAAATGTTGATAAAATGTGGAAGGGTTCTTTTCACTTTCTCTAGTGTGTTCTTTGTATCTTATAGTGAAATTTCGCCCAGTTTGTCCTATATAATACTTATTACATGAATTACAAGATATTTTATAAATTCCAGAGTTAAGAAATTTTGAAGGTTTGGTGGTATGTGTTACGAATTTTTGTTTAAGGTTGTGTCTGTTCTGAAATGCAAAAGTGGTGTTAGTCTTTCTAAAAATTTGCTGCATTTTATTAGGTATTTTACCTAGGTATGGTGTACTGATGTAAATTGGTTTATTTAGCTTTGACGTTTCCCTCTGTAATGTAATTTTTGTTCGTGTTGTTGGTGGTCTAGGACTCGTTTTGTTGTTATAGAGCTTTAGAATAATGCTGGGGTCGTATTCATTTTGTTGTGCAATGTATTGCAGTATGGTCATTTCTTTTTGCTTGGCTGCATCATCTAATGGTAAGTTTGTAAGTCTATTTATCATTGCATGGAAGAATGCTAATTTATGTGAACTAGGATGGCAAGAATGAGCGTGGATAATGTTGATCGTTGTTGTTGGTTTCCTATATATTTCAAATCTGTGTTTATTTTGTACATTTTGTATAGTGAGGTCCAGATGGTTAATCGTTTTGTTGGTTTCTAGTTCCATAGTAAATTTGATTTATCGTGTAAATACTAGGAATTAAAATATACAGTGTTGATATTATATAATTGTTATTATTAAAATGTCTATGTACGACATCACTAACACTGTGGGCCCTGCAGATAACAAATTTCTTTACAAGCAATCAGCACGAAAATAATGCATACTGGTTCCTGGAAAGTGACGTGTGCGCAACATTAATTTAGGTATACACAAGAATTAGTTTTAATCCGAACTGTAACTACATAGTTGCGCACTTGCTCTGTAAATTTTACAGTCGATACTACTAATAACAGTGTTCCTTTAAAAGGTAAATGTATTGGGTGGGAAAACTGGAAAATATAGGTACTAGCCGCAGTGGAATGGCCGAGTGCGAGAAGGCGGCTTGCTGCGAAGCATGAAGTTGTTCGCCATTTGAGGTTCGAGTACTCCCTCGGGCATGGGTAAGTGTTGTCCTTAGGTTAATTTCAGTTTAAGTACTTTTTAAGCTTCTGGACTGATAACCACAGCAGTTAAGTCTCATAGACTTACAAACATCTTAATATTTGATCTAAGAACTTTCGCTGACACTGTTGTAACACACATAGGGCTTCTTCGTGTTCCTCGTGTCATGTAACGTGGCCAGAGTTTCAGCCAATGGCAGCGTTTTCGACCACGTGACTTAATCTTAAGATTTAATGTTTAATCTTCAGTTTCAGTAAAGTAACATGTTTTGTAATAATGACCTAAAGTGCTATTAGAACGTTATAATCATTCGAATAACCTCTTTAGTCCCAAGGAACATTTTTCTATTTTTGCAAATATTTTATTAAAAGGGCATTTCATACGGGTATCATGAATGAGCATTGTTAAGATAATTTTTGTTAATGTTCATCCGGAAGGATATTTTCCTATGTCCAGCCGCCTTGACACTGGGACTCGTAAGTACTATTGATGATATAGAAGAAGACAAGAAAGAAGGCAAGAATAAGTATTGTATTATTTATTTATCATTAAAAACATCACTTACAGAGTGATACAAAATTATGACACTAGAGAAGCAGTTTTGTGACATATTTCTGTAATTGTGGTAGTCCATCACAATTGATTTCAGTTGTGAAAGCCAAAGAAAGATTTGCTGTCTTTAGTAATACACAAATATACTTGGCATTCTGAGCATTTGAACTTGGTTTTAGCCTTGTAGCCCTTGTTTCGACATCTCATACATTTATTTTTGTCTGTAATTGGGCAGAGTGGTAAATTTCAGCATCTGGGACTCGTTCATTCACGCCAAGTGGAACGAAAAATATTTGTGAACCTTTAAAGTTAATTACTGAATGATAATTAGGAAAGAATTACAGATTCAAATGCACAGTTAATGTCATACATGTCACTAAGTAATGAGAAGCAGGGGTATCAGAGATATTAGTCAATAATCAACTACAGTAACAGCAACCATCTGTCCAGCCAGCTGGACTTCATTATTTACTCTTTGAAATAATAATAACTACCGGTTTTAGGTTACTAAACATATACTAATATGATGTTCTGATCTATCAACAACAATAACTGTAAATAAAAAAGGGAAAACTGAGTATGACATTCACAATTACATTTCCCTCTGGAAGACATTGCAGGGGTATTGCCAGAAGCAACGGCCATTACGCACTGAGCAGAACCTCTCATTGTTGCCAACAGCAAAAAACCTAAATAAAAAAATAAAAAATAAAAATAAAAATCCAGAGGTAACTTAACCGTCCAGCCCATTGCACGTGAGGACCGAAGAGAACAATAATTCGCACCATATTTTGAACACAGTAAACCAGCGTACTCCGTCGTGCCTTTCAGTATCCACTGCGATTGCGGGGACCAATTTGGAGAAATGAAGGAAAACATAAACTTGAATGGCGGGAAGCGGATTGGAATGGTCGCCTACCCGAGTCCATCGTGCTAAACACTGTTCTGTTATACCACTGAATAGTGACGTGTAACAAGATATGAACTTTTATTAGAATTCAGTCATGTCGTCACAATTGATAGCCAGGGCATAGCTGTAGGCGGAAGCAGAAAGTATTGTGATGAGTTGCAAATAAGATGGGCCGGTGGGACGTTGCGAAACCATACGTAGGCGAAAAAAGTGAAACTCAGCAGAGAGACTACAGCGACAGAAAACCAAAGGAAGTGAGACAACGATGTACATCGCTTCGCAAGACATTTTGTTACTTCACATAATTCTTACGCAAGAACACACAGTGGAGACTGGAGTTGGCCGTAATTAGTCTGTTAAGCAGACATAGCAAAAATAAATAGTATATGTTCGGTGATTACAAATACTCTAGCTCTTGCAGCTTGAAAGCACTTGGTGATAGGGGCCGATAACAGACGCAAGTACCGCACACGATTCTATGTAAATTAAAAAAGTAAATGTTTGTATAGTCTATGGGACTTAACTACTGGGTCATCAGTCCCTAAACTTACAAACTACTTATGAACTAGCTACAACTACGGACGGCACAAATATCCATGCCCGAGGGGGGATTCGAACCCCCGACCGTAGTGGCCGTGCAGACCGTGACTGAAGCGCCTCAGTCTCCTCGGCCACCGCGGCCGGCACGATTCTATGATTACGATATTGTTACTCTGTTCCTGGATTACGTAGCACAGTCTAGTTTAACTGACAGAGTATTCGACATACTGATCTCTGATCGAGAGGGCAAATGATGCTGTCTTTTGCTGCTCACTGATGGTGAATCTGGATGTCGATGGCAGGACCTTCGTTTTTTTTTTCTTTCTTTGCGGGCGCGCTGAGCCACGGCCCCTGGCGTAAGAAATACACCCATGCCCAAGGAAGGACTCGAACCTTCGACAGCGAGTAGCAGCGCTCTCCGCTGCTAGGTGCCATAGAACGCTCGGCCACTCCACCGCGGCGTGGTCCAACGCCCGGCATCTGAGGGTGCTGACTCCCATTTTCGGGTAGGTTGAAGAATATGGTCCGCCGTGCATCGAAATGGGTACCAGTAGCAGTGGCTCCCGATGATGGGTCCTCAGGGGTTAAAGTAGCAGCTGGGAGGGATCGAGCACACCCAGATACATGCGGATACAAACGAGGCACCAGTGCACCCTGTCAAAACCGTCTGGAGACGAGGCCTCACAACAGTCCGTGTAACGTCACACCTCGTAGGCCACGATTGCTAACTGAATGGCTGGCCACTGGCGCACAGCCCACTGTATCGTAGTGGCCAGCCAGTCAGCTAGTGATCGCGGTCTATTGGTGTGATGTAACACGGACATTGCCTCCAAAAAATGTTGGCCCTGTATCAGCGACCACGCCTCCGTCCCTCGGCAAGCGCTGCCAGAGCGTCAACCCATAGCGACAGGAGGCACCGTGACGTTACGGCGTGCTGACGGCGTCCGACGACAGCGAGAATCCTGAATGTTGACGTATTGATGGCTAATATATCTAGCTGAGGACTGTATTTCTCGATAATACACAGATGTTGGGCTTCACCATTGTTTTCTTAGTGTCAGAGGCGCTCACAGGTACCATCCCTAATCTTGACAAGTAGGCTGAACGTCTACAGAGCTGCCGGCCGCGGTGGCCGAGTGGATTGCGGCGCTTCAGTCACGGTCTGCACGGCCACTACGGTCGGGGGTTCGAATCCCCCCTCGGGCATGGATATTTGTGCCGTCCTTAGTTGTAGCTAGTTTATAAGTAGTTTGTAAGTTTAGGGACTGATGACCCCGTAGTTAAGTCCCATAAGCTCTACAAACATTTGAACATTTTTTCTACAGAGCTCGGCCCATCCTGCTATTCCAGTGCTCTTGGTGCGCCGTCTTGAGGCGACAATAACCGCTAGACCACGACCTGCGCAATTTTATGCAAAGAGGTGGGAGAATTTTATATGGAAATTTTATGGCCTCCACTTTCGACGAGGGCTGATCCTGCTCAGGAACACATTTATTAAGCGATCGAGGAGCTCTACTGATATAATTTTCAGGCTTCATAATCTGAGAACAAAAGCCTCCTTCGACGCCAGGTACATAGTAAAAGGCTTCGACGAACAGCTATCTTGCGAAATTCAGCCTACTCACTACAACAAGGAGCTCTAGAGGGTCTTAAGTGAAGAGACGCTGGTGTATGGCTTATTCTTTATTATTTCGTTTTTTGACGGAATATTACAAGACGCCAAAACGCGCATGTGATGTCGATCAAAAATGCTGCGAAATATTTATTATTTGCTCTGTGTAAAATTACCTTTGTCTTAAGATAAACTGAATGATGACCCAATCGAGCAAGCTATCAAAATTATACACACGTAAAACAAAAAATTAAGGGCAGCAATATTATCCGATTTGTCTTAGGCGTCAGACGTTTTATAGCGGCCTGCGGTACCCTATTACATAAGATATCTCTTGGACCCTTTAACTCAGTTTGATGGCCTACTTTAATGGTCGCACATACAAATGCCTTGCTGGAAGGCACTAACCAAGAAGAAGGTTACCAGTACCTGCAAATTCGGCTCCATATGTGGACCAGTATTTTAAGATCTCCTAAGTGGTTCGCTTCTGTTAGTTTTGGGTGGGTGTGATATAGTCAATGGAACTGCGTCTTATCCTTTCACCCTTAGTGGCTTCACAGAGAAACCACTTTAATATTTCTACGTTGTGCCTTATAAAATGGTGGTTTCTCTGTGGCACTCCCTTGAGATCGTAGAAGTGTACAGCTATCTGATATCAAAACTGAAACTACGTGTTCAAATTCATACAGTTTTGTTGTTGCAATAATGGAACATTTCTCATGATGAATAAAAATCAGTCTAGTTCACATAAATGCTAAAATTTATGTTTGAAGTAACCGTTTTCGATCTTTCAATAGATTATTAGCAGTGCGTTTGTCTTGTATTGGGGCCGAGTCGATGAGCCGGCTGCACGTGTGAGCAGCCAGCTCATCTTCTCGGTACAAACAGGAGACAAACGTAGTGTTCAAAGGTCGAAACCAGTCACCTCAAAAAATAAATTACAATATTTGTGCGAAGAAGACTGATTTTTTTTTCATAATGAAATTTTATAGGTTTTCTGTTTTTCCGAGGGGAAAAATGTTTATCCAAACTCAGTAAGAATTTTTATATTATGCTTATCGTATACGGTGATCAACAGTAACAGTTCCTAAATATTAGATACAATAACTATATTTAAAATCTAGTAAGGTATGCTGATATGCATTCTAATAGTTCCCATCGAAACCATAGTTCTACGAATATTCCCTATTTTAAGGTTATAAACAAACTCTAATTGACATCACTTTGTATCTGACAGATGGTTGTGGTACGGGGCATGGTTGCCTGCTACTACTTAATTTGTCACGTGCTCATGCCATCTATAGCTGACTTGGCTGTACATCTTGCCTCATTATTTACTCTTTTGGGGGGAAATGCTCACATCATATAAGCATCTCTGTTCACTTTGTTAATAGACTAAAGTCATTTCAACTCTGTGAATCTGACATATTAGTGTGCTTTAATGCCGTCTCACTCTCCACTAATGTTCATTTCATGGATTCATTGTTCACAGCCGATGTAACAGTGCCTTTTTATCATGTCCCAGTCTCAACCTAATTTTTATTCAACAACAAATATTATGAGCAAACTGAGGGTGTTGACATGGGCACTCCTATCTCCCTTCTGGTTGCAAACTTTTTTTATGGAAGATGTTGAGGAAAGGGCACTTGTTTCGGCGGAATCTAGACCAACATTCTTATTGTGTGACCCCATGGAGAAGGAGAATTGTCTCATTTTCTGTAACATCTGAATTCTAACCACGAGAATATCAAATTTGCAATGGAAGTAGAAAAGGATGGCTGCTTAGCCGTTCCGGACGTATTAGCAGGAATGTGGATGCGGTTTTGGGGCACTTCGTTTACCGAAAGCCCACACATACGGACATCTATCTGTAAGCACCGAGCTGCCGCCATTCGTCATAAATTACCGGCGTACTCGAAATGTTGGTGCATGGTGTGTCTGATGAAGACAGCCTCGCTAAGGAGTTGGAACATCTACAGTCCGTGTTTAGAGAGAATATATATTCTCCACGTCAGATTAGAACAGCATTATGGAGGAATAAACGTAACAAGCCCACAGCATCAGGGGGATAAGGAGCTTCTCAGGTCCAGGGCGCTTCTTCCATTTGTCGGTAACATCTCGTCGAAATTCGGCAGGTTCCTAAGAGCCCATCACGTCAAAGTAACCTTACGGCCACTTGAGAAGGTAAGTGCTCTTCTCGGCAGAGTACCCTGCGAGTGTAGCAAAGCCTACACAGATCAGACGACGCGCACAGCGCCTGAAAGGTGCGTGGAAAATGAACGTCACACCTGTCTTTCGCAGCCCAGAAAGTCGTCCATAGCCAAGCATTGTATTTCCACAGGACACCCTATGGATTATTAAGCCACAGAAATCTTGGCTACGACGAGATTGATTAAAGAACCTGTGGAAATACGTTGGCACAAGAAAATGTTCAAATGTTTGTAGAGCTTATGGGACTTAACTACGGGGTCATCAGTCCCTAAACTTACAAACTACTTATGAACTAGCTTATAATAAAGACTGCACAAACATCCATGCCCGAGGTGGGATTCGAACCCCCGACGGGGAACGACCTCGCGCAACGTAGCATAGCGCCTCAATGCGCTCGGCCGCTCCGCCGCGGCTTTGGCACAAGATATGAATGACACATGACGGCGGTTTACAACTGGAAAAGACTTGGGACCCGGTGATCTCTTTAATATATAGATAAAATATTTCATTTGTAATGACACATCTATGGACAGTTAAATTTTTTTATCATTTGACGTCTGAGTTTTAGTCTGCGATCCGACAGAGGGCAGATATGTGGTTTCATCTTTCCGCATGTTGCTGCGCGCCACATTTCGATCTACATACGTAGAGGTTACGAAACTTGACAGAGGGCAATCATTTAAGGGCCACTTTTGCCCATGAGTCTCCACACCAACTTTCGCAATAAAGGCGTCGCCGTAAGCTAGCAATCTCCAGTGGCTGACACTCACCTGAAGATTGCGTAACGAGATTCACCCGAAAAATCGTGCCAGGAAGTGGACGTTATCCGGCCGCATTCCCGAAACTTTATCGAATATTCATTACGTCGGGGAAACTTCAAGGATCACAATATGGAATTTTATTGAAAGGGAAACACGGCAACCGAAAACACAGGTAGACTATATTACCTCCAAACAGAATGAAAACTTCACTAACAAATAGAAGTTGAGATTATTTTTAATGGTCATTTTTAAGTGTTGGGGAGATGATAGGATTCAGAAGTTCATTGGAAGAGGCAAGGTTGTTAAAGGGAGAGGCTATACCTATGAAATATTGTGCAATTGAAATACCACACACTTACCCCTTTGCAATTAGAAAAATAATAAAGTCACTAAAAACTAAATGCTGACATGGGATTCGCCGCATTTCCAGTAGAGCACTAAACGTTTCTTCCCAACAGGTTGGTAAGATTGTCAGTCACATATGTAATAGCTCTCTGAATCAGGGTGATTTCCCCGATAGACTGAAATATGCACCATCAAATAAAAAAGGGGATCCGCTCTCTCCAAAATTATTGAACAAGTAACGTACTCAAGAGTAGTTACACACATTTCTAGCAATAAGTGCTAAAAAAATGGCAGTTTGGTTTTCAGAAAGGCTTTCCAACAGAAATCGCGATATACACTTCTACTGATCAAATATTAAGTGTGATTCTTCAGTTTCTCCCGGCGTATTTGATGATCAAAATATCCACGGGTGTACTGCCGGTCTATAGTGTCCAACGGGCACAATATTTCGGCGATCATACATGTCGCCATCATCAGGTGAACTGACGGACTGAGCTCCTGGAAACGCGCCGGCACGGAGATCCGCACGCTACGGCTGCTCGAAGGGAACTGGGTTCTAGCCCGGTAGCGGGCCATTTAAATACCCGCGGCCCGCGGAGCGACCCCTCGGCGGTCCGCGCCCCGCGCCGCGGCCGCGCAGTGGAACCGATTGCGCCGGCGTCTGAGAAGACGTCGGTGTGAGGGCTCTGTCCGCCGTGGTCGTCACTTCGTTACGTTTGCTAGATTTACTCTTAATTAACCCAATCGCTGGTTCCCAAGCTTTGCTAAGATTATAGCCAGAGTCACGGTTTATGAGGTCGTCACTTCTGCGAATTTCAATGGCCTCTCTAACGACGCAGTCCCAGTATCTCGACGTCTGTACCAGAATCCTAGTGTGTTCATACTCCATGGCGTGATTCTCCGACAAACAATGTTCAGCGACCGCCGACTTGCTCGGATACATCAATCGTGTGTGCCTCTGGTGTTCAACGCATCGATCCTCGACGGTACGCATCGTCTGTCCAATATATGACTTTCCACACTGACACGGAATCTGGTACACGCCCGCCTTCCTCAAACCGAGATCATCTTTAGCGCTCCCCACCAGTGCACGAATTTTATTCGGCGGACAAAAAACAGTTCCAACGTGGTGTTTTCTCAAAATGCGGGCGATCTTCCCTGAGAGTGCGCCGGTATATGGAACGAACATTAAGTGATTGTCTGTAAATGGACTCTCGTTAAATTTCTATAAAACACAGTATACAGAGATCGATACAGTAAATGGCATAACACTATCAATAAATATAGACATTGGACTGAAGTCTGTAGCTTAGATAGAACATTCAAAATTTTTTGGTGTTTGCACTGATGAGAGATTGAATTGGAAAAAAATACATTGATGTACTTTTGAAACGTTTTAGTTCATCTAGTTATGCTATTCGGTGCAATTGGAAATTTTGGTGCTAGAATCTCAGTAAATTATGATAGTATGCCTATTGTATTCAATTTTCTCACATCGTATCATATTTTGTGTAATTCATCACTGACTAAAGCAGCATTCATAGCAGAAGTGTGTAATCAGAATAATAGCTGTTGCCCAACAAAGATCATTCTACAGACATTTGCTTAAGCAACTAGGGATCTTCATATCATCCTCAAAATATATAAAACCTGTTATTAATAACCCAACTTATTTCAAAAGTAATACAGGCATTCGTAACTACAACACTAGAGGAAATTCACTATTCAAAGTTAAATCTAACTTTGGCCCAAAAGGGAGTGAATTATGTTGCCACGAAAGTCTTTTGTCACTGGACAAATAGCATCAAAAGTCTTACAGATAGCCAACTACTACTTAAAAAATTAAAAGGCTTTTTAATGGAAACTCCTTGTACACAGTATATAAAATTTTAGGTATAAATTAGTAATTAAAAATGAAAATAACAAAAAATAAGTAAAAGAATCTATGACTTAAAATGTCTTGTTAAGATACCTTTTATTAAACTGACACATTTCACATCATTCCAAAACGTCGTATTCATGATCTATGGAATAAGCACCAATCTAATCTCATTTAAGCTACGTACGCAGTGGTGCTTACTTTAAACAAGATGTAGTGTACAGCATGGTGTTCTTATTATTTTATCCAACCACTCTACATTGAGGTTAAAATGTCTGGAATAGCGATATGCACAGGTACACACGGCGTGAGTGTTGCTTACACAAGGTATAAAAGGCCGGTGCATTTGTGCTCCGGTGTTTCAGGCGAAAACCTTTCGACGCGCTTATGGCCGCATGAGAGGAATTAACAAAGTTTTAACGCAGAATGGTCCTTATGGATAGGTGAATGGGACATTCCGTTTTGGAAATCGTTTGGGAAATCAGAATTCCGAGATCCACGGTGTCAGGAGTGTCCAGTGAATACCAAACTTGAAGCATTACGTCAATCACTTATAACGTAGCGGCAGACAGCTTGCAATCAATAAATTAGAGCAGCGGTATTTGCGCAGAGTTGTCAGTGCTCACAAACGAGCAACACTGCCTGAAATTACCGCGGAAAGCAACGTGGAACGTACTCCTAACGTATCAGATATGTGCCACACACAGCATCAAAGCTAAACAGAGAGGCGCTCTCGACCAGAGTTGCTTGCTGATATTTACTGGTGTAAGTCTGTAAATTTCGATTGTGCACCTGTTGCCTCGTGTTGGAAAGCTAAGTAGCAGCCATGGAGTGTACAATTGCGACATTCCGACTAGTACAATTTCGTGGATAAGGTAAATCTGCCACGAATATCTCGGCCGAGAGTTTATGGAAACGAATTTGCATCGCTACGCATGATGAAATTAACTATGCTTTCAATGTAATGTTTTGTGCTACTCCTGCCTGGGCCCAGTTGTACATTCTCTTCAATAAAGGTAATTTAATTTACCTCTCTATACATACTGACTCTCAATAATGGCTGGATGAGTCAACAGAGCTCTCATTTACATTCAATGTTTGTTCTCCCTTTCTCTTTTTCTGCGGCAAGATGTTTTCAGAGTCAGGTTGTGTTTTAATAGTATTATATATATTTAACAAGCTACTTTACATTTCCAGGTGTTAGTTTCAAAACATATTTACCAATTTTAAGGCAACTGTCAGATTTCTGGTCAATGTTCATCCCCTGGTTCTCACTTTTTATTCATTGGTTAAAAAATTAGAAACACCTACTAGAAGGAGGAGGACCGATGCAAACATGGCCATATCAACAGCAGTTCTGCAGTTGAGGCTACCTGTTAGTTGCGATGTTGTAATATTTTTGCGATAAATCATCTAATTCATTCTTTGAAAAGTAACGGAAGTCGCAACAACTATTGATCTGGTGACAGTGACAGGACTGATAAGTAATACTACCCAAGTGCAACTCACGGCCGATTCCAATACACTTCGAATATGTTGTAGTCTAGGTGGTCGAAATATGTTTTTGCATGTGCCCATACGGCCGTTGAACTGGTGAGAATTCTCCAGAATAAAGCGCGGCTGTTATCTTTCTGAGCACATATCGTTGAAACAGAAGGAGATATCACAAAGCGGATGAAACCTAATATCTATGATTGTTGCCGTTCTTTGCATTCTTTGCAGCTGTGCAATCACACATTGTCATATATGTTCGAATATTCTCCAATCACTCAAAAAAAAAAAGAAAAAAAAAAACCTAAAAGTTATATATGTAGTAAATCTACATCCACATCTACATAAATACTCTGCAAATCACATTTAAGTGCATGGCAGAGGGTTCGTCGTACCGCTTTTGTGATATTTCTCTACCGTTCCATTCCCTAATAGTGCAGGGGAAGAAGGAACACCTGAGACTTTCCGTTTTCGATATGATTTCTCTTATTTTATTATGATGATCATTCTTCCTATGTAGGTGGGTGCGGTGCTAACAAAATATGTTTGCATTTGGAACAGAAAGTTGGTGAAAGAAATTTCGCAAATAAATTAGGCACAAATACATAACAACTACTGTCAGTTCTACAAGATTAAGGTATAGGAGGCAAACGTCTGCAGGCAATTAAAGGGCTTTACGTAGACTGTCAGGCAGCAGTTAGAGTAGATTGTAAATTAAGCTCATGGTTCAGGGTAGTTTTAGGGGTAAGACAAGGCTGTAACCCGTCACCACTGTTGTTCATACTATTCATGGATCATACGTTGTTAACAGTAGACTGGCACGGCGGGATTAAAATAGGTGAAAACAAAATAAGCAGTCTCCCATATGCGGATCTACATCTACATACATACTCCGCAATTCAACGTAAGGTGCGTGGCGGAGGGTACATAGTACCACTACTAGGCATTTCCTTTCCTATTCCACTCTCAAATAGAACGAGGAAAAAAGAATGCATATATGCCTCCGTACGAGCCCTGATTTGATTTGATTTGATTTTTTTCAGGGAAGCCAAAACAGTCTCGGTCCAACCCTCCACTGCCCGCACCGAAACTAACTTTATTGTGCGGTATCGCTCCCTGTATATCTAGTAAAGCCAACCAATGCCCTTGAACAGTGCAAGGAGTCCCTTTACCACATTTTTTTATTAGACACAATTTCTTCGGGTCTGGTTGTCCCAAATGTTCTGTGCCTTTTACCCTCCAATGAAATGCATTCGAAGATTAGATGTGATGCAGTTTCATCACCGTCACCACAGATCCTACATTTAGGGTCCTCTTCTGTTATTCTCATTGTATGTAGGTGTTTTTTGACATTCCCATGGCCTGTCAGCAATCCAACCATGAGTCTAATCTCTCTCATCTTCAGGCCCAGGATTGCAGAGCTTCTTTTAAAACATGGCTTTGGCATCATTACCTTGCCATATTTTTGTTGGTAGACTTTGGTCCAATATCCTACGTGCTGTCTTCTGAGCCAGTTACGTAGCTCCAATTTGATCATTGCCTTGGTGATTGTCAGGACAGGTTGCGGTCCAATAAATGGAATCTCTGCCCCCATCCTGGCTAATCTGTCGGCATGTTCGCTGCCACTGATCCCCGAGTGGCCAGGGACCCACAATAGGTTTACTCTGTTGCTTTCCCCTAGCTCCACCAGAACCCTGTGACATTCTGCAACAATTTTAGACCTTGTTGCAGGAGCTGCCAGTGATCTCAGGGCTACCTGGCTGTATGAATCTTTGTAGAACCTACGCAAATTCTCCTCCACGCATGCCCTGATGGCAGTGATTTCGGCCTGGAATACTGAGGCCAGTTTCCCTAGAGAGATTACGGCCTCCAGTCTTGGCTGCACCCCGTATACCCCGACCCCAATGCCTTGGTCTGATTTTGACCCGTCAGTGAACCAGACAATATCCCCCGTACGGTGTCGAACTATTTTCTCCCACTGCTCCCTACTTCCAATTGTTATATTGAAAGACTTGTTGAAGCAGTATGGGGTTATAATATAGTCGGCTGGCATTTCCCCAACCTTTCCTATATTTACCACACTCAATATTTTAGTGTGTGAGTACGAGCCCTAATTTCTCTTATCTTGTCTTTGCTATCTTTACGCGAAATGTAAGTAGGCGGCAGCAAGATCGTACTACACTCAGCTTCAAATTCCGGCCCTCTAAATTTACTCAACAGAAATTCACGAAAAGAACGTCGTCTTTCCTCCAGCAATCCCCAATTGAGTTGCCGGAACATTTCCACGACACTCGCGCATTGGTCGAACCCACCAGTAACAAATCTAGCAGCTCGCCTCTGAACTGCCTCTATGTCTTCCTTTAAACTGATCTGCTGCGGGTCCCAAAGACTTGAGCAATACTCAAGACGTGGTCGTACAAGCGTTTTATACACGGTCTCCTTTACAGGTGAAGTACATCTTCCCTAAATTCTCCCAATAAACCGAAGTCGGCTGTCAGCCTTACTCACAACTGTCCTTACATGCTCGTTCCATTTCATATCGCTCTGCAATGTTACGCCTAGATATTTGAACGACGCGATAGCATCAAGAAGCTCACGACTAATGCTGTATTCGAACATCATAGGATTGTTTTTCCTACTCATGCGCATCACCTTACATTTTTCTACATTGAGAGCTAGTTTCCATTCTTCGCACCAACTAGAAATTTTATCTAAGTCATCCTGTATGCTATTACAGTCAGTTAAAGACGACACCCTCCCATACACCACAGCATCATCAGCAAACAGCCGTAAATTACAACTTACTCTGTCCATCAGATCATTTATATAGATAGAAAATAATAGCGGTCCTATCAGACTCCCCTGGGGCACGCCTGACGATACAATTGCCTCTGATGAACACTCGCCGTCGAGAACAACGTAATTCGTTCTATTACTTTGGAAGTCTTTCAGCCAGTCTCAAATCTGTAGTGTGTCACCGCGTCGAACGCCTTTTTGAAGTCGAGAAAAACACAATCCGCCTGTTGCCCTTTATCCATGGCTCGCAAGATGTCATGTGAAAAAAGGGCAAGCTGACTTAGTTGTAATGGCCGATTCGATTGAAAGATTACAAACTAATATTTCAGAGCTCGACTAGAGGTGCAAGGATTATGATATAAAGATCAGCATCTCCAAAACAAATGTAATGTCTGTGGGAAAGAGATTTAAGCAGATTGAGTGCCAAATAGGAGGAACAAAGAACAGATAGACAGTTTCAGGTACCTGGGATGTATTTTCTCACACGATGGCAACATAGTGAAAGAACTGGAATCGAGGTGCAGCAAAGCTAATGCAGTGAGTGCTCAGCTAAGATCTACTCTCTTCTGCAAGAAGGGAGTAAGTACCAAGACTAAGTTAGCAGTGCACCGCTCTATCTTTCGACCAACTTAGTTGTGTGGGAGTGAAAGTTTGGTGGATACAGGTTACCTTATTTATAAGGTAGAGGTTACAAATATGAAAGTATCAAGAATGATTGCAGGTACTAATAGAAGGGAACAATGGCAGGAGGGAGTCCATAATGAGGAAATCAAAGAAAAACTGGTAATGAACACCATAGATGAAGCAGTTAGAGTGAACAGAGATGGTGGGGTCATGTTACACGCGTGGGAGAAGCAAATTTACCTAAGAGACTCGTGAGCTCGGCAGCGGAGGGTAAGAGAAGTCGAGGTAGACCAAGAAGAAAGTACATAGTTTCAGTGCAGAATGATTTTGAAGTAAATGGCATAACATCAGACGAGGCATCAAAGTTAGCATTGAATAGGGGATCATGGAGGAATTTTATTAGAGGTACTATGCTCCAGACTGAACTCGGAAAGGCATAATCAGTCTCTAATGGTGATGATGATGATTTCGCCGCAAAGAAAAACAACTTTCTTTTAAATATTTCCACCTCAGCTCTGCATCATTTCCTTGACGCTCTCTTCCATGTATCGCGACAATACAAAACTCACTTGGTCCAAATCCCACAATGTGCAGCAATCTCCAAAAGGGGACGCACGAGTGTCGTGTAGGCTGTTTCTTTAGACAACTGTTGCATCTTCTATGTGTTCTGCCAATGAAACGTAGCCGATGGTTTGCCTTCTCTACAATATTTTGTATTTGTTCTTTCCTGTTTCAACAGTTCTTCATTGTTATTCCTAGGCATTTAGTTAATTTTACGACCTGCAGATTTGACTGATTTATCGTGTAAATGAAGTTTAATGGATTTTTTTGTGGTGCTCATATGGATAACTCCACACTTGTCATTATTTAGGGTCAATTTCCAATTTTTGCATCGTGCAGATATCTCGTCAAAATTCTTTTGCATTTGCTTTTGATCTTTTGGGGACTTTACTTACGGATAAAAATAACAGCGTCATCTGTAAAAAGTCTCAGAGAGCTGCTCACATTGTCTCCTAAATCGTTTATAAAGATGGGGAACAGTAGTGGCCCTACAACACTTCCCTGGGCAAGTCAGGTATCATTTCTGCCCCACTAATAGTATATTTCACAACAAATTCAACCATATAGTACATTTACATAATTAAGTCGCAGGACTTGAAAGTACGACTATGTAGCGTTATAGACCCGCTCTGTTCGGAGTATGTCTCGTGTCATACATAGCGGCAGTGTTATTTGCAGTTTCACCAATACGTGCCAATTCTCGGACTCAACAGAGAGCGAGACCTTGATTTATCAATTAAATCATCCAGGAACCATAAAAGTCGTGTGTGTGTGTTTGAATGAATGCTAAAGGTTGTACCTTTCGATTTCTCGTGATATTTTGTAAAAGGGGCTAAATATTTGGCGAAAATAAGAATAGAAATTTCACTACAGCCCGTTTCACTTACAGGAGTTTTATCTTCCATTTCCTAATCAGACAGAGCTCCCAAAATCGATGTTAGTCATTCGCTTCCTGGAGAAATATCACCAAAGGAAGAAGTAGCTCCTCGCGCAAATCTGCCATACCTTTTTTGGAGGCCCTTCAACCGCTTAAGAGTGGGCATAGCTCTATGCACGACAATCTGCAGAAATTGGGAGTGAACCAAATCGAAGCCACCTACTTACGTGCCCCTCACGCACAAAAATGTTCAAATGTTTGTAGAGCTTATGGGACTTAACTACGGATTCATCAGTCCCTAAACTTACAAACTACTTATGAACTACCTACAACTAAGGACGGTACAAATATCCATGCCCGAGGGGGGATTCGTACCCCGGACAGTAGTGGCCGTGCAGACCGTGACTGAAGCGCCGCAGTCCCCCCTCACGGACAACGAATGCACAGTAAATGATGTTGATAAAGGAAATGACCGGGCTATCGCAGCATCTGTTTTTTGGAAATGCTGACCGGATAACGAAATGAAATGAATAAATGATTTCTGACAGTGTGTGCTCTTAGAGCTGACACCAAACATTGCATAATATGAATAAGAAAGTCCCATAACGTTTTTCTGGGGGCCGAGTGGTAGATTCCCAGCTTTATGTCAGGATGTGGCGAAGATACCTAGCGGAGCTCCAGAGGACGCTAGTAAGTCAGTGCCGGCCGCGGTGGCCGAGGGGACTAAGGCGCTCCAGTCACGGTCTGCACGGCCACTACGGTCGGGGGTTCGAATCCCCCCTCGGGCATGGATATTTGTGCCGTCCTAGTTCGTAAGTAGTTTGTAAGTTTAGGGACTGATGACCCCGTAGTTAAGTCCCATAGACTATACAAACATTTGATTTTAGTAAGTCAGTATTAGTGTTTACTAGTTTATTCACTTGTTACAAGATTGCATGGTGTAGGCACTAGGTCGGCAGGAGCTAGATCAGCATGTGATGACGCCTTCGGTCGGGTAAGCTTGCCATCTCGCTACGTCTTCTATGTGCCTCTGCCGTGAGCTGTTGAGACGGGCGGTACCCGCGCCGTTAGATCTGGGACTCTAAGATGATACTGCCAGAGAAGGTGTGCTCGATCCCACCTTTAGTCAGTGCAACTGCTTTTGGGTTCATACTTGGTACTGGAGTTAGAGGCCATGGTGATAGATTACCTCTTGATACGGGCTAGCAGGGTTAGCACCATAGTGCTCGTGTGTTGGCAGGATCATTGGCCTTTAGGGAACCAACCAATGATGTCTGAGCTAGCCTCAGCCAGCAACCATACTCATTCAGCATTGTGAAGACGGTAGTTCCTCGGTTCACCATCTTTAGCACCATCGTGCTAGTGTGTTGACAGGATCATTGGCCTTTAGGGAACCAACCAATGAAGTCTGAGCTAGCCTAAGGCAGCAACCATACTCAGCGTTGTGAAGACGGTAGTTCCTCAGTTCACCATCTTCGCTGGATGATAATCAGTTCGAAATATAGTAATTACTGGACTCCATCTCCTAGCTGCGACCAGTGGCTACTAGCCTGTACTGCTTTATCTAAGACATAAGCTGAATACAGTGATTAGTTCATTGGATCGACGACTACTCCTGGCTATTCTCTCCTGTGAAAGAGTTGTAGTGAAGCTGCGCCGTCTTTGTAGAACATCATAGACAGCTTTAGTATTGCGCAAGTACTGGACGGACAAGTTGAGGTGGAGATAACTAAGCTAGAAAATAAAATATCTAATATAATGGAAAGGAAATGTAAAAAGCGGCAGCATGACCGCAGTTGATAGTGAGGCCGGCGTATAAGTCGACAACAAAAGACCAGTAAGGCTCGTCAGCAATGTGTCCATATCGTCATGTGGCTGCTAATAAAGACGGCACGAGTTCTATCCGGTACGTGATACAGACCTAGCCCACCACGGTCGCAGGGAAGGATGAGTGATTCATAATTACACTACTAGCCATTAAATTGCTACACCAAGATGGCAGATGACAAACGGGTATTCATTGGACAAATATACTAGAACTGACATGTGATTACATTTTCACGCAATTTTGGTGCATACATCCTGAGAAATCAGTACCCAGAACAATAACCCCTGGCCGTATAACGGTCTTGATACGTCTGGGCATTGAGTCGAACATAGTTTGGATGGCGTGTACAGGTACAGATGCCCAAGAAGCTTCAACACGATACCACAGTTCATCAAGAGTAGTGACTGGCGTTTTGTGACGAGCCAGTTGCTCGGCCACCATTTACCAGACGATTTCAGTTGGTGATAGATCTGCCGAATGTGCTGGCCAGGGCCGCAGTCGAACATTACCCGTATCCAGAAAGGCCCGTATAGCACCTGCAACATGCGGTCGTGCATTACCCTGCTGAAATGTAGGGTTTCGCAGTAATCGAATGAAGGGTAGAGCCACGGGTCGTAACACATCTGAAACGTAACGGCCACTGTTCAAAGTGCCGTCGATGCGAACAAGAGGTGACCGAGACGTGTAACCAATGTCACCCCATACCATCACGCCGGGTGATACGCCAATATGGCGATGACGAATACACTAATACACGCTACCAATGTGCGATGTCGCCAAACACGGATGCGACCATCATGATGCTGTAAACAGAACCTGGATTCATCCGAAAAAATGACGTTTCGCCATTCGTGCACCCAGGTTCGTCTTTGCGTACACCATCGCAGGTGCTCCTTTCTGTGATGCAGCGTCAAGGGTAATCGCAGCCATGGACTCCGAGCTGATAGTCCATGCTGCTGCAAACGTCGTCGAACTGTTCGCGCAGATGGTTGTTGTCTTCCAAACATCCCCTTCTGTTGACTCAGGGATCGATACGGGGCTGCAAGATCCATTACAGCCATGCGTATAAGATGCCTGTCATCTCGACTGCTAATGATACGAGGCCTTTAGGATCCATCACAGCGTTCTGTATTGCCATCCTGAACCCACCGATTCCATATTCTTATAACAGTCATTGGATCACGACCAACGCGAGCAGCCATGTCGTGATATGAGAAACCGCAATCGCGATAGGCTACAATCCGAACTTTATCAAAGTCGAAAACGTGATGGTACCCATTTCTCCTCCTTACACGAGGCATCACAACAAGGTTTTACCAGGTAACGCCAGTCAACTGCTGTTTGTGTATGAGAAATCGGTTGGAAACTGTCCTCGTGTCAGCACGTAGTAGGTGTCACCACCGGCGTTCACCTTTTGTGAATGCTCTTGAAAGCTATTCATTTGCATATCACATGATCTTCTTCCTGTAGGTTAAATTTCGCGTCTGTAGCACGTCATCTTCGTGGTGCAGCAATTTTAATGGCCAGGAGTGTAACTTTGAACAAGCCATTGCAGACGAATGAGGTCATCGCTGCCAAGATTCGGTGGGCCATAGTAAGTGGGAAGGGGAAGACCTGTGCCACAGGGGGAACGCGGGATGCGATATAGACGTTGACATATCGAACTCACTGAAGAATATCCAGGGATCTTAGACGATGATCCGTAAGACCAGTTCTCATCTGCTGAAGTAGGCGTTTGCAGTTGGAAGCGTAAATAAAGAAAAAGTAAAATGAGAAGCACCATCAAAAATGAAGTAGGGTGCAAACTAAAGTTCTTCCTATGGATAGTGACCAACTAAATGCGGCGAGCAGCTGCGAACGCTGTATACGTAAATGATTGGCCCACTAGAGGGCATCCCTATATGGTTTTACAAGAGCAGTAGAATACTATCACTGAACGATTTTATGATTACAGAGAGAAAATAAAATAATGAGAAAGGTTCTTAAGCGGAGGATAGTTGACATTAACTATAAGTAAATATCTTAAATAACAATGTTCATGCCAGCTTTACAGAGGTGCATTAGAACATGAAAGGAAGACGCAAAATAATCAAATATTTCAAACAAATGTACAAGTTTCTATGAAAACAAAAGTTACAGTGTCAAGAAATTACAAAGAGCTAGTTAAGAGGCAATACAAAAAGATTATAGGGAAAAAAGCCAGCGTCGAAACAGGAACATGTCTCACAGACTTCAGCCTTCCCCATGAAATAAATTACACTTCTAATTACAGTTTATGTTCCATTTGTACGTGAAAAATAAAATCTGAAAATGTGGGAGATCGAGGTCAAGAAGAGGAGACTGGGATATAGGGATAAATCAACTCTCATGAAGGACGAATACCAACTACACTGCTCAAAATGTTCAAATGTTTGTGAAGCTTATGGGACTTAACTGCGGGTTGATCAGTCCCTAAACTTACAAACTACTTATGAATTACCTTATACTAAAGACATCACAAACATCCGTCCCCGATGGGGACTCGAACCCCCGATGGGGAACGGCCCCGCGCATCGCAGCATAGCGCGTCAATACGCTCGGCCGCTCCGCTGCGCCTACACTGCTCAGAATAATTAGGGAATCATGTGAGATACCATACACAAATACATGTAATGAAGAATTGTATTCTGATATTGACTGCAATTGTATTTCATGTGTGATGCAGTACGATATCTTTCTCTCTCAACTCTTTAGTTGAGATTTATAGGGCGCTTACTTAGAGCGAGGCACTATGGGGCTACCATAATAGTGAAAAAGTCGTTCTCGTTGCCCTCTAATATGGTAATCACATCTGACGGCCAGTACAGGTGCACACCTGCGTAGCGTAGACAGTATGAGGTTATCAATCAGTTCTAGAGGGATATCTGGTCATTCTTCCATGAGTGCAATATCCAGCTCTGCAATCGCTGTGGGAGATGCTGGTCTGGCTGCAGTGTGTCTGCCAATTGCATTCCAGTCATGCTCAATCAGGTTTTAGTCTGGTGAACAAGCTGGCCACTCCATTCGGTCAATTAGTTCAGTTTCAAGCATGTTGTCCACCAGTGTAGCTCGGTGGAGACGAGCATTATCGTCCACCAGAACGAACCCTCTCCTATGGCACCAGCGTAGGGCACAACAAAAGGTCGAGGGATCTCGTCTCTACACTTCTGAGCAGTCAAAGAGCCATTATGAATCATAGATATCCGTCAATACGTACTCCTGCCTACATAATTCGTCCATCACCACGATATGGTGTTGTTTCCTGCACATAAGCAGGATACTTACGAGTTCCACTTTCTATCCAGATGAGGGAACGACAATTTTGCGGCTCAACACAAAATCTTGACTCATCTGTGAACAGAACCGGGCGCCATCCGTTACGATTAAAATCCTGATGTTCCTCCTCTGCGTAGAGCCACATTCGCAAAGTCGATTTTGCACTTTCTGTGTTGATATTGCGTCGTTTTGCTGCCGGAAGGGTGCGTTGCAGCTGAGTTTCATTCAGCTTCCTGCCTCGACTGGCTGTTACCCGGAGATAACGATGATCTCGTTCTCATGTTATCCGTGGCTGAACTTGGCCCTGCCTTCTTTTAACGGTTCCTGCCTGCTAAAAACACGTTCAGGTCCTGGAGATTACTCTTTGTAATATTGCAATAGTTGAAGCAAACCCCCTGTGTGTCTGTCCCGTTACCAATTTTCCTGTGGCTCTCCATGCCATAGCTTCGGGTAAGTCACGTTGCTGTTGCATTGCAATGACTGCTCACTACTCTATCTGGACCCAACTGCTTGTGTAATTCGTTTGGTAGAGTAAACACATGTCAACACCAACCCCCTCTGCAGCAATTTTCTGTTATTACCACTATCTCGGCTGGCGTAATTTTGTTGTCTCCACTCAGTAGAACCGATAGGAAGACGTCGAACCATTTTAATTCGTTCTGGCGATGGCAATACTTTTGTACGTAGATATCTCATCTGATCCCCTAATTGTTTTGATCATTTGGAACAACAATTCCGTGCAAGAAATGGAAGATAAAATTAAACTACCAGAATGCTCTCGATAAGAAAAACTGTCGTAATGAGCGGAATTAGTTGCCAAAGCCTTAAAAGGGTTAGTTTACGGGGAAAAAGATAGATAAATATTGCATTTCGTGAACGTACCTTCTCTGTATTTATCAAATTACTGTCTGGGGAAGGAAACTGAAGACTCTGATGTCGATTTAAACTATAAGTTAAGAATTAAACTAGATGTTATTAAAGTTTCACCGGAGAAACATAAGGAAAGAGTTGTCATCCTTGTGTTAATGTATACATAAAATTCATAAGTAAAATATTTTAGCTCGAATATTTCTTTAATTATCTACTACTCAGCCCAAAATCCCAAGAAGCTCCATATTTGCAGTGATTTATGTGCGTATATTTCGGACGATAAATTTTAAACCTAAAATTCTCTACAGAATTTCTACATGGGTGCGGGTAAATTAGCTTTAATAGTTGTATTACACGTGAGGAAAATTGTAATATTAAAATCCCCTTTTGCTCTTTGCTGGATTACTTGCAGAGAGGAACAGAGTTATTTGCGATGTGCATGCATATATTTGAGGTGTGGAAATTGAGCAGTTTGGTCATCTTCAATAGTAGTTGAAACTTTGTAGCTGAAAGAACAGCGATGTAGCTTTTGTACCTAACTGATACCTAAAAAAATTCCGATACGAATTTTGTAATGCATACATAGTTGTCAATATCCTGAAAAAAAATAAAGAGAATGGTTATCATAAGATTTCCCGCCAGTTTTCAAAGTTCTCGTCAATTCTCAAAATTCCTGCCAAATTGACAAAATAAAAAATAAAAACAGTTAGCGTTGTTGTTATAAAGAATTTACGCGTCCTCCACAATTGAAAATTCGAAATTTCAACCAATAGGGGGTGGATGCGAGACACGAAGAAACTGGAGTCTAGGGTTTGAGTCCGAGTTAGGGCAGGTAAGGAGTCCACAAATAATTAAAATAGCTCTTAAACGTCCATAAAAACAGTAATAGATCTCAGGAACCCTTAAAAATGAAAAAGGCGCACGCTCAGGAGTACTTAGAAAACTAAAAGGACTTATGAGGAACTTTACTGCACTACAGAACAGGCAGATACAAATTCATTCGAAGTGTTCTAAGTAAATTTAACTTAACCACCTTTAATGTAGCTTGAAAATCCTCGTCCTGGCGATTCTTCAGTGTTGCTCGTAAATTTGGGAAATTACCACGTCGGATTAATAGAAGAACTTATTTGATTTAATTCAGCAGACATGTTAAATCGCAGAAGGCTCTTACCAGTGCCACAGAAAAAGTACCGATACATAGTTTCATTTGAAAAGTATGAACTGTGCGTTAAAATTCGTCAGCAGTAAATCTTAAATTTATTCGTAGCTACCTCAGAAAATTTCACACATCCGCATATATACTAATTTTTGAAGTTTATCTGAGATATCCTGAGTTCTCTGCTTCACTGTTTGGATGTGTAATTGTAAATGTATTACTGTGTGGTGCGCATCGATATGGCGGGCGGGAAAAGCATCTGTGAGACGCGTCAGGCATCGATCTGCAAGTGGCACGCCCTGCCACCGGCTTTGTCGCTTTGAAGGCCGCTTCTCCTCTGCAGGGCATTGCCAGCCAAGCGGAAACCTTTGCTGGACTTCTCTCTTTCGCGTCGATATACAAAACCTCCAGGATTTACAGTGCCGACCCAAGAGTAGGGATATTCCGCCACTTAATTTACAGTATCGTTATTCTGCCATTCATCGGTTTCTGCAGATTTTTAAAATATATGTTTTTTCATGTAAGTGATTTGTGGGTTTGAATATACTTTTCTCAAAGGACTATATTTTACATGAAAGGCAGTACACGTATTGCACCTTTTAGTTATCCAGTCACTATTTTCACGTCGATTACTTTAATACGTATAAGATAGGCCGAGTTTCATTAGTATATGCCTCACTGCCAGAAAAATGACGTGAAACATTCAGACGGAAAGGAGGATGCGAAGAGACTCTTCAGTGGTTGGTAGGGTATTGCAATAAGTAGATCATCAAGCCATTTATGAAGAACTTGGCAGTATGAGCACGTTTATGAAAATGACCTTGAAACCTCTATGGACAGGATGCATGCGTTTTGGATGGGTTTTGTAAACTCGTTGTAGCCTCTTCGTTGGGAAAAACGTCCATAAATGATTGAACTGGCCCTTGACAACATGAATGCTGCCTTAGGGTCGGAATCAACTACAAGCATGGCACATTGGCACATGCACGATCTTAATGTGACCAAATATCCAGTTTTAAGTGGACTGTGTTTTTTATTTACTTTTGCTTCCCGCTGTCCCGCAAAATATTCAGAAGAAACGGTAGCTTCGACAGATAAAGCAGTGAAGGCCGCAGAGGATCATGTATTTTGTGTCCCAGCCTCGTCGCCGCTTTTGTGTCTCGTTTCCGTCGTAGGTGTCGGTGGCCGAGTAGTATTTAACCGACACAGGAATAAATGATGCACGCTTGTGCAGGTAGGAGGTGACCAGCCAGTGGGACAGCAGAAACTAGAAACACTAGAGTAAAGTAGAACGAGATATATATTGAACAGAATTTATACAATACTTAACTTTTACATAGATCAGTACTGCAGAATGCTGATACATAGTTGTTAGAGGCCTGCCTAGTGCCTATCCGATAGCAAAGTCTTCACTGGTGCCTATCTGATTCCGAAGTGTTAGCTGGTTCCTATCTCAGTCCCAAGTGAACGATGTCGTTTAGTGGTGGCCACGAGCGGGATCGCAGCAGAGGGCGCTCGTGGCTGACGTCGTAAGAACGCCGCGCCGTGCGTGCATGGCGGCGCGCGGCGAAAGTAGATGGCGCGCACTTTGGACTTGTGCGACACCACAATGTAGATGGAAGGAAAAAGCCTAATAGAAATCCTTGGATAAGAATGGACATACTGAACTTAACTGCTGAAAGGTGCACATATGAAAATGCAGCAAATGGAGCAGGCAATCGGCAGAACAGAAGGAGAAAAATTGAAATTGACAGGAAGTGCAGACTGGCTGAGCAAGAGTGCCTAGTGGACAAATGCAGGTCCGTAGAAGAGAGAATAGTGTATAAATATGGGAAAGACAGATGCGGCATACAGGAAAATAAAATAGATAATTAGAGAGAAGATAGGCTGCTGCAAGAATATCAAGAACACAGATGTAACACCAGAACTAAGAAAAGAAGGGAAAGCTGAAAGGCGGAAGGAATATATAGAGGCGCTATACAAGCGAAATGAACTTGAAAGTAGTATTGTAGAACGAACGAGAAAGTATATGAAAATGAGATATGAAATACGGTACTGCGAGAAGAATTTGACTGAGCATTGAAATATATGACACAAAAGAAGGATATACTCTCTCTGAACTGCTGATATCCATGGAAGAGACAATCACGAAGAAAATATCCACCTATTGTGCAAGATGTACGAGGCAGGAGAAATACTCCCAGACTTCCAGGAGAATGTAACAATTCCAATGCCAAAGAAAGCAAATGCAGAATGGTGCAGTAATTACAAAACTATCAGTTTCATAAGTCACGGCTGCAAAAGACTATCACGAATTTTGTACATACGAATGTAAAAACTGGTAGAATCGGTCCTCGAAGAAGATCAGTTTGGATTTAGGAGAGATGTAGGAACATGGTTAGCAAGACCTTATGAAGTATCTTAGAAGATACGTTAAGGAAAGACATACCTACGTTTATAGATTTTGTAGATCTGGAGAAAGCTTTAGACAAATTTTGAAGTTAGTAGGGTAAAATACAGCGATCGAACAGTCATATACAACTTGTACAAAACCCAGGCAGTAGTTATAAGAGTCAAAGCAGTGATTGAAAAAGGAGTTACACACGGTCGTTGCCTTTCATCGATGTTATTCAGTATGTACTATCATGAGCAAAAATATTCGAAGGACCTGAATTGCATTCCGCCCGAAGTGTGTGCATCCCAAATAACGTAGCGGTACCTGTCTTGCTGGTAAACTAATCGCTTCGCGGTATAGTCGTTCGATTGTTCAAAATGGATCCACTAGGGAAAACTACTCTTTGTGCCAATCATTCCAGATGTAAATTAACATACAATATCGTCAGGTTGAAAACTGCAGGTGGTCCGGAATTCGAAGGCTCATCATTAATGGAACACAACACATAGAAACAGACTGCCTCTTGATTCGAGTACTCCGCTATTTATACATAGAAAGAATATTCTGGAACTTACAAGCACATCAAACATAAAAAATACGTAGAACATCCTGGAAATAGTAAATACAAAGAAATAATTTTTTTGCCACTGGCGGGAATTTAACCGGGGACCGCCAACACATCAATCTGCGACTGTAACCACTGCACCACACGTTGCATTGGAAGACTCGCGGCATTGCTCCCCTTCCTGTAGAAACAGCCACCCGCTGTTAGGTTCCCTTGGGGGCCCTTCTCATGGGTCGTCTGTATGACAGTTCCGAAGAATCCTTCCTTTCTCTCTGCACGCATTCCTTGCAGTGACGATGCCCGGCGACCGACCCTCCTGTCTTGGCTTCTTCATTATCATAACGGTCTTCAGAGTCCTTGAACAAAAAGCCGTTTCTATCTATCTGCTCTTTGGGATCGTGGTAAGGCTTCCTACGGAGGACGTGAACAATGTCTCTTCATTTTTGTCGTTCTTAAGGACGGCTCATAATCTATTACTTCGTATGTGAATTCTGACAGGCGGCGTATGACACGATACTGACGAAAGTATCGCTTCAGTAACTTTTCTGATAGCCCAACTTCCCGTTCAGGAGTAAAAATCTGTACCTGATCTCCTGGCCCTGTTCACAAAAGGTTGGTGCTTGTCGTTATACCGCTGACGGTCCTTCTCCTGGGCGTCCAGTGTCCGTATGCGAGCCAGCATTTTTGCTTCTTCGACCCTGGAGATAAACTGTATCACATCCTAAGTGTCGTCTGGTTGTAACGGAAACAGCGTATCCATTGTCATCTCAGCTTCACGACCAAGAAGCAAGAAAAGCGGCGTGAAGCCTGTGGTGTCTTGTCTTGCTGTATTATAAGCAAATGTCACGACTGACAGTATTGTATCCCAATCCTTCTGCCCAACATCGACGTACATCGACAGAATATCAGCTCACGTCTTGTTAAAACGTTCTGTACGACCATTTGTTCGAGGATGGTAGGCAGTTGTTATTCTGTGGACAATGTCGCAACGTGACATTACCTCTGATAATTGTTTTGACTTGAATACTTTTCCACGATCAGATATTATCACACTTGGTGCACCATGCTTCAAAATAATATCTTCTACTAGGAATTTTGCGATCTCTGGAGCTTCTGCAGACGGTACACGTTTGGTGAAGTGTAGAGGGTGAGGTAGTCAGTGCAGGCTATTATCCTTCGTTACCAGTTGTCGACTTCGGGAATCTATCTAAAAGGTCGATTCCTATCTGGTGGAATAGAGCTGCTGCAAGTGGAATTGGTACCAGATGCCCTGGAGATAACTGTGTCACATGCTTCCGTCTCTGGCACCCCTTACAGTGACTCACATAGTGGACAGATCAGTAGAGACCTTGTCAGTAATACCTGCGTCTGAAACTGTCTAGGGTCTTCACGAATCCCAGATGATCCAATATTGGAGAATCGTGGATATACTTGAGAACAGCTGGCCGGAGGTGAGCCGGAACGATCAGTAGCCATTTGGACTCCAGTGGCTCGTAATTGCTCTTATACAATGTCCCGTTTATAAGTTGAAACTCTCCTTTGGTCGGTTCTCCTTCCTCCAAAGCCTCTATGGTTTGTATTAATGCTGGATCTTCCCTCTGTTCAGCTGTAATGTCACTTAACTCACTGAGGGCTATGTTCGATTAATGGATTCCTCGAAAGGCAATCAGTTTCCTTGTGTTTGCGCCCGTTTTTGAATACCACTGTGACATCGTACTCTTGGAGTCTGAGTGTCCATCTTGCTAGTCGACGTGATGGAGCCTTCAAACTGGTCAGCCAAAATAAAGATTGGTGGTCTGCCACGACGGTGAATGAATTACCGAATAAATACGGCCAGAACTTTTTGATAGACCAAATAACGGCGTGGCATTCCTTTTCGATTGTAGTGTGTCTCGTACTTTGAGAGTACTCTTGAAGCAAAGGCTATCACCTTTTCAGCACCTACCTGAATTTGTACGTGCTCTGAACCAATCCCATAACCGCTAGCGTCAGTGTGAAGTTCGAATTCCGCATTCTCGTAATATAAGATTAGAACTGGTGCCGTAGTTATAGCCTCCTCAAGTGCACGGAAAGCTCTTTCTTTCGTCTCATCCCAGTAAAACTTGGCGTCTTCTTGCAGAAGATCTTGCATTGGACGTGCCTTGTTACAAAACCCTTTTATGGAACGCCGGTAGTATGAGAAGAAAACTTCTCACATCACGAATGTGCTGAGAAGTTGGAAACTCTGTGACTGCCCTTACTGTATCTAGATCAGGACGGACACCACCTCGGCTGACTAGGTGCCCCAAGATTTTTATATTTTTGGCGACGAAGAGGCATTTCTTTGGTTTGAGGCTGAGTCCTACAGTCTGAACACACTCCACCACAGTCGACAGGCCTCTTATAAGTTCCGCAAATATCCTTGAGAAAACGACAATATCATCTAGATAACAAAGACATGTCATCCATTTAAGTTATACGTCATGCGTTCGTATGTGACCGGAGGATTACATAGTCCAAACGGCATGACTTTGAATTCATAGAGGACGTCAGTATTCTCCCTGTCAGCTTCGTCAACCTCGATTTGTCGGTAACCTGTCTGCATTTCCATGGCTGATAAGTACGTAGCTTTTTTCAAACAGTCTAAGGTGTCGTCAATACGCGGCAATGGGTATACGTAATTCTTTGTGATTTGGTTCAGTCGCTGATAGCCGACACAGAAACGCCACGTGCCATCCTTCTTGTTCACGAGGACCACCGGAGGCGACGATGGACTCTCTGAAGTTTGAATAATGTCATCGTGCAATATCTTCCCCACTTCTTCCCAAATTATCCGTCTTTCAGCTGGCGACACTCTGTACGAACGCTAATTGGTGGATGATCCCCAGTATTGATACGGTGTTTTATCTTGGGCCGTTATATCTGTCTCTTCTCCTGCCTGACCCTGAATATAGAGAAGATGTGGGGTGGTTCCTGAGGAACTAGAATTAGTCCAGAATATAATTGATCTGAAAAGATACATTCCACAGGGAAGAGAATAGGTGATGGTAAGTAAGTCTTACAAAGCCCAGAGTGTTGAGAATGGTACAAAAGATCTTGAGGTGAAGGGCTGTGGTACAGATGAAGACGAAGTATTAATTTTTGGATTTTATGAAGCAGGAAATGTAGTTGATGTTAGGATAGTAGACGTCGTAGAAGTAGAGAGTTTTGAACAGGAAATAATGCAAGGCATCTGTAAATATTTTTCTTTTTAATATATTGAAGTGAATTTTATTACAGAATTTAGTTTGTTCTCGATAAGAGAGGACTTTGAGAACAAATGAATTGTTGCTATAATCTGAGGACTCATTATGCTGGAAATATTATACAGATTTGTTTGACCTTAGAGATAAGTTGTGAGGAAAAATTTTAGTAATTTCTGGTAAGAAATTTAAGGAAAGAGTGCTTTAGTTTAAGTGACTGAATTAAGGTAGCAACCTTTTGTTTCCATTAGTAAGTCATTTTAAAATAAATTCTGCCTTGAGGATTTTATATATAATAATTTGTAAACTTAAGGGACTTAACTACGGGGTCATCAGTCCCTAAACTTACAAACTGCTTATGAACTAACTTATACTAAAGACAGCACAAACATCCATTCTCGAGGGGGGATTCGAACCCCCGACTGGGAACGACCTCGCCCATCGTAGCATAGCGCCTCAATGCGATCGGCCGCTCCGCCGTGGCCTGCCTTGAGAAAAAAGAATAAATTTTCTAGTGTTGTTTTAATTGATGATATTTTCAAAAGTGTTGGTAAGGTCATTTCTCTATTAATTTACTTTGAGCAGAGGATTTCCAGTAATTTAAAGAAATATATATATTTAATATTTTAATTTAAAGAAAATCATATAGCAGTAGGTATTAATTATTTTATGTCAGGAAACAATTGTGTAAATAGTAGGCTTAGACGACACTGTGGTGTGAGGTAAATTAGAATATGGACGAGGACTGAATCTGAAGTAGAGTGTGATGGACGGCACATAATATAGGTGCTGTTACAGTGATGAGAAGACAGCGAAGGTACGCTGAATATTTTGTTTGTGAGGTCTGAATACTCAGTCGTGAGACAGGTCAGCCATCACAGCCCCGCGAAAAGATTTATTAAAGGAATTGAATGTTTAAAATATGAATACTGTAAGATTTTTTTGGAAGCAAATTGATTCTAATTTTAGCATGATGGCAGTGATTTTATAATTCCTTTTCTAAGACTAGGCTATTTTTAGGACTGCCAAGTCCGAAGTAAGAGTTTTGTATTGTAGTTTTCAGATTATTTTTCTGTTCGCTACTTTGTTCAATTATCAATATTTTCTTGTTATAATTAAGGGACAGTGCGCATCGGTTGCACAGTGGTAGAGTGCCAGACTACAAATCCAAAGGTCCCTGGTTCGATCCCCGCCAGGCCCTAGGATTTTTATCTGTCACTATCCACTTCTTTCACCTCTGGCAGTATTGCTCATGTGAAAAATACCGAGTAGCACCGTGGTTCGGAACCCACGTTAAACTGTAGGTCCCCCTATAACTGGCTGGGTAAGTCAGTTCGAAGGTCGGAGGAAGTCAACGGCATACCACCTCCAAACAGGACCATGCCTAGTAAAGCACTGTGGTGTTCAAACCAATCTTCGGATTGTTGACTGCTTTACCTTTTTTAATTAAAGGACATGTGTAGCGTAGCGGCAGTGCACCGCCCTGTATCTGCATTTATCTGTGATTTTTTCTCGCCAGCTTTTTGCCTGTGAGTGAGTGTCGGTCAGCGTCAGGTGGGCAGGAGCGCATCATCTGTTATCGTCTTGGAGCCTGAGTACTTAGTGTTAGTTTTGAGAGACAGAGGCCAGCACTCTGCAGGCGTGTATCTAGGCAGTATTCAAATGAAGCCGAGGAGACTGAGGCGCTTCAGTCACGGTCTGCACGGCCACTGCGGTCGGGGGTTCGAATCCCCCCTCGGGCATGGATATCTGTGGCGTCCTAGTTCGTAAGTAGTTCATAAGTAGTTTGTAAATTTAGGGACTGATGACCCCGTAGTTAAGTCCCATAAGCTTTACAAACATTTGAACATTTTTTTATTCAAATGAACAATAAAATGAATAGAAAGAACATTTGTTACAATCAGTGGCGTAGCTATCATAGGGCTAGGCGGGGCCGTGCCCCGGGGCCCACGAGCTCAAGGGGCCCCTCGCCCTCCGTGAGCGACGTTCGAAAAGTGTTGCAGTAGAGTGTCGATTTTTTTCATTTATTATTATTATTATACTATCTATCATCTCCTTCTCCCCCAAACCAAGTTTCGCACTGCAACCATCGGGAGGTGGAAAACTTCACACGATGCCATTCGGAGGTGCTGCTGACCTGCCAAGCCGGCAGTTGGTGAGTACAATTGTACAACGATTCAGTCGGCGTAGCAGCAGCATCAAAGCTGCTCACAGCAACAACTGAGCATTACAAGTGTGCGGCGTGCCGCTCGTCGCAGTGTGAATGATCGCGCGCCTCCAAATACTGTATAAATACATTCACTGTACACTTCTTCTTATTTCCAAATAGAAGTGTAGAGTTCGATTATCCCTTTCATGTCACCCAATTACTTTGGTTAATCGACGTTCTACTGTATGTAATATTTTAGATGAATGAATTATTATCGATTTTGAACTGTTTGATCCCTGTTCAACAAACCTCAAATGCACGAAGTGTAATCCAAAAATTGTTCAAATGTTCAAATGTTTGTATAGCTTATGGGACTCGACTACGGGGCCATCAGTCCCTAAACTTACAAACTACCTATGAACTACTTAATACTAAGGACGTCACAAATATCCATGCCGAGGGGGGATTCGAACCCCCGACCGTAGGGCAAAAGTTGTTCCCACCTCACAATATAAACATAACAAGGTCTATTGTTTGTCCACTAAGAGTGGACCCTGCCACCGTTAGCGTGTTGTCGGTTGAAGTCGGAGTTGCCATGGCTGCCAATCTTTGCGAAATAATGGCGCTGAATTAACAGCAGTTTGAAACTTCCTGGCAGATTAAAATTGTGTGTCAGAACTGGGGCCGTCATAAAATAAATAAGTATTTTGCGATCTTCGCTTTCTACTTTTGAAGATAATTAATCTATCAGATCGCCTACACAACCTGCGATGCGAGGTAATGTCTATTAAGGTAATCAAGGTAAGGTTCTTCCCGCACACTGTTTGGTTATTCTGTCATTTAACGGTTTAGCTACAGTCACGAATCAGAGGTTTCATGTAATAATTACTTTTTTTATAGTGAATTGTGCATTCACGACGCTGCCCTCTATCCCACTGTCACGATAATAAACGAAGATGTGGACTTAGTTATTTTACTTATTACTTCTTCCTAGACAGACAGTAACATATATTTCATGAAACGTGGTAGGGGCACAGCTCAATCCAAAGTGTTTCATCAAACAAAATCCGAAAATTCCCTTTTGCTGAAACCATCCTACACGAATATTCCCCGTATTTTCCTTCATTGACTGGGCTATCAACGAAATTAGGCTTATGGGAACGGAGCAATGAGCTAACAGCGCGGTAGTTCGCCGAGAGTGAATTGTCGGCACTGGCAACAGTCCGCCTGCTGTCACCGTAGACGCGCCAGTTCTGATCTGACTGTTTCCATTTTGCTTCGCGGCAGGGTCCACGTTTCCTTGGATGAGTAATACTTCATCGTTTATTTTTTATTAGCTTCTACCTGCGACCTCATCGCTTAGTACGGGCAACTTCGAAAACTATCCCATGCGGTCGTCCTACCTATGAAAAATTTCATCCAAATCGAACCAGTAATTTTTCGTGAAATCATAACAAACAAACTTTCACCGTTATGTTAGTACGATTAAACAGCTTTGTGTGACACACAATAATTTACTTAGTAGTATTTAGGTTTGTCGTATTATGTCTTCCAGTTGGCAGTGAGGAGCTGACGATGTAGTTTTGTATCTATATAGTTTTATTTCAAAGAGGGCCCCAAAGTCATTTTTGCCCCGGGGCCCTTGGTGACATAGCTACGCCACTGGTTACAATACTTGAAAGTTAATAACAAGTAACTACAGTATTGTTTTTAGATACATGTTTGTGAATTTTTGGTACATGTGAAAGTGGGCTGACGAATAGAAGTTGATAAATAATCAAGTAGTATCACGTTTCAAATGTAATTTCCATAAGAGTGTGGTAACAGGGAAACAGGCAATACACGTAAACGTGGTTACTTACTTAAAGGTCGTCGATATTTTATCATTTACTATTTTCTAAATATTTTTTTCTGCATGTAGTTCTGGAAAGTTCGTACTTCGTAGTTTTTGATGGGCGTATATAGAAAGCGCTGGTTTGCGCGGACTTTCTCTGTTATCTGTTTGGTTACCAATATCTTTACCCAATCAGATTACAGCATTTCACGCGTTCATTCTGGAACTTTCACGCTTGTTTTGATGCGAGATAGTAGTCGGATTTGATACACGATATTGTTATCAGCTCCATGATTATGCTTCGAACTTACTGGAACTATTTTGCGGAACGTGCATCAACATGCTTACTATACAGTGTGGATAGTCGAGTAGTGAAATTACAGCTTTTTTTAAATGAAAATTATGATATTATGCAACATTGAATCCGCGTGGCTCTTACGCTAATCATGAACGTGTGAAAATTTTTCTGGAGTGATTTGCATAGCACTTTGCGAGCATATTAAAATTAACATCTCTTTTAAGAACTTTTTGGTGACAGGATAAATTAATTACCATAGACTGGCTTTAATAGTGAGTGTGGAGTCTGGGTGTAACTGTTGCGTCATTAGCACGGGCCTGGCAGTGAACTGTATCCTGGAGAAACCTTTAGATGATAATTACATCGTACCAAATCTCGTTTTAACATAATTTTATCGCAATAGAGCCCATAAACAATTTAAGATATATGCAACTGAATGGAAACCAGAATCCCCACCTTTTGTTTCTACGTAGCTTTTTACAGTGAAATTACGGTTCTCGTTTTTAGTCAGGTCAGCACTGGATGGACTGGTGAAGAAAAGAGTCGTCACAAGATGAGTGAAACCATGAATTGGCTGTTTTTCGGTGGAACGAACCAGGTTGCTGAGTTGCACAGTACTGTTCTGAAAAAAGAATTATTCGCAGTTTTTTCCTTCTGTTGATATAGTAATACGTTACACAGACGTTCGGCATGATTTCTAAAAGAACTGCTTATCTCACTGGGTCGCACATGTACTATCTCGATTACAAAAAGCCTTTGCTTGACTTCTTAAAATATGTCGAATAACAGTACAATTTGGCACTAAAAGCGCTAAAGATCGTGTCACCGCTCAAGGAGGTTAGAATAGGGTAGAGTTGGGCAACACGATTCTTTTTCAGGAATCGACTCTTGCGATTCAATCTCACATTGAGAATTGATTCCTACGATTCTTTCACGATTCTTTAGTCTTCATTGGCACGATTCTTACTTCTACATCTTGCTCATAGATGGCAATACATGTATGTGTCATGGATGTTGGAATCTTAACCTTTTGCATCTGTTCCTACGATTCATTCAGGATTGTTTCTGGTCTGCGACGGCAGAATCTTACAAAATGCCAAAAAGGTGACAATATGGGTACCGGATTTTTTAATATTTATAGTCCGCAAAGTTCAGACTTAAAATAATAATGAGGCAAAGCCATTCAATTCAGCTCTCAGAAATTCTCGAGAAAATAGCGTTTGAAGTTTTGTGAGCGGTTATAAATACATATTACACTACCAACTATTTCTGCTGTCATCATAGCTCATTTAGTAGCGTTGTAGGTTTAGTGAACGTAGGTCACTTATTTCGAATCCTGCTGTAACCTTATAAATTTTCTTTCGTTCCGTTTGAATAATTCGGCCACTTAAATATAAATTTAATTAAATTTATGGTAACTAACACATATCTAATCATTATAAAATACTTACTATGTAAAATCAATTAGTTTAAGGAAACACATCTACATAAATAAACATTAAAAATAAAAATCGGTCTCTAAATATTAAATTTCTCCGAGATACAAGGAATTCGCGTTTATTAAAATGTTTCTTTTTTGTAAAATCGGTTTCTTTCTGGAAAGCTGATAACGTAAAAACGAAAATGGGAAAAAAGATTTTTGAGATGGCTTTAAAAACATTTAAAATCGCGTTTTCATATACAAAGAATATTTTTGTAAAATTGAGTTTTTACAAAAGCTACAACTATTTAGTTGAACTCGAAAAGCTTAAACCTCTAAACACAAAATATAATCCAAATCGTTACAGCCATTTCCGGGATACGCGAAATATAAATTTGTAAGGATAGCTCGTTTAAATACATAATATTTAAACTGTATAAAAGACGTATATTCGTATGTATTGACAGCTGTTTCTGTCACCTGTAATTCGTGAATTAACGGCTCACGATCTTCTTTCTGTGCTTCCTTTGTTCACACGCTTACTGGCTTTCGTAATTATTCAGCACGATTCGGCACTTGCTTTCGAATCATGAATCGTTGGATCTGGGAATCGTCACGAGGCAGGCGATTCTTTTGAACGACGATTCGTTCGGATCACGATTCGATTCTTACGATTCTTTATTTGTATTCGTTCAAATGAACGACTGATTCACGAATCGCCACAATTCTAGAATGGTGGAAGATGACCTTAACGCTACAGAAGTGAAACTGTGTCGCCATATTGTGGAGTCAATAAATTTTGTTTTAATAAATCACAGTTCACCTATGTGTAAGGTCTGTATTTGTTCACAGTATTGTACTATATCCAACATGTACCAGAAATGACAGTTATTTAAATGTCCCTCTTTGTATATTCTATATCTTTGTACCCATCATGTAGAGTCGTTGCTAACCAAGCAAAGCATTCCTGCCTTATCATACTCAGTTTTGACAAAGATCTTCGCAGGCATAACGATGTATGGAATATCGGAGATTTCACCACTAGTCTGAAGACAGATGTTAGTAGTCGAATGTTTTCACCACCAGCGTCATGTAATTACGTTATACCTAAAATGTAATGGAACCAAAAACCCAATGACGTACTTTCTGTGCCTAATAGACGTTAAAGCTCAAATGTTAACTCAACGGGAATAGGAAGCGAGCGAGTCTGACTAGAAACAATGGCACATATCGTTGTTAGTAATAGTGCACAAAAGAGATTAGAATTTAGTTTTCACTAGTACTGCATTGTGCTCTCTCTAGGGCTTCAAATAAAGTCATGATTTATTTGTTCCGTACCAGGATTCGAATCCATATACGTGAATTTCGTGGAGGTCTAGAGGAGTCTCGGAGCATGCAACGAAATGATCAAATGTTCAAATGTTTGTAGAGCTTATGGCACTTAGCTACGGGGTCATCAGTCCCTAAACTTACAAACTACTTATGAACTTGTTTATACTAAAGACGGCACAAACATCCATGCCCAAAGGGGAATCGAACCCCAGACAGGGAACGGTCTCGTGCGTCGTAGCATAGTGCTTCAATGTGCTCGGCCGTTCCGCCGCGGCAACGAAATGATCCAGCTATATGTTTCCGAGAGGGTCGAATACCGCAAAAGAGGACATCCAAATTAGAATCCCAGTCCAGCGACATATTTTCATCGTCTCAAGTTCAAAGAAATTAAGAGCCAAATAACCTTAAACAAACATTGGTCTATAAAATAAAATAAAGTCTGGTAATATACAGAAAGCTTTCTGCCGACAGTGTTACTGATTGCCGAGTATTCTGCCTGTTGTGGAAACAGCTAAACAACTTTTGACTGATAAGTTTTCTTAAGAATTCCCTATCTATTTCCATTCTGAATAGTTGTAGCTCTACACAGAACAGTTAAAAACTTTATCCTGAGCGAGACTGGCTCCACAAGCCAATTCGCTGCTCCAGAGCTAGCGAAGACTTACAGAATTTCGTTCTTCCATACTGCCCCAATAGCTGATAAACCAGATAAATCGATACGTAAAATAAGAGACTGGTTGCAACTTTTGCGTGGAGCGACTTTCCTGGACTCAAAAACACAAATTAATAGCTTTATGACACACCTAAAGTGAAAAATCACTCAGATTATATAATGGAAATGATGTTAATATCAAATGAATTTATCAGATTAATTATGTGCTACCAAGGTGGAGTGGCCGAGTTGAAAGAGAAGACCTCGGCAGGCTTGTGCCACGTCACGCAAAGCAGATCGCTATCATGTTGCCGAGTGGCTGGCCGCTAAGGCCTAGTGGGTTGTACCCCACCGGCCAACGACTAAGCTACGCGATCGCGACCTGCTCTGCGTGACGGGCAATGAGCGCGCCAGGGCCTTCCTTTTCGGTGGTGCCGTTCTAAGGCGCCTAGCTGCGGAGAGCTTTCTGCTTGCCGTCGGAGGTTTGAGTCCTTCCTCAGGCATGGTTGTACAGTAGAACCTCTCAAACTCGACACAATGTGGACTTAAAGGTTGTCGAGTTTTGAGGTTGTCGAGATTTAGGGAACTTAAATAAAAATAACTAGGAGTTGAATAAAAACGCTTATTTAGAGTATTAAAATTGTACATTTATTGATTTATTATATACAATTATATATTTATATCAACATTTATAACTTATAATGAACAAATCAAAAAAGAAGTTTGAGACAAAAGGCCTAGTAGAATCTGAAAATGCAGTGTTCATTACAATTATTACTGAAGTTGTTTATGCTGCTTATAAAAAGTCCATCACAGTTAGTTATGAAATGTTTTCTGAACACTAGAAGGAAAGTGTAAAAGAAAACTTACTGAAGTCGTTTGAAAAACCCTGTGATTGAAGTCTGCTTTTCTGTCTCCACACGGCGTCTTGCATCTTGATCACAGAGTCGCCTGAGAAACAGAATCTCCACTCCAGTCCCTCTCTCACCACGCTCAAGTCTTTTTAGGGCACCAAACTTTGCTTCCATTGACACTGACACTTGTTTCCTCTTCTTCTCCGCCATACTGTCGCTCTATATTCCAGCACAAAACTCGTTTAAACAATTGTCAATCACTCTCGAACAAAAGCAACTGACCACTACTGTGTCTCAACAAACACTAAACTGAACGCCCAGAGACGACAATGTAGCGAGGGTAGTTTATGACCTGCCCAGGAATCCCAGGTCAACGCGCGGCCTCACGATAAGGAAAGTGGCCACAGAAATCCCCGAACGTGCGCAAACAACAGCCCGCCCCCAGCTGGGCAGGTAAAGGGTGCGTTGAACGACCTTAGAAAACCCAGGTAACGTAGTATGAGTCTCTAGCGCTCACGGGCGGTCTATGTACTGATGGAAAGTTTTACGTTAAGGGCGGTGTAAAAAAAAATATTAATTCACCAGCCCTGTCGAGTTTTACGGAATGTCGAGTTTCCGGGAATCGAGTTTGAGAGGTTCTACTGTATTTGTTGTCCGTAGCATAAGTGAAAGTAGTTTGTAAGCCTAGGGACTGATGACCAAAGTAGTTAAGTCGCATAGATTTATAAACATTTGAATATTTTTAATTCTGTGCTAACCAGGAAGTAACTAGACGCTTGCAGAGTTGCAAAACGTACTGCGTCATTAGACTGCCAACGGGCAGGACGCGTTTGCTCGGCGCCTGAGTTCCTGACGCTGGCTTAGCACTGACGGAGATCGCCGCCTGGAAAACGCGGCGCACAGCCTGCCACCATGTTGACTGACATGTTGACTCGAACAAACATGTCTGTATGAACGTTTGGTTACAGGATCTCTACCTACACCTCAATGTGCTGGTGGGTGTCGTTTTTCTGTAAAGCTCTGCAACCATGCTCTAGATAGCACTATAGATGTAACTGTAGACGCCATACGTAATGCAGATTTCTTAACTATAACTTATGTAATAATCATATGGAACATCTCCCCAATTGTGCGATTGGATTCACGATTTCCTATCAGAAAGGACACAGTTCGTTGTAATTGACAGTAAGTCATCGAGTAAAACAGAAGTGATATCTGGCGTTCCACAGGGAAGCGTTATAGGTCCCCTACTCTTCCTCGTGTTTATAAACGATTTAGGAGATAATCTGAAGAGCTCCCTTAGACTGTTCGCAGATGATGCTGTCGTTTATCGGTTAGTGAAGTCAATAGAGGATCAAAAGCAACTGCAAAGCGATTTAGACAAAATTTCTACTTGGTGCGAAAATTGGCAATTGACACTAAATAAAGAAAAGTGTGAAGTAATTCACATGACCACTAAAAGAAATCCGCTGAACTTCAATTACGCGATAAATCAGTCAAACCTTAAGGTCGTAAATTCTACCAAATACCTAGGAGTTACAATTACGAACAACTTTGACTGGAGAGAACACATAGAAAATATTGTGGGGAAGGCGAACCAAAGGTTACGTTTCATTGGCAGAACGCTTCGAAGATGCACCAGCTCCACCAAAGAGACTGGCTACATCACACTTGTGCGTCCTCTCTTGGAGTACTGTTGCCCCTTGTGGGACCCTCACCAGGTGGGACTGACGGAAGATATTGAGAAGGTTCAGAGAAGGGCAGCTCGTTTTGTTTTATCACGTTACGGGGGGGGGAAAGCGTCACGGAAATGTTGCACGAATTGGGGTGGAAATCATTAAAAGAAAGACGTTATTCATTGCGGCGTGATCTGTTTGCGAAGTTTCAATCACCGACTTTTAGTTCTGAATGTGAAAATATTTTGCTAGCACCCACCTACTTAGGGAGACATGACCATCCCAATAAAATAAGAGAAATCAGATCAAAAACGGAACGATTTAGGTGTTCTTTCTTCCCGCGCGTTATTAGAGAATGGAACGGTAGAGAAAAGTTATGAAAGTGGTTAATGATCCCTCTGCCAGGCACTTAAATGTCATTTGCAGAGTATCTATGTAGATGTAGATATTCTCTAGCGAATTGTAATCAAAAGCCGTGATGATAGTTGCAACTTTAACCTTCTTCCCGAAAGACTGTTGGTATTCACTGCCACTGCTTCCATCGCCTCTTTCCGCACTTACCGTAGCACTACCGCTTGCAATGACTTGTTCGTCCCTATTATCATTATAATGAGTTTGTAACAACAGTATCTACCTTATGCTCATATTTCTGTGCCATAACAGACACGGGAAAGCATGCAAATGATTCATCTTCTACACTAATACCATCTTCACGAAGAAGGATTCTTTGTAACTTCATCTCAACTAATCGCAATACATTAGCAGGATTGATTAGCAATCGCCGCCCCATCTGACGCTTCACCACACAAATAACATCACAAAACGCAACTTTGGAGGCACACTGCACCGTTCCTGCTGGCGAACTGACAGGCCAAAGTGCAATGCGGCATGGCACACGCAGAGGACTCTAACGGACGACTGCAGAGTTTTGCAGATGCGGGAGTATCACTAGTGCAATAAGGGATCTTTACATTATCTCTCATACGATTTTGGTGTATATGTGTTTGTTCGAGCCCAAGTACTTTCCTTGTGAGACGAGAAATACCTGGCATAGCCGAATAAAAGCTGTGTCGATAACATAGTTACGATGCGCCAACTACTATCTCAACATAGTAAATAAATGGTTTGAGAAATTACTTGAGCTGCTCTCTTGTTCAATAGCTGTCGTAGGTAGTTCTGTTTCTCTGCCTGAAGGGAACTGTTTCGTCCGAAACGATTTCCTATAACAGAATCAGCAGAAGCTATTAACATTTGAAGCATGATACATTTTAATGTTATATACCTGAATACGATTTTCCGTATGAATGATTTCTCTGAAATCACCTATAACACAAAATGAACAAATGTAAAGATAACATTACACCGTGTAGGGCAGCAGGCAATTTCACCACATTAAATACTATGTTTACGTATTAATAACGTGCTTTTACTTACGATGTAATTATTGGTATCAGTTTGATTCCGGATAATCTGAAAGCAAAAATAGGTAGGAAAAGTGGCGATATTTGTGTTGTATTGTGGTCATCAGTCCGGAGACTGGTTTGATGCAGCTCTCCACAATACCCTATCCTGAGCAAGCGTCTTCATCTCCACATAAGAGCGACAACCTACATCTTTCTGAATCTGCTTACTGTATCCATCTCTTGGTCTTCCCCTGCGATTTTTTCCCCATACACTTCCCTCCAACGCTAAATTCACAATTCCTTGATGTCTAAGAATGTGTCCTACCAATCTATCCCTTCTTTTAGTCAAGGTATGCCAGAAATTCCTTTTCTCCCCAATTCTGTTCAGTACCTCCTCATTAGTTACGCGATCCACCCACTTAATCTTCAGCATTCTTCTGTAGCACCATATTTCAAAAGCCTCAATCCTCATCCTGTCCTCACTGTTTATCGTCCATGTCTCACTCCCATACAAGGCAACACTCCATACAAATGCCTTCAGAAAGGACTTCCTTAAGTTTAAATCAATATTCGCTGTTAACAAATTTCTCTTTTTCAAGAACGCTTTTCCACCCATTGCATTCTGCATTTTATATCCTCTTTACTGCGACCATCATTTGTTATTTTACTGCCCAAGTAACAAAACTCATCTACCTCCTTTATTGCTTCGTTTCCCAATCTAATTCCTTCAGCATCACCTGATTTTCCTAAACTGCACTCCATTACCCTAGTTTTGCTTTTGTCAATGTTCATCTTATATTAACCTTTCAGCACACTGTCCATTCCGTTCAATTGTTCTTCCAGGTCCTTTGCTGTATCTGACAGAATTACTATGTAATCGGGAAAACGCAATGTTTTTAATTCTTCACCCTGAACTTTAATTCCTTCTCCAAATTTCTCCTTGCTTTCCTTTATAGCTTGCTCAATGTACAAATTGAACAACAATGGAGAAAGACTACAACCCTGTCTTACTCCCTTTTCCAACCACTGCATCCCTTTCATGCCCTTCTACTCTGACAACCACTGTCTGGTTTTTGTACAAGTTGTAAATAACCTTACGTTCCCTATATTTTACTCTTGCTTGCCTCAGAACTTGAAAGAGTTTATTCCAATCAACATTGTCAAAAGCCTTCTCCAAATCTACAAAAGCTAGAAATGTAGGTTTGCCTTTTCTTAATCTATCTTCTCGGATAAGCCGTAAAGTGAGTATTGTCTCCCGTGTTCCTACATTTCTCCTGAACCCAAACTGATCTTCCCCGAGGTCGGCTTCTACCAGCTTTTCCATCCTTCTGTATATAATTCGCGTTAATATTTTGCAACCATGACTTATTAAACTGATAGTTCTGTAGTTTTCAGACCTATTAATGTTGACTATGTCACTGAGGAAACTGGTTTATGCTGGTAGGCAACATTTAATATTAACAATATTCACATGTAGTACTTTTCTTGGTTGGAAACGAGAACACAGCCAATTCAGTGAGTGAGGCCGACAAGCGGCGATGGGAGTCGTAACGGTATCACCAAGGGTGTGGCACGTTGACTTGCCGGTGCGAGGTCACAGGTTACTCACCGGCCCATGGCCATTGACGCTTCGCGCCAAAACGAGCGGGCAACGATACGACTGGGAGATGATTTCAAGCGCCAATTGTTCGAAACGTTCTATAACCTTCTAGAAGCCTCTAGATGCATCTTTTTCGCGGGGAAGATGTTTGGAAGGAAGTAATGGTGAGGGAGAGAGATCGGAAGCTATAGCTGCGATTGGCTCTTGAGAAAACGGTCTGGAGAGACTTGTGACTCTGTTTACAACATACAACATTTACAACATAAATCAATCAAATGTGAAGGCCGTAAACTCCACAAAATACCTAGGAATTACTATTACTTCAGACCTAAACTGGAAAGAACACGTAGATAATATCGTGTGAAAGGCGAACCAGAGACTACGTTTTATTGGCAGAACCCTTAAAAGATGCAACAGAACTACTAAAGAAACTGCATACACTGCGCTTGTCCGTCCATTTTTGGAGTATTGCAGCCCAGTGTGGGATCCTTATCAGGTGGGTGTGACGGAGTACATCGAAAGAGTCCAAAGTAGGGCAGCTCGTTTCGTATTGTCACGATATAGGGGAGACAGCGTTACGGAAATGATACAGGATCTGGGATGGGAATCACTACAACAACGGCGCTTATCGCTGCGGCGTGGGCTACTTGCGAAACTCCAATCACCAACATTCTCCTCCGAATGCGAAAATATATTGTTGACTCCCACTTACATAGGTAGAAAAGATCATCAGAATAAAATACGAGAAATCAGAGCTCGAACAGAGAAATTCAGGTGTTCTTTCTTCCCGCGCGCTATTCGAGAATGGAATGGGAGATAAATAGTATAATTGTGGTTCGATGAACCCTCTGCCAGGCACTTAAATGTGATTTTCAGAGTATCCCATGTAGATGTAGATGTAGATGACTTGCTGAAAAGTATGTCCCGGATTCGGATAGCTGCGCTCGTGGTGCGAGCACGCATGTGGGCAGTTGCTGGCAAAGCGTCCAGTGACTTAGCTCACAATTAGTTGCAAGTGCAGATCGCATTGCTGGAAGTATTCATAATTGTTTCTCTCTGAGCAGAAGAACAAAATTATTACTTTAGTGCATTGTATTTGCATTTCGAAGCACTGATTTACAAGATTACAATACAGCTTCTCTTCTGCTTCTGGCCAGTGACACAAGCAGTTTGCGAGAACCTCTTGTTCGACTTTGATACTTGAGTAACTTCAACTTAGGAGTTTTTTGAGCAAAGTAGTTCATTCACTGTGTGGCCATCGTCATGCAGCTACAGCTTCACGTCGAACCTTCTGGTTGTAATCTCCACCGAGTTGAATACGATTTTTAATTTTCTTTAATACAATTAACACGTCTTCAGTATCAACCATTTTTCATAATAGGTAGAGGTTGTGCGATCCTTGTTAGAGATTCATTATTTTTGTATCATAATTAAATCTTGAATTTGTGCATCGTTCTTTTTTAAGATTAAATTACTATACTGAAAATGAAATCCTCCGATTTCTTATTTATTAGGATTAGGAATCCCAACTGTCCCAAGTGATAAGACATTGTCTAAGATGGAAACCAAGTACTTGTGTATCGATAATTGTCTAATTGAAAGGAGTGATTCATATTTATTTTCGTAATGATACCGTAAGCTTGGTGAGCCACGCGCAAATTAGCGATAGGGCCGTATATTCAATCTCACCAATTGCGGCAAAATCATTACAACCGATTAAACGATTAAAAACGCAAAATCCACAAACAAATTTAATAAGCTGTGAGCTTATAGATTACCGTCAGACGAACTGGGAAAATAAATCTTTCCCAATGACTGAAATACAGGACCTGTCGTTTGCGGAAATATTAATCACCTGAACAACTTCAATGAAAGTTTGATTCCAGCTTCTAAGTGCAAGGAGAAGCATTTTTGATGTAATATGAAACAAGGAAAAAAGTCACGACAGTAATGACCGGACTGTATAATTCATTCTAAAAGAACAAAGGGCCGGAGATTATCGTCTACTCGTACTGATTACAGTGCGACTACTTGTGATGTATATTAAATAAAAGTGAAAAGCATACGATGAATGAGTTCTCCAATAGAGGGACGAAAGAGGCAGATAGAGGTTTCTCTTAACGACGGTGAGATGGGATTTGTATATAGCACCTGGCAGTTGGCGTAGTTTTTTCGTAGTTTATCTCTCATTTGTTTCATTCTGACGACATCTCTAAGCTATCACAATGTTCCAGCGGTAATTATTGAAGTGTAATTGTTAAATTGTCAAATATTTCGGTAATTGTGGTGGAATGTAACTCGGTGATCAAAGCGTACTGTAATTTCATCTTAACTAACAGAAAATTTTAATTAAGCTTTTAGGGTAGACCATCTGCTCATTAACTTGTCGTCTGATACAACTGTTAAGCGACTTTCTTGAGTATAACGTAAAATTTACGAAACTAGTAAAGGAACACTAGGATTTATTATTTTGTTAACGGCGTGATCATTTGAGACGGACCTCAAGGTCGGATAACTTCATTGTGGAGGGGAAAGGAAATTGGCCGTACGCCTGAAAAGGAACCATCTTGGCATTTGCCTAGAGAGATTTAGGGAAATTACTTGTAGAAAAGGACAAACGGACGTGGAAACTACACACTTCCGTCATTACTGAGCCATCATAATACTAATAGTTGCAAACGAAAATTGAAGTATCGAATTTAATACCAATTACTCATGGAGGCAAAAGAAATAGGAAATTAAAAATCATTTGTACTCGATGCCCATAAGACTTATGAAAGGAAAAAGATGCTTTCAGATCTATAACGGGATGCTGCCTTCTGTATCACACATTAAAATCTCCAATAAAGATAAGTGAGCATCAAAAATTTATAACAATACCAACTTCGGAACTGTGTACCAATCCGGTTTGTAATAGAAACGACACATTAAAGTAGTAAAGTTTCGCGAATTCGGATTCTAGTGATGTTTGGGTCAAATGATTTACTTGCAGTAACACTCGTGTAACGCTAAACTACAACGCCAAAAGAGCTAGTTCTATGATCTGGTCATCTGTGGAAATCAAAACATCGTGCCAATAAAGTCTGTAAATAACGTTACTTCTCGGATTCGTTATTTCGTTTAATTTTTTATAAGAGAAGCTTTCTTGATATCTTGGTATCACATAATCGCGATGTAAGTTCTTAAGTTTTTATTACCTAAATTCTCAGAAGCTACGAGAGTTAAAGAGAGACGGAGAGAGGTACGAGGAGATGGTAAGAGAGAGGAAGGAGGAGGAGATGAAAGACGGAGTGAATGGAAGTAGAGGATGGACGGGATTGAGGGAAGACGTGGAGCTGGGGGAGGTAGAAGGGTAGTAGAGAATGGCGAATGGATGGGCAAAATGCACAAAACAACTGCTTTTCTCAAGGGCTATTTGACTGTTCTCTGGAAATCGTTTTAGATGAGTGATTATTTTCTTTTTAATTGGATCTTTAAAAGCAACCAAAAGTGGAATTCAAATATAATTTGAAAGCCCACTAAAGCGCTGTTTTTGAGTCATGTTACGCCTGTAATGTCAACCCAAATGGAGATGCTCCTGCTGTTGTATCATTCACTTGGAGTGATGTTGTTGTGGCGTGAAGTCAGCGCCACACGCCAGACGCAAGAGAACGATCGTAGAGAAGTCAGCGGACGCTCGGCAGCCTATCGCACGCCGGCGCCGCGCCTCTTGGAGGGAGTAGTGGAGATGAACGCCCTATAAAAGCTGCTATATCTAGGCCGACATGTGTAGATTAGATTAATACTTGTTCCTTAGATCATGTATACGACATTTCGTAATGATGTGGAACGTGTCAGTTTAGTAAATTTTGTCTATACTTGACAATCTATATTTTAAGAATTTTTTTCTTTTTTTTAAGTTTTATCTAAAAATTCATCTACATTGTAGAAGGAGTTGCCATTCAGAAATTCCTTTAATTTCTTTTTAAATACTAGTTGGCTATCTGTCAGACTTTTGATGCTACTTGGTAAGTGACCAAAGACTTTTGTGGCAGCATAATTCACCCCTTTTTGAGCCAAAGTTAGATTTAACCTTGAATAGTGAATATCATCCTTTCTCCTAGTGTTGTAGCTATGCACACTGCTATTACTTTTGAATTGGGTCGGAATGTTAATAACAAATTTCATGAGTGAATATATATATTGTGAAGCTACAGTGAGTATCCCTAGATCCCTAAATAAATGTCTGCAGGATGCTCTTGGTTGGGCTCCAGCAATTATTCTGATTACACGCTTTTGTGCAATGAATACTTTTTACTCAATGTTGAATTGCCCCAGAATATGATCCCATATGAAAGCAGTGAATGAATATAGGCGTAGTAAGCTATTTTACTGAGATTTATATCACCAAATTTTGCAATGACTCTGATAGCATAAGTAGCTGAACTCAGACGTTTCAGGAGATCTTCAATATGTTTCTTCCAATTCAGTCCCTGGACGAGCCCGACTGAACTCGACTACGAACTAGGCAGTCACCAGGAAACAGCGTATCTAGTACAGAAGACGACGACGCGAGAAGAGAGAAGAACAGATAGAAGTTGAGTATTCTATTCTTCATTAAATAAAACTCGTCTTAATAATTATAAAGTTGTTATGATGACCACGCATCCTGCATCAAGCCTTTCCTGAAAAGCTAGACCGGGATGAGAACTCGGCAAATAGCAACGAGGATGAAGCGACAAAGGGCGAAGACGTGTTAAACTACAGAGAACAACAAACCACATATCAATGAGATGTTAATTACACTGCACCATTAATTTGTTTGTCACTTTATTACAGGAAGCGATTCCAGCATATAATCTTTTGTGAATTTCTATTGCAGGAAGATGAGTCAATTTTTATATTTTTGCTTCGTTTGTTCATGTTGTTCTTGTACAATGTCAGTTCCTACTAGATGTCTGCAAATCGCCGGTTTCGCTCGCTCGTATTCGATCGAGTGCGCAACGCTCGGCGGTGGCGCGGCGAGTGTGTACGCTCGGAGCGAGCGTGTTGACACTCGAACGCCGGCCGCGATGACCGAGGGGACTGAGGCGCTCCAGTCACGGTCTGCACGCCCACTACGGTCGGGGGTTCGAATCCCCCCTCGTTCATGGATATTTGTGCCATCCTAGTTCGTAAGTAGTTCATAAGTAGTTTGTAAGTTTAGGGACTGATGACCCCGTAGTTAAGTCCCATAAACTATACAAACATTTGAACATTTTTGACACTCGAACGAGGCTGCGTGGGGCGGGGCGGGCAGAGGCCGCACAGCGTAGTGCTGCCGCTGTGCTCACAAGGAAACCTACCCAAGTGCCACTCTCCGATTTGTATGAAATTTGCATATTTCATAATATATGAAAAACAATGGGACACGTAATTTTTTAAGCGGCGGAAAAACATATTTAAGGGGTGAAACTGCTCCTCCAAAATTGGAGCTAAAATAGGAAAATGGCGATTAGTGAAGCGATTTTAATGATTTTTGGTATGAAAGTATCTTTTGATAAAAGACAAATTTCATAGATTCAACTTCGATTAAATCAAAACAATTTTTTGAGAACAAAAAATTGATTACTTTAGGAGTAATTGCCCCCTTAATTGTCACTCCCCCTGCAATGTACCTAGGCCGATCTCTTATCAAAAGATACTTCATACCAAAAAGTCATTAAAATCGCTTCATTAATCTCTAAGTTTTTCTATTTTAGCCCCAAATTTGGAGGGACCGTTTCACCCCTTAAATATGTTTTTCCACCGCTTAAAAATAAATAAATAAATAAAAATAAAAATTTCATGTATTATAACAAATCCAAATTTCAGAAAAATCGGAGAGTGACACTTGGATAGGTTTCCTTGTCAGTCACTATGGCAGCGGCTCTGTGGTTCTGATGTGTGGGCTGCTGTTGCGTCTGACGAACCCCCTCTAACTAAAGGAACTAAAATCAGTTATGCTGTAGACGTGTATTCCTCCATAGTAGCATGTAACCGCAATATCATTATACCGCAAACGAGACAAAAAGGTTGTTTTCACTAACTATAACATTTGAAAGTAATGTAAAGGATCTAAAGACAAGCTACGGAACGAACAACGTTTTATTGCAATGTACAAAAGTGAAAGTTACCGTTCAATAAAGTATACATCGAAAAGTAACATTATCCCCAAACTATTCGTTAGTGGCATTGTAATTGCAATGTATTGTTAAAATATCATTGACACGTTGTAGATCGAGTCGAGTTCTTCTATCAGAGAACAGATTCCCTGGCGCACTGAAAGTGCATTCACTAGGTGCATTTCAGGCGGGCACACAGAATACTGTTTGTCAATACAGCTACCTTAAGAAAGAGAGTACTGTTGCGTTTCTACAATTCAAGCAGATCGTCGTCATCGCCATCAATTCGTGGTATATAAAGGTCCACCTCATTGGTGGATTGCGCCTCGCACATTTCACAGTCCAGCCATTCTGACAACAAGCACTTCATTCTTTTGGCTGGTGCACCCGGGTGGCATTCTTCAGACGGCCCTAAATAAATATAACACAGATATCACTGAAACAGCGGGAGCACCATAAATTCGTACAGCTGTGTAAAGTAAACAGTTGGAATAACATGATTTAAAACAGGTACAGGGTATATGAGGATTAGACTGGCATATGACCCTGACGACGAAAGAAAGCGCGGATCCTATATATTGCACAAAAGCTTGCATGCGTTCTTTATTATGTAGATAAGAAAGATGACGTTGGCAGTGGGGAATATATGAATGTTGCACTTGGAAAAATTCATGTTAAGGACTCACTCGGAAAAGGTAGAGGCGCAGCAACCACGCATAGTGCCAAAATGCTACGGGAATATATATTAACTGGGTGCAACAGAGAGAGAGATGCAAAAAAATTAACCTAACGGGTGTACATCAATATCGGAGTATTTAATATCAATATAAAAGACGGACAAAGTATTCCAGGACTTGAGAGTGATAAGAGGAATGGATATAAAATACAATCATTTGTTCGTTAAGACGGCAAGTAACACCTACCACTTAACAGGAACTAACAGTCCACAAAATGGGAACAAGAAAGTAAGAAAGATAATGGAAAACTCGTTTAGTAAATGATCTTAGCACAGAAACTTTATGTTAATCACGTATAATAACTTGCATGGTAAACTACAAAATGCGAAAATGAATGGCTAGTTCAACTGGATCGAGAGAACAGCTTTCGAAGCACCCGGGAAAGGACACAATTCCAAATTTCGCTGTCAGGATTTATCCTCTAGCGTCTAGTTTGCTCCCGACACTCGCCTCGGACTCGAGTGGCGCTGCGGCGGGCGACCGAGTGGCGAGCGGGCAGTGTGGACGGTCGGGCCTGTCGAGCGTGCGCCGCTCGAACGAGCGTGGAGGAAGTCGAGCGCAGCCACACGCCTTGTCGCAAGCTGCAGCACCGACACCTGTCGGACTGTCATAAAACGACATGTATCACGCGATTCGAGCGAGCAACCGAGCGAAGTGCAGACCTCTAGTTCCTACTAACACAAGAATTCCTGCCACTGCGCCGCAGCTTCCTGTGCTCAATGCACAGCAACTAATGCAGATGTTTCAGTTTCAGAGTCAACAAATTTGCTCTCTATTATCAACCGTGCAACAACTACTGGCCACACCTATGTCACAAAATACCCAAGTACTACTGCAGTAGCCACCACCTCCAGTAATTCTACCATTCCGCCAGTATGATGAAAAAGAAAAGTGGACTGAATGGTCAGTTTGAAATCTACGCCACAGTTCACAAGGTACAAGGTACTGTCAAACTACATTTTCCCTGTCAACTGTAGGCCCCCAGCGTTCCGTCTTGTCAAGAAACTATTTCCCACTGCGGAGCCTTCTGAAGATTCTTATGATTCAGTAATAGGATCCCTCACAGCATATTATGAATGGCAGATCAATGTAGTGGCCGCTAAATATCAGTTCTTCAGATGTAGGAAAAATCAGAACCAAACGTACAGGCAATGGATAACAGATTTTCAAAGTCTCGCTAGGAAGTGTAAATTTAAGTGTTCATGTGGAGCTTTGTATTCAGATGTGTTATTACGCGTTGCTATTAGATTAGATTAGATTAGATTAATACTTGTTCCTTAGATCATGTATGCGACATTTCGTAATGATGTGGAACGTGTCAGTTTAGTAAATTTTGTCTATACTTGACAATCTATATTTTAAGAATTTTTTTTCTTTTTTTTTAAGTTTTATCTAAAAATTCATCTACATTGTAGAAGGAGTTGCCATTCAGAAATTCCTTTAATTTCTTTTTAAATACTAGTTGGCTATCTGTCAGACTTTTGATGCTACTTGGTAAGTGACCAAAGACTTTTGTGGCAGCATAATTCACCCCTTTTTGAGCCAAAGTTAGATTTAACCTTGAATAGTGAATATCATCCTTTCTCCTAGTGTTGTAGCTATGCACACTGCTATTACTTTTGAATTGGGTCGGATTGTTAATAACAAATTTCATGAGTGAATATATATATATATATATATATATATATATATATATTGTGAAGCTACAGTGAGTATCCCTAGATCCCTAAATAAATGTCTGCAGGATGCTCTTGGGTGGGCTCCAGCAATTATTCTGATTACACGCTTTTGTGCAATGAATACTTTTTTACTCAATGTTGAATTGCACCAGAATATGATCCCATATGAAAACAGTGAATGAAAATAGGCGTAGTAAGCTAATTTACTGAGATTTATATCACCAAATTTTGCAATGACTCTGATAGCATAAGTAGTTGCCTATAATATAACTGATGCCAGACTTAGGGAGCAGATTCTAAAAATGTCAGATCCATATTTCCTTCAAGTAGAGCAGATTTAGCAACAGTACAATTCTGGTGCCACGGCAGCGGAAGACTTTGATTCAATAATCCATTGTGTAGTGTAAAGACGTAAGCGCTGGCGAGTGCAAGGTCAAACGCTGTGTACTTCCGCCTGCCTGCACTAAGCGTAAACGAGCTGTTAGACATGTAGCCTTGCCAAATTAAGAAAGAGAAGACTTGCCCGAAATGTTTCTCGTGGCACAAAAGGCAGAAATGTCCGTCCTGGTCAGCAAAATGCTATGCATTTGGCAAGAAAGGTCATATACAAACAGTCTGCTTACAGCAAAAGAAACGGAATATGCCCTCCCAGCCAAGACAGCGAAAAGACAATACTTATCAATAAATGCAGTATTTTCAAAACCCATGGCTGCCCCTTGTAACATCAAAGACGCGGAAGTAGCACAAGTTGTACGCCAGGCCACAAAAATGAATGTCAAATTGCGTGTGAATGACATTTGTGTAAAGTTTCAACTAGACACTGGTGCATCAGTCACATTCCTCAGTTGAAAAACTTACGAACAGTTAGGAACGCCGCGCCTTTCTCGCGCTAAAACAAGGGTAACAGCATACAATGGCAATGACAGTCCTGTACGAGGATAGTGTTTCCTACATGTAGAGTACCATTTGCAAATGCGAACACTGACATTTCAAGTGCTTAAGTCTTATGACAGATAGAATATTTTTGGTTTAGATTCTTTTGATCTTTTTGGTTTTATGGTGCAAGACAGTGTTTTAGTTGTGAACACTTTGGTGCTAATGACAGTCAAGACAAGTTGCTGAAAGACCTTCCAGATTTATTTTCCGCCGGTCTTGGAAAAGCTAAGGATTTGCCGCGGTGGAGTAGCCGAGCGGTCTAAAGCGTCTCGCTGCGGAGCGCGTGGTTGCTCGCCGTGGAGGTTCGAGTCCTCCCTGGGGCATGGGTGTGTGTGTTGTCCTTAGGTTAGTTTACCTAGGTTTAAGTAGTTTGTAAGCTACGGACTGATGACCACGCAGTTTGGTCCGATAGATTTACAAACATTTGAACATTTTTTTATTTTTTTTTTTTTTTTTTTTTTTTTTTTTTTTTTTTTTTTTTTTTTTGCTAAGAATTTAGCTACACACATTACTCGAGGAAAATTCCAAACCAAAATTCTGCAATGTTCGTGATGTAGTGCTCGCTTTACGCGAGTAAGTAGCGCAAGAACTTCGCACACTGCAAGAAAATGGTGCAATTGAACCAATACAAGCTATCCAGTGGGTGAGTCCGCTTGTAATTTTGGTGAAGCCGTCAGGGAGCATCCGCATTTGTGTTGATTTAAAAGCCACAATGAATCCACAAACAGTTGTAGACAGTTATCCTTTGCTGAGACCAGAAGAATTAGTGGACAGATTAGGTGCAGGTAAATATTTCTCAACAATAGATTTCTGCAATGCCTACCTTCAGCTGCCACTCGACAAAGAATCACAGAAAATTTGTGTTGTCAATACTCATCTGGGCTTGTTCAAATATTTGCATCTACCGTTTGGCAGTGCATCTGCGCCCGCAATTTTTCAAAGATATTTGGAACAGCTAGGGCGCCTTGTTGTTCAAACTATAGCTAGGGTGCCTTGTTGTTCAAACTATAGCTAGGGTGCCTTGTTGTTCAAACTACTTGGATAACATAGTTGTGTCAGGCTGTACCCCAGAAGAACACATGGTAAATTTGGGAAAATTATTTCGAGGTTTGTCAGAGGCAGGTCTCAAGTGTCACTTGGATAAGTGTGACTCTTTCAAACCGGTATTGCAGTGTCTAGGACACGTGAAAAACAGGCAACGTGTGCACCCCATGCCATAACATTTGCTTGCCATTCACGGCCTGCCAGCATCAAAAGAAAGAATTACAGTTCGTCTTGGGAAAGTTAACTTACTATATTAGGTTTATTCCCAATGCAGCAGAAACTGCAGCTCCTTTGCTTCGGCGACGCCGTAAAAATGTTCGTTTTGTTTAGACAGAAAAATGCCAATACGCATTTCAACAGTTAATCGATGTTTGGTGCACTTCGATCCAGAAAATCCAGCTTTTTGCAAGTCGACTCGTCATCGTATGGTCTAGGTGCAGTGCTGTCACATAGACTTGGGGTTACGGACCGTCCTATAGCCTTTGCATCCAAACTTTTGACAGACACACAGTGCCGTTATTCTCAAATTGAGATTGAACCTTTAGCAATTGTCACGAAATTCCATCACTATTTGTATGGGAGAAAATTTTGTTTGGTAGCTGACCACACGCTTTTGCAGTCATTGTTTCATCCAGCCAAGCCGATTCCTACTCGCATGGCACGCAAATTGCAACATTGGTCTTTGCTCTTATCACAGTATCAGTACGAGATTGTGTACAGACCCACAGACCCACAACTTGCCATGGAAATGCCGACGCACTTTCCCGTCTTCCGATTGGCCCAGACAATGACTTTGATACATCTGAGACGTCTTGTCAGATAGATGCAGAGGAAGGTAGTTTGTTGCAATCCTTCCCGTCGGACTATAGGAAAATTTCTCGGACCACAGAAACAGACCCTGATTTACGGATTTTGCTGAGCTGCATTCGAACAGAATAGCCTCGTTCACAATGTGACAGTCAAAATTCACTAGTGCGTCACTATTTTGCTAGAAGAAATGAACTTTCGGTCCCTAGAGGTGGCATTCCAGTTTCAAGTGGCGGTGGGCAATCGCGAATGTTGATCCCGCAACATTTTCAGAAAGACGTATTGAACTTACTTCACCAAGAACATTGGATAATGGTTTGCACTAAGCAATTGGCACGGCGACACTGTACATGGCAGGGTATGGACGCCCATATAGAACAGATGACATCACAGTTTTCAGTGTGCGCTACCAACCAGTCAGCCCCAACTCAGAAATTTTTATCATGGCCAAAAGCAGACTCACTATGGCAACGAGTGCATATTGACTATGCTGGTCCCTTCTGGAACACTAAGTAGCTTATTGTGGTTGATGCTTTTAGTGGTAACCCATTTACAGTACCAATTTCTTCTACGACTTCTAGTAGCACGATTAGGGCGTTGTCTTCAATATTTTGTCTGGAAGGTCTCCCTGAACTGATATACTCTGAAAACGGTCCTCAGTTCACATCACAAGAATTTCGGTCCTTTTGTGCACACAAAGGATTTAAGTATCTCACCAGTGCACTGTTTCACCCGCAGTCAAACGGTGCTGCGGAACGCTTCATCCGTATATTTAAACAAAAAATGTCTAAACTTCGTTCGGAGCACTCACGGGAGGCAGCTTTGCAGCTGTTCCTCGCCTCCTACCGCTCGCATCCACGAGAAGGGTCATCGCCGGCCGAGCTTCTGCACGGCCGCCGCCACCGCACCCTGCTCCATTTGCTCCACCCACCGCGCAGTCCGGAGCAGAAGCCAACGATACGCAAGTAACCCAGTCTTTTACAGAGTTTTCAGCAGTCACAGACGGTGGGAGTGGGGCGAGATCATCAAATGTTTCAGTGCTCACATGTTTGAAATTTCCGGACCTGATGGCGCAATTCGCAGGCACCGCAATCAAATTCGCCCTTGTAATGTACCCTGTGATCCTCCTGCATTTCTCTCGGCAGATTAACGCAACACACAGACCGCGCATCCACCGCACCTCGGCAGCCGACGCCGCAGCAGATCTCAACGGCACCTCGGCCCGACGTCATGGAGACGGAGCCCTCGCCGCCTCTGCCTCGACTGGACATCCCCATGGACCTCAACCCCCACGACTAGCACGCCACGCAGCATATGACGCCGACGTCGCCACCGACGTCACCGTCTACGTCATCACCTGGGCCACAGGTCGTGGACGTGGGCCCTTCAGTGGTTTCCCCGGAGGATGTTCGCTCCCGACCTCTGGCCGGATGGCGGACACAGCCCATAGTCTGATGGCCTCTGCAGCTACAGACTCCAGTCCATCACTACGTCCACGAGCCTGCCTCCTCCCCTGTTGTCGAGCTCCCTACATGACAACGGTCCGGCACTTTGGGGGGAAGGGATGTTGTGGTGTAAAGTCAGCGCCACACACCAGACGCAAGAGAACGATCGTGGAGAATGCAGCGAACGACCATCAGTCTATAGCACACTGGCGATGTGCTTCTTGGAGGGCGTAACGGAGATGCGCGCCCTGTACAAGCTGCTATATCTAGGCCGAAATGCATCTGGACTTACCCGTCTGAACTTGGCTATGAACTAGGCAGTGACCAGGAAACATTCCAGCTAGCAGCGTATAGAAGATGACGACGCAAGAAGAGAGAAGAACAGATAGAAGTTGAGTATTGTATTCTTCAGTAAATAAATCTTGTCTTACTAATCTATAAAGTTGCTATAGATGACCACGCAGCCTGCATCGAACCTTTCCTGAAAGCTAGACCGTGATGAGAGCATGGTGTTTTGCCCACTATCAGAATAGTGCTTTGATCTTTCAATAGCTTATTAAATGGTTCTTGAGGTCAACTGGTAATCTGATACCCCCATCCACTTCCCCCCTAGTCGGTGATGGTGGAAACTATTCTTTGTTCATTTTCAAGGCTCCATCTCCCCCTCTACTACACCTCATTTTCAGGGCCACATCTCCCCTTCTACATCACCCCCATCTATGGCCTGGTCGCTATGAGAACACGTTTTCATGGCCAAATCTCCCCCTCCACATCTCCCTTCAGTTGTCTGGGCGGTATGAGAACACTTCTGTATTCATTTTCAAGGGCAGGCTCCAGGATATTTCACCACCCTACCTAACCATTACGCAACCATAGCCTTGTGGTAACTTTCCGGTCCGTGAGTGTTCGAGGTCATCTTACGCAACCATGACCTTGTGGCAGGCTCCAGGATATTTCTCGATCTTACGCAACCATATACTTGTGGTGGCTTACGCCTTGTAACAGGCTCCGAGATATTACAGACACCCAACGAGTGTTCAAGGTCAGCTTATGCGACCATACAGGAGGGTGTGGGGCCAGACTATTTAAATGGTGCTCCAGCTCATACAATTTCACTGTTAGCGAAGATGTCTGGTTGCAGCAGCAGTAACGACGTCATCAGTAGCTATGATCTACTCTTTAAGTATTAAAAAAAAAAAAAAAAAAAAAAAAAAAAAAAAAAAACTTTATATGTGTGTGTTACATTTATTGACTGAACGTTCTTGTTGTTACAGCATACTTTGGTGATAATTTCATCAAGTGGTCAGAGGAAAATACCTCGCCACCAGATGACATAATACAAACAGATGTGGAAGAGAATAAAGAAACAATAACTTCTCATGCTGATGAGATGAACAGATTTTTAGATGAGCTGTTACAGCCTCCTCCTCCTTCGACTGAGGAGACGTTACTATTGGAAGGCGTCGAAAGCTGACGACAATGTGATTTAAAGCCGCCAGACGAGTTGTTACTGGAAGGTGCCGAAAACTGGAGGTATGCAGATATAGGTAAGCAAATTCTAAAAAAAAAATAAAAAAAAAAATGGTCTGTATCCACTTGGCGCGGCAGCAGCCCGCGGCAGAGTTGGCAGCTGTGTCGCGGGCAGTGGAGACGACGTTCGGCCCGCTCGTGCAGTCGAGACACCAGTCCTGCTGTTCGTGCGCGCGCAGAGATGGACAACGAGACATGTCTCGCCCTGATATAACTGTACAAAGCAAAAGAAGTGTTGTGGAATCCGGTAAACAAGGACTACTACAAGAAAAATACACGCGAGGACGCACGGAAACATATAAGCAGTATAATGAAGATTCCAAGTCAAAAAAATTTTTTGTAATTATTATGGGACCAAACTACTTTGGTCATAAGTTCTTAGACTTACATGTAAGTTAAACTAACCTAAGGATAACACACTCATCCATGCCCGAGGGGGATTCGAACCCCCGACGCGTGAGGGCGCCCGATCCGTAACGTGGCGCTCCAGACCGCTCGGCTACTCCCACGGGGCAAGATTCCAAGTCATGAATTGAAAAAGAAGATGATCTTTATTGGCATCCTGCAGGAGTAAGAAGTCTTTCTTTGAGGACCTCGACGATGGCGTCACAAATTTCCGGCACTATTCTTGATATTCTTTGTTTGGAGAAAAGCGAAAGGTATTGCAAGCTTGCATGGAAATCTCCTGTGGCTAAGAACCTTAAAGTAATTGCAAGACGTTCTCTTGCAGCAATAGCCTCTCGAAAGTGGGTGTTAAATTTTCTCATTTTTTGTTCGTTCATCGCATTTAAGAGTTCGAAATCGTCTAACGACAATCGAATAGAATTTTTTATTGTATCTTCCAGACCACATCTTGCAATAGTGGGTTTCCATATTGCATTCTTTGGCGATAAAATTCTCTCGTCCACCAACGCACTTTTCGTTTCTGCTTTCTATTCTACCGAGCGAGGTGGCGCAGTGGTAACGCACTGGACTCGCATTCGGAAGGATGGTGGTTCAAATCCACCTCCAGCCATCCAGATTTAGGTTTTCCGTGATTTCCCTACAATCACTTCAGGCAAATGCCGGGATGGTTCCTTTCAAAGGGCACGGCCGATTTCCTTCCCCATCCTTACCCAAAACTCCGAGCGTTAGCTCCGTCTCTAATGACCACGCTGTCGACGGGACGTTAAACCCTAAGCATCCTTTCCTTTCTATTATTCAAATGTTTGTAAATCTATCGGACCAAACTGCGTGGTCATTAGACCGTAGCTTATAAACTACTTAAACCTATGCCAGCCGCGGTGGCCGAGGGGACCAAGGCGCTTCAGTCACGGTCTACACGGCCACTACGGTCGGGGGTTCGAATCCCCCCTCGGGCATGGATATTTGTGTCGTCCTTAGTCTTAGTTAGTTCATAAGTAGTTTGTAAGTTTAGGGACTGATGACCCCGTAGTTAAGTCCCATAGACTATACAAACATACAAAAAACCTAGGCCGGCCGCGGTGGCCGAGGAGACCAAGGCGCTCCAGTCACGGTCTGCACGGCCACTACGGTCGGGGGTTCGAATCCCCCCTCGGGCATGGATATTTGTGCCGTCCTAGTTCGTAAGTAGTTCATAAGTAGTTTGTAAGTTTGGGGACTGATGACCCCGCAGTTAAGTCCCATAGACTATACAAACATTTGAACTTAAAACAAGGTAAACTAACCTAAGGACAACACACACACCCATGCCCTAGGAAGGACTCGAACCTCCACGGCGAGCAACCGCGCGCTCAGCAGCGAGACGCTTTAGACCGCTCGGCTACGCCACCGCGGCGCATTCTATTGTTTCCTATGTTATACATCAGATCAAGGCAGCCGCTGCACGAGCCGTATTCATGGCACTGTATGTAACAAACACCAACGACAAGCGACTCCTGTTGTGGAGTCTCCCACTGCCAGCGATTATCTGCGAGCACTGCCGCGGAGCTAGAGCAGCGTATCGACTGAGTGCGCCTGCCGCCTCAGATGTGCCGCGCACGAACTGTTCGATGCGGCTGCCGCGGAAAGTGGATACGCGGCTTTATATGCTTTCTTAATTTTTATGTTTTTGTTTACAGTAACACCTGACAGCGCGCCCACCTCCTGTTAAGGAAAGCGTTGAGCCCGCCTCAGCGACAAAAAATAGGGAAGCGGCCAAGGCGGGATATGTTATCGCAGGCAGACTGCGCGGAGATGGCTGAAGAAGGGCAGCGCGTCCGGAGGCGGCGGCGCGGGGGCGGCGGAGGCGGGCGGTGCGGCAGGCGGCGAGCAGCGTGGGGGCGGTGGGGGCGGCAGCAAACGCTCGCCTCTCCCCTTCTCCAGCGCGATACGGCGGCCTCGGTGCAGCAACTTATTACGGCCGGCAGCGAGCATCTATCCGTCCGAGCCGCGAGCACAGGCTGGTTGTTCTTTCTAGAAAGACTCGCCTCTTGCCACCACGCCACTGCGCCGTCTACAGCGTGCTTGGGTAAAAAGGCGTCTTCAAAGACGTAAAGTAAAAACAGAAGTGATATCTGGCGTTCCTCATGGAAGCGTTATAGGTCCCCTACTCTTCCTCGTGTTTATAAACGATTTAGGAGACAATCTGAATAGCTCCCTTAGACTGTTCGCGGATGATGCTGTTGTTTATCGGTTAGTGAAGTCAACAGAGGATCAAAAGCAACTGCAAAGCGATTTAGACAAAATTTCTACTTGGTGCGAAAACTGGCAATTGACACTAAATAAAGAAAAGTGTGAAGTAATACACATGACCACTAAAAGAAATCCACTGAACTTCAATTACGCGATAAATCAGTCAAACATTAAGGTCGTAAATTCTACCAAATACCTAGGAGTTACAATTACGAACAACTTTGACTGGAGAGAACACACAGAAAATATTGTGGGGAAGGCGAATCAAAGGTTACGTTTCATTGGCAGAACGCTTCGAAGATGCACCACCACCACCAAAGAGACTGCCTACATCACACTTGTGCGTCCTCTTCTGGAGTACTGTTCCCCCTTGTGGAACTCTCACCAGGTGGGACTGACGGAAGATATTGAGAAGGTTCAGAGAAGGGCAGCTCGTTTTGTTTTATCACGTTACGGGTGGGGGAAAGCATCACGGAAATGTTGCACGAATTGGGGTGGAAATCATTAAAAGAAAGACGTTATTCATTGCGGCGTGATCTGTTTGCGAAGTTTCAATCACCGACTTTTACTTATGAATGTGAAAATATTTTGCTAGCACCCACCTACTTAGGGAGACATGACCATCCCAATAAAATAAGAGAAATCAGATCGAAAACGGAACGATTTAGGTGTTCTTTCTTCCCGCGCGCTATTAGAGAAAGGAACGGTAGAGAAAAGTTATGAAAGTGGTTAATGAACCCTCTGCCAGGCACTTAAATGTGATTTGCAGAGTATCTATGTAGATGTAGATGTAGAAGGAAAAAAAATATATATTAGGTAGGAAAGAGACAAAAAAACGTGAGTCTTCAACACAGAACATTTTTTCAGTGTTACTGAACTGAGCTTATGGAATAGGTTCACATACTTGTGACTGGCTGGAAGACTTCCTAAGTAATAGAATGCAGGACGTTGTTCTCGACGGCGAGTGTTCATCAGAGACGAGTTTATCGTCAGGCGTGCCCCAGGAGAGTGTGATAGGACCGCTATTATTTTCTGTCTGTATAAATGATCTGATGGACAGAGTAACTTGTAATTTGTGGGCTGTTTGCTGATGAGTCTGTGGTGTACGGGAGGGTGTCGTTTTTAACTGACTGTAATAGCGTACAGGATGACTTAGACAAAATTTCTAGTTGGTGCGAAGAATGGCAGCTAGCTCTAAATGTAGAAAAATATAAGGTGATACGCATGGGTAGGAAAAACAATCCCATAATGTTCGAATACAGCATTAGTAGTAATCTTCTTGATGCCGGCGCGTCGTTCAAATATCTAGGCGTAACATTGCAGAGCGATATGAAATGGAACGAACATGTAAGTATAGTTGTGAGTAAGGCGGACAGCCGACTTCGGTTTATTGGGAGAATTTTGGGAAGATGTACTTCATCTGTAAAGGAGACCGCGTATAAAACGCTTGTACGACCACGTCTTGAGTATTGCTCAAGTGTTTGGGACCCACAGCAGATCAGTTTAAAGGAAGACATAGAAGCAGTTTAGAGGCGAGCAGCTAGGTTTGTTACTGGTAGGTTTGACCAATGCGCGAGTGTCACGGAAATGTTCCGGCAATTCAATTAGGGATCGGTGGAGGAAAGACGACGTTATTTTCGTGAATTTCTGTTGAGTAAATTTAGAGGGCCGGAATTTGAAGCTGAGTGTAGTACGATCTTGCTGCCGCCTACTTACATTTCGCGTAGTGATCACAAAGTCAAGAGAAATTAGGGCTCGTACGGAGGCATATAGGGATTCCTTTTTTCCTCCTTCTATTTGGGAGTGGAATAGGAAAGGAAATGCCTAGTAGTGGTACAGTGTACCCTCCGCCACGCACCTTACGGTGGATTGCGGAGTATGTATATAGGTAGATGTAGAGAATTCCCCCACCTTGTTTATGATAATCTTTCACAACAGAATTGAGTTGGTTCTCCAGTGTTAAATTACTCAGTAATTGAGGACGCTCTATACGAGAGGGTTCTGAAGTCCCATATTACAAATGACGGTGGATAGCAAGATCCTATCCGATTCTTAAATGCCTCTAAGCCTATTTTGGAATTTTGAACTCGGTAGAATCGTCATTAACCCTCGTTATCCCGTCTTCAAGTCAAGAACACTTTTAGTGTGTGAGTTACATCTTCCGAAAGTAGAGGGTGGTGATGTACAAACATCTCTCTTCCAAGTTTGAGGGATACGTGGTGGCGTTACAACGCGGTCTACACCAATTTCTGAATGGTTTTATAATTTCACTTTGAGTTTTATACCCCATAAATTCAGTGAAATAGGGGTGAAAAGTTCAGGGGCTTCACTCAGCCGTATTTTGCATCTGGATATAAGCACACAGCTTTTAGATCCATTACATTCAGGCTCTAGTTACATAGATCTTTCTGCTGATATAAAACGTACGATGGCATGTATTAATATTCATAACAAGGATCAGGCTTATTCTGCATGGTCCATTCTGGCTTGCGAACGAATCTTGAAAAATATTCCGCACCGTCTCGGAGGATATGGTGTGGGTAATAATATCCGCACTTGTTACAATTTTTCAGGAATAGAGTTCCCCGTGTAGATTAAAGACATTGCAAAATTTGAAAAACAGAATACAGGAATATCGATTCATGTCTTCGGTCTTGAACGCAAGCCAGGTGCAAAGAAGAAAGAGCACAAGATAGTTGGTCCTCTTTATTTTTCTAAACTCGCTACTGAAGGTGCTTTGCATGTAAATCTCCTCCTATTCGGAGACAGTTCAAACAGCCATTATGTATCATGTCAGCCATTATATCTCCTCAGATGAATAAACACAGACATAAACATCACATCTGCATGAGATGTATCAACATCTTCGGAACAAGCGAGTCATTCGCAAAACATGAACTGGACTGTTCACTGAATGGAGAGGTACGTGTAGAAATGCCTTCTGAAGACGATAAATTATTAAAATTTAAGACTTATGGCAACCAGGAACGCAGTAAATTTATAATATACTGTGATATAGAATGCTTACTATCTCCTGTAAGTCGCTGTGATGGTGATCCTACAGATTCTCATATCACTGTCACAGAAAAACGCGTACCCTTTTCAGCAGCATACCAAGTTGTATGTGCTTAATAAATTTAACTCTTATATCGGGGACAACCCTGTGAACTGGCTACTGTTTGATTTAGAGCTAGTTGCTTGGTACGTTGACAACCTTCTTAGGCAAAATGTTTTATTCACAGGAGGATGCGGAGTCGTACAATAAAGCAACTGAATGTCATATTTGTGGACAGCCTCTAGACAGGGAATCAGAACATCCCCGTCGAGATCATTGCCACTTAACAGGCAAGTACCGTGGGGCTCCGCACAAGTGTAATCTAAACTATCAGCTACCGCGACATATACCTGTGGTGTTCCACAATTTGTCCCGTTATGATGCTCATTTTATAATAGAACCTCTATCCAGATTTGGTTGTTTGAGCAACCAGGAGAGTAATATCATACCTGATGGCACGGAGAAATATATCTCGTTCTCCAAACGATTCACAAAGAGAATAACGTTGCATTTTATAGACTCGCTACGTTTTATTCATTCATCTCTGCAGAAGCTTGTTGAAACTTTACCTTCATGTGACATGCACATTACCAGAGCTGCATTCTCTGACGACAACGTAAAGTTTCAGCTTCTAACGAGAAAAGTTTTTTTTTCTTTTTTTTCCATGGGAATATTTAGATAATATGGAAAAACTCCTGGAACCCAGACTGCCCGACATTACTGCATTCACAAGCAAGCTTTCAAGTGAGGGCATATCAAGTGGAGAGTACAATTACGCTGTGAATGTTTGGCAGGAGTTTAATATTCCTAATTTAGGAGTGTACGCGCGGTTGTATATGAATACCGACGTACGATTACTTCGGGACGTTTTTGAGAATTTCCGGGACGTATGCCTGAGCGCATACTCTCTTGATCCTGCCTTTTATTTCACAGCACCGGGACTGTCTTAGGATGATATGCTAAGGAAAACAGGCGTCAGCATAGAATTACTGACAGATGTTGATATGTTGTTGTTTTTAGAGAAAGGAGTTCGTGGAGGGCTCTGCCAATGTGCTCACAGACACGGCAAAGCGAATAATCCACGAATGGGCGATATGTTCAACGCATCCCTCACATCAAGCCACATCATGTATTTCGATGTAAACAATTTGTACAATCGCTACCGATTGGGGATTTCCGCTGGCTATCTTCAAGTGAATGCAAGGGATTAAGTGAAATACTGAGAGAGAAAAACAATGGTGTTCCGTCTGATTCTGTAGGGTATGTCGTGGAGGTAGACCTGTTAGCTTACATGACGCGACAAGCAATTTGCCTCTGTGTCCGAAGCGACAAGTTCCAAGCGAAGGCTCTGCCATGAAATTAGTGGCAACGCTGGGGAATGAAACAAGATATATTATTTATCTCTGTAATCTCCAGCAATGCTTTAATTTAGGGATGAAGCTTATTAGAATCACCCGCGCTATCTCTTTCAATCAATCCCCTTGGATGAAGGAGTATATTGATTTAAATACCACAAAGAGGGCGTCCACGAAAAATGATTTTAAAAAAGATTTCTACAAATTAATGCATAATGCAATTTTCGGAAAAACTATGGAAAATGTAAGAAAACATCGCATTATTAAACACAGAAGCACGTGAGAAAGCGCGGGGAAATTAATTGCCATGCATAACTTTTTGCGAGCCACCGTTTTTAATGAAGGTCTTGTCGCTGTGGAGATGGGGAAGACTGTGGTTTAATTTACAAAACCGATCCATGTAGGTATGTGTCTTCTTGATCTTTCCAAATTTCACTTATACCGATTTCAAAATCAATTTGAAAAAATGCATTTTGCTAACCATAAATTACTTTATATGGATACAGATAGTCCAATATATCTAATTAAGAACTGCGATCCATATGAAGTAATGAGGTATCACTGCGAAGAATTGGATACATCAGCCTACGCGGTCGATAATCCTTATGGAATTTTAATAACAACAATTATATCATTTCAACACTGTATATTTAATTCCTATTATTTACACGATAAGCTTATTTCGACTTAATAGTCATCTTCAGGTGTTATGCCTGCAATACATAAGTTTTTATAAAATTTACTACTATGCTGCCTACTTTTTTATACAGATGTAAAAGAAATGCTACATACGACATTCTGTTATGTTGTTCATTTCAATATTATTGTGACGTGATATATTCTTCTTCTTTTATTAATATATATAATATTAATTCACGTAACTAATAATATTGTGCTGTCATGCAAGATCTGTAAGTTACAGATTTTGACAGTTACTTGACAGCTCTACAGAGATGTAATATGCTTACATTATTTGCACAGAGAATATATATCTATGAGGCAAAGCTTTTATTTAAAATTTAACGAAATATGTTGGGATATTTTATCTTTGATAATTTTGTTGCACTATTATCTATAATTGGCAGTGGGATTATTTATCCGTTGTCATGCACTAAAATATGAATAAAATTATCGAAATAATTTTTGTGCTTGAAATCCGTTTGATCGTTTAGCAAATTATTTGTGTTTTTAATTGCATGTAGGCATACTTCCATTTCTTCAAGAATATTCATCTCGTATCCCTTCTGTACAGTATGCAAAATTTCTAGTGCATTATAAATAATAGGAATTAAATATACAGTGCTGAAATGATATAATTGTTGTTATTAAAATGTCTATGTACGACATCACTAACACTGTGGGCCCTGCAGATAACAAGTTATTGACCTTATGGAATTATTCCTCAGAATGATAAGGTTATCGGCCTTATGAAAGATGAATTAAAAGGTTCGCAGAAAGTGAAATTTTTAGGGTTAAGACCTAAAATGTATGCATATCTTACACTGAATGGTTACACTTAGAGACGGGCTAAGGATGTTCGTTACCCAGCATCTAAGCCTCTCATGATTGAGTATTACCTGTGATGTCTGTATGGCGCCAATAATGATGGCACTGCTCCGCATAGGATGCAGCAGAGATGTTTTCGGTCGCGTTGGCATGAGATATTTTCTATACAGCAGTCTAAAGTTGGCTCATCTCGTCACGACGATAAACGCGTAATTTTTCAGAATGGCATCGAAACCCTGCGATACCTTCATTATTCATTGATGTATACAGAGGAGAGGGTTCTATGAAGAAAAACAGGGAAAAGAGAGGAAAAACCTCAAGATAAAAAAAATCATTGTTAATTCTATATGAAAAAAGAAACAATAATTGCATTTAGTATCAATGGTAAGTACATATCTTGCTCTCTCCTCTCCCTCACAAACAAATATTTGAATAGCCGCTGGATGCCGTTACCCATGGCTGTGGCACATTTAAACACGCGGCAGGAAGAGAGATGTCATATAGCGAAGAGGGGTTCACTTTTTGTTCTTCTGCAGCACGTGTAAGATAAGGACGACTCATCCTCTGCACGCATGCACACACACACAGCGACCTCTCTCACTCCCTCCATGATTAATGAAGAAAATATTTATGTCATCCTTCTAATCCAGCTGATAAGCAATCATGCATTATTTAATGCTACACTCGATGATTCAAGATCATCATCTAGTTGTCCTGCACGCAATTGTCTGAGGGGCGGGCATCCGTATACCTCTAAATCCCTGATTAACGCTTTACCTTTTACATACACAGTAACTGACGTATTATCGAACACAGAAAGTATCCTCTTCATTTCAGCAAATGAGAAACGTACATCATCCCACATTTTCAAATGGTGAGATTTCGTTAGCCATTGAGCAGTTCTACGAGTTTTATTGCAATGCACGTCTCTAAATGATTTTGGCGAATCAGTATTTGTATGGAACGTTGTTAAGACACTTCCTGCATTTTTGAAAACTCTACACGCCACTTCTTTAAAAATAAAATTATTAAATTCATTCAGAAATCTTTGAGCGACAACAACGATGTTGACAGGACGAGAAGTTATACTGAAGTGATTGATCACATATCCTGCTTATCTAGATAACTCTCTGTAAAATTCCTGTAAGATGATTATAATTTATTACTCTGTCATGTAAAATCAGGGCGTACGCAGCGGTGTTTGCAGGGAAATTTTCTAAAGCTTCAAATTCAATCCTTAGATCAACAGGATCAGTCTTAATAATCTCATTCTGTCGAGAACAATCTACATTGGTGATAAGTCCTTAAATTGATTCATTGAGAGTGAACATCCACCATCTTTTTTCATATCTTGATAATATGATTCTCGAAATCCGGTATACATCTCATATGCTTGACTGTATACATTATTACTCCACTCAAGATTAAGATTATCGTATGGAAAACGCTCTGACTTAAGGAAAACACTCGCGTTAGTCAACTTACAGTTATCGAATTGGGTTGACTCTGCTTCTGAATTACAACGTCTACCAGTTTGGAACGCTAATATAGAGGAGCGAGGTGTTTCTAACTGTATAGAAGTTCTTACATGCCAATACTGCTTGTTCGGAGCTGGTAGAAGTGGGTACTCGTAGAAATCCCATGAACGAAACGACAGAGGTAGGTAACTCCCTGAGTTTAAGATTTTAAACAAGCTGCGTCACTCATTTCGATGTGCGGCACCTTCCAGATCAGTTTGTCGATAACAATTTTCGGTTCCTTCGAAGCTCCCTTAACGTACGAATTAGTAACTGTAGCACTTCGAACCAGAATAAGTTCCCGCTTAGCATTCGTAATAATTCGACGATTGTCTTCAAAGAACCCACTTAACATGCTGAAAGGGATGCATACACTAAATCGTTTATGATCTGAATAAGTTCTAGCAGATTGATCCTCCACAAACTAGCTGGCTCTCGCTAAACCTTTCAAATCTGAAGTGGATGCTCAAATATATGTTTTTAAATTTGAAGCGATTCCGGCATATGAGTTCTATCGACTTCTACACCATGTAACTCGTAGCGTATCTCTTGAAACAGCAATGCTATGGCGTTGCGTGTAAGATACGATGTATGCATCTCTCTCCCATTCTTTTTTGTAAATTTTGCCTCTATGTATAGGTAGCTGTTGCACGGATCGCTTATAACGTCCTGATTTTGGATGGGAATCCTGATTTCATCATTATTATTATAAGTGGTTGAGGCATAGGATTTATGCGAATGAAATTCGAAACTTGTAATGCTGTCATAGAATTCTACTGCTGCTGATATGTCGAGCAACGTCGTTGTAAGGTTTCAACCCAATGGATTTAAGAAACAGATAGTTCTACATCTACATCTACATGGGATACTCTGCAAATCACATTTAAGTTCCTGGCAGAGGGTTCATCGAACCACAATTACGGTATACTATTTATCTCCCATTCCATTCTCGAATAGCGCGCGGTAAGAAAGAACACCTGAATCTCTCTGTTCGAGCTCTGATTTCTCTTATTTTATTCTGATGATCATTTCTACCTCTATAAGTGGGAGTCAACAATATATTTTCGCATTCGGAGGAGGATGTTGGTGATTGGAGTTTCGCAAGTAGCCCACGCCGCAGCGATAAGCGCCGTTGTTGTAATGATTCCCATCCGAGATCCTGTATCATTTCCGTAACGCTGTCTCCCCTGTATCGTGACAATACGAAACGAGCTGCCCTTCTTTGGACTCTTTCGATGTCCTCCGTCACACCCACCTGATAAGGATCCCACACTGGGCTGCAATACTCCAAAAATGGACGGACAAGCGCAGTGTATGCAGTTTCTTTAGTAGTTCTGTTGCAGCTTTTAAGGGTTCTGCCAATAAAACGCAGTCTCTGGCTCGCCTTTCCAACGATATTATCTACGTGTTCTTTCCAGTTTAAGTCTGAAGTAATAGTAATTCCTAGGTATTTTGTGGAATTTACGGCCTTCACATTTGATTGATTTATGTTGTAAACAAAGTTTAACGGATTTCTTTTCGTACTCATGTGGGTGACTTCACATTTCTCATTATTTAGAGTCAATTGCCAATTTTTACACCATACTGATATCTTATTCAGATCGTTCTGCAGTTGGTTTTGATCGTCAGATGATTTTACTAGACGGTAAATGACGGCGTCATCTGCAAACATCTGTTATCACGTTGTTACCTCGTCGTGAAATGATACCTAAGGAACCATTTGACTTCTTTTTATAGTAGGAAATGCTCATTTTGTTTTAGATGAAGACGTAATTATTTCTTCACCGCGGAAGTCAACTAGACGACGGTTTTGATCTACAATACGTAATAGTTCAACGCTTACTGGAGGTAGATAACGTTTGTAGGCGCTTCAATAATTTTATAGCCCAGACCTACGGCAGGAAAAAAAACGTAGATTGCATGAACCAATCTGTCGTTGAGATAAGAATCTGTAGCGATGTTGCACTCGAATCGAATCGTACTGACAGGTAATGTATCTACCTCCTTATCTGATTCGTAGAAATTTACAGGATGATTATTCAAAACCCGATTTCGTGAAAACCCGAGTAGTGATATAATTGATTCGTCGTGCTTAAAGACCAGTGTGTCGTCTTTTGTCTTTATGCGAGATTTGAATGTGTTATTGTTTGCACCTAACTCAATACCCTTTCCTGATTCTTTGAAAACCTTGTTTAAATCGTCAATATCGTATGTGCCAGGAGGTATTTCCGCTACAACGCCACCTCCTTTCCAATGCAACTTATTGTTTTACTCAGTAATATTAGAAATAGAATTATACGTTTCTAGACCTGTCAGCGTAATTGACCCATGACCTTTACTCATATAAATCGGTGAAAAGTATGTGCTATGTAATACTGATGTTCGTCCTTTTAAAGTCAAAGCATACGACATGGCATCTAAATCTCGACTGGAATATCACTTCCTATATATATATTATTCATCTTCCCTGTAAAAGTTAGAAGAAATATAAGACAGTAGTGATCGCAGTGAAATTTTTGGTAGCCGTGAAAATTGTAGAATACGCGTCTGTTCTGGGTGAAGTAACTGCTTAATTCTTCTGGCGGACGTAAATCCCCGTAAGCATCAAAATAGTATATATCATCTGTTTTGTTCTTTACATATGCAACCCAATGAGTTCCAGATCCTCAATATCTAAATTGACGATATAAAATTCATTACATTTCCACATGCGTTTAGGTATTGTGTCACGCATGAACACTCCTCGACATCTAGGTATACGAAATATTTTGATAAATGTAATCAGATCCGCAGTTGTGAGTGCTCTATTAGGGAGAGTAGTTAGAAGTATTTTGTTTCCTTAATGAACGGTCCAAGTCCTTTCCTATATGGTTTTAAATATAAACCTTTCCCAGTGGCAGCTGCTTCCATCATACGATTATGTTTTCGAGCCTCGTCAAGCTGTGTCTGACCAGTCTTCGCTGCATTAACCGTTCGAGCTATAGCCGATGCACCTCCTGCTAAACTACCTATAGCCGAAAGTCCTGCCAATGCAGTAATTAAAAATGGCATAAATCCTCCCGATGTGTTAGGAATTGATAGAACTCTAGGTGTTCTAACGGCTGCTCCTCGTGACCTTTTCTTTTTAGCTGCCGAGAGCGCTGTTCGAATACACGATTTTAAACATCCAACAGATTTCTTCATCTTCTTTAAGGCGTGACGGGCGGCATTCATGACTTGACGGAAATATATTCCTAAACCCAATTTAACTTTCCCACGCATTGCAAATGCAGTAATACGCTGTCCTATACCAACGTCTCTTCTTTTACGAATAGCTTTAGCTTTATCAGCTAATATTAAGTCGGCGGTGTGACGATCTTTATTTGTTGCGTACGAAATATCGTGCTCCATGCAGGCCTCGTCCAATAAATGAATTCCTTTATCACCGCGCGCTAGACATTACTGAAGTTTCGTTCCCGGGCCGCAATAATTACATCCCGGAATATGTCGCTCAATAGGTAGTTTATCAAGGATGCAGCCTCCACCTCGGATCATCCTCCTCTTGCTCATAATAAACTACTGTGCTGTTTGAGGTTTGCGAGCTGTTATATAGCAAAATCAGATGCTTTTATCCAACTGTTGTGTTCAGATGAGAATCCAAGCCATTTTACTAATGCTTTATTCCCCCGACGTCTTGTAATTCGTTCTATGAGAAATACACCTGGTTCGCTACTTCTCTGCAACTCTTCACGGTAAAAACTTCCAGCAATTTCATTACCACTACTATCTTTCAACGTGTATGTTCGAGGATTCGGTCTCTGCACTTTGAATACGGTAAGTATCTCTGCAGACCAATTAGGCATATATGATTTCTCGAATGTGGTTTTGTACTTCGAGATGCGTACTTTATCATCTATATTAAATTTCTGTTTTACGTGGATCAACCATTTTTATACCATCATATACGGTATTCAGAAGCTCATTATCATGAACATCAATCGGTTTCTTTTTTATTGTACGATGTATAGTTCGATTATACTCATTCATTATCTGTGCGAGAATATCTAACCATTTGTATGATCCTTGATGGTTAAACTGCATCCACATTTTATTTTTCACCGTTCTGTTCAAACGCTCTACAATGCTCGCCTTCAGATGAGTGAAGGTTGAATAGTGATGTATGCTGTATCGATTCTTCACTGTTTTGAAGTATCTATTATAAAATTCACGTCCATGATCGGTTTCCAGGTTGACAGGACAACGATTAGTTCCAATGTGCAACAACTGTTCAAACACATGTGCGAAATCCTCCCCTGTTTCTGATTCCACGGGTAACGCCCAAGCGTATTTAGAATACACATCATTAACCATTAAAATGTATTTAAATCCGTTATTTTCTTGCAAGTATTGCCTCATATCGACGAGATCTGCCTGCCATAAATCATCCAACCCTCGTATTATACCTTGTCTACGAGGATACCTCTTACATGTTGGTTTGTGAAGCTCTCTAACTACTGTTTCCATAGTTATTATTCGATTATATGTCTTTCTCTAAGCTCTGAGATTATTGATACTATTTCGTTTGAGTGAGCAGTATTATCTGCTGCAGCTGTTGCTGTGAGCAAACATAAGCGTTCTATTATCTCATTGGGATCGTCGTAATATATATACTCGAGGACCCTGCTATTCATTATTTTCTGCTATCAATGCTTCCACCTGCGCTAGTAGCCAACACGTATTTAATAATGTTTTTATATTTCTTGCTGTTAGGACTTTTTATTCATCCACTTCTCTTATGTATATTAGTCATAGGTAATATTTCCCTATATGTTTTCAAGTCTTGAGGTAAAGAGTTGTCAGGCTTAGATGGTTTTAAAAATATTAGTTTCACTAAACCAGGAGTTCTTTCAAACTCTTTCTGTCCTACACGTATTACATCCTTGCTTAAGGGATGGGATATTGACCTAGCTTATAACGTTCATTTCGAGAAACTCCGAATATCTATTTCATTATCACCATAACGATTAATTAAATCTCTGATACCATACCCCTCTTCTTCAACATCTTTTTCTATCTTGTCACGTAGTTGTGTGATGGAATCTGTAATTTCCTTGAGAGATCGATCCTGCTGTAAACGACCTAACTGTAGCAATCGCAACTTCCGCCGAATCACCTTGCCCGCTTCAATGACTTTACGTTTAGTAGACATGCTGAAGCATACTAAACATACAACACATTCACATATATCTTATATATCCTTCGTTTAGGTACCAAGCACTTTTTCCTTAATTTGTGCATTTCTGGTCTTGCCCTCTGTGAAATGTCTCAAAGATAATTAAAATTAATGGGCTTTAACTTTTCTTCAATGATAATAAGTCTTAAGGTTACACTCGCCAAATGCAGTATAACAGATGGTTCAATATTTGCAATTTTGCTGTGACTGTTTTAAGCTTCTCACTATGCTGTTTGAGAACTCTCTGGAACGCTACAACACTGCCCCCAATTTTTTTCTGTTGTTCTACAGAATAATTTTTTAACGATTTAACTCTTAGTTAATTAAGATTGTCATTCAGCTAGCTGAGAACTTTCTCCAACGCTATAACACTGGCGGCTATCTCCTTCTGCTGCTTGTTCAAAAAATGTTCAAATGTTTGTATAGCTTATGGGACTTAACTACGGGGTCATCAGTCCTTACAAACTACTTATGAACTAGCTAACACTAAGGACGGCACAAATATCCATGCCCGAGCGGGGATTCTAACCCCCGACCGTAGTGGCGGTGCAGACCGTGACTGACGCGCCGCAGTCCCCTCGGCCACCGCGGCCGGCTCTGCTGCTCACTGACGGCTTCCATCATTTAATGCGTTAATTCTACTGGAGAGACCTTAATCACCTGATCGACCTTGTGTGGCAAGATGTTTAAGGTTTTCGTTTATAGATCCAGTTTTTGCTCTTGTGTGTGAATAGGTCATCCCCCTACTTCCACCTGACATACGCGCGAATTTATCCATGATATACCGTGAACTAACGTATTCACAATTTTTCAGAGCTATTTATATGTAGGAGCCACTGAAATTCCGTCTGTATCGGCCGTAATTAGACTACGTATTGGACGTACGTGGTTGACGCACGGCCACCTTCTGCGACGAGAGGACCCACCAACTTGCCGTTGTGGCGCCCTATTGACTGTGGTCCACGTTCTGGTGGACTGCTTACTTTTAGCCGACTTGAGGCAGGCTTTTACACTGCCTTCTGAGCTTCCATTAGTTTTATCAGACAATGCCTCTATGATCGATCGTGTTTTAGGTTTTATTCGCGCAACTGGCTTTTATTGGTCTATTTAGTGGTGGGGCCTATAAGCCCGCCCTGTCGGGCTTCAACCCCTCCAGAACAATAGGCCGCTGTTATTTTATGGTTTATGACTTGTTTTTGAATTAAGGATTTTAAAGTGTGCAGAGTGGCTGGCTCATCCTGTATTATCCTTGTGATAAGCCAGCCCCACGTTTCTGCTGCCTTGTTTTAGTTTTCTGTCTGTTTTGTCAACTCCTGTCTTGTTCTTTCTTATATGTCATCATTTTACCATTGACTGTCTCTCTGTACCCGGAGTACGCTGGAATTCGAGTACTATGCGACAAAAAGAAACTTTTAAAAGTTAAATCTTAGCAGGGAACATGGGACTGATAACCCAGCAGTTGAGTCCCCTTTAAACACCCAACAACAACAATTGGCCGTAATTCAATTTTCTTGCTTTTTCTATAAATATAAAATAATACTGTGCATGATTCCAGCAATCAGCACATAGCTTCACAAACTCATTGAACGACATGTCTGTTCCTACATGAGCTTAGTAAATGTGTTTCAAATTCATACTGTCCTGTTTGAAAGCAATAATAAAGTTTGCATTATCCCTCATTAACTGTTTAGGAATCCCTGAATATGTTTGACTCAAGTAAAAGACATCAACACCCATATGACGACCGAAACAAAAGTATTTCCTTATTTCATTCTGATTTTCAACTACAACATCGTCAAATACAAACACAGCGTTCGCTTTCACTCTCTCTGGAGCAGGGATATCACCGCTGAATGTCGTGTATCTTACACTCTTTATTCCATGCAATCTTTCCTGTAATAGTTGGTATTTAGGTTGAGATAACGTTTTCGAGAATATGTATACGCGCTCGAAACGGATTCCATCAGAATGCGTCAGAAGTGAAACGAGAACATTCGTTTTAGCACAGTCTGACGGTCCTACAATTATCGCTCGTATATTATCTGGCAGGAGAGATTCAGTCTTTTTCCCTCTATGTCCGTTACTTTTACGGGACCAGTAGGTACTAAAAAATCCGTGTGTTTAGTCCACTCGATCATGTTGACTATGTGCTTACATTAACATACAGGTTTTTTTATAGGAGGAGGAAATAAGAAACATAAGTTTTTTTTTCTTTAGTATCTTATAAACAGTTTCATACATAAATGTTCAAATGTTTGTATAGCTTATGGGACTTAACTACGGGGTCATCAGTCCCTAAGCTTACAAACTACTTACGAACTACCTTATACTAAGGACGGCACAAATATCCATGCCCGAGGGGGGATTCGAACCCCCGACCGTAGTGGCCGTGCAGACCGTGACTGGAGCGCCTCAGTCCCCTCGGCTACCGCGGCCGGCGTTTCATACATATTTGCACTACAGATGTCATACTGCCCAGCAATAACTGATTCAGACGGGTCTTGAACTATGCGAACAAAATGACCACCAGCCAGTCAGCTACGCTGTCATAGCCTCCGCCCCCTAAACTTTGAAGGGTTGTAGCTCCCAAACTAACAGTGATAGGAATGTAGTTTAAATTGATTTGGACGCAGCTGGTTTCAACTAATCCAATGCACGATAGAAAAAACTATTGTTCCATTTAAAAAATTATATCTTTGTGGTGTAACTCTTTGGAAAATGATACAATAAACTATGTTCACAGCTCCGCAGAAAGTGTAACATTTCTTGTGTTGATCTACCGCATTAATATTTCCCGTCACCTATTATTTTATAAGTTACAGAGGCAAACACACTTAGTGAAACACCCTGTATGTGAGGAATATATATATATATATATATATATATATATATATATATATATATAGTGTTTGCTTCTGGTGCTTCTGACGGACTTACGAAAGGGCGAAGAACGTATTTTAACGGATATGGTCTGCAGTGTTGATGACTTTAGTGAAACGCTTAAATCATTGCTGGAGAATGAGGAGCATGAAGACTGCCTGCCTGAAACCGGTATATTCAAAACATCTCTTACCTTCGAGTATCTATCAAAGCCTTCGGTTGATGGTTCCTCCTCGTATTATAAGACTTGAACTGGAGATCTGTGGATTCGATAGAGAAAAGAAGATGCAGTGTGCTAGTGCTTACGAGCTATTTGAATGGCTTAAATCTATGAAAATGTGTAAAGTGCTTCATAACATTTATCACAAACTTTCTGAAAATAATGATGAACTTAATGCTATAGACTATTATTTCTTCCCTAAGGAACTTATGCCAAAACTGTATGATCTCAATCATATGTTCTATAGTCTACCACAAGTGTTTCAAAACGATAAGGTTATTTCAAAATAATAATATTGTTATCTACATAACTATAATGCGAATGCTAGTTGCCAGTCTGATTGACCTCCGCCTATAAAACTAAACTGTGAACTTTATAACAGAAAAAAATTAAATATATGAGCTGAAATTAATAAAACATTGCTTTTTTTCTTACAGAATCATATATATATACCTTGAAATGTTATCTACTCCATCAGTCTGGTAATGACTTGCATAGATGTGTATTACGCTGTTGTATACAGTATCACGTTTGTTATGTCTGCCCTAGCCTCAATAAGCTCATTTGCAGCATTACTGTTACTACTAATATGATGATTCAGTCTTATAATTACATGCAGGGAGGTAGGTTCACTACAATTAAAAAACAAAATTTGAGATTTAAAAAAAATACTATTTTATTTTTCGAAATTAGTTATACATCTCAACATGAGGAGTACAATAGTAAAAAACAAGTACTGGCTCACATACAATACTACTTATTTGCTTTCAGTTCAAACATTTGAATAGTGTGCTGATAAACGGATCTTCTTCTTCTTTCACGTGAGAAGTGCTAGCATTACAATATTTATCAAACAGATACCTTCTATACGCATGAAATGCAGAACGTATTGTACACACATCTGGAGGAGCAGTAGAATACATAGGCATCCCATCTGTGAATTTAATGTGTAAAGATTTCTCATTTATCGCACTGATAGGAGCTAACTTTGGTACTGCTCCAACACATTCGTTTATACATCTAGCTACATCATCTACATGCACACTTTGCTTATACAAATAGTTTATAACATCATCATAGAGAGGCTTGACATAACATGACCATCTACACAACTTATCTGATGCAAGCCATACTGCATAATATAAGCTTCGTAAATTCAGTACACTTGAATGCTTTAGGTAAATTCCAGAGTTCATTGATTCAACCTGTAAGGATGCACCTACATACAACTCTAAAATAGATAGCATCACTCTCGAAAAACATACATTAGGCGGTAAATGCATAGGGTCATAATTCTTAGTCAATTTCTCAAAAGTGGATGGTAAAGTCTTTGCTAACTCATCCCATTCTTCACTTCTGTACCGTGCTTAATGTTCTTGATTTCAATAAACACATTCCAACTCCTTGATTGTAAACCTATGTGCACACGTTTTGATCCACTAGCCGTTAAATTGTATGTCGACATGAAGAGCAGCAGTGCAGGAGGGTACGACTTCTTCGTCAGGTCTTGATCAGCAGGAGGTGGAGAAGCCCAGAAGGAGCTGGCAACGGCATTAGAGCGATGCAACCGCATTGGAGGATAATCGTTCTCACCCCCTATGAGATCGAAGACTGGAGGAGGTAGCATTACCTCCAAGTTCTGATGATCTAACATGTCGACCAACTACTCCAATGTAGGTGTTGATTGCTCAGGCATGCTAGGATGAGACTCAACACCTGTTCCTCCCATCAATGCTGGTGATGTATACTCGCTCCTCTTCTTTCAAGTCTGCGATGAGCTCCACTGCTGTATCATTAGATCATCATTGCTTGTGAGATAAAAGACTGGGAGAGATGACAATACCTCAGAGTTCTGCTGCTGACCCAACATGTTGACCAGCTCTGTCAGTGTAGATGCTGATGATGATGGTGGTGGCTCAGACATGATGGGATGAAGTTCGGTGTCGCTCCTCTTCTTTCAGGTCTGGAACAACCTCGACTGCTGCTGATGATGCTTCATAATGTCCAAACTGGAACTATTTCCCTCCAGAACTCGTACATCTATTTATGCAACATAGCTGAGGTTGGTAGGGGTGGGGGAGGGGCAGGGAGTGGAGAGAGGTGGCTTCGAACAGATCGGCAACCTTGAAATCTGTAGGCTGATCAGTTACATAGAGGGAAGTGACCTTGAACAGATCGATGACCTTGGATGGATGATGATCTTGAACTGTGTGGAAGGTTCTTGTGTGTGGATGATGATGATCTTGAACTGTGTGCTTGGTTCAGTTACACAGTGACCTTGAAAAGGAGTGTTCCAATAGCAGCCAAATCTTGGAGGGAGAAATGGAGGGGTTATCAAATTACCAGATGACCTTGAAAAAGCTATTCAATGAACAAATGAGTGTTCCGATAGCGGCCAAAACACCCTACTGACGAGAACTCAACAAATGGCAACGAGGATGATTCAACAGATATATCGCTTGGGCATTCGTGTTTCGGAAAATAGTATATAAATATTGCGTAGTACCGCATTGTACAAATACATATATAAAAACCGTAGAAAATTTGCAAGCAATGAGAAATGCGTAAAATGTGGTTTATACTCGCCTGTGGAGATCCAAATCAGATAACGGTCGCTTGGTGCGTTCAATTTTGTGAGGATCACTTTCATGTAAGTAAACACTCCATACGACAATAATTATTCTATTAGTTCACTACCGGTATTATGTATCGTGTTCTGTAGCTGCAAAAGTGTAAAATATTATTGTTTAAAGATCATTGAGCTGATGTCTACATTAGTGATATAGGTATTCACGATATAACATGCCAGCGATTTGTATTTAAAGTCGTTTTGAAACGTAGTTCATGAAAGCAGAGTAAGGTGATACAAATTCGACATAGATTAAAAACAATTCGAAGGGGATTTTTAACATAAGATAGTAGCCTACTATATATGGTATGATACACGTATGTTAACTCATTTCACTTATATGTTTAATACAAAAAAGGTTAACAAAATATTGCGTATTAAACATAAGGAGAGGAATTGAATTAAAATTTATACTGTGGCCAAGATTCAGACCCACGACCTCCTACGTACTAGGTTGGTGCTTTAGACCACTTTTTTTAAAAAAATTATTTTTATTTTATTATTTTTAGACCACTCAGCTAAGACAGCGTTGTAGCCAAAGCAACTACACGGACTGCCGTAAAGCACATCTCCCTCCATACCATAAATTTTAATTCAATGCCTCTCCTTATGTTTAATATCTTTGGTATAACGAGACAATATTGTCTCAAGGAATTGTATTATTTGTTGATATTTACATCACCTCGGCCTGAGGAACAAGTCGGGATAGTTCCAATTCGTGTTCTTTACTGGGGTGCTATTCCAATGTAGGAGAGCCCTTGCAATTTGATACGCATTTCACAGGGAACATGAGGCAGAATTAAAGTATATGGTGTGGAGGGAGACGTGCTTTAAGACAGTCCGTGTAGTTGCTTTGCTTACAACGCTGTGTTAGCTGGTGGTTAGCTGAGCCAACAACACACCGAACAAGAACGAACAAAGACGATCAGCGTACGCAACGAAGAAAACAAACCATTTAAAAAAAAAGGGGGGGGGGGTCTAAAGCACCTACCTAGTAAGTAGGAGTTCCTGTGATCGAATCCCGGCCACAGCATAAATTTTAAATCAATGCCTCTCCTTATGTTTAATAACTTTGGTATAATGAGACTATTTTGTCTCAAGGAATTGTATTATTTGTTGATAAAATATTGTGTGTTGATTAGGTTGATGTATTTTCTCGGTCCGCTTATGTTAGCAAGAATTCTTTCATTTAGTGCCCCATTTATTTCATACCAGACCGGGACACAGTGAAGCGCATGGTTTAGATAGTTACCTTGAAAATTTTGAACGTTAGCATGGCAACAAAATTAGAAAAAGTAAGGATAATGAAAGACATAAAATATTGCGATATGAAACATAAATCATTTCTACCATAATAAATCTGGTTATGAAATCGCCCCTACACGGATATCAAATTCCAAGTGAGTAGTTAAACTTTTAACTACAGTGAAGTCTACAGACGACCACTGTAATCGGACCTTGCAGAAGGTAGACTGCTGTAAAATCTGGGGAAAAGTAGTCCCTTATGGTGAAATTCCGTCTCTAATCGCCTTGGTGTCGAAGGGACGTTAAACCCTAATCTCCCTTCTTTTTCCTTGTCTTGTGAATTGGAGCATTCCTCTGGAGTGGAAGCCTCTTTCCTAGCCGATTTCAAAAGCGGTCTACCTCTGCAAGGACAGATGTTTGTGGTATTTTACAGAAATCAGCTGTAGATACATAGCTATAACATCGCTCTCTGTGTGACACTCAAACAAAAGTCGATGAACAGTTGCATCGAACGACCACTTGTTATTCACAGGGTCGATCTTAAAGACGTTATTTATCATTTCTCATAGCCTCTAAAATAAAATGAAAATGATTGTTGTCCAGTGCGTTAATGTCACAGGAAGTGCCACGTTTTTAACCTGTTTTTCCAATTAAATATAGATAATTTCTCTCGTAATGTTGTGAAAGCCCAGGATGAAGCTACGAACAAACTACGTCAAATGCGAGATGTCCCATGTCACGCACGTTTATGGTAACCTATGTTTGTTTCGTATCTCTCTGTTTCTCGGAGTCTGGAAGTTGGAGAGCTCATTCATCGGCCGCTTTTCACTTTTCTCTCAAAAGAATTCACCAGCAGTTACACTGTAATAATTACAAGTGGACGATACTTTACGTTCTTTTGTTTTTTCTAGATCAAATTACGTATTTCAGACATTTATGTCGCGAATTTTTTCCTCGTTTCATATTCTCGTGACAAATACTTCCCCTTGCACTTAGAAGCTGGTGAACTGAAATTGTTCAGATACTTAATTTTGCCGCAGATGATAGGTTTTATTAGTCATTGGGAAAGATTTATTTGACCGGTTCGTCTGACGGGAAACGATATGCTCACAGCTTATGAAATTTGTATGTGGAGTAGGCGTTTTGTAATAAGTGTAATTCTATCTTAACATCTGTCCATTTATGTGTTAGAGGTGGTTTGAATGAAATAATTCACAAGGAAAATCGTATTCACGTATATAACATTGAAATATATCATGCTCAAAATGTTAATAGCGTCTGCTGTTTCTACAATAGGAAATCGCTTCGCCTCAGGACAAAAAATATATCTACGACAGTTACTGAACAGGAGAGCCGCTCAAATAATTTCCAAAAACTTTATTTACAATGTTCGGAAGGTAGTCGACACATCGTAACTACGTTATCGACACACCTTATAATTAAAGAAACGCAATCAAGTCTAATTGGTCTCAATGTTCAAATGTTTGTAAATCTATGCGACTTTACTACTGAGGTTATTAGTCCCTAAGCTTACAAACAACGTAAACCAACAGAAACTAACGTAAGGTACACACACGCATACACCCTTGCCCGAGGGAGGGATCGCACCTCCGCCGAGGAGAAACAGCGCGCTCCGCAGTAAGGCGGCTTAGAGCGCTCGGCCATTCCTCCGCGGCACTAATTGGACTATGCTAGGTATCTCTCGTCTCGGTCAACACGGTAGCTGCGCGCCGTGCCTTTGAAACCGCTCTCTCCAGCAGGGCTAAGCTAGCGCGAGGAACACAAACGCAAAGCGCAGGTATTCTGCCTGTCGCAAGTCTAATGTAGAATGGGCCACATTTCGAAGTATGTTTGGCAACTCTGTGAGCGTAGGGTTACTTCCAGGTTAGCACAGAATTGAGCTGATAAATTTACTTGATTTTTTCATGTCATTTCCATACAATAATGATTTTCAGTTAAGGTGTCACATAAAGTTATTAATGTGTGTCATTGAGACCAGGAAAGTCGTTCAATTCGAAAATTGCAACCAATATCTTGTTTTAAGTTTCGACTTATCAGATCTAGCAACCATTAGGACAGTATGGAGGAACGAAATACCGTACGTCATCGCCAGCTCTAGGGCAGCGTATTCGTATAGGAAACGTAGGTGCCTTCAGCTTGTGGAGTCAAACTCAGTGAGGGTAAAATTTTTAACTGTTCAATTATAGATCTACAGGTATCCAGATTGAAAATAAATAGGGACTTCTTAATAAAACTCTTTCGACAAAAGTGGTTTAGCTATTTCCGCGACGGCATCCCCCGAAATTAGCTGAAAGTGACTAAAAAGGGTCAGTGGAAACGTTGCCAGAGAACGAGGCACTCACTCGGCTGTCAACCCGAGAAGATGCTATAGACAAACTAGGGCATTTTACTCTAGAAATAAAATTCCTTGATGGTTGAACAGCTGCTTCTAAGAAAGTGAATAACCTTGACTGCCCTACAATACACGTGCACCATTAGGAGTATGGAGATAATAATGGCAATATGACAGTAATAGCCACGGCGGAGCGGCCGAGCGCGTTGAGGCGCTATGCTACGATGCGCGAAGACGTTCCCCGTCGGAGGTTCGAATCCCCCCTCGGGCATGGATGTATGTGTCGTCTTTAGTATAAGGAAGTTCATAAGTAGTTTGTAAGTTTAGGGACTGATGACCCCGCAGTTAAGTCCATTAAGCTTTACAAACATTTGAACATTTTGACAGTAATAATCGAATAATTTGATAAAGTCACATTCTGCAGTGCTGTTTTTTAAACTAACGAATCTGTTAAAATAGTGGAAATTTGCTAACGTCTTCTTATCGAGATATGATGGGTAGAGTTGTATTTACATCTCGCAGACACTGGAATATTATAATTTCCGTGTCAAAAGCTTCCTTGTAGTCGATCGTTTAATTAAGCCTCACAGAGTCTTCACTGCCACTAGTACGGATGCCATGAGCACCTTACGTTACGACGCCATCTCGCCGTAGTGGTATCTTGGATCGATTCTTGTTTAACATCCGCAATGTATGTGTTCCGTTCCCTTCTACACATGTTAATTTTTAACTGGTATGATCACGCCTCGGTCATTTTCGGTAACGCAAAGTGAAGAAATTCAAGTTACATCGTAATTCTAAATCCGTATTAAACAAATATCAGTTCGCTTTCAATTAGAACAAAGCCTATTTATGATTAGCAGTAACAGGCAGAATACACGGCAATTAGTAACTCTGTCGCCAGAAAACTTTCCTTGCATTACAACACATTATTTTCTTTTTATAAACCAATGTTCGCTTAAGGACATATTATGGCTGTTCTTTTTTTTTTTTTTTTTTTGACTTGAGACGCTGAAAATATGTTGCTGGACTGGGATTCTGATTGGGATGTGCTCTTTCGCGGTATTCTAACCTCTCGGAACCATATAGTTGTATCACTTCGTTGCTTTCTCCGAGAGTGTATACTCCTCTAGGTTTCAACGAAAGTCATGTATATGGATTCTAATCCTGGTACACAACAAAAGAAAAAGAAATCATGATTTCATTTGAAGCCGTAGAGAGTGCACACTGGAATACTAACAAAAACAATTCTTTATGTCTTTTTGTGCACTGTCAATAACGACATGTGCCATTGTTTCTAGTCAGTCGCGCACGTATCCTCATTCATGATGAGCTGACGTTTGAGATTTGACGCCTCTCAGTGCACAGAAAGGACGTTGATAGTTTCTGAATTCGATTCCCGGTCAAAAATGACGTAATTACATGTCGATGCTGGTGGAAACAATCGACTACTAAAATATGACTTTGTACAGTTAAGACTGTTGTTGATTGGGTTTGTTGATTTGCGAGGATCAGATATGTGGGAAATGGGGAGCACGAGGAAGGCAGTGGATTGGCAGACCCCTCCTAACAATTACTGAAATGTGCCCTAAGAGAGAACTGGCTTTTTAACAAACAAATACCCACCAAAATATAATGAAGAATGTGGAATCTAACTTCTGAATCAGACCCAGGGTAAATTAAAGATGTACTTAATTTATTTCACAAAACAGTCTTAGGGTAAGATCCATTAACAGACGAAAATAGGAACAGATCTGAGAACTTTAAAAATGTCAAACAATTTCAGATTACAGTACATAGATAAATACAAAAAAGGCACTAATAAATTACTGGCAAGTTCCTGCTGTAACTAGTTCTGGACAGCAGCACAGAGTAACATATACAGAGAAGAAACCACCCCTACGCCACTGTCCTACGCTGTCCTAGTAGTTCCGTAAGATACTAGCAGGTGTCAGGCGGATCGCTGACTTAGGGTGCCTCTCGCACGTCAGAGGGTAGCGTGGAAGGGAGGGTGAGGGGAGAGCTCGTGCCGCCTGCCACGAGGCCACGGCTGTGTCCGGTGTGCCGGCGTTTGAGGCGAGGTGGTGGTGGGGACAGCCGCTACCTGCCGCCTGCTCTGGCCAGTTTAAAGAGCTGCTTCTGACCGCAGCGCCATCATGGGACATCTTACGGAACTGCTGGAAAACCTCCCTCCCCGCACCCCTGAGCGTAGGACCGGGCCCTTACGGAGGTTTCCCGTCTGTATATATTTGTCTGTGACAGCGGAAATAACTGGCGACACAGGGAGACCCAGGAAGCGTGCTATAATTACGAGCGCTTTCTACACAAAACGATGTTTAAGAAAACCGTCAAAAGGAGGACTTCTAACTCTCGTCCAGATAAGCAGTTGCAGGCAGTACTCAACCAAATACTGATTGTACCGGCGTCGCAGGATCTGGGACGGCGGCGCCAGTGCGTTGGAGTGCTGCAAATCGCGGTCCCATCAAAAGAATAAATTTTCTCAAGACAGAAGCGTAAATTCCCTACTCTCAGATTCTGTGTCCACGGTACGCACACAGTGTCTAACGAAACCACAGTCTCGGCTATGTCTCGCCAACTCAGACTATGTGTACTAGACACAAGATTGTCGAGTGCACAATTAATACCAGAGCTAGGAGTAACGTTATCAGCACGTCGGTGCTGCTGATTCAAACTGGCTGAGCCTATTCACACCTCTTTGATACTCAGGTCGACAGACACAAGTTTCAGTCGGTGTCAGAAAAGTGAATCTGAGACTCCGAGTTCTCAAAGCGCAATAGGTAGAAAAATAACCGAAGTCACAAAACACACACATGTAAACACCAATGTCAAGCCGGCCATACTCGTCGGCTGCCTAAGACGGAAATCAAAACTCACACCAGAAAACACCAAAGTCGAGCCGCCGTACGCATCGGCTGCATGAGACGGAGTGACTTCTGGAGCGCTGCTCCGCACTCTGCTCGCAAAACGCGAGGCTACCCCCTCGTTAAAACGCAAAATTGCAATCGCTCTCTAGGCGGCAATTTTCCTACAATGTGTGGACACGGGGTCAAGACAACTTCGAAGCACTGTCCTCCGCTTAGTGCAGTCCAATGGCGACCGTTCACGCGCAACATGACCACTTAGCGGTTTGCCCAGTATTTCTCCGCTGGTCGGTCACTGACCTGAACGTAAAGGCTAGTCTACACGACGACACTAGGTTGCGAAACTCGTTGCATGAAATGAATTGCGCGCAACTGGTTTCGTGTATGTCTGTAGACACAGCGCCAATACTATACACTTCAGTTTCGTTGTTTTGTAAGTGCCGTAGTCGCCGTAAAATGGAAGTTTTGGTAGCTGTAATAGTTGTGGCGAATCTATTGCTTGTCTGTGTGAAGTCGCTGCATAAGACTAAACATAAAAAGAATAAGAAACGTGTTTGGGTTCGTGAATGGATTAAAAAAAAAAGACGTCAGCTCTGTTGCTCAGCGACCTTGCTGCAAGAAATTGTGATTGAAGACCCTAGAAGTTATTTTAATCAACTTAGAATGTCACCAGATAAGTTAACGTTCCTTTTAAACAGAGTTAGTAATGCAATAAAGAGACAAGATACTGTTAAGTGTGAAGCATTGTTACCAGAATTGAAATTACAAATTGCATTACGTTTCTTGTCAAGTAAGATATTCGTCTCTGCAGTACTTGTACCGTGTTCCGAAATCCACAATTGCCAAACTTCGTTTCGTTTGTATAGGTATTTCGAATTGGGTGTGTTTTAGTCTGCAATTCACTAATCGTCAACCCATCAATATTTAATTTCCACAAATAATTGCTAGAAGAGCACTAACACGCCGTTAAAATCGCACAAACACCTACGCAACGAGTATACGTTCAAAAACCGAATTATTTCTTCCGTTCCCCACTGTATATTATATTTTGTTCTGTATTGGTCATAACCTAACCTAAAAACACTCGCAATCAGTTTCGCCAAAGTTGGAAGGTGCCTAAACTATTTAGTTTCGCCAACGAGTTGCGCGGACGTCTACCGCGCATGCGCATTGACCAGTAGCGCAGTTTCATGAAACCTAGTGTCGTCGTGTAAACTAGCCTTAACGGTAAGCCTTTGTATGACTCTGCCGTTCCCAGGGCGATCACGACGCAAATTTCGACGCATCCCTGGTGCGTGCCACGCCGGCCCCATGCTACTCGGCCCGAGGGTCCAGCCGCAGATACCAACGCAATGGGGTCATTGACCGCCACCGATCGGCCCTCTGACTGTGTAATAGAGGCTGCTATCTCCGAAGGCTCATTCTCCACATAACGTCGACTCTGCACCTCTCGCTCGCCCTGGTGCCATCAAGAAGCGCTTTAGAAACGGACAGGATTCACTGGCTTGGCCTCCCCGTGGAACTTAACTGAACGAAAATATCATAACCAGTAAAAATTAAAATAAAGTTGGCGGGCAGTTCTCGACGACTTTCAACTTCACTGATTTATCGTCCAATACAAGTTCAGATTCGTGAACTGATACTTGTGATGAAATCTCCGATATTTCACACATCTTTATGCCGACGCTCTATGTCATGATTGAGTGTCGATAATACACGAACGCTTTGCTTGTTTAGCAATGACTGCATGTGATGGCTTTGATTGCAGAGCCACAACAAGATAGTTCGTCATATTCTTCAAAGTTCAAAATTGAGTATAAATATTTGTACAGTCATGGTAAACATAAATTTTTGTGGATACATACATACATACAGCGGTTGCTGCTGTTAATCGAGATTTATTTTCTGGTCAGTTCAACAAACCGTTAATACAAAACCGCTCGCCACAGGAACGAAGTTTCACAGCTGTTCATAATAATGTTAAATTTTGTCGGCGGATTAGGGAATGTATTGTGTCACAGATATGATTATCTCTAACCCTATCGAATGTGGTAATACTACTGGTATATTATTGTAATAATGTGGAGTGTACAAACGTTAAGAACTAATAACGTGTTTCTTGTTATTTGCAATATCTTGAGGTTAATTTACATCTGGAATGATGGCCATCAGATATATTATTTCTCATTGCTGTTTTTTGTGGGTACGCCATGTATCCCGTATTACTTACCAAAATTAATCATTGGGCATCAAATATATTTTTTCTCATCGCTTTTTTTTTTTTTTTTTTTTTTTGTAGGTGCGCCGTATCTCCCGTATAACTTAGCCAAAATTAATGATTGGGGTATCATTTTCAAGATTTAGTCCTCCACTAATGACTTAAAATACACAGACAGTTTTAAAGTTATTGTTTTCACACAAAATCTTTATTTTGAAAAAGTTTGTAACCTAAGTTGATACTCGGCGACCGATCGTAAATGGGACATGTATTTACTGTTGCTCCCATCAGACAAAACCTTATTTGATGCAAGCATAGTTTATCACACGATTTCGATTATACACGTCGATGTAACGACGAAAACTACACAAATAATTTAAGTAACAGGCACGACAGCTGTTGCAATTGTTTAGATTCTTTACGCAAGCGTAGTTTAACACGGATTTCTGTTTCACACGTCGATGCACAACAGGCTTTGGAATTGTTCACTTTATTCAAGCAAATTTGTGCACTGCGCGAATGAAGTGAATTACGTCAACGTCCTCATCACAGGCTTTCTCACGAGTTCGCTCACTCAGACACATACAACCAAAAAGTAAACGACGATCACATTATAACTACTAACACTGTTTTCAAAGAAGTTTCGTAAAATAAAAATTATTTCAAAAAATAAAATAAACATAAAAAGGCGAATATCTGTTTTTCTATAGTTTCACAGTTAATCATATTTTATATAATTATATAGATTTTTATACAATGGGACTAATATTTATCATTACTATTAAAAGTTTATTATCTTTTGTACATATTTACTTGTATCTGCCTTTTCTTCATTGCTATCTTAGCTATGTCTGAGTGATCAGGATACAGTGCGAATTATTCGCACGGGTCAATTAGTTTTCCTTAGCGGATCCACCTTGAATAGTCAATCGACTATACCTCAAATCGATTAGAGTGCCCTGCAAGACAGGTACATTATTTGGGATGCACGCACATCAGGCGGAAAGCAATCCAGGTCGTTCGGATGTTTTTGCGTATGGTAGTACCAAGGAAATATTTTAAAATGATGTAAGAGTAAATTATGAGATACGAAAGGAGAGACAACTGAATATTGAAAAAAATGGAGGAGGGTGGTATCAATTAAAGTAGTGCCAGGAAAAGCAGCAGGTACCAGCTGCTACGCACTTTGTTAGCAGGTAGCATGAATAGGAATCCACTAAATTGTACTGCCATGGCAAAGTAGCGTCGAAATTATAGTAGAAGTAACAGCCTGACAGAATTTTGTGTACGTGCACCTTGTCTTGACCCTTTATAAACCCAAGCCTTTGTAATATATTTGCAAGGGAACGAAGAATATGTATTTTTATATTAGAGAAGAGCGAGCCAAGGGAATGTTAATAAGATAAAATAAAATGGAACAGTTAATGAGATAAAAATCGTAAGTTATGAAGGACTGGATAGGGGATTTCCTGACAGAGAGTAATCCATGAACGGCATCGACTAAAACAGAGGTGATATCGGGCGTTACACGGGGTAGTGTTATTGGTCCTCTGCTGTTCCTTATTTACATAAACGATTTGGAAGAAAATCTAAAGAGCTCTCTCAGGATTTTTGCAGATGACGCCGTCATTTACCGTGTAGTAAACTCATCTGAAGATCAACACCAACTGCAGAACGATCTAAATATCACTATGGTGTAAAAATTGGCAACTGACTATATAATGATAAGTGTGAAGTCGTCCACATGAGTACGAAAAGAAACCCGTTAAACTTGGTTTACAAGATAAGTCAATCAAAAGTGAACGCCGTAAACGCCACTAAATACCTTCGAATTACTATTACTTCAGACTTAAACTGAAAAGATCACGTAGATAATGTTGTGGGAAAGGCAAACCGGAGACTGCGTTTTATTTGCAGAACCCTTAAAAGATGCAACAGAACTACTAAAAAAACTGCATACACTACGCTTGTCCGTCCTTTTTTGGAGTATTGCTGCCCAGTGCGGGATCCTTAGCAGGTGGGTTCGACGGAGGACATCGAAAGAAGGACAGCACGTTTTGTATTGTCACGGTACAGGGCAGACAGCGTTACGGATTTGATACAGGATCTGGGATGGGAATCAGTACGACAACGGCGCTTATCGTTGCGGCGTGGGCTACTTACAAAACTCCAATCAGCAACATTCTCCTCCGAATGCGAAAATATATTGTTGACTTCCACCTACATAGGTAGAAATGATCATCGTAATAAAATACGAGAAATTAGAGCTCGAACGGAGAGATTCAGGTGTTCTTTCTTTCCGCGCGCTATTTTAGAATGGAATGGGAGAGAAATAGTATAAAGGTGATTCGTTGAACCTTCTGCCAGTACGGCGGGGCTTCTTCTTTAAAAAAAGACAGGGAGGGACAGTGCATAGTTGACAAAGTTCCTAAAACACCTCCCCTCTTTCATGTCCTCCCTCGGCTATGTTACCATCACACTTCGTGCCAGTGCCCTGGTTTGTAAACGGGGCAGCTCTGCACGCGAGGTGCCGTGTTGACATGCAACTTCAGTGCATGTCTGAATTCACTCTTTTACTAACCTTGCGTCTTCTGTGGTAGTTGATGTCCCATTGCGCAGTTGAAGCACACAGGTCTCGCATCCGTTGTACCTGAAGTGATGCTTAAATAGGTGTTGAAATGTGGCTAGGAAGTACTGCACTACGAATAACATTAGCTTTTGTAGGATACCAGTGCTTGTTTTTATTGAAGAAATACCAGTGTAATCAAGCACAAATATACAGACTGAGTAATGTTAAAAATATAAACGTTGCATAACGTATAAACTATCCCTGGCCCGCACTGAACTAACATGAATGTGCAAGGTATCGCGGTCAGCGCTCGACTGACTGCCGCCGCACCTCATTGCGCGCCACAAGCCACCGTTTTGGCGCCAAGCGAAACTTTTAGACTAACATTGTTCAACTTATTACAAAATATACAAATAATTAAATCTTTGAATTAACCGAAATATAGCTTAGCACAAAAGCATTACAGAAAGTATACAGGTAATTTTTAATAGACATAGGAAAGTTAAATATTAATAAAAGAAGCATAAAGTTTTGGCAGACAACTAGTATAGGCGGGAGCCAATCAGATCTCAACTTGCAATAGGGGCGGAGCTTTCCCACGGGATACAAGCTCATCTACTGTCTCTCTCCCTCACCCTTTCTACTATTGTGTCACACAGTTCTCCAACCAAGAAAACTTCTTTTACACCTCATATATTGATATGCGAAATAAACGGCTCCATGTCAGCCCCCTCACACCAGGCTCTTAAATGTGATTTGCAGTGTATCTCATGTAGATGTAGAGGTAACTAGCATAATCATGCATGGCATTTGTGCATGTTTTATAGTGCTAGTAGCGTATATTCATTTAAGATATGAAAGATTTATTGTATTTTTGTGTGTTTGATTGTGTCTGACGACTGTAAGATATTTACAGTGCTGGTAATATGAATTAAATCATAGGATCATGAAGGTATCCTTATATCTACATCTACATACATACTCCGCAATTCACCGTAAGGTGCGTGGCGGAGGGTACACTGTACCACTACTAGGCATTTCCTTTTCCTATTCCACTCCCAAATTGAACGAGGAAAAAAAGAATGCCTATATGCCACCGCACGAGCCCTAATTTCTCTTGTCTTTGTGATCTTTACGCGAAATATAAGTAGGTGGCAGCAAGATCGTACTACACTCATCTTCAAATTCAGGCCCTCTAAATTTACTTAACAGAAATTCACGAAAAGAACGTCGTCTTTCTTCCAGCGATCCCCAATTGTGTTGCCGGAGCATTTCCGTGACACTCGCGCATTGGTCGAACCTACCGGTAACAAATCTAGCTGCTCGCCTCTGAACCGCCTCTATGTCTTCCTTCAAACCGATCTGCTGCGGGTCCCAAATACTTGAGCAATACTCAAGACGTGGTCGTACAAGCGTTTTATACGCGGTCTCCTTTACAGGTGAAGTACATCTTCCCAAAATTCTCCCAATAAACCGAAGTCGGCTGTCTGCCTTACTCACAACTGTCCTTACATGCTCGTTCCATTTCATATCGCTCTGCAGTGTTACGCCTAGATATTTGAACGACGCGACAGCATCAAGAAGCTCACTACTAATGCTGTATTCGAACATTATAGGATTGTTTTTTCTACTCATGCGCATCACCTTACATTTTTCTACATTGAGAGCTAGCTGCCATTCTTCGTACCAACTTGAAATTTTGTCTAAGTCAACCTGTATGCTATTACAGTCAGTTACAGACGACATCCTCCCATACACCACAGCATCATCAGCAAACAGCCGCAAATTACAACTTACTCTGTCCATCAGATCATTTATATAGATAGAAAATAATAGCGGTCCTATCACACTCCCCTGGGGCACGCCTGACGATACACTCGTCTCTGATGAACACTCGCCGTCGAGAACAACGTACTGCGTTCTATTACTTAGTGTAGTGTGTAGGAAACTATTGCAACTTTATGTGTTGTAAAAGTATTATTGTGGACAGACGGGGGAAGTCACACAGGTTGTTAGGGAGAGACAGAAGGGCCCGCTGTGGTAAGGACAGGCGGCGCTGTTGCTGGCAGCTGGGGAATGGAGCAGTACGTCCGTCGCATCTGCCCGTCAGCCAACGCGCCCGCCTTCCAAGAAGAACTGCTCCCTGCCAATAGCCTGCGAGTGGGTAGCAGCGCTGACAGCGAGACGTCTGCAGCTGGCGTCTATACGTCGTCCAACTGTAAGCCGGCACTGGGCTCGCAGCTGGATGCGAGAATGAGCCCCGACCCCAAATATATAAATCCAATTGTACTGTTAGTTTGAAGACGGTCTGACATGTTATAAACGTCACGTAAATCGGTGAACATTGGAAATGCACAAAAATACTGGGTTGAGATGTCGAGTAAAAGATGATCTTTTATTCGACAGAAAAGATATGTTCACAAATGTAGTTTGTTGTTGTTGTTGTGGTCTTCAGTCCGGAGACTGGTTTGATGCAGCTCTCCACAATACCCTATCCTGAGCAAGCCTCTTCATCTGCACATAAGAACGGCAACCTACATCTGTCTGAATCTGCTTACTGTAACCATCTCTTGGTCTTCCTCTGCGATTTTTACCCCACACACTTCCCTCCAACGCTAAATTCACAATTCCTTGATGTCTAAGAATGTGTCCTACCAATCTATCCCTTCTTTTAGTCAAGGTATGCCAGAAATTTCTTTTCTCCCCAATTCTGTTCAGTACCTCCTCATTAGTTACGCGATCCACCCACCTAATCTTCAGCATTATTCTGTATCACCATATTTCAAAAGCCTCAATCCTCTTCCTGTCCGCACTGTTTATCGTCCATGTCTCACTCCCATACAAGGCAACACTCCACACAAATGCATTCAGAAAGGACTTCCTTAGGCTTAAATCAATATTCGAGGTTAACAAATTTCTCTTTTTCAAGAACGCTTTTCCACCCATTGACATTCTGCATTTTATATCCTCCGTACTGCGACCATCATTTGTTATTTTACTGCCCAAGTAACAAAACTCATCTACCTCCTTTATTGCTTCGTTTCCTAATCTAATTCCTTCAGCATCACCTGATTTTCTTAGACTGCACTCCATTACCCTAGTTTAGCTCTTGTTAATGTTCATCTCATATGCATCTTTCAGCACACTGTCCATTCCGTTCAATTTCTCTTCCAGGTCCTTTGCTGTATCTGACAGAATTACTATGTCGTCGGCCAAACGCAATGTTTTTAATTCTTCACCCTGAACTTTAATTCCTTCTCCAAATTTCTCCTTGCTTTCCTTTATAGCTTGCTCAATGTACAAATTGAATAACAATGGAGAAAGACTACAACCCTGTCTTACTCCCTTTCCAACCACTGCATCCCTTTCATGCCCTTCATCACTGACAACCGCTGTCTGGTTTGAGTACAAGTTGTAAATAACTTTACGCTCCCTATATTTTACTCCTGCTTGCTTCAGAACTTCAAAGCGTTTATTCCAATCAACATTGTCAAAAGCCTTCTCCAAATCTACAAAAGCTAGAAATGTAGGTTTGCCTTTTCTTAATCTATCTTCTAGGATAAGTCGTAAAGTGAGTATTGCCTTCCGTGTTCCTACATTTCTCCTGAACCCAAACTGATCTTCCCCGAGGTCACCAGCTTTTCCATCCTTCTGTATATGTAGTTTATACTATGGTAATATATGTTTCACGAGATATGGTCGACAGAAATCGAGCAAAATAACTGTTATTTACGGCACTTTCAGGAAACATCCCTCGCACACAAAGAAAGAAAATATGTTATGTGGACATGTATCCGGAAACTCTTAATTTCCATGTTTGAGCTCATTTTAGTATCTCTCTTTAAATGTAAATGGAAATAATTCGTGCAGACAATTGTCAAAACACCCAATTGTTTCGTTATTATGTACTGTACTTCCTCGATTTACGTCATCAACACAGATTTTCTGTGAACGTTTGGGCAGGAAATGTTGGTGATGTCTTGATTGGGCACAATGTTCTTCCACCTACGCTCACTGGAGCACGTTATCATGATTTCATACGGGATACTTTACCTGTGCTGCTAGAATATGTGCCTTTACAAGTACAACACATGTGGTTCATGCACGATGGAGCTCCTGCACATTTCAATCGACGTGTTCATACGCTTCTCAACAACAGATTCGATGACCCATGGATTGATAGAGGCGGAACAATTGCATGGCCCCCACGCTCTCCTGACCTCAACCCTCTTGACCAACATTTGAAAGCTCTTGTCTACGCAACCCCGGTACCAAATGTAGAGACTCTTCGTGCTCGTATTGTGCACGGCTGTGATACAATGTCGGCCGCGGTGGCCGAGGGGACTGAGGCTCTCCAGTCACGGTCTTCACGGCCACTACGGTCGGGGGTTCGAATCCCCCCTCGGGCATGGCTATTTGTGCTGTCCTTAGTCTTAGTTAGTTTATAAGTAGTTTGTAAGTTTAGGAACTGATGACCCCGTAGTTAAGTCCCATAAGCTATACAAACATTTGAACATTTTTTGTGATACAATACGCCATTCTCCAGGGCTGCATCAGCGCATCAGGGATTCCCTGCGACAGAGGGTGGATGCATGTATCCTCGCTAACGGAGGACATTTTGACCATTTCCTGTAACAAGGTGTTTGAAGTCACACTGGTACGTTCTGTTGTTGTGTGTTTCCATTCCATGATTAATGTGATTTGAAGAGAAGTAATAAAATGAGCTCTAACATGGAAATTAAGCGTTTCCGGACACATGCCCACATAACATATTTTCTTTCTTTGTGTGTGAGGAATGTTTCCTGAAAGTTTGGCCGTACCTTTTTGTAACACCCTGTAGAGAATGGGGGATGTAGTGTAATTCTGTATTACAGACCTTGTAAACATTCGACGAAATTATGCAGATTGTGACGTGATTTAATTATATTTAAAAAGCAGAAGCCGCTGACTGCGAGATAATATCACAGGCCTAAAATTTTGTCAAAATAATCACGATCAATATCTGATTTCATATTGACAGTTAACTTTTCTAATTTAGAACAGTGTTGTATTATTTGCTCTTTATTTTCATTTTTTAAAGTGTTAAACGAGATACTCCACGTATAAGAAATCTTTTTTTCATAGTTATGTGCACGTTGTTCAAAAGTGCATTGACGAACTCTACTTAAAATATCTTGTGTGGATCAGTTATTTGATCTTTACAGCATCTTTCCCAGACTGCATTTAATGCCCCTATTTGCATTTGTGGTTTAACTACTGACTGCGTATCAAGATCTGACACCAATTCAGTTGCTGTTACTATAGTTTGTTCGACACCTATATGTTTCCAAATAAGAGTAACATTTATCAAAGATTTCCATAAACTAGTTTCTGTGGCCCAGGAGACATGCTGCAGATGCATCGTTGCTTCTTTGTATCAGCTCTTGAAACGCATAAGAGAGGCCCTGAGGTACTTTCAACTCCCATCTGGTCGCTTATGACGTCAGACATAACTCGCATAGAACCAACACCAACTAGAGACAAGCTGGAGCTACGTCATACTGACCAAGCGCGGCCAGCGAGAAAGACAGGCCTGGGCACTCAGCCAGGTGACGTGGCAAGAGTAGTGCTGAGCCGACGCGATCGCGGATTTTACTGGTTAGCAGATAAGAGGCAGTGGGCCGTGCCCCAGCGGCTAACCAGTCAAATTCGCGATCGCGTTAGCGCAGAACTACTCTTGCCACATCACCTGGCTGAGTGCCCAGGCCTGTCTTTCTCGCTGGCCACCGACCCAGGCCGCGGCCGCCAGCTGAATGGCTGGCCGCTGGGGCACGCCCACTGCCTCGTAGCGGCCAGCCAGTAATGCTGCCGGCCGCGGCCTGCTCAGTATGACGTAGCACGGGCTGTTATGAGGCCTTGTCACTAGGTGGTGTTGGTAGAACACAATGGACGCAGGCAACATGCACAGACTTGCTTTGGAGCCTCTGGGCCCTGGGCGACCGCCTGGGTGGCCCCACCCTAAAGCCGGCACTGATAACTACCCAGAACTCCGAAAAAATGTATAGTCTACGTAACAAGGGTGCCAACTTTGCACGACACTAGTGTAATTTTGTACAGTTTATGTCCCTCATGTATACAATTATCTCATCTGGGCAAAAAAATATCTTTAGAATTTTCTGTTGAACTCTTTGACAGCTGTTTAGAGCTTTGATCAGAACTATGTTTGCACTAATAGGTAAATAAATATTTTGAAAAAAAAATTGTTGTAATTTTTCCTATTTTTCGCGAAATTTTGCAGAACTATTTAAATTTTGTGCAGAGAACTCCATAACTATTGCATATCTTTCTAGAACTTCACAGGACTGCTACAGTAGTGCCACATGTCGTGCAGTGCCTCACTGTCTGCAGAAGTGCCCTAAAAAAATAGGACCGCCTTTCCTCTGCATCTGATAAGTGCAGTATAATAATAAATTTATTTTTAACAGCAGTCTGGTAGTTTAGATCCCGCAGGGACCGAATCCCTGTCTTATCTGGGGCCGCCATGAGGCTTGGGCCCCAGGGATTTGCCCTCCTCTCTCTTCACTGCTGACTGTAAGGCGTATGTACGAGGGTGAGTGACTAAATAAGTCGCAAACTGAGGTAGACACGCCACTACTGCCTTTACAAGCCTGAAATCGCTTTACTTTTTAGCTGACTGCACCTGTAAATTTAAACACTCCTCCTATCGTTCGAGAAGGCTTTAAAAGCCTGGAGCTTGGAATTTTTGTGGCAGCGTTTGCATCCTATAAGTGACACCCTTGAGCTGAAACTTTATTTGGTTCCTTAAACTGCCGCAACCCACAAGACGGATGTGTCGTAGTGGTAGAGAAAACCCCTACAATGCTCGCAGTACTGGTGTGTCTACCCCAGTTTGCGACTTATTTACTGACTCACCTAGTAGTTCCACGATAGTACGGTGGATGACAGTGCAGCTGGACGTAATTCAATTCGACTTTTCTCGGGGTCGTTCGAACATGCCATGCAAAAAACTTCTGGCCGTTTACTCTCGGAAAGGGGATTCACCTATTTCTCTGACTTTCATCCTTTAAAGACACTACAAGGAATATAATGCAACATAAAATCGTTTCACTAACTCATTTCGTCACAAACCGTGCTGCATTGGATACACAGGTTCCCGCTAGATCACCGAATTTGAGAACTGCCGGGCTTGGCAAGCACTTGCATTGGTCACCGTCCGGGCTTGCCGACTGCTGTTGGCAAGCAGGTTGCCCTCAGTCCTTGTGAGGCCAACTGAGGAGCTACTTGATAGAGAAGTAGCGGCTCCGGTCACGAAGAACGACACAGTGCGGGGCGCTGACCACGTTTCCCTCCATACCGCTTTGGTTGATGTCTTCGGGCAGAGGATGACACGGCGGCCTGTGGTACTCGGTGGCGCTCTCGTGGAATGTTTACAGCAGGGCCGCTGAAGGTGCATGCACCGGCGCATCGCACAGTGCAGAGTGCAGAAAACGGCTGCACAGTGTTGACGACGGTGCAAACCCCCCACTCCTCGGCTTTGCGCCGCTTCTCTCTTTCCTTACGCCGCCTGTCTCTTTTATGTTCTCTTTTTTTTTTTTTTTTTTTTTTTTTCAATTATGCTACTAAGATCTGGAACAAGAGATCGGCTGACAGCATTTTTGAAATTACTATTAGAAATACTTGCACGCAATCTAGTTTTCGTACAAGACAAAACAGAAAAAAACCTTTCACATACACATGTGGAGCCAAACATAGAAATAATCTTCGCTGCTTTTCTGTGTAACTGGGGAAATTCTTCCTTCGACAAATTCTGGTAGAACTGGAGCAAACCTTTTATGTTGTAAAACAAATCCTTTCGGTGAACATCGGTTTGCAAATCAATCAGTTCGAAATGTAAATCTCGTTTGTAGATACAGAATTCTCTTCTGCAAGAGTTTTCACCTTCCGCAATTCTTCCTCTCTGGCACCCCCTGTGATATCACTATACTTTTCTGAATGCAATTTGCTGTAGTGTCTTTCAATAGACGATTTTCTGACACACGTAATTAGTGTACCGCAGATTAGACATTTGGCTTTATCGTCACAACGAACAAAAAAGTAAGAGAGTTCACATTCCGGTTTAAATTGACTTTCGGGTAAATTTACTTTTTTTTGAGCAGGTGGTTCCATTATTGTAGTAATTGTCTTGCGCTTACTTAAACCAATGTTGACTAAGCCGTCTGGCAGCGCATTCGGCAGCGTACAGCGACGGCCTTACCCAGCAAGCCGAGTTGGGGCGAAGTATGCCGAGTTGAACCGATGCACTGTGCAAACACTCTCTGCACCTCGCTTTGCACGCGTGCGGTTTTCCGTGTTTGTGCGGCCCTGGTTTACAGTATTAATTTTGTCACAAAATGTTGTATCTTCCTAGAGAAATAAATAAACTGTTAGCTTTAATTTCACATGTTTCTTTTTTTCTTTTTTCATTCGATTTGAAAAAAAGCAAACAGTAAAAAGAAAAAAAGAAAATTACTGTTTATTTTTTTCACTTATGTTATTGTGAAATCTTGGCTTGTCAATGAACCATTTAACCCTTCATAATTCGTAATAGTCTTTGTGCGGAATGACATAGTTTCTTAACAAGGAACGCTCGACTATTGTCTATTCTTCAAATGTTTGTGAAGCTTAAGGGACTCAACTGCGAGGTTATCAGTCCCTAAACTTACAAACTACTTATGAACTACCTTATACCAAAGACGACACAAACATCCATGGCTGAGGGGGAACGGGGTACGCCCTCGCTCATCAGATCATAGCACCTCAATATCCTTGGCCACTCCGCCACGGCTTGTCTGTTCTTGCACTGAAAAAGTGTGATAGCATGCAGCTTACTGATTGCACCGTATTAGAGGGTACATTACTGAAAGTTAAATATAGCTAAAACTGCAAAAGAGTTTTCAAGGTGGTTCTGACTTAGATATCTCTTGTTTCCCACAAGTAAATACAAGTTGCTCAGTGACGTCAGTTCCACGTTCTACATACACATCTACATCTGCATCTACATGCATACTCCGCAAACTAGCTCGCGGTGTGTGACGCAGGGTACATTGTTACTTCCTCTTATACCAGTCACCAATGATTCCCATGAAGCCGCGGTGTAGTAGCCGAGCGGTCTAAAGCACCTCGCTGCGGAGCGCGCGGTTGCTCGCCGTGGAGGTTCGAGTCCTCCCTGGGGCATGGGTGTGTGTGTTTGTCCGTAGGTTAGTTTACCTAGGTTTAAGTAGTTTGTAAGCTACGGACTGATGACCACGCAGTTTGGTCCGATAGATTAAAAAAAAAATTCCCATGAAAAGTTTTGTATTCGTGTGGACCCTACTCTAATTTTATCACTGTGCTGACTTCACGAGAAATACGTAGTAGGAAACAATGTATTGGTGGACACTTCATGAACATATGCTCTCTGAACTTCGTCAGCAGCTCATACCGCAGTACCAAGAAAGTCTCTCTCGCAGCGTTTCCCTCTGGAGTTTCGTAATGATCTCCGTGCCACTTTCGCGATTACTAAATGAGCCCGTAACGAAGCATCCAACCTGATACGTATATCACACTGATGAGCAATACTCAAACTCTGGCCGGACGAGAGTTTTGTGACCTACTTCTTTTGTTGACGGACTTCCTGAGGATTTTTCCAATGAATCTGTTTGGCATATGCTTTACCCACGATTGCTTTTACACACACTACAGAGGACTGAATATACAGTAAAAGTCCCATAATCCGGCACTTTCGGGACCGACCCGGTGGTGTATTACCGAAAATGCCGGACTATTGTGTGATACCTGTTACTGCTGGCATAAGCTAAGCCATATATGGAAACAGATATGACACAGTGCACTGAACGATTTGTACAATAACATATCTAATTGTTCCAGTTTCGTTGTTTTTAAGTTTATCTGGAAGCCAATTTTTCAGTTGTTGCCAATTGAGAAGCATATTTCATTAGTTCATACTTTTGTTTATGTCATAAATGGTTGACGAACATAATTTAATTCAGTTATCAAAATATTTCTGTTCTCATCTTTCTCCAGGCGTCTGATGATTTCCAGATTCTGGTTGACGGTCAGAGTGCATGCTTACACTTCACTCCTGATTTAGAGCTCGAAGAAGGTTTGGGTTTTGAGAACATTCTCACTGCTTAAATGTTAAGAAAATATCCACAGATCCCTATGATATGACAGTCACCACTGTTAAATCGAGAAAAATGCTGACAATCGAAACAATTACACGAACCTCTGTACAGTACAGTAACATCCAAGATCTGCTGAGTAAGGTCTGAATGCTTCCAATCACAAAAATTTATGAAATCCCTTGTGAGTGTGGAAAACGTTATATAGGTCAAACCACGCGCACTGTGCAGGAACGATGCGTTGAGCACCAACGGTATACACGCCTTCTTCAGTCCAACAAGTCTGCAGTAGCCGAACATTGTATTTCTACTGGCCATTCCATGAATTACAAAGAAGTAAGGATTTTAACCACAGTAACTACTTTCTGGGACTCAGTTGTAAAGGAAGCTGTACACATACAACTGGCGGACCACCTGCTAAATCGTGACGGCGGATTTCATCTTGACAATTCATGGAAGCCACTTATATCACGCCTTCGTTCTGAAAGAATGTCTGCGTCTTCTATTCCGATTGATGTTACCACTTTTAATGATTAATTGATTCATTTGTAAGCACTGTGGATACGTAACAGCTCTGTTTATGTTTTCACTCACTGCTCACAGGTTATCTTTGAAGTATATATTTATCTATGACTAGTGAAGCAGTTACGAATGTGATATCTTCGAGCATGCGCAGTCTAATCCTCAGTAGCTTTGCATCACGTGATTTACCGTATAAATAGGCACGCGCAGACGCTGAGAACTCAGTCTTGGACTCGCCTTGAGGATGGCTGTAAGGTTTGCAGCCGAAATATTGGACGAAGAATTGTCGCTGTCCCGGGTGCACTCCCGAAAGATGACGGAATACTATGTCCGCCGGTAAAAATTCAAGAATCACAAAAATGACGTCTGCATCATTGACGAGTGCTGGCGGAACATTGTTGTGACTGGCCAAGTATCAGATCGCTGCCTGTGAAAATTGTGTCGGTGACGTCAGCGTAAATGCAGCAGTAGTGGCTGCCTCAAAGGAAAAACAAGTCTCCTTGGATCGACAGCACCTAGCGACAAGGCCTGACAACAGCCCGTGCTACGTCACACTGACCAGGCCACGGCAGCCAGCTTACTCGCTGACTGCTACGCGGCAGCGGACGTGCCCCAGCGATCAGCCAGTCAGCTGGCGGCCGCGGCCTGGGCAGTGTGACGTAGCACGGGCTGTTGTCAGGCCTTGTCTTCACGTGGTGTTACATTGATCCTACTGCCAGACCAAAGACCTTTGCTGGACCATCAGGCGTTCTGGACTATTGAATGCCGGACTATCGGACTTCTACTGTATTTAGAAGAACAGAAAATTTCAGACATTCATTACACTGCTAGCGAATCACATGTATTACATTCTGACTTTACTGACGAAAGATCGCTATGGAAACTATATCAAAACGAACCACACTTAACCCTAGGGACCCCAGCGTCATTTGTGTTGTGTATTACAGAGAGTACGTTGGCTAAAAGTTTTTGAAACCTGGTGTATATTAGGTTGGTAACAGTGCCCACACGTACTTGATGTTAACACAAACATCCGCATTGTTGTTGCACTACTGTCAAGCTGTAAAGATTGCTGAACGCCCGTGTGGTCTTGATTACCCCAGTGTGCATTCCGTGTAGCTCATTTATGGGTCACTATATTCGAGAAAAAGGAACACAAAAAGCAAAATGTGTTGCCAGGATTTTAAAAGGGCGATCTGTGATGATCATAGAGCCATAATGTGTACCGAGTGTGCTCACTGACCATGTCAGTGACATATATTAGTTAGTTTTTGACTTCATTCTAATATACATTATTTTCATCTTTCTTATATGTTTTTGCACAAATATGCTGCAATAGTAATTTTGTAAACATCCCATGCCAAAATATACTGTAAATATCAAATAAGCCATTATATTATATTACAATATATTACTTTGTACATTGAAGTTCAGACTCAGGTTGAATTTATACATTATGTTGAAGTGTAACTACCATATGTTACTCATTGTAATAACTAAATAAAGTCATTAACATATTCTGTTGCCTTATATACTTTCAAATATAAGAAGGCTAAATATATAGAAATATAAAACATATTTTATTAATCATACTATGCACATTTTATTAATATCATTCGTGACTCATAGTTTTAATAATAAAAAAATCACTACAGGTAACTAAATAGTTATTTACAATGTTCCAGATACATAAGACATTTCAATGCATATATTAATGAGCTTGGAACACTTGATATCTGATAAAATTTTTCTGGGGTCCAGTAGACCCCAGTGTGCAGTGGGAGGTAATTGAAAACAAGTGTGCGGTGCGAGGGTTAATTTTGTCCACTGATGGGCATTATACCAGTTTGAACAATCATCCTCCAATCATTACCCATTTTTTCCACTCTTATGACACTACTTAATCCTTTTCTGGTTACCATGTTCTTCTTAGAATAAATGTGAATCATCCATTACTCATCATGCATGTTTAGACATTATATTGTTTACAGTTATGTAGATACTACATTTCAACAGGATGCCAGGACTAAGCTCAGAAAAACTCAATACAATGTATTGCATTTATAGTATTCCACATTTACATTCTACAATTATGTTCTTTTATAAAAAGAATTGCTTCCTTTTCTATTACTTCCTTCTATGGTTTCATGGTTAGAATTGCTAACTTACTCCTTTTCACTAATAATTCTGTGCATTCCATGGTGCATTGTCTCATTATTCTTTCCCTGAACAATTTTCTCGTCAAAATGTAACACACGTATTGTCACTTCGACAATAGACTCAATATTTTCTATCAGGTTTCAGGAAACTGTAAGAACTACTGAAAGGTAAGGCAACAACGATGAGATCGTCGGAAAGATGCATTCAGTATTTCACAACAAAGGTTTGTACTTCTGCAGTACGTTTCAGCCAGCTCCCGTATTTCTCAGTGTCAGTTTCTTGCATAATTGATAAAAGGGTAGTTCGCGATATAACATACCTGCTTTTGATATAAACGTTTCATCTATAGACCTTTCTGCCAGGATAGAAACTGGGGACTTTGTGATTGTCGCAGTCAGTTCTGTTTTGTAACCATGGTAATTAGAACCAACAGTAATTAGAACTAACAGTAGTTATCATTCTTGACGGTAGTTAGTGAGATATAATGTGTTTGATTGACCAATAAATAATTCATGACCTCTTTAAAACAGTGTTTTTGTATTTCTCTTATGAGTGTGAAAAGTGATTATTATTATGCCTGTGCAGTGCATAAATGATAGGTCATCTTTCTGAGGAAAATATATTGTGTGCACTCAACAAAAGGTTATTATCGGCAGCAGATTTATGTGAATGTCCGATTTATTCGGTAGGAACAGTGTTCAAATTTTTCTTTTGATTATTAGGTGACATTCCCTCTCGATGCCAGCAATCACGAGAAATAATAAAGCAAATAATACCAGGACCATGATAAATTCGGGTGAAAATAATCCAGATAGTCGAGAGGCAAGTGATGTAGAAAATATTCCTCTATTAAATATGGAATCAGACAGTAGGATAGAAGCCACTGATTCGCATAGTGAATCTAAAGAAAACTCGTCGTCACAACAATCGGGCACAGTGCCACAAAACGAAAATTCTGCACCAATGGATTTTAACCAAATGTTCCAGATATTACAGTCAAAACTTAATGAAAACACGGCAAGCGTTTAGGGAAAATATTAAAAGTGTTCAGAAAAATATTGACGGTGTCAAGGAAAGCCGTAAGGAAAACATTAAGAACTTATAGGAAATAATTATTGATCGTTTCAACAGTGAACTTCAACAGGTCAAACGCGACATTTCCGACCAGTTCGAGCCTGTAATGGGAAGCTGAGCAGCGCGTGTACAAAACATTTAGACAGAAGAAATTTCGAAGTTGAAGTTAGTGACTAGCCAGCTTAAAATGAAAATGGAACATTTTCAAGTAAAGACTACAGAAGATATTGAGGCTGTCACTAAATAAATGTGAGAATTAATGTAGCGGTAGCTCAAATGAGCAACGATGCCGACAATAACTTAGATGCTACAGAACCTGTTCAGTTTACAGATACAGAAGAATATCAGGCTTTAGATGGTTTTAAAAGTGGACAAATGACGGTGAACCCACAGCATAAGGCTGAAAATAAGAATATTTGTGAAAGAGTTGCGTGCCTAGAAAGACATTTGTCACACAGAGGACGCACTAGGTCAAATTCCGCGACATATTTTCGTGGAAGAAACGTCGTAACATGCGCAATTAGGCGTTATGATGCGTGAACGCAATTTCGCGCATTGTTGAAACCAGTCGGAATTTCCACACAGTAGACACAGTGAAGCATTTTACGCAGATACAGAAGCGTTACGCAAGAATGCAACACAGAGAAAACCAGGACTGTGTAACACAGGTGCGTTAACACGTGAACACGGCGTGCAGCGTAGTGCCGACACATCACATTCTGTGAAAACAAGTACATCATTGCACTCTAATGATGAATTTGATTACAATCATTTTCTCACAGTTAAGAAATTTAAAAAATTCAAAAATGCTTTTAATTATTTGCCTTTTACCCACATATACTATCGCTCATAAATTAGAATTCATGTCTGGATATCTTAGGGGGGCCGGCAACAAGAATGAGGGCTTTTATACAATACTGTTCGTCAGACGGTGGCTTTTACTACGCTTTTCTGAGTGCTTATTGGTCAGAAGCAGCACAGGATAGGGTGAAAAATATCATAATGGTGCTCAAGAATTTTGTAAATTTCGATTTTTCTAGTCCAGAAGAATAGATTTTTGACGATTCCGTACAGTGCACCTGCATTAATTAGACTTTGTCTTATGAAATTTCCATCGCGGTTGCGCCACATTATCTTAGTAGGTCGATGAAAAGATGACACTGAAACATTTCAAGCGCTTATACAAGATCTGGAAGCGGACTGCGGATATTTCCTCCCAGATAAAAATATAGATACAAACCACACTCACAGACACAAGATGTTAAGGAAGACTATGGTTATAAGCAAGATCAACGAAACAGATATGATGCAAGTGATAGGCAGGACCGAAATCATGTCGAAAACTGACAGATTTTCGTACCCTGAACTGCAGGTGAACAATAACTGGCAGTTTAGGAATAAACGGCGTGAACGAGATCAGTCTTTCTGACCAAAGAAACTGTTTCAGAATAACAAAAATTACGGGAATGGCTGTAATCGAAGAGATGATACAAATTAGCGCGCAAAGCGTAATTCTGACAAACTACGCAACAGAGACAATAAAAAATGGAGAAACGACAATAATGACCACCGTTCGCGTGACAACTCACGGGACTGAAATGAAAGGAGACATGACAATGACTACCGTTCACGAGACGACTCACAGAAACATTATGAAAGAAGGCATTATGATAATAATTATCAGAATGAAACTTCACTCTGCAGCGAAGTGTGCGCAGATATCAAACTTCCTGGCAGATTAAAACTGTGTGCCGGAACCGGGACTCGAACCTGGGACCTTTGCCTTTCGCGGGCAAGCGCACTACCGACTGTGCTATCCCGACACGACTCACGATACCGCCTCACAACCTTACTTCCGCCAGTACCTCGCCTCCTACTTTCCAAACTTCACATAAGCTCTCCTGCAAACACGCAAGAGTAGCATTCCTGGAAGAAAGGATATGGTGGAGACATGGCTTAGCCACAGCCTAAGAGATGTTTCCAGAATAAAACTTCACTCTGCAGCGGAGTGTGCGCTGATATGAAACTTCCTGGCAGATTAAAATTGTGTGTCGGAACCGGTACTCGAACCTGGGACCTTTGCCTTTCGCGGGCAAGCGCACTACCGACTGTGCTATCCCGACACGACTCACGATGCCGCCTCAGAGCTTCTGTGATGTTTGGAAAGTAGGAGGCGAGGTACTGGCGGAAGTAAGGTTGTGAGGCGGCATCGTGAGTCGTGTCGGGATAGCACAGTCGGTAGTGCGCTTGCCCGCGAAAGGCAAAGGTCCCAGGTTCGAGTCCCGGTTCCGGCACACAATTTTAATCTGCCAGGAAGTTTCATAATAATTATCATTCACGGGACGATTCACGGGAACGTTCTGTACAGTTTGAATCGCAGAACAATGACAGACTGGAATATCATTCTAGAAGCCCAGTAAGGAAAACTGAATTTGTAGAAATTGTATCCCCTAACCCACGTGACAATAAGAAACGCGATAGGTCACCGCATCCATGACTATATAGCTGAGATGGAGGCGGGAAGCTCGCTACGAGCGAGACGCATGGGCCCCACACACATTTAAATTTTTACGCAGTGATCCCATTAAGGAAGATATAGCAATAGATCCAGTAGCTAATGACAGCAGGGGTACATTAATATTAATTATGACAGACAAGAGGTTGCCTGTCGTAAAAGAAAATAATAGTGAGAACAATTACTCCTGTCCGAAAGTACAGACGCCACATATACATTGTTGTTGTTGTGGTCTTCAGTCCGGAGACTGGTTTGATGCAGCTCTCCACAATACCCTATCCTGAGCAAGCCTCTTCATCTCCACATAAGAACGGCAACCTACATCTGCCTGAATATGCTTACTGTATCCATATCTTGGTCTTCCTCTGCGATTTTTACCCCACACACTTCCCTCCAATGCTAAATTCACAATTCCTTGATGTCTAAGAATGTGTCCTACCAATCTAGCCCTTCTTTTAGTCAAGGTATGCCAGAAATTTCTTTTCTCCACAATTCTGTTCAGTACCTCCTCATTAGTTACGCGATCCACCCAACTAATCTTCAGCATTCTTCTGTAGCACCATATTTCAAAAGCCTAGATCCTCTTCCTGTCCGCACTGTTTATCGTCCATGTCTCACACCCATACAAGGCAACACTCCACACAAATGCCTCCAGAAAGGACTTCCTTAGGCTTAAATCAATATTCGATGTTAATAAATTTCTCTTTTTCAAGAACGCTTTTCTACCCATTGCCATTCTGCATTTTATATCCTCTGTACTGCGACCATCATTTGTTATTTTACTACCCCAGTAACAAAACTCATCTACCTCCTTTATTGCTTCGTTTCCCGATCTAATTACTTCAGCATCACCTGATTTTCTTACACTGCACTCCATTACCCTAGTTTTGCTCTTGTTAATGTTCATCTTATATGCACCTTTCAGCACACTGTCCATTCCGTTCAATTGCTCTTCCAGGTCCTTTGCTGTATCTGACAGAATTACTATGTCGTCGGCAAAACGCAATATTTTTAATTCTTCCCCCTGAACTTTAATTCCTTCACCAAATTTCTCCTTGCTTTACTTTATAGCTTGCTCAATGTACAAATTGAACAACAATGGAGAAAGACTACAACCCTGTCTTACTCCCTTTCCAACCACTGCATCCCTTTCATGCCCTTCAACTCTGACAACCACTGTCTGGTTTTTGTACAAGTTGTAAATAACCTTACGTTCCCTATATTTTACTCCTGCTTGCTTCAGAAGTTGAAAGAGTTTATTCCAATCAACATTGTCAAAAGCCTTCTCCAAATCTACAAAAGCTAGAAATGTAGGTTTGCCTTTTCTTAATCTATCTTCTAGGATAAGCCGTAAAGTGAGTATTGCCTCCCCAGTTCCTACATTTCTCCTGAACCCAAACTGATCTTCCCCGAGGTCGGCTTCTACCAGTTTTTCCATCCTTCTAACTTATACAAATGCCGATGACGGACAATGATCCTTTCTTCAGTGCGGACGCACTCCTAGGCCCTTACTTTTACGGGAATTAGTACAAAGTAACTAAACTACGAGTTTGGGTTCCAGTGGGCAGGGTAAAGTTGTGAATTTGTATCTGCCGGGAGGCGTGGTTGAGTAATTTCGTGCAGGGGTGATGATCGCTGTGTTCCCAGTGGTGGAGAGGTCAGCGCAACTACCTAGAAGGCAGGAGACCCAGGTTCGGATCCCGGCTGGGTACACGTTTTCAACTTTACCCATTAGCAGTTAATGTCATACGTTCCGTGAGTATGAATTCACATTGTGACACTCAGGCATTGAATGAATGCAAATATAAGCAGGTGTACACACAGACAGTGGAACTGTCGATAAGTTACTTGATATTATTTCGCCTGAGAAAAACGACAAGAACAGATACATTTTTAAAGAATAAAGAGATAGAGAATCCATACTCTTTGTGGACACATCAGTTGGCGACTAATGGCCTCTCGAGCTGAGTGTTACCAATACATCACATTCCATCGCACACTCCATTTCTTTCACTATTCTCTGTACAGTACAAGAGTGTATACATGTTCCTTATACTAATCTAGAAATTAAGTATATTTGATTGAATTTATCAACTACTTAGGCAGATAACCTGCAATATTTTTTGTGAACAATATTAACAGAATTAATTTTTCAGAACCATGACAAGCGAAAATGTAATAATTTATAAGCGTTGTTCCGAGAACCACGGTCATATACCTTAACAAGGACAAGAAGATACTGGTAGAGAAACGGTTGAGACAAAAGGGATAACGAAACAAAATCAAGAAAGGAACAAATCGACGGTTATACGTTTCAGGATATAGGCAAACTACAGTATCAGCAACGGAATAACATTACGTTGGTAAGAAAGTGAAAGGAAGAGCAATATGTAAGTATTGGATATATGGGTCATGATAAGGTGATGTAAATTATTTTTGATGTATAATGGATGGTACACGAACAGCAAATGTACGCTATTAGATATAGCTTCTGGATGAACCGTGATAACGACTTCGTGTTTCTCGTATAATAATACATGTGTTAACATTTTTTTTTATTTTTTTTTTATTTTTTTTTTTTATTTATTTTATTTATTTATTTTTTTTTTTTTTTGTATAGCAGATGTCAGTGGGCTATTATCGTAAAAGATTTTTTTGTGTATGATAACTCTTATTAACTAATCTCAACAGGTTGTGAACGAAGAGTAAGCAAAAAAGTGCTAGTGAAGCAGGGCAGTAGAATTGCATGGTATGGACAGTTAAAATGAATGTTTAATAATTTTCTTTCAGAACGTGTAATAATGTCATGAGGAAACTTAATGATGATTTTTCTTTTAGCAATCAATAGAATTCTTTTAAATTTGGTTTTCAGATAATTGTTATATAGACCTGATATGTAGTATGGTAGAAAAAGAAACGGTGATGGTAGGTAGTCACTAAATTCAACTAAACTGACGATTGACGAAATGTGAAGAAATTATTTATCCCGCAAGAAAGACAAAAAAAAGGTATTGGCCTATTACATAGGTACCGAAGTACACTATAAACGGATCCAAATAGAATGTAAGATTAAATAATTAAATGAATATTTGCATTAGATAATTAATATTGGTTTGTATATGTAAAAAAAGGGGTGACTAAATGAGGTCACGACTCTGTTTATTGTAAAATAAAATAGTATTTCATTTACATGTAATAAAATAAGTTACAATATGTTCTGAAATATTGAAACTTATGTTACTACTATAAAGTAAACATTCCGCAGAGATCTTGTTGCCATATTGGTAGCGCAAACTGTATATTCTCTTTCAGCAGAAACAGCACAGTAATTTACCACAGAACTAATTTCCATGTTGTATTATTTGTTTCATATAATGGACACGTGCGGGATATGAGATATAATACACGCATGAGCTGGAGATACTAATTACCCTCGTGGTACAAGTCAAAGCAGCCCAAAATTACCAGCTACTGTCAAACTGGATTCAGTAGCTGACTATGGGCTGCCACCCTCTTGACACAAGGAGGAATATTTATGGCAGAAGTCATTAGCGGTTGCGCCGCATAGAAAGCACAGCTGGGGATACCTCTGACCAGGAGATTTTGTGTTGGACACCTGGCCCGACCTTCGCTGCTATTTGTGACCGTCGCTTGGGATCTTAATGATGTCGGAATAATCGTGTCTATATGTGCCGAAACAGTGCTATAACACGTGTGACATTCTGAGTGTTTCTCCATTACTGGATGGTTGCTGTTGCCGCAACTGTGGTTCAAATTTAATGAAAGTCCAGCTCCAGTTGCAATTATTGGTGCTTTATTTAAGCCCACACTACCGGTTTCGGCCTCTATGTTAGGCCATTTTCAAGTGTGACAGACGTTATGCCGTAGAGAAAGCAACGTCAAGTTGCTTTTTCTACGGCATAACGTCGACGTTGCTTTCTCTACGGCATAACGTCTGTCACACTTGAAAATGGCCTAACATAGAGGCCGAAACCGGTAGTGTGGGCTTAAATAAAGCACCAATAATTGCAACTGGAGCTGGACGTTCATTGAAAAAAAAATTCTGAGTGTCCCACTCGTCTCTTCCCAATTTTTTTTCTAAATCTGCAGTACAGTGCAAACCATTGTAGTAAATACCCAGATTGGTTGTAGACTATAATGCTACAGGACTGATAGCCCTCAAATAGGACCAAACATTTATTAAAATTCTATTATCTCATGGTTTTGTACATACATAATACAATGTTAGTTGCTATGATATGTTACTTAAATTATCTGATAGTGCACAAGAGACAATTATAATTGCTGCGAACAAGGAAAATACTTGAATCCTATCATATGCTTTAGTTTAATACTCAAGTTCCTTATTTATTCATCGAAGGTACTAGAGATGTAAAAATTTAATATTTCTGTTTATACTGAATAATGATCGTATCACATCATGTACCAAGGGAATTTGTAAAGACATTGTAACATTTTCATTATTTTTATTAATTACTTTCTGAAAATTTGTTTCCACATTGGAATATCTTATTGAGTTACGATTATGTAAGCACATAGGAACTATGTAAATTAGTTCGACAAATTTTATAATTACTATCAACAAAGGCATATAAGTGTAGCGACTTTCTATAAATTGTACAAATGTTATCATACTGAATGAGAAGTTCTCTGTTTTTCAACCTCGTCAAGTGCTTAAAGCACTCCTTGGCCATTGCCAAGTGGTATAGTTATCATACTGTTTGCAGCACTATCCAACGATTTAGGCAATATTTATCTGATATACCTGTCAGATCAATTATCATTAACTATGTTTCCATTATTCATTTAATATTTTTGTAATTTGAGGCACAATAACACATCAGAAAAATCATTAAAGAATTTCTTTTCGAGTGCTACATGCTATGAGCAAGCACCCCTCATCAGATATTTTGTTCAAAAGGAAGGGAGTCATGAAACATCCCTGTCATATTAGATCTCGGCATCTGGAGAATTATAATGTAATTTATAGCTGTAAGGTTGGTACAAAGTTGGCATCATTTGCCTGAGAGTGTAATATCTTTGAGATCTGTGTAGACCGCGCTAGTAGTGTGAACAGTAAGTCAGTCAGCGTTTGAGCTTTCAACTGGAAGGTTGTCTGGTCCGCGAGCTGCGGCCGACACGAGAGTGATGGCTGTGGGAATAATTTCATATTAATTCCCACAATTATTGATAAGGTACAACAAGGTTATCGACATTTTCCGTATTTGTATCTGAGTTTGCTCATAATTAACAAAAGGCATAGTAGTAGCACAATATAGGATACCGATTGATATAATCACTTTGTTGGTAGTATTTGTAGAAGTTTTATTGTTGAATTTTGAATAGAGAACTTACAGTAAACATTTAACTTCATCTTGTATGATTTATGTAGTTATAGAATCTCCTACCACTGTTCTTGAATTAGGTGTCATATTGTTACATAACTAGAGTAGCGTTAGTACGAAAGGATCTCAAGTGTATCAGAAATTTGTGTAATGTATGAAAAGATAGCAAGGTTTGAAAGTGAGATTAGTCGTATTATTATTGCCAAGATAAAGTTAAGTAAAGTAAAGATAGAAAATGTTCTATCAGTGCTAATTTGAAAATGAAATCTGTTTAAAGTTTCATTTCATTTGGGCCTGCAGCATTGTGTATGTCTTTTAAGGACATATTATTAATCTATGAAATGTCAAACTGCTGCTTCACTTTATAGATGTTAAAATACTGTTTATTATTATCGCAATAGGCCTATTTCGGCTCTGTGGCCATCATCAGGCTATTTCCATATAGCATCGTGGAGGTATAATTGATTATAATGACTGCATTGATTGCAGTATACATGTTCTTTAGATGGTATATATATTACGTTAATCAGGTCTTAATTCTTTACAGCTAATCTGTCAGTTTGACATAACCTCAAGATTAACTGACAGATTAGCTGTAAAGAATTAAGACCTGATTAACGTAATATATACACCATCTAAAGAACATGTATACTGCAGTCATTGCAGTCATTATAATCAATTATACCTCCACGATGCTATATGGAAATAGCCTGATGATGGCCACAGAGCCGAAATAGGCATATTGCGATAATAATAAACAGTATTTTAACATCTATAAAGTGAAGCAACATTTTGGCATTTCATAGATTACCAATATGTCTGTTTAAAGTGTTTCATGCTAATTGTTGTCACGGCATCACTAGTAGAAGTTCAGTCGCCAATATTCAGTACATCTCAGTAAGAGATAGATATTAATGTCATACAGTTTATAACAAATTACTTTGGTGTAGAGATTGTTTCAAAGGTTTGGAATTATTGTTTGTTCAAATGTTTGTAAATCTATCGGACCAAACTGCGTGGTCATCAGTCCGTAGCTTACAAACTACTTAAACCTAGGTAAACTAACCTAAGGACAACACACACACCCATGCCCCAGGGAGGACTCGAATCTCCACGGCGAGCAAACGCGCGCTCCGCAGCGAGACGCCTTTACTCCACCGCGGCTTAGTATTATTGGCGGAGCACATGGCTGTCCGCAGTAAATTTAAGTGTTGGAAGAATGGCCAGAGAGAAGTGTTTAAAACCGCATTAAGTGTGGCCTTCAGTATTTTTACTGATGTAGAAAGCTTAGTGGCAGGAATATTTTTGTGAAACCAACAGGCATTTATTTTACGTCACTTTTTCTACATTGCTAACAATATTTCACACAACGAAGTTAATTACTGTTTGCGAGCATTAATACGATAATTAAAGTAAGTGATTTTACGAAGATTAATTTGTACAGTAATGACAAAATAACTAGGGCAAAAATTTAATACATGTGTTGTCACTTAGACAATAGACACAATATTTTCTATCAGGTTTCAGCAAACTGTAAGAACAACTGAAAGGTAAGGCAACAACGACGAGATCGTCGGAAATCTGCATTCACTATTTCACAGCAAAGGTTTGTACTTCAACAGTACGTTCCAGCCAGCTCCCATATTTCTCAGTGTCAGGTTTTTGCATAAATGACGAAAGGGTAGTTCGCGATTTTACATTTCATACTTGCTTTTTATATAAACGTTTCACTGCCCTATAGAGGGTATTCAAATGCCTTTCTACAGTTTCTAATGTAGTGGAATTGAATAAGCGTTCTCAAAATTAGGAGACAAATGGTACAGATTTTTACAGTTTCTATCGTTGTGGAATTGAATAAGCGTTTCCAAAAGCAGGGGACAAATGGTACCCATGTTACCGACTTCTGCCATCACCAGTAAAATTGTCAAGCTTTCATGCTCTCACAGCATGATTGTCTAACCACGTAATAAGGATTTAATTAAAAATGAAAGGTCTGAAATCTTATATCTTTCGCGGACCGCATTTTAGCACATGCTCGGACTCCTTGTCGTCTGTGGACTACCACTGATGCAGCATCTACACTGTAATACTGTCCTCACTACTGCCTCAGTCAGTATCCTAACAGACCGATTGTAATTATCAATAAAATTAGGGCAATTCAGCCGTAACCAAATATTTTCTTATGCCGATGTTTCAGCTGCAAAATGTTCAGCCAACGTCGGAGCGAGTCTGAAGACTGACCGTAGATCTTCCTTTTTTCTTTCTTTCTTTTCATTATTGTACTTCTGAAGCCCGATTTGGGCAGGCTGGCAACAGCCTGATACGCTGCTCTTCAGACAAATTTATACTGCGTTACATCAAACAGAATTATCAACAGATGTCGGAAGCAGAAATTAGGGTTGTACAGTTTAAAGAAGTATGTGATGGATGAATTTAAAACACACAGAAGAAAAAGCTATGTATTACAGATATTAAAATTAGTCATGGCGTAAAATTGAGCTGTCACTGACGAACACACGAAAAACACTGAAGGTACTTAATAAAATACACTGGCGCCAACGTCTGTATTACTTCGATCGGCGGGCGCGATATCTAGATCTACATACAAATTCCGCATTCCACCCAAACGTGCGTGGCGGAGGGTAATCAGTAGAGATGGGTTTGAACATGACTCGAACTGTTCGAACAATTGACGTCACATTTCGGGAAATCTCAGGAAATGTTCGAACATTTGATCACGACGCTATCTAGCAATGTCAGGAGGTACTATCTCTACGATCTACAACGATATCTTTTCTGTGCTGTGCATTATAAGATTTATAAAGAAGATAGGGGTCATTAATGTACTATAGAGATTGATAAGTGTGAAATTTCGACTGTAGTAGCTTCTAGGATGCTGGTCATAACTAAAAACAGTAGCGAATATAGGCTATAAGTAAACGACAGCAATCGCGGTTTAAAATTCTAGTCCTGCGATCTAGCGACGCCTGTTGATACTTCGTACACAGCTGATCGTGCACCGTTTATTCAGAGGTCACAATGTTTAAAACATGTTCAAATGTTTGTAGAGCTTATGGGACTTAAACAACTGGAACATCAGTCCCTAAACTTACACTCTACTTATGAACTAGATAATGCTAAGGACGGCACAAATATTCATGCCCGAGGGGGGATTCGAACCCCCGACCGTAGCGGCCGTGCAGACTGTGACTGGCGCGCCGCAGACCACTTGGCCACTACAGCCGGCACACTATGTTTATTTTATTTCCTTAATGGGTATTAAATTTCTAACGTTTTCCCCATTTCATCTCTTTTCATCTTGTTTTCAAGGCGATTAAAAGATGGTAACATTCTTGTCTCTGTACGAGATGCAGTAGTTCTGTTCTAGTAGCAGATATTTTGTTTATCAATGGGTCATATCTTGCAGTGACACCAGATACATACGTATGCACTATTCTGAACAAAACATACAGTTTTTTCATAGTGTTGCTCTTAGTTTATTTTAGATGTACTTGTACTAGCTATTAAATTAATTCTGAGCAAAGCGATAGCCCGCCAACTTCAAAATTTCCCGCGTATCGTTGGCAGATACCATACCATAGATAAGATAGACTGCGCATGACGTCATTATACTGAAACCAACATCTAAGTCACGTGACTCGGGGCAGGAAACCCTGTTCCTCATTGCAAGCAGTGTGAAGTGCAGCTGAAAGTCGCAGTTCTTCTTCTTACTAGTGGAAATTAAGCGTAGATTTCGATAATAAAACGTCTTATCGTATTCTTATTACACATTCAGTAGTACAATGGGCGTTAATTCCCCGTAATTCGCAATATCAAGGCAACGGTTACAGTTTTTACTTGTGCCTAGATGAAATGTATTCTCAGTTCTTTTTATAAGCAGCAGAACTGCAGTTCTTAAGTGAACGACTGTTTTTGTTGTCCTGTGAGTCTTTTAGTTTGTAGCTTACACAGGAGACGAAATCCTAGTTTGACCAGCAGCATTAATTTCTATACGATTCCTCAACAATAAACGAGAAAAGTTTTGTCATACTTTTATATATACCTGAAATCGGTTTGCATCTATAATGTCTGTTTTTAATACAATACAAGCGTTTATATTTTATGACTTTTTCTACATACAGTGCAGCCAAAACGTAAAGCAAGGAAAATATTGGCTATTTACGTTAAAATAATAGTAATGTGATCAAAAAATTATTCATGTACGACACAAGAACTGATTTTATAGGGATAATAAACTGACTGTATTTATCTTCAGCGCTGTGGAACTCGATTAATGGCAGATCCGCACCAGAAACTATTTACTTGCTGACATGTATACTCAGTCAAGACACGCTGAAATAATCTTCCATTAAAAAAATCACATTGGTCAGTTGTAACAAAAGTAAAAAAAATAATAATGCAACACACACATTGAGGATCTGTAATTCTGTTACTTGTAAACGCAACTGACAATAATTTTCGCCTGGTCACATGTAAAAACGATAATCACCACATTAATGTATTACCGAGCAATCATGTTACCTTAATATATTATATGTGTAATAGGAATACGAGAAGTCGTTTTATTGTTAAAATCAGCGCTTGACTTCACCTGTAAAATAGAAACATTGTGGTTCGTAATGACGAAGCCTCAGTCACGTGACTCGGGGCAATAGATGTTGGTTTCAAACCACAACACAGCAGAGATAGGGACAAGCGCAGTCTATGTTATCTTTGGTCTATGGCAGATACGCAACGTCAGACATTTATTATCTGAGTGATCGAACAGTTCGATACTATATCGGGTTCTCTGCTGTATCGGGAAATCCCGAGCATGTTCGAACGCGAGTATCATTGGCCCGGTCCTAGTAATCAGTACCACTACTAGAGCCGTGTGCAGGTAGTAAGGCGGCTGAGAGAAGCGTGTGCAGACAGAGGGGGAGAACATTTAGCGACGCCGCCACATCGCCTCTTCCCCCCCCCCCGTAAATGTCAGTTGACCGCAGTCAGCTGAGTGGCCCGCTGCTCCCACACGCACCTGGCAGTACTGTTATTGGTTATTCGATCGCCGCAGCGGATTAGCCGGGCGTGCTAGAACGCCGAGCTGCTGTGCGCGCGGCCGTTCGCCGTCGGGGGTTCGTGTCCCCCCCCCCCCTCGGGCATGGGTGATTGTGTTGTCCATAGGTTAGTTTACCTTAGTTTAAGTAGTTTTTAAGCTACGGACTAATAACTCAGTAGCTGAGTCCGATAGATTTACAAAATTTGAACAATTTTGGCCCACTTTAGTTTACGGTAGTAACACTATAAGTGGGCCTTTGCGATCGTCTTTTGACAGCTCGAAATTTAAATGAAAATAACTGCTTAACTATTCATCTGACACGAAAATTGAATAACCGAATTTGTAGAGGAGAAAATTCTCTACAACTTTGCTCTGTTATGTTTTTTTCATATCTCGTAGCGTTTCAAAGATATTTGTAAAAATAACGGCGATTTTGAGATGTATGTCTGTCTGTCTGTCCGTAACGTGTTCCCTGTTTTTAAGACGAACCGTTCAACCGATCAGCACCATATTTTACAGACATGATTGTAGGCCGCCAGACACCAGAACCTCGTTTTTTAAAATTTTTCTGACAAAAAATACGGCAGTAATACCAAAAAATGCCGTTTGTAATATAATTGTAATTGCAAACGAACCGTTCATCTGACACGAAAATTGAATAACCTAATTGGTAGAGGAGAAAATTCTCTACAACTTAGCTCCCTTATGTTTTCTTTCATATCTCGTATCGTTCGAGTCATATTTGCAGAAATAACGGAGATTTGACACGCTCCATTGAATTAACGAAAACTTGCCGTTCGCAGATGTCACGTGACAGTCCTTGCCCAGAACTCTCGCTGGCATACGCCATCCATCTTGCGTTGCGTATTTGATGATTTTCTTATTGTAACTTACACGTTGTCATTTCAAAGCATTGGCGCACTATGGAATTAACAAAAACACATCGTTCTTCGTACGATAAATGATAATCTAGTGTCTAAAAATGCCATATTAGCATCAGTTAAGAACGGCCATCGATAGTACGAGATTAAAGGTGTGATCTTTCGATTGATAGCCGTAGCGTAGTGAGTAAGGCGTTGGACGATGACACTAAAGGTCGGTGTTTCGGAACCCGCCGCTACCTAAGTTATTTTTTTCCTAAAAGGATTTCAGTCACTGTTATTAATTAAGTTTTTATTATTTAGCTTATTATTTTGGTCCAAAATGTTTCCAAAACCTTATAAAACTACAAATCTTAAGTGGGCCGTAAAACACGCCAGTGCGATTTTTGTTATTCGAACGAGTTTCACCATTCAAGTGTATGCGCTGCGCACCCAGTCAAGAACCTTCTACACACTTCAGCTAAACACTCTGATGTATTCATTTAGATATCGTCTATACTCATTTAAAATTAATGCATTTTTCATGCTATTCGTTTCATTTAAGCGAAACAATGGTAATGGCTAGATATGCTCGTTTTTGCTTGTGGTAGAGACCAACCGGAAATTTTTACAAGCTGTCAATAAATGTTTCATTTATACTGCCAAGAACATGTAGTTGCTGAATAGATTAACGTGTATAGAAAGCAAAAGTACAATCGTATCGCGGTGGAGTAGCCGAGCGGTCTACGGCGCCTCGTTGCGGAGCACGCGGTTGCTCACCGTCGGAGGTTCGAGTCCTCCCCAGGGCATGGGTGTGTGTGTGTGTGTGTGTGTGTGTGTGTGTGTGTGTTGTTCTTAGGTTAGTTTACCTTAGTTTAAGTAGTTTGTAAGCTACAGACTGATGACTACGCAGTTTGGTCCGATAGATTTGAATTTGAATTTTAAAATCGTATCCAAGTAAATGAAGGCTGCATATTGGTTGTGTATGGAGTGCAGTTGTCTGTGCCACTTTGGTACGGTCACATACGGCGAAAAAACGAAGATGCAATTAAATAATTTCGATTCCAAAAGTGAAAATATTATGTTCAAGTGAACATAACAGCAATGAGAATAAAATTCAGTGACAACGTTAGAAAAATTACTGGTGACATTGTGTCGAAGTGTAACTGGATCGAAAACTGAAAAAAAGGCCATGTGCAGTGGGCGAGAGCAGTGGCTTCATTCTAGAATGGTAAATGAGGGATAGCCTTAGCAACGGATTTGTCTTCGGACTGAAAAACCTGTCTGTAGCACTTACTATGCAGGTTGTGGGACTAGCTTTCTCCGCGGTGGAGTGGCCGAACGGTCTATGGCGCCTAGCTGCGGAGCGCGCGGTTGCTCGCCGTCGGAGGTTCGACTCCTCCCTGGGAAACGAATATGTGTGTTGCCCTTAGGTTAGTTCATCTTAGGTTATGTAGTTTGTAAGCTACGGACTGATGACCAAGCAGTTTGGTCCGATAGATTTACAAACATGTGAACATTTGACTAACTTTCCGATGGCCGTTTCTCCTAATGGTAGTGTAGAAAGGAAAATGAACGCGAAGTACATTAGCAACTAAAATCACTAAAGGTTCCTAGAGCAACTGTCATAGAACTTGCCACCTCCTACATCTGTTTGTGGGATAATGACAAATATTTTTCCTCCTTTTCCATTCCTACAGTACTTTCCATTCTACCTCCGTCTACATTTTCATTCTTAATAATCCTGTCTCATTAATATCATTACATTTTTCCCATAATATTAAGTGATGGTAGATTAATCGGTCAATTACAGTGGAGAAGTTAGTAATCGTTACCTTATAGCTAGTCCTTAGAAAATAGATGGAAAAGAAACATACATTGCCTGAAGAAACCGAAGTCTGCCGAGTGGCTATCTGTTCTGTGGTATATTTCGGGAAATATAAAGGAACAGACGAAATAAAATTAATGAAAATGATGAGATATTAACAAATAGATTTCGAATGTCAGTTGGATTCCAAACAACGAACAAGTTGTATCGAGGATACTTCTCCAAAGGCCCAGTAACCAACGGAAATCGTTTTATCACAGCCCACCAGCCAGGGAATACGTATGGAAGTTCCGAGAAAATTTCACGCGCATATGCTAAGGCGTTCTTGGTGTTTCAAGCATTATCGAGGGGTTCTTTGTCATGTAACGTAACGGTACCACTACTCGCTAACTGTTAACATGTCATAGGTAGAGCGTGTATTTCGGGCGGGGGTTTGAAACTTATTACGCTGAGGGTAGATGGAAGTTTGCGGTGCTTGTATTTAACTTCCATGAAAACTTTGAAAGCATAAATCTTATTACTCTGAGGGCAGATGGAAGTATGCAGCGCTTGTATAACTTCCATAAAAGCAGATACATGCAAGACAGAAGCAATTTTCAGTTACATTCTTTGTGCCAACGAAAAAAAATGCTTGTTTTGAAATAATAAATAATGAAAATAATGAAAGATAAGAATTAAAGAAAGGCAACAAAACACAGAGATAATAGTGCTCAGTGACAAAGTAAACAACACAGCAGCCAAAAACACAGGCAACAGTCTGATATACTGGTCAAAACATTTACGGGATCAGCTGAAATTTCAATATTTCATCTGCAGAAAGAACAAAAATAGTTCGACGTCTTTCTATCGATTCTACGTGGTGGAGAGAATAGACATTACGGCAGTCGACATAGTAGTAATGCCAGAAAGTTGCTGCAGAAGGGTTTGGTGTTGACACCAATAACACAAGCAGTTGGGTTCAGATAGTGTAGCGTAATGCAACAAGACGTAACCAAAGCTATGGCAGGGTGAGGCGTAGGAAGGTTGGAAGCCGGCCGCGGTGGCCGAGGGGACTGAGGCGCTCCAGTCACGGTCTGCACGGCCACTACGGTCGGGGGTTCGAATCCCCCCTCGGGCATGGATATTTGTGCCGTCTTTAGTATAAGGTAGTTGATAAGTAGTTTGTAAGTTTAGGGACTGATGACCCCATAGTTAAGTCCCATAAGCTTAACAAACATTTGATTTGAAGGTTGGAAGTGGGACACTCTGAGGGAGCTTGCTGCAGCTGTCGGACTTTCCCAAAGTGTAATTTCCAGGACTTGGACGCGATTTCAGACAACAGGGACCATTAACAGAAGGGAATACCAAGCTTGTCCATGGGTAACATCAGCAGGAGATTACCGTTATTTACGGTTAACAGCCCGTCAAGGCACGAGGCTGAATGCAACTCATCTCCAGCGAACCCTCCTGGCAGTAACAGGACGCGCAATATCAAAACAAATAGTCCGAAATCGCCTTCGGGAATGTGGCCTCTTCGTAAGACACCGTTCAACGAAAGAACATCAGGATTGCAGTCATAACGAATGGAGCCCGGTTCTATTCACAGATGTGTCAAGATTTTGTGTTCAGCCGGACAATCGTCGTTGCCTCATCTGGAGAGAATGTGGAACTCGGAACAGTCCTGCTTATGTGCAGGAAGCTTCACCATACCGTGGTGGTGGACGAATGGTTTGGGTTTAGTGGTGGTACTAACTTTTTAAGTGACTTCTGATATAACATACCAACAGCTTCTCGTATGACCGTGACTTCGTACCCAAAGTTAACTAGCACCCCAGCAACAAAAATTATAATGACTGTCAATACTAGTCTTCATATTCTCCTTACTAAAATTCCTCAAATTGATAAATAAATTAACTCTAAATTATGTTCAAATGTTTGTAGAGCTTAAGGGACTTAACTACGGGTTCATCAGTCCCTAAACTTACAAACTACTTTATACTAAAGACGACACAAACATCCATGCCCGAGGGGGGATTCGAACCTTCGACAGCGGACGGCAGCGCGCACCGCAACACGGCGCTCCAGCACGCGCGGCTAATCCGCTGCGGCAATTCAGAATTAGATTCCACAGTAAGATACATTAGGTTGGCAAGCCCTGAGTTAATTTTTTAATTTCAGTTGCTAGGATAGTCTCTGTTTATTCTATATCTCGTCTACAACTGCTATCGATATCGCAATATCAATAATCGTGGAACTTTAGTGACACAACTTTCTTATAAGTCGTTCAGACGCTTTCAAAATTCACGTCAGAAGTACCATGACTTAAGATAAATCATTTGCACATCTTGATTCAATATTTAGAAATCGTGGACATTCATCAGTAACTTCATTTTTATGTTCAAAAATGTTCAAATGTTTGTTAAGCTTAAGGGACCTAACTACGGGGACATCAGTCCCTAAACTTACAAACTACTTATGAACTACCTACAACTAAGGACGGCACAAATATCCATGCCCGAGGGGGGATTCGAACCCCCGACCGCAGTGGCCGCGCAGACCGTGACTGAAGCGCCTCAGTCTCCGCGGCCACCGCGACCGGCTTCATTTTTATACTTTATATTTTAAATATAGGTGACATAAGTAATATCACATAATTCAGTATTACAAATGAAAATTGCAACGAGACTTCATCTGAATACCGATTCCAAAAAGAGACTAAATGTCTTTCATTTACATTTTTATATGCATTGTTAATGTTTCCAAAAATGTCAATCGCTGTCCGCAACAGCACGCAATGTGTTCAAGTTCAGCGCGCCGACCTTCGGCTAATCAACGATAGCGACCATCATCTTCTCGCTTACGTTGGCGGAGAACCCGTCACTGCGTACTGCTGCAGCACCGTCGTTACGCTTGAAACATAAAAAGGCGCATAAAATTCACACATGTACATGTTCTGAAACATTAATAACATTCAAAACAATAAAATGTTTCAATTAATCTCTGAATAACTGCGAAATTGAGATTTATGAGGAAAATAGTGGACGGTTAAATACATGTCCCACTACAGTAGGAGTCAGTATTGACGGACGTACGGACCTCTATGTCGTAATAGTGCTTTGACTGCTGGGAGGCATAGAGACGAGATCTTCGAGATTTTGTTGTGCCCTTCGCTGGTGCCATAGGAGATGGGTTCCTTCTGGTGGAAGGCGTCAGATGAACGGTTTATTTGCAGTTAAAATTACATTACAAACGTCTTTTTTTGGTATTACTAACGTATTTCTTTTCCGAATTATTTCAAAACGCGAGGTTCTGGTAGCCAACAATTATGTCTGTAAAATATGGTGCCGATCGGTTGAACGGTTCGACCAAAAACGTGGGCCGGCCGCGGTGGCCGGGAGGACTAAGGCGCTCCAGTCACGGTCTGCACGGGCACTACGGTCGGTGGTTCGAATTCCCCCTCGGGCATGGATATTTGTGCCGTCCTAGTTCGTAAGTTCAAATGTTCAAATGTTTGTTAAGCTTATGGGAGTTAACTATGGAGTCATCAGTCCCTAAACTTACAAACTACTTATGAACTAACTAATACTAAGGACGGCACAAATATCCATGCCCGAGGGGGGATTCGAAACCCCGACCGTAGTGGCCGTGCAGACCGTGACTGGAGCACCTCAGTCCCCTCGGCCACCGTGGCCGGCAGTTCGTAAGTAGTTCATAAGTAGTTTGTAAGTTTAGGGACTGATGACCCCGTAGTTAAGTCACATAGACTATACAAACATTAGAACAAAAAAGTGGAAACACGTTACAGCCAGACAGACATCGTCAAATCGCCGTTATTTTTGCAAATATCTCTGAAATGATACGAAATACGAAAAAATCATAAGAGAGCAAAGTTGTAGAGAATTTTCTCCTCTATAAATTCGGTTATTCAATTTTCGTGTATGATGAAAGCTCTCTTCGTCGCCGAATTGAGGCCACTGGCCAAGGCCAGAGGGCAGTGATATTTCCCGCGCTATGGTCAGAGTCATTGTAAAACAGGATCAATTAGCAGAAGGGGGCTTGTATGAGCAAGGAAAGATGCGTTGTTGAGGTGGTGTGAGAAATTAGCGGCGGGTTTTTGAGGCCACTGGCCACGGCCAGAGGGCAGTGATATTTCCCGCGCTGTGGTCAGAGTCATTGTAAAACAGGATCGATTAGCAGAAGGGGGCTTGTATGAGCAAGGAAAGATGCGTTGTTGAGGTGGTGTGAGACATTAGCGGCGGGTTTTTGAGGCCACTGGCCACGGCCAGAGGGCAGTGATATTTCCCGCGCTATGGTCAGAGTCATTGTAAAACAGGATCGATTAGCAGAAAGGGGCTTGTATGAGCAAGGAAAGATGCGTTGTTGAGGTGGTGTGAGACATTAGCGGCAGGCTTTTGAGGCCACTGGCCAAGGCCAGAGGGCAGTGATATTTCCCGCGCTGTGGTCAGAGTCATTGTAAAACAGGATCGATTAGCAGAAGGGGGCTTGTATGAGCAAGGAAAGATGCGTTGTTGAGGTGGTGTGAGACATTAGCGGCGGGTTTTTGAGGCCACTGGCCACGGCCAGAGGGCAGTGATATTTCCCGCGCTATGGTCAGAGTTATTGTAAAACAGGATCGATTAGCAGAAAGGGGCTTGTATGAGCAAGGAAAGATGCGTTGTTGAGGTGGTGTGAGACATTAGCGGCGGGTTTTGGGCCCGAGAGAGAGCAGTGCGGCATCGATCGGGGCGGCAGCGGCGGCAGAGTCACAGGCCGGACACGCCGTCTCGCTTCTGCTGCCCACAACCGGCTGATACGCGCTCCCTCCTGGAGGCGCACACTTTGCTACACTAAATCATCTCCAGCACTCAGATGCATTTCTTCTTCTTTATTACTCACTTAGCCTTACAAGGGGAAGGACTCAGACACAGCCATCCTATTCTGCTCAAATTTCGCAGGTCGTTTGTGTAAAACCAAAAACGAAGGACGCTAAGATATTTTGGCTCAACACCCCTAAATTTATATCTAAACAAAAATAATAAATGAAAAAACACCCTTAAATGTTATAACCGAAAGCCTACTCAAAACGATGAGATCAATAATAATTTAAATGGAGCAGTTTCATCATCGTGTATGCGGTACGAAAACGTATACTTTTCCAGAAACCGAAAAACGAAACTTTTACAACCACCACTTATGTACCCACTAGCCTCAAGTACCCGGCTTTGCCCGAGTTTAAAATAAGGTTTTCTGTAGAAGCGTACAAAACCGTTTATTTGCATGTAATAAAAGGGTACATTTATGTTAAAGCAATGTGATAAACAACATTTTTCGCAATCAGTAAAATTCTTCTGGGTATGATACCGCGTCGTCATTTTGTAAACTGTGCCGACGTTTCGGCCACTGTTGCAGGCGGCCTTCATCAGGGTATGTGTCTAACTGCTGTCTGTACGATCCAATAGCAAGTTCCAATGCAGAAGCCAATAGGAAACGTCCTTTTTGACCAATAAGGGAGAAGAATACAACATCCAATCATATGAAAAACCAGCCATTAAAACACCAATCAGCAACGCCCCTTTCCACCAATGGCGTGCAATAATATAACCACCAATAAAGGATAACCAAAGCCCCTTTCCTCTCCTTCATCCGCTGGTATATAAACACCAAGCGATCGTACAGTCAGCAGTCAGACACAGACCCTGATGAAGGCCGCCTGCAATAGTGGCCGAAACGTCGGCACAGTTTACAAAATGACGACGCGGTATCATACCCAGAAGAATTTTATTGATAGTGACAACTGCCACGGAAGCCTGCGTTTGCATTTACCATTTTTCGCAGTTCCAGGCTTAGAACAGGCACATTGCCAGAGTGAGATAGGGAAGGAACGAAACCTATTTAAGAACCTTCCCCATGTAATTTTGTGTACGTGTACCGAATTTCACGTTATTTGGTTGTCTGGATCTTGAGTTATAAGAGAACAGACAGACAACAAATGCGTCTTATAAGTATAGAGATAATTATGGTAACCGCTTTTTGCCAAGAGCGCAGCGACCAAGGGAACTTAGCTGGGAGTGGGAGTTCATAGATAACACAACGCTGAATGTCATTCTCAATGGAGAGCAGTCTTCCGAAGTAAGAGTGATGTCAGGTGTGCCACAGGGGAGTGTCGCGTGATCGTTGCTATTCACAGTATACAGGGTGTTTCACTAAGTGTGTTTGCCTCTGTAACTTATAAAATAATAGGTGACCGGAAATTTTAATGCGGTAGGTCAACACAAGAAATGTTACACTTTCTGCGGAGCTATGAACATATTTTATTGTATCATTTTCCAAAGAGTTACAGCACAAAGATATAATTTTTTAAATGTTCAAATGTTTGTAAATGTGTCGGACCAAACTGCGTGGTCATCAGTCCGTAGCTTACAAACTACTTAAACCTAGGTAAACTAACCTACGGACAAACACACACACCCATGCCCCAGGGAGGACTAGAACCTCCACGGCGAGCAACCGCGCGCTCTGCAGCGAGGTGCTTTAGACCGCTCGGCTACTCCACCGCGATTTTTTTTAAATGGAACAATAGCTTTTTCTATCGTGCATTGGAATCGTTGAAACCAGCTGCGCCCAAATCAATTTAAACTACATTCCTATCACTGTTAGTTTGGGAGCTACAACCCTTCAAAGTTTCAGGGGCAGATACCACAAACGCTGCGCATAATGCATTGCGCCTTCTAAATGTGGTGCGGCCGAGTTGTAACGTCGGCGGTGTCACGGAGCGAGAAGCTTCCTCGATGCGCTGTTAGACTGCCGACTGTCGCCGCACACGGCCGTATACCCGACAGTTGGAGCCACACAAACAACCGGGGCTCAATATACCACATTTACTGACATCGGATGACGATGGCAGAGAAGATACAACGGAGAGCAACGCGCTTCGTTACAGGATCATTTAGTAATCGTGAAAGCGTTTCGGGGATGGGCGATAAACTCCAGTGGAAAATTCTACAAGAGAGACGCTCTGTAGCTGGGTACGGCCTTTTGACGAAATTTGGAGAACATACCTTTACTGAGGAGTCTAACAGTACATTGCTCCCTCCTACGTATAACTCACGAAGAGACCATGAGAATAATATCAGAGAGATTAGAGCCCACACAGAGGCTCATCGACACTCTTTAATTCCGTGAAGAGTACGTTACTGGAACAGAAGGGAGAAGCGATAGTGGCATTCAAGGTACCCTCCACCACAGGCCGTCAGGTGGCTTGCGGAGTATGGATGTAGATGTAGAACCCAATACCTTATGCATAAAACGAATCAAAATTAATTCCCGAAATAAGATATTTTTACATGTAAAGTAAGTTTATTTTCAGCTGAATCTTCCGAAGGAACAGTGTACATGGCGAAAGATTTCATTCATTACACGTTCTTCGTGCCGCGAGTATATTTTATTCGAATGTTTATATGACAAGCACCGTCCATCTAGTTATTTGACACGTAACAGCCAGCAATAACATTTTAGTTATTTACCATCACAACTAGTTCGAGAAATTTATTTGCCTATCTTGTTATGATTCCTTATTGATTTCCTTGCCCTATTAACCCTTCTATCCCTACAAATTCTCATACGACAAACTGCAATGTAAAGAAATTAAAAATCGTACACTTCCCTGGAGATTCGAATCCGGGTTCCCCACTTTCCAGCTAATTACCTTGGCGGTTGCGCTACCGGCGCTCTCGCGAAAAGCGTTTACCATGTGTGTGTGTATAAGCGGCAGTTGTAAAAGTTCTTTCCTCGCTTTCAGGAGAAGTATTCGATTGCGGACCCCACACATGATGATAAAAATTGTGTATAAATTTTCTATTGATCCCGTCATTTTAAATAGATTACGCGTAATAAGCTTTACGGGCGATTTACTAAAAAACGGAGGGGTGTTGAGCCATAATACTTTAGGGTCCATCGTTTTAGGTTGTACAGAAGCTAACTGCCAAATTCGAGCCGAATCGGTTAGTCGTGTCTGAGGTCTTCCCCTTGTTAGTACCCGGCGCTGCACGGGCATTAACTTTCTAGTTGCTACTCGCGGTCGCGGTGGAGTAGCCGAGCGGTGTAAAGCACCTCGCTGCGTAACGCGCGATTGCTCGCCGTGGAGGTTCGAGTCCTCCCTGGGGCATGGGTGTGTGTGTTTGACCGTAGGTTAGTTTACCTAGGTTTAAGTAGTTTGTAAGCTACGGCCTGATGACCACGCAGTTTGGTCCGATAGATTTACAGACATTTGAACATTTTTGCTACTCGCGACATGTTGCGATTACACTTCAATAAACCTGCAAATAAAAGTAATAAAACTAAAGTTAGGTAACAAAATTCAAGCAGTGGGGCCGCAAATCACATGAAAAAGGAGATGCAAACGGTACCAATCTTCTTTTTGAAAGTTTGATTACCTTTCTATGTCTAACAATGAGAAGTGGAAAGTGAGCGAGACAAAAAATATATACATTTTATGTGTCATAAGCAGGTACCTCGAGGAACGAACGAGTCCTTCCAAATACTTGTAAGCCACATTGAAGTGCATGGCAGAAGGTTCATCGAACCGCATTTATTATGTTTATTTATGGTTCCATTCGCTAAGAGCTCGTGGGAAAAAGGAGCACCTAAATGTTTTAGATCCAATTTCTCTTATTTTATTTTCATGACCATGTCTTCCTGTGTAGGTGAGTGATAACAAAATATTTTCGTATTCGGAAGAGAAAGTTGGTGAAGGAAATTTCGCAAATAGATTTGGCCGCAACAAATAACGCCTTTAATTTAATGATTTCCACCCTAACTCGTGCATCATTTCTGTGACACTCTCTATTGTATATCCTGATAGTACAAAACGAGCTGCCCTTCTCTGAACTTAACTCTAAATCGTCTGTCAGTCCATCTTGGTGGGGATCCCAAAATGCGCAACAGTACTCCAAAATAGGACACACAAGTGCAGTGCAGGCATTTTATTTATATATTTTGTTGCATTGTCTAAGTTTTCTGCCAACGAAACGTAGTCTTTGGTTCGCTTTCCCTACAATACTCTCTAAGTGTTCTTCCCAATTTAAGTTGTTTGTAATCGTTAATCCTAGGTATTTAGTTGAACTTACGGCCTGTAGTTTTGACTGATTTATCGTATAAATGAAGTTAAACAGGCTTCATTTAGTGCTCATATGGATGACTTCCACTTCTCATTATTAAGGGTTAACTGCCATTTTTTGCACCATGCAGATATCTAAATCATTTTGCAGTTGCTTTTGATCTTCTGGTGACTTTACTAACCAAAAAGTAACAGCATCATCCACGAACAACCTAAGACAGCTACTCAGATTGTCTCCGAAATCGTTTATAAAAAATAAGGAACAATCGGGGCCCAATAACACTTCCCTGAGGAAGGGAATTTCAACGTGACACAGATCGCAAAAACCCTCTAAAATAATTTAATATACGCCTTCGGGATTTTGATAACATCAGTTGTAATCAATACGTATACGATTAAGACGTACTGCTGCAACAATTTATCGCTTATACGGACATTTAGGATAGAGGTAAATTTAAAGAACAACATTTCCCGTAATATGTATATCTTCGCCGCGCTGGAGTGGCCGACCGCTCTGGTGGCCTTACTGCAGAGCGCGCGGTTTCTCGCCGTTGGAGGTTCGGGTCCTCGCCGGGGCTTGGGTGTGTATGTGTGTGTTGTCCTTAGGTTAGTTTAAGTTAATTTAAGTAGTTTGTAAGCCTAGGGACTGATGATCAAAGAGGTCCCACAGATTTACAAAGATTTGAACATTTTTTTATATATGTTTCAGTGGGAAATAGTATTTGGTCATTCTCGAAATGCGCTGCGAGAGGTAGCCTGTATCTTTGGTGAACTGGAAGACAAAAGCTGCTGTAAACCAAATGCAAAAGGATTTCAATCTTATTTTGAGAACCTTGATCCATCCTGTAGGAAAAACCTAATTACCTCATTTATCCACTCTACATTAAATACTAGAAAAACGGCTTCCGTATAATCTTACTAAAACATTTTTCAGCCCCTTTGCAAAATCGTTTCTTAGCTGATGTCTTCTACCTATAAACTACACTATTGGCCATTAAAAAGGCTACACCAAGAAGAAGTGCATATGATAAACGGGTATTTATTTGAGAAATATATTATACTGGAACTGACATGTGATTACATTTTCACGCAATTTGGGTGCATAGATCCTGAGAAATCAGTATCCAGTACCTCTGGCCGTATAACGGCCTTGATACGTCTGAGCATTGAGTTTTAGTAGCAACCTTAAATGATTTTCCCTTATTTCACTCCCTTAATGGTTGAATTTCCAAAAAATATTGAAACACGTGTTTTTAAAATTCCAATCAAAAATCTAAATCCAAAGTTTTGTATTTCTGGCTTTAGAATTGCCTTAATAGAAACTTATTTTCAAAAAACCGTTGATCCCCTATTTCTCCCCCTTAGCGGTGGGAATACTGAAAAATCGCTGATACCTACACTGTAAGATAAACAACGTCTACAAATTTCGTTTGTATCGTCTGTAGATTCACTTTTGAGCGCCGTTTTCTGTCTTTTAGAAATGTATCGAGAACGAGAAATTTCTTTCTTACGATTTGGCGTCTTTCTTAGGAGTTTTACTTTTCAAACTGCAATATACACTTATTTTCCTTTATTCGTACGTCTGATCCAGAAAAACAACTGAAGAATGTGCATCACGTTTCGCTGTATATAACCTCTTTGCTATTATAGTGAAACGTATAGGATTCAGATGCTCACAAGTAAATACAATGAACAACGTAACATAGAAATTAGCTTTTTTATTTTTTTTTTATTTTCACAGGAGTCCTCGACAAAACGGAAAGAGTGAGCCATGAGGAAATTCTTCAGTTTGGTTTTAAAAATACCTGGAGTATTACTAAGAAACTATTACTTAACTGCTGTGGTTATGAGTCCCTAGGCTTACGAACTACTTAAACTAACTTATGCTAAGGACAACACACACATCCATGCCCGAGGGAGGACTCGATCTCCTGAAGGGAAGCAACCGCGCGCTCCGCAGCAAGGCACCTAAGAGCGTACGGACACTCTACCGCTGCTATTATTATGATTTTTTAATTATTGTGGAAGCTTCTTGAAAATGGATGCAGCAGAATACTGGACGTCTTTCGGCACAAGAGTCAAGGAGCTTTGATTCCAATTCAGATTTGGTTTCCTCGGGAATTATACTTAGTTTCTAGATAAATGGTGTGCTATGTCTTTTACTGTACACCTGACGACGTGTATGCAAAATTTCATGAATTGGTGGGAGGGGGGCTAGGGGGAGCATTGCGTCGAAGACGATTGTAATGGGCTGAAGCCTCCTGAAGTCAAGGTACAGCTACGTAGTGCAACGTGGCCATATGATTATACAGCAAAAGCGCCTCACCGTATTCGATCATTTTACTTTCTGTTTGGTTCACTACACAGTCGGATAAATCAAACCAAGTGGTATGACAAATGTTGTACACATTTGGACTAAATATATGATAATTAACACTCTCATTCGATGACGAAGCTGATGTAATATGTATCCTTTTCCAGATGTAATGTCATTTACCAGATGAGGATGCAATCGACAGCTACTCGCTCCTTAGGATATTTCTTCAAGGATTCCTATTTTGTTTCTTGCTTAAGATACCTAATTTATGTAACACACAAGGTAATAACAGATCCTCGGATGTAAGGTTGGTTGGTATGGGGGTTTTTAGGGGGACTAGACCACTATGGCCATCAGTCCCACATTTCATAGCTAGGAGACACGCAGAAAAACATTATCGTCGATAAATGAGCCTGAACTGCATTTAAAATGGTGCAGAATAAAAGAACACACTGTCAACCAAATATTGACAGAGTGAACAAGAGACGATACAAAAGACAACCGACACACAGTAACAGATAGGAGATAAAAATAGGATAAAATGACAGAGCCAATGAATGTGGTTGACCGACCATGAGTATAAAAGGGGGAAAGCCAACCACATAGCTTACACAAGAAAAGCTGTAGTCGAAAGACGTGTCAAGTGGAACATAGATAATGATCTAAAAGACCAAACAGAGGACTCATAGGCCGGCCGCGGTGGCCGAGGGGACTGAGGCACTCCAGTCACGGTCTGCACGGCCACTACGGTCGGGGTTCGAATCCCCCCTCGGGCATGGATATTTGTGCCGTCCTTAGTCTTAGCTAGTTCATAAGTAGTTTGTAAGCTTAGGGACTGATGACCCCGTAGTTAAGTCCCATAAGTTCGACAAAAATTTGAACATTTGAGAGGACTCATAGCAACTGGTAAATCCCCCCCCCCCCCCCCCCGCACGAAGAAATCGTAAAACAATATTAGCCACAGAGGCATCGTCGCCGAGCACCAGTGGGACATTGAAGTAGGAAATGGACCACTGTCAACGGAGCACCACATTGGCACATGGGCGGGTCCTATCGACGGAGGAGGTGACCATGCGTCAGACCAATGCGGAGACGACAGAGGGCCACGGAGTCCCTACGGGACTCCAGCTGCGAGGACTTCCAGACAGATGTTGTGTCCTTGATCATTCGCAGCTTATTGGGCACGTCCAGAGCTGACCATTCGGCGGTCCACAGTTCTCGTGTTTTATTGCGATGCAGCGGGCGGAAGTCTGCTTCTGGGAGGCCAGTCGCCAGAGTGCGGCAAGTGGTAGCCTGTTTGGCTAGTTCGTCGACGCTTTTATTTCCCGGAATGCCAACATGGCCCGGGGTCACCTCGGATGTAAGTATACTTCTGTTTGAACATCGAGAACGAAGTTCGCAACAGTTTTTTTCTTTGCATATTCCACATACAGGGCCGGCCGCGGTGGCCGAAGTGACTGAGGCGCTCCAGTCACGGTCAGCACGGCCACTACGGTCGGGGGTTCGAATCCCCCCTCGGGCATGGATATTTGTGCCGTTCTAGTTCGTAAGTAGTTCATAAGTGGTTTGTAAGTTTAGGGACTGATGACCCCGTAGTTAAGTCCCATAAGCTTAACAAACATTTGAACATTTTCCACATACAGGAAAAGCGTAAATTTGCCTTCAATAAACACAGGATATCGTCGAGAACGCCCGGTATGCATTTATATTTCTTTGTCCATTTCGCTTTCTCCATAAGCATATGATCGTGCTGTTAGAAATTTTAAACTCGGTGTCCTTTAAATTCCAGTCTACCCTTTTATTTTCGTTCAACAGACATTGCGCTCGTGCGAAACATTTTTCTAACGCATTTTATACAGTCTAAGGTAATTTAGTTTTTACGTCAGGTGACTGTTTTTGTCCGCTCTAACAACACTTCGACAAGCATGTGAGTCACTTTGCAAGTCTACATCACTTTTCAGTGCTGCTGCTCTCTGCGCATATACTTTTTTTAACGTTCAATCTCAGGCCTTCGTATCTTAACAGACTCCATCTCGAGCCAGGATTTATGTGGAAATCTTTCTGCGAGTACACAAGGGTTGGGTTCAGAGCCTTCAATTGTGCGTTGAGCAAGAGGGACAGATGCAAATTACATCAAATGACTGTTTAACTCAAAAAGGTTGTTCAAAACGCTGTAATGTATTATTTTATTTATTTATCACGAGATATCTTACGGCTATTTTAAGTGCCGTCGTCAGATGTTTTTGGTATTAGAATCCTTAACTGCTTCAACTGATTATATATGAGGTGTTGTTTATATTTCAATCACGAATTTTAGCCAGTTATCGTATGTCAATGCCTCATAATACTATTCTGCATAGTTATATACATATATGTATATAAAATAGTATTCTGAAGCATTGATATACGGTAACTGGCTAAAATTCGAGATTGAAATATAAAACATCTCATAAATAGTCAGTTGAAGCAGTTAAGGCCTCTAATACCAAAGACACCTGACGACGGAACTTAAAAAAAGCCGTAAGATATCTCGTGATAAATAAATAATAAAACAAGTTACAGTGTTTTGGACCAACCATTCTCAGTTCAAATGCTCAAATGTTTGTATATCTTATGGGACTTAACTACGGGGTCATCAGTCCCTAAACTTACAAACTACTTATGAACTAGCTAATCCTAAGGACGGCACAAATATCCATGCCCGAGGGGGGATTCGAACCCCCGACCGTAGTGGCCGTGCAGACTGTGACTGAAGCGCCTCAGTCTCCTCGGCCACCGCGGCCGTCCATTCTCACTTATGTCACTAAACGACATTTTTAACTCATCCCAATCTGCACCTCTACATCTACATCTACATACATACTCCGCAATTCACCGTAAGGTGCGTGGCGGAGGGTACACTGTACAACTACTAGGCATTTACTTTCCTATTCGACTCCCAAATAGAACGAGGAAAAAAGAATGCCTATGTGCCTCCGTACGAGCCCTAATTTCTCTTATCTTGTCTTTGTGATCTTTACGCGAAATGTAAGTAGGCGGCAGCAAGATCGTACTACACTCAGCTTCAAATTCCGGCCCTCTAAATTTACTTAACAGAAATTCACGAAAAGAACGTCGTCTATCTTCCAACGATCCCCAATTGAGTTGCCGGAGCATTTCCGTTACACTCGCGCATTGCTCGAACCTACCGGTAACAAATCTAGCTGCTCGCCTCTGAACCGCCTCTATGTCTTCCTTCAAACCGATCTGCTGCGGGTCCCAAACACTTGAGCAATACTCAAGACGTGGTCGTATAAGCGTTTTATACGCGGTCTCCTTTACAGGAGAAGTACATCTTCCCAAAATTCTCCCAATAAACCGAAGTCGGCTGTCCGCCTTACTCACAACTATCCTTACATGTACGTTCCATTTCATATCGCTCTGCAATGTTACGCCTAGATATTTGAACGACGCGACAGCATCAAGAAGCTCACTACTAATGCTGTATTCCAACATTATAGGATTGTATTTTCTACTCATGCGCATCACCTTACATTTTTCTACCTTGAGAGCTAGCTGCCATTCTTCGCACCAACCAGAAATTTTGTCTAAGTCATCCTGTATGCTATTACAGTCAGTTACAGACGACGCTCTCCCATACACCACAGAATCATCAGCAAACAGCAGCAAATTACAACTTACTCTGTCCATCAGATCATTTACATAGATAGAAAATAATAGCGGTCCTATCACACTCCCCTGGGGCACGACTGACGATACACTCGTCTCTGATGAACACTCGCCGTCGAGAACAACGTACTGCGTTCTATTACTTAGGAAATCTTCCAGCCAGCCACAAATCTGTGAACCTATTCCATAAGCTCGTATCTTCGTTTGCATTCTGCAGTGTGGCACTGCGTCGAATGCCATTTGAAGTCGAGAAAAACACAATCCGCCTGTTGCCCTTCATCCATGGTTCGCAAGATGTCATGTGAGAAAAGGGCAAGCTGAGTTTCACATGAATGATGTTTCCTAAACCCGTGCTGTTTCATGGAAAGAAGCTTTTCCGTTTCAAGGAAATTTACTATATTCGAACTCAGAATATGCTCTAAAATTCTACATGAAACTGATGTCAACGATATTGGCCTGTAATTGTGTGGGTCAGTTCTCTTTCCTTTCTTAGAAACGGGAGTCGCCTGCTCTTTTTTCCAATCACTAGGAACTTTGCGCTGAATTAAAGATTCGCGATAAATGCAAGCTAAGAAGGGGGCCAATGCCGCAGAATAGTCTTTGTAAAACCGAACTGGTATTCCATCCGGACCAGCAGACTTTTTCGTATTTAGCTCACAGCTGCTTCTGTACACCGGAAATACCTATTGCTATGTCCCCCATTTCGGAATTAGTACGTTGATGAAATGATAGTACATTTGTGCGGTCCTCCTGCGTGAAAGATTTTTTAAAGGTTAAATTTAGAACTTGAGCTTTCCGTTTGCTTTCTTCTATTACTGCCCCGGAATGATCAACGTCTTTTTATAGACGCACGAATCTCTACTAACTTTTGCCTGTCATCATTTGCGTGTTCTTTTTTGAATCGAGAGTGCAACAGCCTTTGCTTTCTCAACAGCTTTCTAACATTATTATTATACCACGGTGGATCTTTTCCATCCTTAATCGTCTTTACTGGCACATATTTCTCTAACCCTTAATTAGCAATGCACTTAAATTTAGCCCACAATTCCTCTACATCCATAGTCCCGGAATTAAACGATGCCCATTCATTTTCTAAGTGCGATCGAAACATTTCCTTATCGGCTCTTCCCAACAAAAACACGCTCCTAGCCTTCTTGATTGGTTTATGAACTTTGGTCACCATCGACGCTATGACGATATCATGATCACTAATTGTTGTCTCTACACAGACATCGTTAATAAGGTCAGGCCTGTTTGTGGCGCGTGGGTTGCCGGTTTAACTGCTCAAGACAGTTTTCGGAGAATGTGTCCAAAAGTAGCTCGCAAGACTGCTTGTCTGTACCGCTTGAAATGTAACTAGCGAGGTCCCAATCTATACTCTTAAGGTTGAAGTCTCCTCCGACTAATATTACATGGCCCGGATACCTATGCACTACCTGGTGTAGACTTTCTTTGAATGATTCAAAACTGCTACAGCAGCACTGGGGGGGGGGGGCGGTAAAAACACCCAACTATTAACTTTACTTCTTTTAGACCTGTTATACGTGCTCAGATAACTTCACTGTTACTTTCAACCTCGATCTCAGTAGAAACAATATCTTTGTCCACAGCGATGAACACTCTTCCTCCCGTTGTATCCGATCTATCTTTCCGATATACATTCCACGCTTCGCTAAATATTTCTGAACTTGCCACATCATCATTTAGCCAGCTTTCGGTGCCTAAAACTATCTGAGCGCAATAACTTCCACGCAGTACTGCAAATTCGGGAACTTTGTTTCTAATACTCTGTAAGTTCGTGGCTAATACTTTTATGTTCGAATTTTTGTTCCGAACGTGGCCTGAATTCGCTGTTTGAATGCTGACAGGCGAGTGCTCATCAGAGTTAACACCTAGCCTAAAAAAAAAACCCGTGTGCACTCCACAAGTAATCTGCTACCCGAGTAGCCGCTTACTTAGTGTAGTGCACCCCTGATTTACCTAGGGGCACCCTACAATTCCCCACCCGATAACGCAGATCCAGAAATCTGCAGCCATGACTGTCACAGAGTCGGCGAAGCCTCTGGTTCAGACCCTCCACTCGGCTCCAAACCAAAGGACGCCGATCAACCCTGGGAACAATGCTACAAATCGACAGCTCTGCTTGCACCCCGCGCGTGGAGGCAGCAGCCTTCACCAATTCCGCCAGCCGCTCGTAGGTCCTGAGGATGTCCTCAGAACCCAAGCGACAAGCGTCATTGGTGCCGACGTGAGCCACGACTTGCAGTCGACTGCACCCCGCACCCTCGATAGCCGCCGGCAAGGCCGCCTCCACATCTCGGATGAGGCCCCCCGGCAGACACACCGAGTGCACGTTGGAATTCCTTCCGGATCTCAACGCTATCTGCCTAAGGGGCTCCATTACGCGCCTAACATTGGAGCTCCCAATAACTAACAATACCCTACCCCGTGCACCTGCTCGGACCCTGCTGAAGGAGTGGCTACACGTTCACTCACAGGAGGAACGGGCGCGGACGGACGTCCAGCCTCCACATTGGCCTTCCGCCTCGCGCGACGCGAACGCCGTACAACCCGCCACTCCCCTTGCGGAGAGGGCGGCTCGACCACGTCCGGTACATCTGAAGGTGCCTCGGTAGCAGGGACAGAGAGCGAAGCATGAGACACCTGAGGTGTCCCACTCGACGCACCAGACTCCCCACCATCGCTGCACCCCGAAACAGCAGCCTGAAGACGGCTGACCGTAGCCAACAGCAAGCTCAGCTGTTCGCGAACTGCGGCCAACTCCTCCTGCGTCCGCGCACAGCAGGCACACATCCTATCCATCCTATCGATACAAATAATTGCAGAAAGTAGAAAACTAATTAATCAACTTTTACGTAGCCTTGTACTTTAATAAAGGCGGCTGGCTGCTGACTGAACTGTGGTCAGTGGTAACTACACTGTCAAATCAACAAAATTGAGTCCGGTAGTTTTCAAAATAAACAATATCTGTGGGATACACCGTTATGAGAAATCGGTTGGAAACTTTTCTCGTGTCAGCACGTTGTAGGTGTTGCCACCGGCGCCAACTTTGTGTGAATGTTGCGAAAAGCTAATCATTTGCATATCACAGCTTCTTCTTTCTGTCGTTAAATGTCGCGTCTGTAGCACGCCATTTTCGTGGTGCAGCAATTTTAAGGCCAGGAGTGTATATCCGGGCGTGCCTTGGGCAACGTACTGGGACCTGTCTTCTAGAGGGCTGATTCTCTCACACCAGAAGCAAAGAAGCATCAGAGTTACAAGATTCGGTAGATCTGGGTAGCGTACACGAAGTGCCTAATGGCGAAGGCGTGTGCTCGCTAAAAGCGACAAATCTCCGTTCGAGCCCCACTTCTGCACACAATTTCAAATGTCACCAACAAACAGTTCAGTTGATGCTTCACCATATACACAATTATTACTAATCTATTACTTTTCTCCAACAAGTCCGCTAAGTCACTGTAGATGTTTCCCAGCTCTCACGACCGTGCTGAGCACATACTTAGCTACGGAATATTGTGCAATTCTTTGAAATGTATCCATTGTCAGTTTACACCTTAGCCCCGAGGGCTCAGTATTTGATGCGACTTCTCAAATACTCTGCGACTGTCCCTGTCACACTTTTTTCTTAACTTTCCCTGCAACACTTGGATCAATGATACTTCGAGTAACTGCCTTACGATTAGTGATGACCTCGGTGACCTCACGTACGTTAATTTATTCGGAAAGTTCGAATTTATTAGTAGGTGAAATAAAACGTCATCTTGAAGTGCTGGTTTTCAATCTACGCGAAGTGAGTTCCAGACAAGGCGGTCAGAACAACATAGCATGAATCCCCCTGTCTGGCAATAGGTTTGATCATATGAATTTCTCATTCTATTTTCAGCACATTTTGAGGTCCACTGCTCCCCCTCCCCCTTATATAAGCCGCTAGATTTGTCTATTGCTTAAGAGACAGAAATTTTCGTTGTATACAGCATTTATGTGGACTTTTGTAGCTAAATTATCAGTGACTTACAAGTTTAGCGGGGAAAAATAAATGGACGCATTCTGAGAACTAACGTATACCTGAAAAGTTGACACCGTGTGTCTCGCTATCTTTTACTGAAACTCGAAATTTAGCTCGGACTTCAATGCGAGAAGCATATAATAGTTTTCACAACGAAACCCTGACAGGTACCTTGGCATATAATCCGAAGAAGTTCTGGTTGTATGTAAAGTATACTAGCGGCAAAACACATCAACACCTTCTCTACGTGATAGTAATGGTGTTGCTACGAATGACAGCCATGCTAAACCAGAATCACTAAACACGGCTTTCCAAAATTCTTACACCAAAGAAGACGAAGTAAATACTTCTGAATTTGCTTCAACACAACCGCCAGCTTACGCATATAGAAGTAGGTAACCTTGGAGTATTAAAGCAACAGAAATCACTTAACAAATGCAAATCTCTTGGTCTAGACTGTATACCAATTAGGTTCCTTTCAGTGTGTGCTGATGCAATAGCCCCATATCTGGAAAGTTACAAGGTCACCTCAATATTCAAAAAGGCGGTAAGGGTAATTCGAAAAATTACGTGACTATATCATTAACGTCGGTTTGCAGCAGAATTTAGAACATACGTATACTTTCCTCAGATATTATGAACTACCTCAAAGAGAACGACGTATTGATCCATAGTCAATATGGTTTTAGAAAGTATGATTCTTGTGAAATACAACTAGCTCTTTACTCACATGAAGAAATGACTGCTGTCGACTAGGTATCTCAAATCGTTTCCATATTTCACGATTTTCTAAAAAAATTTGACTCTATACCTCATAAACGTCTTCTAATTAAATTGCGTGATTATGAAATATCGCCACAGTTGTGCTATTGGATTCGCGATTTCCTGTCAGAAAGGACACGGTACGTTGTAATTGACAGAAAGTTATCGATTAAAACAGAAGTGATACCCGGAAAGTGATATAGTGCCCTCTCCGTTTCTTATCTTTGTAAACGATTTAGGAAAACAATGTGTGTAGCTCTCTTAGATTTTTCGCGAATAATACTGTCCTTTATCGATTAGTAAGGTCACCAGAAGATCAAAAGCAGATGCCAAATGATTTGGTTGAGATAGCTGTATCATGCAAAAATTGGCAATTGACCCTAAACAATGAAAAAAGGGAAGCCATCCATATTAGCTTTCAGAAGATTTTAGAAGAAATCCATTAATTTCATTTACACGACAAATTAGTCAAATCTGAAGGCCGTAAATGCAACTAATTACCGAAGAATTACAATTAAGAATTACTTAAATTGTAAAGAAAATATTGTAAGGAAGGGGAACCAAAGGATACATTTCATTGGCAGAACACTTGGAAGATACAACAGTTCTACTAAAGAAACATCCTTTACTACACTTGTGCCTCCTGTTTTGGATTATTACTGCCTATTGCGGGATACCCACATAATGAGGGCTGACAGATCATATGGATAAAGAGAAGGGCAACTCGTTTTGTTGTTGTTGTTGTGGTCTTCAGTCCGGAGACTGGTTTGATGCAGCTCTCCACAATACCCTATCCTGAGCAAGCCTCTTCATCTCCACATAAGAACGGCAACCTACATCTGTCTGCCTCTGCGATTTTTACCCCACACACTTCCCTCCAACGCTAAATTCACCATTCCTTGATGTCTAAGAATGTGTCCTACCAATCTATCCCTTCTTTTAGTCAAGGTATGCCAGAAATTTCTTTTCTCCCCAATTCTTATCGCTAAATAGGGGAGATAGTGTCACGGAAATGATGCACGAGTTGCAGTGGCGGCGATATTTATTTCAGAAATTCCTGTCACCAACTTACTATTTTGAATGCGAACATATTTTGTTACCAGCGACCTACATAGGGAAGCATTCCACTGTTGATAAAATAAAAGAAATCAGATCGAAAACGGAAAGAATCAGGTGTTCTTTTTTCCCGCGCGCTGTTACAAACTAGAACGGTAAAGAAATATCATCAAAGCGGTTCCATGAACCCTCCGCCATGCACTTAAATGTGATTAGTGGAGTATTTATGTAGATGTAGAGGAATCTCGTGAGATACCTCCCAGTATAGTGTCGGGACTACATTCTTTTCTTTTATGGCTATGTATAGCAACTGGAAGTGGCATGGACTCAAGTGTACTGAGCTACGTTGCCTCCTTGGCCGTCCACAATTGCGACAAAGTTGTCGGTGCAGGTTTTGTGCACGAACTGACCTCTTTATTGTGTTTTATTAATGGCCGATGGGATTGATGTCTAGCGATCTGGGTGACCAAATCAGTCGCTGGAATTGTCCAAAATACTTTTCTAACAAACCGGAAACAGCTGTTGCAAGGTGACATGATGCATTGTCATGCATAAACATTCCAACGTTTCCCGCGCGGGAATAGACGTGCTGTCTGAGCCTTGCTGCGTAGTGTGGTGTGCGGTCCTTCCCCCATCTCTCGGCCATGGGTATGTTTGTTGTCCTTAGGTTTGTTTAACTTAGTTTAAGTAGTTTGTAAGAGTAGGAACTGATGACCAAAAGCAGTTTAGGTCCATAGAGTTACAAACATTTGAACATTTATTTATTCCATAATTGCTGACTGCAAATTGTCTACAACTCGCCGAACATAGCACTTTCCACTAAATGATCAAGCCGGCCGCGGTGGCCGAGGGGACTGAGGCGCTCCAGTCACGGTCTGCACGGCCACTACGGTCGGGGGTTCGAATCCCCCCTCGGGCATGGATATTTGTGCCGTCCTAGTTCATAAGTAGTTTGTAAGTTTAGGGACTGATGACCCCGTAGTTAAGTCCCATAGACTATACAAACATTTGAACATTTTTTTGAACTAAATGATCAAGTCAGTTAAAAGTGGCTCGATCACGATCATTGGATGTTTTTATAGACCCACAGGATTAGCAGTAATATTGGCGGAACATTCGAAGAAAAACTTGGAATCTATTTCGCGTAAATTTTTTAGTCATGTAATTGTACGAGTCGCGTCCAGAAAGTAAGTTCCGTTTCAATTTATCTCCGCTGCAGCCTTGCGATTGCAGTTCCACACATTCGCTGTAGACGATCTGTATCAAGAAGAAGAACGTGCGCCATTTGGAGATCGCTGTCAGTTACGTACGCTTTGTTGTGCTTGTTTGAAATGTCGGCGTTGATTGAAAATCCCGCCGCCTGTGAAATCAGGTAGATGATTCGGTTTCTGAATGTGAGGGAAGTGAAACCAAGTGAAATTTATCGGCAAATTTGCTATGTTTACGGATCAAATGCGATGAGTGTTTCGATGGTGAGAAGATGGGTCCGACAGTTCAATGGCGGGCGTACTGATGTGCACGATGAAGAACAAAGTGGGCGTCCACCTTTGGTTACAGAAGAACTGGTTCACGCGATTGATGACAAGATCCAGGAGAACCGTAGATTTACAATTAGTGCTCTCGCTATGGACTTCCCCCAAATTTCACGATCACTGATGCATGAAATTGTTACCAAACAACTGAAATTCCGTACACTTCGCTCACGTTGGGTACCAAAGATTCTCACTGAGCAACACAAAACAAAACGGATGGGTAGTGCACTCCAGTTTTTGACTCGTTATGCTGAAAGCTACGAAGAATTTCTGAGACGGATAGTCACAGGAGATGGAACGTGGGTTTCTTACGACACCCCTGAGAGTAAACGGCAATCAATGGAATGGAAGCACACTTCATTTCCACCAAAGGTAAAGCCGAAGCAAATCATGACACCTCGGAAAATGATGTTGAAAGTGTTCTGGGACTCGAAAGGCATCCTACTCATTGTCGTCTTACCGCGTGGTCAAACAATCAAAGGAGATGCTTATTGCGAGACACTTCGGAAATTGCGCCGTGCATTTCGGAATAAGCGCCGCGGACTGCTGTCAAAAGGTGTTGTTTTGCTTCACGACAACGCACGACCACACACTGCAAACGTGACGAAAAACCTCCTACAGGGATCTGGCTGGGACGTGTTTGAGCATCCTCCGTACAACCCTGACCTCGCTCGTAGCGACTTTCATCTGTTCTTACATCTAAAGCCTTTCCTTGGCGGTCATCACTTCACCAATGACGACGAACTGAAAGAAACTGTTTCCAACTGGTTGAAGACACAGGCGGCAGATTTCTATGGAGAAGGTATACAAAACCTGGTGGCACGCTATGACAAATGCCCGCAAAATTTCGGCAGTTATGTGGAAAAGTAGTTTAAGAGTTGTAGAATTTTATGCAATAAAAATTTCTTCTGTATCAGTGTACAATTTCATTTTATTAGCAAACAGAACTTACTTCCTGGACGCGCCTCGTATTAGGTGCAGATTTTAACTTACCGGATATAGATTGGGGGACTCTACATCTACATCTACATAGATACTCTGCAAATCACATTTAAGTGCCTGGCAGAGGGTTCATTAAACACTTTCATAACTTTTCTCTACCGTCCCATTCTCTAGTAGCGCGCGGGAAGAAAGAACACCTAAATCGTTCCGTTTTCGATCTGATTTCTCTTATTTTATTGGGATGGTCATGTCTCCCTAAGTAGGTGGGTGCTAGGAAATTTTTTCACATTCATAAGTAAAAGTCGGTGATTGAAACTTCGCAAGGAGATCACCCCGCAATGAATAACGTCTTTCTTTTAATGATTTCCACCCCAATTCGTGCAACATTTCCGTGACGCTTTCCCCCCGTAACGTGATAAAACAAAACGAGCTGCCCTTCTCTGAACCTTCTCAATATCTTCCGTCAGTCCCACCTGGTGAGGGTCCCACAAGGGGCAACAGTACTCTAGGAGAGGACGCACACGTGTGATGTAGCCAGTCTCTTTGGTGGCGCTGTTTCATCTTCGAAGCGTTCTGCCAATGAAACGTAACCTTTGATTCGCCTTCCCCACAATATTTTCTATGTGTTCTCTCCAGTCATAGTTGTTCGTAATTGTAACTCCTAGGTATTTGGTAGAATTTACGACCTTAAGGTTTGACTGATTTATCGCGTAATTGAAGTTCAGCGGATTTCTTTTAGTGGTCATGTGTATTACTTCACACTTTTCTTTATTTAGTGTCAATTGACAATCTTCGCACCAAGTAGAAATTTTGTCTAAATCGCTTTGCTGTTGCTTTTGATCCTCTGTTGACTTCACTAACCGATAAACAACCGCATCATCTGCGAACAGTCTAAGGGAGCTATTCAGATTGTCTCCTAAATCGTTTATAAACACGAGGAAAAGTAGGGGACCTATAACGCTTCCCTGTGGAACGCCAGATATCACTTCTGTTTTACTCGATGACTTACCGTCAATTACAACGAACTGTGTCCTTTCTGATAGGAAATCGTGAATCCAATCGCACAATTGGGAAGATATTCCATAAGCACGCAATTTCATTAGAAATACTTAAGACGAGTAGTTGGGACAGAGAGAAGAGTAAAATTTCTCTTTCCCTTGTTTTATCCTAAAATTACACTGAAGGGCCAAACGAACTGGTAGAGCTGCCTAGTATCGTGTAGGGTCCCGCGAGCACGAAGAAGTGCCGCAACACTCCTGACATGGACTCGTCTAATACCTGAAGTAGTGTTTGAAGAAAATGACACCATGCATCCTGCAGGGCTGTTCATACATCCATAAGAGTACGAGTGGGTGAAGATTGCTTCAGAAGAGCACGTTGCACTTGCAGTCCAGAAATACTCAAAACATTCATTTTCATGCCGTAGGAGGTGTTTAAACTAAGAAGAGTATTCATGGTGCAACTCTGTAGCAATTATGGACGTGTGGTGTGTTGCATTGTTCTCTTGGAATTGCCACAGTCCGTCTGAATGCACCGCACAATCGACATGAATGGATTTAGCTGGTCAGCCAGGATGCTTGCGTACGTGTCACTTGGCAGAGTGGGGACGTGTTGGTGGTCCCATATCAATTCAAATGCACACGCCTCTACCAGCTTCAACAGTCGCCTGCTGAACTTCAGGATCCATGGATTCATTAAGGTGTTTCCATACCCGTACCCTTCCGCTCGATACAATTGGAAACTAGACCCTTCAGGCTAGGTAAATGTTTCCAGTCATCAGTAGGCCAATGTCAGTGGTGATGGATCCATGCGAGGTGCAAAGCTTCATGTCGTGCAATCAGCAAGGGTAGACGAGTGGGCCTTCGTCTCCGAAAACACATATCGATGATGTTTTGTTTAATGTTTCACACTGTGACACTTGTTGATGGCCCATCATTGAAATCTGCAGTACTTTTTGAAAGGGCTGCACTTGTGTCACGTCAAACGATTCTCTGCAGTCGTCGTTGGTGCCCTTCTTGCAGGATCTTTTTCCGGTGACAGCGATGTCAGAAATTTGATGTTTTATTTCATTCCCGATATTCGTGCTGCTCTCGGGATGTGGTTGTATGGGAAAATCCGCACCTCATCACTACCTCGGAGATACAGTGTCACATCTCTCGTGCGCAGACTACAACACCACTTTTAAAACCCACTTAAATCATGATTACCTGCCATTGTAGCATCAGTAATGATCTAACGCTTACGCCCGACACCTGTTGTCTTATACACACGTTCCTGATTGCAGCGCCATCGTCTGAGAGTTTACATATTTCTGTGTTTTCATACACATGCCTCATAACAGTTTCTTATTATTAAATTCCATTGATTTTCTGTTCAAGAATGAGTTAACAGGATGTACAGTTGAAACTGCAGTTATAAGTGGTTCGTTCCAGCAGCTGCCAGACTGTTTGACGCGCATGCGCAACGCTGAAATTGTGTTCCAGCAGCACCTTCTCCCGCTTCTGGTTACTAGGAGTGTGGCTGTTTGGTGTTCCAGCAGTTGCCGCAAGCAGCCAGACGCTACCTGGAAAAATATTTCTGGCGCGGTCAAGCTGCCAATTTGCACATGCGCAGAAAGGTCTGAGTTAGAGCGGGGGGAGGGGGGTAGCCATCACGTGATACGTGTGTGTTTGAGCGTGTTTTCGATTATTTCGAAGTAACTGCAATCCCACTTGAGATCAGATATTTCTTGTTTACACTTCTTCGTTACTAGGAAGGAAAGTATTTTAATTATTCCTTTAAACTCACCTTCGCCTTGTAAGATTACCCCCAGTAGAAATATTGGTAATTAATAGCATTTGATAATTAAACAGTATGAAGTTCACTGCAAACATTGACGATGCCAATGCACTAAATTTTAATCTTATTAATTATGGTAGCAATGTATGTACACAGTTGGGTGACAACATTTATAGTTAGGCCCTAGGTAGAAATTCTCCACGTTGAGATTTGCTGTGTGCTTGTAGCTGACGGGAGGCCAGCGAGCAGGCCGACGTTGGTGGCTTGTTCCAGCTTAGGATTTTTCATTTCGTTTCCGGTTAGGGGAGAGAGGGACAATGGCGAGTGCCAGGCATAGTGCAGTGCACAGCGTGAAATAAAATATTCTAATACTACTGACATTTGAAGTAATACGATGCAGTTAGGAACCTTTAACCCTAGAACGGTCGGCCGAAAAATAGTTTCAGGAACGGTCGGGCTGGGTCTGACGGACCCAACAATTAAAATTCTTATGACAAGTGCCAAAACAGTGTATTTACATCAAATGACGATTTTTTATATTGTTTAGGTCCTACCAAATGCTGTAGGGACATTATTTTAACGTTCTGAATTTCACAATTGCTGTAAAATAAAAAAAGTAGAAAATATCCTTCTTTGTAGTAATAAATGTAACCACACTAGAAGTACAAGTAAGTTGGATTGAAATACAAATATAAATGAGAATAATTTGTAGAACTGAGAAGCAGACTTGTTGAATTTATGTTATATAAATCGAAATTGTGCATATAAAGAATAGTTTGTGTCATATCGTCCTCTAAAGTCGTCACTTTTTCTAACAGACGACACAAAACATTTCTGCATGCACCAAGCACAATTATTTTTTGCAAATTTTACAGAAGTGTTTCGTTTTGCTGTCCTTCCACTTATAGCATCTTCCCCTTCATCCCCACTTATTTCACTATTGCTATCATGATCACTGTTTATTTCGAAGTCTGGGTCCACGTCAGAATCGTCAATTTCATTATCATCATCGTATAATATGTTGAAAATTTCACAGTATGAAACACTTTCTCTTGAAATTTTATATTTTAAATCATTGGCATCAGAAATAGTTCACAAAGTCATTTGAAACTGTATGAAACACCAAATACAAATACACCCGCACTGGTAGAATTCAATAACGTAAACGGTCAGACTGGGTCTGACAGACCCTCCCGATTTTTAGAGAACTGCCGAACATTGTCTAAACAATTCATGATGTTAACGCTTTCTCTTGCATGTTTCATGAAGCTAGCAGAGCGCTCGAGTCAAATCAGCGACTATAAGCATATAAATCCGTTGAAATAGAAACTAGTGGGTCTCACAGACCCAGCCCGACCGTTCTAGGGTTAAGACCCTCATTACAAAATAGCCTGTTGATAAATGAACAATACATTAGCTGATATAGTCACATCTGGCGTAATATGTTTAATTGACAATGGAAAGTAATAAATTACCAACGAAGACAAGACAATTACACAACTAGCATGGCAATGTTTGTTTATAAAAATAATATATTAACTATTTCTCATTTTATTTTCAATTAATCTTGTGTATTTTACCTTGAAATATTCAGTTAAATCACTTATCTGTGATATAAGAAATTGCACGATTATAATAAATAGTACAAAGGATGTTTATACTAATATAAAAATGTAAGAAGATATTTGTTTAATGTGTAGTGTAATTATTTTGATTTTGAGTAAAGTTTTAGAAATGTATTGGTTGAGCGCTGTAACATTGGCAAATCGGTTAGAACCGCTCACATGGGGAAGTTGATGACGTAGGGAAAAAACCCCGGCAGTTGAGCTTTTGGCGCACGCGCACGCGCGTGGGCAGGAAGTGACGAGGCGGGAGCATGGGGGGTTGCTGTCCGGGTGGCGTCGCTCTGGATCAGTCGGCATGTGTATCTCCAGGTGGAGACTTGAGATTTTTTGGTGTGTGGCAATCGCCACGTGCGGTTGCTCGTCGTAGACTGCACCAAGTTGAATCGAGTGCTACTGTGTGTTATGAATATTTAGCCAGTGGAACAAGGTGTGCATCGCATTGAATTAAAGTGACTGTGATTTGTTAATGTAACACGTGTCGTCGCATAGGCAAGAACATAAGCGGTGTTTGAGACAGCCACATGGTGTGAAAACAATTTGCGACAAATATTCATTTTTGTCTGGGGGCTCGCGAGCTATAACTTTATTTGATAAATGTGTCGACGTACAGACGTATCAGCCACAGGGTTCTAATATTCTGAAATAAACAACATAAAGTGAACTTTCACGTGTTTTCAAAAATAGTAGTTAGTACATCCTTTTCTCTCATGAACTTGACTTTATTATGAATTTTTTTTGTTAATCATATGCAGGGAAGAAAAGCTGCGAACGTGTGATATCATCCCCTAGAAAACGAGTCAAACATTAGCATTCACAGTTGCAGTGTTTTTGCTTGTTTAGGAATTTGGTTTGCAGTTGGTGGTTGTGAGTTTTAAAAATTAAATGATCCTTATTTAAACTCTCACCCCGACCTTCACGCTCGCAGCCTGCAGCCAAATGCGTTCCAGCAGTGCAAGTATCAAACAAGGGTTTTTACGTCATAGTAGCTGCGCATGCGCAGTAACATCTGTTTCTTAGCGCTTTAAAGTAGCCGTCTGGCAGCTGCTGGAACGAACGTAAGGTTAACGGGTAATACTTTGACAGTACACGCTTTTCTACCCATTGCGAAGAGGTGTGATGGAGAAGTTTTGTCCCACGTGCGCATTGCGCAACCGAGCAGCACAGCGGCTTGCCAGGCCGGACGCAAAATGAGACGTGCTGCACAGTGCAGTCTAATGGGTCCGCGCAGAATGGAAGGGGATGCGACGTCGATGCTACCTGTTCCTGCGCTGGGCTGCGTGTCTTTGTAGCCGGGGGGGGGGGGGGGGCGTGCAAGCAGCCTACCGCATGCAGTGCGTCGAAAGTGGGAGTATTAGTGGCTGTTCAAAATGGTCCAACGTTCGTGAACCTATAGGACCGTACTGTTGTGGTCATCAGTCCATAGACTTACAAACTACTTAAACCAACTTAAACTAAGGACAACATACATACCTAAGACCAAGGGAGGACTCGAACCTCCGGCGGGAGGTAGATTATTGGCTGTCCAAACAATCTTTCCTTACGACTGAAAGCGTTCGTCATTGACTAGTGATTCGATTTCCAACACTTAAGTCCTTGTTCTTTTTTCTTTTTCATTTGCGAATTATACTACTCAATTACTGAGTACTTACATCTGTACAATTTTGTTTAATGAAATATTTTAACATCACATGATCAACAACCAACGTAGAAAATTTTAATTTCAAAGTAAGATATCGTCGATAATGTAATAGATAAATGGTTGCAACATTTTATAGTTTGTTAAATAAAGAATACCAATCATTTTGTTTCTCAGGAACTGGTAAAATTATAGGTAATCTTGTCAGAATTGTGGAAGTTACTGTAATTAATGCTTAAGACTTTTTGAATCCTTACGTAATGTGGTCAGAATCTCAAAGATACATTTTAAAGTTCAAGTCAACATTCCATAACTACGGAAGTTGGTACGTTTATCTTTACTTGGTTGTCAGTTTTGGTATCCGTTATTTACTGGAAAATGTTTCGAAAGCTAGGTCATTCTTCATTAATACATAAAATAAGGCTTTCGTTTAGTTAAAACAAAGACAACTGTGAGCGTTCATCGCCTACCGTATCTCAAAAATATCGCCAGTTGCGGTTCATTTGCTATAGTCTCTTGCAAATTACATTCACGTAAGCTCAAAATGTTTGATCAAATGTTTGTTAAGATTATGGGACATAACTGCGGGTCATCAGTTCCTAAACTTACAAACTACTCATAAACAGCCGTATAGTAAAGACAGCATAAACATCCATGCCCGAGGGGGCATTCGAACCCCCTACGGGGAACGGTCTTGCACATCGGAGCATAGAGCGTCAGTCCGCTCGGACACTCCGCCGCGGCACGTAAGTCAATGGCGTGCTATATAAAACTGTATTCTATTTCCGAAAACTACCTTTCACTCATTCCAATGTAAAATCAGCATCACTTATTTTAGTAGCTGGCCGCGGTGGCCGAGGGTACTGAGGCGCTCCAGTCACGGTCTGCACGGCCACTACGGTCGGTGGTTCGAATCCCCCCTCGGGCATGGATATTTGTGCCGTCCTAGTTCGTAAGTAGTTCATAAGTAGTTTGTAAGTTTAGGGACTGATGACCCCGTAGTTAAGTCCCATAAGCTATACAAGCATTTTAAACTTATTTTAGTAGTAGTATGACATCGTCCAGATTTTTGGTTCACTAATACATTTATTTCGTGATATAAATTTTTAATACACTAAATGAACAAAGCAAGACATCGTCGCAGAATTGAGTATGAAATATTACGCTGACCACGTGATTACAGAAATCGAGTGCCAGTGTCTCGAAAACAAATTATCATATCGTCCTGCTCAGTTTAAAATGAAAAGTAGGAATATTGTTTAATTTTTTTTTTTTTTTTTTTTTTTTTTTTTTTTTTTTTTTTTTTTTTTTTTTTTTTACCACAGCACACTCTTCATTTTCATTTAATACTTCACTTAATTTGATGCTACAGCGTAAGTAAACACAGTAATAGCAACGAAAATAAATTCACTCCTTTATTACATCGAACTATAATATATGTGAAAATATTTTCTTCTGCCAATAGTTTGTTTGATATGGAGTGACAAATGTTTCACTAGATCTGAAAGAACATTTTAGTGGGTGAAATAATTATTCAATGTAATTGAGTAAAATGAGAGTGCAGCAGCAAAAATGTTCAAATGTTTGTTAAGAAAAAAAATAATGTTTGTATAGCTTAAGGGACTTAACAGCGTGGTCGTCAGTCCCTAAACTGGCAAACTACTTATGAACTACTTACGAACTAGGACGGCACAAATATCGATGCCCGAGGGGGGATTCGAACCCCCGACCGTAGTGGCCGTGCAGACTGTGACTGGAGCGCCTCAGTCCCCTCGGCCACCGCGGCCGGCTGTTTGTTAAGCTTATGGGACTTAACTACGGGGTCATCAGTCCCTAAACTTACAAACTACTTATCAACTACCTTATACTAAAGACGGCACAAAAATTCATGCCTGAGGGGGGATTCGAACCCCCGTCCGTAGTGGTCGTGCAGACCGTGACTGGAGCGCCTCAGTTTCCTCGCCCACCGCGGCCGGCGTGCAGCAACACTAAGTGGAAACGATCTTCATTACAATGATATGAAGTTGTTGTCTCAACACAATGTAGAAAGAAACGGATGAATACTTGATCTGAAGGTCAAGCGTGCAAAATTTCAACAGGAACGTATGAACACTGTTGATTTTGTCGAAGTCCATAAGTAAAGTAGCCTCCGCCGTGCACCACACGGATTTTTATGTAGGCAGTGACGTTCCTCTTGTTTTGAAGATGTGTGCAACATCTCATCAAGATCGGAATAAAACAGTCGATTTTATGAAGTACAAAGCTATCCGCGTATAGAGGCAGTGGCGTAGACAAACGTGTCGATTCTCCGAGCTCACGGAGACAGCGTGTATGGATATGACGTCAGGGTACCTGCAGAGCTTGTGTCTGGTGGCTACGACCCAGCACTTAGGCTCGCTGTACTCACGTAATTACAGGGGGGGGGGGGGTTGAAGGGAGGCGTTTGTAGTGTAAGCAACCCACAAGACTGGGCTTATACTCGGCCCGTTTCTGACCTCTAACGTGTGTGTGTGTGTGTTTGTGTGTTGTCCTTAGCATAAGTTAGGCTACGGCCACACCGGACGAGCCTCGCTTAGCGCCTAGATACCTCGCGACTCGCCAGGTGCCTCAACTTGCTAAACAAACAGCTGCGGTCTTATGGGACCGGCCGCGCTGAACGCCAGGTGACTACGCCAGTAGAGATGGGAAAACTGAAACATCTGACGGTTTCGAAACTAATGAAACCGTACCATTTGTGGTTTCGAACCACTGTTTCGAAACCATGAAACCGTGAAGCAATGTATGTTTTGTCATGAAATCTTCGTTCTAGGAGGGCAATATTTTTCACATACAAGAACCTGTCAACCATAGAGTATATATTTACTTCTTGGTCTGTACGGAACATGTTGATAAAAATTTTCTCCCGTGCTGTTGATGTTGCCAACATAGTCACACGAGGCCACCGGTATGGTAGGTAAAAGTTTACCCCGTTAGGAACTCAAACTGCAATAAGGTACGCATATTACAGCAATGGATCATAAATGCTACTTTCTATACATACTAAATAAACTAAAGGGAATAAAGGGCACACTAAATAATCACAAATAATGCTATGGAATTACATAAATAATAAAAAAAGGCCGGCCGCGGTGGCCGCGGGGACTGAGGCGCTTCAGTCACGGTCTGCACGGCCACTACGGTCGGGGGTTCGAATCCCCCCTCGGGCATGGGTATTTGTGCCGTCCTTAGTCTTAGTTAGTTCATAAGTAGTTTGTAAGTTTAGGGACTGATGACCCCGTAGTCCCATAGACTATAAAAACAAAAAAAATAAGAGACAAATTCACCACTTCTACGTCTTGACCGTTACACCACCGCCGCAATTCCCTTAACATAACAGTCGAAAAATTATAACGATTGGAGGTAACATCGTTTTTACTCGTAAGAAACTAACTCTTTAACACGAGATTAAATATGTGATGTACCCTTGTTCGTATAAAAATGTCATTTCAGGCTTCATGTTGTATCTTATTTTAAAGAATGTAGTTTCACTCGTGTGTTTTTAATATGCTAGATAAACCTAGAATTTAACTGGTTATTTCAATGCAAATAGTGAAAGTTGTTTTATTGTTCTTTTACATTTATAAAGCAGCCATTATGTCATTTCGGAATACAGCAGTCTCTTGCAAACGGATCTTGATATCAGTAATCATAAGCTGCAGACTCAAGTGTGTCAACTACTATTTGACACTCTCTAAATTGTTTATATACCAGTAAGTTATATGTGTATCTGTGTGGAGCTTCAGTAAAATGAAACACCACATTTCGATACCATTAGTCCGTTCCGCCTTTCTGCATTAGTAGTTTGAAACACCGATGTTGTGAAACCGACATGAAATCGTGAAACCGACACGATACCGTGAAACCGACACGATACCGTGAAACCGACACGATACCGTGAAACCGACAGGAAGAAACGGTTTCAGTGTATCGACAATCGACCGCGAATGTGATCCGAAACAGAACGGAATGAAACCGCATGGTTACGAAACCGAGAAAGATGCCGGTTTTGAAACACTGAAACTGTTGTGTGTATCGAAACCTGGTTTCGAAACCATGAAACCGTAGCCAACTCTATACGCCAGTCGCTTGGCGTGTCGCTAGACGAATGGTCGTTGTGGTTTTTCCTGGCTTTTCGCCTAGTGGCTTCGGAGATTCTATCACCAGATAAACGCTGTGATTTCGTTTGTTTCATCACTACCATGGATGACGAAGCACTGATTTCGGCTGTATTCAAAAGAGAATGTTCGTGGAATCCCGCTCATGAACTTCACAAAAATGTAATAGTTCTAAAGAAGGTGTGGGAAGGTGTCGCAATGGAAACTGGCAGCTCTGGTAAGTTATATTTTTATTCGTGAAAGCAACTACAGGTTAATTAACAATTATTATTACATAATAATAATCATAGTGGTTTATATTTTTAATCTTGTAATAAACTCAATACTGAATGAATTCCATCTATCAGCCATCACGATCAATAATGTTTTGAGTCAGACAGTTCATCTGCCAGGGCACAGAACCACTCAGGTTGAAGTAATCAACGAAAATATTCCTCGTATGTACTGCGGTGTTCCTATATCTGTGCTGAGATTCTTGTGAACTGATTGTTGAGGAAACATTTTCGTCATTACCTTCCTAGGTTGTGGAAGGTTGTTCATGCTCCATCACTAAGTTATGGAGAATACATACTACTTTCGTAATTTCTATGGCAGTACTTACATCAGTTTCAATAGCTTTTTGCAGTATTCTCCACGTTGATGCCGTTATGCCGAATGCACACTCAACGCTTCGGCGAGCTCTCGAAAGACGGTAGTTGTATACTCTTTTTCTGTCTTCAGAATTTCTCTCAGGAAAGGGTTTCATCAAATAGTCCAATAGAGGGTAACCACCATCCCCGATTAAAACAAATGGAGTTGAGATATTTGTTCCTGGGATCGCTCTCTCCATTGGAATGTTGAGGTGACCTGACTCTAGCAGTTGAAACAATGTTGAACTTCGGAAGTTGCTCGAGTCACATTGTCGCCCTTCCGTACCAATGTCAACGGCAACAAATTTACAGTTCGCGTCTACCACAGCTTGCAGTAAAATAGAAAAGTATTGTTTGTAGTTGTAATACAAAATCCACTCTTTTTACCTTCACATGTTTCCCATCTATAGCACCGATGCAGTTCGGAAAATTCCATTTCACAAAAAAAGTCGCTGACAATGTTTAACCATTGGTCGGTGGTAGGGACGGGCAAGTATTTACCCTTCAACGAGGCCTAGAAAATTTGAAATGTCTCCTTTACTATGCCAGCCACCGTAGAGCGACCCAGACGAAAGTAGTACGCAAGAGACCTGAAACTCTCTCCAGCTGCCAAAAATCTAAAATAAAAATATTATTATTTTATTTTTGTACCAATCGTATAGTTTATTTCTCATCCTTATAAAACAAATTCAGCACTTTCCATTTTTTTCTTTTTTTTTCAGTTAAACTTGTAAAAGGGAGGCGGAAGAACTTGCGCTCCTACTTTCTTAAAGAACTGCGAAAAGTCGGCAAAGCCCGAATTGGAGACGGAGCTGACGATGTTGCCACAAGCTCCTGGCGCTTTTTTGAACGGTTACAATTTAAAAAAATACTACAATGACCTCCGAACACAGAGATTCCAGTATTTCAGAATGTGAAGGCCAATCAACATCACATCAAAGTACTACACCAAAAGTTTAATCGCCGGAGTTTTCAGATGTTCCTCAGGTTGTTCAAAATATTCAAATGTTTGTACAGCTTATGGGACTTAACTACGGGGTCATCAGTCCCTAAACTTACAAACTACTTATGAACTAGCTAACACTAAGGACGGCACAAAAATCCATGCCCGAGGGGGGATTCGAAACCTCGACTGTAGTGGCCGTGCAGACCGTGACTGAAGCGCCTCAGTCCCCTCGGCCACCGCGGCCGGCCCTCTGGCTGTTATCACATCTGAACCACAGAGGAAAAAATGCGTTCCACTTTGTCTACAAGCAAAGGGGACCAGACGTTGGACCCTGAGATAAAAAAAGATTGAAATACTGGAGCAAGAAATCGACAGAAACAAAAATGATGATCTTCTGTTCTTTCAGAGTTTGTTAGCATATATGGCTGAAATTTCACCTTTGCAAAAACTTATACTGTGAAGCAAATTCAAAATTAAATTGTTACAGAACTTTAATCAGTTCAAGAAGGCATTTAGCAGCCGTCTTCGGACACTCATGTATTAAACAAAAATACACCGTTACAGCCAGCACAGGAAGAAGAGCAATCACTTAATTTCATCATTTCCGACAACAGTTCTACAAATGACATTGTGTTGTTGCAGCCTCTCAAACCATTCCCCGAATAATTGCTACATAGTGTAAAATTTTCTGAAACCTAATTTACCTTTCCAAGAAAACCGAAAACGACATAAAGAAGTTTCTCCTTACTGACTGATTTTGTAATATTCAAGTATCCAGAACAAATTCTTTAAAAAATAAAAAATTAAACATATGTACTGAATTTGTATTTACGCACCTTAATGTTACCAATAGCCGCTGTTCAGGAGATATACGAGCTCTGTAATTAGTATCTTCTTTTTGTAATTTTTCTGTAATAGCCAAGAGAAGGATGTCGAACGATGTTACAGTCATTCGTAAATAACCAAAAAATTAGTCTGGAAACTTTCGAAGTTGCTTGTACAACACGCTGAATAAACCACGTTCACTCCTCTCACAATTAATACTATGTACAAGCATGATTGTAGTTTCCGTAACAGTTCATATTTCAAAGAAATATTTTCTGTCAGAAGCAATTTCCGACTTAGTACTGAAAGAGACATTTCGACAGTGCGAGCGAGCGTGCAACACGCCTTTGGCGAGGGGCATCGATCGACATTCCGGTGTGGCCACCAAGCATCCAGGCGAGTCGCGAGGCATCTAGGCGCGTCCGTTGTGGCCTTAGCCTTAGTTTAAGTAGTTTCTAAGCCTAGTGACTGATAACTTCAGCTGTTAAGTCCCTTTGATTTACGAACATTTGAACTTTTTTCTCCGCCGAACTTGAATCCTACCATTACCTCTGAGCAACTGAAATCGGAACTGGGAACTGACGTAGCCACGTTTTTTCTAGTCGTCGAGGATCCGACCGTTATGGTCACGAGCCAAGGAGAGGCGCTGCAGGCTATATTGTGCTGTTAGGAAAAGCAGTCTAGGCCATCGTCTGGTGCCGTAGTCCAGTAACGTCAAAGTGTGCCACACTGTCCCAACGGATACGTACATCCCAAATTGGTTTTTGCTCTTGCATCATGTACTATCGATTGTCTGTTAACACTGACAACTTTTCTCAAACGCTGCTGCTCTTTATTTCCAGAGCAACTGGTTCGTAGTAGCATGCAGAAGTTGCAGTTCATGTGTGTATATTATCGGCCGTTTAGTAGTACAACATACTGAGTAGTAATGTAATAGCATCAAAACATGTATTTCACCCTCATTAAAGAACATAAGCGTATCCTGCAAAAAGAATTTTTGGACTATTTTTATTTCCAAAACATTCCAAAGTATGTACTGTAATCAGTATACAACATTCTGTAGTAAAAATTCGAGAGGATGGCGATCCTAATTGATGTTTCCCGTGATATCCCTAAATTAGTCCAGGCATATTTTCGCCCTTATTGTAGTGTATTATTTGGAGTGAGGAAGGGAACCTACGCCAGTAGTAGCACTTCTGGCGTCAAATGTAGTACAGTATACAGACAGGATCACAGAGACCTTCTCTTTGGCCATGGGACTTGGGTTCGGCCTTGACTCAGGTTGGTGACGTGAATGAAAAAGCGTTCCAGAACACATACGTTTTTTGCATAAGTCTTACAGTCGTGACACCTGTTAACTGCTACAAGAGGCTCAGTCGTGACGTCTGCTGACTGCATGAGATTGGTAAACACTGATACGATCTACATCTACATAGATACTCTGCGAATCACATTTAAGTACGTGGCAGAGGGTTCATTCTCTAACAGCGCGCGGGAAGAAAGGTCACCTAAATCGTTCCGTTTTCGGTCACATTTCTCTTATTTTATTGGGATGGTCATGTCTTCCTAAGTAGGTGGATGCTAGCAAAATATTTTCACTTTCAGAAGTAAAAGTCGGTGATTGACACTTCGCAAACAGATCTCGCCGCAATGAATAACGTCTTTCCTATAATGATTTCCACCCCAATTCGTGCAACATTTCCGTGACGCTTTCCCCCCGGTAACGCGATAAAAAAAATACGAGCTGCCCTTCTCTGAACCTTCTCAATGTCTTCCGTCAGTCCCACCTGGTGAGGATTCTACAACGGGCAACAGTACTCCAGGAGAGGACGCACAAGTGTGATGTAGGCAGTCTCTTTGGTGGAGCTGGTGCATCTTCGAAGCGTTCTGCCAATGAAACGTAATCTTTGGTTCGCCTTCCCCACAATATTTTCTATGTGTTCTCTACAGTCTAAGCTTTTCGTAATTGTAGCTCCTAGGTATTTGGTAGAATTTACGACCTTGAGTTTTGACTGATTTATCGCGTAATTGAAGTTCAGCGGATTTCTTTTAGTGGCCATGTGTATTACTTCACACTTTTCTTTATTTAGTGTCAATTGTCAATTTTCGCACTATGTAGAAATTTTGTCTAAATCACTTGGCAGTTTCTTTTGATCCTCTGTTGATTTCACTAACCGATAAACGACAGCATCATCCGCGTAAAGTCTAAGGGAGCTATTCAGATTGTCTCCTAAATCGTTTATAAACACAAGGAAGAGTAGGGGACCTATAACGCTTACCTGGGGAACGCCAGATGTCACTTCTGTTTTACTCGATGACTTACCGTCAATTACAACGAACTGTGTCCTTTCTGATAGGAAATCGTGAATCCAATCGCACAATTGGGGAGATATTCCATAAGCATGCAATTTCATTAAAGATCACTTGTGGGGTACTGTGTCAAAAGCCTTCCGGAAATCCAGAAATACGGAATCGATTTGAGATCCCTTGTCGATGGCACTTATCACTTTAGTGAATAAAGGGAAAGCTGTGTGGCTGCCCACTGCCAGCTTGCCGATGCTCCAGTGGCTCGCTCCGGCCTGCTTCGGTTTATATGGGACAGGTGTACCCTGCGTTGCTCATCGTGAGAGTGAAGAATCCGGCCACAGACGGTCTCCCTTGCGTTGCTTGACCCCGTGCTCCTGTCATGGAGTCCGCGCAGGATAAGGTGGACAATGTGCAGAGACGAGTTTTCGTCCGAGGCGCCGGGCGAGTTCATTCCTTTGTTAGGAAGGGGAGGCCGCATCAGTCCTCTTCCGCCTTCCGGCGAGTGAGCTGGGCAGTTCCCCTCCAGCACTCGTTCGCTGCTCCAGCCGCTACTCCCACCACTAACGCTCTCCCTCTGCTTGTCCAACCGTATGCGCCTCTACCAGCCAATTTATTCTGCGTGCACTCTACTGGCCAGCCCTCTGAGTGTCCCGGTGACCGCTGGCGTGTGGAGTATCGCTCGGGCGTCTAACATGCACCCTCCAATCTCGCCAACTGGGGTCGACTGTTGTGCTGCCAGGTCACAGGTGGGATCTCCGCCTCATGTTGTCCACACCACGCCCATGTGTAAGTAGCATGCTACACCTCCTTGGACGCCTAGAGCTGGCAGGGCCCTATGCAGGACCATCAGGCAGTGGCTGACGATGACTGTCAGGGCCGCATAACCTCCAGCACCAGCCCGCACCTGAACTGCACTGATTCTCAAATTGACTGACACCTTTGCTAACTCTCTCCTCAAGGGGCTCTGACGAATTCTCTCACTGCCTCTCCCCTCATATTTGTTTCAACGAGGCTCCCCCCAATCGGTTTTTTCCCTGCGATTTCCCAAACTCTTGCTGTCGTTCCGCCTTGGCCAAGGCAGCTGACTTCCCAGCTTCAGTCACATACCGCCACGCCACGGCAGGAAGTGTTTTTGTTTGGGTTTTGCCACATACCCATTGCGACAGCTGAGATTGCTTCCATATGTCCACTCACACTGCTTCCTACTTGTGAAATGAGGCGTCTCTAAACATAGTGATGCAAGACTTTTCCACAGCACAACTTTCACTCGGCACACATTACAGTATTATCAAAGTTCACCAGCTTTATATCCTCCGCCTGTAAGTAACTATACACCATCCTTAAAACAATTAATCTGGGCAAAAGTTCCATCGGTACGTTAAAGCCTAATCTTGTCAAATAAAATTTGTAATCTCAGTTTCTGATCAGCCTTCATACGGAAAAATTTTGACCTACACCTGTTTAGCATGTGTGGCATAAATTATCTACGGCTGGATGACTTGGTTGGCTTAGTGATATTAAATTATACAGAGTGATTCTGGGGTAGTGTCACAAACTTTCTGGGTTGGTGGTAAAGGCGACTGTATCAATCTGTGGTATGTGGCCCTGGTATGGAAATGACGAAGTGGAATACACGTACTGGTACGTTGTTAATGAGATTGTAGGCTAGGCAATCATAACCAACTTGTCTTTCGTCAATGGATATGATATGATCAAGGTGGAAGGAACATAAAAGACGGAAGATTAGTGTCAACATCAGTGTTCATTAGATACAGTGCACCTGCTAAGGTGGTTGATTTTTGCTAATGATGGGAAAGTAAATTGTCTGTGCTCTTTGAAAGCAACCAGCCTGTCATTTTCCCGGAATGTTTTAGGAAAGCCATGTAAAACCTAAATCAGAATGGCCGGAGGTGGGCTTGACCCGCCGTACGCCAAATGCCAGTCCAATCAGCTACCACTGCGACGCGGCGGATTATCCGTGCGTTCTGCGGCGCGGAGCCCTGCAGCCGACTAATGACCAAGCAGTGGAGTCCGATAGATTTGCAAACATTTGCATTTGTTTGACTACTACTGCGCCACCTCGCTCGGTAACGAGATGCATAGATATAAGGATTTTGGCGCACGACAACGAGGTCTTAAGCGGCAACAAGACGCAGTCCCACCTCACTTTAGACTGAGGGTTTATGTGCATCTGGATCACACATTCCTTGGATCATAGATAGCAAGTAGTCCCGTTTCGTGTCCAGCACGTTCACATGGTCGGGGAACACTCGTGGATACGTGAGAAAAGTCTCACATACGAGGCACTTATTGAGACTGAAAAGAATCTCTTGGAAAGAATTCTAGATGCACAGAACCCACTCAGAGGGTAAGTCGGCCAGATATTTGTACTACGATGTCATGTCTGCGTTATTGCTGAGAAATACCATTCTGATCAACTATTTTAAATGTAAAATCTTTTGAAACGTGTGCGGTATATAGTATTTACTTGTACGGTACCCTAGACTTACGATTTTCGGTCTCTGTGAAGTCAAATTACGTGTCCCATGTCTAGTCATCAGGGAACAAAGACTGAAAACGAACCCTATGTGTACCAGGTCGCAAGTTCAACCTCTAGTAAAGTCCAAATGTTCAAATGTTTGTAGAACTTATGGGACTTAACTACGGGGTCATCAGTCCCTAATCTTACAACCTACTTATGAACTAGTTAAGACTAAGGACGGCACAAATATCCATGCCCGAGGGGGGATTCGAACCTCCGACCGCAGTGGCCGTGCAGACCGTGACTGGAGCGCCTCAGTCCCCTCGGCCACCGCGGCCGGCTAGTAAGCTCCACCTAAACGTATTGTGTTAACAGTTACGACATTCTACAGAATTCATTAAACACTTCAACAAACAGTTATTCACATTCTGTATGTGTTAGCTACTAATGAAATTAGACAGAAACATCTGGTGTCACGCTTTGAAGAAGAGCTACGGTTACTCAAGCCGGAGAGTGATACTAATTATTTCTGTAGTAAATTCAAGAATATCCGACATAAACTGAACCAACAATACAGAACGTCACAACTTCAAGCGCTGGACTATTTTCATGAAGAGTAAAAAGTATTATCTTCCGTTGGAAAGGTGTTCGTTATTCAGAAACACACGATGTAAATAGCCTAACCAACAAAAACAAAGCGATTGAAAGTAACGAAGGACACTGTGGTAGTAACCTAAAGACCATTTGATAACAGACTAACTTTCTCCATCGATGAGTTTGAAGGTCGTACACGTTTACGTTCGATCACAAGTCTTGTTATTAGTCGTCCCCTTTAAGTCGCCTGTTTCAAAGCGCAATGCATTTAGTTCGCACGCCCAATAATCGCTTTTCCAAACAAGTGTTTCACTTAGAGTTAAATGTTGCAAAACTATGTGTGTTACTTATTTTGTTATCATTTATAATACTATGCCACTGAAATCTCTATATAAAAGCGGAAGGACACTCATTCATACACTCACTGATGCACTCACTCACCGACTAAACACAAAATATCGAATTCTACTTCACCAGTGAAGCTGAATTTTGGCAGGAATGAAGTTTATTGGTAGTAGACGTCAGCTATGGAACGATTTTGCGACAGGATCGATTGTCCAGGAGATATGACGTCATAAAAAATGAAAACTTCCCCGTCTTCCGGCACTTGACTTTATCAGTCCATTATTTAAGAGGGAAAACACTTAGCGATCTGCACCAAATCTTTAGGAAACTTTTTCCCGCTGCCAACCATAGCAAAATGATGGAAGGAAAAAAGTTTCTCGCTTACTACTTTTCCGCTGTTAACGGGGTAAAACTACTGTATTCGGTATAATGTTGAAATTTATAATTTCTACACAACATATTGTAGCCGCAGGAAATTTTACAAAGAATTTACACACATGCAGTTAAATGTACCTTCTAAGTTGTATCACAGTACGACACGTAATTCACGGGATACGAGCACATAAACAGTCAAGTTCATGGAAAACCGCCCCATCACGCACCAGGTTTTAATCTATTACTTCTTGACTACTACTTGTATTCGCAACAGATTTTACAGACACACAGCACTTCTACTAATGAATATATACCTGAAAAAGTATACAATTGTACAACATATAACTCAGTAAATATGAGATCATATATACAGCGATGGGTAAAAAGCACATAACATAAAATCATATGTAAATAAATGTCACAGAAGCAGCAAGAAAGTTGAGGAAGCGTCGCTGAAAGGGCCATTTACACATATTTAACCGAACAACAAAGGGCCAAGAAAAATTCTGCGATTAGCAGATTTTTCCCAATATCATGTGACATTTCCACCTTAATGTTGAGGTCACATAATTTGTTCTGCGCATCTGAATGTTCATTCCAGCGATATTTCTACTCTCTGCCTGCCACTAGAGATAATATACATATGCTAGCGACATACTCATCAGAAACGTCTCTGCTTTCATATTTGTTCGGTACAATATTGTGATTAAAATTTGCAATTACTTATTTTTGGTGCGGATTACATTAAGATAGAGAAAGACGTCTTCTTTTGCAAAGACAATTGCTCTTAGTTCTAATCCGATTTCTGAATATATAGTTCTACTACACAACATCGATTTCAACTTCGTGCTTTACGAAGTAATCACTGCAGGACGTGGGGACATGTATTAGCTGAAACAGAGGCCGATGCTGCTAACACAGTCAAGACAATTCACTAGAAATACTATATTTAATGGAAAGTTCTACACAGACGATTATCTGACGCCATTCCTTCAACGATTAGCCAGAATTACATTATCACACATTAATACCACCATGACATCTTATTTAAACAGACATGAACTGCTCTGTTGACTGAATTACCAGTTGTTGTTGTTGTGGTCTTCAATCCGGAGACTGGTTTGATGCAGCTCTCCACAATACCCTATCCTGAGCAAGCCTCTTCATCTCCACATAAAAACGGCAACCTACATCTGTCTGAATCTGCTTACTGTATCCATCTCTTGGTCTTCCTCTGCGATTTTTACCCCCACACACTTCCCTCTAATGCTAAATTCACGATTCCTTGATGTCTAAGAATTTGTCCTACCAATCTATCCCTTCTTTTAGTCAAGGTATGGCAGAAATTTCTTTTCTCCCCAATTCTGTTCAGACCAGACTTTCAGCATTAGTCGAGTTTTCGATAATAGGTAGTACTGCATACAGAATAACTACATTGTCCCCAGTGCTAAACTGTAACATACTAATACTTCAGCATACACTTATTGTGAGAGTTAAACAGTTTAGTACTACATCATAGAACCATTACAAGGCACTGTTCTTATCAATATTAACTATGTCTCGTCTGAACGACAGACGTGTTTTCAGAAGTTTACGCCAACAGACAATTAGATACCGCAGCCTTAACTTTATGAACACAACCTAACATTGAATTTGCATCATCCCGGAGTACGGACTTAAATTAATTTCATTTTTTGTATGAGAAACTTTATGAAAATTCATCGTTTCGACAATGACTTCTACTTAAATTTTACATCTTGGCTATGAGAATTGAGTTTATTGGCAGAGGGGTCCAACAAGGATTCTGTTTTTGCTGAACTATGTCCGGAACCCTGAAAAACCATGATATACATAGGTCTCTCTTTAACAACCGTTGAGAAGCACGGGCATATATGCTAGTATGTAAATAAATGTCACAGAAGCAACAAGAAAGTTGAGGAAGCGTTGCTAAAAGGGCCATTTACACATAGTCCTCCGCCTTAACCGAACGAGAAAGGACCAAGGAAAAGTCAGCGATTAGTAGACTTTTCCCAATATCATGTGACATTTCCACCTTAATGGTCAGGTCACATAATCTGTTCTGCGCATCTGAATGCTCATTCCAGAGACATTTCTGCTCTCTGCCTGCCACTATAGATAATATACACACACGAGCGATATACTCATCAGAAACGTCTCTGCTTTCATGCCTTCAACGAATGGCTATTGAATACGTGAAGAATGTTACGGACCTCTGCCTCTTCTGACGTCACAATTAGGGATTGAGGTGTTGCACTAATGACGCACGCCATGACCGAGTGGTCTGAGGTGTCATGCTTCGGACTAAGCGGCCTTTCCTGCCAGAGTTTCGAGTCTCCCTCGGACATGGGTGTGTATGTTGTCCTTAGTGTAAGTTAGTTTAAGTGGTTTGTAAATCTAGGAACTGATGATCATAGCAGTTTAGTCCAATAGGTTGACAGACATTTCAACATTTTCTTGTATTAGCGTGTTCCCTCCTGCGGCGTGTATAATATTCTCTCCTGTATTTTGACATGATTGTCTTGCTACTTTCTTCGAGTTGCTCTTCGTTTTGAGTCGAACAGTGTACAGTGAGTGTATCCTGTAAATAAACTGTTACCTTTATTACATAAAGAAGAACTAAATAAATTCTGTTTTTGCGTAGAGAATGTTGATTTAATCTAAAGTGACACGGACTCCCGGGAGACTTGCTGCTGTGTACCTCGAATGTAGTCTCAGTTCTTTTTCCCGAACGGAATTTGAAACAGTTCGTACCTTACCTATACTCTTCACAAATAATAACTATTTATGTGGAATGACACCTCTTTTGCTTGCATTACTATAAAGCAGTTTCTTGTACAGGAACAGAGGAAGACATTTTATTGACCTTTGGAGAAAATGCCACACAAATGAGAAATATTGAGCTTCATAAATAATAAATTACGTAAAATGATGTGACTGCATATGAATTTGCTCTTCGGCTCCTCAGTAGAATGAAGTCGTTATTTTGTCTCTGGATTCTTATTTCTCTTTTTCCCGTATCTTTGTCCCATACCGAATTTTGCGATGTCATTATTATAGGGTGCCTTTTCCGAGGCCAATTTTGTCACCGTACTTCCTTGTTAAATTATTCATGCATTACAAAGACTACAGGAAATTCTGAGGCCACTACTGTTATACCGAGTACGGCCAATATTGCCCCATTTTCATGGAGTAACTTCTCTCTAGTAGCCGACGCAGAAAGATGCGATCCATCTGACGCTGCTAGGTCACGTGGCCGATGACATTTGCCGATGTATCTCCTCCGAAATTGGCAGATTTGCGTGACGTTATGGAAGCAAACCTTATTTCCACGTCCGCCCGGGCGCGCGAGTGGAGGGAGAGGGGAAAAAAAAGAGAGAAAGTACGGCGCAGTCTCATTCGATGGCATTCGCGTGAAATGTGGCATAGCGCCAGTTGTATGCTGCTCTGGCGAGTGGAAGCATCAGCCGCCAACTGCTTTGCATTGATGGCCAGAGGTTTTTGTCACAGTCCTGATGGAATACATATGCAACAAGGACATGGTATTGCAGATATTGAACCAATTAGCATATTCGCTAATTGTCGACATGGCCCTGTGGAAAATATCACCGTAGCTCAGATCTTTAACATTTACAGCAGAGTATACTGCTATAAAGGGATCACTGACGTTTGGGAAACATATAGCAAATCTGTTATTTATAGTTAATATAAGAGCTTACTATAGTTAGTAGTAATTCTAAAAGCTTTGCACTCCCTGTTCCAGTGATTGCGATAGGTACCGTAATTACTTCGAACCTCATTAGCTTGATTGCACTGTGAAGCTTACTACGTATCGAATGGATTGCTCGAGGAGGTGTTTAAATGAAATGTACGAAACGACACTGTGGGTACAATTGAAAGCTTCATTCAAACGTAATCACCAGAGGTCTCAGCACAACGATCCCACTTTTACCGTGCCGACGGGGTGCTTGTCCTCAGAGTCCCTGTGGCTGTGGCAACAGCCAGTGCTCTACTGTGTCCTTCAGTTCGTCGTCCAAGCTGAAACGCTTCCCTTTGATATGTTTTTTATCTGACCAAACAGGTATAAGTTACGATACAACATATCTGGGCTGTAGGGTGGATGCTCAAGCTGGTCCCACTTGAACTTGGCCAGTATATTTTATGTGATCCTGGAGATATGTGGACGCGTGTTATCATGCAGCGGAATCACTTACTTCCTGAGCCGCCCAGAGCGTTCGCTCCTGATGGACTGGCGTAATCTATGGCGTGTCTCACCGTACACATCACTGTTAATGGTTTTTCCGTGCTCAAGAAATTCTATGATTATCGGACGTCGAAAAAGACGGTGAGCATCACCTTGCCTGCTGAGGGCACAGCGTCGAATTTTTTTGGGGGAGGTGACGACGCTTCCTTAACGTCGCTAGATATCGAACCACATTATACCTAAAAAAGAAGGAAGGAAAGGAAAGAAGCTTAGGTTTTAACGTCCCGTCGACAGCTTGGTAAGTAGAGACAGAGCTAACGCTTGGACTCTGGGTAAGAATGGGGAAGGAAATCGGCCGTGCCCTTTGAAAGGAACCATCCCGGCATTTACCTGGAGTGATTTAGAGAAATCACAGGAAACCGAATTCTGGATGACGGGGGATGGATTTGAACCACCGCCCTCCCGAATACGAGTCCAGTGCGTTACCACTGTGCCACCTCGCTCAGTATTATTCCAAAAGGGAATATTCGAATTTCAACCTGTTTCGTTTTTTAACACATTTGGTTCCTTTCCATTTTAACGCCCCCGTATTTTGCGGATAGTATAAACATTCGAGCTTTACTGTGAATGTTACCTTAAACTTAACATTTTCTTACAACAGACAATTTTGATATAAATTAAGAAACCCTGAGATGGTTTGTTTTCGTCTCAATTATGTCCATGACATTGAAGATGGAGGTGAAGCAATGAATTAAAGTTTTTGCTGCGGCCGGGAATCGAACCCGGACCTCAATGCTTAATAGGCAGACATCTTACCGCTATCCCACCGCACCACTAACGATTAAAGCGCCACGGAAGAGTCTAAGTACGACTTCCCTCCGCGTCACAAACTTTAATTCAGCTTCCTTGTTCCATAGAACGGTGAATTTTTAGTGAGACATAGAGTTAACAATCATTTTATATATAAGCGGTTTATGTGTGTGTCAGTTTGTCGCCGATAGAACTGCGCATGATCAGAGCTGTTGTTGATCTCCGTAAGCAGCTATGCGCGCGGACGGTTTTACAACTTACATATGTCTCAATTTCTCGCCGATAGCTGTTATAAACGTTTTCCCGTGCAGTAACTACAAGAGAGTAATGCTCCGTTCTAGAGTTGATCGATATTCCTTCATTGCAATCTACTTTGAGCAATTTAGCAAGTAGAAGGGGGAAACCCCGTGGGGCAGTAAGCAAAGGGACGTATTCGCCACCTGCCTTTGGTTATTCAAGTAGAATTAGCAGACACCTTTGCACAGATATTCTGCATCAGAATTCATAATATCTAGAACAGCAGTCAATTCTGTTGACTGCCAGGCTCTTACTATTATTTCATAAACATAGAAGGGAAATTAGGCTGATTAGTCAGAACGTCAAGATCACCTACCCAACAGCCAGTGTTCAAATAACGACGACGATATGTCTAGATATGGAAGCATGAGGCCTTGGTAGGTCGATAAAGGAGGTTGGCACCACGAAATGTTCAAATGTTTGTAAATCTATCGGACCAAACTGCGCGGTCATCAGTCCGTAGCTTACAAACTATTTAAACTAAGGTAAACTAACCTAAGGACAACACACATATCCATGCCCCAGGGAGGACTCGAACCTCCGACGGCGAGCAACCACGCGCTCCGTAGCGAGGCGCCTTTGACCGCTCGGCTACTCCACCGCGGCTTGACACCACGTCTGCACACACGAGTCACCTAATTTCCGTTATTTCCGGGGAAGGGAGAGATGAGCTCTGACGTTCGGTTCAATCACAATCCAGATGTGTTGGATCGGGTTCAGATGTGACGAGTTTCAATTCACCACTGTGTTCCTCGAACCGCTCTATTCCACTTCTAGCTTTGTGACGTGGCCCATTGCCCTGCTGAAAATTGCCACTGCCATTAGAAAATACCATGATTGTTCTTAAGCATTGTACGTGGTCTGTAAACAGTGTATTTACATTGTTGGCCATGACTGTTCTCCAGAGAATAACTCAAATCAAATGTTCAAATGTTTGTTAAGCTTATGGGACTTAACTACGGGGTCATCAGTCCCTAAACTTACAAACTACTTATGAACTACTTACGAACTAGGACGGCACAAATATCCATGCCCGAGGGGGATTCGAACCCCCGACCGTAGTGGCCGGGCAGACCGTGACTGAAGCGCCTCAGTCTCCTCGGCCACCGCGGCCGGCAGAGCATAACTGAGCCGCCCCCAGTTTATCTCGCTTTTGCAGTTCAGGAGTCAAGGTGCAGTTCCCTTGGAAGACGACCGATTCGCACCTTTCCATGGGCAACATGACGAAGGTATTCAGAATCCAACACATTGACACTGCACCAGTGTCCAGAGACTAACGTCAGTTTCAGTCCTAGTTGCATATGTTATGTGTGGTGTCGCACAAGTACAAAGTGCGCGCCACCTACTTTCGCCGCGCGCCGCCATGCAAGCACGGCGCGGCGTTCTTACGACGACAGCCACGAGTGCCCTCTGCTGCAACGCCGCTCGTGGCCACCACTGAACGATCGGTCACTTGGGACTGAGTTAGCAACCAGTTAGGACCTTCGTAATCAGATAGGCACCAGTGAAGACTTTGCTATCGTACAGGCACTAGGCAGGCCTCTAACAACTATGTATCAACATTCTGCAGTACTATGTACTATGTATCAACATTCTGCAGTACTATGTAAAAGTTAAGTATTGTTACATTCTGTGCAATATATATCTCTTTCTAATTTACTCTAGTGTTTATAGTTTCTGGCTGCTCCCCTCCGTACCTGCACCAGCGTGCTATTTTTGTTCCTGTGTCGGGCTCATTCCACTCGGCCATCGACACCTACGACGAGGCTGGGACACAAAAGCGGCGACGAAGTTGGGACACAAAATTATGGTGCTAACATTGGTAAATGCATGGGTCCAAGGTGATGGAGGTATGGGGTTAGGAGTGTTCGGTATGCTATGTGTTCAGATACACTTGTATTCTAGCCAGCAATAGAGTGGTTTAACCTTAGTTCCGTCAGTTGCTGAAGATACTCACCACAGAATTCTTCGTACACCAGAAAATTCGTGCAGTTTCCCAAATACTCATGCCCAGCCTCCCGGCCATTCAGTAGCGGCTGGTGGGCTGATGCTTCAGATGACTGGGGGTTCACTTTTTTCAGTGCTGGATATTGGCCCGGCGCGACGATCGTTACAAGATCTGCAGACTGTCTTACGTCAGCTTGTTGGCGCTTGCTTCAACTCGAGCAGAGGCGTCGGCCTACCAAGCTTCTTTATTTCATATTCATAGAATACATGACATCAACTGCGATTGGGCAAAGCTGAAAATGTGTACCCAGCCGGGATTCGAACCCGGGTCTCCTGCTTTCTAGGCAGTTGCGCTGACCCCTACACCACTGGGGACACAGTGATCACCGCACCTGCAAGGACTACCTAAGCACGCCTCCCGTCAGATACAAATTCCCAGCTTCGTCCTGCCCACAGTACTCAAACTCGTAGTTCTTTATTTCACACTTCTCTTCCAGTCTTAAGGCTGAGTAACTTGTTCCTAAAAATACTGAACGATGTTTATTTTTCTTTCATAATAAACACCAAGACCATATGAATATGCGCATGAACACTACAACACAGTAACTGATTACACAGTTAAATGATTGTAACAAAATGAATCTGTTACGATGAAGAGAAAGTTACCTTCGGGTCACTTGATAATATAAGCAGTACCCCCTCCTAACCCAATGCATGAGCGAGGGCTGCTCTCACCCACATCTTTTCAAACAGTTAAATATTTGTTACAACGACGAGTATCTAACGAGAAAATTGATGCTTGTGGTGTAACTTTGCATAAGCTTCCAACTGATTTTTTCTGCGCACTATCTATCTAACAGTGTACCCGTGGCTCCTGCGTGGAGGAACCTAACATCAAGTCACGTAGAAGTCAGTAAGATGCTCCTTGTTGAATTAAGATATGTTTCTATAACATTACTTAAACCAACTCAGATTAACTCTCCTGTAATGAAAAAATCTCTATATATAATACTAGTAAGGTCAAACTGGGTACAAATTTGGCGTCACTAACTACTGAAAGTAAACATGATTTTAGTGTATTTAATTTATTTAAACAAAGAATATGTGGAGGTGTATTACCGTCTTTAGCAACTAAATGAACGGCGTTTTTTGTGTGCCATACGCGTTTCGCTTCTTTACTTATGATGCATCATCGGTGGCCTGTAATACATGTTATTTTTGTATAATATTGTAGTACAGTCATAATATTATAGGTATTTTCACAGTATGACAGTTAACAGTCTTGTTACAATTTTTAAAGTACGGATCTACTAGGTTAGAAACAACTTCTCTAGCACTAGCTTTTGCAATGTAAATTTAATTATCCAGTTTTTGGCCCTACTTACGGTTTTCTGTGTTATTCCATGTGTGTCTTCATGGAGATGATTGTGAGGTCTTCAGTTGGATATGGTATTTTCGGTCCTGCTGAAAACCCTTGCATCATCACTTCACTGTGTACTCGTTCTTGAACGTTTGTTTACAATGTTTATTGTTGCCAACTGTCGCTTTTCGTCTGTCTCTTGTTTGTGTTCCTTGTATGTCTGAGTGTATCAGCTGTTTTTTGTTTGTGTTGGTGTCTGTGTAGATTGTGTGTGTGTGTGTTGTTATTTGTGTTAGTTTTTTGTGAATATGGGAGTGTGTGTGTGTGTTGTATTTGTGTTAGTTTTTTGTGAATATGGGAGTAGGGGGAGGGGGGAGGGGAGCGAGAGGGAGAAGGGGGTAGGGCATTTCATGCTTCATTACTGTTTTTCACTGTTTTTGTGGCCAGCTCGACCAGTGAGTTGTTACTTATGTTGATCTGATCATTGATCACTCTCTTATTCATTGCCAGGGCTCTCTGTATATGAAAGTCTTCTTGTAGTGTCAGGATTTTTCTGTCTCGATTATTGGTTCTGATAATTTTCATATCTTGTTCCATAGTGGATGGTTCATGTACATATTCTATCAGGTGTTTTGCAAAGGTGGAGTGGCTATTTTCATACTTCCAGCTTCTTATATGTTCTTTGTATCTGGTTTTGAAGTTTCTGCCTGTCATTCCCAGATATACTGATTTACATTCTTGGCATTCTAGCTCGTATATACCTGCCCCTTCATATTTGTCTGGTTTATCAGTTGTTTGCAACTGTGACAGAAGAGAACCCAAATTCCACCCAAAATTAATAAATCTCACAGATACAGAACTAACAGAGTGAGAAACACAGCTGTTAGAGAAGGGGCTCAAACACAATATCAACACAAATGTAGACAACAACTACATAGAAAATCTAATTGTGGAAACAGAAAGCATCCTAACAGAAGAAGAGAAACATGAAAATAGCACTGTAATTGTAGGGCTAACACGAGAGCTAGTGAAGAATGAAATAAACAAACTAATCAATATGTCAAAGAAAGAGGAAAACAGAACACTTCAAACAGAAAACAGTACCACCAAGAAGTTAAAAGAGAAATTGCAGGCCAATAACATTATAGTCACCAGAGCTGACAAAGGAAATGCCACAGTTCTGATCAGAAAACAACTATATGTAGAGAAAACCATAGAATTGATATCTGCCAACAACATCACAAAACTGAAATCCGATCCAACAGCACGTTTCCAAACAAACATAAAAAACAACCTCAAAGCCACCAAACACATATTTACAGATAAACAAAAACAATACGTCACACAGAAGAACCCAAGAGCACCCACACTCAGAAGCCAACCCAAGGTACATAAACAAAATCTCCCAGTGAGACCTGTAATCAACTACAGGAATGCAGCATCATACTATGTGGCAAAACAAATGAACAAAATCCTAATGGAACACTATCAAATGGAGAACAACAGAACAGTGAAAAACACAAATGAACTTATAACACAAATAAAAAACTTACACATTCCACAAACAGCAACACTCATCTCTTTTACATAGAATGCATGTATACCTCAATACCCACCACAGATACGGTAAAACTAATTGAAGATAACTAATTGGCTCACAACAAACTACCTGCAGAGAATGTTAGAGAAATAACCAAAACTCTTAAGGTAGTCATATCCCAAAACTACTTTGAATTTGAAGAAGAATTTTACCTACAAAAAGATGGACTACCAATGAGATCCCCTATATCAGGAACACTGGCAAATATCTTCATCAATCACATAGAGAATATAATATATAACACAATCATTACAGAGAAAAAATACAAAATTGTGTACTGGTACTGATTTGTAGATGACATAAGCTGTATGGTAGATGAATCAGCAGAGAGAATACAACAGCTCCACACAGACATAAACAGTATACACAGCAACATTCAATTCACAATGGAGAAAGAAACAAACAGATACACTTCTTGCATATAACAATAAAGAGAAACAATGCTAAGCACACATTTGACATCTTCAGAAACCAACAGCAACAGACACAATCATACATGCCACTTCCAACAACCCCCATAATCAAAAACTAGCAGCTCTAAGACACATGTTACATAGACTGAACAATGTCCCACTAAGCAAGGAAAACTATGGGAAAGAATTGAAAACAATACAACTTATAGCTAAAAACAATGGATATAACACCCAAACAGTAGAAAGACTCAACCAAAAAATCAAAACACAACTAATGACAATTCCAAGAAGCACGAAGTACAAACACCCAAAACTCTCACAAACACAGACAAGGCAACACACACAGACACACAAAAAACCAACACTCATGACACAATCAGCAAAAATAAATGGTACACCCTTACATACAAACACAAATCAACACACAAAATAGCAAACATACTAAAGAAGCGAAGTTTACAAATTGCCTATAGAACAAGAAACACACTTCTGTCACAGTTGCAAACAACTGATAAACCAGACAAATATGAAGGGGCAGGTATATACGAGCTAGAATGCCAAGAATGTAAATCAGAATATTTGGGAATGACAGGCAGAAACTTCAAAACCAGATATAAAGAACATATAAGAAGCTGGAAGTATGAAAATAGCCACTCCGCCTTTGCAGAACACTTGATAGAACATGGACATGAACCATCCACTATGGAACAAGATATGAAAATTATCAGAACCAATAATCGAGACAGAAAAATCCTGACACTACAAGAAGACTTTCATATACAGAGAATAAGAGAGTGATCAATGATCAGATCAACATAAGTAACAACTCACTGATCGAGCTGGCCACAAAAACAGTGAAAAACAGTAATGAAGCATGAAATGCCCTACCCCCTTCTCCCTCTCGCTCTCCTCCCCCCTCCCCCTACTACCATATTCATGAAAAACTAACACAAATAACAACACACACACACACACACACACACACACACACACACACACACTCTCATATTCACAAAAACTAACACAAATAACAACACACACACACACACACACACACACACACCCATGTTCACAAGAAAACTTACACAAATAACAACACACACACACACAATCTACACAGACACCAACACAAACAAAAAACAGCTGATACACACAGACATACAAGGATCACAAACAAGAGACAGACGAAAAGCGACAGTTGACAACACTAAACATTGTAAACAAACGTTCAAAAACGAGTACACAGTGAAGTGGTGATGTAAGGGTTTTCAGCAAGACCGAAAATACCATATCCAACTGAAGACCTCACAAATATCTCCATGAAGACACACACGGAATAACAGAGAAAACCGTAAGTAGGGCCAAAAACTGTATAATTAAATTAACTTTGGAAAAGCTAGTGCTACAGAAGTTGTTTCTAACCTAGTAGATCCGAACGTTAAAAATTGTAACAAGACTGTTAACTGTCATACTGTGAAAAATACCTATAATATTATGACTGTACTAAAATATTATACAAAAATAACATGTATTACAGGCCACCGATGATGCTTCATAAATAAAGAAGCGAAACGCGTATGGCACACAAAGTTGCTAAAGACGGTAATACACCTCCACCAATTTCGTATGCAACTAAGGACGACGGAAATCGAAAAAAATGATGAAAGAATATGTATTGACTAAACTAAAACAAGAATTCAGGTTTGTTAGGATAGAAGCTGTTAAGTGGAGGAACAGAAATTACAACGATAAATCACAGCTATTTTATCCAGAAGTTTTAAATGAATTTTAAAATACAGAATTCGGCAAAATGGCTGAAACACCGCCCCTAACTTGATTTTAAATTGACAAATCTTCAGATACATTCGAGGCTGTCCCACTAAACACGTGATGTTTTGGTTTCACATAGTACCTTTCGTTGAGATGGCTGCAAACTGGTACGTCGTCGCTGAAAATCAACCTAACTTGCCTGACTGGATCAACTTCTGTCGATCGAAATACGTTCTATGTCTCAATGATGTTGAGAACACTTAACACGTCCTAGTGTCGCTACTGGCGTAGTACGCTGATTGCATGAGTCAACCCACCGCGATGCCACTATAATTCGCCCACAGGTGGCAACTATTTCACTCTGTCCTTATTCGCGTCAGACAAGAAGTGCCTGACGAACACAGCAAATATCGCATAATCTGATTGCTCTCAAACAAGAAGTAATATCAGATCTCCTTTCCACAGAGCGGCTCTTTTCAGTACAGTAATAACAATGTGTCTTCTCTCTCACTCACTTTGTCCACACTCGAAGATGCGCAAATCGTGCCCACAGAGTGTTCACTCTCCGTCAACACGACGTGTTGTCCGCGGAGCAAGAAGCAAGAGTGTTGCTGGCCCGTGCGTCTGCACAATTTATATTTCTCCCAACTTTTTCTCCACTCTCTTTGCCACGTCACGACTCCACATCAACATCCCTCGACCTATCCAAGCCGTGCTATTGTTCGGCTTCAGGGGCTCCCTCGAACTAGCCAATTACAGACGCACTATTGTCGCGTTAAGGGCTGACCGCTGCTTCCGACGTCGCCTGCCGCTACGGAGTGACTCGCGCTCGCAGAATAACGTAGTATTGCACCATACTTTACAACCACATGAAATACTGTTGCCAAGTACTGTCTGCCAAGGTAATTTAAATGATAAATTGTAACCAAAAATATTCCCTCAGTGTGTATGTCTGAGCTGTTACTTGCTTCAGCCTCAAATAAAGCTAATTATCGCTCTCGTGAGCTAATGCCGTACTTTGAATAATAGCTTCTCTAAAATAAATACATAAATTAATTAACCCATCAGATGTTACTTGTAAGCAGTAAGTACTGTTTTCAAGGTCCAAATATGTAGGAAAATATGTCTGTGTGACTTGACTCCTTACAAGTATAAATGTCATTTACCCTCGAAATCGCGACACATTTACAAAAATGTCCAAATTATATGTGGCAAGTAACAACACAAAATTCATTGTTGTTCCCCTATCTGTTAAAAATGAGATTAGGTTAAAAAAACTGCTTGCATTCGGTCTCGAACCCACTACCTTCGACAGCACAGAGCGCTGCCGCCTAGCACACGGCTTTTAGTGCTAGGTGGAAAGTAGTAACTTCATTATTATTTATGATCAGATCATCTGAAGGCTTTTACAGGTGATGCATCTTTGATTTATAGTTATAAGATATGTTTCCAAATATGACGTGTTTTTCATGAATCTTCAATGCACCAAAAAGAAATATGACGGCCGGATGTTGCCTTCATGGTGGATTTGCGCTGCGCCGGAGAGATGCGCAGTAGCTGCATTGTCTTGCTTCAGGACCATTCGTGCGTAACCGCCAGAGCTCGAGTAACCAGGAGCTGGTGTCTCTACCAGCTCCAAGGCCAATGTTAAAAGCGGGATTTCCCCTCGCCCTTCCTGCCGCGGGAGTGCACATATGTTGCCTCCAGGGGGTTCAGAACAGAATATGACACTCAGCCACACATACGCAATGCAATTCTGCAGCAACTGCTGCCAATATTAAGTGGGCGCGCTACCACTCGTATAAGTGTGCTGTTTACGCAATGTAAAACATTTCTCATGCGGTAAAAGGACTTTGAATGTGTGTATAAAATGACCTGATAGAAGAACGAAACGAATAATGATAGTTTATAACACTTTTACTTCTTTATTTACTCTTTTTTCCGGCGGTTCATTGAACCAGCGAACACATAGGACGCGCCGCCACTGCAGCCATTACAGTCTGCCTTCTGCACAACTAAGATACTTTGCGTACCCAATTCCAACAACGCAGATTATGCTTACTAATTCCACATGCAACGTGTGCGTGTCTGAGTATCAGTCATTCCTCATAGGCTGACGTTGTTCTCGCCTCGGCGAGTTTATAGCGATAGTACAGGGGTGTTGAAATAAAAATTTACGAAACATATCAACAACCAAACCGGTTGAAATTTGAATATGCCGCTTTGGGACAATGTAATGCGACATCTATGGACGCGAATGTAGTGTCCAGCCTGGTTGTAAAACATCAAGGCTCTGCCCTCAGCAGGCAAGGTGGTGCTCAGCTCCAATTTTTTTTTTACCTCCAAGGTCCGATACTCATCGAATTCCTAGAGTACGGAAAAACCATTAACATTGACATGTACTGGAGAGACTCCATAGCCTTCGCAAATGCATTAAGAACAAACAGCCTGGGCTGCTCACGGAGGGAGTGATTCTTCCTCATCATAACACACGCCCACACTTCTCCAGCTTCACAGAAAGTGTGCCGGCCAAGTTCAAGTGGAAGCAGCTTGAGCATCTGCCCCACACACCGGACGTGTTCAAATGTTTGTAATTGTTATGGGACCAAACTACTTTGGTCGTAAGTCCTTAGCCTTAAAATCTACTTAAACCAAGTTAAACTAACCTAAGGACAACACTCACATCCATGCCCGAGGGAGGATTCAACCCCCGACGTGGAAGGCCGCGCGATCCGTAACGTGACGCTCCACACCGTTCGCCTATTCCCGCGCGGCCCAGACATGTCGCCCTGTGCCTTTCATGTCTTTGGTCGGCTAAAAAACATCTCCAGGGGAAGTGCTGTAACTCAGAGGGAGAACTGAAGGACACAGTGGGGGACTGGCTCTTGTCACAGACACATGGAAGTCTGGGAACGGGGAATCCTTTGCCACGTTAAACAGTGGGATACTTGTGCTCAGGCAGCTGGTTCTTATGTTTCAATAAAGATTTCACTTATTCCCACAGTGTTTCTTACCTACTCATTTGAATATCCATCGTAATGAAACTGGCGGTGTTCACAGTGCGGCACTGGAGGCTTTATACATTGATGCTGGATCTTCGTAGGGCAGTTCAGTAATCGCTATGCTAGTGGAATATGATGAAAGACATTTTAGATCCAATTTTTGACACGGAGTATAAATATGGCGCTGTAAACATTCAAAATGTAGTGTGGGTGCAGGAATTTATTCGGATATGTTCAAAGCTTACAACACCTGTTCAATATCGTCTCCGACCAAAACCAACAAGAAAGACAGGCCGCGGCGCGCACTTCATGTCACGTAATCAAGATGGCCACTGTGAGGCAGTGGGATGTGCCCCAGCAGCCGGCCAATCAGCTAGCGATCGCGCCGGCTCCGGACTACGTGACATGACGTGTGCGCAGTGGCCTGTCTTTCTCGTTGGCCTCGTCTCCGACTCAGCAACATGCTGCATCCCTAATACGGCGTGATCGACAGTTGCTCGCAGTATATTTGGTGTAATGTGGGCGATATGTCGTCGCATGCTATCTCTCAAATCACGAAGAGTACGGATACATTCCTGATAGACAGGAAACTTCAAATATCCTCACAACTAGAAGTCACATGGATTTAGGTCGAGGGATCTGGAAAATAATACAGAAATGATGCGGTGATCACCGAAGGTTTCTGGAAACACGTCTTTTACCTGTCCCCCCATGTTGCACGAAAATAGTAGAATAGACGTGGTTTTGTTCTTGCACAGCCAAGACTCACATGTTGCACGAGAAGGGCTTTAAAACGAGCAGCTGTTACTGTACACCTAACGGACCCATCTTCTCGAAGAGAACCCAGAATGAAGGAGCTTGTGAAAGCACAGCACACACTCTCGTAAGTTAAGTGCAGGGATGTTGTACCACAATGTGTGGGGGATTAGAACCCCATCTGCGGCAGTTCTGTTAATTCAGAGCAACATGCAGAGTGAAATATGCCTCTTTCCGTCCAAATAACATTTCCTGGCAAAAAACGCGACAAAAAGGAATGGAAAATTCATGGTGTTCACCTAATTCACTTCTTTCTTCAAATTTCTTGACGATATCGTTTAGTCCATTTATTACAAGGAGCCTCTTCATTGCTGTTTCTGTCGGCGATATTCCCGCAATGCAGCGCTGCTGCTGACGTTCTAATACAACAACTTTACCAGCAGTGCACGGTCTTTCTTCCCTATAGCCGCGGTGGAGTAGCCGAGTATTCTAAGGCGCCTTGCTCCAGTGCGCGCGGTTGTTCACCGTCGGAGGTTCGATTCCTCCCTCGGGCATGGGTGTTTGTGTTAGTCCTTAGGTTAGTGTAAGTAGTTTGTAAGCCTAGGGACTGATAATCAGAGTAGTAAAGTCCCATAGAGTTATACATATTTGCATTTTTGTTTTCTTACCGATAGCCACTGCAGTGCGTAAAGCAAAGTTCAACCTTCTTAATCCTTTCAAAGCTTTCCAAACTGCGTGTCGCGACACCCTGGGGTGTCGCGTAGTAGTATCAAGGGTGTCGCGAGACTAGCAAATTTAGACTCTAAACAAAAAAAACTTGTCATAAAATAACACAAAATATCCTTCTCTTCATACTACCCTGAAGACTCGCCTGCAGCTAATCATCCTTCTCTTCATTCAGTGCACCAGAGATCAAGTGTTAAAGGAATGATCGGTGGACATTAATTGCGCTAGGCGGCAGCTCTGCTCAGTAACAGTAGACACCCAGAGCTCGTTCAAGAAGCTGCCAGTTGCCAGATTCCAGCAAACTACGCATGCGCTGAGCTGCTGCTGATACTCGATAACATCTCTTCCCATGCGCAATTTGCTGGAACTGGCAGCTGTTTGAACAAACCTTCACTGTCGTGTGCTTTACTTCTCAAAAAGCTGCACCTGAGCGTTTTTAATGGATTTATCAAAGCCACATCACCCTTGGTACCGTTTCTTACAGTTACATGTCAATCATTGACACAGTGGCTGTAAAAGCTGTCACAAATTGTAAAAGCAGTTACAATTGTTCACTGACTAAAGCTATTTAGTAGCTATGTTTAGTATGGAGTATGGCCAGGTGATTAACGGAGAGTAGTATTTTAAATGCAGTGATCGTTGGTTCGAACCCTGGTACGCGTTAATATTTTTTTCTCTTAGTTTCCTGTGTGTAACAGATTCTGGGACCAGAAATGACATTCATATTCTTACTTGACACAAATATTTATCAATTTTTTCCGAATATGTTGGGACTTCCGAGGTCGTAGTGAAGCAAGAACCTAAGAATAGAACTTAAATAATAATTCATCACTTGTCATAAATACATCCTCTTTATTTCTGAAAATAATGTGATACAATTGAACTTAAAGGGAACAACCACTGTGCTGCCTAAATCAGAAAACCGAGCAGCTAATTTCCAGATGCCGTTTTCAATCGATCCAGCAAGACCGTATCTTGCCCTCACATGTACACACGACAGCGACAAACGGTTTCCGAAATTCAGTTTTCGTGTTTCGGAAGTTGGGTCGCATGTAGAAGAAGCAAGTATTACTGTGTGAGTTAGGCATTGTTGTCTGTGGTGTTACTCTGTTGTACATCTCCGTAGTTGCTAGTGTTTCCTTTTCTTGCGATAAGTGTACGTAATTGCTGCAGTCAAGATCAACATTAAACATGACAATGCGTACGAGCATTTCAGTTTCGTTTAAAAACTACATTTAAACGATACTTTATTTCAACCCACCCCCCTCGCTAGAACCATCTAAATTCTTCCGTATGTATTTATATTAGTGAAAGGGTGTCGCGTAAAACTGTAAGCTATAAAAGGGTGTTGCCATGAAGGAAAGTTTGGAAAGCACTGCTTTACACGAACTCTACATAAAAGAAGTCAACATGCGTCGTCAAACAACCAACAACATACTGATGTCACATTCTGACTGTTTATAGCGCCACATTTTCGCCTGATAGCAGGAAATGGAACTACATTTTTTTTATCACACTCAGCGAGCGCACCGATTACTTAACGGATCCACGAAGTTTCAGCGTCCTGCGATGTATGCAGCCCGCAACGCAGCGCCAGTAACATCGTCAGTTTCGTTATTAGCACCTGCGCCGCGGTTGCACAGTGGTAGAATGCTAGACTACAAATCCAAAGGTCGCGGGTTCAATCCCCGCCAAGTCCTAAGATTTTTATCTGTCACTTTCCACTTCTTTCCCCTCTGGCAGTATTGCTCATGTGAAAAATACCGAGTAGCACCGTGGTTCGGAACCCACGTTAAACTGTAGGTCCCCCTATAACTGGCTGGGTAAGTCAGTTCGAAGGTCCGAGGAAGGCAACGGCATACCACCTCCAAACAGGACCATGCACTGTGGTGTTCAAACCAATCTTCGGATTGATGACTGCTTTACCTTTTTTTACATACAAGCTCCTTGGTGTTAGGTTTTTCTACTGATATGTCTCAATGTGACTGCAGTGTTTTCTTGTTTTGTGTGCTGTGAGAATATTTGTTTCGCTGTACGCTCATTACGTATGTTTTTTGTGAACCCCCTGCAATGTTAATATACTGACTTATCTGTGTATATGCACTTCAAAGACGTCAATGTATCATTACATTTTTATCAACAGTCCCAAACACTCTCTGCTTAAAGTAATTATAATAGCGCAAAACACACATATCATGGAATATCGATAGTGCTATATCAGTCCTGAAGGTACTGATGCGGAATTTCGATAAAGCTGTTGAAAGGAAGTGGAAGAGGTCCAAGTGTACACCTCACTGAAAACACTTTTTGTTTCATTATTACTTTCGAATTCAAGAAGTCCAAAAAATTATTTACATTTGCAAATGATGATTTGGCTATCTCAATATCATTACCGGACTTTGGCCAAGAATATTGCAACATGGGCTTATATCTCCGTGCAGATACTTTTAAGTAAAAGAGTGAAATTTGATGAAGAAATAACGTTAATGCACCTCTTTTTTAGTTTTCACCACTGCACTGTAATCCCACATCTGCCCTTTCAGGGCTAATGTAAGCGCTATCATGTATGAAGGATATGTGTGCCCTATGTCGGAGGTTTGTACACAATGAATTTATCGCAATTCGTGTGAGTCATAGACCCACGAAAGCAGATCTGTTCACTTAGATTACTGAAACGTGAAGTTATCACGTGTAGTTTGTTTCGTCTTATTAGTTAAACTGAGAGGCTGAACAGCAACACATTAGGTTCCAGCAACTGGAAGTGTGTAAATGTAGTGTGCAGAGGCTGATGATGGGTTAGGAGTTCTTCCAATTTTATTCAAAGCACAAGTACTTTTCCAGTAAACGATAAACTTAATGATACTCTCCACATTGCGGATAAATGAACGGGATGGGTCGTACTCTGCCGTATCCTCCTTCCTTATTTACTCCTTCCTTATACATAAATAGTTCCATTTTTACCATGAATACTGTACTCTATTGCCAAATACTTCAACGTTTGCTATTGCAGTTTCTGCTTCGAAGGTGCTGTTCGATACTAAGCCAAAATTCACCACATTGGACCTACTAGCACTCACATGCATTGACATATAGCAGTATTCTGCTAGCTTTTAGTGGAGACTTCATGAGTTGAGGACGCTTCAGTGCAACAACCACAAAGGTGGGACAAATAACACCCCAAGTTCTCTTATTACAAGTGGAGGTCACGTTATTCTGGTGCAGAAAAATAACAGAATGAGAGTATAAACGTATGTATTAGTAGCAAATTTTTACTAATCATTCTTATTTTTTAGTCATCAGTTCGTACAGAACAATCAGTTTAATTAGTCATGGTTACAAAATACTAACCCGAATTGTTTTCAGAAGAATGGAAAAAATGGTGGAATCCGACCCTGGGGAAGATCAGTTTTGATTTAGGAGAAATGTAGGTACACGTGAGACAATACATTACGCCTTACCTTAGGTGATAGAGTAAGGAAAGGCAAACCTAGGTTTTTATCATTTACAGATATAGAGAAACCTCTTGACAATGTTGACTGGAATGCACTGTTTCAAATTCTGATGGTAGAAGGGGTACAATATAGGGAGCGAAAAGTTATACTCAACTTGTACAAAAACCAGACAGCAGTTATTAGAGTCGAAGTGCATGAAAAGGACGCGGTAGTTGGGAAGGGAGTAAGACATGGTAGTAGTCTTTCCCCGATGTTGTTCAATTCATACATTGAGCAAGTCGTGAAAGACTGCAAGGAGGAATTTGGAGAGGGAATTAAAGTTCAGGGAGAAGAAATGAAAATTTTGCGGTTTGCCGATGACATAGTAATTCTCTCAGACACCAAAGGACGTGGAAGAGCAGTTGATCGGAATGGACAGTGTCTTGAAAAGAGGTACAAGATGAACATTAACAAGAGTAAAAAAAAAAAAAAAAAAAAAAAAAAAAAAAACGGTAATGGAATGTAGTGTTAGTAAATGCTGAAGGAATTAGATTACGTAATGAGTCAATAAAAGTAGTAAATGAATTTTGTTGTTTGGGTAGCGAAATAACTTTTGATGGTCGAAGTAAAAAGGATATAAAATGCAGAAGAAAATAAGAAGAAAAGTGTTTATGAAGAAACGAAATTTGTTGCATTCCAATATTAATTTAAATGTTAGGAAGTAATTTCTGAAAGTGTGCATTGTATGGGAGTGAAACGTGGACTACAAGGACTTCAGACAAAAAATGATAGAAGCTTTTGAAATGTGGCGCTGCAGACGAATGATGAAGGATGGGGAGGGGGGGTAGATAATGTAACTATTGAGGAGGTGCTCCACATAACTGGGGACAAAAGGAATTTCTGGCATATGCTGACTAAGAGAAGGAATATGTTGGTGGGACATATTCTGAGACATCAAGGAATCGTCAACTTAGCATTAGAGGAAAGTGTGGGGTAAATATTGCAGAGGGAGACCGAAGGACAATACAGTAAGCAGATTCGAAAAGGATGTAGGTTGCCTTACGTATTCTCAGATGAAGAGTCTTGCACAGGACAGGATAACGTGAAGAGATGCATCAAACCAGTCTGCGGACTGAAGACCATAACAACAACATTGCCAATAGCAGATGAAGGGGAATGGGGGGACACTGCACAGACTGAAAGAAATGATTACGTGAGAAATGTACGTCAGGATGTGCCTATTTTGTTTATCGAAATTGCCAGACTGATATTTCAGATTAATTTTGTAGAGTAAGTTTTTATTTTACGGCTGTTATCAACGGACAGTTCACACTGCAGACTATTGTCAAACAACTGTGATATTAGCTTTTAAAACTTTTTTCCGTTTGTATGTTGAGTTACTGAACTTCATGCGTAGAATAATCTAAATTTTTTCACGTAATATTAACACATGACAACCATCCCCGATCCCTGTGGGAACTATCCTACTCCCGGGGTCGGTAGTGACAATAATCGCATAATAGAAAAGACTACGCTAATTTTATAACAATAATTATGAAGATATAAATTATTTCTGTAAACATTCTTAAAAGTATTGACTACAAGTTAGTTAGATAAGAGTGCGAATACTTATGTTGGTTACTACGTAAAACTGAAGAAATAAATGTGAGTACCATACCCGGTGTTCCCTAAGACTTAGGTGACAGCCTGGAATTCACCTACCGGACGTGGGAAAACCGCCTAAAATCCACACCCAGGGTGGTCAGCACTCTGGCCCTCGTCGTTACTACTTGGGTGGATTACGACCGGACCCAAAGCCTCTCCGTCCTCAAAGCGGGCGCTTTAACACACTCAGTTAGCCGGTCGAGAATACGCGTAAATCGCCTCTGTCATCCACGAAATTTTAATATCAAGAAAACTTTCAAAATTCAGCTTAAAAATATCAATATGGTACTGTATAATCTGTAAAATGAAATACTTGCAGAAATTGTATTTCAGCTGTACGCGTGTACAAAATTGTCCAGTGGCAAACGATGTGAAATTAACTTCGATGGAAAGTCAATAACGCGATAGGAGACAAAGAATTTGGCGGGCATATTGTGTAGTTAAAAAACGGGACGTGACGCGAAGAATCAATATGGAGTGCGCTTTATGGCGCCGCCATTCTGAAGCACAATAAATGACTTCCGCATAATAGCCGCTGTTGCGCCCTAATGGACGCGTCGATGAACTACAAAACGCCGTCTGTCGTCTGCGCGCCATCCATTTCAGCAGTATTCGCTATCTTTTCGCAACATTCAGACTGAGTTCCGATCGCAATTATGCCCCTACCTCGTATTGCAAATGATATCAAAGTTCTGGAGTAGCAGAGTATATAGAGAAGTCAAACCCAATTACTACACCTTTTAATCTAAAACCCTACACCGCATGAACAACGATCTAAATACAACACTTGAAATACCAACGTATTTTTCGTAACACAAATTACCAGTGAGGGAGGTGGTAACTCTACACCCACCCTACAAAATTCGTGAAAAATACAAATTTAATAAATTGTTATTGATTTATTATAGAAATATAATTTTAAAGATGTGCCAATTTACAAGTAGTCTATAAACTAAAAATATTTTTAGTACACAAACACACTTTTCTTTTTTTTCCCCGTAAAGAACCGAGCGAGGTGACGCAGTGGTAACATATAGGGCTTGCATCCTGGAGGACGGAGGATCAACTCTACTTCTGTCTCGTGATTTCCTTAAATCACTTGAGGCAAATGCCGGGATTCCCTTGACATGATACGGCCGATTATCTTCCCCATCTTAGCGTAAGCTCCATGTCTAATGGCCACTACGTCGAGAAGACGTTAAACCGTAAGCTTCCTTCCTTCAAACTGCTGAGACCATCGATCCCTCGACTTACACACTACTTAAAATGATATATGCTAAGGACAAACACACACACCATGCCCGAGGGAGGACTCGGATTTCCGACAAGAGCCATCCCGGCGTTGCAAATATACTTCCAGTAACCTGTATTACTAACGAGGGAAGTACATGGGCTCGAAGAAACGTATCTGTATGAACGTTTGGTTACAGGATCTCTACGTACACCTCAATGTGCTGGTGTGTGTCGTTCTTCTGCAAAACTCTGCAATGATGTTCTAGATGGCAATGTAGATGTAATTGTGGACGTCATACGTAATGCAAATATCTTAACTATAACTTATGTAATAATCATCGTACATGTTCTCTAGCGAATTGTCCTCAAAAGCCGTGATGATAGTTGCATCTTTAACCTTCTTCCCGAAAGACTGTTGGTATTCACTGTCACTGCTTCCATCGCCTCTTCCCGCACTTACCGTAGCACTACCGCTTGCAATGAGTTGTTCGTCATTATCATCCCTATTATCATTATTATGAGTTTGTAACAACAGTATCTTACTTATGCTCATATTTCTGTGCCATAACAGATACGAGAAAGCATGCTAATGATTCATCTTCTACACGAATACCATCTTCACGAAGAAGGGTTCTTCGTAACTTCATCTCAACTAATCGCAATACATTAGCAGGATTGATTAGCAATCGCCGCCCCATCTGACGCTTTACCACACAAATAACATTACAAAACGCAACTTCGGAGGCACACTGCACCGTCCCTACTGGCGAACCGACAGGTCAAAGTGCAATGCGGCATGGCACACGCAGAGGCCACTAACGGACGACTGCAGAGTTTTGCAGAAGTGGGAGTATCACTAGTGCAATAAGGGATCTTTACATTATCTCTGATACGAGTTTGGTTTGTATGTGTTTGGTCGAGCCCAAGTACTAACTTGTAAGAGGTGAGCATCTTACGACCAACACACATTATTTAATAGCACAATTTTAGTTAATTATTGTTGAGTTCTACTGCGGTATATTGTTTAAAGAAATACTGACGTGAAAGTATGGACATGAATCTAAAAGTATTCAGTGCATTTAATAACAAAACTAACATTTTTCGATTACGATTAACTGACAAATTTGAAACATTTATGGAATATGTTAGAAGAATTCATTTAAACAATAAGTATTTTTTTCATAACTCCCTCTCCCTACCCTTGATATTCCGCAGAAAAACATAGCGTCGGACGTGATGAATGTAATCCCTCGAATTATTTATCTGAAAATGCGTAAATATGTTTAAACAAGAGACGAAAAACTAAACTACCAGCGTACATATTAATTATTCATGTAAATATATTTACGTATTTACAATCAAGGATATCCTAGACGTGTAGCTGTGTTTTGTAGGAACTGAATTAAATTCAACAAGGCGGTTGAAAATTTGTGGCCGGCCGCGGTGGCCGAGGGGACTGAGGCGCTTCAGTTACGGTCTGCACGGCCACTACGGTCGGAGGTTTGAATCCCTCCTCGGGCATGAATATTTGTGCCGTCCTAGTTCGTAAGTAGTTCATAAGTAGTTTGTAAGTTTAGGGACTGATGACCCCGTAGTTAAGTCCCATAAGCTTTACAAACATTTGAACATTTGAAAATTTGTGCCTAGAACCTTGTTCTTTTGCTTACTAGGCAGACGCTCAAACCAACTTTTTATTTGTAAGAACGTAGGCTTTCGCGGTCATTATTGTTAAAATTGAAATTCTTCTGAGCTATTTGGCGCGTCATGATGATATACTTCTCCAACGTTTCGGATCCGTTACAGAAGCCTTCCTCAGGGAAACTGACTTGTTTCCTCCTGCGTTTGTTTCTGATAGGTGGAAATACGGGAGGAAGATGAGCTTATTGGTGATTGCATCGGTGGTTCTGATGGGTTTTATTGGGAAAGGAATAAATTTATTGGTGCTTGCATTGGTCTTTCTGAAAGGTGGGAATACGGGAGGAAGATGAAATTATTGTTGAAACTTCCTGGCAGATTAAAATTGTGTGCCGGAACCGGGACTCTAACCTGGGACCTTTGCCTTTCGCGGGCAAGCGCACTACCGACTGTGCAATCCCGACACTACTCACGATGCCGACTCACAACTTTACTTCCGCCAGTACCTCGCCTCCTACTTTACAAAGGCAAAGGTCCCAGGTTAGAGTCCTGGTTCCGGCACAAATTTTAATCTGCCAGGAAGTTTCATATCAGCGCACACTCCGCTGCAGAGTGAAAGTTTCATTCTGGAAACATCCCTTAAGCTGTGGCTAAGCCATGTCTCCACCATATCCTTTCTTCCAGGAGTGCTAGTCTTGCATGGTTCGCAGGAGAGCTTCTATGAAGTTTGGAAAGTAGGAGGCGAGGTACTGGCAGAAGTAAAGTTGTGAGGCGGCATCGTGAGTCGTTTCGGGATAGCACAGTCGGTAGTGCGCTTGCCCGCGAAAGGCAAAGGTCCCAGGTTCGAGTCCCGGTTCCGGCACACAATTTTAATCTGCCAGGAAGTTTCATATCAGCGCACACTCAGCTGCAGAGTGAAAGTTTCATTCTGGCTAGTATTGTTGTTTGCATCGGTGGTTCTGACACGTGGAAAACAGGAAGTTGGACGTTCGTTGGTGTACGCATGTAATTAGCAAACAACGGCGATACCGAAGTTTCCTGGTGAGCCTCGTCAACACCGTCTAGATACAAGACCTCAAAAGACGTCCGTGTTACGTCACACCGATAGGCTGCCCTCGCAAGCTCACTGGCTGGCCGCTGGGGCACACCCCACTGTCTCGTAGCTTCTGCCAGTGAGCTTGCGAGGGCAGCCTATCGGTGTGATGTGACACAGACGTGTTGTGAGGCCTTGTATCTAGACGGTGTTGGCCTAGTTCTTTTAAGTAGTGACGTTGCTGCCACGCTGTCAGGAGTGCCCATCTGAGGCAAAGTGTCCGTTGTACCGCTCGCCGATGACCGTCGCTGCTCCGCCAAAACCGGTAGCCAAGACGGTGAAAGTTTATATCCGTCTTGTCTGTTCTTATTGTTTGGGTGTTTTCTAATCTCAATTGCTTCATGAATATTCCTCTTGGTTTTAATGATGTTTGTAGAGCTTATGGGACTTAACTACGGGGTCATCAGTCCCTAAACCTACAAACTACTAATGAACTAGCTAAGACTAAAGATGGCACAAATATCCATGTCCGAGGGGGGATTCAAACAACCGACCGTAGTGGCCGTGCAGAACGTAACTGGCACGCCGCAGACAGCTCGGCCACTGCGGCCGGCCCTCTTGGTTATAAATGGCTGTTTAGAGAGCACTTGTACCTCCGAAACGTTGGATAAATATGTCATCATGTCGCGGCAAATAGCTCAAAAGAATTTCAATTTTAACACCCTTTTATTAATTTATTCATTTCTCCGCGGGTAGATCGATTCCTTAAAAATTTTAAAGTCTGCATTGAGCAGCGTCAGAGGACGAAAATCTTTTAACTTGTCGCGTCGTGTCGTTTTCGGAATAAGTACAACCATTCCTTCAGTGAATGCAGGCGGGAGCAGTGTATCCGTCAGTAGTTCGTTGTAGACCTCCGTCATCTCCGCACCAATGACGTCCCACACACCGGCATAAAATTCAACGGGGAGGCCATCTGAACCAGCTGATTTCTCTCGCGGCGCAGCCTTAATAGTACCTTCGATTTCCTCTGGAGTTATCCTGTCCAAGATCTCCCTATTGTCGTCCAAGGTCACCGTGGCGGGAAGTGTCGACAGTAGTTCCTCTCGAGCAGCCGAGTCGACGTTTTGTGCGTTGTACAATTCGGTGTAGTACGTCTCCACGTGATGTTTGATTGTAAGCTGATCCTTGTACACCGTACCATCATCATCCGTCAAACAACTAATTATCTTCTGTCGTCCCCACTTCATCTCCCGCACAATGTGAAACAGGGAAGTGTCTTCGTGAGGAACACAATCCATAGTCCGCGACCGTATCTTGCTACCATCTAAGGACCTTCTTGCCAAGGCAGTTATATTCGCCTTGATTCGTTTTATTTCCAGAATATTTGAAGCTAAAGAAGAAGGTCTGCTATACAGATCGCGTAAGCAGTGGAAGTAGTATTCGGATGTACGTTTGGTCCAATACGATCGGTCCCTGGAGTACTGGATAAGACTTTTCCTTAGCTGTGGCTTCGCATGTTGAACCCACCAAGTGATTCGGTCCCTGTAACGTGACTTCAATCGAAGGCACTTGGCCCACGTCTCTTTGATCGCTTGCTTCAATCCGTCTTCTAGCAGTAAGGATGTGTTTAACTGCCAGGTACCGCGCCCACGGAAAGTTCGTTGTTTCGCGTGTTTGAACGTGATATGATACGCAACATGGTTCGAAAAGTTCACTGGCCAGTACTCACAATCTATTACATTAACCAGGGATTCCCTGCTGACATAAACGCGGTCCAAGCGACTTGCTGAAACACTAGTAGCGTAAGTATAGCGCACAACTTGCGGGTGGAAATATGCCCAGGTATCTTCCAAGCCTAGTTCATTAACAAATACCGCCAGTTCGCCACATGCATTAAAATTTGGCGCCTGATCCTCTTTGCGCAACACACAATTGTAGTCGCCTCCTATGATGATATTTGTCCGAACGTTCAATAATAATTTCACAACATCACTTTTAAAGAAGATGCCTCTGCTACGTTTCCCAATCGACCCCGAAGGTGCATAGACGTTGACGATTAATAAATCATTTAGGTGGACGCTGATTCCTCTTCCAGTGTCTAAAATATTGGCGGCTACGCACGGGATGCCCTCTTTGTATAAAATCGCAGTGCCAGCCTCATTACCGATGTTGAGAATTGTTTCGTATCCGGTGTTCCTATTAACTTTCTCCGTCACCACTTCCTGCAAGAGCGCAATATCCACGTCAGCCGCGTACAGATAGTCTTTAAGGCACTGAATCTTCACTTGAGAGTCTATCCTATTAATATTGATAGTTGCTAGTTTATAAGATTGCATTTAAGCAATTGATAAATAGTATGTCGTTATCAGTCCCGACGCTAAATGGTGTCGTTTGTGTTCGACCACATACTGGTAGGAACAGGAATCCATCAAACGCAGTAAAAGTATGGGAAGGAAAACCCATAGTACACAGTTGTTATTCCGTATAATGATATAATGAGTGACATACGTAAGGCAGTTGTTAACAATGTCCATAATTTGAACTCGTGTCCGGAATTTCGTAACGTTGTTCGATTCTTACGTATGATGAAACGTTCCCGTGCACATCTGCGGCCTATACAGTACCCGAAGGAGGGTCAGCCCCCCGTCCTTGCGGACCACCATCCTGCCACAGCGATGCATTTGCTGACTCGGGAGGTGGCGGGTCATCTACGCACATTCGTTCTTGCGGCGATCTGTCGGGTATTGGGGGCGTGACGTTGCCTCCAGCCTCCCTCAACTGACTCAAAGTCTTACTGATCTTAGGCTTCAGTTTTTCGGCAACCTCAGAAGCACCTTCACGGTCAATTCTAATTTTTTTGCTCTTATGTTGGGACGAGTCTACACGGCAGGTCAAGGTACCGTTGTCTGCTGGCAAACCCACAGGTAGTTTCTCTGCTTCATCCGCAACGGTGCGCGACGAGACAGGGTCCGTACTTGCTAAACCCACAGGTGTTGTTTGGGTACTGTCGGATTCATTCACCTGTTCGTTGGAAGAAAACGCGACAGGCTTCTGCATGGGGGCGGTCAGAGCGGTGTCAAGATGCGCGTCCTCAGCTGGAGCAACCTCAACTTCCTCGTGCCACTCTACTCTCGGTGTAGTAAGCGTCACCGGCAGACGGGTCACGGTCGTCATTTCCGTGTCAGGACGATTGTCAGCGGCGCGAGCAGGCGCGACCGCAGCCTGAACCGGCGCGAGCGCGTCGGCAGCTACGGCCGCATACGTCACAGGCTGCCCTGTGTCAGTTCTGTCAACAAGCGCGGCCCGCGGCAGCTGCGCCGGCGCGTTGCGCGGGCACTCGGCCCGCAGGTGGCCGGAGGCGTTGCAGCGCGAGCACGTGCGCGGTTGGCCCTCGTACACAACTAGCGCTTTGAAACCCATGACATTAACGTAAGACGGGATGTGCGAATTTAAATCAATCCTCACAGTCCTGACACCGTTGAAGACATTGAAATATTTGTTGTTCGTCCACCGGTCGTTAGATACAGTGTACACAGTACCAAACTTAGAGAGCACCTGTTTTATGCACACATTTTCAATTTCAAATGGCAAGTTGTGAACTTTGACCGCCCGCAAGCCCAAACCAGCATATGATATGGTAACAGGACTCACCTCTCCCGACAGCGCTTTGTACGTAGCTTCGCCGTGAGTTTCTTCCATGATACGGTCGCACACAGCATGTCGAGTAAACGTGACTTGGAAAGTATTACCGATGAAGTCGTACTGCATTCCGTACACGTCGCCATCTTGTAGACGGAACTGATCGTGAACCCATATATCAAAATCGTATACTTTCGGACGAGATACATCGTTTCTAAAACTGAACTGGAGTGTCAATTTACGAACTTTTGATTCCATGTTTACTACAAGAAAGCGCACGCAAATAACACGAGCTGCCGCGAGAGCTGCACGCGAAAGCGTCCGACCGCGAGCACGGCCGGCTCGAGACTGTACTTAGCCACTGCGACGGCCTCCAGTAAGCCACCTGGACACGGCGAATGTCACAGCTACGGAAACTACCATCGCACGCTCCGAGCCGGAGAAAATTTCTCAACTTACATCCTACATGATTCTCATTTACTCGCAGTATTACCGTAAAGAGATCTAGCCTCATTTGTCTCTGCATCGGAATTAAAGTATATTTTTGCCTGTCTTCGCATTAATTATACACGTATGTGTTGTGTACGTACGTACGTATTTATTTCTCATGACAGTCACCCTGACCTCTAACACATTTCTCCCTAGGAGAGACCATTTTCTTGTAACAGCGTTAAGAGTTTGTTGGTGGAGCCACAACTTCACTTCTTCTTGCACCACTCCATCACCGTGAGAGCGAGCTCCTCGAAGGCTTTCATTAAGTTTTGCTAAGAGATGAAAATCTGATGGGGGCAAGTCGGGACTGTATGGATGATGATCGACGACAGTGAGTCAGATTTTTGCAGATGTCGCAGCTCTCCTGTGTGGCCTGGAGTTGCCATTCTGAATCACAGGATAATCGACACGTCGAAGAAATTTTCAAATTTGGCCTCGATTACAGCCTACCGTTACCTCAGGCATCGAAACGGTTAGCTTGTGTTTGCAAATTACTTAAGGAGGGAAAGGAAGAAGGATTAGGAACGTAAGAATTGACATTAGCTGCCTTGGGTCACTGAAATTATACACTAGCGACAAGCTAAAATGTGAGCCTCGCCGGAAATCGAACCCGGGTTTCCCCCTTTTGGCAGGCAGTAAAAAATGTTCAAATGTTTGTTAAGCTTAAGGGACTTAATTGCATGGTCATCAGTCCCTAAAGTTACAAACTACTTATGAACTTCCTTATACTAAAGACGTCAGAAACATCCATGCCCGAGGGGGGATTCGAAATCCCGATGGGGAACGGTCTTGCTCATCGCAGCATAGCGCCTCAATGCGCTGGGACTCTCCGTCGCGGCGGCCGGGAGTCGCCTTAACCACTTGCCTACCCGAACTCACCCCCATTCCAACTCAATCTTCCACAACTCACACGCTACGGGTGTAGCGAAATAACGGATTCCCGTAAGAGGTCGAACGTTATTATTGCATCTGCGCTAAAGTAAGTGAACCATACGCCGTCTTCGCGTATAAATACTTGTTATAGAGCTGTGTGGTGTCCGTTCTTTCGGACATGTCCGAAAGAACGGACACCACACCATTCTACAATAGCTTACGTTTAACACCACCATCCTACACTCTTCAGTTTGAAGCAACAGATCCTTGCAACTTGCATTAGCGAAGAATGAATGTAGGCTGTGTAATATATATATATATATATATATCGATTGTATTACCTCAAGAGCTATTCACAAAAGAGTAACAATTTGGGAGGCCTCATACAGCCCAATGGCCCTCCTATACACCTGAAAAAATGTTCAAACGTTTGTTAAGCTTACAAACTACTTATGAACTACATACAACTAAGGACGGCACAAATATCCAGGCCCGAGGGGGGATTCGAACCCCCGACCGCAGTGGCCGTGCAGACCGTGACTGAAGCGCCTCAGTCCCCTCGGCCACCGCGGCCAGCTATATACCTGATATTACATCATAAGCCGACATGCAAGAAAACTCAAATGTTCAAATGTTTGTATAGTCTATGGGACTTAACTACGGGGTCATCAGTCCCTAAACTTACAAACTACTTATGAACTAACTAAGACTAAGGACGGCACAAATATCCATGCCCGAGGGGGGGGATTCGAACCCCCGACCGTAGTGGCCGTGCAGACGGTGACTGGAGCGCCTCAGTCTCCTCGGCCACCGCTGCCGGCAAACTCATATTGGCATGCAAGGTGATCTATTATTTGTTTTTATGGCCCCGTACTTCCGCACTTGAATTTATACAGGTTATGTAAGTTAGCTACCGTCTTTTGCTACTGTGGTAAATATTTTATTAACACAAGTTTCACTTTATTTTAAAATGTCTTCCGTGTTCAGTTTCTTGTTTCGTATGTACTGCTCCTCATTGTTTTAACACGTGTGATGCAGGCTGGTGCACTGCACTTACACTGACACTAAATGAGAATAAAAATTGAAATAAAAAAAACTGACCACAGAAGAAGCTTTCAAATTAAGCGAAACGCGTTCGGTCTTACTAAGTCTGTTACTAAAGACTCAAAATACTGTAGCTAACCTTTATAACTATTGTACTGCACGTTTGAGTGTGGAAGTAATTTACAGTTGTGTGCAACCATTTAAGTATGTCGGAGTAATACCTTTCTATTGCCTACACCTGTTACGACGAAACTAACTTTCGCAAGGTGTGAGTAAAAAATGTTCAAATGTTTGTTAAGCTCATGGGACTTAACTACGGGGTTATCAGTCCCTAAACTTACAAACTACTTATCAACTACCTTATACTAAAGACGGCACAAATATCCATTCCCGAGGGGGGATTCGAACCCCCGACCGTAGTGGACGTGCAGACCGTGACTGGAGCGCCTCAGTCTCCTCGGCCACCGCGGCCGGCAAGGTGTGAGTAGATAAGCATTATGGGTATGACAGATAACCACCTTACCTCAAGGAAACTTTCGGTGTTGGGTTTAACCTAAGTCAATAGTGTGACATATTAAAATTGACCAAACTGTATTTATTTATATTCTCGTTACGTAAATTGAACGGTATAGATGCTACATTCAAGGTCGTGTATAATCCGAGAGCGGTTATGAAATTGCCATGCTCTTGTGTGTGTAATACGATATCCTGCCCATGCATCTTTGACAACAGCTTGAGAAAAATTGGTGGTTAAGAAAGAAGGTCATCGATTACGCTCCCTGTCCCACTTTTGTTACTAAAGTAATTATGCAGGATTTGTTATTCGAGGTATTCACGCAGGAGTGATACAGCCAGGATGTTGTAATTATTCATAAATACTATTATTATTATCTACTTCGTTTGGTCCAGACTGATGGTATTTCATGGCGTTCATTTAACCATGATGTAGATACCCCGAATAAGGGGTCAAAGCAATTGAACTGAAAAGGTGGGAGGGAACTTTATTCCCGTAGATACAGAGCAAATTGTCCGCGGCATTAGGGCCCTGCGACGATAGACCCCCTCGGGCATTACGATTGTTGGCGAGCTTTTTGACTGGCCAGAGTTTGCGAGCTAAGTTAAAACTAATAAATAAATAAGTTTGTCTGTTCCTGTGGCGAAGCTCTGAAAGGTCAGGGCACGGGTTCTAATTTTATAATTTCCTGTAAATTTTCTCGCCGGCCGCGGTGGCCGAGGGGACTGAGGCGCTCCAGTCACGGTCTGCACGGCCACTATGGTCGGGGGTTCGAATCCCCCCTCGGGCATGGATATTTATGCCGTCCTTAGTGTAAGCTAGTTGATAAGTAGCTTGTAAGTTCAGGGACTGATTACCACGTAGTTAAGTCCCATAAGCTATACAAACATTTGAACATTTTTTTGTAAATTTTCTCTGTGTGAGCCTTAATATGAGCGTAGAGGAAGAGACAACAAGACACTTCCGCGAGAATTTATGTATTGTAGCGTAGGTGGTTTTAGTAGGTCGATTTGAGGTTGTTCCCCGGCTGTATAGACCATAAGTGTACTCTCTTTCTCTCTCGCTATATATGTATATTCGTTTCGACTTCCTCTGCGGCTCTGTAGTATGTAATAGACCGTTATCCTTTAGAATCTGTGTTTGTGTAAGTGTGCTGGAGAGAGTCAAGTACCTTGCCACACAGTACGATTAATTAAAATTTCTAATTTTTTTATTATTATTATTTATTATTATTATTATTATTAATTTATGGGACCAAACTGCGTCGTCATCAGTCCGTACCTTACAAACTATTTAAACTAAGGTAAACTAACCTAAGGACAACACACACACACATACCCATGCTCTAGGGAGGACTCGAACCTCCGACGGCGAGCAACCGCGCGCTCCGCAGCGAGACGCCTTAGACCGCTCGTCTACTCCACCGCGGCAAAATTTCTTACGTTAGTTTATGTCCTATGGTTCATGGTGTGGGTTCCTGTAGTCATGTCCTAGTTCATAAACCATGGGTAACGTATGAGTGATCAAGTAAGTGGTCCTGACAGTTGGGATACCAGTTACTTTGGAATAAGGTTAGGCATCTCGGACATATCCTGAGTCGTGGCCACCTTTGTGCTCAGACGGCAAAGACTACTAAATCCACCGGTTAGTCCCTCAGTCGTTAGGGGTAAAATCCAATAGGACCTTATGCAAGTAAGGCTAGCAACCTGCCTCCCAGATATTTTGATCACATGTTTACAACAATCAAAGCAATATGTCTTGGACCTTCGTAGGTGACGGAGTCCAACTTCTAGTTGACATACTAGGCACTCCATGGCAAACTATCTGGAATGAGAAAGAAACTATTAAAATCAACGGGGGCCACCTTGGGAAGAAGTTAGAAAATCCAGAGGGTGCAAGTAAGATGGAATTAGACGTTCAGGTAAGTGGAGAGTAAGCAGACAAAAGTGGGAGAATACAAGATCTATCTGCCACGACTCACAACAGGAAGAGCACAATGGGGTGTATGGCTTTACATCAGGAAATGTTTAAATGTTTGTAACTCTATCGGACTTTAATGCTGGGTTATCAGTCCGTAGCTTACAAACTACTTAAACTAAGTAAAACTAACCTAAGGACAACACAAACACCCATGGCGGAGGAGGGACTCGAACCCCCGACGGCGAACGGCGACGCGCACCGCAGCTTGGCGCCCCATCGTAGGAAAACAATTGAACCAAGCATATTCGCAATAACGTATATACACGAACAGCTTGATGTGAGTAGAATTGGTCGCCTACAGCAAGAGCGTTAGGATTGTGTCAATTTATTCGCCCTGTGAAGGGAGAGATCAAGATGAGATGGACAGTGTTTTGTTCATGGGTGATTTCAATGCCAATATAGGAAATCGAACAGAAGGATATAAAAAATTGTGGATAAGTTTGGAAAGGATATGGAGGCCAACATGAACGGAATAAAGCTCTTGGATATCTGCGCCAGTACGGGCTCAGAGGTCAAAAACAGCTTTTTTAAGTCTAAGAACGTAAAGTTTTACCTGGGAAGGTATGGGAACCAGATCTGTCATTGATTATACAATGACAGAAGTATTCAGGAAGGCAGTCAAAGACACAAGTGTATTTACAAGATTCTTTGATGACTGATTATTATATTAACTCTAAAGAAATTTGATTTCTGACCCGAAAGGGCAGGATGTCAGGTCCAAATGTAGAAGTATAAGATTGAAGAAGCACCAAGACAAGCCATTGAGGCACAAGTAACTAACAGTGATCTCGGAAAGGTACCGGTCCGTTGAATGAATTCATTTACAGTGATTGTAAAAAGATGGACAAGGTACAGTGACACAGTTTTAGAAGTTGCTTGGAACAGTAGCGTCTAAGGTCAGGAAGAAGCAGAAAGCATGGTTGGATAACACAGTCAACGCAATTTGTAACAGGAAAAGGAAGGCGTGTCAAAATTGGCTTGCAGCATCTAAGCAGAAATCATGGGAAGACGTTGGAAATATATTGTAAACTTCAGTTCAAGGACCTGCAAAACCTTTTTGGAGTGTAATTAGTAGTCTTGAAAAGAGAGGGAAGAAGGAATTGACAATTGTATTGAACAGGCCAGGAAATGGATAGTGAATCCTGTAGGTGCCTTGGAAGATGGAAGAAATACTTTGGAGAAATCAATGTAGGTGAAAACAAGTTCCCTAACATTCCTCATCCAGATTTGCAATGGAATAAGGATGATGATGGAAATAGAATCACATTTGAGGAAGTGGTGAGAAAGGTCAATAGATCGCAGTGCAATATAGGGGCTGAGGTAGATGAAATTAAGTTAAAAATTTTCAAATACGGTAAATCGTCAGGTGTCAAACATTTATTTGCACAGGATAAATGTGATGGCGTGGGAGTCGGGAAAAGTTCCATCTAACTTAACGAAAGCAGTAATCAACCAGTTTTCAAGCATGGAAACAGAAAATATTGTAACTACGGACGTATCTCAGTAATTAGCGCAGTGGGCTAAATATTCTTAAGTATTTTAGAAAGGAGAATGCGGGTATTAGTTGAAGACAAGTTGGATTAAAATCAGTATGGGTTTCGGCCTCTTAGAAGCTGCCACGACCAGATCATTAGCTTACAGCAGATAGTTGAGAAGTGCTGTAAGTGGAACAGGGAATTTTATCTAGAAAATGCTTATGACGTATTCTCAGGAGGAAGTTATAGTCATTCTTACGAAATTATGGAATCGAAGGCAAACTTCCGCAGGCAATTTATGTAGATAGTCAGCTAATAGTTATAGTTGACAGAAAAGTGAGTTCATGGCTGAGGGTATTTTCATGGTAAGACAAATATCACCAAAATTTTTCATATTATTTATGGATCGTATATTGAATATGATCGACTGGCATGGTGAGATAAAAATAGGTGAAAATGAAATAAGCAGCCTCGCTTGTGCAGACTACTTACTTGTGATGGCAGATTCGTTTGAAAGGTTGCAAGGTAAAATTTCAGTGCTAGAACGTGGATGTAAGTATGTAGTATGAAGATCAGCAACTCCGAAAGGAAAGTTATGGTGTCACACAAGTCTGAAGTGCGCGCCACGTACTTTCGCCGCGCGCCGCCATGCAAGCACGGCGCGGAGTTCTTGCGACGTCAGCCACGAGCGCCCTCTGCTGCAACTCCGCTCGTGGCCACCACTGAACTGCATCGTTCACTTGGGATTAGAACAGGCACTGAAACGGACTCATCAGTAGGCAGGCCTCTACGTAGTTAACCTATGTCTCAGCATTACACTTAGTCTGCAGTCAAGAGCTATGTAAAAGTTAAGTATTCCATGTTTCTACGAAATACATATCTTATACTAATCTAGCTTAGTGTTTCTAGTTTCTGCTGTCCCACCGGCTGGTCACCTCAGACACTGTACCCGCACACGCATGCATCCTATTTTCCTGTGTCGGTCTCTCTCTACTCGGCCACCGACACCCAGGACAACCGGCGGAGCCGGCCGCGGTGGCCGAGGTGACTGAGGCGCTCCAGTCACGGTCAGCACGGCCACTACGGTCGGGGGTTCGAATCCCCCCTCGGGCATGGATATTTGTGCCGTCCTAGTTCGTAAGTAGTTCATAAGTAGTTTGTAAGTTTAGGGACTGATGACCCCGTAGTTAAGTCCCATAAGCTTAACAAACATTTCAACATTTGAACAACCGGCGGAAACGAGACACAAAAGTGGCGACGAGGATGGGATACAAAAATATTAATATTGGTGAGAAATCCATTTAAACAGACTGAGTGCCAAATAACGAGAACAAAGTTATAACGGGTGGACAATGTCAAGTACTTAGGATGTACTCTCTTACACAGTGACAACATAGTGAACGAACTGCAGTCAAAGTGTAGGAAAGGAATGTTATCAGTCCACCGTTCAATCATACGACCAACTTTATTGTATGGCAGTGAAAGCTGGGTCAGTACAGTTTATCTTAATAATAGCTTTCAGTATACAGAAATGAAAGTAGCAAGTATGACAGCAAGTACTAATAGATGGGAACATTGGCCGGAGGGTGTCCATAATGAGGAAATCAAAGAAAAACTGGGAATGAACGCCATAGAGGAAGCATTTAGACCGAACAGACTGAGGTGACTGCGTCATGTTACACGGATAGGAGAAGCAAGGTTCCGGTAGCTGAGTGTAGGGGAAGTGAAGGCAGGCCAAGGAGAAAGTAAGAATTATTTTGAAGTAACAGGATAAATATCAGACGAGGTGTGATTGATAGCACTGAAGAGCGGATTTCGGAGGAGTTTTATAACGGGAACTGTGCTCCAATCTAACACTGAAAGCATAATCAGTATTACATTATGACGATGCTAATGATTTTACTTTATCACAAAGTTCAACTATGTTGTTTTCGCCAGTACTTGATTACGGCTTAGTAGCCGGCCGTGGTGGCCGAGGGGACTGAGGCGCTTCAGTCACGGTCTGCACGGCCACTACGGTCGGGGGTTCGAATCCCCCCTCGGGCATGGATATTTGTGCCGTCCTTAGTTGTAGGTAGATCATAAGTAGTTTGTAAGTTTAGGGACTGATGACCCCGTAGTTAAGTCCCTTAAGCTTAACAAACATTTGAACATTTGAACGGCTTAGTACACTATCTGTAATATTAAAAATATATATTATTCATACATCAGAGGAGCTTACGAAATAGTTGTGGTTGTTGACATTAATTTGTCACTTTCCTTTCTCCTGTGCTAATGCTTTTATGATATTTCTAAGAAATCTGCCAATCACCCATTCATTTCTATCTGATACCTAGTGTTAGTGTTATGAATGTCAATTAATACGTATCTGTACGTCAGTGTAAGTGTTTAGTTGTGGTACTATACAAAAGATTTAATAAATGTACTGCAGTGTGACTTCTTGTGGGACAAAAGAAAACGGGAACCGGTCTTGGTAGGAGAGAACAGCCAGACACTAAGAGACGAGTAGTCTCGTGTGACAACCGACCAGCTATCGACGTTGAGGACCAGGCATCCGTTTGTCGACACTCTTCAGCCTCCCACCCCCAACGCGTCCCCAGGTGGTTTTCATCGATCACGACACATTGTGCCGCTAGCCTCTTTCCCTCTCTTCAAGATTGCGAGCTATAACCACTGTTTGAGCAAACGGGGAAAATGAAATTGTGACGAGTCAGTGTATTACGTAGTAGGCTACTATTCGTAACACAATATAATTCAAATCAGATGTATGAATTTGTCGTCGAGCCCTTACGTGTTTTCGTACATCTACCCAGCGAGTACACGAAGAACGGGAATGATTTGTGTTCTATTTCATCCACTCTCTCATAAACCGTAAACCGATATTGCAGAAAAGCAATATTAATGAGAATGCAAGTGCCATTTGTCAACCCTTTTAACTGTTTTAAACTTCTTGACACTTTCCATAGGCAGTGGGCCCACAGTTGCGCAGTCCAGTGTATAAGGGAAAACAATTTAAACCAACCTCTAAGACACGTACACTATTTTATGGCGATTTCAGAGTATTATACCTCCATTTTCAGCGAAAAAATAATGGATATTGTTCATATCATGTTTACAAAGTAAATACAAGCACAGCGCTTACAATAACCCATCGAAAATCAAATATGTTTGTAGTACGGCTGGTCCAGTTTCGGTACAGTGTATATTTTTACTATAATCGACTTACGCATGTTAGTAACTGTACTGATATTTAAAACCGTTTATTATCTTATATTGCCAGCCAATAACGATCCAAAAGAAATGATACATGACAGTGAAAAACCATTCACCAATGATGGCTGACAGTATAACACAATAAATGTTTTTAAACAGTGTACATTGTTGGTACAATTAGAATTAGAAAATGGATGATGTTATCCTGCACTGTTGCTAGAAGTAAGTCGTTTACAGTATATAATGCAAGATCGCTCATCTGAGGATAATGAGGCAGCCTGCACGGTTGTCAGATTTGAGGTATCGTCATCACACGTATCTATCTACATCTACATGGATACTCTGCAAGTCACATTGAAATGCATGGCAGAGGTTTCATCGAACGAATTTTATGATATTTCTCTATAGTTCCATTCGGTAAGAGTTCGCGGGAAAAAAACACACCTGAATCTTTCTGTGTTCGATATGGTTTCGCTTTTTTTTTATTATGATGATCGTGTCTCCCTATGTAGGTGGGTGCTAACAATATGTGTTCACATTAGGAATAGGAAGTTGTTGAAGGAAATTTCGCTAATAGATCACGCCGCAACAAATAACGCCTTTCTTTAATGATTTCCATCCCAACTCATGCATCATTTCCGTGACAGTCTCCGCTATATCGCGATAATACAAAAAAGAGCTGCCCTTCTCTGACCATCCTCTAAATAGTCAGCCAGTCCACCCGGTATGGCTTTCACAATGCGCAGCAATACTCCACGCACAAGTGTAATGCAGGCAGTTTCTTTAGTAGAACTGTTGAATCATCTAAGTGTTCTGATAATGAAACGTAGCCTTTGTTTCGCCTTCCCTACAGTATTTTCTATGTGTTCTTTCCAATTTAAGTTGCTCGTAATTGTAAGTCCTAGGTATTTAGTTCAATTGACGGCCTGTAGATTTGAATGATTTATCGAAAATGAAGTTTAACGGATTCCAATTAGTGTGGTCATATGTATGACTTCAGAATTATCATTATTAAGGGTCAATTGCCAATTTTAGCACCATGCAGATATCTTATCTAAATATTTTTACAGTTGCTTTGATCTGCAGGTGAGTTAACTAACCAATACATGATATCATCAAAAATGTTCAAATGTTTGTTAAGCTTATGGGACTTAACTACGGGGTCATCAGTCCCTAAACTTACAAACTACTTATGAACTAACTTATACTAAAGACGGCACAAATATCCATGCCCGAGGGGGGATTCGAACCCCCGACCGTAGTGGCCGTGCAGACCGTGACTGAAGTGCCTCAGTCTCCTCGGCCACCGCGGCCGGCATGATATCATCATCCGCGAAAATTCTAAGAGAGCTAGTCAGATTGTCTCCTAAATTATTTATAAAAATAAGGAACAGAATGGGCCCCACAGCACTTCCCTGAGTAACGCCATATCACTTCACTTCTACTCGTTGACTTACCGTAAATTAAAACGTACTGTGACCTTTCTGACAGGAAACCATGAATACAATCGCACAACAGTGGCAATATTCAAGAAGTACGCAATTTTATTAGAAAGACGCTTGTGAGGTACCGTGTCAAAAGCCTTTCGGAAATCTAGAAATACGGAATCTATTTGACATCCCTTGCGATAGCACTTATCACATCACGTCAGTAAGGAGCTAGCAGTGTTTCACAAGAAAGATACTTTCTGTATCCATGTTGACTATGGGTCAATAGGTCGTTCTCTTCGAGGTAGTTCATAATATTTGAGGGAAGTATGTGTGCTAAAACCCTGCTGCAAACCATCGTCAATTGTATAGGCCCGTAATTCTGCGGATCAATCCTATTGGCCTTTCTTGAATATTGGCGTAACGTGTGCAACTTTCCAGTCTTTGGGTACGGAACGTTCGCTGAGCAAGCGGTTGTATATGGTAACTAGATATTGAGCTATTGGATCGGCATAATCGGAAAGGAACCTAATTGGTATACAGTCTGGACCGGGTGACATACTTTTGTTAAGTGATTTAAGTTGCTTTAATACTTCAAAGGTGTCTACTTCTAAATTACGCAAGTTGGTAACTGTGGTTTCATTGTGGTAATTATTGTAAGCTTCTCGCATTGAAGTTCGAGCTAAATTTCTAGTTGCTTTAAAAGAATGTTAATCTCGGGGATTTTGTGTATGTTTGAATTTGGCATGCTTTTTCCTTTACTTTTGCGAGAGTGATCTAACCTGTTTTGTGTACCACGGTGGGTCAGCCCTCTCTGTTGTTAATTTGTTTCGTATAAATCTGTGAATGGTTGTTGATATTATTTCTTTCAATGTAAGCCACATCTGATCTACACTCCAGTTGTTAGTTTCTAAAGACTGGAAATTCTCACGCAGGAAAGCGTTAATCGAATTTTTATGTTTTCTTTTCTTTTTTTTCCTTTTTTTTTCATTCTTTCTATTAGCTCCGGATATTTGTTGCTAGGAGGTCAAGTACGTTATGAAAACCATTTAATATTCTAAAGGGTTCATGAACTAATTGCTCGAGTTAATTATCGGCGAATGTGCTCAGTACATTTTCTGACGATATTGTATGCTTGCCTCCGGTTCTGAACATGCATTTTTGCCAACATATCGAGGATAAGTTAAAGTCGCCACCAATTAAAATTGTATGCTTTGGGTGCGTTTTTGAATTTTGATCCAAGTTTCCCTTGAACATTTCTGCAAACGAGTAATGGGGGTCGATAAAAAGAATTAATAACTAAATTATTCTGGTTGTCAGGTATAACCTCTACCAACACCAGCTCACAGGAACTGTCTGCTTTAGTTTCGTTACAGAATAAACTGCTTATGGAAGCAATAAATACGCCACCTAGTTTATTCAGTCTACCCTTCCTGAATATTATTTATTCCTTTGTAAGAACTTTAGCTGAACTTATCTCCGGCTATATCGAGCTTTCGGTACCTATAATGATTTGAGATTCACTACTTTCTATTAGTGCTTGGAGCCCTGATACTTTCCCGACACAGCTACGACAATTTACTACTGTTAGACCAATAGTTTTTCGATCTGTGTTCGTCCTATATTTGACCTGTACCCTTTGAGATTGAAACCCTTTCTGTGTGTTCCCGAGACCCTCTAACGTAATGAAACCGGCCAGTCTACGCCACACTGTCCCCGCTACCCGAGTAGCCGCCTCCTGGTTTGTGGTGGTCTCCTGGCCTATTCAGCGGAAACCGGATCCCCACCACCCGATATCGCAAGTCTGAGAATCTGCAATCGCAGAACCGTCCGAACCTTTGATTCAGACCCTCCACTCGGCTCTGTACCAGAGGTCTACAGTCGATCCTGCCAATTATGCTGCAAATGGCGCCTCCTGCTTTTATCTAGCAAGCAAGACTGTCAGTATTTACCAATTCATTTAACCGCTCAAAACCTGAAAGAATCTCTGCCGACCCAAAGCGACACACATCACTGCTACCGACGTGAGCCACCACCCTTCATGGCATCCGGAAGGACCCGTTCCAAGTCTGGAATGACCCCACCCGGTATGCACACGGAGTGCTCGTTGGCCTCCTTACCCTCCTTGGCAGTCATCTCCATAAAGATCTCCATTACGTGCCTAACGTTGGAGTTTCCAACAACGAGCAAACCAGCCCTCTGTAAAAGCCCGGATCTTGCAAGTTGCGTTGTGACCTTATTGTGACCTTAGGATGAGCGATACCATCCGGCTCAGGAATATTGTCCTGAACAGATACCGCATGAAACCTGTTCACAAGAAGCACTGGAGAGGCCTCAGTTACTACAGGCACTATGTCCCTGCCAATGTCACTTTCAGTCAGGTCCGTTATGTCAGTCTACTCCACAGTTAGATCGCAACACAGATATCACAGGATCACTCAGTCCATGTCGAAGTCTCCCTGAGCTCCTGTGTCCCAATCCCATACTACCTTTCGAAATCACCGCCTGGCCACAAAAAAGCTGTCACAGGGGTGCTATGTCCATGGCAAAACATTCTTAGCCGCTGTGTCACAGCTCCATGACAACTGTCTACAAGCCGGCCGAGGTGGCCGAGGGCACTGCGGCGCGCCAGTCACGGTCTGCACGGCCGCTACGGTCGGGGGTTCGAATCCCCCCACGGGCATGAATATTTGTGCCGTCCTTAGTATTAGCTAGTTCGTAAGTAGTTTGTAAGTTTAGGGACTGATGACCCCGTAGTTAAGTTCCATAAGCTCTACAAACATTTGAACTGTCTACAAAGTCGTCTGACCACACAACTGTCATGGGCTTAATATTTCGAGGTCAACTTCTGCCTTATCAGCTGTGTTTCTGTTCCATCATGTCTGCTACATTTCAGTGTGACCACACCACACCTGACAACATTTGCCGCAGGCAATCTGTTTCACCTCCGTAAGACCTATCTACACCGCCATTTGTCCATACCAGAAATGTCACAGGGGTGCTATGTCCATTTCAACTTCTGCCTCAGCCATTGTGATCACTCCATTATAACAGTCTACCCTGCAATCTTTCCGCACGACAGCTGCCACAGGGTCCCTATGTACATTCCGCAATCTGACGCATACACTGTGTCCAGCTCTGTGGCCGGCCGCGGTGGCCGAGGTGACTGATGCGCTCCAGTCACGGTCAGCACGTCCACTACGACCGGGGGTTCGAATCCCCCCTCGGGCATGGATATTTGTGCCGTCCTAGTTTGTAAGTAGTTCATAAGTAATTTGTAAGTTTAGGGACTGATGACCCCGTAGTTAAGTCCCATAAGCTTAACAAACATTTGAACATTTCAACCAGCTCTGTGGCACATGTTTGTACTGCGTTTGACCAGCAAGAGTTGTCACAGGGAAATTATGACCACACCTTTTATGCCTCATCAACTGTGCCCGAGCTGTATGAAACGTGCCTTCAATACTGTATGACAACAGCACAGCTGTCACAGGTAGTACGTCGATGCCAACATCTGCCGCAACCAATATGTCTCGGATGAATCGCACCTGTCTAATCTTCCTTTTAGCCACACTGCAATAGTCATAGGTGTACAATGTCCATGCTGTCCGCCTCCGTAGTCTAGTGGACAGCGTGGTTGACTGCTACACAGGGGGCCTGAGTTCGATTCCTGGTCGGGTTGGAGATGCTTTCTTATTCAGGGACTGGGTGTTGTGTCGTATTCATCATCATTTCATCATCATCGACGTGCAAGTCGCCCAAGTGGTGTCACTAAAAGACTTGCAACAGGGAGGCCGAAAACGATCCCAGATGGGGTTAACGGCCAGAAATGTCACACGAAATCATCGTCATCAATGTCAGTGCCAACATATGCCTCAGCCAGTGTGTCTTAGCTTACACTGCCATTTTATCAGATTCCAGAAGTCACATGATCTATATGTCCATGCCTACTACTGTCTCAGTCCCTTCGTCTCGGCACTTTCTTACAAGTCTAGACCGCTGTTTGACCACACCGAAGCTGTCACATTCTCGCCTTGTCCATGCTGTGTTTCCATTTTTTGTCGCAGTACCTCTGTGGCGCTACTTCCGGGGCAGCAAACCACTGCACCAGTATCTATCTTCTGTAGGACCTCTATATCGCTGACACCATACCACTGCCAGAACTTGCAAGCAGTAGGCTCTCAGTGTTGTCATCTTGGAGCGGCAGCCTCTCTAGGCCACGAGCTGCACAACTCGTGACTCTGCGTTGCTTCCTCCACGACACAGAATTGCAGCACCACCACCATGAGGCACGTCAGCTCTGTGTAGCTGCTTCCATGCCACAGCGTCTACATATCGCAGATGGCGATGACAAATATCGTTTTCCACGCTGCATCGTACTATCCTATCTAGTGAGAAGATAACAAGCAGCAAGTAAAGAAATATATATAGTCCGAATTAATATTCAACTCACAAGTATTCAAAAGGACTGAGAACTGATTATCAAATATTAAAATGTTTCCAGAATGAAACTTACACTTTGCAGCGGAGTGTGCGCTGATATGAAACTTCCTGGGAGATTAAAATTGTGTGTCGGAACCGGGACTCGAACCTGGGACCTTTGACTTTCGCGAGCAAGCTCTCTACCACTAAGCTATCCTGACACGAGTCACGGTCTGTCCTCACCATTTTCTTCTGCCAGTACCTCGCCTCCTACTTTCCAAACTTCACAGGAGTTCTCCTGAGAACCTTGCAAGACTAGCACTCCTGGAAGAAAGGATATGATGGACACATGGCTTACCACACAATTTGAATCTGCCAGAAAGGTGCATTAAAATGTTTGTAAAGCTAAGGGAAGAATCTGCTGACGTCATCGGACGTTAGACTTACAAAGTAATTAAACTAATTTATAGTAAGGAAAACACACATGCCCGAGGGAGGATTCGAACCCCAGACAGGAGCGGCCGCGCAATCCGTGACGTGGCGCCTTACACAGCGTGGCAATTTCCGCGTGAAGTTATCAGTTCCTATTTCTCTCTGTTATCTAGGACTACCTTCACCACTGCAATCACGCTATGCTCCACGATCACTTTTGATTCCATCAGTCAAGGTAGAAGATTCGAAACAGAAAGAAATGTCACTTCTCCTGTACGTAGCTAAAAATGCTCTCTCTTTTTGTTTTCGGAAATGAAACAGCCGTTTTCTTGCTACAATCTTTATATTTCAATGGTTTGTAAAATTATGGAACCCAACTGCAATGGTCATCGGTCCACAAACTTACAAACTATTGAAACTAACTTATCCTAAGAACAACATAAACACCCATGCCCAAGGGAGGACTCGAACCGCCGGCCGCGGTGGCCGAGGGGACTGAGGCGCTTCAGTCACGCTCTGCACGGCCACTACGGTCGGGGGTTCGAATCCCCCCTCGGGCATGGATATTTGTGCCGTCCTAGTTCGTAAGTAGTTCATAAGTAGTTTGTAAGTTTAGGGACTGATGACCCCGTAGTTAAGTCCCATAAGCTTTACAAACATTTGAACATTTGATTTGGACTCGAACCTCCGACGTTGAACATCTGCGCGCACCGCACAAGGCGCCTTAGTGCCCACGGCTATTCCGCTGCGGCTCCTTTTAATTCCCCCACACGGGTTTCGCCCTTTAGTTTAGGGCATCACTAGTAGATTCTACATCTAAAAATTACATTTTTTCTTACGCTTCTGAAATTGGGAACCTCAATGGTATTGCACCCCCAATATCAGGAGCATTAGTAAATACTTTTACAAACCACAGTGAACAGACCATTTTCATAAAGAAAATAGCAAAACAGTACAATATCATATACTGGTTCAAATAAATGGATGAGACACATTTGCTTAATAGACCAATCACTATGCAAAACTGAAAAAATACATGCAGACATCAATAAAATACATGAAAATATAAAAATCGCAGTAGAAAAAGAACGAAATAAGCGAATTAACTTTCTTGATGCCGTACTCCGACACATGTTCCTTAGACTCAACACACGACCACTCACAAAGAAAACTATCGTAGTAATAGCTGATAGCTGAAAACAATGGGTACAGAAATGACATAATCACAAAGCTAAACAACGAAGTAATAACAAAAATAAAACACAAAGTCATAAAACAGAACCACACGCAATCACAAAAACCAAATAATATAACAACTACACAGAATAACCAAAAGATCTAAGAGAAGACGCAAGATGGTACACAATGACAGAGACACGAACTCACACAATAAATAACAAACATTTTCAAAGAACAGAGCATAAACATAGCGTTCACAACAGGCAATTCTATTTAAGAATACACCCCAAAACTGATCAAAAATGTTTGTATAGTCTATGGGACTTAACTACGGGGTCATCAGTCCCTAAACTTACAAACTACTTATGAACTACTTACGTACTAGGACGGCACAAATATCCATGCCCGAGGGGTGATTCGAACCCCCGACCGTAGTGGCCGTGCAGACCGTGACTGGAGCGCCTTAGTCCCCTCGGCCACCGCGGCCGGCCCCAAAACTGACAAAAGACAGAGACATATACGAAAAATGTGGAATATACCAATTTCAATGTAACACTTGTGACTGGAGATACATAGGGTTGACAATCAGAACGTTTGACATCTGGTATAAAGGACACATTAGAGCCTGGAAGTATGAAAGAAAACATTGCAAAGTTGCTGGACTCCTAAGAACACAGAACCAGAAACCAACATTCATAAAAGAACAGCAGAAAGCACCTTTTAACACTAAAAGAAAATTACCGCATCCTAAAAACCAAAGCAGTAAAGAAATCCTGTTGAATGACCTAGTACACATATCAACAACTCACTGCTTACGTTAATAGATGAAATAGGAAAAGGCCCATTCTCTTCACTTTCCAATGAAGAAAGCATCGAAATCAATGCTCAAATAATCAAAACACAACAATTTCTACTACTATCTGAGATTACACACACATACAAGCACCACAAACAACATCCGTTATCGTACACACAGAGAACACAGACGCCCCGTACACATACAAAATTAAGTTTTTAACACATGTAAACAAATGAATTCCCAAAGGAGTTACATCTTCACGCCTTTAAAATACACTGCCGTTTGTGAAAAGTGAACATCCAGAAGGAATTATTCGAATAGCGCCACATTTGGCGGAAGTGGCGACGGGTGTGCAAGCAATAAGTGATCCTTTTTTGCAGTGACATGGGGATGACATAGGCCGAGCAGATCCCTCTCGTGTCGGTCCGACAGTCACAAGCAGTCACACAAGGTGGAAACAATACAGTGAGTGCCACTATGCCCCGTCGACGTCGAAGACAGTCATATCGGCATGTGAGCGGCCAGGCTGATCGGTTGCTGGCCGCAGTGGCCGAGGAAACTGAGGCGCTGCAGTCACGGTCTGCACGGTCACTACGGTCGGGGGTTCGAATCCCCCCTCGGGCATGGATATTTGTGCCGTCCTAGTTCGTAAGTAGTTCATTAGTTCATAAGTAGTTTGTAAGTTTAGGGACTGATGACCCCGTAGTTAAGTACCATAAGCTTTACAAACATTTGAACTTTTTTTTCCCTGATCGGTCCTCGGCAAACAGGGTTGTCATTCCGTAACATTTCGGCTCGTGCAGGACATGCTGCTACGACAGTGATGCGTGTGTGGAATTAGTGGATAGAGGAAGTTTACACGCAGCTACGAGTGATTTTGGAACATGACGACAACACGGGATGACCGCCATCTTGTCCGCATGGCCATAATAGACCGTACAGCATCATCTACAGTGTTGGCTCGTCGCTGGAGTACTGCAACAGGTGTGAACTTCTCTGTATCGACGGTTCGTCCCCGTCTGCTGCAGGTTGGACTGGTTACACGGATACCATTACGTCGGCTTCCATTGTCCAGAAACGACAAGCTCCTGAGACTACGACGGGCACGTGAACACCGACACTGGGGTGCTGAGTGACAAAATGTAATCTTTTCAGACGAGCCCCGCTTCAGCGTGTGCTACAGTGATTGCCGCATACGTGTTCGGCGGTACCGAGGTGAGCGCAATCTGGAGGGCTGCATTATGGAGCGGCATAGTGGACAAATACCAAGTGTGATGGTTTGGGGCGCCATTAGTTACAACACCCGATCTCGCCTCCTACGGATTGAGGGTACTTTGAATAGCAACCGGTACCTAATGGTGGCTGTGGAGCCTGCCTCAGGCATCTCCTCAGGCCACATTTCAACATGATAATTCTCGACCACATATAGCGAGGAATGTACAGGCCTACGTAGCGTGTGCTACAGTGATTGCCGCATACGTGTTCGGCGGTACCGTGGTGAGCGCAATCTGGAGGGCTGCATTATGGAGCGGCATAGTGGACAAATACCAAGTGTGATGGTTTGGGGCGCCATTAGTTACAACACCCGATCTCGCCTCCTACGGATTGAGGGTACTTTGAATAGCAACCGGTGCCTAATGGTGGTTGTGGAGCCTGCCTCAGGCATCTCCTCAGGCCACATTTCAACATGATAATTCTCGACCACATATAGCGAGGAATGTACAGGCCTACGTAGCGTGTGCTACAGTGATTGCCGCATACGTGTTCGGCGGTACCGTGGTGAGCGCATTCTGGAGGGCTGCATTATGGAGCGGCATAGTGGACAAATACCAAGTGTGATGGTTTGGGGCGCCATTAGTTACAACACCCGATCTCGCCTCCTACGGATTGGGGGGTACTTTGAATAGCAACCGGTGCCTAATGGTGGTTGTGGAGCCTGCCTCAGGCATCTCCTCAGGCCACATTTCAACATGATAATTCTCGACCACATATAGCGAGGAATGTACAGGCCTACGTAGCGTGTGCTACAGTGATTGCCGCATACGTGTTCGGCGGTACCGTGGTGAGCGCAATCTGGAGGGCTGCATTATGGAGCGGCATAGTGGACAAATACCAAGTGTGATGGTTTGGGGCGCCATTAGTTACAACACCCGATCTCGCCTCCTACGGATTGAGGGTACTTTGAATAGCAACCGGTACCAAATGGTGGTTGTGGAGCCTGCCTCAGGCATCTCCTCAGGCCACATTTCAACATGATAATTCTCGACCACATATAGCGAGGAATGTACAGGCCTACGTAGCGTGTGCTACAGTGATTGCCGCATACGTGTTCGGCGGTACCGTGGTGAGCGCATTCTGGAGGGCTGCATTATGGAGCGGCATAGTGGACAAATACCAAGTGTGATGGTTTGGGGCGCCATTAGTTACAACACCCGATCTCGCCTCCTACGGATTGGGGGGTACTTTGAATAGCAACCGGTGCCTAATGGTGGTTGTGGAGCCTGCCTCAGGCATCTCCTCAGGCCACATTTCAACATGATAATTCTCGACCACATATAGCGAGGAATGTACAGGCCTACGTAGCGTGTGCTACAGTGATTGCCGCATACGTGTTCGGCGGTACCGTGGTGAGCGCATTCTGGAGGGCTGCATTATGGAGCGGCATAGTGGACAAATACCAAGTGTGATGGTTTGGGGCGCCATTAGTTACAACACCCGATCTCGCCTCCTACGGATTGAGGGTACTTTGAATAGCAACCGGTACCTAATGGTGGCTGTGGAGCCTGACTCAGGCATCTCCTCAGGCCACATTTCAACATGATAATTCTCGACCACATATAGCGAGGAATGTACAGGCCTACGTAGCGTGTGCTACAGTGATTGCCGCATACGTGTTCGGCGGTACCGTGGTGAGCGCAATCTGGAGGGCTGCATTATGGAGCGGCATAGTGGACAAATACCAAGTGTGATGGTTTGGGGCGCCATTAGTTACAACACCCGATCTCGCCTCCTACGGATTGAGGGTACTTTGAATAGCAACCGGTACCTAATGGTGGCTGTGGAGCCTGCCTCAGGCATCTCCTCAGGCCACATTTCAACATGATAATTCTCGACCACATATAGCGAGGAATGTACAGGCCTACGTAGCGTGTGCTACAGTGATTGCCGCATACGTGTTCGGCGGTACCGTGGTGAGCGCAATCTGGAGGGCTGCATTATGGAGCGGCATAGTGGACAAATACCAAGTGTGATGGTTTGGGGCGCCATTAGTTACAACACCCGATCTCGCCTCCTACGGATTGAGGGTACTTTGAATAGCAACCGGTGCCTAATGGTGGTTGTGGAGCCTGCCTCAGGCATCTCCTCAGGCCACATTTCAACATGATAATTCTCGACCACATATAGCGAGGAATGTACAGGCCTACGTAGCGTGTGCTACAGTGATTGCCGCATACGTGTTCGGCGGTACCGTGGTGAGCGCATTCTGGAGGGCTGCATTATGGAGCGGCATAGTGGACAAATACCAAGTGTGATGGTTTGGGGCGCCATTAGTTACAACACCCGATCTCGCCTCCTACGGATTGGGGGGTACTTTGAATAGCAACCGGTGCCTAATGGTGGTTGTGGAGCCTGCCTCAGGCATCTCCTCAGGCCACATTTCAACATGATAATTCTCGACCACATATAGCGAGGAATGTACAGGCCTACGTAGCGTGTGCTACAGTGATTGCCGCATACGTGTTCGGCGGTACCGTGGTGAGCGCAATCTGGAGGGCTGCATTATGGAGCGGCATAGTGGACAAATACCAAGTGTGATGGTTTGGGGCGCCATTAGTTACAACACCCGATCTCGCCTCCTACGGATTGAGGGTACTTTGAATAGCAACCGGTACCAAATGGTGGTTGTGGAGCCTGCCTCAGGCATCTCCTCAGGCCACATTTCAACATGATAATTCTCGACCACATATAGCGAGGAATGTACAGGCCTACGTAGCGTGTGCTACAGTGATTGCCGCATACGTGTTCGGCGGTACCGTGGTGAGCGCATTCTGGAGGGCTGCATTATGGAGCGGCATAGTGGACAAATACCAAGTGTGATGGTTTGGGGCGCCATTAGTTACAACACCCGATCTCGCCTCCTACGGATTGGGGGGTACTTTGAATAGCAACCGGTGCCTAATGGTGGTTGTGGAGCCTGCCTCAGGCATCTCCTCAGGCCACATTTCAACATGATAATTCTCGACCACATATAGCGAGGAATGTACAGGCCTACGTAGCGTGTGCTACAGTGATTGCCGCATACGTGTTCGGCGGTACCGTGGTGAGCGCATTCTGGAGGGCTGCATTATGGAGCGGCATAGTGGACAAATACCAAGTGTGATGGTTTGGGGCGCCATTAGTTACAACACCCGATCTCGCCTCCTACGGATTGAGGGTACTTTGAATAGCAACCGGTACCTAATGGTGGCTGTGGAGCCTGACTCAGGCATCTCCTCAGGCCACATTTCAACATGATAATTCTCGACCACATATAGCGAGGAATGTACAGGCCTACGTAGCGTGTGCTACAGTGATTGCCGCATACGTGTTCGGCGGTACCGTGGTGAGCGCAATCTGGAGGGCTGCATTATGGAGCGGCATAGTGGACAAATACCAAGTGTGATGGTTTGGGGCGCCATTAGTTACAACACCCGATCTCGCCTCCTACGGATTGAGGGTACTTTGAATAGCAACCGGTACCTAATGGTGGCTGTGGAGCCTGCCTCAGGCATCTCCTCAGGCCACATTTCAACATGATAATTCTCGACCACATATAGCGAGGAATGTACAGGCCTACGTAGCGTGTGCTACAGTGATTGCCGCATACGTGTTCGGCGGTACCGTGGTGAGCGCAATCTGGAGGGCTGCATTATGGAGCGGCATAGTGGACAAATACCAAGTGTGATGGTTTGGGGCGCCATTAGTTACAACACCCGATCTCGCCTCCTACGGATTGAGGGTACTTTGAATAGCAACCGGTACCTAATGGTGGTTGTGGAGCCTGCCTCAGTTACAGTTCGGACATAGATATTCGTGTCGTATTTAGTATAAGATAGTTCATAAGTAGTTGGTAAGTTTAGGGACTGATGACCCCTCAGTTAAGTCCCATAAGCTTAACAATAAGCTTAACAAGCATTTTAACATTTTTAAAGGCTCGGATAGGAACTGCTCAGAAGTAAATCTCTCAGGAAAGTGTTCAGAACCTTATTGACTCAATGCCACGGCGTATATCCGTTATAATGCGGACCACACATGTCATACTGAATAGTAACTCTCAAAATACAAGTACAGATATGAAAAGGTAATCATTTGATTCTTGTCACGTGCCCAACTGTGACTGTGACTGTGACTGTTACCAGAATATGGAATTGGTCGGTTCAGGAGGGCAATACGGAACGCCGTGCCGGATCCCAACGGCCTCGTATAACTAGCAGTCGAGATGACAGGCATCTTATCCGCATGGCTTGAACGGATCGTGCAGCCACGTCTGAGTCAACAGATGGGGACGTTTGCAAGACAACAACCATCTACACGAACAGTTCGACGACGTTTGAAGCAGCATGGACTATCAGTTTGTAGACCGTGGCTGCGGTTGCCCTTGACAATGCATGACAGACAGGAGCGCCTGCGATGGTGTACGCAACGACGTACCTGGTGCACGAATAGCAAAACGTCATTTTTTTCAGATGAATCCAGGTTTTGTTTACAGCATCATGATGGTCGCATCCGTGTTTGGCGACATCGCGGTGAACGCACATTGGAAGTGTGTATTCCTCATCGTCATACTGGCGTATTACCCAGAGTGGTATGAGGGGACACTGGTTACAAGTATCGTTCACCTCTTGTTCGCATCGACGGCACTTTGAACAGTAGCCGTTACATTTCAGATGTGTTACGACCCGTGGCTCTACCCTTCATTCGATCCTGCGAAACCCTACATTTCAGCAGGATAATGCACGACCGCATGTTGAAGGTCTTGTACGGGGCCGGCCGCGGTGGCCGAGAGGACTGAGGCGCTCCAGACACGGTCTGCACGGCCACTACGTCGGGGGTTCGAACCCCCCCTCGGGCATGGATATTTGTGCCGTCCTTAGTATTAGCTAGTTTGTAAGTTTAGGAACTGATGACCCCGTAGTTAAGTCCCATAAGCTATACAAACATTGAAACATCTTGTACGGGCCTTTCTGGATACGGAAAATGTTCGACTGCTGCTCTGGCCAGCACATTCTCCAGATCTGTCACCAATTGAAAACGGCTGGTCAATGGTTGCCGAGCAACTGGCTCGTCACAGTACGCCAGTCAACTTTGTCAACATATTGCTTGCCCTTTCGCGTTGATAATAGGCACCATTAAATGACTGTACTACAAATAGCTCAGGAGAAATGACGTAATTAACAATGAAATGCCCTGAAAAGTGCTGTATCATGCAACGTCTGCTTCTAAACCACTGTAACGATTTCAACCAAATTTGGTTCAAATATTCCTTCGATGAGGTAACAATTGACGTACGGGGAAGAACAACTTACGACATATAGTTCAGGAGATATGATGTCATAAACAATAACATGATTGCAAACCTGTAGCATCATGCGACATGCAAATAAGGACACTTTGTTCATCTTAAAATCCTAATGCCATTTGGACACTTGACCTTCAAAACAAGAGAAATGTCACTGTCACATAAAATTTTGGATGGAGCATGATGGAGGATGATTTAAATATGGATTTCGTCAGATTCTACAGTTGTATTCCGATCCTCATGAAGTTTTTAAGCCGGCCGCGGTGGCCGAGGGGACTGAGGCTAAACAGTTAATGTTCAGATTTCGGCGAAGATTGGAATGAAATAAAATTTCTGAAAAATCTGGCATTTCTCTCTGAAAGTTACTCTACATTTTTCAGGCTGATAATCATCAAAGAAACATTTAAAACATAAATATTGTTCATACCATGTGAATTTTATGTAAGTAATATTCTTTTTAAAAATATGTTTCAGTGGAAAGCATACTTCATTCAGATTTTTAAATGACGGTTTTTTGACTGTCAGCTTTGATGCATACCAAGCGTACCGAATCATTGCGGTGAAAACCAGCAGCAGAAGTAATTTTTTGTAACCAACGAATGGTTCTAATGCTAATTTTAAAAGAAATACATAAATTTAATATATAAAAATTAATGTTTGTTTGTTTGTCTTTTTGTTCATATTTGATGCACGACCATACCGTACATCCGATTGCAATAAAACTGTGTCATCTCATTGCTTGCACTTTCGCGGAGGTTATAGGCCTACTAAAATTAACTTCGCATGGTGCATGGCGGAGAATGCTTTGAAATTAGTTAAATCGTTTCTTATGTCTTCACGTTAAAATGGGTGGACGGATAGGAATGAATTTTGGAACAGATGTAGCTTATACCCTGATTAATACACGGGATACCTTACGTAAGCCAGCGTATTGTGCGTGGCGGTCGGTGCCTTACAATGGGTTAATATGTTTGCTACTCCTTGATGCTGAAAGGGGTGGACAGATTTGAATGAAATTTAGAATTGAGAGAGCTTATACCCTAAATTAACGCAACAGTAACCTTTAGGAAGACACTGTAGGGTGCTTGGCGAAGGGTACTTACAGTGGGTTAACAGGTTTGTTACTTATCACGCTGAAACGGCTGGACGGAATTGAATGAAATGTGGAATGAAGACAGCTTATACTTCGAATTAATACATGGGTTAGGTTTCGTAAGCCTCCGTAGGTGCATGGTAGAGTGTGCGTTGCAACAAACGTCCAAATTGTTTGACTGATACTTAACACATAAATGTATACTTTCATGAAGGAAATTTTTATAATATGCAAGACCGTGAATTTCACGTGGCTGAGGGTACCACGCGACTTTGACACCGTTTGACCAGTCACCATGAAACTTGGCGCATATATGTATGTTTTCATAAACAGGAGGGAGAGGAGTAGGTGGAGGAGGAGAGGGACAGAAAGTGGAAGGAGGAGACGGACAGAGAGAGGGGAGAGGAGGAGAAAGAGAGAGGGGAGATGGTGACAGACTGCTGAAGGAAGATGAACAGCGTGAAGGGAGGAAGGATTGGTAGACATTTCAAAAGTTATTTGCACAATTATTTTTTCTGCGGCAGCAAGGCGTCGGGTAACAGCTAGTAAACTAATGGAAGTTGAAAGGAGACTCGGCCCAAGGACAACAGGAACAGAATATAGCAGACCACGAGCCAACAAAGAAATCTTCGAACATGTAGAGAACATTATACATACCATGCGGAAAAGAAGAATGGTATTCTTTGGACATTTGGCGAGAATGGAAAATGACAAGCTGACTAAGCAGCCGGCCGCGGTGGCCGAGGGGACTGAGGCGCTCCAGTCACGGTCTGCACGGCCACTACGGTCGGGGGTTCGAATCCCCCTCGGGCATGGATATTTGTGCCGTACTTAGTTGTAGGTAGTTCGTAAGTAGTTTGTAAGTTTAGGGACAGATGACCCCGTAGTTAAGTCCCTTAAGCTTAACAAACATTTGAACATTTTGACAAAGCAAATCTTTAATAAAATAATGAAGCCTTAAAGGACAACCAGTGTGGTTTACACAGACTTTAAATGACCTCAAAGAAGAAAACATCGACTTAATGGACACACAAAACAGAAACTTATGCAGGGACAAAATGCAGAAAGCGATCTCCAGGAAAGACGAAAAGCGAAATAGAGAGCAGCCTCACAACTTCGAGGAGCTCCAAAGGCAGAGATCAGAACGCATGAAATTAATGTGGGCAGAAAGGAAGAAGAAGCAAGAAAGCAAGAATTGATGTCTTGATTTAACGTGCTCTGTAAAAGTGCCATTCGAATAAATAAATATAATAAAAATAAATAAAATAATAAAAGAGGTTAGAAAGCGCTTCCCGTGAAAGGTAAAGGTCCCAGGTGATGAGTTTTTGGTGTTTCACGGCGAAATGTTCAAGTATTTACTGTCAATGGCGCTACACAAATGGCCATGAAACATGACATGGTCGGAAAAATAATCCTATTTGAGAAGGACCAGATACGTGCTTCACAGTTTCCGAATCAATACGGATTCCAAACTTTGCGAGGATTGTTGTGCGTAGTGAATGAAAGCCCGTCCCAGCCTGTTAGCCAGAGATTACTGCGATGGCAGGTGCATGCAATTAACATTTGGAATAGGTCAGCCACAAAAAGGCCAGATAAAACTGCGCGCGTCATTAGTGGACTGGAAACCATCGAACGCGAACAGTAGCTAACTGGGAGAACGTAATGTGAATCACATTTTCCCCCCTTTATTCAAATGACGCACGTTATTGATTGCGCCGAAGGCGAAATAAAGCATTTCACTCTGAATGCGTTTATAGTGAGGTGCGAGTCTGTTTCGTTTGCATCGCCGTCATTCATACGTGCTCTGCTTTATTAGCTCAAAATGAGTGTATTCAAAACTAGTACCGAGCGAGGTGACGCAGAGATTAACATAATGGACTCGCATTCGAAAGGACGACGTCGATTCCCCGTTCAGATATCTGCATCAATGTGTCTGGTATTTCCCGAAGTGGCTGAAAGCCATTTCGGGGATAGTTACGTTCAACAGATCAATCTATAATGACTGCGCTGTGAAAATTCTAACCTTTAATGCGTGAAAACTAGTTTGGTTTTGTAACCGTTTCAAATTCAAATGTTTGTACATGTATGGGACTTAACTACTGAGGTTATCAGTCCCTAAGCTAACAAACTACTTGAATTAACGTTTGCTAAGGACTACACACACACACACACACACACACACACACACACACACACACACACACACACCTATGCCCGAGGGAGGACTCGAATCTCCGACGGCGAGCAACCACGCGCTCCGCAGCAAGGCGCCTTAGAGCGCTCGGCCACTCCTCAGCGGCTGCTTGGTGTACCGCAGTGGATACTAGGGAGGTGCGGAAGTGGAATCTCATACCGCTAAACAGCGTAACACCGAGTGGAAAACTATTAAGGCGATGCACAAGGCAACAGTACAACAATCTGTCACCATGACTTTTCCAGACGATTCCAACCACAAGGTGGTGAGGGCAGAATTGTGGTCCAGCGGTAAAGATAATGACGTTCCAATATCGTTTCTGTCTGCACCACCACGAAGGTCGGATTAAGAGTCCTGAGACGCCTCGGCGAGAGAATGTTGAACTGTTGCCTCATGCATTACCATTTGCACCTGCCCCTATGGTTTGTGATGGGACTGGATTCCACTCCTCTACTTCCATGGTACGTATAAGCAATACACTAACCAGCAGAAGTTACGTCGCTCAAGTTTTGGAGGGGTACGACAGGCCTCGCTACTTTCACATACGGCTATAAGAATAATTTCATCTTCCATCTAATTTTTCTGGAAAATTATTAATTTAATTTTTGTTTTAAGCATTTGATATAGCTTCTATAGGTATCCTTATCCTATAGAGAAAAGGTAGTTGTACACGACTGTCAAACATTTATTTTATGCTGTTACACGATTTACCCTTCAGATCGCACAAAAGTGCATTTCAGTGGGGCTATTCGGATAGTGGGCGGGTTCTATTTGAATAAGGTAAATTATGAGCAGATACACAACTAAATTACATGGCTGGTTAGCTGAAAATACGCTACCTTCTATTTAATATTCATTACCACTAATAGTTATTACAACAATATTTACAATAGTAATTTCACATTAATCTATGAAATTTTTCTGTTCTCGTAAAACATCTGCGGCGTCCAAAGACAAATTGCTCAGAACCGGTCGCACCTTCACAGTATTAATGAAACCAGGTGATACACGTTTGGCGTTGTGACTATTCACTTTTAACGTCATCTACAACGCGCGACTATTTCCACAGGCAGAATCTATGGTTCCATTACAACGCCTCTTCTTGTTTCTGCTAGTAAGTTTTACAGTCTCTCTGCTTGGTGCGACTAATCTTGCTTCCGAGAGACCCTTTCGTTTTCTCAAGGAAAGATGGTTTATTTTGCAGGGGTGTTTTACGTTGTGGTAGCTAGTTTGAAGACTCCAACATCCACATCTTTCTGTTGTTGATGTTGTTGTTGCGGTCTTCAGTCCACAGACTGATTTGATACTGCTCTCCACGCTACCCTGTCCTGTGTAAGCCTCTTCATCTGAGAATACGAACGCCAACCTACATCCTTTTGAATCTGCTACTGTATTCGTCCCTCGGTCTCCCTCTACGATTTTTACCCCACACACTTCCTTCTGATGCTAAGTTGACGATTCCTTGATGTCTCGGAATGTGTCCCACCAACCTATCCCTTCTCTTAGTCAGGATATGCCAGAAACTCCTTTTCTCCCTAATTCTGCTGAGCACCTCTTCATTAGATATGTGATCTACCCATCTAATCTTCATCATTCGTCTGTAACACCATATTTCAAAAGCTTATATAATCTTTTTGTCTAAACTCCTTATCGCCCACGTTTCACTCCCATATAATCTTACACTCCAGACAAATGCTTTCAAAAGGACTTCCTAACTTTTAAATCAATATTGGATGTTAACAAGTTTCGCTTCTTTAAAAACTCTTTTCTTCCAATAGCCATTCTGCAATTTATATCTTCTCTACTTCGACCATCCGAAGTTATTTTGCTACCCAACTAACAAAAATCGCCGGCCGCGGTGGCCGAGGTGACTGAGGCGCTCCAGTCACGGTCAGCACGGCCACTACGGTCGGGGGTTCGAATCCCCCCTCGGGCATGGATATTTGTGCCGTCCTAGTTCGTAAGTAGTTCATAAGTAGTTTGTAAGTTTAGGGACTGATGACCCCGTAGTTAAGTCCCATAAAAAAAAAAAAAAAAAAAAAAAAAAATAACAAAAATCATCTACTACTTTTATTGTCTCATTACCTAATCTAATTCCTTCAGTATCGTCTGATTTTCTGACGTTACATTCCATTATCCTTGTTTCACTCTTGTTAATGTTCATCTTATACCCTACATTCAAGATCCTGTCCATTCCATTCAATTGCTCTTCCAGATCCTTTGCGGTCTCTGACAGAATTACTATGTCATCGGCAAACCGCAAAGTTTTTATTTCTTCTCCCTGAACTTTAATTCCCTCTCCAAATTTCTCCTTGCATTCCTTCACTGCTTGCTCAATATACAGACTGAACAACATTGGGGAAAGGCTACAATCCTGTCTTACTCCCTTCCCAACCACTGCGGCCCTTTGATTTCCTTCGACTCTAATAATTACTTTCTGGTTTTTCTACAAGTTGAATCTATCTCTTCGCTCCCTTCAGAATCTAAAAGCGTGTATTCCAGTCAACATTGCAAAACCTTTTTCCAAATATACAAATGCTAAAAACGTCGCTTTTTCCTTTCCTTAGCCTACCTTCTAAGATAAGTCGTAATGTGAGTATTGCCTCCCGTGTTCCTACATTTCTCCTAAATCCAAACTGATCTTCCCCAAGGTCCGATTCCAGCAGTTTTTCCATTCGTCTCTAAAGAATTCTTTTTAGTAATTTGCAACCATGACTTATTAAGCTGATAGTTCTTTAATTTTCACATTTCTCTGCACTTGCTTTCTTTGGAAATGGAATTACAATATTCTTATTGAAGTCGGATGGTATTTCCTGTGACTCATATATCTTGCATACCAGGTGGAACAATTGCTTCATGACTGGCTCTGCTAAAGACATGAGCTGTTCAGACGGAATATCACCTATTCCAGGGGCCTCGTTTCAACTCAAATCTTTCAGCGCTCTGTCTAATTCTTCTCATAGTATCATATCTCCTATCTCATCTTCCTCCACTTCGTCTTCCATTTCTAGAATACTGACTTCAGGTTTATTTCCTTTTTTATAGGCTGTCTATATAGCAGCCAGAGACCACGAACACCGTCTGGCGGCGTGGCGCAGGGGTAGCGTCACGGACTGCGGTGCAGAAGGTCGCCGGTTCAATCCCACCCACCGGCAAAATGTATTTATTTGTAATTAACAATTCCAGAAGGTTCTACATCTTTCTTATGTTCACTTGTAAATTCTACTTGTTTTTTATGTTAACTGTTCTTCTAATTTCTGGTAAATTCTGTCTGTGTATAAATAGCAGAGCACTCTGCCTGAGAGGCAGTCAGTGCTGCGTGTATGTTGAGTTCGTAATAAACGTGCTTTCAGTATAAGTGCTGTGTTTAGTTTAGTGATGGGACAACCGACTGTTTTTAACAACCGATTGGTCAATCGGTTGTTTTTTCGTTTAGTCGGTTTTTTCAGTCGAATGAAACAACCGAATGAAAATAGTCTTTGGCCGTATGAATGTTTTCACTCGCTGGCGGGGTTTGAGTGGTTTCAGTCGATGCGAAACAATCGAATGAAACCAGTCGCTATCGGTAGCAGCCACTATATGAATGTTTTCACTCATTCAGTGGGTTTGAGTGGTTTCAGTCGATGCGCGACCACCGAATGAAACAAGTCTTTGCCCTTTATATGAATGTTTTCGGAATTGAGTGGTTTCACTTGATGCGATACAACCGGCTGGAAAAAGTCTGTCGGTTTCTGCAGTTAAATGGATGTTTTGATTAATTCACCGACTTTGTGTGACTTTATTTACTTACTCCTTCAGTCTTTTCGGGTATAAATGAACCGTGATTCAGCATGAAACTTTCTTAGAGACAAATCTTATAAATATAGCAGTGTGTCCGTGTGTGTGTGTGTGTTTTTATCGCATGCAAATCTACAGTTTTGTTCCAATCTTGATGAAATTTTGCACACTTGACCTTCAAAGCAATAGGAAAGTCACTGTCTACATCAAATTTAATTCGGTGCATGGCGGAGGGTACTTTATATACTGACTTGGCCAAAATCCACAATTTGGCTGCGATCTTGATGAAATTTTGCACACTTGACCTTTAAAACAAGACGATGGTAATTGTGTACAATAAATTTCGTAGGTGCATGGCGGAGGGTACTTTACCTACTACCTTCGATAAATTACGTTTGTATTCGAATTTTAATTATGTATTATTTAAGAAAACTGCACCAGTCACTTTTACTTGAAATGATATTTATTCCATGAACCGGTTTTCAAACCTTTTCAGGTTCATCAGGCAAGTTTGTTTTGAGTATGATATAGTCGATTATTTAGAAAGTAATTTTGTCAATAATAAACTGCAAAAGTGAATAATAAATAAATACTGTCTGTATTGTTTCCATAGCTTTTCTACTTAATATGTATGTATACAATCAGTCAAAGTACAAGAATAAAATTCGTATTATTGCTATGTTTAATTTATACACTATTTGTGTTCCAGAATATTAATTTAGACTAGGTTCTATTTATTGTGTTTAAAGACAGTGTGAATCTGGTTGCTCTATTATTGTAGGATTGAAGGGGTAGGTATTTAGATGTGGGTAAAGCAATTAAGTATTTGTTCTTTAGTAGTGATTTTTACCTTATCAGAAAGCATATGAAAGAGTTGACATGAGTGGAGGTTTTTTTTTTTATTTGAGGGGGGAGGGGGGGTGGTAGGAAAGGGGGGAAGAGGCTTTTTGTGAATTAATTTCTTTACATTAGCTGGTTCTCTAAATTTTGGAGGAACATTTGTTTTTTAGTTCAGTCTGATCATTGAGCAGGTTGTTGTATGTTGTATTTGTATTGATGAGGATTTCAATTTCTTCAAGGAGGTTAAGTTTCATGCCCTTATTGGCAAAATGGAGTATTTGTAGGTTTTTGTGGATGTTATCTGCAGAATGACCTTGTTGGGCAAGGTGTGAGGCAAAGCTGGATTTGTGTAAGTTATTAAGGTGGAGTGCATCCATATGTTCCTTAAATCTTGTTGTGAAGCTTCTTCCAGTTTGACCAATATAGAAACTTGGGCATGAGTTGCAAGTTAGTTTATAGATACCTGATTTTTGAAATTTATCTATGTTGGTTTTTGTGTTGTGGATGATTTTATTTTGTATTTTGTTGTTTGTGAAGAAGCTAATTTTTATCTCATGTTTCTTGAAGAGGTTTGCAATTTGGTATGACACCTTCCCGAGGAAAGGTAGGCTTAAAAAGAAGGTTTTTTGGGTTGTGTTTGTCTGTTCAGAAATCGGTTGTTTTGTTTTTGTTTATTGAATTAATGTATCAATGACAGCAGGATTGTATCCATTACTGATGGCAACTGATTTTATGATGTTTGTTTCCTTTTCTCTTTCATTTCTGTCTATTGGAATTTTGTACATGCGGTTCATCATTGATCTAAAAAATGCTTTTTTGTGTTGGTCTGGATGACAAGAAGAATTATGGATGGATATATTTGTTGCTGTTGGTTTTCTGAAAATTTGGAAATTGTGTTTCTGATTTTTGTTGGAGATTTTTAGATCAAGATAGTTGATTCCATCTGGTGTTTCATGTTCAACTGTGAACTGTATTTTGGAGTGTATTTTATTAAGTTCAGCAGCTATGTTGTCTATTTCTGTTGTTGTGCCATTGAACAGGATGATAGAGTCATCAACATAGCGTTTGTAATAAAGAAGCTTATTTTTCAAGTGAGACTGGGATTTAAAAAACTTGTTTTCAAGGTGGTTGATATATATATTTGCTAGCAGTCCTGCAAGACTATTGCCCATTGCTAGTCCATCTTCTTGAATGTAAAACTTTTTGTTGAACAGAAAATAGTTGTGTGATAATATAAGTTCAAGGATATCTATGAGTTCTATGATTTCAGCTCTACTCATTGTACCATGTTGGAGGAGATTATTTCTTATTATGGTGATTGTTTCTTTAACAGGGATGTTTGTGTATAGGTTGACTATGTCAAGGGATGCAAATTTAGCTGTGGATGGTATGGAGAAGCCTTTTATGCAATTGATAAGGTCATAACTGTTATTGATAGAGAAGTTATTTTCAAATATATATGCTTTGTGTATAATATCATGTAGCTTTCTGGTGATTTTGTAGCTTGGGCTATTAATTGAGTTTACGACAGGTCGTATCGGACAGTTAGGTTTGTGGACCTTAGGTTGTGATCTCAATTTAGGTGCTGTTGGGTTCATCACTGTACATTGCTTTATTTCTGCTTGTGTCAAAAGGAAGTTGCAATTCTGAAGCAGCTTTGTAATTTTTTCTTGCAATTTGGGAGTGGGATCAAGATATATTTCTTTTATGTTGTTATTTTTGAAGAATTCATGGGTTTTGTTCACATAATCTGATTCATATAGGACAACAGATGTGTTTCCTTTGTCTGCACGGACTACCAGGGCATTATTACTTGAAAGCTTTTTGTTTATGGCTTGCAGTGTCCTTTGTTCATTATTCATGTTATGGTACATTTTATTCTGGTCTATATTTCTCCTGATGATGGTGCTTGCCTTATGGGCTATGGCATTCTGTTCATTGTGCTTTAGCTTAGCAGTTGCACATGCCATTTTAATACTCACTGTTAGCTCATTGATATTGTTATTATTGAGAACCTGCTAATGTAAAGAAATTAATTCACAAAAAGCCTCTTCCCCCCTTTCCTACCACCCCCCCCTCAAATAAAAAAAAAACCCTCCACTCATGACAACTCTTTCATATGCTTTCTGATAAGGTAAAACTCACTACTAAATTGCTTTACCCACATCTAAATACCTACCCCTTCAATCCTAGAATAATAGAGCAACCAGATTCACACTGTCTTTAAACACAATAAATAGAACCTAGTCTAAATTAATATTCTGGAACACAAATAGTGTATAAATTAAACATAGCAATAATACGAATTTTATTCTTGTACTTTGATTGTATACATACATATTAAGTAGAAAAGCTATGGAAACAATACAGACAGTATTTATTTATTATTCACTTTTGAAGTTTATTATTGACAAAATTACTTTCTAAATAATCGACTATATCATACTCAAAACAAACTTGCCTGTACAAAGAGTGTTATATCTTTCGAATTAAGACGTTTGTGAATAACAGCAGCTGTAAAAGCACATGTTGGACGCTGGTAATGTGTTGTTTATAGTACAGTTAGAACCCAACAGAAAAAGTGATGTGTTACTGTGACTTAAACAAAAGAAGAAGCAAGAAATGGAAATTAACCACAAAAATCCAGCCATACAGTCGCAGTAAGTAGATCAGCAAATTTCACGGAATCCTACAAATACAAAACAGACCTAAGCAACGTGCAATTCGAGTTTTTTAAAATAATTTCCGTCTTCCCACCACAGATCCAACATCCAACATGACGCTTAAAATGTTATTGTAACATGATCCATCTGATGATGAACCTGAAAAGGTTTGAAAACCGGTTCATGGAATAAATATCATTTCAAGTAAAAGTGCCTGGAGCAGTTTTCTTAAATAATATTTAAAATAAGTCACGGGTTCTGAAACATCCGTAATGGATAATCTAAATATTTTAATGATATATTTCACTCTTCACCTTCAAAGAAAGAGAATGGTCACCGGCTACATCTACTTTAGTTCGATGCATGACAGAAGGTATTCCAGACTTTGACGCCAATATAGAGTTTTATTCCGATCTTGATGAAATGTTGAACACTTGACTTTCAAAACAAGTGGCAGTTTACTGTTCATCTAATATTTTGTATGGTACATGGCGGAGGGATGGAATAAACCTCCACACCATTTCACTGATAACCACAGAAATATCTGTGACAAGAGTTCAAATCTTCAAATGTTTGTAAATCTATCGGACCAAACTGCGTGGTCATCAGTCCGTAGCTTACAAACTACTTAAACTAAGGTAAACTAACCTAAGGACCACACACACACACACACACACACACACACACACACACGCACACACACATACGCACACACACACACACACCCATACCCATGCTCCAGGGAGGACTCGAACCTCCGACGGCGAGCAACCGCGCCCTCCGCAGCGAAGTGCCTTAGACCATTCGGCTACTCCGCCGCGGCGTGACAAGAGTGAATAATTATGGAACTTGAGATGAATGTTTTCATATACTGTTGACGAATACAGACACGCTGGAGAAAATTTACAGCACTGTTAAATGTTGTATGTCTTCTCGTACTCCTTCAAATTAGATGGAATTAACAAAAATATTTTATAGGAAATATTTTCATACAAAATACTTTAATGAAGGCTTTTTTTTTTTTACAATACCTAATGTTTTAGTGATCTTAGAATTTGAATCTAGCAAGTATGCTCAAAGTTAACATACTTAACTCTGTCCTGCTAGAACCTTAGATATGTATGAACAGGAAGCCGCAAACCGCACGTTTCTACCTGTTCCCACTTCGGAGATACGGTATGCGAGATTAAACTTGTAGTGATAATTTTGGAACACCCTGTAGTTTCCACGCTTCTTTATTGAGACAGTAAGAAAGCGACAACAATCGGCGATGGCACGCCTCTCCCGCCGGACACTGTTGTGTGGAGTTTGGTGCGCGCCTGCTGGCGCTGTCAGCAGTGAAAACGCGAGCGAGGCAGCATCCCCTCTCGTGTCCCCGCTCCCCGCGGTACCCCGTGGTCGGTGTCTGCGAAAGTAATCTGATCGGGCCCAGATGATCGGCGTTTTTGAAGTCTGGGGTGGAAAATTAAAGTGATCGCAGGCCTGCTCCAGCGATATGACATCTAATTAGTTACTCGTTGATGGCACCTCAAACAATTTAATCTACAACAAAATATGAATCACTGTTACTGTATATTATGAAACGAAAAGTTACTTCATTCAGTTCATAATTTCTTGAAAAGAAAGAATGAGTAATTCAGTCAATGTACAAAACTGCAAAAGTGTCGCACGTTTTCATTCAGTTGTTCCCACAGACTACTTTCATTCGAGGGAGGAAAAAAAAAAAAAAAAAAACGAATATTAATCCAACATAGTAAAACTACGACCGACTGACTGTTTCATTCGGTTGCTCCCATAGACTGGTTTCACTCAAAAGAACTAATGAAGATGCCAACGTTCTGTGTCAATTTTTTCATTAGGTTGGTCCCATCGACTGATTTAACTCAAAAGAAAAGGAATGAGTGGTCCAACCGACTGTGTCGTTTTTATTCGGTTGCTCCGACCGACTGGTTGCACTCAAAAGAAGGAATGAGTAGTCCAACCGACTGCGTCGATTTTTTCATTCGGTTGATCCCACCGACTGGTTTCACTCAAAAGAACGAATGAATAGTCCAACCGACTGAATCGGTTGTTTCATTCGGTTGGTCCCACCGACTGGTTTCACTCAGAAGAATGAATGAATAATTCAACCGATACGAGAAACTACAACCGAATGATCGATTTTTTCCCAACAACCGAATGAATCGATTGTTTTCATTCGATTGTTCCCAACACTAGTTTAGTTGCCTTCGAAGTCACGCCTGTTTCCATTTCAACGCGACATTGTTTGGTGGAGGCGCCGGGTAAACTGCGCAACAGCTGCATCACCGTGGCTCCGATTAGGCAACGTAAAAGCCGTCGCTTACACGGACTGGAACCGGAATACAAGGGATACATCGAGTACATCCTTCCAAAAGTCCGTATTATCAGAAGAACGATGGAGACGAAACCAGCAATAAGCCAGCTGCACATCAGACACCCGTCGGTGTTCTCTGGAGATGCTGGACAGGACCCCAACAAATGGCTAAAAGGGTTCGACCGAGTCGCCAAGTACAATAGGTGGGATCATACGATGTGCTTGGCCAACGTTTATTTCTACCTGGACGGAACAGCCCATCAATGGTTCTAAAACAACGAAGACAAGTTGAATGACTGGGAGACGTTCCAGGAGGAACTTAAGAAGACGTTTGGAGACCGCCAGCGACAAATCCGCTCGGCGGAAGAACAACTGAAGAACCGGGCCCAACGACATGGTGAGCCGACACAGTCTTACAACGTTTTGGCTCTGTGTAACATAGTCAACCCGAACATGACTGAGGCGGACAAAATCACGCACCTGATGAAGGGAATTGCAGAAGATATGTACCAAGCTCTTCTGATAAAAGACGTCGCTACGACAGAAGAGATCATCAAGTGGTGCCAGCGTATTGAAGAGATGCAACAAAGGAGGGTTGGACGCAAGAAGTATGACAGACTCCCAAACGTAGTCCCTATGGCTGTTGTGGAAGACCAGCATGACTTCGCTTCTCTCATATGACAAATCGTGAGAGAAGATTTACAACAGTGCATGGCAGCCGGGACTATTAGACCGAGCGAGCATCAGATTATGGCCATGGATGCGTGCCCTGTAAGTCACGAGGGAGCCGACGCCGCTGAGGACGAGGTATTTCAAACATTAGCTCCTGTCTGCCCCGTCAATCGCACACAACGTGAAGAATGGCGTCGCCCTGCTATGACTTACGCTGCAGCCGCCAAACGGCAGCCCATGAACCGACCGACGCGACCACAGCCAACTCCCCCAGTAACTATGACGCCCCGCAAAAGAGCAGACGTCTGGAGGACAGAAGACAACACACCACTGTGTTTCCACTGTGGACGCCCTGGACATGTCGTACGCTACTGCAGAGAGAAGAGGCGAATATTCGATGATTTTTTTGCCTCAAGACGTCAGCCGTCGGAGCAGTTCTATCCCAGGCAGTCACCTGCTGATGAGTTCAGTCGACCTATGGGAAGAAGCCCATCGCCGTACCCTAGACGAGGTCGCTCCCCGACGCGCCGCAGCCATTCACCGTCGCCGTGGAGAGGTACCAGTCGCTCCCCTAGCCGCCGCGCCCAGGAAAACTAAGCGAGGCGACCATCTACGGAGGTGAGGCCGCCGCAGATGAAAATCCTCCATGGACGACAGTCACTAAGATGTCGGGAAATCTCATCGACGTCATAATCGACGGCCAACCTGTCCGGGCACTTATTGATTCAGGAGCCTCTTTTTCTGTATTATCGGATAATTACCGCCGCACACTTTAGAAGACAATGTTCTGTGATACGGGGGCAACTGTGCTGAAGGTCGCGAATGGAAAGTACGTCCATCCAGCAGGAACTTGTGTCGCAAGAATAACCATCAACAACAGGACGCAGCCGTTTGAATTTGTTAACAGAATGTAGTCACAATGTCATCCTCGGATGGGACTTCCTTCAGGCATCCCAAGCTATCATTGACTGTGGAAGATCTGAGCTGCAAACTGAAGAAGTTGTTCCGCCGGATACACGTAATACAGAATTTTCTGGGAAGTTATTCGTCGTTGACAATGTGACGATACCGCCGTTGACAATGAGAAGAGTTGCAGTCACAAACACAGATGACTGATTAAGCTGTGAAGTTCTTGTTGATAGTAAAAAGTTTATCAGGCTCACAAAAGAAATTTACATACCAGCGGCTATCATAAGCATTACCGGTGGTCAAGGAGAGATTTGGATCACAATCTGTCATGAGCAGTCACAACTTATCCCCAAGGGAATGTGTATCGGGACAGCTGAACCAATCCAGGACGGTGAGCTCAACGTCATCAATGAAGACCCATGCCCTGCTGTTAGTACAGACAACACGCTGGATGAAACAAACGTGGAACTGCCAATAGGGCCTGGATTGACCAAGAAACAACGCCAGCTGATGTTAGGTATACTACGCCAATTTTCGGGTGCATTCACACCTCAGCAGGGAAAAGTCAGACGAAACGGCCCACGATAAAGCACCGGATCAATACGGGGGATCATCCGCCAATTAGCCAGCGTTCGTACAGAGTGTCGCCAGATGAAAGACGGATAATTCGAGAGGAAGTGGAGAAGACGTTGCGAGATGACATTATTCAACCTTCGGATAGTCCTTGGTCGTCTCCGGTAGTCCTCGTAAAGAAGAAGGATGGCACGTGGCGATTCTGTGTCGACTATCGGCGGCTGAACAGAATCACAAAGAAAGATGTCTACCCATTGCCGCATATTGACGACACCTTAGACTGATTGAAAGGAACTACATACTTCTCAACTATGGACATGCAGACAGGTAACTGGCAAATCGTTGTTGACGAAGCTGACAGGGAGAAGACGGCTTTTATTACACCTGACGGCCTCTATGAATTTAAAGTAATGCCATTTGGATTATGTAATGCTCCAGCCACATTCGAACGCATGATGGACAACTTGCTTCGACACCTTAAGTGGACGACGTGTCTCTGTTATTTAGATGACATTGTCGTTTTCTCCAAAACATCTGAGTCGCCTGCCAACTGTGTTGAAGTGTGTTCAGGCTGCAGGTCTCCGCCTCAATCCAAAGAAGTGCCTCTTCGTCGCCAAAGAGATAAAAATCCTGGGGCACCTAGTCAACGGAGATTGTGTCAGTCCTGATCCAGATAAAGTAAGGGCAGTCACAGAATTTCCAACTCCTCAGCACATTCGTGATGTGAGAAGTTTTTTCGGACTGTGCTCATACTACCGACGTTTCATAAAAGGATTTTGTAACAAGGCACGCCCATTACAAGAACTTCTGCAGGGAGACGCCAAATTTTACTCGGATGAGACAAATGAAAGAGCTTTCCAGGCACTTAAGGAGGCTCTAACTTCCGCACCAGTGCTAGCCTTGTACGACGAGAATGCAGAAACGGAACTTCACACAGACGCCAGTGGCTGCGGGATTGGTGCAGTGCTTGTACAAGTTCAGGAAGGTGCCGAAAAAGTGATAGCCTATGCGTCAAGAGTACTCTCAAAGTCCGAGATAAACTACTCTACAACTGAAAAAGAATGTCTAGCGGTTATCTGGGCTATCAACAAGTTCCGGCCGTATTTATTCGGCAAACCATTCACCGTCGTGACAGACCACCATTCTTTGTGCTGGCTGACTAGCTTGAAGGATCCATCAGGTCGACTAGCAAGATGGGCACTAAGACTCCAAGAGTACGATGTCACAGTGGTATTCAAGAACGGGCGCAAACACAAGGATGCCGACTGCCTTTCGAGGAATCCATCAGTGGAACAGAACAGCATTAATGAAATTTCAGCTCTCACTGAATTAGATGACGTTACAGCTGAACAGAGGGAACATCCAACACTATTAAAAACGATAGAGGCCTTGGAGAAAGGAGAACCGACCAATGGAGAGTTCCAACTTATAAACGGAACATTGTACAAGAGCAACTACGACCCACTGGGCCCCAAATGGCTACTTGTTGTTCCAGCTCATCTCCAGCCAGCTATTCTCAAATATTTCCATGATGCTCCAATATCCGGTCATCTGGGATTCGTGAAGACCCTAGATAGAATCAGACGCAGGTATTACTGGAAAGGTCTCTACCGATCTGGCAAGCACTATGTGAGTCACTGTAAAGAGTGCCAGCGACGGAAGCATGTGCCGCAATTACCTCCAGGACATCTCGTACCGATTCCGCCGGCAGCAGCTCCATTCCACCGAGTTGGGATCGATCTTTTAGGGAGGTTCCCGAAGTCGACAACCGGTAACCGTTGGGTAATAGTCTGCACTGACTACCTCACACGCTACGCTGTCACCAAACCTGTGTCGACTGCAGAAGCTCCTGAGATCGCAAAACTCCTTGCAGAAGACATTACTTGAAGCATGGAGCACCACGTGTCATGATATCTCATCGTGGAAAAGTATTCCAGTCAAAACTAGTATCAGAGGTAATGTCACGGTGCAAGATTGTCCACAGGATGACAACTGCATACCATCCTCAGACAAATGGTCTTAAGGAACGTTTTAACAAGACGTTAGCCGACATGCTGTCGATGTACGTCGATGTTGAGCAGAAGGATTGGGATACAATTCTGCCAGTCGTGACATTTGCTTACAATACCGCAAGACAAGACACCACAGGCTTCACTCCGTTTTTCCTGCCCCATGGCCGTGAAGCTGAGACGACAATGGATACGCTGTTCCCGTTCCAACCGGACGACACTCAGGACGACTATGTTAAACAGCTCATCACCAGGGTCGAAGAAGCAAGACAGATGGCTCGCATACGGACACTGGACGCCCAGGAGAAGGATCGTCAGCGGTATAACGACAAGCACCGACCTGTTGTGTACAGCCCAGGAGATCTGGTATGGATTTTTACCACTGTACGGAAGGTTGGACTGTCAGAAAAGTTATTGAAGCGATACTTTGGTCCGTATCGTGTCATACGCCGCCTGTCAGACGTCACATACGAAGTTGAGGATTATGAGCCGTCGTCGAAACGTCAAAAACGAAGAGACAATGTTCACGTCCTGCGCATGAAGCCTTACTACGATCCTGAAGAGCAGGTAGACGACAATGGCTTCTTGTTCAAGGACTTTAAGGACGGTAATGTTCCTGATGAAGCCACGACAGGAACGTCTGTCGTCGATAATCATGGAGAAGGGAAGGATTCTCTTGAACTGTCATACAGAGGACCCATGACACGGTCAAGATCCAGGACATTGCAGCTGGCTCCACAGGGATCATAACAGCGGGTCCGTGTTTCTTCAGGAGAGGGAGCAATGCCGTGAGAGACCACGAACATCGACTGGCGGCGTGGCGCAGGGGTAGCGTCCCGCACTGCGATGCAGAAGTTCGCCGGTTCAATCCCACCCACCGGCAAAACTGTATTTATTTGTATTTAACAATTACAGAAGGTTCTACATCTTTTCTTATGTTCACTTGTAAATTCTACTTGTTTCTTATGTTTACTGTTCTTCTAATTTCTGGTAAATTCTGTCTGTGTATAAATAGCAGATCACTCTGCCTGAGAGGCAGTCAGTGCTGCATGTATGTTGAGTTCGTAATAAACGTGCTTTCAGTATAAGTGTTGTGTTTAGTTGCCTTCGAAGTCATGCCTGTTTCCATTTCAACGCGACAATATATTCCTTCTATATTTCGGCTTTCCTGCTTTGCTTAGTACTGGTTTTCACATCTGAGTTCTTGAGATTCATACCACTGCATTTCTTTTTTTTTTCAAAATGTCTCTTTATTTTACTGTAGGCGGTATCTGGCTTTCTCGTAGTTATACATTTTTCATCGGTCTTGCATATCTCCTCAAGCCACTCTTGCTTAGCCAGTTTACACTTCCTGTCAACCTCACTTTTCAGACGTCTGTACTCCCTTTTGCGTACTTTACTTGATGAATTTTTATATTTTCTCCTCTCATCAATTAAGTTCAGTATATCCTGTGTTATCCAGGGATTTCTATTAGGCCTTGTCCTTCTGCCTATATGATCCTCTGCGGCCTTCACTACTCCGCGTCTCTGAGCTACCCATTCTTCTTCTACTGTATTACTTTCCCCCGTTTTAGCCAATCCTTGCCTAACGCTGCCTCTGAAACTCTCTACCACCTCTGGTTCCTTCAATTTGTCCAGGTTCCTTCTCCTTAATTTTCTACCTTTCTGCAGTCTCTCAAGATTTAATCTGCAGTTCATAACCATTACGTTATGGACAGAGTCTATATCTGCTACTGAGTATGTCTTATAGTGTGAAACATGGTTTCTAAATCTATTCCTTGTCATTATAAAGTCAATCTGGTACCTTCCAGTATCCCTGGTCTCTTCCACGTATGCAGCCTTCTTTCATGACGATTAAAGCAAGTGCTGGTGTACAATACATTGTGTTCTGTGAGAAACTCTACCAAGCAATATCCTCTTTCATTCCTTTCTCCCAGTCCATATTCATCTACTATATTTACTTCTCTTCCTTTTCCTGCTATCGAGTTCCAGTCCTCCATCACAATCAAATTTTCATCTCCTTCATTTTCTGAATAATTTCTTTTTGCTCTTCATACATTTCCTCAATATTATCATTATCGGCAGAGCTAGTTGGCATATAAACTTGTACTACTGTGGTCAGTGTTGGTTTTTTGCCTATCTTTGCTACTACAATGCGTTCACTAAGGTGTTCATAGTAACTTACCCGCAATCATATTTTCTTCTTTACTATCAGTCCTACTCCTGCGATACCACCAACTGATTTTGTGTTTTAACCCCGTATTTGTCTGACCACAAATCCTATTCATCCTTCCAGCGAACTTCACTAATCCCTACCATATCTAATATATGAATTTCTCTTTTCAAATTTTCTTCTTTACCTATGAGATTAAGAGTTAGAACATTCCACGCTCGAATCCGTAGAATGCCTTTTTCGTTTTCCTTGACGATGACACCCTTCTGAGTAGTCCCAGTCCGGAGATCCGAATGTGGGACTATTTTACCTCCGGAATATTTTCCCCAAGAAGACGTCATCATCATATATTCATATAGTAGAGCTGTATGTCATCGGGAAAAGTAACGACTGTAGTTTACCCTTGCTTTCAGCCGTTCGCAGTAACTGCTTGGCAAAGCCATGTTAGCTGATGTTACAAGGCCAGCTCAGTCAATCATCCAGACTGTTGCCCCTGTAACTACTGAAAAGACTGCTGCCCCTTTTCAGGAACCACACATTTGTCTGGCCCCTCCACAGATACCCCTCCACTGTGGTTGCACCTACGGTACGGCTATCTTTCTGCAGCAGTCCAAATCCTATTATCCCCAATTATCTTATTCTGTTGGCAAGAGAGTAATCCAAATCTAGAGAAAATATATTTGGATGTCCACCCGGGTTACCACTTGCATATTATCTTTGTTAAACGATTACTGTCACCAATAATTTTAATTTTTCTTTTTGATATCGTCGGTACAAAATCGTATATGGTACACCGTAAGTGTTACTGACTTCTAATAGTGACACACCTTTCATCGCTGCTTCAACTGCCTTCTTCATTGATGCCTCGTCCCATTCCATGCTGACTCGTTTCTGTTTATAGATCCTCGCTATCTGAAGAAAGTGAAGGAATTATTTAATACAGTAGTATTACAAATTAGAAACTCTTTTTCAGATGCACTTTACGCCATATTCAATAAGTTTTCCACTACTGTTCACGAAGCACCGTCAACGTGAAAGGATAACAAAAGGAGTAGACCAAGTAGGCCATATTGCTAAAACATCACAGCAGAAGTTTGTGGCTGACTAATCACGAGAATAATAAAGAATGAGTCAGCCACTCTTATCACAATAAAAATCCCCAGTGATAAAGCAAGATGTAAAGTGTAAAACTGAAAACCGATTAAAAGTTCTGGACGGGTGGGAGCCTGAAAGACCAGGCGATGTTACCCACCACCAAATAAAACTATGAAATGCACCTGCGCGAATAAACCCTAAAAGACGGTCTGCCATCGACGCATCGTCAGGTAGAATAGACGGAAGCGCAGTTGACAGATGAAAAAAGTTCAACTCACTTCGGAAACCCCTTTCCTGGAGACCAATCCCCAAGGGTCGTGAAGTGGAGGCCTGCTTGGCCAACTGATGGACGCGTTCTTAGCCTGATACACCAATGTGACCCATTGTCCACCCATTGTCAACTCACTTCGGAAAGCCTTTTCCTGGAGACCAATCCCCAAGGGCCGTGAAGTGGAGGCCTGCTTGTCCAACTGATGGACGCGTTCTTAGCCTGATACACCAATGTGACCCATTATCCAAACAGAATGGCCTGACTTGCAAAGGGTGGAGAGTGCGTCCTGAATTGACCGCACTACAGGAGGTTTAGGAAAACACTGGTCTAGTGACTGTAAGCCACTCAGGGAGCCAGCCGCTACAGACGACAAACGACCTCTTGGGGCAAGCTCGGAGATTGCCGAGAGCTCGATAAATTGTGACCAGCTCCGCGGCGAAGACGCTACTTCCATGAGTCAAGGCTCGCTGTTCGCTATGGTCACCACAGACAAAGGCATACCCAGCGTAGCCATCGATCAGAGAACCGTCTGTGTAAAGCACTTCTGCGTTGTAAATTGATGCGAGCAGTGCTCGGAACTGGCGACGGAGATTCAACGGTGTTTTGAGGGTTTCTAGTCGCGGGACAGGTCCAACCGAATCTGTAGGCGAGGAATGCACCAAGGAAGGGTATGGGAAGAGTAGTGGAAAGTACGAGTGAAGGGAAGTGATTCAAGAGACGAGACAAGGGAATGGACACGGACCGCGATCGGGAGGCCCGACCTGGGCTGTCGTCGTGGGGCTGGGAGTGCAGCAGTTGGAAAGATACGCCTGCGTTTTGGATGGTGAGGCGAAGCGTGAACGCGGGCGACGTACGAAGCCAATAATCTGCCAGCAGTTATAGCCATAAATGGCGGCAGCAGTGGCAGTTAGAAGTGCCGGATACTCTCGGTACTGATTCCATCTTTTCCAGTTTACATGTATCTGTGTCGTGATATTGCCGCGAGAGACCACGAACACCAACTGCAGGCGTGGCGCAGGGGATAGCGTCACGGACTGCGGAGCCTCAATCCCGCCCACCGGCAAAAATTTATTTCTTTGTAATTGACAATTCCAGAAGGTTCTACATCTTTCTTATGTTCACTTGTAAATTCAACTTGTTTCTTATGTTAACTGTTCTTCTAATTTCTGGTAAATTCTGTCTGTGTATAAATAGCAGAGCACTCTGCCTGAGAGGCAGTCAGTGCTGCGTGTATGTTGAGTTCGTAATAAACGTGCTTTCAGTATAAGTGCTGTGTTTAGTTGCCTTCGAAGTCAAGCCTCAAATGTTTGTTAAGCTTATGGGACTTAACTACGGGGTCATCAGTCCCTAAACTTATGAACTACTTACGAACTAGGACGGCACAAATATCCATGCCCGAAGGGGGATTCGAACCCCCGACCGTAGTGGCCGTGCTGACCGTGACTGGAGCGCCTCAGTCACCTCGGCCACCGCGGCCGGCGAAGTCAAGCCTAGTTGCATTGCAACGTGACAATATTTCTGCTATGTGTTACCTCTCAAATAAATTTGGCTCTGACATCACCGATCCAACAGCTGAATGGAAGAAAATCGCTAAGATAGCAGTGACATTGAGTTTCATTCGAGAAAAACGGCTTTAAACATTTCATTGTTTGTCTAAAGTCACACGTTACACAAACTGAAACAAAAAAATTAAACTACGTACTGCACTTGAAGAACATACCGGGCGATCAAAAAGTCAGTATAAATTTGAAAACTTAATAAATCACGGAATACTGTGGACAGAGAGGTAAAAATTGACACACATGCTCGGAATGACATGGGGTTTTATTAGAACAAAAAAAAATGCTAGGCGCGTGAAAGATCTCTTACGCGCGTCGTTTGGTGATGATCGTGTGCTCAGGCGCCACTTTCGTCATGCTTGGCCTTCCAGGTCACCAGACCTCAGTCCTTACAATTATTTCTTGGGGTTACCTGAAGTCGCAAGTGTATCGTATGGACCGACATCTCTAGGGATGCTGAAAGACAACATCCGACGCCAATGCCTCACCTTAACTCCGGACATGCTTTACAGTAGTGTTCACAACATTATTCCTCGATTACAGCTATTGTTGAGGAATGATGGTGAACGTATTGAGCATTTCCTGTAAAGAACATCATCTTTGCTTTGCCTTAATTTGTTATGCTAATTATTTCTTTGCTAATCAGATGAAGAGCCATTTGTCGGACATTTTTTTTTTTTTTTTTTTTTTTTTTTTTTTTTTTTTTTTTTTTTTTTTTTTTTTTTTTGTAATAAAACCTCATGTACATAATTTTTACCTCTCTATCTTCATTATCCCGTGATTTATTAGGTTTTCAAATTTATACTGACGTTTTGATCACCCGGTATGTACAGTAAGTATCTCAAGGTCGTGGGTGTAAGGCGTCCTCGTTTAAATATTGATCAAGTTCACTTGTACAATTACGGTTTCGAAATGCCTTTTAAAGATGTCTCTTCTGTCACTGTGACTGTAAAGGATAAATGCTTTCCGATTGCTCGCTTCACTTCATCACTACCACAGTTATTAGGGCGGCATTATTCATCACTTGAACGTGCAGTGCAGTGTGGAAAGCTTGAAAGATGTTGCTGACGATTATGAGGATGACCACGAGGATCACCATGGTGTGTTGGGTGCTTCCTCTGGTGAATTCTGAATCGATGTTGAGCTCTTATAAAAGTTGTGGTACACTCAAACAATCAACTGCAATAACAACTTCATCATTTTTTCCTGCATTCTTGCGTTCATATGGACAGATATACTGAAATGGCCGGGTAACTTTTTCATGTATAATTTTTCTCGTTGTAGATGTGTGTTACCGACTTAGGTTTCTTAGTCTTTTTCTATTATTGAATTTTCCTGACTATGTTGATTTTTCCTTGTTCTTGAAACAATGCTTAAAATGTTCAAATGTTTGTTAAGCTTATGGGACTTAACTACGGGGTCATCAGTCCCTAAACTTACAAACTACTTATGAACTACTTACGAACTAGGACGGCACAAATATCCATGCCCGAGGGGGGATTCGAACCCCCGACCGTAGTAGCCGTGCTGACCGTGACTGGAGCGCCTCAGTCACCTCGGCCACCGCGGCCGAAACAATGCTTACATCAATTTCTTAATTTGGCGATTCAAAACATTATCTCTCAGCTATGGTTTGGATTTTGTAATTCTTAGGCTTTGTTTATGTCGTGCTATGATCTTCGCATTCATCACAAGATGATGCGTCTGGATAGAAGAAGAAATTTACCACTTAAGCATCGATATTAATCAAATATAAATATGCTATCAGTTTGACACATGAATTTCCCTAAATAATCTTGTTTGCTGCATATAATTTATTGTTTCAGGTGGATGGTAATGTAGCTCAAAGGTGTTAAGCATTTCAGTGAGATAACGGTACAAATGAAACATTTTCGAGACACTATTTGTCAGAGGAACATATTTTTATTGATGGTAATAAGAAGTTCTCATTCTAGGTTTAAGTATGCTTGTATACTACAAATAGTTTATAACAATTTTACTGTCCACAAACTACATTAAAATTTGAAAACATAACCTTAATTTATCGCTAAAATGTTGGCGGAATGCTAGAAATTTAATTACCTTGATCAGGAACATAAACTTCATCTGAGACTGAATAATGATCTGATAAATCATCATCAGTCTTTCTTGAACAACACTAATTACCTTGAAAGGTATAACAAGTAATTTCCGGTCGACATCTAGTTAGTAATTGAGAGCCTAACTAACGATTTTTCGACCATCAGCTATGTTGTTGCTTGTACGGTTTTGTCATTGCATATCCTTCATAATTTGATAACTGTAGTTATACAACTTGATGCTAGAAGGCAGATCTTTTGGAGTCGAAAGTGAATTTCACCCAATTTTGCAAAAAAATTCAGTTATACCGTTATGGTTGTCACTCATTCAGTTAACAGCTCCATCTTTCTTTTCCTTGCTAGAAGTCTTGGGTCTTCGTCCGACTGATATGATTCTTCTTTTTCCACCTTTTCGTTTCTTTTCAAAATGCAATATGTATGACATCTGTACAATGTTTAGTTCTTGTTCTTTAAGACATTGAATGTGTTCCCGGACTTTATGTGCATCCAATGAGATACTGACGTAGTTCTGGTCCTATTTTCTTGCCGTGTTTCTTCTGTTGTTAGTCGTTTATAGTATGAGGTCTGCGGTTAAGTTAGTGTGATACTTTTTTTTGCGAAGTTCGGTGTTGTTAACACTGAAACGTATAATGGTTGACAATATGGAGTAAGAAAGGGAAGTTTTTGTGGAAAGAGATGCTCCGTTTTGCTAATTACAGTAAGATTTTAAAGGTAATTCAGAAAATTCCAGATATTTGTGTTACATTGAGTCGAGTGCGCAACCACTGGTAAACAACTCCCTAGGGTGCCAGATCCACCTTTAAGGACAGAGACGACAAAACGGAAGACGAAAAATCAGTATTTTAAAACATTCAGCGTTTATATATTTCGGAGTCTCCCCGGGTATCTGACATGTGACATGTCAACTTTAATATCCTTCATGCAGCCCTGTTACTGCCCCAGCACTGTTGCGTCTTGCAATGTGTAATGTCCACCCTCGTCAGCTAAGGTCCAGTAAGAACCAACGGTGGAAGGAAGAGTTCACTACCGTTGGCTAATGTAAACAATACGCTCACACTTTTACTTCAGAAAGATTGCAATCACCTTGACTTTGCGATTACGTGAACTAAACCTAGTTGAGTACATTTGTATACCATTGATTTAGATGTGTATCCATTGGACTCATCTACGTCCCATCTCAGTGAAATGTAAATGGCGATGTGGACATGCATCAACGTGATCCCCAATTCATTAATTCTCTCGAGAGGCCCATACGACATTTCACTGTTGTCATCAGGGGGAAATGTGGCATCAGATGCTATTTAGCAGATGTCTCGAATCCAATTATTCATGACTGTGTATAGAAGCCTTTCAGATGTAGAAGTTCCTACAATAGTAAGAAATCTTAGATACAATGAAGACGGATACACCGGTTCCACTTTCAGTCAGAGGCAGTGAGTATGAGAGCTACAGAAGAAAAATGTATTAAGTAGTGATTTGGTAATAAATTTAGGTAACTACCTTCAGTAGGAACAATGAATCAGAGTTATTGTTCAGCAAGGAGAGTTACTTCTACTGAGAACGTAGGTTACCGGTCACCACAGATATTTGATCCACACGTTAGTTGCGTGTTTGTTTACTTTCCGGTGCCGTGTTTGCAGAACCTCATCTTCCGATGGCGGACTCTGAACTGTGGGCCTTTTACTCTCTGACTATTGTATCAAGTTCCACACATCTTACGTCACTTACAGGAGGACGTTGATGAAATTGACCAAAAATGTCAATTTTCGATTTATCTTTTATTTGTTAGTACAACTCATGGACAATAAGTTCCCAAAGTTTCAGTGTTGAAATCGCATCCGAAGTGCCTGAAAATTGATTAAAAGTGTGACGCGGCCTCCATGCCACGCCTAAGTTTTGAAGCAATACGTCAATACCAGCTCATTGAAGAACGATAATGTGTATTACTTTCAACCAAACATGTGCGGAATACATCTAGAAAGCCATGAGACATACTCTTTGGTAACATGTTCGTACATCACAAACTAATTCCTCGCCTCTTACGCTATGGCGAACAGTTGCGACAGTAATCCGTGATTCTCGACCTATCGATGGCAGGTGTTAACTAACTAACCAACATTAGACTGTAATTCATTGTCCTAAGAACGACGTATTTTTGATAATTTTCAGTGCACCATTGCTTTGAAATGACAACGCTTGAGTTATAACAACAAATTCATCAAGTAGAGAAAGCAAGATGGTGTACGAAAAATAGATTTTGGGGCGAGGGATGTCACGTGACTGATTTACAAACACCAAATGTACGCTGTGTTCCATCCAGGTTATAGTCCCTCTTCCGAACGTCAAATGTACGCTACGTTAGTTCCAGTCTATAGTCATTCGTAACCAGTGCAGGCAAAGAAAATAAACTTTGAACTACAAAGGCAAGACAGTTGATAATATTTTAACGGAAAAATACAATGAAAATGTGGGAGAGATATTAAAATGATAGATCAAAGAGGTAAAAGTTCAAAAAATAGTATGTTTGTCAAAGCTAAACTCAAACATCATATAATTTTGGCTGTTTGTAAAATACGGCCAGAAAGAATATTACGTGTTGGGTGCATAGATACTACCACAATAGTAGAGTCGTAACCTTGTTACCATAATTTTTTATTATTTAGATTATTATTTTGGTCCAAGAAGTTTGCAAAAACGTATAAAACTACAAATGTAAAGTGGGCTGTAAAACACGTCAGCACGATTTTTTTGCCCTGTGATACTGACGGTGATTTATACAAGTGTTCCACTCTTTCTCCATTCAGTTAGGTCACGATCACAAAGATTGTATAAAAAAATGGATAAACTGTGTTTTAATAAGTTAGTGAATAGAAGACGTGAGAAACAACGACAAACCAGCAATGAGCTACGTCCGAAGTAAAAACATCTGCTAAAATTGTGAACTCGTCTCCTAAAAGCTCGAAGCGAAAAATTAGTGAGGTGAATAGTGCATACTACAGAGATGAATCTCGGTTTCTGGCCGATCCTGCACTTCTCAAAAAACGTGTTCTGAGGCGGATCGCGGTGCTAGATCGATCAATCGGCTTGGAGGAGGACATAGCTTTCACTTCTGGTGTTTTTCATTTTTGTATATATACATGTGGCATCTGTTCCAAAAGAACAGATCCTGCTGATGTTATTGTTTCATATTCACAGAATATATGACATCAACTGCGAATGGGCAAAGCCGGCAGGATCAGAAGTGACGTCTGTTCTATCGGAACAGACGCCATATGTATATATATAATATGCCGGTGACAGGCAATGATCCTTTCGTTGGTGGGGAGGGGTGGGCACGTTTGTGACCGTTACTCTTACGGGAATTAGTTTCATAACTACGATTTGGAGTACTGTGGGCAGGGTAAAGCTGGAAATTTATATCTGACGGGAAACGTACTTAGGTAGTCCTTACAGGTGCGGCGATCACTGTGTCCTCGGTGGTGTATCTACATCTACATAGATACTCTGCAAATCACATTTAAGTGCCTGGCAGAGGTTTCATTAACCACTTTCATAACTTTTCTCTACCGTTCCATTCTCTAATAGCGCTCGGGAAGAAAAAATATCTAAATCGTTCCGTTTTCGATCTGATTTCTCTTATTTTATTGGGATGGTCATGTCTCCCTAAGTAGGTGGGTGCTAGCAAAATATTTTCACATTCAGAACTAAAAGTCGGTGATTGAAACTTCGCAAACAGATCACGCCGCAATGAATAACGTCTTTCTTTTAATGATTTCCACCCCAATTCGTGCAACATTTCCGTGACGCTTCCCCCCCCCCCCCCCTCCCGTAACGTGATAAAACAAAACGAGCTGCCCTTCTCTGAACCTTCTCAATATCTTCCGTCAGTCCCACCTGGTGAGGGTCCCACAAGGGGCAACAGTACTCCAGAACAGGACGCACAAGTGTGATGTAGGCAGTCTCTTTGGTGGAGGTGGTGCATCTTCGAAGCGTTCTGCCAATGAAACGTAACCTTCGATTCGCCTTCCCCACAATATTTTCTATGTGTTCTCTCCAGTCAAAGTTGTTCGTAATTGTAACTCCTAGGTATTTGGTAGAATTTACGACCTTAAGGTTTGACTGATTTATCGCGTAATTGAAGTTCAGTGGATTTCTTTTAGTGGTCATGTGTATTACTTCACACTTTTCTTTATTTAGTGTCAATTGCCAATTTTCGCAACAAGTAGAAGTTTTGTCTGAATTTAGCGCAACTGCCTGGAAAGCGGGAGACCCGCGTTCGAATCCTGACTGGGTACACGTTTTCGGCTTTGCCTATTCGCAGTTGATGTCATATATTCTGTGAATATTTTTCATTTTTGGCGAGAGGGGGCGCGGTGGACGGTCGGCGAGAGCAGTGGTGCGAGGAGGCAGTGTGTGTCCTGACCGCGTGCCGCCCAGACTGAAGTCAGGTGCGTCGTGTCGAGGCCTCTGCTGTTTGTACTTAGTGCGGCTGACTTGGGTCGCGAGCTGATGTTCTTTACCTCCAGCAAAGCAGTCGTATCACGCTCCAGAATCGTGAATGAATTACGCAGAGAGAGATTTCGGCCACACGAAATGATGGCTGATGCAGAGTGGCAATGGGAAGAAAAGCATTTTTGAAAAAGAGAAATTTGCTAACATCGAATATTAATTTAAGGGTAAGGAAGTCTTTTCTGAAGGCATTTGTGTTCAGTTTTGCCTTGCACGGGAGTGAAACATGGACGATAAGCAGTGCGGACAGGAAGAGAATAGAGGCTTTTGAAATGTGGTGCTACAGAAGAATGCTGAAGATTAGGTGGGTAGATCACATAACTAATGAAGAGGTACTGAACAGAATTGGCGAGAAAAGGAATTTTTGGCATACCCTGACTAAAAGCAGGGATCGCTTGGTAGGACACATTCTTAGACATCGAGGAATCGTAAATTTAGCATTGGAGGGAAGTGTGTGCGGTAAAAATCGAAGAGGGAGGCCAAGAGACGCGTACAGTAAGCAGATTCAAGTGGATGTCGGTTGCCGTTCTTATGAGGAGATGAAAAGGCTTGCTCAGGATAGAGTAGGGTGGAGAGCTGCATCAAACCAGTCTCCGGACTGAAGACCATAACAACAACATTGAGTGGTGAGAGACATTCCGCTCCGCTCATGGATTTTAACGCAGACTGACTGTGAGGTTCATTGTAATTGAACTTCGGCGATTGTGCTGTCCATGACGCCACTGCCAGCGTGTGAACTGTTGTTGCTGATTAGCAATGTGTAAGTTGGTAAGTTTAGTTAAGGAGGGGACCGGTCACCCTAGAGTTGTTTTAAGGATATTAGCTTATTCCTTATTCCATGATGCTTTCTGTTTCAATGAGGAGTGTTTAGTTACGATTTCACTTAAAATTGTCATACTCCCAGGAAACACTGCTTACTATTAATAGTTTTGTGTGATTTAAGGTGTACGAATGTATTGTAAGTGTAATAAATGTGTTTACGGTTCCACACATCGAATCATTTGCAAGGTTTAAAGAGCCGCCCCTTTCTTCTCCTCTTTAGTGGCCGAACCATCTGCTATTGTTTTCATCATGTTCATGGCGAATCCCAGAATCCAAATGAGTCTCTAAATTCACTCATACGGAAACAATGCACTACAACCACATTTGCATCTGCTACAGTTGTGAGACTTGCAACTTATGATGCAGTTCTTGTACTTAATGATGGGAACATCTGGAGGATGAAGCTATGAAAAATAATTGGATTCAAGATAGGAAATTTTACTGAAGACACCCTGATAAAAATAGATTTACAGCGCGTCTCTGCAGTTGAAAAGTCAGTTGAAGACCAGGTAAAGGAAAGAAGAAAGACAACCAGAAACCAGACGAGAAACCTTGAAGGTAAAGACGGCCAACAGTACAAATGCGAAGCCTTCTGAAGAAGTGACACACGCAAAAAAGCTAGGATGAACTTTAAATTGCGTTTCCTGAAAAGTTATTTTTTTCTTCTAACGTTTATGCACTTTTCCTCAGATTCTATGAATGCTAGAATTATGAAATTTGGACACACATTTCCGTAAACCAAATAAACGTTGTCTAAAGAGCAAATTTTGAAATTCTGATTGCAAGCTAAGATATGGGGCAAAGTGCTTGGAATTTTGCATGAATTTAAAATTATAATTGTGCAATTATAATTAAAAACTATCAAAATTCTCCTAATTGTCCTATTCCACAAATTTCATGAGATAAGCTTACATCTTATGAAGAGATGAAACGAGAAATTTTTGTAGAAATCTCTTGATACTTTCTGAGAAAAAGGAACACACGTTATTATTTGAAAATAAAACTTCAAATTTCATTTTAAAATGTTGAATATATATAATCAAAGGACTTTATATGTAAATTTGTTACTTTCATGTAAAGCGTGGTACAAAATTTCATTGCCATATCTCCAAAAATGTGAATTTGGTGCATTTTTGAAATAGTGTGTGTTTTTCATCAATGTCCCCACTGAAAACTTCATAATTGTGTTTCGAACAACACAGAAAAATATGTTGTTAGAGATAAGAAAAGAACAAGTCAGTAACTTAATTCTGCAGCTATAAGCGTTACGATGGTTTACATGTATCAGAATATACGCCAAAAGGTTTGATTTTCTGATTAAATTGGAAAGAAATCGTATCTTTCTTCCAACATCTCTCGCCCTTCCACGATCCTCTGATAGCTCCCGGGAGAAAGGAACACATAAACATTTCTGTTTTCGATCTGATTTCTCTTATTTTATTATGATGATCTTGTCTCTCTATGTAAGTGGATGCTAACAAAATATGTTCGCATTCAAAAGAGAAATTTGGTAAAGAAATTTCGCAAATAATTATTTCCTCTCCAATTCGTGCATCTTTTCCGTGATAATCTCTCCCCTATAACACGATAATACAAAAGGAGCTGCCCTTCTCTGAACCTTCTCTACAGCGTCCGTCAGTTCCACCTGATGTGGATTCCACAATGCGCAGCAATACTCGAAAATAGAAGACACAAATGTAGTGCAGACAGTTTCTTTAGTAGAACTGTTGCATCTTCTAAGGGTTCTGCTAATGAAACATAGTCATTGGTTCGCCTTCCCTACAATATTTGCTATACGTTCTTTCAAATTTAAGAAGTTCGCAATTGTTATTCCTACGTATTTAGTTGCCTGTATATTTCACTGATTTAGGGTGTAAATAAAGTTAAGCGGGTTTCGTTTAGTGGTCCACTGGATGACTTCTCATTATTAAGGGTAGTTGTCAATTTTTGCACATGCAGAAATCTTATCAAAATCATTTGGAGCCTATTTTGATCTTCTGGTGTCATTACTAACCGACGACAACATCATCCGCGAACAGTCTAAGAGAGCTACTCACATTGTCTCCTAAATCGTTTACAAAAATAAGGAACATTAGGAGCCCTATAACACTTCCCTGAGGAACGTCTGATATCACTTCTGTCGTAATCGACGACTTTCCGTCAATTACAACGTACTGTGTTGTTTCTGACAGGTGATCACTAATCCACTCGCACAACTGTGGCGATATTCCATAATCACGCAGTATAATTAGAAGACCCTTGTGAGCTACTGTAGTACAACACGATTCTCCAGTTGGTAAATGTGCCTTTGAGCATCTAACGTCTTGCTGCTGTACTGTGAGGTGGGGAAGTATCGGAAATTTCAGACATGTAACGCATATTTAAAAAAAATATATGACACTTACCCCGCGTCCACACATTGGTACCATCGCTGGCGCCAACATTGGCCATTTTTTGAGACAGCGTCCACACATTGGAGCCAATAATCAGTTGAATTCGCCGAGAGCCAACGTAAACATATCTGACGCACAAATCGCGGCCAATGCGTTAACGCTTTTGAGCGTGAATAATTACATTTTGTCATTGTAAACCAAAATGGGAAACATACGTAAGAGATGATGGGATGTTGTATCACTTCCTACTGAACATTAATTACGGTACGAAATCATTAATTTTTAAAATATGCCACAAGTAAACGATACACATTATTAAAACTTAGACTTGCTACTTTAAATGATTGAAATAAAAATAAAAAAGAAAGATGTTTTGGAGGGATGCTATTTTTTTTGGTATTACGCTTCGATTTCTTGCTAAAGGAGACAGTTTTAGAAGCCTACACTTCCCTTTTAAAATAACCATGTAATTGATATCACTGGTCCTGCTTGAAGTGTGCAAAATAATATTTAAAACTTGACAGGAAATATTAAGTACTGTACTGTTAATTTTAAAAATAAAATTCCGTAATGGAATGTGTCGAAAGTCTAAAGTTTTTAATTTCACAGTTTTGCTGTGGCATTTCGTTTTTTTTTAGGTTTCTTTCACAAATGATTCACTTTCTGATAAAGTTCTAATATTTACAAAGAGATTTCGAAACTTTAAAACGGCGACGAAGAACGAACGAAGAAAGAAAAAGTTTCGAGATGAGCAGACGACAAAGACAGGCAGAAACGTTGGCGCCAATGTGTGGACGACGTACCCACATTGGCCCAACGTCCTTTGATGTTTGGTCAAAATACCGACAAGCAACGGAGCCGTTCCAACGTTGGCGCCAACGTTGGTTCCAACGCTGTTTCACCGATCCACACATTGGACGAACAGTGTTGGCGCCAACGTTGGGTCCAATGTGTGGATCCGGCCTTAGATCGTTCGATGTGGTAATTAAAACTTTATAAATACCAGTTGCTGAGCGTTTGGCGACATCTCAAAGAATCCTTAGACAAAGGCAGTTGAGAAGTCAGTCCTTTCTGTTTCAGGAGTAACGAAACGATGCGTTTCTGCAAGAAGGCGGTTTGTGTGTCTGTGTATATGTGTGTGTGTGTGTGTGTGTGTGTGAAGGGCGAAGGGGTGGGGGAGGGGGAGCAATATCGCGGAGTGGAATTAGCGGTTATAAGGCAGCGGCTGAGGGAATACGGCGCGCACATGGCCGTCATAAACTTTATTAAAAAAAGGGAAAAACTCAAAATAATCCGCATGTTTCCTGGGAAGCCATAAAGCGAGAACAGCCCAGCGAGCTAGCTGGCTGAGTAAGGACGGGACCACATTCGGCACCGCTGCTGTACATCAGCTATTGCACGGACACTCGTGTGTATGGCAGTACATAAACCTTTCTTGCAAGGCGCCTGCCGTGTCTGTAATGGGCCCGCTTGGAGCTGCAAGACTCCACTACCTTCAGAAGTCGGGTTTTCTTCGAGGCACACTTCTAACGTATATCAATCTCTCTTATCCTATATTCCCCCGCTGTACCGGTTACTGACAACGCGACAACATATGTACTTGTACATGTTTCATGAAACCTGAATGACGACAAGTAATTATCTATAATGTTGTAGGAAAAACATTTTTTATATATTGCACCAAAGCTGCTTTATTTGAAATGCTGACTAGTTTCGGCCTTTGTCCATTTTTTAAGTCACCTATTACAGAAAACAAAGTGTGTTGTACAAGAAGATACATTAATATGGCAGTGTTATATTGAATGTAGAAGTCGTAATTACTTACATTCATATGTATTTTTATTTATTTATTTTATTTGGATACTGCTTAAGTCACGCTGTTTGTTGTAATTACTTTGGTGTAATTTATTGAGCTTTTGGTCCAAAGATGATTTTTTTAAGTCTATGGGACTTAACTACGGGGTCATCAGTCCCTAAACTACTTATGAACTACTTACGAACTAGGACGGCACAAATATCCATGCCCGAGGGGGGATTCGAACCCCCGACCGTAGTGGCCGTGCAGACCGTGACTGGAGCGCCTTAGTCTCCTCGGCCACCGCGGCCGGCAAAATATGTTTTTGTTCAATATTCTTTGCTTAATTTTGTTTGTGACAATATCGCTGGTTATATGTAGCGTGTCATAAACAGTGTCATTACAAATATTCGTACAATAAATTTTATATTTCATTCCGAACTAATTTAAGTGTAATAAATTGCTTATGTGTACTATATTGTAATATAGGGATAATATTGCAGTGCTACTATAATTTATCGCGTTTTGTTGCATATTTGGAAGTATATTACGGTAGGATGGATTGTACTTTATATGCTGGTCAAGGTGTTATGGAAATTTTCGATGAATTTTTTATTGTGCATTTCTGTTTGTTCATTTAACATTTGTTCTGGGTATTTAGTTATGTGAGTATAGATTTGTAATTCTTCTAAAACGTCCATTAGTTGTCCTTTGCATACGGTATGTAAAATTTTGAGATTTTCTTCTATACTTCCAGTCGAATGTTTACTTTCTCTGAGGTGTGTGCCGAATGCTGAAGCATTATTTTCGCTTGTATTTATATGTTCTCTAAATACATTATAGTATAGTACACACAAGCAATTTATTACACTTAAAATATTTCGGAATGAAATATAAAATTTATTGTACGAATATTTGTAATGATACTGTTTATGTCACGCTACATATAACCAGCGATATTGTAACAAACAAAATTAAGCACAGAATATTTCACAAAAATATCTTTGGATCAAAAGCTCAATAAATTACACCGAAGTAATTACAACAAACAGCGTGACCTAAGCAGTATATATATATAGGTGTGTGTGTGTGTGTGTAAGTAATTAAGACTTCTACATTCAATATAACATTGCCATATTAATGTACCTTCTTGTAAAACACACTTTGTTCTCTGTAATAGGTCGCCTAAGAAAATGGGCAAAGCCCGAAACTAGCTAGAATTTCAAATAAAAGCAGCTTTGGTGCAATATATAAAAAACGCGACGTATCAAAACATTTAATTATCTATAACATAGTCTTTTACTGGCAACGCCATAGTTTTTACTTACTTTTTATTTATTGCAGTCACGGAGATCAGCACCCATGTAGTCCTGTCTTGTGCACCTTAAAGATTAGAACTGTTAGTTTATCTTGTTTAAATGACAAGCCAAGGCTCTATATATCAGTGCAGTATATTACTTCTGCACTTTTGTTCTTCTTATTACACTTTCCACAAACAATATTTCGTTATAATTGATGTTGTAACAACACTTTACAGAGCATTACTTTACATACGTTTGTCATATCCGGAGCCAATCACAGGAGAGTTTATCTTGCTTTCAAAGTCAGAGATCTTAGTACATATCCAATATCAGTACGGCGATTATACGTATGTTGCCTCGTTCTAACGTTAAATTGTCACGATGATAACTAGTATCAAAACAAAAGGAGCCGATTTATACGCATTCCGTAAAATGTTTCCCTAAGAATTACTTATTCATTGGATAATATACGAAGTTGGTAGTATTTTTTGTGTTGGCGCGGCAAATAGTATCTTCTTCACTCTGTTTATCAGTTACGTTTTTACATTAATAATTTACATAAAAGTATTCCAATTATGCCTCTAGTACAGTTATTTATAAAATGTAGTATGAACTCTGGAGTACATAGTTTTATAAATAAAATTTGTTTACAAATGTAATTCAAAGAGCCAATTTATATTACAGAAAAGTGGCTATACTTAGAAATAATTTTGACTAATACGAGAGAAAGGGTCCTTTGTTTCTCTTTACCATCTTTCGTGATATAAAATATTGTTGTCATTCCTGATTACATATCATAGTGATGTGATATTCGTAACTGCTTTTGTCATTTCAGGGTTACAAGTACATTTATTGTTTTGGTGGTATTATGGCTAATAACTGCATTTACATGGCGCGCTTGCTATGTCTCTTTGGATAAATCCATTTCGTATTTTTCAAACTTCGGCTGTAAGTGCTTTATTTTTTTTTTTTTTTTTTTTTTTTTTTTTTTTTGTATTAATTACATGTAATATCTTCAGTGGTCCTCGTAGCCATGTGTTTTGTCCGCCCCGACCTAACTGTCAAGAAAGGTTCTATTCAGGACGCTTGGGATACGTTGAACATGTAAAACAGCTATACTGATTAGTAATACAAGTTTTAATTACTGAAGAATACAATATACTCAACTTCTATAAAGTGTCTCTCTTCTTACTGCGGCTTCTTCTTCCTCGATGAGTCCTAGTGACTGCCTAGTTGGGTGCAGAGTTCAGATGGGCTCTTCCAGACGCATGTTGGCCTAGATAACTGACTGTAATAGCATACAGGATGACGTAGACAAAATTTCTAGTTGGTGCGAAGAATGGCAGCTAGCTCTCAATGTAGAAAAATATAAGGTGATGCGCATGAGTTGAAAAAACAATCCTATAATGTTCGAATACAGCATTAGTAATGAGCTTCTTGATGCTGTCGCGTCGTTCAAATATCTAGGCGTAACAGTGCAGAGCGATATGAAATGGAATGAGCATGTAAGGACAGTTGTGAGTAAGGCGGACAGTCGACTTCGGTTTATTGGGAGAATTTTGGGAAGATGCACTTCACCTGTAAAGGAGACCGCGTATAAAACGCTTGTACGACCACGTCTTGAGTATTGCTCAAGTATTTGGGACCCGCAGCAGATCGGTTTGAAGGAAGACATAGAGGCGGTTCAGAGGCGAGCAGCTAGATTTGTTACCGGTAGGTTCGACCAATGCGCGAGTGTCACGGAAATGCTCCGGCAACTCAATTGGGGATCGCTGGAAGAAAGACGACGTTCTTTTCGTGAATTTCTGTTAAGTAAATTTAGAGGGCCGGAATTTGAAGCTAAGTGTAGTACTATCTTGCTGCCACCTACTTACATTTCGCGTAAAGATCACAAAGACAAGATAAGAGAAATTAGGGCTCGTACGGAGGCATATAGGCATTCTTTTTTTCCTCGTTCAATTTGGGAGTGGAATAAGAAAGGAAATGTCTAGTAGTGGTACAGTGTACCCTCCGCCACGCACCTTACGGTGAATTGCGGAGTATGTATGTAGATGTAGATGTAGATATAGCAGCTTGTAGAGGGCCCACTCCTCGGTTTATCGCTCCAAGAGGTGTGGCGCTGGAGTGCAATTGGCTGCCGGTCATCCGATGCCTTCTCCATGATCGTTCTCTTGCGACTGGAGTGTGGCGCTGACTTTACGCCACAACATAATACACCCCCATAAACCACAGACATTGCCGAGGTGGGGTGACTTGTGTGCCTCAACGATAAAGATAGCAGTATCGTAGGTGCAACCACAGCAGAAGGGTATCTGTGAATAGGCCAGACAAATGTGTAGATCCTGAAGAGGGGCAGCAGCCTTTTCAGTAGTTTTATAAAGTTACAGAGGGTTGGAACATGTTGTGAGATTTGAGAGCTGGAGATATGTGGAAAATGGAGAGCAAAAGGACATGGGTGGATTGGAGAGTCCCATCCTAACAATAACTGAAATGTGGCCTAAAAGAGATCTGGACTCTTGACAAATAAATACCCACCAAATGGGCAATATAACTACTAAATCAGATCCAATTTAAGTAAAAGAAATGTACGTAGTTAATTTCACAAAAAGAATCAGTATGAGGATAAGATCCATTAATTGACGAAAATAGGAACAGTTCTCAGAACTTTAAGAATGTCAAACAATTTCACATTACAGTACATGTATAATTGCAAAAATTACACTAATAAATGACTGGCAAGTTCCTACCAAAACTGTAGTTTCGGACAGCGGCAAATACCTCACGACAAGAAGGTGACCAAGGGAGCGTGCTATAATTACGATAGCATTCCACACAAAACGATGTTTGAGAAAATTGTCAAAAGGAAGAATCCTAACTCTTCCCGAGATCAGCAGTTGCAAGCAATACTCAGCCAAATGCTGCTGGAGCGAGCGTCGCTGGAACTGGGACGGCGGCAGCAGTGCGTTGGAGTGCTGCAAATCGTGGTTCGATCGAAAGAAAAAAAAAACTTCTCAAGACAGAATCGTGAGTGCCCTACTTTCTGCCTCTGTGTCCACGGTAAGCACACAGCCTCTAACGAAAGTACAGGCACAGATATGTCGCGCCAATTCAGATTATGTGTATTAGACACAAGATTGTCGAGTGCGCAATTGACACCAGAACTCGGAATAACGTTATCAGCACGTTGGTGTTATTGATTCAAACTGGCTGAGCCTGTTAACACCTCTATGATACTCAGGTCGACAGACACAAGTTTCTGACGGTGTATGAAAAGTGAATCTGAAACTCTATGTCCAGAAAGCGCAATAGGTGGAAGAATAACCAAAGTCTCAAAACACACACAAGTAAGCACCTAAGTCGAGCCGAACACACTAGTCGGCTGCCTGTGACGGAATCTCTTTGGACCGCTGCTCCGCACTCTGCTCGCTTGCTCCACCTAATCGATTTTGCCAATTTCTCCTACCTTGCTCATGTTTTTCTGTCTTGGATTAGTAATGTTTGCTATTTTCAATATAAATTGATTTAACTTGAGAATTATCATGTGGTTTTATGGTCGACTGGCGAGGGCAAAGAAGTAGAAGCAGAGATAGCGAGTTTGTGTGTTTTTTTTAAATATTTTCTTTTCTTTTTATTCATGTCACACTCCCATGCTTCCCATCACAGTGTGAGCAAAGGAGTGTTTGAGCATAGTTGATCCAGTAGGGGTACATTAGCATGATGGTGGTGGTAGTTTGTGAGTTTTTCGCTTTTTGTGTAGGCAGCTAGTGGTGCAAAGAGGTTAGCAAGCTGTGCTGCTGGTCGATGGTAGGAGGTAGATTCGCGAACGAGTAAAAGGTAGGTGCCCAGTCGGCTGCACCTGCCTCCGCCAATCAGGGCGCGTCTTCTTGGCGTGTTTCGAATTGGCGGACGGGTGAGGTAGAGGGAAGCCATCTTTAGGGAGTTGGAAGGAGACCATCGAGATGTACGGACGCTGGTGCTGCTTGCTGCGCAAAATTCTCCAGAATGTGGTAAGAAACGCGGTACAAGAGATAATTAAAGTCATAAGTGGGGAAGTGGAATTTGATTTAATAAAATGTCTTTAGGTAAATTTAAAGAAAGCGTAAATTTTGTTTTGTATATTGCGTCCACAAGCCCACTTACTGTTTGACCAGCAGGATTAGATTGAGCAGAAAATGTAGAGAGCTTTGCGCTAATCATGCAGTGAGTGATTTGCATGTTTTATGTCCGTTTGTGTGCAGATTTCCTACCCCCCTCCTCACCCACCATGTGTGACATTGAATAGTTTACAGAGTAGTTAAAAGCAGTAGGAGGCCAGTTGAGCAATATTTATAGCAAATTGTCTAAAAAAATTAAACCCTTTATGATTAAATTTTGTGTTAGAATAACTGATTTACCTCTCAGCTTCTCCTTCAATGCTCCCCATTTTGGACGGGAAACAAAGGGATCTCACAATCATTATGAGGATTGAAATTGGTATTTGTTCGAACTTACCCTGGGGGTTTAAAACTAGACGTATCCTTTCTTGAGGTGGATGTGTACTGGTTCCGTCAATTCTAAACCAAAAAAAAAAAAAAAAAAAAAAAAAAAAAATGCGTTATCCGTTGCGTGCCATTTTCATTTGTCAAGTTTAATCAAGCCGGTATGTTCATGTGAACATAGACCGAAATAAGTGTGAACCAGTATAGATCCATGCTCGGGATAAAGCCTACGCGAAGTTACCAAGCACATTTCATACTGTGTATGGAAGCCGTTGCTGTCAGTTGAACAGTGCTTGGGTAGGCCCACCCAGTGGTAAGAGAAAAAAAAAGTTAAACTGTAAAGTACAAACAAGAACGAAAGAATTAAAATAAGAGGGTACGTCACAATAGCTTAGAAAAACTGTCATCCCGCTCAGTGCAGTCCAATGACGACCGTTTCCGCGTAACACGCCCACATAGCCGTTTCCGCGGAAAGTATTTCTTCGCTGGTCGGTCAGTGACCTGAACCTAACGGTACGTCTTGGCGCGACTCTGCAGTTCCCAGGGCTATCACGACGCAAATTTCGACCTACCCCTGGTGAGCGCCACGCCGGCGCCGAGGCCTCCCAGCAGGCTAGTCCTCTTACAAAATTTTGGGGAGTCCGATTGATAAATTACGGGCGCTTTCCCGCACACAGCTGTGTGTTGCGAAAACCAGTACAGTGGCTTCGTATCTGACCCGTTACGGCGGCGCCGTGGTGACTGGCCCAAGACCCTTCCTCAGGTACCAACGCAATGGGGTCTGTTGACCATCACCACAGAGTAACATATACAGAGAAGCAGCCTACCCCAAACCACTGTCCTACGCTCCCCTCGTAGTTACGTAAGATGCTAGCAGGTGTCAGGAGGTTCGCTGGCTTAGGGTGCCTCTCGCACGTCAGAGGGTAGCATGGAGGGGAGGGTGAGGGGAGAGCTCGTGCCGCCTGCCACGAGGCCACGACTGTGTCCGGCTTGCTGGCGTTTGAGGGGAGGTGGTGGTGGGGGCAGTCGCTACCTGCCGCCTGCTCTGGCCAGTTTAAAGGGCTGCTTCTGACCGCAGCGCCATCATGGGACATCTTACGGAACTGCTGAAAACCCTCTCTCCCCGCACCCCAGAGCGTAGGACCGGGCCCTTACGGAGGTTTCCCGTCTGTATATATTTGTCTGTGCCATCACTGAGTGGCCCTCTGACTTTGTAATATATGGGTGTCTTCCCCGAAGGCTCGTTCTCCATCTCACATGGACTCGGCACCTCTCTCTCCCTCTGGTGCCACCCAGAAGTGCTTTAGAACCAGTCAGGATTAACTGGCTTGTTCTCCCCACGGAACTCAATGGAATGAAAAAAATCAATAACCCGTAAAAACTAAAATAAAGATGATGGGCAGTTCTAGCAGCACCTCCTACAGAAGAAAGCCTGCGCACGACGTCACAACATGGCGGCGATGAGAGTCCTCTGAAAGTTTGTAAACATTAGCAGTGCACGCCGTTTATAGTGCATTATTTCGTTCAGGTGTGTATTTATTACGTAGAGTGGTGTTGTGTACGGTATGATCGCTATGCTGGACGATTTGTGTGTGTGAGAACAGCGTGTGATCTCTTTTTTACTGCCAAAATGCCGTTTCGCTGTTCTGTGCCGAAATGTAGAGGAAATTACGACTGTGGCTCAAGCGTTACCGTCTTTAAACGTCCGGAGAAGAATTACCTAATGGGGGTGGTTACATAAATAAAATGAATCGTAATATCCAACGGTAAACAGTCATGACTTAAAACTCTTTTATAAGGTTAAACAAAACCTAAAACTTACTCATTAACTTGAAGCTGGAACGTTTAAAGACGTTAACTTTTGGGCCACAGTCGTAATTTCGTCTACACTTCGGCACAGAACAGCGATACGGCATTTTGTCAGTAAAAAAGAGATCACACGTTGTTCTCACACACACAAATCGTTCAGCGTAGCTATCACACCGTACACAACATCACTTTACGTAATAAATACACTCCTAACCAGCGTGCATTTCTAATGTTTACAATCTTTCAGAGGACTTTAAGACTCTCATCGCCGCCATGTTTTGACGTTGTGCGCAGGCCTTCTTCTATAGGGGGTGCTGGTTCTAGACGTCTCTCAGTTGCAGGTCCAACAGACTGGATGATTGACTGAGCTGGCCTTCTAACATCAGATAACGTGGCCTTGTTATACGGTTACTGCGTATGGTTGAAAGCAGCGGAAAACTACAGCCGTTACTTTTCCCGAGGACATGCAGCTCTACCGTATGAACATATGATGCTGGCATCCTCTCTGGTAAAATATTCCAGAAGTAAAATAGTCCCCCATTCGGATCTCAGGGCGGGGACTACTCGGGAGGACGGGCCCATCAGGAAACAGAACACTTGCATTCTACAGATCAGAGTTTAGAGTGTTAGATCCCTTAATCGGGCAGAGAGGTTACAAAATTTATAAAGGGAAATGAGTAGATTAAAGTTAGATATAGTGGAGATTAGTGAAGTTCTATGGAAAGAGAAACACGATTTCTGGTCAGGTGAGCACAGGATTATAAATACAAAATCAGTTTGGTGTATTACAGGAGTAGGTGTAAATAATGAATTAAAAAACTGGACTGTGAGTAAACTATTATGAGCAACACAGTGATCACATTATCGTAGTCAAGATAAATACGAAGCCAACACTGACCACAGTAGTACAAGTTTATATACCAACTAACTGAGCCGATGAGGAGGAGATTGAAGAAATGTACAAGGAGCTAAAGAAAATTATTCAGATAGTTAAGTGAGAGAAGAACTTAATTGTGATAGAGGACTGGAACTGTGGTAGCAAAAAGAATGGATGGAAAAATAATAGGTGAATATGGACTAGGGAAAAGGAATTAAAGACGAAGCCGCCTGACAGAATTTTGCACGGAACATAATTTTATTGTAACAAATTCTTGGTTTAAGAATCATGAAAGAATGTTGTATACGTGGAGGAGGCTAGGAGACACCGGAAGGTCCTAGATAGATTTTATAATGGAAAGACATAGATTTAGAAACCAGGTTTTAAACTGCAAGACATATCCTGGGTTAGATACAGACACTGACCTTATCTTACTGGTGACGAACTGTAGACTGAAATTGAAAAAAAGTGCAGAAAGGAAAATAAGGAGATGGGACCCGGATAAATTGAAAGAACCTTAAATGTTATAGAATTTCAGAGGGAACTTTAGGGAACATTTGACAGAAACTGGAAAAAAAAAAACAACCGAAGAGGAGTGGGTAGCTTTGAGAGATGAAATAATGTAGGCAGCAGATGACCAAACAGGTACAAAGACAAAGACCTACAAAAATCCTTGGATATCACAGGAAATACTAAAACTAATTGATGAAAGGAGAAAATATAAAAATGCAGTAAATGAAGCTGGCAAAATAGAGTACAGACGACTAAGAAATGTGATTGGAGTTTGTCAGGAGGTGTAAAATGGCTAAGCAGGAGTGGCTCGAAAGCAAATGCAAGTTTGTAGAAGAATGTATAACTAGGCGAAAATAGATACCGACTACAGGAAAATAAAAGAAACATTTGGAGATAAGAAACTCCTCTTTGAATGTCAAGAACTCAGATGGAAAACCAGTTCTCAGTAAATAAGGGACAGCAGAAAGATGTAAAGAGTACATAGAGGGGCTCCTAGAAAGGAAACGAACTTAGAGACCATATTGGACGAAGGGAAGAGGAAGTATAAGAAGATAAAATAGGAGATACTATTCTAAGAGATGAATTTGACAGAGTCCTGAAAGATATAAGTCGGTGAAAGGCCCCTGGAGTAGATGCCATTCCGTCAGAGCTACTGAAGACTCTGGGAGAGCCAGCCATAATAAATCTATTTCACCTGGTGTGTAAGATAATGAGACAGGCGAAATACCCTCAGACTTCAAGAAAAATGTAATAAACCCCATTCGAAGAAATCTAACGTCGACAGGTGTGAAAATTACAGAACCATCAGTCTGATAAGTCATATATGCTAAGTTTTAACACTAATTATTTACAAAAGGATGGAAAAGCTGGTAGAAGCTGACCTCGGGGAAGATTAGTTTGGATTCTGGAGAAATATTGCCCCTCTTACTGTCCTTCAAAGTACTCACCAGCGTTGTGTAGAACTCGTTGCCAGCCACGTGGCAGGCGTTGTATACCGTTAGCGGAGCCTTTTCTGTTGATGGTACGAATGGAGCAGTCTACTGCATGTCGAATCTCTGGAACAATTCTGAAGCGAATGCCATTAGGTGGTTCCTTCATCTACGGAATCAAATCAAAATCACAAGGACTTAACCCTTAACTACTACCTGCGGTCTCTCAGACCGCTACCACGTTTTGAGTCAAGACATTTCACACACCCCTGCCAAACTAAAAGGACTCTTCCTGGTGGCCGACAAGGTCCCCGTGCCAGCATTCTTGCAGTGTTGCTGCTGTTTTTCCGTATTTATGACCCTTGCGCGGCCTCACTGACCGACTATAGTGTTTTCGTGCCGCTGGCGCATGCTCTGCCTCGTAGCGCCTGGCCAGACGGCTTCGTGAGCGCGGCCTGCTAAGCGACAGCGCTGTGGCTGTGGCCTCTCTCCCGCTGTTGTTGTTATTGTTCCGTGTCGTGTTTCTCCATGGCAGGAAAAGCTGAACGTTCTATGCCACGCATTTTACGTCAAGCAGATGTGGATGATCTAGAACGTTTCGGTGAATCCTCCGATGATTTTGACGACAGCGATAATGACCCTGATTTTGAGGTATTTAGTGAACATGACAGTAATTCAGGGCAGGAACCTGAAAGTGATGAAGATGTGACACCTGATGATGACGAAGCAGCTTACTTCTTCGGTAAGAACAGATGTTTTCGATGGCGAAAAAGCAGCCAGCAGCCAACGTCAGAACGAGGCAACACAACATCGTCTTACAGCATCATGGACTGCGACAGACGGCTGAAAGGATATCTTTAGTTTGTACTTTTTGTTTTATAAGGAAAATGTGGCAACCTTTCTGGGATCATCGTAAACGGAAAGGAGATTTCGCATACAATTTACTATAATTCAAATGGGCTTTTTGTATCTAATTACGCTGTGAATTTGTAATATAATCTCTATAATGATAATCTGTGGGTGTGTAGAGAAATAATTACTTATTGTTCTTTTCGTAGTACAAAAAATAAAAATGTACTGCAAATTGCGCTGTGTTTTACTTGTCGTCATGTTACTCAAACTACATTGTTTAAAAAAAAAGGCAAATTTCTACTAATGCCACCGCTAAGAAGTGTAATGAACGATAGGAAGCCATGAAAATATATATTTAGCAAAACACTAGATTAATATATGGAAAATAAGAGAGAGGTCTGAGAGACCGCTCCATAGTAGTTTCGTTCCTGTCAACGTCTATAGTAGTTAAGGGTTAAGACCGGGGGGAATGGTGGATGGTAAGTACTTCCCAGTTTCATCAACCAGAGCAGCCACAACTTGCGCATTGTCGTGCAAAATTATGGGTAGTTTTGCAGAAAGAGTTGCTGCTTCTTTCTGGAAGCTGGTCGCAGGAGATGCTCCGAACACGAACAGTGAAACTGTGCATTGACAGTCTCCGTTATTTCTGTTTTGCAAACATAGTGACACCGTTACGTTAGACCGCTCACTCACAAGTGACCGTGTTTCCCTCGATCGTGCGCACGCCGGTGACATGAGACGGACGAGACTATTTGCTCGGGGGTAAGGTAGGTATGTAAACAACGTGTGCTATCAGCGACAATAGTAGATTCCACTGCATAGTGTCTCCACAACAGTGTTGCCACCATTTAAGTTCCAACCCACGTATTAGAGTCAAAAATGTTCAAATGTCTGTAAATCTATCGGACCAAACTGCGTGGTCATCAGTTCGTAGCTTGTTGTTGTTGTGGTCTTCAGTCCGGAGACTGGTTTGATGCAGCTCTCCACAATATCCTATCTTGAGCAAGCCTCATCATCTCCACATAAGAGCGACAACCTACATCTGTCTGAATCTGCTTACTGTATCCATCTCTTGGTCTTCCCCTGCGATTTTTTCCCCATACACTTCCCTCCAACGCTAAATTCACAATTCCTTGATGTCTAAGAATGTGTCCTACCAATCTATCCCTTCTTTTAGTCAAGGTATGCCAGAAACTCCTTTTCTCCCCAATTCTGTTCAGTACCTCCTCATTAGTTACGCGATCCAACCACCTAATCTTCAGCATTCTTCTGTAGCACCATATTTCAAAAGCCTCAATCCTCTTCCTGTCCGCACTGTTTATCGTCCATGTCTCACTCCCATACAAGGCAACACTCCATACAAATGCCTTCAGAAAGGACTTCCTTAGGTTTAAATCAATATTCGATGTTAACAAATTTCTCTTTTTCAAGAACGCTTTTCTCCCCATTGCCATTCTGCATTTTATATCCTCTGTACTGCGACCATCATTTGTTATTTTACTGCCCAAGTAACAAAACTCATCTACCTCCTTTATTGCTTCGTTTCCCAATCAAATTCCTTCAGCATCACCTGATTTTCTTACACTGCACTCCATTACCCTAGTTTTGCTCTTGTTAATGTTCATCTTATATGCACCTTTCAGCACACTGTCCATTCCGTTCAATTGCTCTTTGCTGTATCTGACAGAATTACTATGTCGTCGGCAAAACGCAATGTTTTTAATTCTTCCCCCTGAACTTTAATTCCTTCGCCAAATTTCTCCTTGCTTTCCGTTATAGCTTGCTCAATGTACAAATTGAACAACAATGGAGAAAGACTACAACCCTGTCTTACTCCCTTTCCAACCACTGCATCCCTTTCATGCCCTTCAACTCTGACAACCGCTGTCTGGTTTTTGTACAAGTTGTAAATAACCTTACGTTCCCTATATTTTACTCCTGCTTGCTTCAGAACTTGAAAGAGTTTATTCCAATCAACATTGTCAAAAGCTTACAAACTACTCAAACCTAGGTAAACTAACCTACGAACAAACACACACACCCATGCCCCAGGGAGGACTCGAACCTCCACGGCGAGCAACCGCGCGCTCCGCAGCGAGGTGCTTTAGACCGCTCGGCTACTCCACTGCGGCGTATTAGAGTCGAAGGGCATTAAAGTCAAGCATTGTTTGAGAAGGGAGTAAGAAAGGGTTATAGCCTTCCTGCAACGTTATTCAATTTGTACATAGAGCAACTGTGAAGAAAGGAAGGAAAAATTTGGAGATGGGATTAAAGTTCAGGGCGAAGAAATAAAAACATTGAGGTTTGCTGATGACATTGTAATTATGATACAGATAGCAAAGGACCAGGAAGAGCAATTGAATGGAATTGACAGTATGTTGAAGGGAGCGTATAAGATTCAACATTAACAAGAGCAGAAAAGGGTAATGGAATTAAGTCTAATAATATCATTCGACGCTGAAGGAATTAGATTAGGTAACGAAACAATAAAGTTGGTGGATGAGTTTTGTTAGTTGGTCAGTAAAGTAACATACGACGGTCGCAGTTCAGAGGATATCAAATACAGAATATTAATGAGAAGAAACGGGTTTTTGAGAAAGAGGAATTTACTAACATCAAATATTAATTTAAGTGTAAGGAAGTCTTTTCTGAAGGCAATTGTTCGGAGTGTTGCCTTGTACAGGAGTGTAATATGGACGATAAATTGTTCAGATAGGAACAGGACAGAGGCTTTTGAAATGTGATGCTGAAGAAAAATGCTCAAGTTTAGGTGGATAGATCGCATAACTAATGTAGAGGTACTGAACAAAATTGGAGAGAAAAGGAAATTTCGGCACACGTTGACTGTAGGACACATTCTTAGACATAAAGGAATCGTGAATTTAGTATTGGACGGAAGTGTGTGGGGTAAAAATCGCCGATGGAGACCTAGAGACGAATACAGTAAGCAGAGTCATGTGGATGTGGTTTGCTATTTTTATGAGAAGATGAAGAGGCTTGCTCAGTATAGAGCTGGGTGGTGAGTTGCATGAAACCAGTCTCCGGAATGAAGACCATAATAGCAGCGACAGGAGGATAATTTGTGATAATTATGTGGAATATTATATAATTATATGTTTAATCGATTGAATGGTAATACAGAGGTAGAACAGTCTAATGAAAAGTACGACACACACTTGGATCAAGATTAGGATAGAAATACTTACCGATACTATTTGTAAAATGTTACAGACTTCGAACTGTGAAACTACCGCTCCATTGCGTTACTGTCGCGATTCTAACACACAAAGTTCTGTCCCCGACTACTTTTCATTGGATACTACTGTGGTGTCGCACAAGTACAAAGTGCGCGCCACCTACTTTCGCCGCGCGCCGCCATGCATGCACGGCGCGGCGTTCTTCCGACGACAGCCACGAGCGCCCTCTGGTAGAACGCCGCTCGTGGCCACCACTGAAGGACATCGGCACTTGGCACTTCGGACTGAGCTAGCAACCACTTCGGACTGAGATAGCAACGAGTTAGGACCTACGTCATCAGATAGGCACCAGTGAAGACTTTGCTATTGTACAGGCACTAGGCAGGCCTCTAACAACTATGTATCAACATTCTGCAGTACTATGTAAAAGTTAAGTATTGTTACATTCTGTGCAATATATCTCTTTCTAATTTACTCGAGTGTTAATAGTTTCTGGCTGCTCCCCTCCGTACCTGCACCAGCGTGTCGGTATCATTCCACTCGGCCACCGACACCTACGACGAGGCTGGGACACAAAAGCGGCGACGAAGTCGGGACACAAAAGTGGCGACGAGGAGTGATAGAACCTTGGACCAGCCCGCTTACAGCAGCCAGACAGCAGCAGTCGGAGCACGCAAAAATTGCTCCCGCCCGCCCACCCTTATTATAAGATTTTTGGGGGAACATATTCTGTTACGTATTTTGTGGACTTTTTTGTTGCAGAGCGAGTCCTCTTTCATATTGCATTTGTGGTTTGTTATAAGTTACTTGTATACGCGGCGCCTAATCGGTCAGCATGGCCACTACCCCGAATCCAAACTTAATGGAAATTATTCAGTTACAGACGGCGCAGATCTCACAACTTCTCAACGCAGTGGCGCAGTTGACGGCAACTCAACAACAGCCGTCGCATCAGCAGCCCACACCTGCCGCTGTACCGCTCCCTACGTTCCGCCAGTACAACGAACGTGAGGAAGAATGGAGCGACTACTTCGCACAGTTTCAAGAACTCGTCGCGGCTCATCAAATTACAGGTCAGAGAGTGAAGAACCTTTTCTTATCGATTGTGGGCCCCCAGACTTTCGTACTATTGCAAAAACTTTTCCCTCTCGCATCTCCTCGTGATGTAGACTTTGAACAAATTGTAGATGCACTGAATGCTCATTATGAGAGAAAAGTTCTTGTAGCCGCTGCACGATACCGATTTTTCAGACTTAAAACATTACCGCAGCAGTCACACCAGGAGTGGATTACGGAATTGAAGGGCTTAACCCGCCAATGTAAATTTACTTGCTCTTGTGGACTTTCGTATAGTGACGTGATGTTGAGGGATGCGATTACGCAGAATATTCAGGACCCCAGAATTAGAGCAGCAATTCTGAAACAGTCTGACCCCTCATTAGACAGTGTACTGCAGCTTATAGAAGCGCATGATACTTTTGACTTAGCAGATGTAGAAATGCAAAGCCATAGTGTAAATTCAGTGCGCCGCAACGGACGCTTTCCTAGCCGTAGTTCTCAGTATAGCACTAGTGATTCTTATTTTTCTACCGGCCGTGCTGAACAGACAGTGAACAGTAGCCACTGTAAAAGTGCGACGCAAAGGTCGCCCCGTCGTGTTAGAAACAGTGATTTGAATAACGGGCGCCAACGCTCATTTCAGAAAAATGTACGTAAATCTTGCCCCCAGTGTGTGTCTCGCCACAAGCGTGCTCATTGCCCTAGTCGCAACGCAACCTGTTATCAATGTGGCAAATCGGGACATGTGCAGTCTGTGTGTATGCAAATTAAAAATTCAAAGAACAGTAACGTTGGAATCAGTGCTTCGCGGAGTGCGAGAACAGTTAATTCTGTAAATGTCATACACGCTGTAAACTTGAACAGTGCTTTCCTTGGATCTCCATTGCAAGAAAGTAGTTCTGCGCCTATGGCAAAACTATATAGTGCACCACGTAGCAAGCGCCAACGAGCGCGTAAAACAGTGCAACGGAAACGGGTTCGGGACAAGCAAAATGGCTATGAACAGTGCATTCCTGTAGTGAAAATAGTGCCTTCTGCAACTACTAACTGTAATAGTGCCCAGTACTGTGTAGCTAGTGACAGTAGAATTGGTGTAGCTACTCAAAGTAATTTTAGTGCAGTAGCCTCGCATTGCGCGGACGCCGATCCGGCGGTAGTGTCATCTAGTGACAGTGTGGTTACTCCCCTGTGTGCCGAGTATGCGCCGCTTCCTACCGCACGCAACCCGCGCAAGCGCAGAAAACAATATGTATTAGACGTTGCCCACATTCGCGCACCGGTCGTGCGCCAGAAGCACAAGCTGTTTGTTACTCTCTCTATAGAAAATAAGACTGTGCAATTTCAGCTTGATACTGGTTCCGCTGTTACATTAATTAATAAAGATACTTATGACCTTCTGGGTTCGCCAAAATTGTCGCCGTCACAGCAAGTGTTAACAGCTTATACAGGTGAAAATATTCCCGTGCTAGGAACGTGTAGCATGCCTGCCTCTTTTCAAGGTGTTACGAAAACAGTTGCTTTTGTTGTTCTTCAGGCCAAATCTACGCAGAACATTTTTGGACTAGATGCTTTTGACTTGTTTGGTTTATCAATTCAAAGAGATGTGCTTCAAATTTCGTCAATAGTGCCTCAGGATAAAATCCATGCATTGTGTGACAAATATAGTGACTTGTTTTCGCCGGAACTAGGTTGTGCAAAAGACTTCGTGGCACATGTAACTTTAAAAGAATCTGCAGTTCCAAAGTTTCGTAAAGCTAGACCAGTGCCTATCGCCTTGCGTGATACAGTTGCCGAAGAACTTAAACGTTGGCAAGATAGTGGGGTGATTTCTCCTGTTTCTGCGAGTCAGTGGGCCTCGCCTATAGTAATTATACCCAAGCCGTCAGGAAAACTTCGTCTCTGTGCGGACTTCAAATCAACAGTGAACAGTCAAATAATTGTAGACACTTACCCTCTGCCCAGACCTGAGGAACTGATGGACAAATTAGGACAGTCTCGCTTCTTTTCTAAGATTGATTTAGCAGAGGCATACTTACAGATTCCACTTGATGACGAGTCAAAAAAGTTTTTCGTCATTAATACTCACATGGGCCTTTTTCAATTTCAACGCCTACCTTTTGGCAGTTCTTCTGCTCCCGATATTTTTCAGCGTTTTTTGGAACAGCTGACAGTTTCTGTACCGTGTTGCTCGAACTATTTAGATGATATTGTGGTATCCGGACGTACAGTTGAGGAACATTTAGCAAACCTGGAGTGCCTTTTCAAAGTTTTGACTGCAGCAGGTCTACGTTGCAATAAAGCAAAGTGTTCGTTTTTTCAAACTGAAATAGAGTACCTAGGCCATGTGATTAATGCTCAAGGAATCCATCCCTTACAGTCACATCTTAGAGCAATCAAAGACTTGCCTCCTCCTAAGAATGTGCATGAATTGCAAGCAGTAATGGGAAAGCTTAACTATTATTTCAGGTTTATTCCCAATGCCTCTCAGATTGCAGCTCCACTGCATCACTTACGTAGGAAGAATGTTCCTTTTGTATGGTCCAAAGATTGTCAGGTTGCCTTTGACAAATTAAAGTCTGCACTACTCAGTGATGCATGTTTGATTCCCTTTGACCCACAGAAGCCTGTAGTGTTAGCAGTTGACGCCTCGTCGTACGGGCTGGGTGTTGTTCTGTCGCATCGTATTGGATGTCACGATCGTCCTATTGCCTTTGCATCCAAGCTACTGACGCCGACGCAACAGAATTACAGTCAGATAGAAAAGGAGGCCTTAGCAATCATTTACGGCGTCACAAAGTTTCATCATTATCTCTATGGCAGAAAATTCTATTTGTTGACAGACCACAAGCCTCTCACGTCGTTGTTCTCACCCACGAAGCCAATTCCGCCACGAACGGCACAAAAGCTTCAGAGATGGTCCTTGATATTGTCTAATTATCAGTATGAGATTTTGTACCGACCTACCACTAAACATGCTAACGCGGACACACTTTCCCGACTTCCGGTTGGCCAGGATGTGTCGTTTGATTCTTCAGAAATGGCATGTTGTCAGATAGACTCCAGAGATGCTTCCGCTGTCGCAGATTTCCCTTTGAACTCTCGTCGGGTTGCACAGGAAACAGCTGCGGATGTAGACTTAAGTGTGGTAGCACGTTTTGTTCGCTCAGGGTGGCCTGCCAGAGCCAAAGACATTGATCGGCCTCTGGTTCGACGTTATTTTGCACAACGTCATGCATTGTCTTTAAGTCAGGGTGTACTGTTGTTGCATACCGACAACGACCAAGCAAGAGTGATTGTTCCTCGTTCCCTGCAACGAGAAGTGTTACGCCTCCTGCATCAAGGACATTGGGGCATTGTTAGGACAAAGCAATTGGCCAGACGTCATTGTACCTGGGTTGGTATGGACGCTCAGATAGAGAGCATGACATCACAGTGTACAGTTTGTGCGGAGCATCAGGCGGCTCCTCCGCAACGTTTCTCGGATTGGCCACGCCCCAAGGGACCATGGCAACGTTTACATATTGACTTTGCCGGACCTTTCTGGAACACGCGCTGGTTAATTGTTGTAGACGCTTTCAGCAAGTTTCCTTTTGTGATTGCCATGAACTCAACGACGGCGTCTAGTACAATCAGTGCCTTAACATCAGTGTTTTGCATCGAAGGCTTGCCTGAAACTATCGTCAGTGACAATGGACCTCAGTTTGTTAGTGCGGAATTTCAACAGTTTTGTCGTGTGAATGGCATTCAGCATATCACCACCGCGCCTTTTCACCCTCAGTCCAATGGTGAAGCAGAACGTTTCGTTCGAACATTCAAGTCTCACATGGAGAAGATGAAAGGTCAGCACTCCAGGCAGCAAGCTCTTCAAATTTTCCTGTCTACGTATCGGTGCATGCCACGTGACGGCCCGTCTCCTGCCGAGCTGCTACACGGCCGCCGTCACCGCACTCTCCTTCACCTGCTGCAGCCTCCCACGCACCGAGTCGGTTCGTATGGCGCTACGCGTTTTCAGGTTTCCACGCCGGTGCTGTACAGGGTGTTTGCTGGAAACAAGAAGACATGGTTGCCGGGCACCATTCAACGCGTGCTTGGGCGCAATATGTTTGTTGTACGTTCTTCCACAGGGTCGGAGCTGCGGCGCCACGCAAACCAATTGCGCCTGCACAGACCGCGCGATCCTGTCTCCGGTTTCTTGATTCCAGACCCAGTTCACCGCCAGGGAGCACAACCACATCGTTCGTCGCCGGACTACGAGATCGTCCCGATGGAGATCGACGCGACGCCGCCGCTGTCGCCGCCGCAGATGACAGCGTCACCGAGAGGGACTCCGGGACCGTGCGGGCCCCCCCAGCTTGGGCCACGCACCTCAGAAGAAGATGACCTGCTCCCTCTGGGCGGGGGCGGGCGCCCTTCCCCAGGTTTCGGCGGGTTCCCTGGAGGATCGCAAGGCGGATGCCGGGGCGCGGACGGCGTCTCGATCCCGGCCTCCGCTACGACGCCCGTCCCACCAGTAACGCCCCCGCTCAGGCCCTCCTCCCAGTGCCGTCGCCGTGGCCCTCAGCCCTACGCCACGACGGCGCGGCGGTTTGGGGGGGAGGGGTGTGGTGTCGCACAAGTACAAAGTGCGCGCCACCTACTTTCGCCGCGCGCCGCCATGCATGCACGGCGCGGCGTTCTTCCGACGACAGCCACGAGCGCCCTCTGGTAGAACGCCGCTCGTGGCCACCACTGAAGGACATCGGCACTTGGCACTTCGGACTGAGCTAGCAACCACTTCGGACTGAGATAGCAACGAGTTAGGACCTACGTCATCAGATAGGCACCAGTGAAGACTTTGCTATTGTACAGGCACTAGGCAGGCCTCTAACAACTATGTATCAACATTCTGCAGTACTATGTAAAAGTTAAGTATTGTTACATTCTGTGCAATATATCTCTTTCTAATTTACTCGAGTGTTAATAGTTTCTGGCTGCTCCCCTCCGTACCTGCACCAGCGTGTCGGTATCATTCCACTCGGCCACCGACACCTACGACGAGGCTGGGACACAAAAGCGGCGACGAAGTCGGGACACAAAAACTACAACTGCATAAATAATCTGTACGGCACATCTACATCAACATCTACATACATACTCCGCAATTCACCGTAAGGTGCGTGGCGGAGGGTTACACTGTACCACTACTAGGCATTTCCTTTCCTATTCCACTCCCAAATTGAACGAAGGAAAAAAAGAATGCTTATATGCCTCCGTACGACCCCTAATTTATCTTGTCTTTGTGATCTTGACGCGAAATGTAAGTAGGCGGCAGCAAGATCGTACTACACTCAGCTTCAAATTCCGGCCCTCTAAATTTACTTAACAGAAATTCACGAAAAGAACGTCGTCTTTCTTCCAGCGATCTCCAATTGAGTTGCCGGAGCATTTCCGTGACACAGGTGAAGTACATCTTCCCAAAATTCTCCCAATAAACCGAAGTCGGCTGTCTGCCTTACTCACAACAGTCCTTACATGCTCGTTCCATTTCATATCGCTCTGCAATGTTACGCCTAGATATTTGAACAACGCGACAGCATCAAGAAGCTCACTACTAATGCTGTATTCGAACGAACATTATAGGATTGTTTTTTCTACTCATGCGCATCACCGTACATTTTTCTACATTGAGAGCTAGCTGCCATTCTTCGCACCAACTAGAAATTTTGTCTAAGTCAACCTGTATGCTATCACAGTCAGTTACAGACGACACCGTCCCGTACATCACAGCATCATCAGCAAACAGCCGCAAATTACAACTTACTCTGTCCATCAGATCATTTATATATGTAGAAAATAATAGCGGTCCTATCACACTCCCCTGGGGCACGCCTGATGATACACTCGTCTCTGATGAACAGTCGCCGTCGAGAACAACGTACTGCGTTCTATTACTTAGGAAGTATTCGAGCCAGTCACAAATCTGTGAACCTATTCCATAAGCTCGTATCTTCGTTAGCAGTCTGCAGTGTGGCACCGCGTCGAACGCCTTTTTGAAGTCGAGAAAAACACAATCCGCCTGTTGCCCTTCGTCCATAGCTCGCAAGATGTCATGTGAGAAAAGGGCAAGCTGAGTCTCACATTAACGATGTTTCCTAAACCCGTGCTGATTCCTGGAAAGAAGCTTTTCCGTTTCAAGGAAATTTACTATATTCGAACTGAGAATATGCTCCAAAATTCTACATGAAACTGATGTCAACGATATTGGCCTGTAATTGTGTGGGTCAGTTCTCTTTCCTTTCTTATAAACGGGAGTCACCTGCGCTTTTTTCCAATCACTAGAAACTTTGCGCTGAATTAAAGATATATAATGGTGGAGAAACATACATTGCCGAAAGTAATAATTGTTACACATTATTACAGTTTTCCAATTTACTCGATCTTTATTGCTGAAACAGTGCATATGGCGTATATTAAATAATAACAGGTTAATAGCTAAAGCGCGATCTATGCTGAAGCGCCAATATTAGTACATGATGTAACCCCTACGGGCGGAAATGCAGGTGCTGATTCTGGCATCCATTGGATGATACAGTTGGGATACATTATACCACACCTGATCGACGTTCTCACATAGTTCTGCAAGAGTTCTGTATTGGCCAGTCGCGCGTGCCAGTTATCGTCTCATCATTTCCCAATCGTGCTCGACTGGAGACGAATTTGGGGATCCTGGTGGTCAGGAAAGTGGCTGCACATCTTGCATGCCACGTTGAGCTACACGCGTAGCGTATGAGCGAGCATTATCCTGCCGGAACAACACATTACCTTCACGTTGCAAGAATGACGAAATAATAGGTCTTACAACATTCTGCACCTACCGATCGCTAGATAGCGTTCCCTCCACAACCTTCAAAGGAGGACGACAGTTGGATAACTCGAACATGACAATAAGTCCTTTGGTGGAGTCAGAGTGTCTTGTACGAAAGTGTACTACGAAACGTCCTCTTATTTCGGGTACAAATATAAGGGACATGCAAATAAAAACAAGTAAGTCAGTTATTTATTATTTCAAGAATAATTGTCATAACTGTTAATACAATTATCCTACTGTGGGAATATACAGACAATAGATGGCGCAATGTTTGCGGCTGCGGTCCTTAGCAAAGCTACGGGAACATGCGTCATCCTCCAGGACTCCAAAATGTTCAAATGTTTGTAGAGCTTATCGGACTTAACTACGGGGTCATAAGTCCCTAAACTTACAAACTACTTAGGAACTAGCTACTACTAAGGACGGCACAAATATTCATGGCTGAGAGGGGATTCGAACCCCCGACCGTAGTGGCAGTGCAGACCGTGACGGGCGCGCCGCAGAGCGCTCGGCCACCGCGGCCGGCCCTCAGGACTCCAAAAATATGGAAATTGTAAGGGGAGATTTCGGGACTATGTGTAATGGAATCTCAGCGAACTTATGCTGCGTAGTGTAAACTGCAGAATTATTTTGCATGTCTGTCAATATTTTTGTCAAATGTTTAAGCCCTGAAGAAAGACATTCGTGGCTTTCAGCTGCTTTCAGACAAAGACACGCTATCCTGTCTACAGTCTACGACAAACATTTTTCTGTTATGCCGCTGTCCGTCTTGACTTATAATGCGATAAATCTCTCAACATTTATGGCTAATATTTTTGAAATAATTAACGTTTACTTGTTCCAATCTGGCTCGTTTTCACCTGACAGCCCCTTATTCAGGTTGTAACTTTAATAAATGGAAATATTTCATATGTGCTACCTTAATATGCACAGATGTCAGTGAGCTGATTCTTTTCTCTCTGCGACGAACACAAAAGTTGCAACCTGATGTTTTTTGTTTTGCCGTACCTGGGGCGCGAGTGAATGATGCGTGGCCGTATGTGTTTCCATTGCTGAAGAGTAACCTCCGCTCCGCCCGTATCAAGGGTACTGCACCTCTTTACCCCTTATCTCGGGAGGGGGGGGGGGATATTGGCGCCCTGCCGCAATGCATACGTGGAGGTACTACCTAACCTGAAAACATTCAACTCTTAATAGCTATATTTAAAAGCCTCCAATTGACAAAACGCCCTTATATAATGGTGTTCAGCACACGGTTCTTCATTCTCTAGAAATATTTGCACTTATACATATATTTGCTCATTGCAAGAAATAAGTAACAAGTAAAAAAATAAATAAATAAAAATAAAATACAGCTGTTTAAGCGCTAGAAAGTGGTTTAATGTATCACTGTGCCTCAGTTAAATACTGAGTAAAGCCTGTGATGAACTTATTTTTATACAGTTACAAATCTTCAGTCGCTTACTTAGTTCAGGGATCGTTGGTGAACTAAATGGAATGTACTGCAAAATATTTCAAGAGCATTTTTGAACTCTTAAAACACGACGTAACTTCTCTAGTCTGGAAATTCCCAAAAATATATATAATTACTTGTGGCAAAAAGTATTCGAGACAAACATTTATGCACTGAATACATTTATAATCATAATTAGGAAATATGTATTATTTTAAAATAAAATGAAATCGGTTGCAGTCGAATAATCGTTATTGTAGATGCTCACTGAAAGACTACTCTTTTACACACATTTGATTGTGCAACAAGTAGTTGGTGTAAATGGGTTTACACAGAAAGTGTGGAACATAATATTCTGATTTAATTGCATCAAGGTTAATTTAATTCACAAAGCGATCAGTGTAAATCTAAATGCCGGTGGAACAATAATCCATGTGGTACTCTTAAAACATGTTAACCTAAAACAACAAACTGCTGTATCTATTACGTACCTTGACATCATTTCATCAAAAAGAAAAGTGCTCTAATGGATCCATCAGCAAAGAATTTTGTACATCTTTTCTTGTTCTATAATATTTTAATTCTTCTTTAATTACAACTTCAAGTTCAGAAATCTACCTTTTTCATACAGTACTAACACATTTTCTCTATAAACTGCTACACTTATTTGCATATAATTTACGACTTCATATTACATGATAAAATTTTTTTTTTCATTTCCTACACCAATTAACCAAAAATAATGCAATAAAACCAAAGCACGAAAGCCAACAATATTTTCTGATAATGTTCATCTTTCGGACGTTCTGGTCAACAAAAACTGTGGAGAAATTCACCCATTTAGGATGAAATAAACATAACTCCAAAAACAGTGTTTTGAAATAATTCGAATTAAAGGTCTTGTCCAAAAAACTGAGTACTTTCTCATAGTTTTTCAAAACACTTTCTATGGTAAATGAAAAGTGTACTTCATTTACTGTTGTTTTCTACTACGTATTACATATTCTAGTCACTCAGAGGATACTAATGAAATATTTTAAGAAATTATGCACGTACGTACGCTTTTCAGATCGTTTACTTAATGACTGTTACTGTAGAATACATGAACGTCAAAAAATTTTATGTTGCTTTAAGCAATATTATCGTATGAAAGATTACTCCAGTTGTATTAATAATGTCTTTATAAGTACATAACACGCAGAACAAGCTATGGCAATGTGTGTCAGTGCTATTAAATGTATACTATAAGCAACAGAACGTTTTCTCAGGATGTTTATCATCAGTCGACGATCGAGAATACATACACTACTCGTCATTAAAATTGCTACGCCAAGAAGAAATGCAGATGATAAACGGGTATTCATTGGACAAATATACTATATTACAACTGACATGTGATTACATTTTCACGCAGTTTGGGTGCATACATCCTGAGAAATCAGTACCCAGAACAACCACCTCTGGCCGTAATAACGGCATTGATACGCCTGGGAATTGAGTCAAACAGAGCTTGGATGGCGTGCACAGGTACAGATACCCATGCACCTTCAACACGATACCACAGTTACTCAAGAGTAGTGACTGGCGTATAGTGACGAGCCAGTTGTTCGGCCACCATTGACCAGACGTATTCAGTTGGTGAGAGATCTGGAGAATGTGCTGGCCAGGGCAGCAGTAGAACATTTTCCATACCAGAAAGGCCCGTGCAGGACCTGCAACATGCGGTCGTACATTGTCCTGTTGAAATGTAAGATTTCACAGGGATTGAATAAAGGGTAAAGGCACGGGTCGTAACACATCTCCAATGTAACGACCACTGTGCAAAGTGCCGTCGATGCGAACAAGAGGTGACCGAGACGTGTAACCAATGGCATCCCATACCATCACGCCGACTGATACGCCAGTATCCAACGTGCGTTCACTGCGATATCGCCAAAGACGGATGAAACCATCACGATGCTTTAAACAGAACCTAGATTCATCGGAAAAAATGACGTTTTGCCATTCGTGCACCCAGGTTCGTGGTTGCGTACACCATCGCAGGCGCTCCTGTCTGTGATGCAGCGTCAAGAATAACTGCAGCCATGGTCTCCAAGCTGATAGTGCATGCTGCTGCAAACGTCGTCGACCTGTTCGTGCAGATGGTTATTGTCTTGCAAACGTCCCCATCTATTGACTCAGGGATCTAGACGTGGCTGCAGGATCCGTTACAGCCATGCGGATAAGGTGCCTATCATCTCGACTGCTAGTGATACGAGGCGTTCCATATTGCCCTCCTGAACCCAGCGATTCCATATTCCGCTAACAGTCATTGGATTGTGACCAATGCGAGCAGCAATGTTGCGATGCGATAAACCGCAATCGCGATAGGCTACAATCTGACCATTATCAAATTCAGAAACGTGATGGTATGCATTTCTCCTCCTTACACGAGGCATCACAACAACATGTCACCAGGAAACGCCTTTCAAGTGCTGTTTGTATATGAGAAATCGGTTGGAAACTTTCCTCATGTCAGGACGTTGTAGGTGTCGCCGCCAGCGCCAGCCTTGTGTATATGCTCTGAAAAGCTAATATTTTACATATAACAGCAACTTCTTCCTGCCGGTTAAATTTCGCGTCTGTAGCACGTCATATTCGTGGTGTAGCAATTTTAATGGCTAGGAGAGTAAAAGCCATCATTACTTTCACTTTGCACTATTTGTCTACAGTAACACTGAACTTACAATAAATAATTTACAAGTAACAGAAATAATATCCTTTTTTTATCTTCACATAAAAATTATCATTTTAACGAAACATAATACTCCCTTACAGTTGTTTTGTGTTTGAGGACTACTATTTCAGACATTTAAATCAGCCAAAATTGGTAGTTTACATGAAATACTTATGGTGATGAACTAGCAACCACATCAAAGGAGACAAAAAACAGAAAATAAACATGAAGTCTATTTCCGCGATTGTTCTACGTTTACCTTATTTTCTTAATCGTGAGTAGCATAGAGTCCTTCATGTAATGTGTGATACCTGTAATGTAATGACTTGTGGGATATATAAATCTGTAAGATCTTTTTTCTTTTCTTTACTTACGCAGACAGGACTGTCATATGCTGGGATCATAGTACTGTCTTCAGGTTCTGAATTCGAAGAAATTCGTAGGCCAGGTCTTTTCTTGGTGTGCAAAACATGGTAGTCACTATCATAGTAAGAATACTTGAAATATATAACATCAGACCGATATTTCCTACATTGTATCCAAACTATATTAAGCCTTTTACAGTTTCTCTATTCTCAGCAATATTCCTACTCCGAATTATTATCTACTGAAGTTGGTTGAAATGTAAAATTTGATTGTTATTCACTTCTGTCACTCTGTACTTGTTGGAGGTCACTCTTACAATTTTATACCAACCAAGAGACTGAAAAATATCCATATGTTTAATTTTTCCTCCGATGCTTGCTGCAGTGAGTCTACTTCCATTTGTGAATGTCCAGGCTCAAAAAGGCATTGGGCGATAGGGGAAATGTCCAGTGTATTCACTGCATGCCAGCACATAGTGTTCATGTTGGCATTCCTGTTCCGGCCTCCAAAAACACGGTTATCGGTTCTTCTAGTGTATGATTTTTCAAAAATCCCACAGACATGAAGCCACCGCTATGGGGCTCCTCTTTGTGGTTGTCTCGTCCCACATGTAGCAAATGTTCAAATGTTTGTATAGTCTATGGGACTTAACTACGGGGTCATCAGTCCCTAAACTTACAAACTACTTATGAACTACTTACGAACTAGGACGGCACAAATATCCATGCCCGAGGGGGGATTCGAACTCCCGACCGTAGTGGCCGTGCAGACCGTGACTGGAGCGCCTTAGTCCCCTCGGCCACCGCGGCCGGCCATATGTAGCAGTCGGTTTTCTTTTCTCCTACATTAATAACTGTGACATTGTACATGGAGATCCTTCGTTTATGGAAGACTGTCTTTGCATTCACTTTAGCGCAGTAAAGCACAGATTGTATGTCAAATTCACCTAGCAAAGATTCGCCTTTTCTTGCACTTTCTTAATCTTCTTAAATTCCCTTGCCATTTCTTTTGGGTCTTTACAGTCTTACGGGGTCGGGATTTAGAATTATATTTAGGGTACATCGATGCACATCATCTCGTCGAAATTGTACTCGAATACTACGTTTTGGTCGCATTGGTGCATGGCACTCTTATACAGAGTTACGTGTCCATACTTCTCGCTGCTGCTATTCTGTGTCAGTATTAAGGGCGACCTCCTGCGTTGCGAGATTAGAATACAGGATTTTTATCTGGAAGTGGGCGGCTCTTTCAGCACCGCGCAGATTGCAAGTCCCTTCCACCCATCTCTATATTTGACTAGGTACACACCCCAGTATCAAACTGTTCAAATGTTTGTAAATCTAAGGAACCAACCTGCTGAGGTCGTCTGTCCCTAGACTTACAAACTGCTTACAATAATTTAAAGTAAGGACAACACACGCGCACACACACACACACACACACACACACACACACACACACACACACACACACACACTCCCGAGGGAGGTCTCGAATCTCCGACGGGAGCGGCCGCGCAATCCGTGACATGGCGTCTCACAGGGAGACCACACAGGTATCGGATTTTAGAATTCCTTTATATTTATGGTACGTGAAGTTCAGAACTTAAATAACAATCAGACAAAGCCATTCGACGCAATTATCAAAAATTCTTGAGAAAATCGACTTTGAAATTTTGGAAAGTGCTCGTAAGTACAAGTAATTAGAGTCGGAGGTTCGAATCCCACTGGGACATATAACTGAATGCGAAAACGATATATATATATAGTGTGTGTGTGTGCGTGTGTGTGTATGTAGAGGAGTTGAAAACCTTGTCGTCACGTAAAACACTGGTTTAATAGGGTAGCTTCTTAGAAAGCCATTAGTATCTAGGGAGATGTCATTCCACATACAGTGCCGTAGCTCTTCACAAACTGAACAAACAAAGGCTATTGTAATCAACTAATAGTGAAGCCAATACTGTAAAAAATGTAACTTACGTTTTTTTATTGATTATCATTATTAACAACCTTCCATAAAATATAGAAAATTACGAATGAACAAAAACACCTGCACTTTTCGTTAAAATTGCCATTATATATTAAAATTGTGTAAGTATTCGAACACAATGGAAATAAATAAAACAAAATCGTCATACCATGATTACAACAAATGATCCGGAGGTTGAAAAACCAGAGCCCTACCACCTGAGCTTACACGTACATATGAAGCAAAACTTTTAATTATCTCACTTAGTACTTATGTGTAGTCTGCGAAACTTTAAAGTCGATTTTCTCGAAATTTTTTGAGAGTTGCGTCGAATGGCTTTGGCTTATTGTTATTTAAGTTCTGAAATTCACGTACTATAAATATAAAGAAATTCTGTAATCCGATACACATGTCGTCTCCTTGTGAGACCGCGAGGCCATTCCCGCGCAGCGCACAGCAGCAGTGCAAGTGTCCGCAGTCGGCCAACGTGTCCTGTGCAGCGGTAGCAGAGCATACAGCGTGGTCAGGAAACTTCCGGAAAGCTTGCGGGCGTATTGTAGGGCACCGTGTTCCGAGCAAAATTGTTGAGAATAGAAATTGACATGTTGCTCTGTTTCCGATTTAATTAGACTTGAAGTTGGCCAATCTGATCCTTGCAGGGACTAATTCTAGCAGGCTGTCGACAAACGTGGTTTCCGTTTGGTTTCTTCATAGCGAAAAGGACAGCGAATACAAAAGTTGACCATTGGAGGGTAGCACGGCTCAAACCCGAGACGAAGGCTCAGTAACACGCCAACACTTATTAATTTTCATTAATTATTATTAATTTTCTACCATTAGAAAAAACAGTTATAAATAAAGAGCTTTCAATACTAACCTATATAGCCCACAAAAATGATTTTAATCCAAGTATAGTAAAGAAACTATACGACAAACACACGAAACACAAACCCAATAAAATTCTAAATGACATTAAGCTATTGAAAGATACGCCCTTAAAACAAAAAATTAAATACGTACCACACATTTATATAGGACGAATGTCTGATGAGTTGAACGCATTACTAAAAAATACTATAGTCAGATTTGCCTACAGAACTACACATAACATAAAAACCTTAATCCATTCCACTAAGACAAAAATACCAGTATACCAATTACCAGGCATATATAAAATTAACTGTAAGGATTGTCAGAAATTTTATATAGGACAAATTGGCAGAACTTTCGAAATTCGATACAAAGAACATACAAGAAATTCCGAAAAAAATATTTCAGCTTTCTTTAATCATTTGAAAACAGAAAATCACGAAACCGATCGAATTACAGACGCAATGAAAATATTACATATCACAACAAAAGGTTATCATATGAACATACTGGAAGAGATAGAAATTTATAAACATTTAAAGGAAAGCCCTGACGAAATTTTAAATGAACAAACCGAACTACAACACAAGCATTATCTAGACAACTTTATTAAAATTTTCGAGTCGAGCTAAGACAAAGATATACATCGTAATACCATAAAATAATGAAGATCACACCACACTACCAAATATCCCACTATATGCAGTCATAAACAAACTGTAACCATAGAGCATCGCTGGAGGATATGTCAAACTGTAAGACCTGATTAACGTAATATATATACCATCTAAAGAACATGTATACTGCAATAATTGCAGCCATCATAATCAATTATACCTCCACGATGCTATACGGAAGTGAGTCTGAAATAATATGTCACGGAAAATGTATTAAAATTGTAAGTATCTTTATTTCACTCATTTTAATCATAAATATTTGTCCGCAGATAGCCTGATGATGGCCACAGAGCCGAAATAGGCCTATTGCGATAATAATAAACAGTTTTTAACATCTATAAAGTGAAACAGCATTTTGGCATTTCATAGATTAACAAATTATTAATTTGTTCGGTTTCAGCCAGGTACATGTTCAGGAACACGGCCTCTAGCAACCTGACTGAATTTTAACGTGGTATGCCCCGATTGGGTAATGTCAGTGCTTATCAGATTTTTTATTAACAATTATTTCTCAGCCCATGTTACTGCGCAACACCCGTACAATTTTTCCAGACTGTATGCTATTACCACATATACACAAACATTCGTGTATTTTTGAAAACCGTATCAAAATTCGTAAAGTAGTTCGTGAATTCCTTCAAATATCGAAATTAAGAACGCAACGGGTTAGTTTCGTTTTGTAAGATGTAGCGACGGGTATGTGGGAGGCAGTATCATTGTGACTGTGATAACAGGCATACAGGGTAATGTATTCTGTGTTAGGGAATAAATCAGAGATGCGCACGTGGTCTGCCCGAGGGCACTGAGGCGCGAAAGTCGCGATGCGAGCACAGTGCGCTCATCTCGTATTCTCTTCTTCTTCGCGAACACGACCCAAGACCGCCGGTAATACACGGTCGATGGCTGATGCTTGAGATTGTAATTGCGTGTAATGGCTTTGTAATTAATACAGTATAAAATTACAATGAATACTAATGACGCAATATCTATAACCTGTTAGTTGCATTTGAAGTACTGTAGTCGCCGGCCGCGGTGGCCGAGGGGACTGATGCGCTCCAGTCACGGTCTGCACGGCCACTGCGGTCGGGGTTTCGAATCCCCCCCTCGGACATGGATATTTGTGCCGTCCTAGTTCGTAAGTAGTTCGTAAGTAGTTCATAAGTAGTTTGTAAGTTTAGGGACTGATGACCCCGTAGTTAAGTCCCATAAGCTTAACAAACATTTGAACATTTTTAGTACTGTAATCCTAAAGATAATGTTCAAATGTTTGTAAATCTATCGGACCAAACTGCGTGGTCATCAGTCCAAAGCTTACAAACTACTTAAACCTAGGTAAACTAACCTATGGACAAACACACACACCCATGCCCCAGGGAGGACTCGAACCTCCACGGCGAGCAACCGCGACTCTTAAAGATAAATCAGAATGTGTGAAGAAGCTTCATCGATTGAAAACGAAATAACAGCTTATAACTACGACGTAAAGAAAATCAATTGGGTTTACGTTAGAATGCATACTTTTATGCGCCATCTCTTCACAAAAGTCTTTAGCGTGTCCATTATTAGGTGGTAAAACAGTTGTGAGTGAAATTTTCTGATCTTTCAATACCGTCTCAGTTGAATGTCAAGAGCTGTACTTGGAACGCCTAGTGCAAAAATGCTAAATATTTTGGTGTGTTTTATCACAGAGACTTATGCAACTGAATTGGTATTGGAAGACAATACTATTCAACAATATAAAGTTTCAATTGAAAAAGGCGGTAATTTATTACCTTTCCAATAAAACGTATGAAACTGAATTTTCAACTGACAAATATGACTGTAATTAATATTAAAAACTAGCTAAGCCCGCCGTCGCTTCTCTGTGGTTCACTCTTATATGAAATAAATAGAAAAGGAACTACTGTAATTCATATGAACATAGAATCACCGAGAGAATGCTTCAGTCATATCAATATCGTTCGTTAGACTACTGCGGCTATGTAAAACGAAAGTTATAAAAATATAGTTTCACAGATATTCATTATTTTAAACCCATAAGATAGATTTCATTTTTGTCTTTCGTTTTCTCCACAAACTTACAGCTGAGTTTTCCGACTCTGGATAATGTGACGTATAATTCTCACCTTAGTAAAAAGGTAATTTTTCTACATTCTTTCCATTTATTTCCGATCCGCTATATCTATCTCCTGATTCCCCACTATCTACCTCTTCATCCTCCCTCTATTTAATCCCAGGCCTCTGTTCATCACTCCCTTTCTTTCCATCCAACTTCCATCTCCTTCTCCATCTATCTCTATGCACGTTTCGTCTTTCCCTCGTACCTATATAAAATGAAGAAATTAAAAATTCAGGAATTGCTTCAAATTATGTGTTATCCGCTGGAAACTATCACAAAGTTACTGTTACATAAAATTAAATTAAATAACGACACCCATTTTGTTCGGATTTCGTTTCTATGGTGTTTTGATTTCCACTGCCAATATATGATTGATCCTACTGAAAATTAACCATTGAACATGAACGTGCCTAAAATGCGTTTCCACGAAATGTAGTTACTTCAGTGTCGCATTTTTACAACAGCACCTGACCGGTATGCAAGGCAGAAGTTGGTAACACTGTAGTTTTCGACGCTCACTTATTTGGCAGCTGGAGAATTTAAAGTGTGATTAAAGCTATAGATATAAGCAAATCTACTTCATTTTGCCTCTATTAATGGCTAGGTATACACATGATTTTCGTTTTGCACGCATCTATGGCAAAGCGCCTTTTGAATTGTGTAAGTTTCATTGGCCTCCTTGTATAATTGTAATCGAAAATTGATACGTCGTTTTTCATGTTGATGTATTTGGATAATGATTTCGGTAAAATTTCACTTGCGGCAGCGGCTGATGTTGCCAAAATCTCTTCACTGCTCTTGGAAAACTCAGTTACAAACAATGAGGCTAATAATGTTCCGTGTTTAGCATGAAATATTACATTAGCACTGAATGCCGCAGCTGCCGTAAGTAAAATTAAACATTCATTTCAAAGTAATTCTACGATGGTAAACGTCCATCTTTTGTCGGCAGGGATTTAGAAGCGCACATTCGATATACGAGGTATGTCCACAAAGTACGTTCCGTTTGGTTATATAAAAAAAAGTGTACAGATACAGAAAAAATATTTATTGTACAAAAATATACAACTATTAAACTACGTTTCTACATAGCTTCCGAAATTTTGTAGGCATTTGTCATAGCTTGGCAGAAGTTTTTGTATGCCTTCTTCGTAGAAGGTTGCCGCCTGTGTATTCAACCATGTGGTAAAATGTTCTTTCAGCTCGGCATTATCGCTGAAATGTTGATCACCATGGACAGGTTTTAGGTGTAAGAAGAAAGTCGCTTGGAGCAAGACTGTACGGAGGATGATCAAACACGTCCCAGTGAAATTCCCGTAAGAGTTGTTTGGTCACGTTCGCCTTGTGAGATCGGGCGGGAACGTGAAGGGAAGAAGAAGACTCCTTTCGTCTCTTCTTTCACCTAAAATCTGTCCTTGGTGGTCAACACTTCAACGATAATGAGCTGAAAGAACATGTTTGCCACATGGTTGAATACACAGGTGGCAACCTTCTATGACGAAGGCACACAAAAACTTATCGCACGATATGACAAGTGCCTACAAAATTTCGGAAGTTATGTAGAAAATAGTTGAACAGTTGCATATTTTTATACAATAAATATTTTTTTCTGTATCTGTTCACTTTTAGTTTATATAATCAAACGGAACTTACTTTGTGGACATACCTCGTATATCATTAGAGGCCCGGCTGCTTCAGTTGCACACATTATTAGAAAGTTCCTGCTCTGTCTTTAATACGTTCTTGTGGGAACAACTGACAATAAATCAATTATCCATGTAAACTGAACATTTAGTTGCCAACATTACTACTCTACGCCGCTGACACCGGAAGTGAAATGTTGCCGAACAACCAACAACAGAGTCTGAGGGGGAAAATTCTTTTGTATTTACAGTTTAACAGATACATTGTGCTTGCTGTCTAGTTGACAGCTTGTTCTGAGAGTAAATTAATTATCCTCATAAAAGAACATTCCGTTGCCGACATTAGCCAACTACGCCGCCGCCTTAGGTAAAATGTAATCATTAAATCAAAAATGTAAAGGTGACGAAATTATATCAGTTTACCCATATCCCTGACGTTTGTGTTGTCCAGTATCACAAATGATTCTTTGCACGGTGGAGGGCTATTAGCCGCGGTGGAGTAGCCGAGCGGTCTAAAGCGTCTCGCTGCGGAGCGCGCGATTGCTCGCCGTGGAGGTTCCGTCCTCCCTGGGGCATGGGTGTGTGTGTTGTCCTTAGGTTAGTTTACCTAGGTTTAAGTAGTTTGTAAGTTACGGACTGATGACCACGCAGTTTGGTCCGATAGATTTACAGAGATTTGAACATTTGAGGGCTATTATTTGGTACTCAGGGAATCGCTATGTTCACGGTACATCAATTCGTTGAGTGGAAGACTCGTCCTCCCAGTCGTCCGACTTATTAAGTGACTTTGTCAGCGAGTCTGCTGCGCTCCGCTTGGTAATACTCGGTATATAACAGAGAAAACTGCATAGATTACCTGCAAGAGAGATAACAACAGCTTGTAACGCTTAATATCTACAAATAATAGAAAATATTCCGAGTGACTGACTGACTGATTAATTGAATGACGCCGCGGTGGAGTAGCCGAGTGGTCTAAAGCGTCTCGCTGCGGAGCGCGCTGTTGCTCGCCGTGGAGGTTCGAGTCCTCCCTGGGGCATGGGTGTGTGTATTTGTCCTTAGGTTAGTTTACCTAGGTTTAAGTAGTTTGTAGGCTACGTACTGATGACCACGCAGTTTGGTCCGATAGATTTACAAACATTTTTGAACTGAATGACTCATCATCGTCCAGCCAAAACCAATGATGATAAAAACTTGAAATTTGCAGAAGGTGTTCATCTTACACCGTCGGCGTCGTTTAAGAAGCTATTTTTCGATATTCCGTCCCTAAGGGTGTGAAATAGGCGTTAAAAAGTTTTTTGAATACACGCCGTTATCCAGTCAGCTTTGAAGCTAGACCTACATAAATTGGTATGTGGATTCTTGGTTAGAATTAAAAACAGGCGTCTTTCAGCTTTTTCTGAAAATAAGCCATGAAGGGGTGAAATAGGAGATGAAAAAAGTTTTGAAAACTGCTGCTATTAGCCGGCCGCGGTGGCCGAGGGGATTGAGGCGCTTCAGTCATGGTCTGCACGGCCACTATGGTCGGGGGGTCCTATCCCCCCTCGGGCATGGATATTTGTGCCGTCCTAGTTCGTAAGTAGTTCATAAGTAGTTTGTAAGTTTAGGGACTGGTGACCCCGTATTTAAGTCCCATAAGCTTTACAAACATTTGAACATTTTGCTGCTATTAAGCCAGTTTTGATGCCTGAAATACTAAAGTTGGTAATAGGAGTCTTGGTTACATTTAAAAACGTACGTGTATATCTCCCCTCCCCCTCTTCGTCATTGCCTACCCTTCCTGTAGCTTGTCCTAGAAATCTAATTTAGAACCATGTTTGCCGGTCGCGGTGGTGCATGTTTTTGCATAACTATGTTTTAAATATATATCATGTACGAATTTATATAAATTTTAAAATGTGGAAAAGTAGTTGGTAAAACTCACAAAAGGGTCATATATATATATATATATATATATATATATATATATATATATAGTTTATGTGTAACATGTTAAATAAATAGGTACCTAAAAACCTTCCTGTGTTACAGTGCAACGCTGTGACAAATTTGGAGCTCAATGGATGAAGGACCAACACAATATTTTCATATATAGAAATAACAGGCAATGTTCGGAGTGACTGACTTATTAAATGAATGACTCATGTTTTTAAACCTAAGAGACAAAACTGTTGAGGTCATCAGTCCGTACAGATACAAACTATTTAAAATAAATTACACTAAAGACAACACACACACATCCATGCCCGAGGGTGCACTCGAACCACCGAAGCGGCCTTCTATAAATAAATGGACGGGAGCTAGGTTAGTCCAAGTTCTCACAAATAACCAACTTCGCTCTCCAAATCTCTAGGTCATGTTTCTGATTTGTTTAGACATATTTGGGATTCGATGGTTGACATCTGGGGAACTTAAAAACATTGAAACGTGGGAAAAGTGTGTTATTGTGAAACTACTGCATACATCTGTTGCACTTGTGAGTCAAATTGTTAAATTTCCATCCTGTGTTTGGGGGTTATCACATTCATACCAACACTTAAATCGGATAGCAGGCACATGTCATTCATTCACGTACATAGAAAAAATTTTAGGAAAGTCGAAAGAAGGCTACGTTTCATCGACAGAACACATTAGAATATGCAACGGTTCTATTAAAGAAACTTCCTACATTACACCTGTGCGTCCGATTTTCGAGTATTGTTGGGTATTGTGGGATCCCCATCAAGTGGAACTGACTGCAGATATAGAGAAAGTTCAGAGAAGGGCATCTCGTTTTTCAGTATCGCGATAAATGGCAGAGAATGTGACGGATATCATGTTCGAGTTAAGGCAGAAATAATTAAAAAAAGGCTTTATTCTTTGCGGCAAGATTTATTTGCGAAGTTTATTTCACCAAGTTTCTATTACGAATGTGAACATATTTTGTTAGTACCCATCTACATAGGAAGAGGTGATAATCGTAATAAAATACGAGAAATGAAAAGATCGAAAATGAAAAGATTTAGCAGTTCCTTTTTACTCGCGTGCGCTTAGAGAATGTAACGTTAGAGAAGTATCATAAAAGCGGTTCGATGAACCCTCTGCCAAACACTTCATTGTGATTTGCAGAGTGTTGCTGTAGATGTAGATGCAGATTAACCAGGCGTACAAGTTAGGTGCGCCGATAAGCGATTCCTATCATATGACGCACATATGTCATTTCGTCTACGTCTACATACATACTCCGCAATTCACCGTAAGGTGCGTGGCGGAGGGTACACTGTACCCCTACTAGGCATTCCCTTTCCTATTCCACTCCGAAATTGAACGAGGAAAAAAAGAATGCTTATATGTCTCCCTACGAGCCCTAATTTCTCTCATCTTGTCTTGTCTTTGTGATCTTTACGCGAAATGTAAGTAGGCGGCAGCAAGATCGTACTACACTCAGCTTCAAATTCCGGCCCTCTACATTTACTTAACAGAAATTCAAGAAAAGAACGTCGTCTTTCTTCCAGCGATCCCCAATTGAGTTGCCGGAGCATTTCCGTGACACTCACGCATTGGTCGAACCTACCGGTAACAAATCTAGCTGCTCGCCTCTGAACCGCCTCTATGTCTTCCTTCAAACCGATCTGCTGCGGGTCCCAAATACTTGAGCAATACTCAAGACGTGGTCGTACAAGCGTTTTATATACGGTCTCCTTTACAGGTGAAGTACATCTTCCCAAAATTCTCCCAATAAACCGAAGTCGGCTGTCTGCCTTACTCACAACTGTCCTTACATGCTCGTTCCATTTCATATCGCTCTGCAATGTTACGCCTAGATATTTGAACAACGCGACAGCATCAAGAAGCTCACTACTAATGCTGTATTCGAACATTATAGGATTGTTTTTTCTATTCATGCGCATCACCATACATTTTTCTACATTGAGAGCAAGCTGCCATTCTTCGCACCAACTAGAAATTTTGAGATGAGAAATGTTTTCCGGTGGAGGATTCGGGTGCCTTATTGTCTTGTTATCAAACTTCGACAGCCACTTCCTTTTGCCTGCTAACAGAACAGTTATGCACACGGATGTTACAAAAAACACAGACGCAATTTTGAATAAAATGAACAGTCATGTCAAAGACCGGACCAACAAATGATAATTTATGAAAAAAAAATGCTGCAGAATAAAAGTGTTGATGACGGACATCCCACGATGAAGTCGAAATCCAGCACTTCATAACTACCACTACGTTACTGTTGATGCTTCCTCTATCGCGCATATCAACAACTTGGGCGGAACACTGTTTCCATTTCCATTTTTTTCATAGTTGGATACGATTTCTTCCCATTTCCATGTTTCCTCTGCGTTCAGTTTTGACGCACTGCAGACTCCAATAAACCTGAGGGTGGTGCGACAGGAAGTTTTCCCTGTTAGTAGCGAGAGCAGTGATGAGGTGTGGGGGGAACTGTCCGCCGTCGGGTTAGCGCATTCGTCCACCCCTGGTCGAAAGGAAATCATTGAGTGTCGCAGGGAAATGAGGGTCTTCGATCATCTGGGAATGATATAGAGGTATTCCTGTTCCGTTAACACATTCCGTTCACTCGTCGGATGCTACAGGACAAGTGCAGAGTTCATGACATGTACACGGTCGCATTTCCATTAACCGCCTGTAGTTCAGAAAGAATAACGGGAGTTCATAATCTTCTGTAACTGTATTAGGCAATCGTGCGGGAGAAGCCGAGCGGTCTGGAGCGCCACGTTGCTGATCGCGAGGCCTCTCACGTTGGAGGTTCGAATCCTCCCTCGGGCATGGATGTGTGTGTTGTCCTTAGGTTAGTTTAACTTAGTTTAAGTAGTTTGTAAGTCTAGGGACTGATGACCAACGTAGTTCGGTCCCATAGAATTACAAACATTTGAACATTTTTGTATTAGGCATCCATAGCATACGCAATGATCCTGTATTATATTTATAGTATCAGCTCGTATTGCTAGTCGATGATTGTAGGAAAACAGATTGATTCGATTTGATTTTCTCAGGGAAGCCAAAACAGTCTTGGTCCAACCCGCCACTTCCCGCACCGAAACTAAGTTTATTTTGCGATATCGCTCCCTGTATATCTAGTAAAGCCAACCAATGTCCTTGAACAGTGCAAGGAGATCCTTTACCAGTTCTTTATTAGACAATTTCTTCGGGTCTGCTTGTCCCAAATGTTCTGTGCCTTTTACTCTCCAATGAAATGCATTCGAAGATGTGATGCAGTTTCATCACCGTCATCACAGATCCTACATTTAGGGTCCTCCTCTGTTATTCCCATTGTATGTAGGTGTTTTTTGAAATTCTCTCCTGTTCAGGCCCAGGATTGCAGAGCTTCTTTTAAAACATGGCTTTAGCATCATTACCTTGCCATGTTTTTGTTGATAGACTTTGGTCCAATATTCTACGTGCTGTCTTCTGAGCCAGTTACGTAGCTCCAATTTGATCATTCCCTTGGTGATTGTCAGGACAGGTTCCGGGCCATTAAATGGAGTCTCTGCCCCCATCCTGGCCAATCTGTCGGCATGTACGTTGCCACTGATCCCCGAGTGGCCAGGGACCCACAATAGGTTTACTCTATTGCTTTCCCCTAGCTCCACCAGAACCCTGTGACATTCTGCAACAATTTTAGACCTTGTTGCAGGACCTGCCAGTGGTCTCAGGGTTGCCTGCCTGTCTGAATAGATATAGATGGTACGGTCTTTGTAGCACCTACGCAAAATCTCTACCACACACGCCCTGATGGCAGAGATTTCGGCCTGGAATACTGAAGCCAGTTTCCCTAGAGAGATGACGCCGTCCAGTCTTGGCTGCAACCCGTATACCCCGGCCCCAACGCCTTGGTCTGATTTTGACCCGTCAGTGAACCAGACAATATCCCCTGTGCGGTGTCGGAACTATTTCCTCCCACTGCTCCCTACTTCCAATTGTTATATTCGAAGGCTTGTTGAAGCAGTATGGGGTTATAATATAGTCGGCTGGCATTTCCCCAACCTTTCCTATATTTACTTCACTCGCTATTTTAGTGTGTGATTCTGGATATCCCAAAGAGTTCCAGTTGTTGCCAGTTTTGAGTCTGTATGCACCAGCCGCTGCCTCCATCTTGACCCAAAGGTGTAATGGTGGCATATCCAACATGGTTTCCATCCCAGCAGTTGGTGTGCTGCTAATTCCGCCTGTTATGGCTAAGCAGGCTAATCTCTGCACCTTACCAAGCTCCTTAGCAGCAACCTGCTGTTCTACCTTCTTCCACCACACGACCGCCCCATAGGTGATCCTGGGTCTAATCACCGTGGTGTTTTTCCAGTGCATACCCTTGGGGCTCAAGCCCCAATTTTTGCCAAAAGCTCTCTTGGTACTTATCAAAGTACCTTTTGCCTTGGAGCAAATATTCCTAATGTGAGGGGTCCATGTCAGTTTCTCATCTAGGGTAAGCCCTAGATATTTCAATGTTCCCTTCAGAGGTAGCGCTTCATTGAAAAGCTTTAGATTCCAACTTGAATGTTGGATATGCTTCTTTGTGAATGGTACAACAACAGTCTTCTTAGGACTAACCCCCAGATCCTGTTTTCTGCACCAGTCTTGCACAATGTCCAACGCACCTTGTGCCATATTCTTGACTGTGTCAGCAAATTTGCCAAGTATTACTATGACAAGATCATCTGCGTATCCTTGGCAAAAGTACTGCCTAGAGTTTAATTCTCCAATGAGATCATTCGCCACTAGCTTCCAAAATAAAGGGGCAACCCCTAGTGGTGTTGATTACCATTTTTTCATTCATCATAGTAGCCTCTACCTTTCTTCCACTGAGCATGGCCCTAGTCCACCTACATATAGTGGTCCCTAGTCCATGCACCTCTGCTGCCCTAAGCATGGAATCAAAGGTCGTGTTGCTTAAAGCTCCCTTGATGTCCAGCAAGATACAAAGGGCTATTTCCTAAAAGTGTAGTGCTTTCTCCACCTTCCCAACGAGTTGGTGGAGAGCTGTCTCACATGATTTACCTGGCTGATATGCATGTTGGTTTGAATGTAGAGGAGCCCTACGTAACCTCCTTTCTCCAACATGCACATTAACCAGCTTTTCCAATGTCTTAAGAATGAAGGATGACAGGCTGATTGGTCTCATATCCTTATCCTTGGTATGATCAGTTCTCCCTGGTTTTGGAATGAAGGCAACCTTCACTGCCCTCCAGGCATTGGGAATGATTCCTGCTGCTAGGCTAACCCTGAATAACCTGCATAGGAATCTAATAAGATTATCTCCCGCTTGTTGCAGGAGAGCTGGAAAGATTCCATCGGGGCCAGGTGACTTGAACGGTTGAAATGTTCCCACCGCCCATCGGACCTTACTGAAATTGACACACTCCTTGGCCAAATCCCAGTCCTCTTTGCGAATTCCTGAGAACCGTTTCCTCTCAGGTTCAAATGTTCAAATGTTTGTATAGTCAATCGGACTTAACTACGGGGTCATCAGTCCCTAAACTTACGAACTACTTATGAACTACTTACGAACTAGGACGGCACAAATATCCATGCCCGAGGGGGGATTCGAACCCCCGACCGTAGTGGCCGTGCAGACCGTGACTGGAGCGCCTTAGTCCCCTCAGCCACCGCGGCCGGCTGTCTATCAGGAATCGCATTCTGGTCCACCAGAGTATATTGAGGAAAGTGAGTCTTGAGGAGCAGTTCCAGCGTTTCATGTGCTGTCTTTGTATACGTCCCATCCTCAATGCTCCTCCTGGATTAGTTGGTACCCTAGTGAGGATTTTATGAAGTCTCGCTTCAGCAGCCGTGCCCTCCACTTCCCTCGCAAGGTTAAACAGTCTTCGTACTTGTTTCCCTTGCATTTGCAGGTTATTATTCCACCAAGGCACACTCCTATTTGTGCACTTCTTGGTGATTGAGCAGTGGTTCTGGTATGAGATCACTATAGCAGAGGTTACGGCCTCTGCTACTTCCTCAAACTCTGCTGGATTCCTTATCGAAGTTTTAATTTCCGATAGGCTGAAGTCAAGGTCTTTCCTTTATGTCTCCCAGTCCGTTTTCCTGGGATTCCTATAGGCCATGGTCTGTCTGGTTCCTATTTCAACCTTGAATTTAATATACATGTGATCTAATGAGGATGGCTCCAGGACCACATGCCACTGTTTGACGTTACTGCCCATCATCATGGAACCAAAAGTTATGTCAATTACTTCTTCTACTATTCCTGAATGTAGGTTCATCACCCCTATTCAGGATCTTCAAGTTGTTAGATAGGAGAAATTCAAGAAGGTGCTAGGATAACAGAAGTCATATGTGTTTCGTTCACCAAGAAGGAAGGAAGGGGTATTAAGTTTTAACGCCGTCCCCCCTCCCCTCCCCTCCTTGACAACAGGACAACACGGTCACTGTATACAAAGCAAAAGCTCGAAACGGTATTGAACATAGGCAAGGAAACTGGCCGTGCCCTTTTAAAGGAACCATCACACCATTTCTCAGAAACATAAACGCTAATGGTCGGACACTGATTTGAACAAACTACCTCGCGAATGTGGAGCCGGTGTAATAACCTCCACACCACCATACTCGACGTTCACTCAGCGAGAGTCCGACGAGCAGCCAACAACGACAGCAAACTGTTTTCGTGATTATTACCATAACCTTATCTTTCCTGTGGAATATAATTACGATTTTTAATTATTGCATTGTTTACTGGGCGGTAATCGCTACTTTATATTTACAATTATCGATTTCAACTACAATAATCCGCGAATATCTTATTCTTCTTTATCGTAGCCTTGTCCCACGTTAAGTTGGGACGGAGTTGCTCTTCTGGATCCTCCATAATACTCAACTCATTGCTGCTTCCTTCTTCCATCCTTTCTCCCTTAGGTCCCCCGCTATCTTATCCTTCCACCTCATCTTCGGTCTTCCTCTCCTTCTCACTCCTTCAATCTTTATATATTCAACTCTGTTTCCGATATACTCTTTCCCTTTTCTCTGCAAGTCTCCATACCACCTTAGTCTACTCTCTTGTATCTTTTTCCCCATGGGTCCCACTTTCACAGCTCCTAACAAATTAATTTCTAATTCCTTTCTTGTTGCCCCACACATCCACCTCAGCACCCTCGTTTCTGCTACTTCCGTCTTCATTTCCTGGGCTACTGTGATTGGCCATGTCTCTGCCCCTTATATCTTAGCAGGCCTTACCACCGACTTGTACACTTTCCTTTTACCCATTGCTCACCTTCTTGTCACACAACACTCCGCTCATTTTCCTCCAGTTGATCCAGCCACAGTTTATTCGATGCTGTACCTCGCTTTCCAGGCCTCCGTCCCTATATATGTACGACCCCAGGTATTTAAATTTACAGACATATTTCAGTTCCTCCTCCTGGATCTTGCAAGACCTTATCTGCCCATCCTTCAGTGCTAAATATTCTGATTTCGTCCTGCTAATTTTCATCCCTCTTTCTTCTAGTGCCTTCCTCCAATCCTCCAGCTTTTCTTCAAGTCTGTCGATTCTCTGCTCACAAAGAACCACATCATCCGCAAACTTCATATTCAATGGCGCTTCCTTTTTCACATTTTTCACCAGCCCATCCATAATCAGGACAAAGAGGTAAGGGATAAGTGCAGACCCTTGGTGTAACCTCACTTTTACTGAGAACTCCTTTGTCCCGCCCACACTACTTCTCACCTGTGTCATTGCTCCTCTGCACATTTCCTTCACTAACCTCACATACTTCTCTAGCACGCACTGCTCTCTCATGCTTCTCCATATTTCGTCCCTTGGGACTCTGTCATAAGCTTTCTCCAAATCAATGAAAGGCATATGGAAATTGGCTTGTATCTTCCGATGTCTCTCCATTATCTGCCTTAAAGCATGTATTGCATCAGTCGTTCCTCTTCCAGGCATGAACCCAAACTGTTCTTCACACACCGCAGTCTCCTTGCGTACTCTTGCCTCTATAACTCTTTCCCAAATTTTCATTGTGTGTGCCATCATTTTAATACCTCTATAGTTACTGCAGTCCTGCACATCACCTTTCCCCTTAAATATTTGGATCAGTACACTAGTTCTCCACTCGTCTGGCATCTCTTCCTGTCGCCAAATATTCTTCATCAAATCATAAAGGAGTTCAAGTCCCTTTTTACCGAGACACTTCCATACCTCCGCGAATATATAAACAACAAAACAATATCAAGCAAATCTAATACAAAAGAAAAACCTTCTAGGAGAAGGTTAAATTTGAATTGACCGTATTGTTTCATGGATAAATAGCGCCTGTGCATCTAGGGTAAAAGCTGTATTACACATGACAAAAGGCAACATTAAAATGTAAGCATCCTTTTCTACTTTATGAATCACAGCTGAAAACCGTTAACTGTACAAACAAAACAGAAATTGTCTTGTGATAATTTAGTGACGCAAAGAATTCATTTTTAATCGTGCCACTCTTCGATTACACAATTCTATTGCATTAAACGAAGCCTTCTAGTGAGGTTTACACATGTACGTGGGATAGAGCCGCGGCCTGAGCCAGTAAGAAGCGTGAAGTACATTTGTGTGTGATTGAAATTTACTTGGTATCAATTAATTATTGCCAGTGATGTGGCGCAGTACTTTGACACTGGCCATGCATTCGCAAGGATGTCGCTTCAACAACTCGTTTGGCAGTCCAGATTTAGCTTTACCGTGATTTCCCCAAGGAAAATGTTTATTTAAAGAGGAGACGGCCAGCTTCATTTCCTATTTCAGCTTGCGCTCCGCCAGTAATGAGCTCGTTGTCGACGCAACGTTAAACCTTAATCTTCCTTCCTCCTTCATCAGACATCATTTCTGAGCCACTAGGTTCTCAGCGGCGACCTCAATGTTCCTAATACGATAGTGATTTTTGTTAGAAGAATAAATCTACTCTTAAATGAATAGTTAAGCATTAGTCCACAGAATGTAATGTCGATAGGGATTGCACTCAGAGTTACCGTTCACGCTAAGACTTAAATCCATTAGAACCATTAACTGGAAATTGGCACACTGGAGCAAATACAGTATTAGCCACCTTACTATTACAAGAGACTAGTCGCTGTGCAACACTGTAGATGGTCTTTAAATGCCACCAGATGTTCATTTGGCCTTTCACCGCATTTAGGGACAGTGATGCAGTCTGTATGTACCACTTGACAGAATAAGATCAACGCAGGAAAATAGGTCGAGGTGAATTGATGCAGAGAATTCTAGATGCTGCGAATACCATAAAGGCCAATGTGCGTGTGTGTGAACGACTGCGATGAAACTGGGTTTGCCGTGAAGCATGTGAAGAAGGGAATGGTGGGCATTTTGAACACTCACTATAGTGTCGATTTAACAGGAAACAATGTAATTTGGAATTCAGTTTCGTTACAGGACAGTTGTACAAAAGGAAATTAATATAACTTTAATTTTCGTTATGGTAGTGCTGTGAAAAGATGAATCAGTTGATTGTAAGAAATGCCCAACGAATTACTTCGTAATTGGTTGATTTTGTTTGGTTTTGGTTTTCTGGTTTGAAGATCATTTTCTCTTTGGGTTAAGGATGGGGAAGGAAATTGGCAATGTCCTTTGAAAGGAACTATCCCGGAATTTGCCTGGAGTGATCTAGGAAAATCACAAAAAACCTTAAGCTGGATGGATGACGTTAGATTTGAAACACCGTCCTCCCGAATGCGAGTCCAGTGTGCTAACCACTGTCTGATTTTGTACTAACCTGGAGAGGTCACGGGATGGGCCTGAACAATTTCACTCATTTTGTGTGATTCGATGCAGCTAGATACATCATTCACATTCCTAAAATCTTTCGTCTGAGTAGACCATAAGAAAAGAGAAAAAGGGAAAACGCAATCGAAAATTTCCTATATGTAAAACTAGTTTAAGTAGTTAGCGCATGGCATTCTAGTTTTGCGGGCCCGAGATCGATTCCCGCTGCTCGCAATTCTTTTTTAATGTTTTTATTCTTCGTATTGCTCTATTTTTAAGTTTCAATAAAATCAAACAATTCATTTTGTGAACGCAGTATTAACATGTTCAGATTAACTACATTTATTTCCATTAATTAATGTGACTAAACAGTTCATTTTCATGGTCAGATTTTTGCGAAGCTTCATAATGGAATTGCATTTGGGAGTGCGGTGGTTCAAATCCACCTCCGTCCATCCAGATTTAGGTTTTCTGTGATTTTCCTAGATCACTCCTGGCAAATGCCGAGACGGATTCTTGTGAAAGGGCACGGCTGACCTCCTACCCCATTCGTAACCCAAAGAGACTGATGACCATAGTAGTTTAGTCTCTTCGAACCACAAAACAAAATCAACCAATTACCAAGTAATTTGTTGTTAAATACTAAAAATCAACTGTTTCCTCTTTTCACAACACTACGATAACGAAATTTACAGTTATATTATTTTCCTTTTGTACAATTGTACTGTAACGAGAATGAATTCAAAATTACATTGTTTCCTCTTACACTGATACTACAGTAAGTGTTCAAAATGCCCAACATTTGCTTCTACAAATACTTCATGATGGCGAACCCAGTTTCGTTGCACTCATTTACACAAATGCACATTGAACATTGAACATTGACCTTTATGGTACAGGCAGCATCTAGAATCTTCTGCATCAATTCGTCCACATTATTTAATGGCTGAGCATAAACAAATTCCTTGAGATGCCCCCCCACCCCCCAAAAAAAGTCCAGTGGATTTAAATCAGGGCTGCATGCTGGTCATCTACATGGATCCGAACGCCCGATCCATAGTCCTGGAAATCGTCTATCCAAAACTCTTCGTACTCTGTGACCAATGTAGGGTGGAGCACCATCGTGGAGGAACCACATGTAATGACGTATGCCTAATGGAATGTCTTCTAACAACGTTGGTAGCAATGTTACCTTTAGAAACTTTCAGTAATAGTTACCAGTCAAACGTGCTGGTCAAACATAAGATGTTAAATGTTTGTTAAGCTTATGGGACTTAACTACGGGGTCATCAGTCCCTAAACTTACAAACTACTTATGAACTACTTATGAACTAGGACGGCACAAATATCCATGCCCGAGGGGGGATTCGAACCCCCCACCGTAGTAGCCGTGCTGACCGTGACTGGAGCGCCTCAGTCACCTCGGCCACCGCGGCCGGCTCAAACATAAGACCCAATAACGTAATCACCAACACACCCGCCCAAACATCATCGCTGAAAATGTGTCGCCACTATGTAGCGAGGACTGTGTACACTCCACGTATGTATCTTATGGAAATTAGTTATTCGGTCGTGAGTGAAACACGCTTCATCTGTGGCGAGTATTTTGTTGACAAAATCATGCTGCGCACTGTGTAACAAAAAACACTCAAAGAATTCACGTCGTGGAGGGAAATCTTGTTCTTCCAATTCTTTTATGCGTTGAATGTGGCAAGGCAGCAGGCACTCTTCTTTCAGAGTGCGGTGAACGGCAGTGTGCGATACACCCACTTGGCGGCCGATGCTTCTAGTACTCTGAGTAGGATACTCCTGGATGTAGCCCCGAATTCTTTCTTTAGCTTCCAGTGTGTGATAGGCGCGTTGTGGACCTCTGCCTTCTGCGTGGAGCAGTAAAGAACCAGTATCTCTGAATGTAAGAAAATTAAATATGTACTCGTTATTTTTATTCTGTCATGATGTAAAACTTAGAGTATTTGGAAGTGTACGTAGGATTGACTGATAACGTGGTTGTGTTGCTTCTTCAATGGGCAAAAATACCCCCTTGACGAACACCGGTTGGTATCAGATAAAATAATAGAAAGGGGAGTTATGTTGAGTACGAGTTGAGGGATGGTCAGACCAACCCTTGAGGACTGACCACCGAACTCAAATGTTCAAATGTTTGTAAAGCTTATGGGACTTAACTACGGGGTCATCAGTCCCTAAACTTACAAACTACTTATGAACTACTGACGAACTAGGATGGCACAAATATCCATGCCCGAGGGATTCGAACCCCCGACCGTAGTGGCCGTGCTGACCGTGACTGGAGCGCCTCAGTCACCACCGAACTGCCTCAAGGATATGGTCGGCTGTTGTAACCTCTGCCACTCGAGCAGCCGTGATCAGAAAGAAATTCAATGCAATGCAAAATCCATAGAGTACTTCAAAAATGTGTAATTAAAACCCGTAGAAAGTGGGATCTAAGCTGTTTGGCAAATGTGAGAGGGCGTCAGCATTCACATGTAGGGGCATAGATTGGAGTTGGACTGAATAGTAAAATTTGGAAAGGAACAGTACCTAGTCTTGGTGCCGATGCGACGTTGTTGTAGGTAGGGGTGCTGACGGCGAAAACCGTGCCTTATAAGGCTTGTGCTCCATCACTTGACGGATCAATGTACCACATACGTATGGAAAAAACTTGGCGGAGGGGAAAAATTGCCAGCGCTTGCTTTTCAAGATTTGTGCCTTGATAAGGAATTTGGACATAAGCAGAATGTGACACTCAGACCCATCCGAAAGTTGGTGGAAAGGACTGCACCTATTCTATATTTGGATGCATATGTAGCCAACATCCGGTGTAAAATATTGTGTGTAAGGAATGAGGCGTCTGGCTGCCTGGAGAGTCTTCTTGGGAATAATGAAGGCTGCCTAGCAGTCTGAGGTCCATTTGAAAGGTACACTCATCCTACATAAGTGTTGTAACGACATTGCAGTTCTGGCTGCAGTAGTAGTGAATTTTCAATAGTATGAGACGTGTCCCAGAAAGGACCACAATTGCTGGATGATGGTGGGGCAGGTCAGGTTGACGATGGTGATCACATGGAAAGAGGTGAGATGGATTCCCTCTCGCGAAGTTGCATGGGCGAGATAAGTCATAGCTGGATGTAAAAAAAAGAACATTCCTCCAGATTATGCTTAGGCTGCATTCACACTGCCTGTCGGGCCGAGCGCAGACGGGATAAGTCTAGCCGGCTAATGCCTTTTCAGTGTTCAAATGTTTGTTAAGCTTATGGGACGTTTTTGTGGGTTCATCAGTCACTAAACTTACAATCTACTTATAAACTAACTTATGCTAAAGACAGCACAAACGTCCATGTCCGAGGGGAGATTCGAGCCACCTGACGAGGTACGGCCTCGCGCATCAGAGCATAGCGCCTCAATGCGCTCGGCCGCTCCACCGCGGCGGCTAACGTGTAGATGGCACACGCCGCCAGCCTGGATGTTCCAACTGCTCGCCAGGCCAAGCGACACCACTAGAGGCAATGTAGCACAACTGCCTGTGCCAGGCCGTGATCGCCAGTTTACTGGCTGGCCGCTACGGGGCAGTGGGCATGCCCAAGCGGCCAGCCATTCCGCTGGCAGCTGCGGCCTGGTCGTTGTGACGTGGCAAGGGCCTTGTGGCCTTACGGCCTTGTCTCTAGGTGGTGTTGGGCCAAGCCAAGACGGAAAAAAGGGCGGAAATCCATTTTTCAGATTTTCACGTTGTAAACGATGTTGATGGTATAATACCACCCCACATTTTGTTATCAATGTATAACTTCCTTCCATGATTTGCCTTGTCAGTGAAACAAGGAAATGTCTACTTTTCGTTCCATGTGAGATTTTAGTTTCGTAACGCTCTTCACTCGATTATGATGGAAATATGACAGCCGGCCGCGGTGGTCGAGGGGACAGTCTTCGTCGGGCAGGCGTGCTGTGCGGACGCTTTGTTTACGTCCTCGCTGTTGGCGGCCGCGAGGAGTTTTCGGTGAGTGCGCGCTTTCTGCGTTCTTATTTACCTTTGAAGATGAACTTTAGACGACTATAATGGATCAACGACGACGAGAAGACACACTTAGACTGAGCTTTGACCCGAATTATGCGAGACCGAAATCATTTGAAATAGAGATATTTATTCGAGATGTAATGAAGATCACTGTAGATGAATTGGTAGGAATTCATTTATCGATTGTAAGCAGTACAGTATTCTTAAAGATGATAAGTGCTGAAAAATGCCAGAACGTAATCGAATCATGTGGAGGACCATTAAAATTTAAACATTCTGATGGAAATATCGGGAACGTTACAATTGCACGAGCCGGAATGGGATTAAAAACGGTGTGAATATTTGAATTACCGTTCGAAATAACTGATGCCGAAATTAACGACAAGCTCAAGGAATATGGCACTGTCATAAGCAACTTCGCGGAAAAATGGTCAAATCTTCACATTTTCCCTGTATTAAATGGTGTAAGACAAGTGAAAATTGACATGTTAAAACATATTCCGTCTTACATCACCGTCGGTGGTTATAGAGCAATCGTGATATATGATGGGCAACCGCGAACTTGCTCCGGCTGCGGTTCAACAGAACACGTTCGCGCGCAATGTGTACAACGGCGCGTGACGCAATTACCGACCGGCGAACGAGAGAGGCCTGGCCGCATGTCTACGTTGCCCATCAGCTACGTAGCCGCCGCGCGAGGTAACATTGCCTCAGAACAAGACCTAGAGACTGCGCTGAAGGCGTACACCGATCCTCCCGAACAGGTCGAAGTAATGGAAACGTCTAACGTACAGGAGCCACATCATAGTAATGCACATGGTGTTGAAGTAGTTAACCCAGTAGTTGAGACTGCAAAAAACAAAAGCGACAATAGTGTAGTGGGAACACCCACAGTAGGATCAACTGTAGCACGGGAATCTGACGAAGACCAGTCTAGCAAATCCCCTTCGAAAAAACTCAAAAAACGACGTATAGCGCGTGAAGGAGCGGAGGAGCAAGCGCGAAAAATGCGTGAGAAAGCCGACCACGTACGCAAAGTTCTCACTCAGGAGGCATCACAGTCACCTCCAGACAACCCCACACCAACACAAAACAGCCGAACAAGGGAATCCGAACCAGGCCAAAGGAAAACAACTTTAGAGGAATACACAAAGAGTAATACAAGGGTCCTGGACTCCAACCCAGTACAACCAAAAGTACTGGTTGAGACACGGGGAAACAAGGCCCCACGAGAGTGGTCTGATGACATCGATGATGATCCGAGAGACGAGAAGATGGAAGGTTTGCAAGAATACAAGGCAGGGGGGTTGCCAAAATCGCGGAATGACAAGTCCGACAAACAACAAAAATCGTCTTCCAGCGCGGGCGCACTAGAAGACGACCCAGACTTCTTTTAAGTCCTGTTTAGCAAGTAACATCAAGAGGGGGGTATGGCAACACGTGTGCCTGCGAATGTAGCACCCTTGCAAGCATACCGCATTGCAACTGTAAACATTAATAAGATAAGCTGCACCTTTAAATTAAGAAATTTGCAAGATTTCTTGTACGCAGCTGATATAGATATCGCCCTTTTACAGGAAGTCACAGACATACGACTAGACCGAATCACAGGTTACAATGCGTTAATTAATCCCGGTCATAGTAATGAACTCGGGACTGCAATTATGACGAAAGTGGGAATCCCAGTCACAAACATCGAGAGACTGGTAAACAGCAGAGGCATAGCGTGTACAATTTATAACACAAGGGTGATTAATATCTACGCCCCTTCCGGAACGGGAAAGAAACGACAGAGGGCAGAGTTTTTTAAAGAAGAAATAGTGCCTCTTTTCACAAGGCGTCCGGAACAACTAATTTTCGCAGGCGATTTCAATTGTGTCATTAACTCCAAAGATCAAATACCCAATTTCAACAAATCCATAGAGCTCGAGAACATCATCGAACAACTAAATCTACTTGACACGTGGAAGCTTAAACATGGTGACAGGCCCGGTTTTACTCACGTTACTAGTCATTCCGCAAGCCGCATCGATAGAATTTATGCAACATCTAACTTACGGAACCACATTCTGCAATCAGAAATATGGCCGAACATCTTTTCAGACCACGCAGCATGCATTTGCACTGTCAACCTGGAAAAACAGGGAACGTACAGAGCTAGAGGGTCGTGGAAACTAAATACAGCGCACCTACAAGATCCAGGATGCCACGCAGATTTCCAAAATACGTGGGCAGAATGTGAAAGCAAGTTAACGAGGTACGACTCAGCCATTAGATGGTGGATTAAATGCGCGAAACCCGCATTAGTTAAAACAATGAAACATTACGCCCGCGAGAAAAGTGCCTGGATGAAGACCACAACTGAGTTTTATTTTCAGTGTCTTAGAGACCTATATACGGAAAATGCAGCGGTAATAGAAAATCATGTACAAATCAAAAGGATACAGGCCACACTTTTAAGTTTAAAGCGGAAACAACTAGAAGGCTGCAAAGTCAGAACGCGCTTACAATCCACCGTGCAGGAGGAATCAACATCGATGTACCATATCATACAAGAAGAGAAAAGAACTAATAGGAAAATCTTGACAGAATTAAAAACTGACGACGGGAGAACCCTGACGAGACAACCTGACATACGAGATGAAATTTTTAACCATTTTACAATGCTATTAGCTGCCAAACCGGTAGATGAAGCGGCGCAACAAGCCATCATAGCAAGGATGTTGGTGAAATTAAACCCAGACGAAGCAGAAGACCTGTCTGCAAACATCACAGAAGAGGAAGTGGCAGAAGCCATACGGAGGAGCCCAAAGAACAAGTCCCCCGGCCCCGACGGATTACCAGCTGAGTTTTACAAAACTTTTGGACAACAGCTAGTCAGCAAATTGACTCTCGTATGTAATGAACTACTCAACACCAAAAGTGACGTATTACAGGAATTCTCAGAAGGAATAATTGTGTTAGTTCCTAAAACTCCGGGAGGGAAGACTATCAACAACCTGCGTCCCATAACGTTACTTAACAGTGATTACAAAATTTTCACGCGCATCATGATGCACAGATTAAAGTCGGTTATCACGACTATCACTGGACCTTACCAAACTAGCGTAGGAAAAAACAGGGCGATATATCATACTTTATGTGAATACAGGGATATCATAGCGACGGCAGAAGCTTGCAATATTCAAAGTGCTATAGTAGCACTTGACTTTGAAAAGGCTTTTGATAGGGTCAATCATTTGTATCTTTTCCGCACCATGGAAGCAATGAACTTTCCGCAAAAAATTATTACAGCAATCAAAAATCTACTGACAAGTTCCACCTCCAGAATCTGTGTCAATGGACAGTTAAGTAAACCGGTCAACGTCACAAGTTCAGTTCGCCAAGGTTGCCCCATGTCTCTGAGCTTGTTCGCAATAGCGCTCGAACCTCTGTTGTGCTGGATGACGCAAGACCTCACAGGACTGCAAATACATGGCCACAAGATTACATGTCAAGCTTATGCGGACGACGTTAGCTTCGTGATCAGGAACGATGAGGAAATAAGAAAGGCGCTTCAAATTATATCGACCTATGAAGCTGCGTCGGGAGCAATATTAAATCGAAAAAAGTCAGGATTAATGCAGATCGGTCGGAGTTTTGACATAACGGCTGACGTACATTTAAAACGAGTGGAAACTATTAAAACTCTCGGAATAGAATACACCCGTAACATCCGCCGCACGGCTGCCCTAAACTATAGAAACTTGTTGGCTAAAATAAGAGCCGCTATAAAACACCATACTTTACGAAATCTGAACGCTATACAAAAAGTTCATTTAGCCAACATGTATATAACAACTAAAGTAAACTACGTCGCCCAGGTACTACCAATACCTAAGGTCATAGCTAACCAGATGCAATCAGCACTCGGCTACTTTGTCACCAGGGGGCAAATCTTCAAAGTCCAGTACGACATTCTGACGCTTCCTTTGGAGAAAGGAGGCCTTAAATTAACAGACATTTACAACAAATCACAGGCTCTGTTCGTCAGCAAGTTTTATAAACAGTGGCAACAATCACCCGATACGCTAACAACTCACCTTTTAAACGAAATTGCACCGGCTAGTATGGACCCACCAATAGATGTGAATCATATTCCGAGCGCATTCTGTCATTTCAAACACTTTCTTTTAGAACTTAGCTACGTTCAAAGAAGTATTCCTGAGAAGGAGCGATACACAGTTAAAGAAGTTTATAACAACATGATGAAAAGAAAGAGGAGAAATAAAATAGAAGCTAATTACAACGAATATGCCTGGGAAAAAATCTGGGAAAATATTCAAGACCCTAACTTACCGTCCACAGTGCGGTCCGTTTGGTATATGGCGGTTAACGGGAAAATTCCTACCAATTCAAAATTACATGCCATACATCTAGCAGAGACTCCAAACTGCATTAACTGTGACTTAATCGACACAGAGGAACATCGTTTTACATGCATCGCAGTGAAAGACATTTGGTTCCTCTGCAGAACAAAACTAGCAATTATACTGAGAACATCTCCGAGAACGATTACACCAGCTCGACTTCTGTATCCAGATGAAGTTCCCTACCCAATAACGAAGAGACGAGCAGTCAATTGGTTTAAAGGGCAAACAGTGTATTATATTTTCTCAGAGAAAAACAAGAGTAAAGAAGACTATTGGGCGCATCTTCTGACAGAACACGAAAAATTAAAACGAATGAACAAATACAGAGAAAAATACGCGAATTTTCTCCTCAGGATATTGATATAGAAATAAAACTCGGGTATCACCGATTGATTTTTAAATTTATTTATCTCTTATTTTTACATACATGGCTTAATCTCCTGTAATTTTCGAAGGGTGATACAGAGACGATGCTGACTGATGCTTCATGGTACAAGAGATGTGAAATGGAAGGAAAAATATCTTAGAAGATGTTGACACGAGAAAAACGGTATCAACTGCAGTAGCAGCATATACGAGAAGACAACCTTGAAGTTCTCGGAACGGCAAATTAACTCATGTTCATTCACGGAAGTACAGGAGAAGCGAAGAGGATACTTTTCTTTTTAAATATTTTTTTTATGTTTAATATAATTTTAGAATAAGATACTCACTTTAATTTATTGTGTCTTCGAAGAAGAAAATTCAGTCATTTCGAAGACGAAGATTTCAAATTAGTTTATAAAGAAATAATTCCCTCCTTTCGTGGAGACTCTAGAAGAAGTAGTCTTCAAGAAGATGTTAATTTTTTAATAAGAAGAAATCCCATTTACTTAGGAAGAAGAAGCTATTAAAAAAAAAAAAAAAAAAGGGGGGGGGACTAAGGCGCTCCAGTCACGGTCTCCACGGCCGCTACGGTCGGGGGTTCGAATCCTCCCTCGGGCATGGATATTTGTGCCGTCGTAGTTCGTAAGTAGTTCATAAGTAGTTTGTAAGTTTAGGGACTGATAACCCCGTAGTTAAGTCCCATAGACTATACAAACATTTGAACATTTTTTTGAAATATGAGAGTAAAAAACCTGATATTTTGACACATGGTAGTACAACACCTTAGCTTTCGAATAAATCATTCACCTTTTAATAATTCATAACAGTCGTTTTCAAATGACACCATTTGTCAAGAATGTGCACTTGATTTACAAATCGTGTATTGAAAAAATCCGATAGTGGGCAGCTTATTGTTCTATGCATTTTAGACCATACATTACAGCGCGTCAAATGGAGGTAAAAGTACAGAAACGTTTTCGAAAAGGTAGTCACACTGATATGTACCTCTTTTCACAAGCAACTGCGAGTTATCTTAGCGGCGTCAGTGCCGTGATTGCAAGCATACGAACACGGCAGAGCATGAAGCATTGCGGCCCCAAAAACACGAATTACTGGCCACGTGTGTCTCTCCCTCGTGATGTGTTACTGATCCATAACCGAAATGTAACTAAATTTTCTTCGGGTGCTATCGATTACAATGGACAATGTTCTGCTATGGTTTTATATATTATCATACTTCACTTTATAAGCGACCTACACCTAGTTTGTTGTCCACTTCATACAATTAACGGAATATATATATCGTGTTTGGGACCAGAAAGAAGAATAAATTAATGTAAACTGCGACTTTGCTGATGATGGACTGAAATATAATTTTCTGACATTATACTTCATGGCTTTCTAGTTGGGAATGTTGAACGGAAAAATCCCAATAATGTACTTACATTTATAGGTGACTCTACGCTTAGGTTGACTAACACAATATAGTCAGTTTTTTTTTAATTTTCTCTTTTGTAGTTCTCGGAAAATAATTGTACTCAGCGTGTCCCACATGACAACGGAATCCCTAATTCCCGAGATTAAAGTAAGAATGAGACAAGCAATAAATAAATAACAATAAAAATAAAATAAAAATGAAAGTAACATTAAAACATGTAGTTACCCCCTTAGAACGGATACTGTAAGTGGTGGCCATTGGTATACATGAGGTGGGCGGTTTTATGTGGGGCACGCTGTAGTATATTTCAACACATCGCCGCTTTCAAAGAACTCTATACAGCTCTCAGAATTTTTATTTATTTATTTCGTTAGGAAGCTGTCTGAGGGGCATCGCGTTTGTACGAACAGTTTGCTGAATCGTCTGATTACCATTTTCTTCGTCTCTATGGTACTTTCATTTAGATTCTTCTGCTTTAATTGAAATGAAATTGTGAGGGTTTGGTTTATCCTCAGACACAGCAAGGCGAGTCAGTAAAGGATAAGAAGTGTGTGTCATTATGTTTCTTGTTGTGTCTTTGTTTTATTCCTTCTTGGTAGGCTTCTCCACAGCAACAAGGGATCCTCACCCACTGCCAGCGGAAGATCGAAGGATACATGGTGGTGACCACAACTTGTTCACTGCCGTCTACTTTGGAGCCAGCTAATGGCTCATTGATTTTGTTCTTTTATTTATGTTGTACTCACACTGTAGTGACTCATAGAACTTGAAGCACATAAAAATAGGTGATAATGAACTCATACCATGCATTTCTACTGACATTTAGGTGAATTTTTCCTCTTGTGCAGAACTAAAAAATATTTCTGGTATTTGCGTACTTTTAGTAGCACTATTAAGTGGGCCTTTGCGATCGTCTTGTAACAGCTCAAAATCTAATTGCAAATAACTGCTTAACCGTTCATCTAATACAAATTTGAATAAACGAATTTGTGGAGGAGAATATTCTCTACAACTTTGCTGTCTTGTGTTTTATTCCATAAACAGGTAAAGCAGTCAACAATCTCACGATTGGTTTGAACACCACAGTGCTTTATTACGCATGGTCCTGTTTGGAGGTGGTATGCTGTTGCTTTGCCCGGCCTTTTTACTGACTTACCCAGACAATTATAGGGGGACCTACAGTTTAACGTGTTTTCCGAACCACGGTGCTACTCGATATTTTTCGCATTAGTACCACTGCCAAAGGTGAAAAGTGACTGATAAAAATCCTAGGACCTGACGGGGATCAAACCCAGTGCCTTTGAATTCATAGTCTGGCAATCTCGCTCACCGTTTCACAGATATTTGCAAAAATAACGCCTATTTGACACTGTCACTTGATTTTACGTAAACCAGTACAGGCAAAGATAATCAAATTAAAAATAGACAACCTTCCGCAGCAGATAATAGTTTAAAGAACTAAAGTGCAAAACAAAGAGTATGTTTGTCAAAGTGAAACACTTAAATATCAAATAATTTAGGCTATGTATTAAAATGCAGTCAGAAAGACTATTACGTATTGAGTACATAGATATTATTTTTGTCCGAAATATTTGCAAAAAAGTGAAACCTACAGGAGGATGCAAAGTGGGACGTAAAACACGCCAGTGCGATTTTTATTCAATTTACAGAATTGATACTAATACAAGAAAAATATATTTTCATAAGTGTACCGATAACTGAAAAAACAAACTATCATGCAGAGAGGCTTCTGTTGAAAGCAGGCAGACGTGTGATACTTGTGCTGCAGAAGCAATACCGTAGCCCAATCGGCTCGCGCCGGCTACGGCACGCGACCGGAATATTAAGCATACCGAAAGGCGTCGGCTCAGAGTGAGACGGCTTAAGCCGGACCGCCTCGGCCTAGCAGTAGGCCTACGAACACCGCAATGGAAAAAAATGTGTTTAATATCTCAGCCCGGCTCGGCTCGGCTCGGCCCGACCGACAATGTGAACACCGCCTTAGACCTGCAATGTGGAGGCGAGTGAAAAGGAGATGGGAGGTTATTGTTTAGGTGTTCCTCTGTTTTAACGTCAGACATAAGTACATCATTCTAGGTAACTGAGGTAGCCGAAGATGCCATGGAAGAGTTGCTCTAGAGAGCTCTGGCGAGGAGCTGTGATACTATAGTGAGGAGGCGCAGTTTAACAAGTCCAAAGGGTGCACTGATAACCGCCAATTCAAAGGACGGTGCGTCCATTGTAATTTGCAGGTAGGACTCTGCAAGGCCGGCTTCTGTGATCATCTACCTGAAGTTGAGGGTTAAAGGTAGTCTCGAAATGACCGCATAATCGGAGGCGGCGAGTAGGTTTCTTAACAATAACCAGAGGGGTAGTCCATTCATTGTAGAGAATCAATTCCAGTATATCTTCCTTACTGAGTCTGTGTAACTCTTCCTTCGAAGATTGCTTGATAGCAATGGAAACAGGCTGGGTGTCTAAGTATCGTGGCAGGGCCGAGAGCTTCAGCGTGAAGTTGTCGTGCAGTACACGTCAAGTGAGAAGTGTTCTTGATATTCGCAGCATAAGGCGTCCACTGCTGTGAACTGGACATCAGAAAAAAAATCACGTTATCCTCGATAGTGAAGCCATGTTGGGACTGTTGACCATTAAAAACGTAACTTGCCATTGGACAGATTTCTATATCACTTTGGCAGTGAACTGTTCCGATAAGGTTATGGCCTGTTTAAGATATGTGAGGAGGCGGCGCAGCATTGGGGTGGTGCCTCCAATCAGGTATATTTATTTATTTATATGTTCGTTAGGATGGAATTGAGGAGCAAGCCAGCATGATCATGAGACGAGTCAGTAGGGGAGACCGGGGCATGTTTTCCACCTTTTTACATTTTTATTTTTGTTCTTTTGATTTTTATCAGTTTTGAGGTAAACAGCGGATAATTGTATTTCCTACACTTTCATTTACAGTCTTGTAGAAATATTTTTGAAAATAGCAAATATCCTTCTTGGCAGAAAATGATTTTGTCTGACCATGTTGTGTTGGAAAATTTGCCCCATATGCGGGGCAAGTTTTCCAGCTTACTTAAAATGTACAGGGGCAAATTTTCCAACTATGCTTTAAATGGTAAACCAGAGATAATTATCTTGATTTTACTGAATATGAATTTTTATATATGAATTTTCAACACATTACAATAAAAAATAACAATAAATAAAATAAAATGGCTAGCAAAAGTAACCATATTAAATAAAAACAAATTCTACTTAAAGGTTTTACAAAATATCTCACTTAAATATTTAACAAATACAGACATTGTTTGAATCACAATGTAAGCAAACAAAAAATGCCACATTCCCTTTCTTAGTCTTCATGCGCCCATATCTTGCATTTCTTGCACTGTACCCATTTTTCTTTTGCTTTAGACTTGGAGTAAGACTCAAAGCAAGAAATGCGTAAACAATCTTCATATTATTCATCATCAGTGTAATTTAGACCTTCAATACCTTGGTGAGAGTTTGTTTTATTGCCTTTTACGTTTGAAAAAAAAGTTTTTTGGCTAGGATTTTTTCTCGTTTCTGTTATTTCCTTTCTTTTGAAGTTTCCTTTTATCAGATAAATTTTATCGATTTTCATCAGGTTTTTTAACTGGAGTATCAGTCAATGTAGCTGACTTCCTCTTTTCCTTCCATGTTGTGTTTGCTTCCTAGATGCCGCCTTCTCAAAGGGCCTCATTTTTTCTGGTGTTGGCCAAGATTGTGTGGAAGTAGAAGGAACACCTTCTTGAAAAGCAAGAGGAAAGGTATTTGTAGAACTTAAGAGAACAGCTTCTTCGGAAATGCTAGTCTGTGTTGGTGCAGTAGGAGTTGATGAATTCGATGGGTTCGAATGGATGCTGTGATCAATCGTTTTTTTCTGGCAAGTTTGAATCCAGTCATAGGGCATTCAGAGAGTAGGAGCTGGTCTGTCTGTAAAGTAGGGAATTTCAACCAGTAATTGTTCTGAGTCCTATGTGGAATACTGAAGTCCATGCATGGATGCTTTTCTGACACTGCACCAGCCTCTAATTGTTAATAGAGCGGCATTTATTACTTCAGGAGTTTACGAGCCTCTATCGGTCTTCTCTGTATAATTTCGGGCCATTTTAAGTCTGTAAAGCACATTTTACAATGAACCATTTGACAGACGGCTATTTGGCACAATTTATTACACAATAAATACATATTTAAAGGAATAATACAAGATGTTCTAGACCGAGGCACGTTTTCCAACGAGACACGTGCAGGAATATGTGCCCCGTATGCTCTGGGAAAACGTGCCCCGTCGCCACATTCGGAACTATAACACTACAACCATGATTAACCGTGGAAGCTATTTACGAAACAAATGCACAGTTACGTGAAGAAAGAAACCCACTTTTAGTACGTGCAGTGTGAATATAATAAGTTTAACGTTAGTATGTTTATTTTGAGTTTCAATAAAAACGTGAAAGTTTAGTCACCTTTGCAAAAATGACAAAAACAGCACTGCTGGCAATGTGACTGCTGGTACAACACTGAAACTTTTGTAAATGAAGCGTGCTTTGTTGCTGCTTCCTACAGTATCGCCGGTGGTACCATCTAGTGGATTGTTTCGAAACTAAAGCTAGTTGGAAAACTTGCCCATATGGAAAATGTGCCCCGGTCTCCCCTACATCAGACTATAAAGAAGGAGTAGTCAGTTATAAATGTTAAACATATAGTACCCTAGGCACACGACATGTCTGAATATAAATAAAAAGAAGCAACAACGTAAGACAAATTACCAATTTCTTTTAATTTTTTCCATGAATTCCTCGACAGAATAGAACGAGTGAGCCATGATGAAACTTTTTAATTTAGCCTTGGACTAAGGTCTTTGAATTCTTGTGGCAGCTCATTAAAACTGGATGCGGCAGACTACTGCACACATTGCTACACAAGGGTCAAAGTAGTGTGATCCAAATGCAGATTCGATTTGTGACGGATATTAACTGAATGAAAGCTGCGAACTATTTGGAATAATGAAATTGGTAACAACAAAAGACATTATAGAAACTATGTATTAAGAAACCAATGTCAGAATTCTCAGGCTACTAAACGGGGATCGAAAAGAAGTTCGCGAGCTTACCACGCACATCGCTCGAAATACCTATTTTGAATATGCGGAGTTAACCCAGAGAAAAACACCATGCGACGTAAGCGGATGAAAATACGCGCAATAGACTAACATTCGTATTGAACTATCACTTATGTCAGAAACAGTTCTAATGGTAAACAACGTAGTATACAGTTTTTGAACAAGATTCTGAAAGTGGTCTTCAATATCATTCTGAACGCCAAGAAATTTCACATGTTCAGTCTCACTTATTATGAGCCCATTCAGTGTAATCAAAATGTCAGTTTTTTTTAAATTGTATGATAGAAAATGTAAATACTGAGGTCTAAGTGATTTACCACCGGTTTATTTTCTATAAGGCATTAACTTATTTCTCTGACTGCATTATTTGATACTGCACCAGTATTGCCAACAACATCCTTTAGTACGAAGCCAGTGAGGAATAGTCAATCAATGACACGAATACAGCTGTGTCCACTAGCATAGAGAGTGGGTAATCGTTAATGTGGACATTGAACACTAATAAAAGCCTGGCAGTCAACAGAACTGACTGTGTTCTAGATATTATGAATTGTGATTATGAATATCTGTGCAGAAGTGTCTGCTAATTCAGATTGAATTACCCAGGGCAGGCCCCCTTTGCTTACTGGCCCCCTTCTATTTGCTAATTTGCTCAAAGTAGAGTGCAATGGAGGAAACCTCTGGCGGTACATTTGTATAGGGACACCGCTAGCTCAATGAATATAGGTGATTTAAATAATGAAATGTTAATTTAAATGTCAATGATTTCTTTGTACACAACATTTCTTGTGTAAATCTTTACATCTTTATTAAGCTCTCCTTGCAGAGGACCATCAATAATTTTTAATCTTACGTACTTTCTTTCACGGACTCTTGAACAAGCAACATAAAGTTGACCATGTCCGAATGCAGGCTCAGGTAAAAAAAAAAAAAAAATGCCAACACGCTTGAGCGTTTGCCCCTGAGACTTCTTGATGGTCATAGCAAAGGCAAGTTTTACAGAAAATTGTCTGCGTCTCAATTGAAATGTCATTCCTGTTTGAGATGGAGCTTAAGTCAATTCTTGGAATGACGTGACTGTGTCATTTTGCTGATAGAGAAGCATTTGCTTTGCGACTGTAGCAAGCTTGAATTTCTTTGTTCAGGTGATTCTTTTTGTCGAGAAAGCCGTTTTTGTTTCTTTTCTCTCCTCTTCAGTGTATAACGCGAAAAATGAAGCTTGCTGTGGTGTAATTTTGCATAAACGTCCAATTGATTTTTATTTCCTACAACCTAACTAACAGTGTACCAGTGACTCCTGCGTGGAAGAACCTAACAGCAAATCAGCAAGACGCTCCTTGTTGAATTAAGATATGTTTATATAACATTACTTAAACTCAGATCACATCCCTGTAAGAAAAATTAACTCTATATATTGCTAGTAAGGTCAAACTGGGTACAAATTTGGCGTCACTAGCTACTGAAAGTAAACGCGATTGTAGTGTATTTTATTTATTTGAACAAAGAATATGTATTGACTGTCAGATGTTACTCGTAAGCAATAAGTACTGTCTGAAGGTACGAAGATGTAGGAAAATATGTCTGAGTTCAAAATGTTCAAATGTTTGTTAAGCTTATGGGACTTAACTACGAGGTCATCAGTCCCTAAACTTACAAACTACTTATGAACTACTTACGAACTAGGACGGCACAAATATCCATGCCCGAGGGGGGATTCGAACACCCGACCGTAGTGGCCGTGCAGACCGTGACTGAAGCGCCCCAGTCCCCTCGGCCACCGCGGCCGGCTGTGTCTGAGTGACTTGACTCCTTACAAGTGTTGTATTTTTAGGAGGTTAATGCTCTGTGGTAGAGCTGATCGATATTCGTCCCTGTTAGATGAACACTGGAGTTTAGTGGGGAACATCGATGTTCTTACATCGGTGTTGAGCTCTCTCAAACAGCCGGCCGCGGTGGCCGAGGTGACTGAGGCGCTCCAGTCACGGTCAGCACGGCCACTACGGTCGGGGGTTCGAATCCCCCTCGGGCATGGATATTTGTGCCGTCCTAGTTCGTAAGTAGTTCATAAGTAGTTTGTAAGTTTAGGGACTGATGACCCCGTAGTTAAGTCCCATAAGCTTAACAAACATTTGAACAATCTCTCAAACATAAATACATCGGTGATATGAAAACAATATAGGACCATCAGTATCTCCATCCTGAAGATTCAAATGGATTCTCTAACAAAATTTTGATATGGTCCATAATACCAAACCTCAAACGAAATAGGTGTATATAAATCTGTATTCTGTATTGTACTCTATGTCTTTGTCCGTTTGTAACATATTTCCGTCACTCATGGTAAAAGCATCAGTCTAAAAATATTTTTAAAGATTGATTCGAACACCAATGTCTACCTAACAGCGATGAAAATCGATCAATTCTAGCACAGAGCATTACTCCCTCCCATTTACTTCACGGAAAGACGTTTATAATAGCTATCGGCGATAAGCTGACCCACACGTATGCTTCAAACTGCGCGTGCGCATAGCTGCTTATGGAACTCGACTACAGCTCTGCGCATGCGCAGTTGTATCGTCGACAAACGGACACACACCTAATCCGCTTGTGAATAAGATGTTTCTGCCGATGAACAATTAAGGTCTGTTGCTGGTTAACCCTTAACTACTATAGACGTTGACAGGAACTCAACTATTATGGAGGGGTCTCTCAGACCGATCTCTTATTTTCCATATAATAAACTAGTGTTTTTCTAAATATATATTTTCATGACCTCCTGTCGTTCATTGCACTTCTTAGAAGTGGCATTAGTAGAAATTTGCCTTTTTTTTAACAATGTAGTATGAGTAACATGACGACAAGTAAAACACAGCGCAATTTGCAGTACATTTTTATTTTTTGTGCTACGAAAAGAACAGCACGTAATTATTTCTCTACACACACACAGGTTATCATTATAGAGATTATATTACAAATTCACAGCGTGATTAGATACAAAAATCCTATTTGAATTATAGTAAATTGTATGCGAAATCTCCTTTCCATTTACGATTCTTCCAGAGAGGTTGCCACATTTTCCTTATAAAACATAAATTACAAACTAAAGATATCCTTCTGTGTGGCACTAAATACTCTTTTAATCGCTTTGACCCAGCATACTATCCACGCACACCTTTCTAGAACACCCCAAACGTAGAACGTTCAGCTTTTCCTGGTATGGAGAAACACAACACGGAACAACAACAGCCGGCCGCGGTGGCCGAGGGACTGAGGCGCTCCAGTCACAGTCTGCACGGCCACTACGGTCGGGGGTTCGAATCCCCCCTCGGGCATGGATATTTGTGCCGTCCTTAGGATTAGCTAGTTCATAAGTAGTTTGTAAGTTTAGGGACTGATGACCCCGTAGTTAAGTCCCTTAAGCTTAACAAACATTTGAACAACAACAGCGACAGAGAGGCCACAGCCACAGCGCTGTCACTCAGCAGGCCGCGCTCACGTAGCCGACTGGCCAGGCGATATGAGGCAGTCAAACGATGAGGCCGCGCAACGCTCATAAATACGGAACAACACTGCAAGAATGCTGGCACGTGGACCTTGTCGGCCACCAGGAAGGCACACGGAAGAGTCCTTTTAGCTTGGCAGGGATGTGTGAAATATCTCGACTCAAAAAGTCGTAGCGGTCTGAGAGACCGCAGATAGTAGTTAAGGGTTAATGTCCATGGGCATAGTGCCCACTTATTAGACGGAAAGGACTGCTGGGGGCGGAGTGATTTCGGCCGACAGTCCGACCAGACGGGACTATTTCGTGCACAAGAATACACCAATATGTCGGAGCAATCTTCCGCAACCTGGGTGTGGTAACGAGCGGAGCATGATGGCAGCTGTAGTACTGGCTGGTGCGAATGGCGAGGAGAGCCTCTACACCGTGTGTCAGGAGACTACTGGGCGTGCAGTGGCCGGGCAGCGATTGACGGGGGCCACGTCACGTGACAAGAGCAGTAATCTACATCTACATCTACACAGATACTCTGCAAATCACATTTAAGTGCCTAGCAGAGGGTTCATTAACCACTTTCAAAACTTTTCTCTAACGTTCCATTCTCTAATAGCGCGCGGGAAGAAAGAACACCTAAATCGTTCCGTTTTCGATCTGATTTCTCTTATTTTATTGGGATGGTCATGTCTCCCTAAGTAGGTGGGTGCTAGCAAAATATTTTCACATTCAGAACTAAAAGTCGGTGATTGAAACTTCGCAAACAGATCACGCCGCAATGAATAACGTCTTTCTTTTAATGATTTCCACCCCAATTCGTGCAACATTTCCATGACGCTTCCCCCCCCCCCCCCCCGTAACGTGATAAAACAAAACAAGCTGCCCTTTTCTGAACCTTCTCAATATCTTCCGTCAGTCCCACCTGGTGAGGGTCCCACAAGGGGCAACAGTACTCCAGGAGAGGACGCACAAGTGTGATGTAGGCAGTCTCTTTGGTGGAGCTGGTGCATCTTCGAAGCGTTCTGCCAATGAAACGTAACCTTTGATTCGCATTCCCCACAATATTTTCTATATGTTCTCTCCAGTCAAAGTTGTTCGTAATTGTAACTCCTAGGTATTTGGTAGAATTTACGACCTTAATGTTTGACTGATTTATCGCGTAATTGAAGTTCAGTGGATTTCTTTTAGTGGTCATGTGTATTACTTCACACTTTTCTTTATTTCGTGTCAATTGCCAATTTTCGCAGCAAGTAGAAATTTTGTCTAAATCGCTTTGCAGCAGCTGTAATGAGTCACCGCGATCGCTACCTGGCTGACTGGCCGCTAAAAGACAGTGGGCCGTGCCCCATCGGCCATCCAGTCAGCTTAGCGATCGCGTTGGCTCAGTACTACTCTGATCACGTGACCTGGCTATGTGTCCGGGCCTGTCTTTTTCATTGGCTTCGCCGTGGACTGCACTGACGTCATCAGCCACTGCGAAAGAGATTGCCACAAGATGGGGGTAAGAATTCGTTGTGCCACAACTTCAGCCTAGGACTTCAGGCGACGATCTGCTGCGGTGGGAATTTCCTACTCAAATTCGAGTTCACTGACTTGTTCAAAGGTGGGGCCTTTTAATTTAAAGGCGTCATCCCAGAAAGCTGAGACAGGGGGCGTCTGTGTGAGGTTATCGTGGACCATTTCCTTAGCAAAGAAACTGTATAGGGAACTCACACTTGCGAGTGAGGCCTTCTAGTTCACTGACTTTTTCAAAGGTGGGGCCTTCCAATTTAAAGGCGTCATCCCAGATAGCTGAGACAGGTGCCGTCTGTATGAGGTTACCGTGGACCAGCTCCGTAGCAAATGTTTCTTTGGAGAAATCGAGTATGGAACTCACACTTACGACTGGGGCCTCATAGTTCTGCCACCAATTGTCCGTACGTTTACCCAAACGTCTTACGGCATTGATAAAATTCTACTCTTGCCGCTAACAGAGGGTAACGATGGGGTTAATATGCCGCCAAAAGTTTACAAATCCGGGAAAACGTGATCGTATTAAGATCCTGTGGCTGAATTTACATAATAAAACATATATTTTGGAGCCGTTCTAAGAAACAATATATGATCGTTAGTCACTCTCTTTTGCTCTCTCATACTGCAGTATAATAATCATGCTTACAGGAATACACGCACACGTTTCCGGTTTCACGAATACAAAAGTATCTCAATTAGCTCACTAAGGTAAAAGCACCAGTAGTTGACACAACACCAGTAGTTGACACTCAAATAAAAGTTCTTAAAATAAGAAAATCGCTTTCTTCAGAGATAGAGTTTTGACTGTTGTTGTATGGTGGTGCCATCTACAGTGTAATTTGATAATTATCATATTTTTCTAGTAGCCATCTTGACTAGTGTCAACTACTGATGACTGCACTTACACTTTTTTTATAATTTTTATTTACCATTTAAGGCTTCTCAACATAGTGAGTTATAATTAATATCAAATCACAAAAGATCAAAGAACCTGAATATTGTGTTTGTGCCCGACATCCACATACTGTTATAAGAGCAATGCCCAGCGTTGCAATTTGTGTGCCGTGCGAGTAGGAATAGGCTTGGCTGGATGAAACAATGACTTCCAAGGCTTGTGGTCAGTTACTAAATGAAATTTTCTCCCATACAAATAGTGATCGAATATCATGACACCATACACTATTGCTGAAGCTTCCATCTCAATTTGAGAATAACGGCACTGTGTGTCTGTCAAAAGTTTAAACGAAAAGGCTATCGGACGGTCCGTATCCCCTTGTCTATGTGACAACACCGCCCCTGACCATACGATGACGTGCCCACTTGCAAAAGAACTGGATTTTCCGGATCGAAATACACCAAACATCGATCACTGTGCAATACATCTTGCCGGCCGCGGTGGCCGAGGGGACTGAGGCGCTCCAGTCACGGTCTGCACGGCCACTACGGTCGGGGGTTCTAATCCCCCCTCGGGCATGGATATTTGTGCCGTCCTTAGTTGTAAGTAGTTCATAAGTAGTTTGTAAGTTTAGGGGCCGATGACCCCGTAGTTAAGTCCCATAGACTCTACAAACATTTGAATTTGAATTTACAATACATCTTTTAACTGTTGAAATGCGCGTTTGCGTTCTTCTGTCCAAACAAAACGAACTTTTTTACGGCGTAGCTGAAGCAAAGGGGCTGCAATTTGTGCTGCATTGGGAATAAACCAAATATAGTAAGTTAACTTTCCCAAGACAGACTGTAATTCTTTCACATCTGTTGGTGCTGACATGTCGCGAATAGCAAGCAAATGTGATTGCATGGAGTCCACACCCTGACTGTTTATCACGAGTCCTAGATACTGCAGTTCCGGTTTGAAAAGCCACACTTATCTAACCGACACTTAAGACCTGCATCTGACAAAACTTGAAATAATTTCCTCAAATTTGCTATGTGTTCTTCAGGGGTACGGCCTGACACAACTATGTCGCCCAAGTAGTTTGAACAACAAGGTACCCGAGCTGTAAACTGTTCCAAATATCGTTGAAAAATTGCGGACGCGAATGCACTGTGAAACGGTAGACGCAAATATTTAAACAACCCCATATGAGTATTGACTACACAAATTTTCTGTGATTCTTCATCGAGTGGCAGCTGAAGGTAGGTATTGCGCAAACCTATTTTTGAGACATATTTTCCTGCACCCAATCTGTCGATTAAATCATCCGGTCCCGGCAAAGGATAACTGTCTACAACTGTTTGTGGATTTACTGAGCCGCGGTGGAGTAGCCGAGCGGTCTAAAGCGTCTCGCTGCGGAGCGCGTGGTTGCTCGCCGTTGAGGTTCGAGTCCTCCCTGGGGCATGGGTGTGTGTGTTGTCCTTAGGTTAGTTTACCTAGGTTTAAGTAGTTTGTAAGCTACGGACTGATGACCACGAAGTTTGGTCCGATTGATTTACAAACATTTGAACATTTGAATTTGATTTGGATTTACTGTGGCCTTGAAATCAACACAAATGCGGATACTACCTGACGGCTTCGCTAAAATAACAACTGGACTCACCGACTGGCTAGCTTGTATTGGTTCAATTGCACGATTTTCTTGCAATGTGCGAAGTTCTTGTGCTACTTTGTCGTGTAAAGCTAGTGGTACAACACGAGCCTTGCAAAATTTTGGTGTGGCATTTTCCTTTAGAGTAATGTGCGCAGCAAAAACCCTTTGCTTTTCCTATTCCTGCAGAAAATAAACCCGGAAAGTCTTTCAGCAACCTGTCTACACAGTCTTTATCATCAAAAGTGTTCACAACTAAAACATTGTCTTGCACAGTAAAACCAAAAATATCAAAAGAATCTGGAGCATAAATATTCTCTCCTTTGTAAGACTGAAGTACTTGAAATGTCACTGTGTGTATTTGTCGAACGGTACTCTGTAGTTAGGGAGCACTGTTCTAGTACAGGAAGTTCGTTGCCATTGTACGCTGCTAACCTTGTGCTAGCGCAAGAAAGGTGCAGCGATCCTAACTGTTCAAAAGTTTTGCGACTGAGTAATGTGAGAGTTGGACCTGTGTCTAGTTGAAATTTACAGAAATATCGTTCACACGCAAATTGATATACATTTTTCTTGCCTGGCGAACAACTTGTGTTATTTCCGTGTCCGTGATGTTACGAGCGACTGGCACACGTTTTGAAAATAATGCATTTATTGAATAAGTATTGTCTTGTCGCCGTTTGGGCCAGGAAGGCAAATTCCGTTTCTTTTGCTGTAAGCAGACTGCTTGCATATGACCTTTCTTGCTGCATTCATAGCATTTCGCTGACCGGGACGGACAGTTCTGCCTTTTGTGTCAGGAGAAGCATTTTGGGCAAGACGTCACTTCCTTAGTGGTCACGGCTGTGTGTCTATCAACTTCACGCTTCGCACGGGCAGGAGGAAGCGCACGTTGCTTGACCTCGCGCTCGCAGGTGCGTGACATCGCTACAGTACACAGTGGAATTGAATCAAAATTTTCCGTTGCCACGGTACCTGGATCATACTGTTCCAAAATCTGTTCTACTTGATGGAAAGTCGGATCTGACATTTTTAGAATCTGCTCTCTAAGTCTGCAATCACATATATTATAGACAATAGCATCACATAGCATCACTTCCGAATACCAAGGTCCACACGAACACTTGAAGTTGCACCTTCTAGTAAGATCATGAAGCTCTGTTATCCACTGCCGGTATTTTTGGTTCTGCCCTTTATTACACTGGAAGAACAGGTACGTCACATCCATTCCTCCTCCCAGATATTCTCCGACTGCCATTGCTCTCGCCAGGTACAGCTTCTGTCAGAATTCGCCATGCCTTAACCAGTCTCGGTATATTCAAATGTAAATATTGTATCTGCTAATATCAATATTGTTACTTCTATTATTACACCAGCAGCAGCAGAAGGTGTCTTAGTGGTACCGTTAGTATTAATCATATTTAGAGTTAAGTTATTACCTTCTATTTACATCTTTTTACATGTAATCAACCTGTATAAATAATGTTATTAACTGTTCATCTGTAAAAATCGTTACTATGTTATAGGTAACTCACATGTAAAGAAATACTGTAGGTGTAAAAACCTGGTCCGATGTAAGAGAGGGCCTGATGGCCCTAATCTGATCAGGCTAAATAAATAAATAAATAAAATAAAAATATGACTGAATCATAAGAAAGTTCGGAAGGCTCCGCAGTGGTAAACAGTTTTTTGACAAGACGGAACGATGGGGGGTCTACAATCGATAATAAGAAATGTAGTTTGACAGTACCTTGTATCTTGTGAACTGTGGCGTTGGCGTCAAAGTGTTGCAGCCATTCTGTCCATTCTTCTTGTGCTTCGTCATACTGGCGAAATGGCGGAATTGCTGGAGGTGGTAGCTACTGCAGCAGTACTTTCGTATTTTGTGGCACGGGTGCGGTCAGAAGTTGTTGTACAGTAGACTGCGAGGCGATTTGTTGACTCTGAAAGTGAAACATTTGCATCAATTGCTGTGCATCGAGCGCAAAGAGCTGCGGCACAGTGGCAGGGATGCTTGTGGCAGTGGGGTTTGACATTTTGCAAAAACAATAAGAAGCAATACAATAATATAGAAATTGACGCTATTCCCTGCAAATGAAAAGATTATATACTGCAATCTTCAACTCCTGTAAGAAATTGACAAGCAAAATAATGTCGCAGCCTACTGTCAGAGATTTCGGCATCCACTGAAATTTAACATCTCGTCGCCATGTGTTTTGTCCTTCCCGGCCTAGCTTTCAGTAAAGGATCTACTCAGGGCGCGTGGAATGCGTGGACAGCTAAAACAGCCCTAAGGTAAAGCAGTCAACAATCCGAAGATTGGTTTAACACCACAGTGCTTTACTAGGCATGGTCCTGTTTGGAGGTGGTATGCCGTTGCCTTCCTCAGACCTTCGAACCGACTTACCAAGCCAGTTATAGGGGGACCTACAGTTTAACGTGGGTTCCGAACCACGGTGCTACTCGGTGTTTTTCACATGAGCAATACTGCCAGAGGTGAAAGAAGTGGAAAGTGACAGATAAAAACCGTAGGACCTGACGGGGATCGAACCCCCGACCTTTGGCTTTGTAGTCTGGCACTCTACCACTGTGCCTCAGGACGCGTGGAATGCGTGGACAGCTAAAACAGCCATACAGATTAGTAATACAAGTTTTATTTACTAAAATATTCACAATACTCAACTTTAAAAGAATAACTCTGTTCTCGCGTCGGCGTCTTCTTGCTCGATGCTGGCTGCGCTGAGTCTTAATGACTGCCTTTTTCGGAGCCGAGTTCAGATGTGTCCATCCAGACGCATGTAGACCTAGATAAAGCTGCTTGTAGAGGGCGCGCTTCTCGGTTGCTCCCTCCAGGAGGCGCGGTGCCGGCGTGTGATTGGCTGCCGGTCATCCACTGCCTTCTTCACGATCGTTTTCCTGCATCTGGCGTGTGGCGCTGACTTTACGCCACAACATGCAGCTTTACAGTTTTATATTTTAATGATGGAAATAATGACAGAATTTGAGTTTTCAAGAGAGTTGGTATAGATCAAGATTATTAACAACAAAACCATTTTACCCCTTATTTGAGAGCAAGATGTCTGTAGCCGAAAGCGCACTACAACTACCTACAAATACAGGCCAGGCAGATGAGACGAGGAGAGACGAGAAACCTGGAGGGTTAGGAGTGTAAGTATGAAGGGATCTAAAAATGAGGTAAGCTCGTTACAAGTGGAAGTACAAGTGGAACCTTTTCTCGAAAGTATATTAGCGAATGCTATGAAATATTCAAAGCTGTCTGCAACGTTTTGCTCTCTCGCTGGAACTAAAAAAAAAAAAATTGCGAGATCCAGCGATTACATTCTGTTTTTTAAGTGATTGTATGAAGAAACAGATCTTGATTATTAAAAATACGGTTAATAATAAAATTTTATCATAAATTAATAATTGAAGTTCAGCGGTCATAATACCTCATTAGGATACTACAGTCAAATTTTCCTATTCATTATATGATTAAAATTTTAGTAATGGCTTATTATAAAAAGAGGGAATGACAAAATTTATAAATTGAAATTTCTGAGAATTATTTTTTCTGCATCTCATATTGTTTATTCCTTACAATTCAGCTCTCTTTCTTTACACACGCAAAAATTTAGTTTCGTACGTTAACGAATTAGTAAATATGGCTGAAATGATTTTAAAATAGATGTTTACATTTTCAGTTATATCCCCCTTAAACGCATTAATCCACGATGATCCACATCAGTGTTCTCAGAATGTGATGAACTGTGATCATTCTGCCATCGTCCGATATTTTAGGAGATGGGGAAAGTTCGAACTTTTGGTGCATTCTTATCACATGTTCTAAGTTAAAAACACAAAAATTTGCGTATGGCAATGTGGTGTCGCACAAGTACAAAGTGCGCGCCACTTACTTTCGCCGCGCGCCGCCATGCACGCACGGCGCGGCGTTCTCACGACGACAGCCACGAGCGCCCTCTGCGACAACTCCGCTCGTGGCCACCACTGAAGGACATCGTTCACTTCGGACTTCGGACGGAGATAGCAACCAGTTAGGACCTTCGTAATCAGATAGGCACCATTGAAGACTTTGCTATCGTACAGGCACTAGGCAGGCCTCTAACAACTATGTATCAACATTCTGCAGTACTATGTAAAAGTTAAGTATTGTTACATTCTGTGCAATATATATCTCTTTCTAATTTACTCGAGTGTTTATAGTTTCTGGCTGCTCCCCTCCGTACCTGCACCAGCGTGTCGGTCTTATTCCACTCGGCCACCGACACCTACGACGAGGCTGGGACACAAAAGCGGCGACGAGGAGTGATAGAGCCTTGGATCAGCCCGCTTGCAGCAGCCAGACAGCAGTAGTCGGAGCACGCAGAAATTGCTCCCGCCCACCCACCCTTATTATAACAATTTTGGGGAAAGATATTTTGTTACGTGTTTTGTGGACTTTTTTTTGTTGCAGAGAGTCCTCTTTCATATTGCATTTGTGTTTTGTTATAATTTACTTGTATGCGCGGCGCCTAATCGGTCAGCATGGCCACTACCCCGAACCCAAACTTAATGGAAATTATTCAGTTACAGACGGCGCAAATCACTCAACTACTGCAGGCCGTGTCGCAGTTGACGGCACAGGCTGCTCACCAACAACAACAGTCGTCACATCAGCAGCCCACAACTGCCGCTGCACAGCTTCCTACATTTCGCTAGTACAACGAACGTGAGGAAGAATGAAGCGACTACTTCGCACAGTTTCAAGAACTCGTCGCGGCTCATCAAATTACAGGTCAGAGAGTGAAGAACCTTTTCTTATCGATTGTGGGCCCCCAGACCTTCGTACTATTGCAAAAACTTTTCCCTCTCGCATCTCCTCGTGATGTAGACTTTGAACAAATTGTAGATGCACTGAATGCTCATTATGAGAGAAAAGTTCTTGTAGCCGCTGCACGATACCGGTTTTTCAGACTTAAAAAATTACCGCAGCAGTCACACCAAGAGTGGATTACGGAATTGAAGGGCTTAACCCGCCAATGTAAATTTACTTGCTCTTGTGGACTTTCGTATAGTGACGTGATGTTGAGGGATGCGATTACGCAGAATATTCAGGACCCCAGAATTAGAGCAGCAATTCTGAAACAGTCTGACCCCTCATTAGACAGTGTACTGCAGCTTATAGAAGCGCATGATACTTTTGACTTAGCTGATGTAGAAATGCAAAGCCATAGTGTAAATTCAGTGCGCCGCAACGGACGCTTTCCAAGCCGTAGTTCTCAGTGTAGCACTAGTGATTCTTACAATAGTACAGGCCGTGCTGAACAGACAGTGAACAGTAGCCAGTGTAAAAGTGCGACGCAGAGGTCGCCCCGTAGTGTTAGACACAGTAATTTGCATAACGGGCGCCAACGCTCATTTCAGAAAAATGTACGTAAATCTTGCCCCCAGTGTGTGTCTCGCCACAAGCGTGCTCATTGCCCTAGTCGCAACGCAACCTGTTATCAATGTGGCAAATCGGGACATGTGCAGTCTGTGTGTATGCAAATTAAAAACTCAAAGAACAGTAACGTTAGAAACGGTGCTTCGCAAAGTGCGAGAACAGTTCATTCTGTAAATGTTATACGGGCTGTGGACTTGAACAGTGCTTTCCTTGGATCTCAATTTCAAGAAAGTAGTTCTGCGCCTATGGCAAAACTATATAGTGCACCACGTAGCAAGCGCCAACGAGCGCGTAAAACAGTGCAACGGAAACGGGTTCGGGACAAGCAAAATGACTATGAACAGTGCATTCCTGTAGTGAAAATAGTGCCTTCTGCAACTGCTCCTTGTAATAGTGCCCAGTACTGTGTAACTAGTGACAGCAGACATCAAGTATCTGCTCAAGAGTGTAGTGCAGTAGTTAGTAAATCTGGAGTAGCTTCGCATGCTTGCGCGGACGCCGATCCGGCGGAAGTGTCATCTAGTGACAGTGTTGTTAATCCGCTGCGTGCCGAGTCTGCGCCGCTTCCTTCACTACGCGGCCCGCGCAAGCGCAGTAAACAAACCGTAGCAGACGTTGCCCACATTCGCGCACCTGTCGAGCGCCGCAAGCAAAAACTTTTTGTGAATCTTTCCATTGACAATAAGACTGTGCAATTTCAGCTCGACACTGGTTCCGCTGTTACCTTAATTAATAAAGATACTTATGAACTTCTGGGTTCTCCAAAATTATCGCTGTGTCAACAAGTGCTAACAGCTTATACCGGTCAAAATATTCCCGTGCTAGGAACGTGTAGCCTGCCCGCCTCTTTTCAAGGTGTAACAAAAACAGTTGCTTTTGTAGTTCTTCAGGCCAAATCGACACAGAACATTTTTGGACTAGATGCTTTTGACTTGTTTGGTTTATCAATTCAAAGAGATGTGCTTCAAATTTCGTCAATAGTGCCTCAGGATAAAATCAATGCATTGTGTGACAAATATAGTGACTTGTTTTCGCCGGAACTAGGTTGTGCAAAAGACTTCGTGGCACATGTAACTTTAAAAGAATCTGCAGTTCCAAAGTTTCGTAAAGCTAGACCAGTGCCTATCGCCTTGCGTGATACAGTTGCCGAAGAACTTAAACGTTGGCAAGATAGTGGGGTGATTTCTCCTGTTTCTGCGAGTCAGTGGGCCTCGCCTATAGTAATTATACCCAAGCCGTCAGGAAAACTTCGTCTCTGTGCGGACTTCAAATCAACAGTGAACAGTCAAACAATTGTAGACACTTACCCTCTGCCCAGACCTGAGGAACTGATGGACAAATTAGGACAGTCTCGCTTCTTTTCTAAGATTGATTTAGCAGAGGCATACTTACAGATTCCACTTGATGACGAGTCAAAAAAGTTTTTCGTCATTAATACTCACATGGGCCTTTTTCAATTTCAACGCCTACCCTTTGGCAGTTCTTCCGCCCCCGCTATTTTTCAGCGTTTTTTGGAACAGCTGACAGTTTCTGTAGCGTGTTGTTCGAACTATTTAGATGATATTGTGCTATCCGGACGTACAGTTGAAGAACATTTAGCAAACCTGGAGTGCCTTTTCAAAGTTTTGACTGCAGCAGGTCTACGTTGCAATAAAGCAAAGTGTTCGTTTTTCCAAACTGAAATAGAGTACCTAGGCCATGTGATTAATGCCCAAGGAATTCATCCCTTACAGTCACATCTTCGAGCAATCAAAGACTTGCCTCCTCCTAAGAATGTGCACGAATTGCAAGCAGTAATGGGAAAGCTGAACTATTATTTCAGGTTTATTCCCAATGCCTCTCAGATTGCAGCTCCACTGCATCACTTACGTAGGAAGAATGTTCCTTTTGTATGGTCTACAGATTGCCAAGTTGCGTTTGAAAAATTCAAGTCTGCACTACTCAGTGATGCATGTTTGATTCCCTTTGACCCACAGAAGCCTGTAGTGTTAGCAGTTGACGCCTCGTCGTACGGTCTGGGCGCAGTAATCTCACATCGCATTGGATGTCACGATCGTCCTATTGCCTTTGCATCCAAGCTACTGACACCAACGCAACAGAATTACAGTCAGATAGAAAAGGAGGCCTTAGCAATCATTTACGGCGTCACAAAGTTTCATCATTATCTGTATGGCAGAAAATTCTATTTGTTGACAGACCACAAGCCTCTCACGTCGTTGTTCTCACCCACAAAGCCAATTCCGCCACGAACGGCACAAAAGCTTCAGAGATGGTCCTTGATATTGTCAAATTATCAGTATGAGATTTTGTACCGACCTACCACTAAACATGCCAACGCGGACACACTTTCCCGACTTCCGGTTGCCCAGGATGTATCATTTGATTCTTCAGAAATGGCATGTTGTCAGATAGACTCCAGAGATGCTTCCGCTGTCGCAGACTTTCCTTTGAACTCTCGTCGGGTTGCACAGGAAACAGCTGCGGATGCAGACTTAAGTGTGGTAGCACGTTTTGTTCGCTTTGGTTGGCCTGCCAGAGCCAAAGACATTGATCGGCCTCTGGTTCGACGTTATTTTGCACAACGTCATGCATTATCTTTAAGTCAGGGTGTACTGTTGTTGCATACCGACAACGACCAAGCAAGAGTGATTGTTCCTCGTTCCCTGCAACGAGAAGTGTTACGCCTCCTGCATCAAGGACATTGGGGCATTGTTAGGACAAAGCAACTGGCCAGACGTCATTGTACCTGGGTTGGTATGGACGCTCAGATAGAGAGCATGACATCACAGTGTACAGTTTGTGCGGAGCATCAGGCGGCTCCTCCGCAACGTTTCTCAGACTGGCCACGCCCCAAGGGACCATGGCAACGTTTACACATTGACTTTGCCGGACCTTTCTGGAATACGCGCTGGTTAATTGTTGTAGACGCTTTCAGCAAGTTTCCTTTTGTGATTGCCATGAACTCAACGACAGCTTCTAGTACAATCAGTGCCTTAACATCAGTGTTTTGCATCGAAGGTTTGCCTGAAACTATCGTCAGTGACAATGGACCTCAGTTTGTTAGTGCGGAATTTCAACAGTTTTGTCGTGCGAATGGCATTCAGCATATCACCACCGCACCTTTTCACCCTCAGTCCAATGGTGAAGCAGAACGTTTCGTTCGAACATTCAAGTCTCACATGGACAAGATGAAAGGTCAGCACTCCAGGCAGCAAGCTCTTCAAATTTTCCTGTCTACGTATCGATGCATGCCACGTGACGGCCCGTCTCCTGCCGAGCTGCTACACGGCCGCCGTCACCGCACTCTCCTTCACCTGCTGCAGCCTCCCACGCACCGAGTCGGTTCGTATGGCGCTACGCGTTTTCAGGTTTCCACGCCGGTGCTGTACAGGGTGTTTGCTGGAAACAAGAAGAAACTATGGATGCCGGGCATCATTCAGCGCGTGCTCGGGCGCAATATGTATGTTGTACGTTCTTCCACAGGGTCGGAGCTGCGGCGCCACGCAAACTAATTGCGCCTGCATAGGCCGCGCGATCCTGTCTCCGGTTTCTTGATTCCAGACCCAGTTCACCGCCAGGGAGCACAAACACATCGTTCGTCAACGGGTCCAGCGTCCCCGGACTACGAGATCGTCCCGATGGAGATCGACGCGACGCCGACGCTGTCGCCGCCGCAGATGACAGCGTCACCGAGAAGGACTCCGGGACCGTGCGTGCCGCCGCCGCCTGGGCCACGCACCTCAGAAGAAGATGACCTGCTCCCTCTGGGCGGGGGGGTACGCCCTTCCCCAGGTTTCGGTGGGTTCCCTGGAGGATCGCAAGGCGGATGCCGGGGCGCGGACGGCGTCTCGATCCCAGCCTCAGCTACGACGCCCGTCCCACCAGTAACGCCCCCGCCCAGGCCCTCCTCCCAGTGCCGTCGCCGTGGCCCTCAGCCCTACGCCACGACGGCGCGGCGGTTTGGGGGGGAGGGGTTTGGTGTCGCACAAGTACAAAGTGCGCGCCACTTACTTTCGCCGCGCGCCGCCATGCACGCACGGCGCGGCGTTCTCACGACGACAGCCACGAGCGCCCTCTGCGACAACTCCGCTCGTGGCCACCACTGAAGGACATCGTTCACTTCGGACTTCGGACGGAGATAGCAACCAGTTAGGACCTTCGTAATCAGATAGGCACCATTGAAGACTTTGCTATCGTACAGGCACTAGGCAGGCCTCTAACAACTATGTATCAACATTCTGCAGTACTATGTAAAAGTTAAGTATTGTTACATTCTGTGCAATATATATCTCTTTCTAATTTACTCGAGTGTTTATAGTTTCTGGCTGCTCCCCTCCGTACCTGCACCAGCGTGTCGGTCTTATTCCACTCGGCCACCGACACCTACGACGAGGCTGGGACACAAAAGGCAATATGTGTATTTCCGCTTGCTCGACCAGTTATATTCTGTGACGTTGCTGTTGACGATAAATTATGTCTTTATGCTAACATAAGAAATATAAATGAATGGTTGTGCCCAATGTAGCTACTTCCCGTACAAAGACCTACAGGCATCCACAAAAGATGATGTTGGAACAGCGATGGTGTGCTGTTCTAAGAATTTCTCCGTTCGAGTCCTCCCGCGGGAATGGGTCTGCGTGTGTTGTCCTCATTTTAGTTTAAGTTAGTTTAAGTAGTTTGTAAGCCTAAGGACAGATAACTGCAGTAGTTAAGTCGCATAAAAATAAAATAAAAAAATTACGCTGTTAAATCAGTATACTAAACTTTTTAATTATTACAACTACGAAATCGCAGATCTACGTGCCATAATGTTTCATTATCAGGCACATCAGCCCATTGCAGTGCATATGATCCGTCAATCTCATCGTGCAATCAAAGGCACGCTACTGTGTCTGCGAAAGGTTTGAGGTAGTCTGAATTACACAAAGCTGGCTACAGAATGAATGGCAGTTGCTTTGCGACGCCAGATGGTATCAAGTTTCCTCAAAGGGTATAACTAATGCTTTTGAGCTCTAACGTTTAGCATTCCGAGCAAATTCCTCTGTCAAAGGGAGTTATCTATGCTGTGCTCGCCCAGTTGGTACGGGTTTCAGTTTGTAGAGCGAATTGTGACGACATCCAGCACGGTTACACGCACCGAAACAGTTTTTGGAGACTGCAAAAACAACTTATGTTCAAATCTGACGATCCATCATACTAGTAAAATGAAATGAAAAGATAGAGATGTAAAAAGACAGAAACTGAAGAATTTGCAATGAAAAGGATGAAATGTCTGTTTGTTTTCAGTTTGCCAAACATTACAAAAGTCTTTTGGAAAACCGTAACTGTTGGTTGAATAAAAAATTTCTTTTTGATGAAGTTACATGCAGTTTTTGCGAGTATTAAGTCCGAATAATAGTCTTTTATAGTTCTACAGTATCCTTTGCTCTACTCAAGCCTCTTCATCTCCGTGTAACTATTGCAGCACACATACATTTATACATTACGAAAGTACTATGTTCGGTTCTGTGGTCATCTTTCGCAACAGCTATAAAAAGGAACTATAAGAGGTTTTCCGTGTAGTGCTGACTACAATTAAGACAATTCAGAATGTTCAAATGTTTGTAGAACTTATGGGACTTAACTACGGGGTCATCAGTCCCTAAACTTATAAAACTACTTATGAACTAGCTAAGACTAAGGACGGCACACATATCCATGTCCGAGGGGGGATTCAAACCCCCGACCGTAGTGGGCGTGCAGACCATGACTGAAGCGCCTCAGTCCCCTCGGCCACCGCGGCCGGCTTAAGACAATTGTTTTACACCAGACTTGCTTCGCTTTTTATTTGTAAATCACCTGTGGTTCTGTAAATAATACATAGCTTTGTATAATTAGTTTCGTATACATATATTAAAAACAGTTTTTACCTTTTTGGGCATGTTATATGTTTTTAAATAGATTTAAGGTTCCTCACGGTGTTATTGTCTCCTCCTAACATCAACTGTTTCAACTGTTAGTAAATATATCGGACCAAACTGAGTGGTCATCAGCCCGTAGCTTACAAACTACTTAAACCTAGGTAAACTAACCTAAGGACAACACACACACCCATGCCCCAGGGAGGACTCTTAACCTCCACGGCGAGCAACCGCGCGCTCCGCAGCGAGACGCTTTAGACCGCTCGGCTACTCCACCGCGGCTCCTACCATCCCACTGCTGTTTTTCCGTCTTGTTCATTGGGATTGGTCGGTTTATGATGTGCGCTGTTTGATTGTACGTGGAAAAATTTCACATACTTTTGTTTCTTCTTTTCCATTTCATTTGTAACCACTTGACCTTTTCTAAACTGCGTAAAGTTTGCACATCACCTGTCGTTAGTAGAATGCCTTTCGGTTTATCACTTCACCATAGTGTCACTATGTTGTTTTTGGCTGTTCAACTATTTTTCGTGTGGTTTGTGAGAGTTTCCAACGTATTTTTATTCAAAAAATGTTCAAATGTTTGTATAGTCTATGGGACTTAACTACGGGGTCATCAGTCCCTAAACTTACAAACTACTTATGAACTACTTACGAACTAGAACGGCACAAATATCCATGCCCGATGGGGGATTCGAACCCCCGACCGTAGTGGCCGTGCAGACCGTGACTGGAGCGCCTTAGTCTCCTCGGCCACCGCGGCCGGCCGTATTATTATTATTATTATTATTATTATTATTATTATTATTATTATTATTTTCTTTTAATTTTTGTAATCAATGTGTGTTTGTTGTGTGTGTGCGTGTGTGCATCTGTAATTTTTAAATTTAGAGAACAGGATATCTGGGATGTTTGTAAAATATGTGAATGTTGTAGGTGTGGATGGATTGTGATGTGGGTAGGGGAAGAAAGTGGGTAGTTTTTTTAATGTTTGTGAGGGGGGAGGGGGGCGGTTGGCTGTAACCCTTTCCAACCTGGCGTCCAATTTATTGGAGACGAACCTTTTACCAATTTTAGAACACTATACTCTTTCGATTTACTTTCGGATCCAGTTACTTGTTTAATGGACATCGGTCGCTTTTAGTTGCGTTCTTCTAGCTGCCATCTGTCACCAGAATAGTGAACGTGGCAGACCAATTGCGGAGTGCGTTAGACAAGATATCAGCAGTTGAAATAATTTTATGTATTAACTTACGAATTTTCACAAATTCCACCTTGTGATATAAGTTACACAATAAATATGGAGTGACATGTACAATTGTTGCCTCCTTATTTCACATTCCAGACCTGGTATCAAATTTATTTAGCATTTTTATTTTATTTTGGAAACCAAGTATCTAAACTTTTAATTTTGCTCAAGTATAAAATAGATAGGGCCTTATAGACATGAAAAAGTGCAAGAATTTGTTTTATTGTATTTTTAATATAGTTCAGGGCTGAAGGGATAAGAGTGTTGGGTAATTACATATTCGTGTTTATTGCTATGGTCAATAACCTTAACAATGTGTGTGGTTCGCTAGATTGGTTTGGTGATTTATGAGATGTTTCCTTTCTGTCATTGTTTTTTGAATATGGTGCTTTTCTGGAAGGGTGAGAAGGTGTTTCTTGTTGCTGTTTTATCTTGTGATTCCCATGTGTGTGTGTCTGGTGGTGATTTGTGTTGTTAATGGTGTAAGTGTTCTGTAAATGTTGAGTGAATTGTTTTACACTTCCAGGCTTCTACATTATCTTTATATCTATCATCCCCCCACTCTTAAAGCCAACCCACAGTCACAAACAAGCAAGACATCCTCTACTCTTAAGTTAAAAATTACAGATGCACACAGATTTAATAGAATAAAAAAACAACCACAAACATAGAATTCAAATAAATAAATAAATAAATGAATTAAAAAATATGTTGGTAACACTCACAAACTATACTAAAACAGTTCAACAGTGAAGAGTGACGCTGTGGTGATGTGATAAACAAACCGAAAGGTATTCCACTAAAGACAGGAGACGTGCAAACTTTACGCTGTTTAGAAAAGTAAAGTGATAACAAATGAAATGGAACGAAAAGATACAAAAATAGGCAAAATATGTTGTGTATAATTAATATATATATATATATATATATATATATATATATATATATATATATATATATATATATATATATATAATAGGCATTTGGAGTGATTTAAAATGGAACGACCATATAAAATTAATCGCCTGTAAAGCAGATGCCAGACTGAGATTCATTGGAAGAATCCTAAGGAAATGCAGTCCGAAAACAGAGGATGTAGGTTACAGTACACTTGTTCGCCCACTGCTTGAATACTGGTCACCGGTGAGGGATCCGTACCAGATGGGGTTGATGGAGGAGATAGAGACGATCCAACGGAGAGCAGCGCGCTTCGTTACAGGATCATTTAGTAATCTCGAAAGCGTTACGGAGATGATCGATAAACTCCAGTGGAAGAATCTGCTGGAGAGACACTTTGTCGCTCGGTACGGGCTTTTGTCGAAGTTTCGAGAACATACCTTTACCGAGGAGTCTAGCAGTATATTACTCCCTTCTACGTATATCTCGCGAAGAGATCATGAGGATAAAATCAGAGTGATTAGAACCCACACAGAGACATACCAACAATCTTTCTTTCCGCGAACAATACGTGAATGGAATAGGAGTGAGAACCGATAGTGGTACTCAAGGTACCCTCCGCCACAAACCGTCAGGTGGCTTCCGAAGTATGGATGTAGATGTAGATGCAGATATTTCACGGTACCATCCACCATGAAACTCTTCTCCATGAAAAAAAAAAAAAAAAAAAATCACACATGCATGTGCTAATATCCTTTCTCACTGCTCAAACAGAGTCTGTGATAAAGTTCGCTGTGTCTTGCACAATACGAAAGTTTGTACAAAATGTGGTTTTCCTCTTCTTTTGAAGGTGAAGTGTGCGCAATTTCATCAAAATCTGAAGAATACTTTAGATTTTGTCGAATTCCGTAGATAAAGTACCCTCTGCCATACATCATTCGAAATTTTATGCAGACAGTGATATTCCTCTTGTTTTGAAGGTCAAGTGAGGAAAATTTCGTACAGATTTGAACAAATAAAAGTCAAAATATAATATAAAATCACTTATGCAGTTTCACGCTGTGCATGTTCAAGGTAAACACACCATATTCAAATGTTTGTAAACCTATCCGACTCAAGTGCTGGGTTACTAGTCCGTAGCTTACACACTACTTAAACTAACCTAAGGACAACACAATCACCCATGACCAAGGGAGGACTAGAACCTCCGACGGCGAACGTCCACGCGTACCGCAACAGGGCGACCCAGTGCGCACGGCTAATCCGCCAGTGCTTCGCTGCTTATAAAAAGGTAATAAGAAGATGTCGAAGAAGAAAATATTTCTGTTGTTCATTTACAGTCCTCCTTGCGATTGGAATGAAATGATCACAATAATAAGACAAAATAATATTGGAACGATTTGGGTATCGGGCACGAAATCAGGTGGATACTTGTGGGTATACGTTCTTGGGTACAGATCAAACTCTGTCAGCCAGATACCAGACTGAAATCACTCTGTACCCGGCAATGTCCGCCTTTGCAGATATCTGTGTGTGACTTCTCTGCTCGGCGCAAAGTACTGGTGTGGGCAGCCTATCCAGTTACACTGTGCTTAGTCCTTCTTGTATTTTGTGCTCACTTACTCGGTCAAGTGAGACTCTAGTACGATTGGTAATATTTACGTATGGCGGTAAGACACTCTCCAGTAAGAGTTACACTACTGACCACATGTTGTACCTGCATAACTTGCACACATTTGTGATACAAAATGTTTCAAATGTTTGTATAGTTATGGGACTTAACTACGGGGTCATCAGTCCCTAAACTTACAAACTACTTATGAACTAGCTAATCCTAAGGACGGCACAAATATCTATGCCCCAGGGGGGATTCGAACCCCCGACCGTAGTGGCCGTGCAGACCGTGACTGGAGCGCCTCAGTCCCCTCGGCCACCGCGGCCGGCTTTGTGATACACTGCTAAGAATTTATTAATGTCAGGCCTATTGATATAACGGAATGACAACCAGAGAAACATATTTTGTTTAGAATTAACTACAATTTCCTTATGTAGGTGGTTCAGTTTAATTCCGTGCATCTCCTGTATAAATAGATAAGTTGTTAGCATAAGTAAATCATGCAAGTTAATTGCAAATGTTGAAAATACTGCCAATATCCCTGACTGAGGTGTGTGTGACATTTCTGACAACTGCAGTAGGAATCCAACAATTCAGAGCAGTTTATGCATGATAAGTCTCCAAGACATATGAGTTTTTCTGCCAGAGTCGGCAGAAATACATTTTAGACGTCGATTTTTACGTTCTTTAATGTGTGGGTTGCACTTTTCTTTGTCTCACTTCTTATTACACTTGCATAATTCCAAAGATATACTCTATCAATGAGGAGCCTGTGCTGGCTGCAGTAATTCACGGTAGAGATACGCTCGACACGAGTCAGATACTGGCCCAGACCATTACCACCTAGAGAGAAGGCCGCGGCGCTCTCGTGTGACGTCAGGCAGAGTTGGTTGCGTGCGCATAGCTTACTGGTTCGTTGCTTCGGCATAGTGGGCCGTGCCCCAGCGGCTACCCAGTCAGCTATGCGCGCGCAACCTATTCTGCCTGACGTCACACGAGAGCGCCGCGGCCTTCTCTCTAGGTGTGTTGCCCAGACCCGGTCGAGCCTTCCATGCTCGGCCACAAAAGGCTGACTCGGTCAAATAGTAGACTCGCTCGACCGTCGTGTGCTGGGCTTCGGTATTTCAATATGGCTGCCTACCCACGTAGGCTGAGCCCGACTTATCACGCGTTTCGTGCTCGCTTAATCGGTCATGTAGGACTCTAGCCTCTGCCTTACATTCCACTGCTGTTTTTCCGTGTTGTTGGTTGGGGTTGGTCGGTTTGTGACGCGCGTATATATTATCCGTTGGATCGGTTCTATCTCCTCTATCAACCCCATCTGGTACGGATGACACACCGGTGACCAGTATTCAAGCAGTGGGCGAACAAGTGTACTGTAACATTCATCCTCTTTTTTCGGACTGCATTTCCTTATGATTCTTCCAATGAATCTGTCTGGCATCTGCTTTACAGACGATTAATTTTATATGGTCGTTCCATTTTAAATCACTCCAAATGCCTATTATATATATATATATATATATATTGTACACATTGTACACAGCAAATTTTGCCTATTTTTGTAACTTTTCGTTCCATTTCATTTGTTATCACTTTACTTTTCTAAACTGCGTAAAGTTTGCACGTCTCCTGTCTTTAGTGGAATACCTTTCGGTTTGTTTATCACATCACCACAGCGTCACTCTTCACTGTTGAACTGTTTTAGTATAGTTTGTGAGTGTTGCCAACTTATTATTTTTTAATTCATTTATTTATTTGAAATCTATGTTTGTGGTTGTTTTATTACTCTTTTAAATCTGAGTGCAACTGTAATTTTTAAATTAAGAGTACAGGATGTCTTGCTTGTTTGTGACTGTGGGTTGGCTTTAAGAGTGGGGGGGGGGGGGGGGGTATGGTAGATGTAAAGATAATGTACAAGCCTGGAAGTGTAAAACAAGTCACTCAACATTTGCAGAACACTTACACCAATAACAACACAAATGCCTAATCCCAGATAATGTATGCAATTAACTGCTTCCTGATGCTGACCTGCTATAGTGTAGCTAAATGATAAAGGATATTTCTCTCTATGTATTCGTAACACTTGTCTACATTGAGATTCAGTTGCCCTTTCCTGCACCATGCGTTAATTCGCTGCAGATCCCCATGCCTTTAAATACAATTTTCCATTGTTACAACCTTTCTATATACTGCAGCATCAGTAAGCTTCCGATGTTATCCAGAAGGTCATTAACTTATTTTGTGAATAGCAACGATCCTACGACATTTCCCTGTGGCACACCTGACATCACTCTTACATCGGAAGACTTCTCTCCATTCAGAATTACATGCTGCGTTCTGTTATCTAGGAAAATGTTCAAATATTTGTTAAGCTTACGTGGCTTAACTACGGGGTCATCAGTCCGTAAACTTACAAACTACTTATGAACTAACTTATACTAAGGACAGCACAGACATCCATGCCCGTGGGGGGATTTGAACCCCCGATGGTGAACGGCCACGCTCATCGCAGCAAAGCGCCTCAATGCGCTGGGCCGCTCTGCCGCGGCCCTCTGTTATCTAGGAACTTCACAATCCAGTCCCACAATTGGTCCAATAGACCATATGCTCTTACTTTGTTTATTAAACGATCGTGGGGAACTGTATCAAACGCCTTGTGGAAGTCAAGAAACACGGCATCTACCTGGGAACCCGTGTCTATGGCCCTTTTAGCCTCATGGCTTAATAGCACGAGCTGGGTTTCACACAATCGCCTTTTTCGGAACCCATGCTGATTCCTGCAAAGCAGATTTCTAGTCTCCAGAAAAGTCATTATAATCGAATATAATACATGTTCCAAAATTCTAGCACTGACCGACGTTAGAGATATACGCCTACAGTTCTGCATATGTGTTCGACGTCTCTTCCTGAAAACGGGGATGACCTGCACCATTTTCCAATCTTTTGGGACGCTACGCTCATCTAGAGACTACGGTACACGGCTGCAAGAAGGAAATAAGTTCCTTCGCGTACTCTGAGTAAAATCGATCTGGTATCCCATCAGGTCCAGTGGCCTCTCCTCTTTTGAGCGAATTTAATAGTTTTTCTAGCCCTCTGTCATTTATTTTGATATCTGCCATTTTGCCATCTCTGCGACAATTTGGAGAAGGAACTACAGTGCAGTCTTCATCTGTGAAACAGCTTTGGAAACATACATTTAGTATATCAGGCTTTAGAGTGTCATCCTCTGTTTTAGTACCGTTTTCGTCACATAGTGTCTGTACATTTTGTTTTGACCCACCTACCGCTTTATCATAAGACCAACATTTCTTAGATTTTTCAACCAAGTCAGTACATAGAACTTCACTTTCGAATTGCCTAGCCCTCCTCACGCTACATTTCGCTTCGTGTAATTTTTATTGGTCTGCAAGGCTTCGGGTATGTTTATGTTTGTAGTGAAGTTCCCTTTGCTTCTGTAGCAGTTTTCTAACTCGGATGTTGTACCACGGTGGCTCCTTTCCATCTCTTACGATCTTGCTTGGCGCATACTCATCTAATGCATATTGTACGACGGGTTTGAACTTTGTCCACTGTTCCTCGAGGGCACCACCGTTTCACTGCGAAAACTACGCAAGGAAAATCCGCGATCTCCACCAAACCAAGTGAGGCAGAGTTGTGCCAGCTGACTAGCGAGGTGGCGACAAGCGCAGTCTGAACACGGTACGAGCTTATGGAATAGGTACCCAAATAGGTGAGTGCCAAGAAGACTAATTTAGTAATACAATCCTGTACGTTGTCCTCGATGGCGAATGTTCATCAGAGACTACGGAATCGTCAGGGGTGCTTCAGTAAAGTGTGATAGGCTCGCTATATAAATGATATGACGGACAGAGTTGCATTCTGCGGCTGTTTGCTGACGATGCTGCGGTGCACAGGAAGTGTCGGCATTGAATGATTGTAATAGGATACAGGATGACTTGGACTAATTTTCTATGTGGTGTGATGAATGGAAACTAGCGCTAAATGTAGAAGAATGTAAGGTGATGCAGATGACTAGGAGAGACAATCCCGTAATGTTGGAATACGCCATTAGTAGTGTGCGGCTTTACAGACCCGCATCAATTAAATACCTAGGCGTGACGCTGTAAAGCGATATGAAATGGAACGAGCATATAAGGACAGACGTGGGGAAGGCGAATGGTCGACTTTGGTTTATTGACAGAATTTTGGGAAGCTGTGATTCAAAAATTCAAATCAAATGTTTGTAAATCTATCGGACCAAACTGCATGGTCATCAGTCCGTAGCTTACAAACTACCTAAACTAAGGTAAACTAACCCAAGGACAATACACACACACCCATGCCCTAGGGAGGACTCGAACCTCCGACGGAGAGCAACCGCGTGCTCCGCAGCGAGGCGCCTTAGACAGCTCGGCTACTCCACCGCGGCAAGGTGTGATTCAACTGTACAGGAGGCCAGATATAAAACGATTGTCCGACCCCGTCTTGAGTATCGTTTATGTGTTTGGGATCCTTACCAGATCCATCTAAAGGAGAACAAATGTTCAAATGTTTGTACAGCTTATGGGACTTAACTATGGGGTCATCAGTACCTAACCTTACAAACTACTTATGAACTAGCTAACACTAAGGACGGCACAAATATCCATGCCCGAGGGGGAATTCGAACCCCCGACCGTAGTGGCCGTGCAGACCGTGACTGGAGCGCCGCAGTCCCCTCGGCCACCGCGGCCGGCAAAGGAGAACATAGAGGTAATTCAGAGGCGGGCAGCTAGATTTGTAACTGGTAGATTCGAGCAATGAGTGAGTGCTACTAAAATGGTTCTTTTCGAGAAGCAGTGTTGAAGAAATTTAGAGGGTCGTAATATGTCAAGTGACAACATATTGTCATATCTGTCATACCGTACATCATTGACTGGTACAGGAGATTCTGTTTCGTTCTTCTTTTGGACTTATTGTCCATTTTGTTGTGGTCTACCAGGCCTCCTCTTCCCAATAAATATAAGTCAATTTTTAGTCTCCCATGTAAGAATTTGTCAACAATTTTCCAACTGAAATTCAAGTGAAAGGCTTCCTCTGCCTTTTTTATAAACAGTTTCCCATGCATCACGAAAAATATCGTCATAAAATTAAAACAAACATGTACACTTGACAGCAAAAAGTGGATCACCCCTGAATTCTTAAGTGGAGACCGGACCTGACGCTATGCAACCACCATTGCACAGCTGCATCGCAGGTCGTCAAATAATTGCACAGTACAGTTATTACCTACCCACAATAGGTAGTAAGTAAGTCTCCTATTTCTCTTTATGGCATTCAGGCAAGGCACAAACCAATACTTTCGTACAACAAATATTAGAATAAACGTCATTAGAGATGAGACAGTAACACTTGTAAATTAAATTTTGTGGCAATGAGTGTAAAGTCAGATTCGTTATCACATTTGTTTAGTGACATGATATGTTTTTGTTCATGATCTGAATCTGAACGCACTGTTAAGCAAGAAATAGTTGTATGCCTGATCGAGATGCGATTACAGGTCACGCACTTTTTCGTGGCCCCTCTCTGATCGGCGGAAGTCGGCTGAGCTCGTGTGTCAACGCAGTGTTTATGCTCTCTACCAACCTTACCTCGTTACAGCATTGTACACCGTAGACTTCGTCAATGTATTGTTGATATGTGCTTCTTATTGATTATTGTCTTCCACTTTGTTATTTGCTAAAATAAGTCCACATACCCCGACGACATCTTTTATAAAAAAAAGAAGGCTGACCTTGAAAGTGGTGTGAAAAATATTAATTCTGATTTTTATTCTGTTACGACAGTAAAAAGAGGCAGAGAGCGTTGTTACACCCGCTTAATAAGTCCCTTTCAAATATTAACATTTCGTAGATATGCGTTCCACTTTTCTATTACTCAAACATTAAAGTGATACTTAATTTCGTGTTCCATCTGTATCGCCTTAACCCCTTTCATGTTGTTTCAAAAATGTTCAAATGTTTGTATAGTTTATGGGACTTAACTACGGGGTCATCAGACCTAAACTTACAAACTACTTATGAACTACTTACTAACTAGGACGGCACAAATATCCATGTCCGAGGGGGGATTCGAACCCCCGACCGTAGTGGCCGTGCAGACCGTGACTGGAGCGCCTCAGTCACCTCGGCCACCGCGGCCGGCTTACATGTTGTTTCTTTTAAAACCTGTAATCTATACGCCGTAAGCTGCCGGCACTGGGGGAAAAAGTCGGGGCTTGTTCTAACAGCCAATCCACTGTGAGCTGAATGCAAGCTTCAGCTCCCAACATTCTCCGCTCAGGGGCCACGTTTAATTGCGCGTGATCTCTAGGCATAAATAGACGTAAAACACTGACGTTATCATTAGTTTCTTAGACGGATGTCGGGACCCAGAAATAAATGATAATCTTAGCACTGCACAAAGAATTGCATGAAGCTCCTATTGTTGCTGAGAGGTAACCGCTGAAGATACGTAATATAGTGCAATTCACAGATGTCATACATCATAAAGTTGTGAAATAGAATACAGTGTATTGATGATTTGTTAACTAAGCACAATCAGATGTCACATATCAAATATGTTCACAAATGCGTTATACTGGTACCTGAAACGACGATACAATTAATTTTTCCCCGGCAGGGACTCGAACCCAGCACTATTTGCTATTGTATAATAGGAAGGAATACTGCTGATATATTTGTTTCTTCCGGGCACTACAACCCTGCACATACCGTCACTCTTGACCTGACACCATGAGGCGTCAACTATCACATTTTCGTTCACCAGTAGTTAGGATCACACCGTTCGTAAAGACGTGGATGGGGTTTGGTATTTTGCGAAAACTTTATTTAATTTAGTAGCGCATGGACATGTGCAATTTTGATTTGAAACAAGGCAGAGTCCTGCTTTCTTTATTGGAGTTACTGGAGGTGTAGATGGTATTTTTGTGGCCGTTAAAAACTGTTATCCCCAGCGGGAATCGGACCCATACCTTAGCTATTACAAGTAAACCTCACCCCGGCCTCCAGCGAATTACAGATGCGTTGGCATAATGTTTTGTCATAATGGAGTAGTCATTAGACAGTACGACCAGTCAAAGAGCTCAGATGTGTATAGGTAGGTAAGACATTCTTGGCCGCACGGGATGGCCACGTAGTGTGAGGCGCCTTATCGTGGATTTTGCATGATATTATACTACGTTTTAGTATGCTACATTACGATTTGGTATGGCATTCTGTAATGAGCTTATTTAACTATGAGCTCATTATAATAAAGATTGTTGAATATTAGGCATTTTTATAGTTATGAGGAACGTGGATTATGCGTTAAACAAATTTGAAATTCTGAAAGTAACTTCATTTTGACATTTATTCACCACGTTCAGGAACACAAACAGACTTCGATGAAGCGGGTTTCTGTGATTTACTAGTATGGTCAGTGACAAGGTGTCCGACAACTAGCAAGTGTGTCGAGCAATTATTCTTCACAGTGTGGTTGCCTTCAATAGTCATACTGAGGTTATAAATCAGCAATGTGGATTCTGATACAATGTCGCATCGAAAATGCGATTACATGCGAAGCATAATATCCAACTGGGAAGGATAGGGGAGAACTTCAGTCTCTGCCATTTCAAAGCTTGCATACTGGTATTTGTCGGAACAGACGTCCATTTTAATGGCGACAATAGTGCTTGTACGGTAAGGTCCAGTTGTCCATTTCATCCACGTGCTTTTCGAGAATCAACGACAGAGAAATAATAAAAGTGATTAAAAAATCTGCCAAGGACAAAATTGTGAAAAGAAGCACGGAGATGCAGACAAATATTTCAATGGAGGGGTAGCAGGAGGAAGAGCGGGATCTATGAATGAAGAGGAGTGCAGAACTGGAATATAAAAGAGTGAAATGCTTGCAAAGTACTCCTTACTTATATATCACAGTGTGTTTTAGAGCCGAGACAAAAGGAACGAATGTTTTACAGAACGAAGGATGGATTATCGGAGATATAAAAGAACACTGCTTCATAGAGAATACCCATGGACAGTAAAGAAAGCAGACATTAAAAGATACAGTATTGTTTTAACGGAAACCACAATTTTTTACAGCTTTTTGGGGGAATAGACCAAAAGGGTAACTGAGGTTATAATGTAAGGGAGGTGACAGAGAGAAAGAGAGAAAGGAGGAAAAATTAACAACGAATAAATACAAGACAAATCGTTTGCATATTTTGTTAAGAACGGAGGGTGTATTAATGGATGGAGGGGAGGAGAGAGATGTATTTTAAATATCAAAAATTACTTTAACAGCGTCCATCTAAACTAATTACTCTGTATGCATGGAGTCTAGGTATAAATGAATAAAAATAGGATATTGAATGAAATGAGAAGCATTGAATTAATATTTGTACCACGGGCGGGAATCGAACTCAGACCTCCATACTTTTTTTAATTCAATGCTTTTCCTTTCACTTAATTTCTTTAACATACTGACGCGGAAAACTGTCGCTAGGTATATAAATTTATAATAAAATACGATAATAAAGGAACTGTATATAAAAAGAATCAAATTAAAGGCAGCTTACAGAAAAAAGAAACTCATACTTTATTTCTTCTATAGTCTCACTTAGGAGATTTAAAAAAAATTAAGTACTAATAATTTATTCAGAATCCCTCATTATGTGTGTCTTTCATAATACATCTCAGTGTAGAATCTATAACGCAGTCAGACCAGCTTCTCTTCAGTAAGAGCGATGACTCTATCTCGAGTTGAGTGCTCGCAGTGAGACGGCCTGATTTGTATTTTGGCTGTCTGCTTTTACTATGATGCCAGGAGGTAAACATTCTGTATTCTGACACCACATAAATATACATAATTAAGGAGAAGACGAGAACAACTCCAGCCTTCAGCACAAATGCACACTACGCCTGAACTCTCGAGGTAATCGACAAAGTGCCATGAGCAGTGAGTGCAAATTGGAAACGGAAACTACGTGAGCAGTGTGAGAGTTTGAGTCTTGTGGGTGACGAGGGGGGAGAGGTGTGGTAGCCCGCGCACCTGCGATGATCGTTGTTTTCCCGCTCGTCCAGTTGTTACCGTAACTGCTCAGATAGCAGTAGGAACTGGACCCGAATTCCGGCTGGGCACAACTGTTCAACTTCCCCAATGCGTGCACTCAGTGGCCACAAGCAACTTGTGTCGGATTATTTCTTTTAATCTAGATTCTTCACTGTCATTCCAGGAAGCAGTACAACTATCACCAGACATGATCCACCGTATTGTCACATCACTACCATAGTCGAAGATCATTTGTCTACAGGCAATGTCTTTCTCGAGTGGTCCAACACCTTAGGAGAACATCTTGTGCACACATTATGCATGGTGTAATTACTTCTCCTACGGCGTGAGGTCCAGCATTGATGTATTTATAGGGAGGGAGACGAATACAGATATATAAAAAAAATAAAAGTAATCCACTGAGTTACAGATCCATTGTATTGATATCGACATGTAGCAGGACGTTTGAACAAATACTTTTTCCAGTGTTATGAAATATCTAGAAAAATTAACATAAAACCGGCAAAGGTCTATAAATCTTTACTCTTGTGAGACTTTGGCGATACTATATTTTCATGATCTACTGAGTACTCTCAAACTAATTTCATATATACAGTGTGCCAAAACGATTTTTGGTATCTTCAACGCCGCAGTGCAGTGCCCACGTGCTTGAGGTGCTATGCTCCGATGCGCGAGGCCGCTCCTCGTCGGGGGTTCTAATCCCCCCTCGGGCAGGGATGTTTGTGTCGTCTTTAGTATAAGGTAGTTCATAAGTAGTTTGTAAGTTTAGGGACTGATGACCCCGCAGTTAAGTCCCTTAAGCTTAACAAAATATACAGAAAGTATCTTCAGCCATAATCAACTTCGAACCATATCGCTTTCCTACGTTGTGCGACTGGACTCGTGATGTCCTATCTGCAAGGTAATAGTTTACAGTAACAGACGAGGAGTCATCTAGTGAAAAGGACGTGGCGAGTATAATTCTTCCAGCAAAATGAAGTAGACTTCTCCTGATTCGAATATATATTCGAAATATTTAATGATCAATCATAATATTGCTCTTAGATTTGAGGCAGTTAATTCTGCCCACTACTAAACTCAGAAAAGCAAAGTCAATTGCGAAATGAATTTGAATTTGTATCTTCACGGCGCAAATGGCGACAATTGACATTAAACATGAATATTCATGTGGCTCTGAACATAAGTACTCAGACTTTCGTCAGCATTCTAGATATCGATAAGCAAAGCAAATTTGAAGGTTATACATATGACGAAATTCCTGGGGGTGCAATTAAAAACAATGTTAACTGTGAATAACACATGTTTTGGCGAAGGTGAAATAAAAAGTTCTGTTATTGACACTACCATTAGGAGATTTACACGTCCCATAAGGAGACTGCCAACCCTACAATTGTTCCCCCTCTTATGCAGTACTGCTGAGTAGTGTGCGATTATTACCTGATGGAGTAGAGGGAGGACGTCGAGAAAGTTGAAAGCATATATCAGATTATAACTCATACATACGCTATTTGTCACTTGTATTTATTATTATTATTATTATTAGTAGTAGTAGTAGTAGTAGTAGTGGTAGTAGTAGTAGATTTTGAGCTTAGTATAAGCGTGGAACAGTCGAGAAACTGAAGCGATTATATGAACCCATTACGAAACACTTCACTGTGAATAACTGAACAAATCGTGTAAATGAAGAGTCCCAGCAGAAGGTAATTTCCATTGTTTAGCACTTATTGTTTACAGACACATTGAAAACACTTTATAAGTACACAAAACGTAAATGATATACTACGTGTATACATTTGTGTTGTTGCCACCAGAACTGTTTAATTTTACAACATGCTTACATTTCTAAGATAACAACATATTTCATTACGTCTAGATCTAATGCAGAACGCTGAAAAGATAGAATAATTTTCGTGTTATATGATTGCTATCTATGTGAAACATTATATGGTACTACGTTTATCATGATTCTATTTTTTCACTTCGTTAAATATTTGAATAAAGTGTCAAAAGATAATGTGGCTGCTCATTTTATTGCAAAATAGCTCTAGGTGTGGTAGATTATAATACACATTAGGGCAGGTTTGCAGAAACATTTCATACTTCAAGGGTTGAGTCTCGCTGTATTATCCGTGGCTTAGGAGCTACAGGCAGGCCGGTCAACCACAGCTGGTGTCAAGGCGAGACTTGGCCAGCCAGCTGGCGGTCGCGATGGCGGGCAACAGCCCCAACACGGCACAAAGCGGGGCTCTGACATAAATACAGAATGTTTACTTCCTGGCTTCATAGTGAGAGCGGAAAGCAGAAATACAAATCAGGCCGTCTCACTGTGAGCAATCAACTCGAGATAGAGTCGTCGCATTTACTGAAGCTGGTCCGATAGCGTTATAGATTATATGCTGAGATGCATAACGGAAGAAACAAATAATAAGGGATACTGAATAAATTATTAGTCCTTCAAATCTTTTTTTTTAAATCACATCTCTATTTTCATATTTCTTAATTGAGACTGTGGAAGATCTCTTGGCAACAGAAATGAAATATGTGTTTCTTTTTCCTTTGAGCTACCTTTAAATTGAAGTTTTTTTTTAAATATACAGTTCCTTTATTATCCCATTTTTATTATAAATTTATATACCTAGTGACAGTTTTCCATGTCAATATGTCTAAGACATTGAGTGAAGGGAGAAGCATTGAATTAAAGTAAGTATGGAGTTCTGGATACGATTCCTCCCTGTGGTACAAATTTTAATTCAATGCTTCTCCTTTCACTCAATATCCTATTTTTTATTACATTTATACCCAGCCTCCATGCAAACAGAGTAATCCGTTTAGATTGACTCTGTCAAAGTAATTTTTGTTATTACAGATACGTCGCTCTCCTCCCCTACATCCATTAATACACCCACTGTCCACAAAATACGCAAACTGTCTTGCATTTATTAACAGTTAATTTCTCTTCAGTTCTCTCTCTCTCTCTCTCACTCGCTGTCGCCGCTCTTGCAACATAACCTGTTACCCTTCTGGTCGCTTCCCTTACAATATAGTGATAAAATCTTTTGGTTTCCGTTGACAGCAGGCACTCTCTTTTAATTTATCCTTTCGTTACTGTATATCAGTCCTCTCTATGCGACCGTGTCCTTTCATACCCCTTACCTATAATAAATACTTCGTTCTGTGAAATACAGAGGTCTGGTGTTTCGATTGACCTCCTCTGCTTTCATCCCAACAGACTATATCGCTACACATGGTATATATTTTCCGTTTTAGAAACCGTTTTCTAATGCATAAACGACGCTCCTTGCTACTTTTAAGATGCGTAATATTTCATTTATTATGGTAAGAGATATGTTACATTCTTGAGCGCCGCGCAGAGTAGCTGCGCGGTTTAAGGCATCATGTCTTGAATTGGGCTTCTGCTCACGTCGGTGGTTCGATTCCTTCCTCGGTCTTGGGTGTCTGTGTTGTCCTTATGTTAAGATAGTTTAAGTAGTGTGCAGACTGATGACGTTAGCAGTTAAGTCCAGTAAGATTTCACACACATTTTTCATACAAAGTTAAGCGAAACGAGACTATAGTTAAATAGTCATACAACAACATGTCATACAAAATCACCACAGAGCATGCTAAAACGTAGTATATTGTCATACGCAATGCTACATAATTCTACATACTGTATATAACGTTTTTGTTATAGTCCTAATGGACAAATCACCTGAGGTCATTAGTCCCTACCTAGCCTTACATGCTACTTTAATTAATTTACGCTAAGGAATACACACACACACACACACACACACACACAACTACACATGCCCGAGGAACGAGTCGAACCTCTGGCTGGAGCGACCGCAACTCCGCGACAAGACGCCTCAGACCGCGAGGCCAAGAAGTTACTGTTACGTAGACAGATACCAACGAACTATTTTACTTCTCGTACCATGTGTTCTGCACTCCATTTTGACGAAAAACATTTTACTACCACATCAGATAATCGGTAGTTGATCGGGCTGATGCCATCTTGTAATGGCTAAGATATGGTTTGATTCCTGCTGGGGAAACAGTTTTTAACAATCGCAAACATCCCCCTCTCCACCTCCAATAGCGGCAAGTAAGGAATTTAGGACTGTGGCGTCTTTCAAATCACATTACACATGTCCATTCGCTACTGACTAGAACAAAGTTGGATTAATTTTCGTTGTTTCTTCAAAATGCCAAGCCGGCCGCGGTGGCCGAGGGGACTGAGGCGCTTCAGTCACGGTCTGCACGGCCACTACGGTCGGGGGTTCGAATCCCCCCTCGGGCATGGATATTTGTGCCGTCCTTAGTTATAGGTAGTTCATAAGTAGTTTGTAAGTTTAGGCACTGATGACCCCGTAGTTAAGTCCCTTAAGCTTAACAAACTTCTGAACATTTGAATCAAAATGCCAAACCCCTCCAGGTCTCTACGAACGGCGCGATCCTAATTACTAGTAAACGAGATTGGGAGAGTTGTTACCTAGTCATCTGAGGTCAACGCTGACGACAGACTCGGGGTTGGAGTCCCAGGCAGCACAACGTTATTTATTGCGCTACTTCAAAATGTTTGTAAATCTATCGGACTCAACTGCTTGGTTATTAGTCCGTAGCTTACAAACTACTTAAACTAAGGTAAACTAACCTAAGGACAACACAAACACCCATGCCCGTAGGGGGGACTCGAACCCCGACGGCGAACAGCCGCGCGCACCGCAGCGAGGCGCTCCAGTGGGCACGGCTAATCCGCCGCGGCTTGCGCTACTTCTAGCCGAACATATGCACATCCCGCTAATGGTGAGAACAGTAACTATTTCATCTCCTTGCAAATAGCGAATAAAGCCGGGGTTGGGTCCCTGCCGGGAAATAAGTCAATTGTATCGTCATTTCAAGTTCAAATATAGCGCTATCTGTGAATTTATTTAATATCTGACGTGTGATCGTGCTTCGTTAACGATTCATATAGGTACTGCGTTCTAGTCCACAATTTTCTGACGTTTGACACCTGTGAGTTGCACTGTATTATATACCTTTAGTGGTTACCTCTCAGAAACAATTTGAACTTCATGCCATTCCTGGTGCAATGCTAAAGTTAACCGGGTTCGGACATTGGCCTTGTAAACCGATACAAATGAAAACGTCAATGTCTTACGTCTCTCTGTGCCTAATCTAGTCTCGATCAGAAACTCAAGCTCTTTTTGGGCAACAGTGCGTTCAAATTCAGAGCGCGAACAAAAACTCATTGTGTCATTGAATGAGATTGATAAGGTACGCGATTTGTCACTTATTGTAATTACATTGAATTTACGTTGCTCTCTCGACTCTAATAACTTGTATTCTAATGTTTATTGTATGACAGTATTGAATTACATGTGGACCGACTGCCATAAAGAGCAATGTTCTCTACTGCTTCTTTGGTACCCATTGTGAATAGTCGAACGACTGTACTCTACAGGGGTTTTGAATGTGGAGTACCCGCAACACAGCCACGTTAGGTGGGTTGCATTCAGCAGCGATCCACTTTTTTTTGCTGTCAAGTTTACCTCGATAACATATGCTTGGAGTGTCCGCTAAAGATTCAGTTTATTGCTAAACTTTTCGTAAAAGAAAACGAAACAACGCTTTATTGGAGAGCTTAAATGTTAGTTTCAAGAACTGTAGCCCATCCAAGAATGAAACTTGAAACATGTTTCAGAAAATCATGCGCAATTTTCATGTTGCTCTGACAGCAACATTGCCAAATAAAGGGTTAAATACCGATGAGAAAAGAAAAAAAAATCTTTAAGTGACTCAGACGAGGCCGTTCAAAGACTTCAAAATATTCTCGAGGTTGATATTCTTGTTGGGTTTCCAGCTGCGTCGAATCAAGAGTACCGCACTCTAGGAGGAAAGGAATTACAAACATAGACATCTTTATCACATGTACACAAACTGGTGAGATACTTTTACAATTTCTGTTGTAAATAACGTAATGACATTTGTAACTTTGAATATAGATTAAGTACTAGAGCTTTGTGGAATTCGGTATTACCACACTTATTCCGTTTGTTTAGCTGTAAAAGAAAACGTAGTCACGGTTTGAAACAGAATATTTGCTCTTTATTTTAACGCAGAACAAAGTAACAATAACAAAGTCATATGTGAACTAGAAAGGTAATACGATATAATTTAAAAGTGTCCATAGCAACCATGCCAAACACAAACATTTTAGCATACCCATTGGTTCTAATGAATGACTTTCAACATATTCCATAAATAGTGAATAATTGCTTAGAAAGAAAAATGAAACATTTGTTGGATTATACACTTCCCTTCCTTTTCATCAAGGAACGACAGTTGCCTCAGAAATGTAGGACTTCATTTATATATGAAACCACCAGTATCAGCACATTGTTTGTAATGCTCATTATTAGATTATCTCCCCAGTTTATGTGGACATGCTTCCGAAGACCATTGTTCAAATCGTTGGTACGTAATTTATGGCCTTTTCACGAAATAGAACAAACGCGCATTTTAGAGGGCTTACTCTTACATATCCACAACTCCAAATACTGCAGAACATATCTTCATTTAATTAATAAGAGTGCCCGAAAACCGTTTTAGGAGCCAAGGCGAAAAACCATTGTTGTGGATGGCTTCGAACTACCGACCACATGTGTAACAACCTAACTCGCTGCCCAATACACTATTTTTCCCCTTTTATTTTTGTTTTGATTTTCAGGTAGATCGAAGCTGTGCGGTCGTTCTGTTTATGTCCGTTGAATATTTTGCTCAGTTTTTTATTACAGAGGGCTCAGAGCTACCGCGCGCGGAATACACTACGTCGACCAACTACGAAACTATTCCGTTATTCTCATACCATTGATGGCTCGTGTTAATTGCTAACATGGCATTTTTAGACACTAGACTATAATTTATCATACTAAGGACTAGATGCTTTCGTTAATTCTATAGTACTCCATTACCTTGAAATGACAACGCATGAGTTATAATAAGAAAATACGGAAAGCAAGATGGCGTGTACTAGAGAGAGTTTTGGCCGATGAATGTCACGTGACTGATTTTCGAACGCATTGTTGACGTAAAATCAAGTGACAGTGTCAAATCGCCGTTATTGTTGCCAGTATCTCTGAAACGGTGCCAGTTATAGAAATAGCATAAGAGAGCAAGTTTGTTGAGTACTTTCTCCTCTACAAATACACTGCCGGCCAAAAATTTTCGATCACCTATCACAACTATGGATTTGTGGTTAAAACAGAGATTTAGTTTTAAACAATCTATCACAGCCCTGTTCTGATACTAAAACAAGCATAAACATGTAAAGAAGGAATGATGGCGTTGTGTATTTGACCTGTTCTCCCTAAGGTGGGGCGCTGATTAGCAACCTTAGCAACACTGACGTGTGTTTACCCAAGACGTGTCCACTCGAATAGGCCACATTCCTTCAGCCGCTTGTGTAGCATGCAGTTCACATTAGTTTTCAGTACACTATGTGTAGCTATCAGTGTGTTTGTGTATCTGATCAGGTGCATGCCATATTACCTCCAAATGGGACGGAAGTAGGAGAGTGAAATTGAAAAAAAAAGTGCTGTAATTGAACTATGCATCACGAAGGCTATTCTAGTACGACAATATCAACAAAAGTTGGCGTAGCCCAATCTACAGCGGTGTATACATTGCAGCGGTTGAAGAAACAGTGCAAGTGTTACGCGATCTGGAAGACCCCATGTAACACCTTACAGGGAAGATCACTTCATATGTGTACAGAGTAAACGTCAGAGGACTCGCACGGCACCTGAAATTCGCGAGGAAGTCAATAATATGCGAGCTGCTCTAATCACTGGCTCAACAGTACAACGTCGTGTTCGTTAAAGAGGTTGAAAGGTGCATAGAGGCCTAAAAACGTTTATTACGGACACAAAAAAAGGTGAAAAGGATGCATTGGGCACAGAAATATAAAAACTGGAGCGTGTAGCAATGGTACAAGGTGTTATTCACAGATGAATCGAAGTTTGAAGTATTTGGGAGGCAACGTCGAATGTTTGTTCGTCGACTTCGTGGAGAACCTATGAGAGTCAGTGTGTGACACCTACGGTGAAGCACGGTGGAGGGTCGGTTATGGTGTGGAGATGTTTCGCGGGTGATAAAGGGAAGGATATCACAGGATGCCGATCAACAATGCAGTTCCATCTGGCAAGAGGTTTATTGAGTTTATTCTGCATCAGGTCAATGACCTCCCAAACATTCTTCTAAATTGTGTAGAGGGTATTTCAATAGAAAAGAGAAAGAAAAATATGATTTGACTAAGTCAGTCACCATACTTAAATCCCACTGAAGTGTTACGGGATGAACTTGTCACGGAGGTCCGAAAACTGAAGAGCTGGGGAATAATTTCCAGAGCTGTTGGACTGCAATATCTGCACAAACACTACAAAATCTTATTTCCATAACGCCAAAAGTTTGTGCAGCTCTTCGGAGGACAAAGGGTGGATACTTTGACGAGGCTAAAATATAAACCATATTGTATTGTATCTAATGATAGAGAGAGAAAGTGTATTTTTGTTGGTCCATTTAGTTTTTACGATGTGTTTGTACATTGAGATAAAGTATCTAGTTTTGTGTATAGGTGATAGAACACTTTTGACCGGTAGTGTACGTTTATTCTAGTTTCGTGTCAGATGAACGGTTAAGGTGTTATTTTCATTTAAATTTCGAGCTGTCAAAAGGCTACAAAAAAGGGCCACTTTTCGTGTTACTACCGTAACCTAAAGTGGGCCAGTAACACTTTCTGAAGTTGTAAAAATTTTCAGGGCATTAGAAAGGTTTCATTTTCTGATACGAAACTTTTGAAACTAAACTGACAATTCCTGAAACCTATAAACAAACTGTGGACATAATTGTGGTTAGTCTTTGCACCAGAGACGTAGCAGTAGGTAACAAGCTTCCTCTCCGGCACAGGTTCACGTCCAATTGTGCATTTAGTTTCTCAAATATCAATGACACATGTCACGCATTTCTGATCCGCAAAATAGAACGTTTGCTTAGGAGTATGTCTTAGTGAGAAAAGCCAAGAAATAGAATAGTTAATGCGTGTTAAGTTGTCGTTAATAATAAATCGCCAGTTATTGATTACTGGCATAGTTATTCAAATAAAAAGTGATATCTTACGCTTCAATTTGCGATAGTGGATGGTTTAAGAACTACGTAGTTCGGAGGAGACAAAACTGTACTCACTCTTACTATAAATCAGGAATATATATTTTTATGGCCTCATTCTTCTTCCGAATCTAGTCACCCACCGACAACAGTCCAGAAAGGCTTAAAAATCTGTTCAGTTTAGGGATTAAAACTGGTATTTTTGCTAGACAGGTTTATTTATGCTACGAGCATTCGAACGAAAGAATGATTTAATCCATTACCGAACAATAACTTCAAAACTGTATATCGTATAAAACACAGTATGATACAAATATTTTGACGAGTATTTAATCGGCAAATTGCTAACACATAAGCAAAAAACGAGGATTAAACCCCCTAAATGCCAATATTTCAATTTTATTTGAGTAGCCGTAATTAATTCTCCTGTATGTGGTTTGAGTGAGTGTCGTTAGCAGTGCTTGCGGAATAAATAAACATATCAGTAGCGAAATTCCATTTTAAAAAGAGGATTAAGTTTGACGGCGAACGCCACGCAACCGACAGAAGCTCCTGGCGCGCTTGTCTGTTCTCATTTCTTTTTTCTCTTTTTTTTTTTTTTTTCTTTTTGCCTTCTTTCCTTCCATTTATTATTTTCTGTTTCCTGTAATCTGTAATCTGTTATTTACCGAAACGTTCTTTGCAACATATTTTACATACTGTAGACACTGGACAACACTAAGTCGTATTCAAAAACATTCGGTAGAAAGTGGAAAGACGAGCGCATGCAAGGAATTACCGATTTATTTCTTGTAGGTCTTTGAAGCGATATGGCGCAGTGGTAACACACTGGACTAGAATTCTGGAGGAGGTCGATTTAAACCTGCTCCCAGCCATCGTGATATAGATTTCCCGTGATTTCCCTAAATCACTCCAGGCAAATGCTGGGATGGTTCCTTTCAAATGTCCTGCCGATTTGATTCATATCGTTAACCGAAAACGATCGTAGCTTGTAATCCGTCTCTAATAACCATGCTATCGACGCGACAACCGCCCTCCTCTCATCGCATGGAAAGCACTAAAAAGGAAGTTGTTTTATCTGTGGGAGTTAATTGCGAGTCATTGAACGCAATTGTGAACGTTTTGACTATTGAATTCCTTTGTTGTAAAATAGTTCACAAACGATGTGTGTGTTGTGCGAGGTTTGCGTGGTATCACCCCTGCACTCATCATTCGTGATATTTACTTACGACGGTAATACGACGCCGGAAGGAAAGAGCAGTAAAACATGGAAAAAGACGTTGATTTTCATCTGATAATATTACATACCACTTGGGAATTAGTAGATGCACTGATAATTGTTCAACGTCGTCGGTCAACACATACCGTAGTAACTACCGAGCGAGGTGGCGCAGTGGTAACACACTAGTCTCGCGTTCGGAAGGATGGTGTTTCAAATCCATCTCCGGCCATCCAGATTTAGGTTTTCCGTGATTTCCCTTAATTACTCCAGGCAAATTCCGGGATGGTTCCTTTCAAAGGGCACGGCCGATATCCTTTACCATCCCTACCCAAACAACCCGAGCGTAAGGTCCGCCTCTAATAGCCATGCTGCCGACGGAGCGTTTAACACATACCGTTGTAACATACCTCACAGAGCGCCATCTCTGTACACCCTTTGATAGAGAATGTTAACAGCTAAAAGGCTGTGTATATCCCCATATTAAGAAACAGGCGCCATGCTTTGGTGAGGTACTCGTCCTACTTACATCCAACTGAACGGGACAAAATTGTTCAAATGTTTGTAAATGCCGTGGTGGATTAGCCGTGCGCACTGAGGTGCATGCTGCGGTGCGCGCGGCCGTTCGCCGTGGAGGTTCGAATTCAAATCAAATGTTTGTAAGGCTTATGGGACTTAACTACGGGGTCATCAGTCCCTAAACTTACAAACTACTTATCAACTAGCTACTACTAAGGACGGCACAAATATCCATGCCCGAGGGGGGATTCGTAGTGGCCGTGCAGAGCGTGACTGGAGCGCCTCAGTCCCCTCGGCCACCGCGTGGAGGTTAGAGTCCTCCCTCGTGCATGTGTGTGTGTGTGTGTGTGTGTTGTCCTTAGGTTAGTTTACCTTAGTTCAAGTAGTTTGAAAGCCCAGGGACTAATAACCAAGCAGTTAAGTCCCATAGTTTTACAAACATTCGAACATTATTTTGTTTGTAAATCTAAGAGACTTAACTACGTCGGTCATCATTCCCTAGGCTTACAAACTACTTACACTACCTTAGAGTAACTTATGCTAAGGACAACACAAACGCCCAAACGCCCATGCCCGAGGGAGGGCGAACGCGCACCGCAGCTGGGTACCTTAGTGCGCACGGCTATTCTGCCGCGGTAGGCGAAATTGTAGTCTTCCGAATGGCGGGTTGGTGCTTTCAGAGAAGTGTCACAGAAGTTGAAGTGTCGACACGTACTGTTGCCAACCGGTTACTAGCAGTGGGACTATGGACATGCACAGCTCTACCTCGTCTTCCACGCCACAGCGTCTGCTTCCGTAGTACAGTGGACAGCATGGTGGGTTTTCACGCACAAGGCCCCGGTTCGATTCCCGGTAAGGTCAGAAAAATGTTCAAATGTTTGTATAGCTTATGGGATTTAACTACGGGGTCATCAGTCCCTAAACTTACAAAGTACTTACGAAATAGCTAACACTAAGGACGGCACAAATATCCATGGCCGAGGGGGGATTCGAATCCCCGACCGTAGTGGCCGTGCAGACCGTGACTGGCGCGCCGCAGTCCCCTCGGCCACAGCGGCCGGCGGTAAGGTCAGAGATTTCCTCTACTCGAGGACTGGTTGGTTGTTTCGTTATTATCGTCAGCTGAATAGACTTGCACCAGGCAGGCTGAACCAACACCGTCTAGATACAAGGCCCGACAACAGCCCGTGCACGTCACACCTATAGGCTGCCATCGCAAGCTCACTCGATGGCGCTACGAGACAGTGGGCTGTGGCCCAGCGGCCAGCCATTCAGCTAGTGATGGCAGCCTATCGGTGTGACGTGATATGAGCTCCTTCTGAGGCATTGTATCTAGACGCTGTTGGCTGAACACGATCCCAGGTTGGGTCTAACGCCGATAAATGCCACACGGTCTTCATGATCATCATCACGCCACAGCATCAACGTGCACGGCTGTACTTGTGCCGTCATATGATCACTTTGAAGATGGACTGGTGGGCCGTGGTCTTCAGGGATAAAAACACATTCTGCTTGCATGTAAGTGACGGTCGTTTGCGCGTACCACGTGCACTCTGGCCAGTTTTCGGTACGTGCAGAACGTTGTAAGACCCATTCTTCTGCCATTCTTACAACTGGAATTTTGTTCCAAGAGGATGATGGCCGCCCCCACCCTGCTCGTGTAACTGAACGTGCTCTGCAAGACGTGCAACAACTTCCCTGGCCAGCACGATCTCCGCAGCTGTTTCCAAACCGAGAACATGTTGAATATGATGGGACGGCAAAGGACAGGTGCAACTCTTCAACACCAACTCTTGGACAACAACGTGAGCAGTTCGAGCATGGTTGGAATGATGTATCCCAAGACAGTATTCGCAATTTGTATGATCGAATGGCTGACAGAATGAATGCCAGCTGTACCGCCAGTAGTGGCTACTCCACGTACCAATATGCGTTTTTCAACATGACAACACCTACTGCTTCAATACCGCTTGAGCTACTGATCTGTAAATGTGATCATTACATGTTGTCTTCCGCAGTTTCAACAAATTCTTTCCACATGATTCATAGTTTATAACCACTGACAAGTACTAGGACTACAGAAAGATGCAGACATGTTATTTGTTAGACTGACAGTTCGTAAATTTGTTAAAAAATCTGAGCATGTGGGAGGTTGGAATACGGATCTCCTGCTTTGCAATCCAACACCATCACCACGTACCCACGACGTCGTGGATAGTCTATGTCTACATCTACATCTACATGGGATACTCTGCAAATCACAATTAAGTGCCTGGCAGAGGGTTCATCGAACCACCTTTATACTATTTATCTCTCATTCTATTCTCGAATAGCGCGCGGGAAGAAAGAACACCTGAATCTCTCCGTTCGAGCTCTGATTTCTCGTATTTTATTCTGAGGATCATTTCTACCTATGTAAGTTGGAATCAACAATACATTTTCGCATTCGGAGGAGAATCTTGGCGATTGGAATTTCGTAAGTTGCCCACGCCGCAGCGATAAGCGCTGTTGTACTGCTTCCCATCCCAGATCATGTATCATTTCCGTAACGCTGCTTCCTCTGTACCGTGACAGTACAAAACGAGCTGCCCTCCTTTGGACTCTGTCGATGTCTTCCTTCAAACCCACCTGATGAGAATTCCACACTGGGCAGCAATACTCCAAAAAAGGACGGACAAGCGTAGCGTATGCATTTTCTTTAGTAGTTCTGTTGCATCATTTAAGGGTTCTACCAATGAAACGCAGTCTCTTTTTCGCCTTTCCCACGACATTATCTATGTGTTCTTTCCAGTTTAAGTCTGAAGTAATAGTAATTCCTAGATATTTTGTTAAGTTTACGGCCTTCGCTTTTGATTGATTTATCTTGTAAACAAAGTTTAACGGATTTCTTTTCGTACTCATGTGGACGACGTCACACTTCTCAATATTTAGAGTCAACTGACAATTTTTACACCATAGTGATCTCTTAGTCAGATCGTTCTGAAGTTGGTTTTGATCTTCAGATGATTTTACTAGACGGTAAATGTCGGCGTCATCTGCAAACAACCGAAGAGAGCTACTTAGATTTTCTCCCAAATCGTTTATGTAAATAAGGAACAGCAGAGGACCAATAACCCTACCCTGTGGAACGCCCGATATCACCTCTGTTTTAGTCGATGCTTTACCATCGATTACTACAAACTGTGTCCTATCTGACAGGAAATCCCCTACCCAGTCGCAAATTTGGGGCGATATACCATAACCACGCAATTTGTTTAAAAGTCGTTTTTGAGGTACGGTGTCAAAAGCCTTCTGGAAATCAAAAAATACGGAATCGATATGCGAACCCTTGTCGATAGCACCCATCACTTCGTGTCAATAAAGAGCTAGTTGTGTTTCGCATGAACGATATTTTCTAAATTCGTGTTGACCTTGGGTACGGTGTCAAAAGCTTTCTGGGAGTGTTGTACATCTTGAGCTTGGAATTTTCACTGTTTATATATTTCTCATATTTTTCGGGCCATCTACCCACTAAGTGTGGTGGAGGTGGTGGCGGTTGGGGGGGGGGGGGGCGAGGTGGGAAATGTGAAGTTAACCTTCAAGACAGGCTCACCATGTCTGTACAGGGACCTCGAGGATCACTTCACCTCAATTCACCGATTTTTTTTTTCTGGAGTAATCTCAAATATGACGTGTACAGCGCTCCTTTTGACACGGTAGTCAAAATGGAGTAGCGAACTGTACTACAACGTATAAAAAGTTGATTTATACGGTATTTTGTCTATCAATCCTTAAAGTTGCATTTTTGTTGATGAATGACATGCTTCTAGTACGGTATTTTGCCTCTTCGTACGGCGTGTAGCCACTTCTGAGGCATTAATCTGTCCATCTTGGAAGTTGTGTTGCGTTGCCGTCTGTACGTGGCTACGAGTGTAAGCGTGAGTGTGGTTCCTTGTATTTTATTCCATCAGTGAATTGTCTTGTCTTTGGTACTTTGGCGAAGATTATGCTAGCATTATTGATCTGGCAGTGTTAACTATCAACAAAATACGGTCCAAATAATAAAATATCTCCATACAAACGTCTGTGTTGTGCATGAAATACATGACATAAAAAATCAATAGTTCGACCAAAAATTTTAAAACACATATTTTCATGTTTACTGCACTGGGTTAATACAGAAAACACGGAATGTTAATTTTTCCAGAGCTGTTTTCATAATGTGGGATTAAAAGGGATAAGGCGTGGTTCACACAGGCGATACTATATGCATTACGACACAGTGCACGTGACACAATGCAACACTTACTGGTGCAACACTCGCGTGCTCACTCGGATGGCACGCAACACGATACAGCGACAAGAAACGACATACCACTAATCACGTTTTTGCTTCAGTCTGAGCTCTTCTGAAGTGGTCGACATCGTGACTTACCATTATTATTTTAATATCGAAAAATTGGAACGGAAATTGAGGCACTGAGTACAACAGTACATATACATCTGAACCTTCATCCATTGATTTGATTTGATTTGAGTTTTTCTGGGAAGCCAAAACAGTCTTGGTCTAACCCGCCACTGCCCGCACCGAAACTAAGTTTATTGTGCGGTATCGCTCCCTGTATGTCTAGTAAAGCCAACCAATGCCCTTGAACAGTGCAAGGAGTCCCTTTACCAGTTCTTTATTAGACACAAATTCTTCGGGTCTGGTTGTCCCAAATGTTCTGTGTCTTTTACTCTCCAATGCAATGCATTCGAAGATCAGATGTGATGCAGTTTCATCACCGTCATCACAGATCCTACATTTAGGGTCCTCTTCTGTTATTCCCATTGTGTGTAGGTGTTTTTTGAAATTCCCATGGCCTGTCAGCAATCCAACCATGAGTCTAATCTCTCTCCAGGATTGCAGAGCTTCTTTCAAAAGGCTTTGGCATCATTACCTTGCCATGTTTTTGTTGGTGGACTTTGGTCCAATATTCTACGTGCTGTCTTCTGAGCCAGTTATGTAGCTCCAATTTAATCATTGCCTTGGTGATTGTCAGGACAGGTTCCGGTCCAATAAATGGAGCCTCTGCCGCCATCCTGGCTAATCTGTCGGCATGTTCGTTGCCACTGATCCCCGAGTGGCCAGGGACCCACCTTCATCCATACTCTGCAAGACAGTTCACGGTGTGTGGCGGAGGCTACTTTACGCGCCTTTGGCACTTACTCGGATTCCAGTCGGGTATGGTTCGCAGAAAAAAATGATTGCCTGTATGCCTCCATGTGGGCCCTTATCTCTCTAATCGTATCCTTGTAGTCGCTTCAGGAGATATACAAAGCCGAAGGCAGTATATTGGTTGACTATTTATCACACATACACTCTACGAACTTCGACAGAAACCAGTACCGTGATACACAACGTCTCTCTTGCAGAGTCTGCCACTGCAGTTTCCCAATCATATCCTTGGCGTTTTTACAATTACTAAATGAGCCTGTAATGAAGGTTTCCACTGTCTGCTGGATCTTCCCTATTTCTTCTATTAAGCCTTCCTGGTGAAGATCACAGACTGATGAGCAATACTCTGGCCGAAGGAGACCTATGTAACCTCCTTACATTGCTGACGGACTACACTTACTGAGGATACTTCCAATCAACCTCGCAAGGAGAGGACGCCTACTCGTCATAGCCGAATACGTCCAAATTTATGGTAGATGGCCGGGCGCGGTGGCCGAGGTGATTGAGGCGCTCCAGTCACGGTCAGAACGGCCACTACGGTCGGGGGTTCGAATCCCCCCTCGGGCATGGATATTTGTGCCGTCCTAGTTCGTAAGTAGTTCATAAGTAGTTTGTAAGTTTAGGGACTGATGACCCCGTAGTTAAGTCCCATAAGCTTATCAAACATTTGAACATTTTTTATGGTAGATGTAGGGCGTCGTGAGATATGAACCCGCGACCTTCTCAATACGAATCCGATTTTACCGCTGTCAGAGGGACAGTTGATAAGATACATATGATGATAGATCCTGTCAAACTTATTTTTATTTCCTAAGCGCTTGGACATTTGGAGTTCCCACTTGTGGCACTTTGGTGTCTTACCACACCCTACATGTTGACCAGTTAACGACTCTGACGTGGGGACTGAGGCGCTCCAGTCACGGTCTGCACGGCCACTACGGTCGGGGGTTCGAATTCCCCCTCGGGCATGGATATTTGTGCCGTCCTTAGTATAAGGTAGTAGATAAGTAGTTTGTAAGTTTAGAGACTGATGACCCCGTAGTTAAGTCCCATAAGCTTAACGAACATTAACAACGACTCTGAAATGTGACCCTTTTCGCTTTTGCTAAATAACATCCTCTTACCTTTCTTGATATTTCTATTTAAAGATGTATTATTTACTTCTGTTATGGCCTTACGATGGCTGATTCCCAGATTTAAGGTAATTGAATGGAAAGGTTCGAATCTATTGGTCATCAGTTGGTCTAACACGTTATCTCCATGGGTCGCCTCGAAGTAATTTTCGGATGCAGCAGTTACAACAATATTGCTCGATTTTCTGTCCCTGCCACCTGTCTTAAACACGTTTTTCTCCTCGTCTATATCCGGTAATTATTGAAATGGTGTCTGTTCTTCGTATATGTCCGAAAGAACAGACACCATTGGTTCACAGGATATGGTAGGCTATGATTTTCGGTGTGATAAAGTGAAGTCATGGTGGGAATTTATGTTCACATGTTTGTAAAACGAAGAGACCCAACTACTTTAATTTATGCGAAGGACAACAGACACACCCATGCACAAGGGACATCTCGAACAGCCGGGGGGAGGGGGGGGGGTTCGAATTCCCCCTCGGGCATGGATATTTGTGCCGTCCTTAGTATAAGGTAGTAGATAAGTAGTTTGTAAGTTTAGGGACTGATGACCCCGTAGTTAAGTCCCATAAGCTTAAGAAACATTTGATTTGATTTGATTCGAACAGCCGCCCGGAAATAACCACGCGGTCTGCGGCGTCAAGTTACAATTGCGCGGCCGCTCTCATCGGAAATTCGAGTCCTCCCTTGGGCATCGGTGTGTGTGTATTCTACAGAGTGATTTAAAGTTTAAGTAGTTAGTAAGTCTAGAGACCAATTACCTAAGCAGTTTGGTCTCTTAAGTTTAAAAATACTTGAACATTGTGCATCTTCATGTTTTCGCGGTGCAATGACTGTTCAAAGAAGTTTCGGGCGTGCAGTCGCATAAAGTTTTCTTCTTCTAATATTTCGGCTGAGAAACATTCAGCCATCTTCAGAGATGGCTGGGAGCCTGTCGTCGAAAATCGGACGGATTATGAACAAACACGATGTTAAAATAATTTTTCGACCCCCACCAAAGACAGCAGCACTTTTGGGTTCTAACAAGGATGATTTGGAGCTCCGGAAGGCCGGGGTTTACAAGATCCCATGTGAATGTGGCCTTTCGTACATAGGACAGACGACACGTACAGTACAGGAAAGATGCACGAAACACCAGAGATATACCCGTCTTTTACAACCAAATAAATCGGCAGTGGCAGAGCACTGCATTGATAGTGGTCACTCCATGACGTACGAAAACGTCAAAATTTTAGCTTCCACTTCATTTTTCTGGGACTCAGTATTGAAAGAAGCAATAGAAATTCGTTTGGGGACGAATTTGATTAACAGGGACAGTGGCTTCACTTTAGATAAATCATGGAATCCGGCACTTTCTTTAATAAATTTACAAAGACACCACCACAGCACAGATAATAATACATCGATATCTCCGCAGTAATCGACCATGCAGCCACAGACATAATTTACATATACGTGTACTTCCTTGCCGCCGAGTAACTTCTTTGGCGCCTTGTTCTACCTGTGGCCGCATGCGCAGTAGCGCTGCCCGCGCGTTTATAAGCACGATGTGTGTGCTGGAGCGTCAGTCTTCGACTCGTCTCTGAAGATGGCTGAACGTTTCTCAGCCGAAATATTAGAAGAAGAAAACTTTATGCGGCTGCACGCCCGAAACTTCTTTGAACACTACTTGAACATTCTTTGAGGACTCGAACTTCTGACAGGGAGACTGACATTTAAGTAATTCATTCAGGAAATATTAATAGAGGAGCCTACTTAGCTGGGAGGAATGCGGATATCTTCCCTCTCTTGAAGATCGATCTGGTGCCCGTTGTGAAAATTTAATAATGTGTTTTCTCGAACAACTGCTACAGCCTTAAATATGACATATTGTCCTAATGAGTACAAATGTATTATAATGTAATCTTTTCGATTAAGCTCTCCCGTAATTTTGATCTAATTTCACCCATGGTTCCCTCAACAAAAAATAAATTGATGCTTCAGTATGTTGAATGTTACAAATCACTGTAGTCTCTAACTTGTTTGAAAAGTTATTTTTGTCATCCTTGCATTTGACGATTAACATATCAACACTCGTAAATTCTCACGTGGACTCACATACAGTGTTCAATAACAATTGCGTAACGAAATCGGAGGACCTGCCAGGATAGGTGAAGTGATTCGTTTAAGACAGCGCTAGAATATGCGCGGAAAACGGCAGTTGTCTCAGGACCATAATTTTGGTAAGGGCTAATGAGTGCCAGATGTAGTTGTTGAAGATATAAAAATATTCTTGGTTCATGATATGCACCAAATTTTTCTGACATTATAGATGCCTTCAGAATTATTACTCCACGGTGGAGTGGCCGAGCGGTCTAAGGCGCCTTGCCGCCGAGTGCGCGGTTGCTCGCCGTCGGAGATTCGAGTCCTTCCTTGGGCATGGGCATGTGACTGCGTTGCCCTTAGGGTAAGTTATTTTAAGTTGTTTGTAAGGCTAGGGCCTGATGACCATAGCAGTTTGGTCCAATAGAAGATGTTTATCGTTTATGACTGACATTACCTTTTTCATTATTGATAGATCTGAAGCATTGAATTAAAATTTGTGGTGCGGCGATTAAGGCGCCTCAGAATAGTCTATGTACGATTTCCCCCCAACAAACCTTAATTCAGCTTCTTTGTTCCAAAGATAATTGCCACTACTGCCAAGGCTCTCCATGCAGCGGAATAGCACCTCAGCAATGGACATGGTGGAACAATCCTGTTACGGTGATATAAATATCCATTAATGCAATTAAAGAATCCCAGAGACGGATTTACGTCTCAAATATGCCGGACCTCCATGCTTACTAGGCAGACGTCTTAACCGTTATTTTTATTTTATTTTATTTTCATTTTTATTTTTTATTTTTATTTATTTTTCTTTTTTTTTTTTTTTTTTTTTGGGCGGATTGACTACCACATCACTAACGATTAAGGCGCCTCGGAATAGTCTATGTGCGAATTCCCTCCACAAAGAAGCTGAATTAAAGTTTGTGTTGTGGAGGGAAATCGTACATAGACTATTCCGAGGCGCCTTAATCGTTAGTGATGTGGTAGTTTAACGGATATTTAAAGGAGCCGGTCGCCGTGGCTCAGCGCGCCCGGTCAGAGGGCTGAACGCCCTCTGTAATAAAAAAAAAGCTGAGCCAAGAACAAATCGAACAAAAACGAACAAACTTGATCAACGTCCGCAACAAACAGAACTACAAATAGAGCACACAAAAAAACAAAAAAAAACAAAAAAAAAAAAAAAAAAATCGGTTAAGACGTCTGCCTAGTAAGCACGGAGGTCCGGGTTCGATTCCCGGTCGCACCACAAATTTTAATTCAATGCTTCAGATCCATCAATAATGTCTTTGACATATTTGAGACGTAAATCCGTCTCTGGGATTCTTTAATTGTATTAATTACCTTTTTCTTTGTGTTCTTAAGTTTAGCTCTTCTTTGTAGGACTTTTGGCAGTGTGTAACCCACGAAAGAAGGTTTCCTAATTAACTGCGTTGGTCTACTTAGACTGCCTTGTTGCCTTTGACCAGAAAGGGTGGGCGTTGGCAGAAAACGCAAATTAGTATCGATTTGTCGGCTGTCGACCTGGAAGAAGCTCTTTCTGCGAGGTAAGCGACGTCCGCACCTTCGTGTACTGCTTCTCAGCGTGTGTTCCAGTAGATCTGGTCACGCCAGCCATTCCATTAGCCAGGAGAATTGACAAAACCTAGGCTGGCCGGCTATGTGTTATTTGGGGCAGTTCCTGTCCGCGGCCAGCAAGTCGTTAGCGCAGCTGCTTCCCTTTCATTAGACGGCCTCCTGCCACGCGCCTTGATGAACTCCATCGATCGCCACTTCCCGCCATCTTACCACCAGACGCTCGCCTCGCGGGCATAATATTCCAAAAAATCCTCTCTGGCACTCGCTTGCGTTCCGCCTCACACCACGCGGTATACCTCCAAGTTAATATACTGGCTAATAAAGAAAACTGCCTCGAATTCTTACAGGCGTCTCAACTGCTCAAAACTATGCTGACTTACTTTTACTTTACTTTATCGTGTCCGGACTATTTAAAGGATATCGGCCCAGTACTGGGCTACGTCTATTCCATTAGTATTGGCGAGCCACAAATCTTCGAGAGTACACCGGTGTGGACATTTTTCACATGTAAGAAGGTGTTCCATATTTTGACTTTTTCCACAGTCACAGTTTACATCGGTTTGGTCGATTATACCCCACTTAAGCATATTTACTTTTACTGGGCCGACCCCCGTTCTGAGCCTATTCAAGGTTCTCCAGGTTTTAAAATTTAGGTTTTGCCCGGTCCACTGAACTTGGGGGAGAGGGAAATTTTCAGGCGGTTAGTCCTGGACGGTTACAAGGAAACTTCTCCTAGACTTCAGTCGTGTCTCTGGTGGTCGAGGACATGCCGCTCATCTGCGAGTTGTTTTATTTTCTCTACATGTTCTAAAGCGTTTCTGCGATCTGTGGGATCTGCAAAACCAGCTGCCTTGTACAAGAGTATGACCGGCGTTGGTTTCATGCACCCTGTCACTATCCTGCAGGTCTCATTGAGGGCCACATCTACTTGTTTCGTGTGAGCGCATCTATTCCACACAGGGCACGCGTACTCAGCCGTTGAGAAACAGAGCGCCTGTGCCTTTGTTCGTAGCACACCAGGACATGCACCCCATTTGCTACCCGTTAGCTTTCTAAGTATATTATTTCTCGTCGTTATTTTCTGTCTCGTTTTGATGCAGTGCTCTTTATAAGTTAGAGACCGATCCAGAATCACGCCAAGATATTTAGGGTGGTCTGTGTGTTCTAAGGTGTTCCCGTTCCACGTAATTTGGAGTTTCCGTTTGGCTTCTTTCGTGCGAAGGTGGAAAGCACAGACTTGAGTTTTGGAAGGGTTGGGTCTTAAGGAATTTTGATTATAGTACGCAGTCATTGATTTTAAGGCATTTTCAAGTTTTTCCTCTACTTCTTCAAATCTTTTTCCTTGAACGCATATTGCAAGGTCATCGGCGTAGATGAACTGCTTAGTATGGGCCGGTGTAGGTTGGTCATTTGTGTATATGTTGAAGAGGATTGGAGCTAAGACGCTTCCCTGAGGGAGGCCGTTCTTTTGATCCCTCCATCTACTCATTTTGCCCTCCAACAACACGAAGAACGTTCTGTACTGTAACAATGAATGTACGACCCTAACTAGATGGTAACCACCGAGTGTCTCATAGATTTTATGGAGTAATATATTGTGCCTGACGGTATCGTAGGCTGCTGTCAGATCTACGAAGGCTGCCCCTGTTATGAGCTTCCCTTCATACTAAAGATGACTATGCTGACGGAAACAGAAAGGGTTACAACGCGGCCGCGGTGGAGTGGCCGAGCGCTCTAAGGCACTTTGCTGCCGAGCACGCGGTTGTCCGCCTTCGGAGGTTAGAGTCTTCCCTCGGGCATGGGTGTGTGTGTGTGTGTGTGTGTTGTCCTTAGCATACGCTACTTAAAGTAGTTTGTTAGCCTAGGGATTGATAACCGCAGTAGGTAAGTCCCTTAGATTTACAAATATTTGAATATTTGAACGTTTTGTTTACAGCGCAAGTCAACATTCGGATATAAATGAAACTTTGTGGACATGTTCATCACACACTGCCTGACAGGAAACGTGATGCATTCAGGAGGAGTGGTCGACTAATATTCAATTACGGTTCACAAGCATGTATCTACATCTACATCTTCATGAGATACTCTGAACTGGGCTAGAATTGCCGTGTGGTCTAAGGCGCCCTGTGAAGGATTGCGCTACTGCTGCCGCCGGAGACTCGAGTCATCCCTTTGGCATGGGTATGTGTGTTGTCCTCAGGGTAAGTTAGTCTAAGTTATTTGTAAGTATAGGGACTAATTATCGCAGTAATTTGGTTTACAAATATTTGAACTTTTTGAATTTTGGTTGTTCTGCAAATAACTTCTAAGTGCCTGAAAGACTGCTCACTGAACCACCTTCATATTACTTATCTAGCCTTCCATTCTCTAATAGCGCGCAGAAAGAAACGACACTTAAATCTCTCCCTTCAAGCTCTGGTTTCTTGTGTTTTATTATGATCATTATTTCCTTTTATATAGCTGAGAGTCAACGATATATTTTTCCATTTGGAGAAAGCCTAAGATCGAAATGTCGTAAGTAGATCTCGCCGCAATGATAGACGCCGTTGTTGTAAGATTCCAAGTCCAAGTCCTGTATTATTTCTGTGACTGTCTCGCTTGTATCGCGATGAAACGAAACGAGATGCCCTTCTTTGTACTCTCCCGATGACCTTCGTCAGTCTTATCTGATAAGGATCACACACTGCGCAGTAATACTCCAAAAGACGTCGGACAAGTGTAATGCAGTACCTTTAACAGTTCTGTTACTTCTTCTAAATGTCTTGCCAATACTACTCCCTCCCCACGACAATATATATGTGTTCTTTCAAGTTTACATTCGCCGTAATGTTAACGCCTAGGTGTTTAGTTCAATTTACAGCCTTACAATATGACTGATCACCATTGATGTGCTAGTAAATGATTCGATATACATTGCTCTGTAATGCGTAGAACGACCACCAGACTGGCGTGATTCAGACAGGGAAGCAAGACGTTTAACGTACAGAACGGAGCACCCGTGATGCCTCGCAGGGGCGGTACACAGTCTGTACGCCAAATGAAAGCATTTGACAGAAGCCGCATCATTGGAGTACGTGAAGCGGTGCTGTCGTATCATGTCATTTCCAGGAATGTGGGCCATCCAGATGTCAAAGTGTTCCTGGTCGTAATAACTGGGTACATGATGGTTCCCAGTCAGGGGTGACCGAGAAATATTACCCTGAGGGAGGGCCGTCGTATTGTGTCAAGCACCGAGGGATCCAATGACCTCTGCACCCGCCATACGTGCGCGTGTACTGGAGACTCTACAATATCCTGCTAATTGCCATGTAGTGTCTCGATCAGATGCACCTGCCGGATTGGGGTCTTGCCGCCTCAATCAGCGGTTGCCATTGACACTACAACACCAACGGAGGCGACTGGGGTGATGCTGTGGTCGGGAGGCACTGATAGAGGTCAAATGGCATTACATCATTTCTAGTGATACTTCCATTCTTCTTAATATTTGATGATCATTGTGTTCGGGTTTGGCGGCTTCAAGGGCAGAGGGCACATACTGTCTAGACACACAGCCGTAACCCCTGGTCTCAAGGTATGGGTAACCATAGGCTATGTGTTCAGATGACTTTCAAGTCGTGCTTCGGCAGACACGAGGGCACAGAAATACGTCCCAAATATTCTGCGTGCGGATGTAGTAAACATCATGGCACAGCACCCTAGTACAGTGTTCCAAATGGGTCATGCAGGCCCACACACAGCACATGCATCTGTGGACCATCTAGAATATGGCCACCGCTATCCCCGGACGTCTCCATCATTGAGCACGTGTGGCATGACATTGGTAATGGGCTCCGTCCCAGTGCCCAACTGGGGGCTCTGGAGGGACAGCTGCAACAACTGTTGACAAACATACCTCAGGGGAAGACCCAAAGGCTGTTTGACACCATTCCAATCGTACAAGAGCACGCATTGCCATCAGAGGGGTTGCAACACCCTTCTGATCTGGCACCAGCGGCTTTGTCTCTTTCATACAATATGGTAACCATTTAAGTAATTCACGTTATGTTTCTTCTTATGTAGTTTCCGTCACAATCAAAGACTCCTTCAGTATGCGTCCCCTTTTTGTTGGAAAATTTATAAAAGACCGTTAAACTTTCTTGTTCCTCGGAACTGATGTTCTTCATCACCAACATCATCTGTATAAGGTAACAAACTTATGGGGCATGCATTGTGACTACCAGGGGCACAACTACTCTAATACTGAATACCCATTACATTTCTATCTGATTATGCTGAAGAGATAGTTCCATATTTAACACCGTCTCTAATGACCACGCTGTCGACGGGACGTTAAACCCTAAGGTTCCTTCCTTATTTAACAGCCATATATAACCACTCTCTGAAACAAGGATCTGTACCAAAAGACCGGAAAGTTGCACAGGTCACACCTATATTCATTAAAGGCAGTAGCTGTAACCCACTATACTACAGGCCTATTTCATTGACGTCAATTTGCAGCAGCATTTTGGAACATATCATGTATTCAAATATTATGCATTACCTCTAACAGAATGATCTATTGACCCAAGGTCAACACGGATTTAGAAAATATCGTTCTTGCGAAACACAACTAGCTCTTTACAAACTCGAAGTGATGAGTGCTATCGACAAGAGTTCTCATATTGATTTCTTGATTTCCAGAAGGCTTTTGATACCACAAACGGCTTTTAATCAAATTGCATAGTTATGGTATATCGCCCCAAATTTGCGACTGGATATGGAATTTCCTGTCAGAGAGGACACAGTTTGTAGTAATCGATGGTAAGTCGTCGATTAAAACAGATGTGATATCGGGCGTTCCACAGGGTAGTGTCATTGGTCCTCTGCTGATCCTTATTTACATAAAAGATTTGGGAGAAATTCTAAGTAGCTCTCTTAGGTTGTTTGCAGATGACGCCGACATTTACCGTCTAGTAAAATCATCTGAAAATCAAAACCAACTGCAAAACTATCTAAATAAGATAGCAGTATGCTGTAAAAATTGGCAATTGACTCTAAATAGCCGGCCGCGGTGGCCGAGGAGACTGAGGCGCTCCAGTCACGGTCTGCACGGCCACTACGGTCGGGGGTTCTAATCCCCCCTCGGGCATGGATATTTGTGCCGTCCTTAGTCTTACGTAGTTCATAAGTAGTTTGTAAGCTTAGGGGCTGATGACCCCGTAGTTAAGTCCCATAAGTTCTACAAACATTTGACTCTAAATAATGCGAAGTGTGAAGACGTTCACATTAGTACGAAAAGAAATCCGTTAAACTTTGTTTAGAAGATAAATCAGTCAAACGTGAAGGCCGTAAACTCCACAAAATATCTATAAATTACTATTACTTCATACTTAAACTGGAAAGAAGACGTGGATAATGCCGTGGGAAAGGCGAACCAGAGACTGCGTTTTATTGGCAGAACCCTTAAAAGATGCAACAGAACTACTAAAGAGACTGCATACACCAAGATTGCCCGACCTTTTTTGGAGTATTGCTGCCCAGTGTGGGATCCTTATCAGGTGGGTTTGACAGAGGATATCGAAAGAGTTCAAACAAGGGCAACTCGTTTTGTATTGTCACGATACAGAGGAAACAGCGTCACGGAAATGATACAGGACCTGGCATGGGAATCATTACAACAAAGCGATTATCGCTGCGGCGTGGTCTACTTATGTAACTCCAATTACCAACATTCTCCTCCGAATGAGAAAATATATTGTTGACTCCCACCTACATAGGTAGAAATGATCATCAGAATAAAATACGAGAAATCAGAGCTCGAACGGAGAGATTCAGATGTTCTTTCTTCCCGCGCGCTATTCGACAATGGAATGGGAGATGAATAGTATAAAGGTGGTTCGATGAACCCTCTGCCAGGCACTTAAATGTTATTTGCAAAGTATCCCATGTAGAAACTTTTTTCGCATGTTCAAATAATTGTAACCCGGAGGCACCAAACTGCTTAGGTCATCTGTTCCTAGACATACAAACTACTTAAACTTACTAACGCTAAGGACAACAACCACAAACACGCGCAGCCGAGGGAGGACTCGACGTTCTGACGGGACTGGCGGCGCAGTCCGTGGCAATAGACTGCTTGCCAATTCCCGGGCGGCACAGAAATTTTTCTTTTTTTAAATACAATTCAATGAAACTGTATTTTACTTACAGTTAGATACTCAAGCAATGCTTATACGTAGTTACCGTTCAAATTTAGGCACTTATACTGTTTTATCAGCTTTCCTATATCTTCTGTATACTGAGCTGAACTTGTTGAACCACTGATTAACGGCTTCTGTAAGTTCATTATAACTTCAGTAGCGTCGTCACTTGAGACAAAGTATAGACTGTTTGACGAATGTTGAAACGTTTCCCACTTAAACAAATGAAGAAATTTCTGTCACACCCACTTAATGCATATGTGCAGTATCATGGAGGAAGATGGCTCTCTTGGCTGTCAGCCTGCACCGCTTGTTTTTGATGGCACGGCAAAATCGTTGAATCTCTTTTATGGTTTCTAGTCTAGGCATGTAGTCGATGAGCAGGATACTCTTACGTTCCCAAAACTCAGTAGCTCAAAATCTATATTACTTTTTTAGGTTTCGTTAGGATTGCGACTGATACCATTCCATTCATTGGCGCACTGTTTCTGTTCTGCAATGTGATGTACAGATATCGTTACCAGTGACAAAGTGATTCAAGAAATTCGTCACCGTTCTGTTCATAGCGACTGAGAAAAGTCACTGCAGCTGCCATTCGGTTGGTTTTGTGTTAGTACGACAAAATTCCACGTTTTTATAGTCCAAATCTGTACTAATAATATCGTACAACATACTTTATCCTAATTTCTCGGTAGATCGAGTGAAATCTGTGTTGTTGTTGTTGTTGTGGTGTTCAGTCAAGAGACTGGTTTGATGCAGATCTCCACCCTAATCTATCCTGAGCAAGACTCTTCATCTCTTCATAGGAACGACAAGCTACATCCCTTTGAATTTGCTCGCTATATTCATCTCTTGGTCTCCCTCTGCAAGTTTTACCCCACACACTTCTCTCCAGCGCTAAATTCACAATCCCTTGATGTCTAAGTGTGTGTCCTACCAATCGATCCCTTCTTTTAGTCAAGATATGCCAGAAATTCCTTTTCTATCCGTCTCTGCTCAGTACCTCCTCATTAGTTACGCGATCCACCAATATAATTTTCAGCATTCTGCTGTAACACCACATTTCAAAAGATTTCAGAAAGGACTTCCTTATGCTTAAATTAATATTCGAAGTTAACAAATTTCTCTTTTTCACAAACGCTTTTCTTCCCATTGCCATTCTGCATTTTATATCCTCTGTACTGCGACCATGATATTTTACTGCCAAAGTAACAAATCTCATCTACCACCTTTATTGTTTCGTTACTACAAACGAAACTGCAAACACTACGCTTGTCCGTCTATTTTTGGAGTATTGCTGCCCAGTGTGGGATCCTTATCAGGTGGGTTTGACGGAGGACATCGAAAGAGTCCTAAGAAGGGCAGCTCGTTTCGTATTGTCACGATACAGGGGAGACAGAGTTACGGAAATGGTACAGGATCTGGGATGGGAATAATTACAACAACGGTGCTTATCGCTGCGGCGTGGGCTACTTACGAAACTCCAATCGCCAACATTCTCCTCAGAATGCGAAAATATATTGTTGCCTCCCATCTACATAAGTAGAAATGATCGTCAGAATAAAATACGAGAAATCAGAGCTCGAACGGAGAGATTCAGGTGTTCTTTCTTCCCGCGCGCTATTCCAGAATGGACTGGGAGATAAATAGTACAACGGTGGTTTGATGAACCCTCTGCCAGGCACTTAAATGTGATTTGCAGAGTATCCCATGTAGATGTAGATGTAGACATAGACTATCCACGACGTCGTGGGTACGTGGTGATGGTGTCGGATTGCAAAGCAGGAGATCCGTATTCCAACCTCCCTCATGCTCAGATTTTTTAACAAATTTACGAACGGTCAGTCTAACAAATAACATGTCTCCATCTTTCTGTAGTCCTAGTACTTGTCAGTGGTTATAAATTATGAATCATGTGGACAGAATTTGTTGAAACTGCGGAAGACAACATGTAATGATCACATTTACAGATCAGTAGCTCAAGCGGTATTGAAGCAGCAGGTGTTGTCATGTTGAAACACGCATATTGGTGGTTTGATGAACCCTCTGCCAGGCACTTAAATGTGATTTGCAGAGTATCCAATGTAGATGTTAGTGCAATCTATTAATTGTGAAACGACTGCAGATTTTTTCAGTCATTACTTCTAGTCCGCTACTCATATCTTGGAGCCCGCTGGTGCGATCTTCGTTGTGAACATTCATCCATCTGCCATTAAACATGATAATGTACTTCCGAACTGTCACTTCGTTCATCACATTACTGTAAACCTCAGTTATGTATCTCCACGAGGGGTGTTCAAATGAAAAGGTACGAAACGACTTAACAACCAATCCGGTTGAAATTGAAATATGCTGATTTGGGATAACGTAGTGCGACATCTAGGTACGCAAGGCATGCGTCGTTACCTCCCCCTAGAAAAAAAAAAGAAGGCTCTGCTCTCATCTGCCAAGATGATGCCCACTGTCTTCTTTGACTCGCGAGGTCCGATACTCATCGAATTCCTCGAGAATGGAAAACCTATTAACAGCGACGTGTGTTGTGAGACACTCCGTAGCCTCCGTCAAGAGCAAACGGCCTGGCCTGCTCACGGAGGGAGTGATTCTGTTCCGCGCGTCCACACGTCTTCAGGGGCACATAGAGTTTGTCGGCCAAGTGCAAGTGGGAGAAGCTGATCATCCATCCAACAGCCCGGACATGTCGCTCTGTGACTACCACCTGCTTGATCCACTAAAGAAACATCAAAGGCAAGCGCTTCAATTCAGACGACGAACTGAAGGAGACAGTAGAGGACTGGCTCTTGTCACAGCCACAGTAATCCTGGGAACAGGGAATCCTTCGGTTCGTTAAATAGTGAGATAGTTGTGCTCAGACCTCTGGTTATTACTTTTGCGTAAATACTTCAGTTATACCTACAGTGTCGTTTCGTACCTTTCTATTTGAATACCCCGCATATAAAAATGTGCGTGTGTTCCCCATAGACGCCGAGACGGCTGGATCACTTTTGATGAAAAAGTCAGGAAATCTTCAGATTAGGCCAACGGGTGATCCTGTGAAGTTTTGTAGCGATCGGATCAAGTTATTTATTAACGTAAATGTAAATCTTTCTACGGTCGGGGTTTCGAATCCCCCCTCGGGCAGGGATATTTGTGCCGTCCTAGTTCGTAAGTAGTTCATAAGTAGTTTGTAAGTTTAGGGACTGAAGACCCCGTAGTTAAGTCCCATAAGCTTAACAAACATTTGAAAATCTTCTCTGTCATTCCGCATGTCCCAAAAGACAACATGCTTCAGAACTGAATGAGAATGCATTATTAACTGACATTCTTATCAGGTGTATGGCAGGGATTACTTTGTTTGCCAACGTTATTTTCTCCTTTTCTGTTCCAGTCGTGAATTAGTCCCGGGAAGAACGAATGCTGGTAAGGCGTACTTTGTGTTTATTAGATGGAAGGATTTGTTATACAATGGTATATGTGAAGCACTAAAAGAAACTACACAGATTCAGAGCAACCTTATATATTGCACAAATACATGATTTGTAAACTGCTGTACCCTCCATCTCATTTAGTAGAAACGTCCCTCGTCCACAATCAATGGTTGGTGAGAGAATTTTTAGAAAGTTTTACCCAGCAGAATATGAATAGACACTCCTCAAAACAGTTAGGGGATCTGGTGACATATAATACACATTATACATTTGGTAACGTATTTTATTCAGATATTGCTACAGTTGTAATTTTTGTGTCACACATGACGATATTTTGCTGTCTCTACTCTTTACTTTAGGTTTACATGCCGTTCATTTAGAGCGATGCACCATGGGGCTATCATATTAGTGAAAAAATAATTATCGTTGCACTCGAATGGGGTGTGTGATCACCTCAGGCGACCAGTATAGTTGCACATCTGCGTGGCATGGACAGTATGAGGTCAACAGTTAGTACTTGCGAGATATTTGGGATTACACCTCTACAAACGTTGTGGGAGATGCTGGTCTGGCTGCAATGCATCTGCCAAGTGCATCCCAGACATTCTCAATCGCGTTTAAGTCCGGTGAAGAAGATGGGCACTCTTTCAATTCCCTCATTTTCAAGCATGTTGTCCACCAGTGCACCTCTGTGGATACGAGCGTTATCTTCCACCAGAAGGAATCCATCCCATATGGGGACTGATGACCCCGTAGTTAAGTCCCATAGATTATACAAACATTTGAACATTTTGTAAATCTTTACATTTGGAACGTCACTAGCCCATTCATCGGAGAAAGAGCCAACCGTTATAACGCGCCATTTTTCTGTAACTGTAGTGCTGCCGGTTGCAGGGCTACCGTCGCTACCCTGATTCGAGGCCTATAAAGACAGGTCTGGACACCAATGTTCCTTACGGAGCGGCCATTTCGGTTCGAGAGCAGACGATGCTGCGCAGTATCACTAGGACAGCAAACAGTGAGTCAGATATTATATTCTTATGTTTAGTAATAAAATACAGATAATTGGAAAGGGTTATACTGCTCAGTCTTACCAGGAAAGTCGCAAGATTATTCTCAAAGATTTGGCTCAAACTGTATGAGAAGAATCGGTTAAATGAGCCATATAAATTACTAAAATATCTAGCCTGAGTGGCCCATAGGAAAAAACTCACATAAAAGATATCCGATTACAGTATATGAGACGATTAAGCACGTTTGGATGATGCTTTGCACTGAAGAAATTTTCGGAAAAAAATCCTTCGCCGAAAAATGCTTTCATAACATGTGAATGGTGTAAATTTTACGTTTATTAACGATTATCAATCAAATTAAATGTAATGTAACTTTCGTAGATGGTTGCTATAATTTTTGTAAATTGTTTTTTCAGTTAACACTTCACCCAATAATGAAAATAGTTTAACTATATTCATTACCGTAATGAAAGTAATTATAACTGAAACTAATGCATTAATTTTACAAAAATAAATTTCAGTTTCGTAATTTCTCACTTGGCGCAATGAATTTCTTGGACTTCCTCCAATATGCCTCCTACGTTTTCCAATTTAATTTCAGTCAAAACATTAGGATCTGCCCTATGTTTGTCTGATACAGATCCAGTATCTCGAAATTTCTTCCACTGACGTAATGTCGAATCATTGGAAACGCACACACCACGAAAGTTTCATATGAATGGAAGCCAGCATTCCATATAAGTTTCCGTTCTCAGGTAGTTCAACACAAGAAAGTTTCTTTGATTCTTCGTCTATACAATGGAAACTTGACAAGAAAAAAAGAAACATGTATCGGAAGAAAACACGTACTGCCTTATGTTACACAGATACGATTGGGGGACAGCAAAATTTTGTTAATGAAAAGGTTATTTTTTTTCCTCGCAATGGTAATTGTATCGTTAGTCATACCAATATACATTGGGATGAAAATGAATAAGCCACATTCTCTTTACCCTGCATACTCCGACGCAGTTTTACATTCACGACTTTATGCAACTGACACTAAAATTACAGAATATAAAATTCATCCGAGCAAAGCTGGGACGGGTCGCTAGCAAGGAGGTTAGAATCTCTGGAGATGCCCCAACACTGAAAAAGTGAAGCCAGCAAACTGGCCACTCCGGCATTTGTTTGTTCCCAAAACATTGGGCGTAGTGTGTGTGTATAGGAGATCTAGTCGTTGAAGTGTTCATCATATGTAAGTAAATACAACAAAGTGACTGTCCATTTAGATGCTTTACGTAAAGAAGGCAATATTCACACAGGGTTTTAACAAAGAAATAATTGTTTTGGGCACAAAGCATGGTCCCTCTGGCTTCAATCAATACCTGTTCTCAGCATAGGTAATGCCACTTTCCTTTATTCTAACCTCCTTGGTCACTAGTCTGTTTATAAATTGTGATGGGTAGGAATTTCTGCGAGTTTAGAAATGGGGTAACATTACGCCCAGCACCGCTTCGTTATAATGAACTGTTTTGGATTGCAGCTGTTAACAAATTGAAGCGCACCAGTACCAAGGTCAGTGCTCAGACGGCGCTGGGAATGCGTTTGAAAACAAAACTTTCTCTCTTTGCCGAATGACCCTCGTATCTCAGCTTAACGGCGACTCAGGCTGTGGCACTGAAATCGATACAGAGACAGGACAATAGCAGCCTCACACTGGACGTCGCTAGGAGGCACTCGAGAAAGACCGTGGCCCTCGCTATTACTTGTATCGACCATTAGCCAGTATACAGGGTTTCTTATACCTTTTAGGTTGATTGTGCGTCCACAACCAATTATACGGAGACAGGGAACCAACGGTTAGTAATGCGTATTTACTATGGCGTGGAAATACATAGCATAATAAAAACATAAGGTAAAGCAGTCAACAATCCGAAGATTGGTTTGAACACCATAGTGCTTTACTATGCATGGTCCTGTTTGTAGGTGGTGTGCCGTTGCCTTCCTCCAACCTTCGAACTGACTTACCAGGCCAGTTATAGTGGGACCTACAGGCACAGACAAATATACAGGTTAACGTGGGTTCCGAACCACGGTGCTACTCTGAATGTTTCACATGAGCAATACTGCCAGAGGTGAAAGAAATGGAAAGTGACACATAAAAATCCTAGGACCTGATGGGGATCGAACCCGCGACTGTTGGATTTGTAGTCTGGGACTCTACCACTGTGCAACCGAGGCGAACCAATAGCAAAAAGTAATTGGTCGAATCGACGACCGCCAACATGTGTGTGTTGCAACGGCGCATGCAGATCTGCCGCTCCCTCGAAAACATCCCGGGTGTCTGCTGTACGCTGGTTCAGGCAGCGGGTTATAAAGTACACAGCTGACTACCGAAAGGAAGTTCTGTGCCGCGCGGGAATAGCCGTGTGGTCTGGGGCGCCACGTTACGGATCGCGCGGCCGCTCGCGTGGCAGGTTCGAGTCCTCCATCGGGCATGGGGATTTGTGTGTGGTCCTTATCATAAGTTATTTTAATTAAATATTCAAATGTTTGTGAAGCTTAAGGGACTTAACTGTGTGGTCATCAGTCCATGAACTTACAAACTACTTATGAACTACCTTATATTAAAGACGACACAAACATCCATGCCCGAAGGGGGATTCGTACCCTCGACGGGGAACGTCGTTGCGCATCGAAACATAGCGCCTCAATGCGCTTGGCCACTCCGCCGCGGCTAGTTTAATTAGTTTGTACGTCTAGGGAGCAACGACATCAGCAGTTTGGTCCTTTAGGTTTACAGACCATTGAACAGTGATAATCTTGTATACAAATGAGGTCATAGAACGTGCTTTGCGACGGACACATGAATTTCACTGGCGTACTATCCTGTGCCGCACTCATACCACTGTCCCATACGTCAGTTGTCCAAATGTTCGAATGTTTGTTAAGCTTATGGGACTTAACTGCGGGGTTATCAGTCCCTAAACCTACAAACTACTTATCAACTAGCTTATCCTAAGGACGGCACAAATATCCATGCCCGAGGGGGGATTCGAACCCCCGACCGTAGTGGCCGTGCAGACCGTGACTGAAGCGCCTCAGTCCCCTCGGCCACCGCGGCCGGCGTCAGTTGTCCATTGCATCAGAAGCTTACGATGTGTCCCTTCTGAATTGTATGGAAAGTTAATCGTAGCGAAGTTGGCAGTCATGCTGAAAGGTGCGCATTATGAAATCGCAGTGGAATATCCTGAATATTAATTGTGATTGCGTATAGATCATTGTTTCGTATTGTATGTAAACACACTGACAAAGATACTGCGCTGCTTATTATGTCATAATCCTTACAGAGCGGAGAGTGCTCAGTATTGTAGTATTCTTTGAGCAATAAGCATTGAGTAAGTATGCAAGATATTAGCACGAGATATTATTCAATTATACCAATTGAAAAAGTGAGGGAAGATAAAAGGCAGAAGATGACCAAGAAAATAGGTTAGTCTGATAATTTTTAACAAAACGAAATTTTATATATGTAGTAACGATGAGATTCCTTTCTTTTCTTTGCTGTCCCTTCACGTAATTGGACAATCTTGGTTCAAACAGAAATTCAATACGGAGGTATGTGATAATTATTTGCATGGAGTCTTTTATTGATGCAAAGCAAGCATAAATTTTCTTCTCTGATTTATCTTTCAAAGACCACTATTGTAATATAAATAATTTTGTCGTGGAATTTATGCCAATGAAAACGATCACAGCCGCGGCGCAGTAGCCGTGCGTACTGGGGCGCCTTGCTGCGGTGCGCGCGCCCGTTCACCGTCGGGGGTTCCAGTCCCCCGTCAGGCATGGGTGTTTGTGTTGTCCAGTGTTGCCAACTATCAGTCAGAGAAAATGGCAAAACAGTCCAACAAAAATGGCCAGAAATGGCTAAATTATAATTTATGTTTTATGCATAAACATTAAAATGTGAAAAACACTCACTTAGCAAAAATAAATATCATCGTCCTCATTTTCTTTGCTACTGCTGCTGCAGATTTCACTGGTCTCCCTCGTGTATGTAGCATTCGTACCAACAAGCTTCAGTATTTCTTCTGAGATTTCATATGAAAAACAACACTTATGTTCGCGTCTCAATCCATACCTTACACTCAGAATAGCAGAGAATGTATTCGGTTTAAGTCTGTTTCTGGCTTTGTTTTTCAATTCTAAAAAATTCTAAAAATTCTCTCGACTTGTCTGTTAAAACTGGCTGTACCGATTCCTTCCTGTAAGTTTGTGTATATTGCGTTTTCGGCATGGCGAGATAATTAACTATCACAGTCACAAAACACTGGTACAGCACTCGGTATTCTTCCAACACTCAATGTTAACACACGTTAAAAATTAGACACTTCATGCCACACTCTTGTATCTTGTACAGCGTTTCCAAGCAAGTGCAACTACATAGTGTTGGCCATTGTTTGTATGTTTAAAAACAATGAATCGATATGCGGAACTATTTCATTGTCTCGAAACTTCCAGGTATCACTGTTTCGATACGGTGGTGTTTCATTTGTCGTACTTTGGAGGAACGTTAAAAAAAATCAATAAATACATTTCTATTCATAATAAAAATTTCAGACATATTTTTGGAAACATTTTCGTTTCACTATGTTTGGGTCAACAGCACTCTTATTTAAATTTATGAATAAAGAACAGTCTAGCAGTGACGCACTGGAAGGCTTCCAGTCACCTGCCAGCTCCACAACATCGATGGAGTCAAAATTCCTGAAGATGGTCTAAATAAGACTGAAACTAGTTGAATGAAATAAATTATTGCACTCTAGACTGTTCTTCATTTATAAAAACTTCAGAGTTTTGCATTTTTGTTGTGAAAATTATCGAATAATAAAAATCGCTAGAAATGGCTATATAATATCACCAAATTGGCTAGGAATGCCAGCAGTAGCTTTTTTTCAAAAACAGTGCCTAGACGCCACTTCAAAATGGCCAGATCTAGCCATAAAATGGCTAAGCTGGTATCTCTGGTGTTGTCCTTAGGTTAGTTTACCTTAGTTTAAGTATTTTGGAAGCTACAGACTGATGAGCACGTAGTTGAGTCCGATAGATATACAAACATTCGAACATTCGATGTTTCAAAACGATGAATAAATTCATCTTATTCACCAGAAATGTTAACGCTATGAATTATCTTGTCTTTAAAATAAAATAAACAGAAAAACTGGGATATTTTGTATAAAATTAACATTGGATCTTCAAATTTATTTCGAATCATGATTGTTCCTTCATTTAACAATCATGTTTCAAAATGTACAAAACAAGTAGTTAGTGAATACGCATTCACCACGGCAAATCCAATACTTAATAATTTGCGGCCATCGCGGTAGTTCGAGAGTAGTGGCACACATAGGAAATCCAGTGCACAACAAAGACCAAATATTTTATAACTCTGAAAAAAAAAAAAAAAAATGAAATGTGTGTAAATCTAACGGACAAAACTGTTGAGGTCATCGGTCCCTAGACGTACAAACTACTGAAACTAACTTATGCTAAGTACAAAACACACACACACACAAAAACACACACACACTCACACACACACACACACACACACACACACACACACACACACACACATGCAAGAGAGGACTCGAACCTCCGACGAGGAGCGGCTGCGCTTGGCGCCTTAGATGACACAGCCATTCCGGCGTAGTTTTTATTTCTATCTTTTCTTCTTTAAATGGAGGATACTGTTAAAGAAAGTCATTTATTTTTTTCATGCAAATAAGTTTTGTTTTGCGACCAGGTAAATTTTACTTTCATAGTAAAATATGTCAGATATGTTTCATTTAACTTAATTGTTGTTTCCTCAGATTAAGTTGCCGAAGTTAAAGTAATTAAAGATTCAGTAACACACTACTAATCGCACGTGACATTCAGTTAACCAACCTTAAATTTTACGTTTTATTATTTTTAAGAGAACATTCAATGCATTTAGTGAACAGTGCGGAAGGGTGTGGAGTCCGTAAAGCGGCACATAGGGGAAAAGCCAGGGAAAGTACAAGAGGAAAGAGAAGAATCAAATACGATGAAGAGGAGGAGAGCCTCACGGGATGACAACTAAGTACGATTAGCGTTGTGCCAAAGTTTGAGAATATATGTCTTCGTGGAAAATGAAAAAAAAAAAAAAAAAAAAAAAAAAAAAAAAATAAATAAAATAAAATAAAAAAAAAAAAAAAACGGGAGAAACTGCATGAACAGTGCGGAAAGCAAACCAGTCAACTGGCTATGTAGGTTACGACGAATTAACCGAAAATGCCTTAATGTATGCGCCGTTTGATTTGGTGGGGCGAAGAGTGACAGCTTTGGTTACCGAAATACAACCAGATGCTACAGATAGAGAAAACATTGTCGATATGTAAGGAGGATGGAAAGATTATAATGAGTTTCATGAAGGTTGGCAGTACTTTTTTCGAGATTTAAGGACACGGACGATTGAAAGCGACGCAGGAAGAGGAGATGTAGAGCTAACTCATCTTAAGAAGGTTCACTTCAAATGAGAAAACAGAGACGGTGAAAAAATAACGTGTAAAGGGAGTTGAATCGCGTGTCGTGAAAAGTCAGCCTGTACTAATAATTTTATAAAACGAAATGGATGCTTATATGTCAATGTAAGTGCGTAACATGAAGATAAGAGATTATGATAGGCAAAAGTGTGCAATGTGAAAGCCACTCCACCAAAAGGCAGCTTAATTCTAAGGGGAGAGAAGCGTAGAGTTTATGACACTGAAGACAGAGGGAATTCCTAAATAAATTACTGGAAAAGATCAAGAAGTGAAATGCTTCGGAGTCACAAAAATTACATAGTATTTTCAGGTCTATTCCAACATAAAATAATTCACAGGGATGTGATGGAAGTAACTGGTCAACACAATTAAAGGATCAGTTGATATATATAGGTTCTGAAGTATTGTCATCGTCAGAATGCACTAAAATGGTTCCAGGTATTTCTGTCGCTTCCACGGAGTGGAGACAACTTCATTACGGCAACCGAGATGGTGGTAATGATAGAAAGTTTCTGCAGAATGTGTTGGTGTTGACTTGCTTTTATTCTACCAAACGAATTAAACAGGCAGATGGGTTCAGATAGTGCAGTGAGTAGGTAGTGAATCCAAAAACAACGTGACTTACCCGAAACTATGGCATGGAAAGCCATAGGAATGTTGGAAGCGGGACAAACACAGAGGGAGGTGGCAGCAGCTATAGGAACTGTCCCGAAGTGTAATTCCCAGGACCTCGACGCGATTTCAGGCAACAGGAAACGTTAAAAGAAAGCAATTAAAGGTCGTCCACGGGTAACTTCAGCAAAAGATGACTTATCTCCGGTTAACAGCCCAATAAGACAGGAGCCAGATTACAACACAGCTGCAGCTCACCTCCCGGGCAGCAACAGGACATGCAATATCAACACAAATAGTCCGAAATCATCGGAAATGTGGCCTTTACGCACGCAGTCCAATGGAGTATGTAGCATTAAAACCACGACACCGTATAGCCCGCATAAACTGGCTGTAGTAACATAGGAATTGGTGTCGTAACGAATAGTGGCGGGTTCTGTTCACAGATGAGTTAGGATTTTGTGTGCAGCAGGAAAATCGCCGTTCCCTCATCTGGAGAGAAATGTCACCAAAAAATTGTGGTGGACGAATGGTGAGGGCAGGAGTCAGTATTGGCGGACGTACGCACCTCTATGACGTTCAGAATGGCGCTTTGGCTACTCAGAGGTATAGAGACGAGATCCTTCGTCTTTTTTATGTACCCTTTGCTGGGTCCATAGCAGATAGGCTCCTTCTGGTAGACAACAATAGTAATTTCCACAGAGCTGCACTGGAGGACATATTTGAAGCTGAGGGAACTGAACGAATGCTGCCGGCCGCGGTGGCCGAGGGGACTGCGGCGCACCAGTCACGATCTCCACGGCCACTAGGGTCGGGGGCTAGAATCCCCCCTCGGGCATGGTTATTTGTGCCGTCCTTAGTGTTAGCTAGTTCATAAGTAGTTTGTAATTTTAGGGACTGATGACCCCGTACTTAAGTCCCTTAAGCTATACAAACATTTACATTTACATATTTTGAACGAATGTAGTGGCCAGCTTGTTTACCGGACTTAAACCCGATTCAGTATGTCTGGGATGCACTTTGCAGACGTATTGCAGCGAGATCAGTACCTCCCACAATGGTTGCAAAGCTGGATATTGCGCTCATGGAAGAATGGGCAAATACCCATTAAGAGCTGATTCATAACCTGATACTGTCCATACAACGCAACGAGGACGACTTTTTCACTATTATGGTAGCTCCATGGTGCATCACTCTAAGTAAACGCCTTGTAAACCGGAAGTAAAGCTGTATCACACACAAATTACAATTGTAACCAACATTAACTAACGACGTTATGATATGTATATTCCGTATGATATCTCACCTAATCCAATAATTGTTTTGAGCAGTGTATAAACCTAAGAACTAACAAATCCACACATTATATCGAACAGCAAAATATATGAAGTGTCAGAAAAATAATCGAAATATCTGTGGTGGAAAACGTGAGAAGAGAGGCATGTTAGTTAATGGAATTACAAACCGAAGATGATTGCACTATGGAAGGAAGCAAAGAAAATAGAGTGTAATAGGTAACTTTGAATGTGAGTGTTCATCAGTATTTATCTTTGCACGTTGGTTACAAAAAAATTAGTAATGAAGCCTTTCGTCGATACATTCGCTGGAGGCGAGGAAGCATTGTGTTGTAGGCCAAGGAGTTTGAAGTAGAGTTCAAGAAAGAGATTAATGTTATTTATCAAGAAAATTAAAGGGCACTGTGATTATGTATTCATAGTTTTAAAATACGCTTTTTCCGTGAACAGAAAAGGATGAATACCAGACTGTAAATAAAATGTTGTTACTGGATGTAAAGAACAACTTTCATCCATCAAAGTCCTTATCCTTCATTCCATCACTGATGATTTTAATGATGACAATGAATTACAATAATATACTGAGAATTAATCACAGATAATAATATAAATAGATAGGGAGTGCCCTAATGTTGCCAACCTCGGTTTCAAAACTCAGTTTTTAGGTAAAAAGTAATTTTACAAGTCAAACTCCACTACAGGGCGAATCACCTAACACTTGCACCGCAAATATTGCGGAAACGGAAAGTGCGATTGAAATGCGGTTTTCACAGAATGCATTGGTAGTCAGGGGCTCGTATTTTTAGCCAAGAAACAGATTGTAACATTACTGAGGAAATATATTTTTTATGCAAACATACAGTGTTTTAAATGGAACAGTGGTTGTTTGTATCATGCACTGGAATTTTTGACACCAGCTGTTCACCGTTCAAAGTTTCGGGGGCGGAGGTTGCGATAGCGTAGCTGACTGGCCGAGTGGCTACCCGTGAGGCACGGCCCACTGTCTCATGACAGTAAGCTAGGCTGCCGTAGCCTCCGCCCCCAAGACTTTAAATGGTTGTAGCTGCCTAACTACTCGTGATAAAAATGTTATTCAAAATTCTTTGTACATAGCTGATGTCAAAAATTTCAGTGAATGATATAAACAACCATTGTTACATTTGAAAAATTCTATGTTTGCGTGAACAATACACTTTCTAGGTATTTTTACAATCTGTTTATTGGCTAAAAATACGAGTCCTTGACTACCAATCCATTCAGTGAAAACCGCACATCAATCACACTTTCCGTTTCCGCAATATTTGCAGTGCAAGTGTTAAGTGATTCACCCTATATATGATTTTCAGCTATTTATTTGAGAAAATAAATGTAAAATAAGAAAGATGTACATCTTTTAATTTACGTTATGAAGATGTAAAAGTAATATTTATATAAATTTTTACAGATAAATGACATGCTACTGGTAGCACTGATAAGCAAAGACGAAGCAAGATATAATTTGTAAGCGTTGACGGATGAGCAGCTTACTGCTAAAATACTGCTGTATTGACCAGGTGAACTGCGTCCCGTTGAGAGAGTGAGAATTTCTGTGACGTACAACAGGGGTATTACGAGCAGCGGAAGAGGGCAAGGAAATCCTTGTGCACGAGGTCGTTGTTGTTGTTGTTGTTGTTGTTGGTTGTTTAAGGGGGTCAAAACTGCAATGGTCATCAGTCCCCCATTCCATCTCTAGGCGTCAAAAGTAAATCAAAACACGTAAAAGATAATACGCCTAGAGTTTAAAATAGCGAAGTGGGAGAGGAGTCCCACTAGTCCATAAAACATCATCAAGAATAACAAGACTAAACGAAAAGATGGTTACACAAAGACAACTTACAACAAAGAAACCGATAGCCGTGGTTGACCGACCATAAGAATAAAAAAGGAAAAGTCAACGGCTCGGTTTCACAAAGAAATCTCCAGTTAGAGAGAACGATAAAATCCCCCTGCTCGAATAAAACGTAAAACGGTATCTGCCATTGTGGCATCGACACCTCAAACTTCCGATAAAACAGCAGGGAGGTTAAAATGTCTCCGCAAGGCGGCTAAAAGGGGGCAGTCCAACAATATGTGGACGACTGTCAAATTGGAGCCACACCGACATTGGGCTGGGTCCTCACCCCGAAGGAGATGTCCATTGGTGAGCCACGTATGCCCAATGCGGAGGCGACATAAAACCACTGAGTCCCGTCGTGAACTGCGCATGGAGGAGCGCCATGCAACCGTCGTTTCCTTGACCACCCGGAGCTTGTTGGGCGTGTGCAGGCTACGCCACTCAGCATCCCAAAGCTGATGTACTCGCTGGCTCAACAATGAACGGAGATCAGAAGCCGGGAGACCGATCTCTAGACAGGACATACCTACAGCCTGCTTGGCAAGCCTGTCAACACGTTCATTGCCCGGGATACCAACATGACCCGGAGACCAGATGAACACCACCGATCGCCCGGACCGTGTAATGGCATAAAGTGTCTCCTGAATGGCCAACACCAGGGTAGACCGCTGGTAACACTGCTCCAGAGCTCGGAGGCTGCTCAGGGAGTCGCTGCAAACAACAAAAGACTCGCCTGAGCAAGACCGGATATGCACGAGAGCTCTGTGAATGGCTACCAGCTCTGCAGTGTAAACACTGCAGCCATTCGGCAGAGAGTGCTGTTCCACATGGTCACCGTGTGTATAGGCAAATCCGACACGGTCATCCACCATTGAGCCATCGGTGTAGATCAGGTCATAACCACGGAACTTCGCTATGACAGCCGAGAACTGACGGCGGAGCGCCTCCAGTGGTACTGAGTCTTTGGGCCCATGGGCCAAGTCCAGCCGAATAGACGGCCTTCTAAAACACCATGGAGGTGTATGCACCTGGACCCGATATGGACACGGAAGGGGCAAAGACTCAAGTTCCAGGAGGAGGGACCGAACTCTATAGGCTATCGTATGACCTGACCTGGGGCGTCGCTGATGGTGAGGGACGACCACATTAGAAAAGAGAAAACGACGGTTTGGGTGGTCTGGGGAGCAATACACGTTCGCTGCATAAGCTGCGAGCAGGTGTTGGCGGCGGATCCCCAAAGGAGGGATCCCAGCCTCCACTAGTAAACTGTTCACCGGACTGGTGCGGAAAGTGCCCGTCGCAATGCGGACCCCACAGTTGTGAATGGGGTCCAGGAGATGCAGTGCCGAAGGTGCCGCAGACCCATAGGCAATGCACCCAAAATCGAGACGGGACTGCACCAGCGCCGTGTAAAGCCGCAACAGTGTTGAGCGATCAGCACCCCAGGTCGTATGACCCAGGTGGCGGAGAAGGTTGAGATGGCGCCAGCACTTCCTTTTCAGCTCACGAATGTGGGGGAGCCATGTCAGCTGGGCGTCAAAGACCAGTCCTAAAAACCGATGCGTGTCTACCACTGTCAGGAGTTTGTCGTGAAGATAAAGTTCAGGGTGAGGGTGAACGGTCCGACGCCGACAGAAGTGCATCACTCTGGTCTTGGTGGCAGAAAACTGAAAGCCATGAATTAGGGCCCAGGTCTGTGCCTTCCGAATAGCACCTTGCAACCTATGCTCAGCAACCTGGGTGCTGCAGGAACTAAAAAAGATACAAAAGTCGTCAGCATAAAGAGAAGGGGAGACCGACGATCCAACTGCTGTCGCTAGACCATTGATGGCCACTAAAAATAATGGAACGCTTAAAACTGAGCCCTGAGGGACGCCATTCTCCTGGATGTGTGAGGCGCTCAGAGAGGCACCAATTTGAACACGAAAGGTACGGACAGCTAAAAAATTCTGGATAAAAATCGGTAGGGAGGCCCGGAGGCCCCAGTCATATAAAGTGTTGAGGATGTGTCATCGCCAGGTTGTATCGTATGCTTTGTGCATATCAAAGAAGACGGCAACAAGGTGTTGGCGCCGGGAAAAGGCTGTGGGGATTGCAGACTCGAGGTACACCAGATTATCGGTGGTAGACCGACCCTGGCGAAAACCGCCCTGGCATGGAGCCAATAATCCCCGAGTCTCAAGAATCCAACACAACCGCCGACTGACCATCCGCTCCAACAGTTTGCATGGAACGTTAGTCAGGTTAATGGGCCGATAGCTATCCAAGTTCAGAGGATGTTTGTCGGGTTTAAGTATGGGGATGATGATACTCTCCCGCCACTGTGACGGGAAAACACCATCACACCAAATGTGGTTATAGACCGCAAGTAGGGCACGCCGACTATCTGCTGAGAGATGTTTCAGCATCTGGCTATGGATGCTATCAGGCCCTGGCGCCGTGTCTGGACATTGTCGAAGAGCACTGAGGAGCTCCCACTCAGTGAAAGGACTGTTGTAGGATTCAGAGCGGCGGGTACGAAAGCAGAGGTGCTGGCGTTCTACCCGCTCCTTCAATATACGGAAGGCCGGTGGATAGTTTGCAGAGGCAAAGGCGCGAGCATAATGCTCGGCAAACATCTCTGCAATAGTGGCCGGGTCCGTACAAACGACTCCATTTGAGGAGATCCCAGGGATTCCCACTGGTGTCTGTAATCCCTGTAGCCGCCTGATCTTACTCCAGACCTGCGAGGCTGAGGTGCCTTTCCCAATAGTGGAAACGTACCTCTCCCAGCACTCCTGTTTCCGTCTTCTTATTAACTGGCGAGTTCGAGCGCGAAGCCGTTTAAAATCAATGAGATGCTCCTGAGAGGGGTGACGCTTATAGCGCTGTAAGGCCCGCCTACGATCTCTAATAGCCTCAGCTATTTCCGGCGACCACCACGGCACTGCCTTACGCCGTGGGCACCCTGTGGAGCATGGAATTGCAGCTTTTGCAGCAGAAACAATGGTGTGAGTGACGCCCTCGACCACCACATCGATGGAATTGAGTGGGGGAGGTTGAACAATAGCAGTGGATGTGTAATCTTCCCAGTTAGCCCTGCCTAAAGCCCACCTAGGGGGGCGTTCTGGGGACTGACGTTGTGGGAGTGACAGAAAAAGCGGAAAATGGTCACTGCCACACAGGTCGTCGTGGGCTCTCCAGTGGACAGATGGAGGAAGGCTGTGGCTGCAGATTGATAAATCAATGGCCGAGAACGTGCCATGTGCCACACTAAAGTGTGTGGGGGCACCAGTATTTAATAGGCAGAGGTCGAGTTGAGAAAGTAAAGACTCGACTACTCTGCCTCGGCCAGAAAGCGAAGTACTACCCCACAACGGGTTATGGACATTGAAGTCGCCCAATAAGAAGAAAGGCGGGGGTAGTTGCGATAGTGCAGCCAAATCATTCAAAGAGAGGTCACCATCTGGAGGGAGATAAAGGCTGCAGACAGTAAATTCATGTGTTGTCCTTACCCTGACAGCCACTGCTTCGAATGGTGTATGAAGGGGCACGGATTCACTATAAACAGAAGTAAGGACATACACACACACACCACTTGAGACCCTGTTGTACGAGCTGCGGTTACAGTAATATCCCCTGTAGCCACGAAGGGCTGGGGTCCGCATTGCTGGAAACCAAGTTTCCTGTAAGGCAATGCAGAAAGCAGGTGTTATGCTCAAAAGGTGTCGTAGCTCAGCCAGGTGGGGGAAGAAACCGCCGCAGTTCCACTGGAGGATGAAGCTGTCCGATAACTGAGAAAACATGAAAGGTAAGAGGGAAGATTAGAACTCAGCGTCACTCAAATCTGCTGACTGCTGTTTTCTGGCTCGGCATCCATTAGTTCTGGGATGTCCCCGACAGCAAGGTCGTCCGGGTACGCCAGAATCTCCACCTCGTCCCCAGAGGTCGAGGTAGAGTGGGACGGTGGCATGGGAGCCACCATGGTACCTTGCAACTCTTCACTTTCCACTTTTTTCCTCCGATCCTTCTTGCCCCTCAGGGGCTTCGCCGGCGTGGCTGGCTTCTCAGACTCAGCCGCAGGGACTGAGGAGGAGCATGAGGCCCTGCGTCCAGCAGCCTTCGGTGTAGCCTGCTGCTAGCGTGTGTCGGCAACGACACTGGCGGAACCCTCGGAAGGGAGTGTCCCGAGGGACGCCTTCCGAACGAGGGGTGCCGGAGAGGGCTTTTCTTTCTCCGGCAGAAGGGTGGAGGTTGCTCCCGAGGCAATTACCTTGGGAGCAGAAGAAGGAAGGGAGCCCCCAACCATCTTGGGGGCAGGTGAAGGCTTACGGCCCTGAGGGCCCACAGAAGAGGAAGTACTAGAAAACACCCGTGTCGCCAAAGAAGATGGTGACGACGTGACTGTCGCAAAAGAGGTGGTCATGCTAACTGGGTGTAGGCGCTCATACTTCTTTTTTGCCTCTGTATACGTCAACCGGTCCATAGTCTTATATTCGACGATTTTCCGTTCCTTGTGGAGAATAGGGCATTGCGACGAGCAGGGAGGATGCTCCAGGCCACAGTTCACGCAGATGGGCGGCGGAGTACATGGGGCGTCCGGGTGGGCTGGACGTCCACAATCCCGGCAAGTGGCGCTGGAAGGGCAACGGGACGACATATGCCCAAACTTCCAGCACTGGAAGCATCGCATAGGAGGAGGGATATAGGGTTTCACATCACACCGGTAGCACATCACCTTCACCTTTTCAGGCAGTGTATCGCCTTCAAAGGCTACGATGAAGGCACCAGTGGCCACCCTATGTTCTTTCGACCCCCGATGAACGCGCCGGACGAAGTGACCACCTCGCCGCTCGAGGTTGGCGCGCAGCTCCTCATCAGACTGTAAGAGCAGATCACGATGAAACACAATGCCCTGGACCAGATTAAGAGACTTATGCGGCGTAATGTTGTCCGTGACATCTCCCAGCTTATCGCAAGCAAGCAACACCTGCGACTGGGCAGGGGATGCAGTGTGAATCAACACAGACCCATTACGCATCTTGGAGAGGGACTCCACGTCTCCAAACTTCTCCTCCAGGTGGTTAACAAAGAACTGAGGCTTCACTGTAGTAAATGTCTCCCCATCAGTCCTTGTACAAACTAAATATCTCGGTGAATACGGCCCATTTCTATCTTCAGCCCTGCGTTCCTCCCAGGGCGTGGCCAAGGAAGGGAATGACTTGGGGTCATATGATGAAGCATTAAACTTATCACGCTTTGAGACGGTGGTTATACGTCCACCAACGTTATCTTTCGCTCGCTTCATTGTGTTCCCACGAGCAGCTAGGGAAAAGAGGTCCACCCAGGCAGAGCCCCGCTTGCCTGGGTAAGCCTGATACAACTGAGGTGCGGCAGGTTCCTCAGAGGTTGCTCGCTAGCGGCTGTTCAACCTCAACAGCCATGCATCTCCTCGGCACGTAGCACACCTTGAGATTGGGTTTTTTTTTATAGAGGTTTTTACCAACCTCGCGACCCGGGCGATTAAGCCAAGATCCCCGGGCTCTGAAACGTACAACGTTCCACCGTCGCGCCGAACGATGCTCGTTGAAGCATGCACAGAGCTTACGGTGTAGCGGACTGTTGGCGCGACACAGCCCACAGCTCAGGACCCCGGGTTCGCCAAGCCCGTACCCAGCAAATTAATGCTGAGCCCCTGAGGGGCGCGAGGTCGTACGTTCATTCTATAGTAAGGCTCATTTGAAAGCGTTCTGTTAGCTATTGTGACTGAGATAGATTAGCTCTTAATGACTCAGAAGGGCGAAAGAAAGATGGTGTCCGAGAGGGGGGAGGGAGAAATAGAAACCTCTAGTATGATGTGTTAGCCGATCACTTTACAATTGCCGCGGAACTAAACCTTGTTACAATACTCGACAGTACACAATTGTTGCACGTGGTTCGGCATTGTACAGTAACATTATTGTCACAATGGGGTTGGGTATTCTTAGCGTCTCTTGAAATGGATATGCATTTTGCAAATATATGTAGTCAGAGAGTACTTCCAGATGGATAGATTCTAATAACTAATTTTGTACATTTCTGTTGAGAAGAAGGAGAGAATTGCTAATACCATTAAAAAGAGCAGCAGCAGCAGTAGGAAAGTGTGTAAGGGCAGTGCCTGATGTTGTGTAGGGGGGCGGAGATACCACACATTCGGTGGTGGACTATTCTTTGTAGTTGGTCTTCGTTCGAGAACTACTGCGAAACCAAAGAACACTTCACCGCAAGTACACTCCTAGAAAATGAAAAACCAACACTGTGGTGTCGCACAAGTACAAAGTGCGCGCCACCTACTTTCGCCGCGCGCCGCCATGCGCGCACGGCGCGGCGTTCTCACGACGACAGCCACGAGCGCCCTCTGCTGCAACCCGGCTCGTGGCCACAACGGAAAGACACCGGTCACTTGGGACTGAGTTAGCAACCAGTTAGGACCTTCGTAATCAGATAGGCACCAGTGAAGACTTTGCTATCGTACAGGCACTAGGCAGGCCTCTAACAACTATGTATCAACATTCTGCAGTACTATGTAGAAGTTAAGTATTGTTACATTCTGTGCAATATATATCTCTTTCTAATTTACTCGAGTGTTTATAGTTTCTGGCTGCTCCCCTCCGTACCTGCACCAGCGTGCTATTTTTGTTCCTGTGTCGGGCTCATTCCACTCGGCCACCGACACCTACGACGAGGCTGGGACACAAAAGCGGCGACGAAGTTGGGACACAAAAAACACCATGAATCAGTCGACCCAGCAGAGGGAAATTTTATGACATATTCTTGAGGATGTATACATCACACGATTACACAGACAGAGCCATACGCATACGTGCGCAATATTGACACTAGTACCGTGTATGCCCCCGTTTTTCAGCAATGAAAGCAGCAATTCTCGCACGGAGACGATCGCAGAGGTGCCAAATGTACTCTTGCAGAATGGTCTGCCCCGCAGTTTCCACCTAATTTCTCAGTTGGGCCAGATTTCGTGCCGATCGTGTAGACCACGTTAGATGACCTTCCAACCAGTCCCAAACATGCTCAATGCGGAACATATCTGGGGATCGTGGTGTCCAAGTTAGCTGACGTACACCTTGGATGGTATGGAATATATGTGAACGCGCACTGAGCTGTTGGAAAAGCATATAGAATTGTTGGTACATGAACTGAATGATTGTTTCAGTGTGCCGTGCACTGTTCAATGTTCCCTTGACTATCAGCAGAGGAGAACGCCCAGTGTACGATATGGTTCACCACACCATGATGTCGGGAGTCGGTTGGTCCTATGTGTCTCCGTCGTATACACTCCAGACTTTCGCGCTTACCTGCGCGACGCCACACACCTGTTCAACCATCATTGGCTTCAAGGCCGAAGCAACTCTGATCACTGCAGACGGCACGTCTCCATTAATCCTTCCATAAGGCCTATTGTGATACAGTGGAGGCTGGTTGAACGATGTTGGGGAGTGAGCGGAAAATTGTGCATCATGATGTGCGGAGGCATATCCTACACTAGTACATCGCATATCCTACACTTGGTACATCGCAACCATCATTCAACCCGTCTTGCTTCTGTCATACACTTACAATCCAATATGATTTTCCAACAATACAATGCACGTACACGCGTATCCCATACCTCCAGATGTACTCTTCAGGGTGTACGTAAGCTACCCTAACCAGCGGGACCCCATATCTTCCCCTATTGAGCATGTTTGGGACCGTATGGAACGTCATGCTGTGCGGTCAGCACGACCGGCACGAAATCTGGTCCATCTGATATAGCAGGTGGAAACTGCATGGCACGCTATTCTGCAAGACTGTGTTCGGTGTCTCTACGATCGTCTCCATGGGAGAATTGCAGGTTGCAGTGCTGCAAAAGGAGGGTATACACGGTACTAGCGTAGACATTCTACACGCTTTATTGACTGTACCGACATTCATATGACCCTGTGTGAACGTGTTTGATTCATCCTCAAGAATGTGCTAATAAAATTTTCTTCTGCTGGGTCGAAGAATTCATGGTGTTCTTTTAACATTTTCCAGGAGTGTATAAATGTAGCCAAAGTCTCGCAGCAAGCAAAAGTTACATTATGACAAAATTAGCGTAAAGGCTGTCATGCGAGAGGCGTTCAACGACTTTCAGAGTAATGTTTTCTGTGCCGACTTCGCAGAAAATCGGTAAACGGGTCGAAATCAGATATCCGGACATTCTTTGACCATAATAATGTTGAAACAGAGGATGATGCATCTAAGGCAGAAAAACAAAATGTCTTTTAACAAAGGTGTTTCACGGAGGAAGATTGCACCATATTACCTCAACCATCGCAGGAATACACTCCTAGCCATTAAAATTGCTATACCACGATGATGACGTGCTACAGACGCGAAATTTAACCGACAGGAAGAAGATGCTATGTTATGCAAATGATCAGCTTTTCACAGCATTCACACAAGTTTGGCGCCGGTGGCGACACCTACAACATGCTGACATGAGGAAAGTATCCAACCGGTTTCTCATACAAAAACAGCAGTTGACCGGCGTTGCTTGGTGAAACGTTGTTGACTGCGGTTTATGATACGTGAAACGTAACTCGCGCTATTGATCCACAATATCCAGAGGGCAGTTGATTCAGGGTCCCAGGTAGATTCCGTGTTTTTTGACTTCCGTAAGGTGTTCCATACCGTTCCGCACAATCGCCTGATGAGCAAAGTGCGAGCATGTGGAATTTCAGATCGACTATGTGATTGTACTGAGGCGTTTCTAGCTAAGAGAACCCCGTATCTCATTCTCAACGGAAAGAAGTCGTCAGAAATTAAAGTGATCTCAGGCGTGCCCCAGGAGAGTGTTATAGGAGCTTTGCTTTGCACAGTATATACGAATGACCTCGTAGATACATCGGACGTTCATTCAGGCTCTTCGCGGATGATACTGTTTTAATCGAGAAGTTGCAACACTAGAAAAGGATAGTGAAATGCAGAATAATCTGCAGCATATTAACCAGTGGTGTAGACATTGGCAATTGAGTTCATCATAAACGAGTGTAAAGTTCTCCATTTACATAGAAAGAAAGATCCTTTATTTAATAACTATACAACAGCAGTACACACACTGAAAGCAGTTACTTCCATAAAATATCTGGGAGTATACATAAGGGACGGTGCAGAGACTAGCCTGCTTAGCCATAACAGGCGGAATTAGCAGCATACCAACTGCTGGGATGGAAACCATGCTGGATATGCCCCCATTACACCTTTGGGTGAGGTGGCAGCTGGTGCCTACAGACTCAAATCTGTCAACAACTGGAACTTTTTGGGATATCCAGAATCACACACTAAAATAGTGAGTGAGGTAAATATAGGAAAGGTTGGGGAAATGCCAACCGACTACATTATAACCCCATACTGCTTCAACAAGCCTTTCAGTATAACAATTGGAAGTAGGGAGCAGTGGGAGAAAAAAGTTCGACACCGTACGGGGGATATTGTCTGGTTCACTGACGGGTCGAAATCAGACCAAGGCGTTGGGGCCGGGATATACGGGGTGCAGCCAAGACTGGAGGGCGTCATCTCTCTAAGGAAACTGGCCTCAGTATTCCAGGCCGAAATCACTACCATCAGGGCATGTGTGGAGGAGAATTTGCGTAGGTGCTACAAAGATCGTAGCATCTATATCTATTCAGACGGCCAGGCAGCCCTGAGATCACTGGCAGCTCCTACAACAATGTCTAAAATTGTTGCAGAATGTCACAGGGTTCTGGTGGAGCTAGGGGAAAGCAGTAGAGTAAACCTATTGTAGGTCCCTGGCCACTCGGGGATCAGTGGCAACGAACATGCCGACAGATTAGCCAGGATGGGGGCAGAGGCTCCATTTATTGGACCGGAACCTGTCCTGACAATCACCAAGGCAATGATTAAATTGGAGCTACATAACTGGCTCAGAAGACAGCACGTAGAATATTGGACCAAAGTCCATCAACAAAAACATGGCAAGGTAATGATGCCAAAGCCTTGTTTTAAAAGAAGCTCTGCAATCCTGGAGAGAGATTAGACTCATGGTTGGATTGCCGACAGGCCATGGGAATTTCAAAAAACACCTACACACAATGGGAATAACAGAAGAGGACCCTAAATGTAGGACCTGTGATGACGGCGATGAAACTGCATCACATCTGATCTTCGAATGCATTGCATTGGAGAGTAAAAGGCACAGAACATTTGGGACAACCAGACCCGAAGAAATTGTGTCTAATAAAGAACTGGTAAAGGGACTCCTTGCGCTGTTCAAGGGCATTGGTTGGCTTTACTAGACATACAGGGAGCGATACCGCACATAAACTTAGTTTCGGTGCGGGCAGTGGTGGGTTAGACGAAGACTGTTTTGGCTTCCCTGAAAGAATCAAATCAAATCAAATCAATACATAAGGGGCGATCTGAAATGGTACGACCATATAAAATCAGTCGTTGGTGACGCAGATGTCAGACTGAGATTGAATGGAAAAATCCTCAGGAAGTGGAATCCGTCACCAACGTAAGTGTGTTATAAAACTCTCATTCGGCCGTCACTTGAGTATTGCTCATCACTGTGAGGTCCGTACGAGGTAGGGTTCATAGAAGACATAAAGAAGATCCAAAGGAGAGCAGCACGCTCCCTTACGGGCCCATTTAGTAAGCGTCGAACCGTCACAGAGAGTATTAAGAAACTCCAGTGGCAGACGCTGCATGATTATTGTAAAGTGTGGGTCGTGTTATAATATTTGTAAGGCTGGCCGCGGTAGGCGAGTGGTTACGTCGTGCCAGTCACGGTCTGCACGGCCGCTGCGGCAGGGGGTTCGAATCCCCCCCTCGGGCATGGATGTTTATGCCGTATTTAGTATAAGCTAGTACATAAGTAGTTTGTAAGTTTAGGGACTGATGACCCCGTAGTTAAGTCCCATCATCTGAATATTTGTAAGAAAGGTGACATTGGGGTCGAGGGAAGAAACGTCAAATGGAATTATGGACAGGAGCGTCAGACCCCCAATAAAGAATCTGAATCATTAATGTTATTCAATTAATAAAGTTATTATTGAATTATCAGTACCATTTTTAGCCCTGTATAGCAACCTACTATCATCTCCTGTCACACAGACAATTTCCACGACTTTTCCAATGAATATTGGCTTTCCCCTCCAAAAATTATGAATTAAAAACGGGAAACAACATTAAATTAATTCGTTAAGAAAAAAATACTTTCTGAGCTTATATTTTTATTATAACCATTGTGTTCATATTATTTTATATCAATAACTGCCGGCCGCGGGGGCCGAGGTGACTGAGGCGCTCCAGTCACGGTCAGCACGGCCACTACGGTCTGGGGTTCGAATCCCCCCTCGGGCATGGATATTTGTGTCGTCTTTAGTCTTATCTAGTTCATAAGTAGTTTGTAAGCTTAGGGACTGATGACCCCGTAGTTAAGTCCCATAAGTTGTAACATTTGAACATTTTATCAATAACTCGAATATCTCAATTAAAAGTGGATATTAATATTCATACAAATTATACATAAATGCAAAAATAAATCTACGTCAACGCTCTACATTAATCTGAACACTGTCAATATGAATTTAAGACCAATTGGCAACTTAAAATATTCCTTATTGGAAAACGAGAAACGGGAATTTAATTGCAAGATCGCTATCGAAACGAAATATTCTGAGCAAGGTAGATTTATTGACAACACTGTCCAGTTAGACTGGCAAACCTGATAAACTGCTACCAGCTGTGGCGTGCACATGCGATACATTACCCCATCGACGAACTGTTGGAGGACTTCGCTGCGCCGCTGTGGCGTGGGCTCCTCGCGGTTATTATTTTTTTTTTTAATCTATTGGACCAAACTGCGTGGTCATCAGTCCGTAGCCTACAAACTACTTAAACCTAGGTAAACTAACCTAAGGACAACACACACACCCATGCCCCAGGGAGGACTCGAACCACCACGGCGAGCAACCGCGCGCTCCGCAGCGAGACGCTTTAGACAGCTCGGCTACTCCACCGCGGCTCCTGGCGGTTATAAGCTGAAAATGAGCGAACACAAAATAAATCACGCTCCGATATTCGAAAGCTGTACTGCGTGATATCAGCCACTGTGTTCTCGGTAGTACACAGTGCCTACGACCTCAAGCAGTTCTTCCAAGTCTGGGCCACTTCAGTTAGCATAGACAAGTACGCACAAGTACTGAAGGCCTTAAAGACTCCAGACAGCTGATTATGTCGTAATTAGTTCCTCCGTGCAACTAATTATGGCTGCCTGACCTTGTTCTCACCAAACAAAATCTATCAGTACCAGTTCAAATCTCAGAGCGCACTCTGAAATTTGTACAAGTATCCAATTATGAAGGTACCAGGGGCAAAATATAGAGAGCTACCACTTAATAAGTATATCAAAAGGGTCCCACATGACCACAAAATGTAAATTAAGGTAAAAAACCAAAATAAGACTGACGACTTTTTAGGCCTAAATTTACAACTAGCACAATAGTAAAATAAAATAAATGTAATTTGTTTTCACAGCATTAAATAAATATAAAGCCCACTGACGATGGCACACGATGCTGAAACTAGTTTGGGTGTCAAATAAAAACAGTGTTTGCATATCAGGCGGACCTCATACCCAGTAATTTTTACAGCAAACACGGAAGAAGAGCTGCAAATCAAGAAAATGATGAAGAGAGCGAAGAGTTATATTCAACTTATACAAAAACATCACAGCAGTTATTAGTGTCGAAGGGAATGAAAGGGATGCAGTGGTAGGGATGGGTATAGGACAGGTTTGTAGCATTTCTCCAATATTGTTCAATCTGTACATTGAGCAAGCTGTGAATGATTCTGAGAGGGAATTTAAGTTCAGGGAGAAGAAATAAAAACTTCGCGGTTAGCCGATGACATAGTAATTCTGTCAGAGACAGAGAAGGATCTGAAAGGGCAATTGAATGGACGGGACAGTGTGTTTAAAAAAGAATATAAGACGAACAATAACTAGAGATAAACAAGGCTAATCGAATGTAAAGTCAAAAAACCAGGCGACACTAGAGAAATTAGATAAGGTAATGAGGCAATAAAAGTAGTAGATGAGTTTTGTTATTTGGGTAGCAAAATAACTTCTGATGGCCGAAGTAAAGAAGATATAAATTGCAGGATGGCTATGGGAAAAGAAGCGCTCCTGAAAAAGTGAAATCTGCTGACATCCAATATTAATTTAAATGTTACGAAGTCCTTTCTGAAAGCATTTGTCTGGAGTGTAGCACTGTATGGGAGTGAATCGTGGACAATAAGGAATTCCGACAAAAAGATGATAAAATCTTTTGAAATTTGATGTTACAGACGAATGCTGAAGATAAGATGGGTAACTAATGAGAAGGCACTCAACAGAAAAGGGAAGGAAAGGAGTTTCTGGCATATCTTGACTAAGAGCAGGTATAGGCTATGGGGACACATGAGACATCAAGAAATCGTCAACTTAGCATTACAAGGAAGTATGTGGGGTAAAAGTCGTAGAGGGAGAAGAGAGACGAATGCAGTAAGCAGTTTCAAAAGGATGTACTCCGCCGTTCTTAATCGCAGATGAAGATTCATACACCGGACTGGGTAGTATGGAGAGCTGCATGAAAGCAGGCTTCTGATTGAAGACAACAACAACAATATATTAACAGCAAATGCATTTTTATTACCTATACGCCATACTTAAGTTACTGTAAGACAAGAATTTTAATTTAATTTCCTGCGATTTTATGTAGAACTATGTATTAATACCATATGTAATAGGCATTCGCTTCAGTTACTCTATAGTAATACTACAGTTTTTCATTTACAGTAGGAGGATCCTCAGTGGGAAGTTTGAGGATGCTGAGTAATTATTACTGATACAGAAGTTAGATTTATGAATGTGGAGTGGTCTCTAAAAACAAAAATATGTAATAAAGATGGAAGAATAGTAAATGTAGATCTATCGTCAATGGAGAGTTAATGTTGATTAATGTAAGTAAAACTTTCTCTTTCAAAGTGACTTACGAATGAGGTGACGGCAACAACCTCTTAGTAATTGTGGAATTGAAATTCGGCAAACACTTTTGTAGCCAGTCACGAACCGAGTGAACGGTTCACCAAATGCGCGCGGGACTAGCCGAGCGGTCTGGAGCGCCACGTTACGAATCACGCGGCCTCATGCGACGGAGGTTCGAATCTTCCCTCAGGCATGGACGTGTGTGTTGTCCTTGCGTTATTTTAACTTAGTTTAAGTAGTTTGTAACTCTGGGGACTGATGACCAACGTAGATTGGTCCCTTAGAATTACAAACATTTGAACATTTCTTGGTTCACCAAATATGTGTTCAACTTAGGAATATAAATAAAAATTATGTTACTCTTGGCATCCCTGAATGCATTTCCAAATAAACAATATAGTTCCAAAAAAGTAAAACAAGAGGTCCCAAGAAAATAGAACCACTTATAGGAAATAAAAGAGAGGGAAAGTAGCTCCCAACACGCAAATATTATCAAATTTGCTTGGTTAAACACGCAATGAAAATGTTCGCAGCTTAATTCTACTAGCATGCATTTAGAAAACAATATAAGAGTGTTATAATGTGTCACTTCATTTGCAGTCCATCACTTACTTCGAAAAACATGAGATATCAAAGCAAATATTATTCAGAGATCAAATATCACAGTCATTCGAAGTTTGCATTACTAAGAGGGTAACAACAGTAGCAACGCAAAAGGTATAATTATATATGACAGTCTCTGATACACCAGTTTCAGAAGTACGAGATGCGAAAATATTAAGACGCAATAGGATAAGACCGCGTTTGCAACAATCAAGTGAGGAAACAGTAACAAATTTTACATTGATCGGCGCTGGGGAAAAGCCAATCAAAATAAGTGCATGAAACAGTGGAGTACATTATGCGAGCCGGCCGCGGTGGCCGAGGGGACATGAATTAGATGAGAGGATGTCCTGCGTTTGGCAAATTTCCCTGAGGTTTCGCACCAAATTTAGGAGCTGTATAGAATGGTGGACGTTGTGCGCAAAAAAGAAACTTCGATCCACATTGATCGCTTATGGAAAAGAAAGAGCGATGTGGAGAAATGAGACCATAGAATTTTACTATACATGTCTGCGAGAACTGTATGAACAGCAAATGACACAGGATGTCATAGTAAAGATTAAACAGGTAAAAGCTCGATTGTTAAGCCTGAAAAGACAGCAGTTGGACGGGTTAAAAATTAAATCGCACGTTAAGACAATGGTGGAGGACGAAAATGCGTCACTCTTCCATTTAATACAGCACGAAAGGAATAGGAAGAAAACCTTCATCAACCGTTTGAGATCAGACCAAAACGAAATTTTGACGGAACAAACAGACATTATGAGGGAGGCACATACGTTCTACGATCATTTATATAGTGAAAGTCCGATTGAAAGGAACTTAGTTAGGGACCTGTTGCAAAACAGTGGTCTGCAAAACATAATAACGGAAGAGCAAAACAGGACTCTCAGTGAAGATATAACGTCTGATGACTTACTCGATATCATTACAAGTTCCCCTACCAGGAAGTCACCAGGACCGGATGGACTGCCTATAGAATTTTATAAAATTTTCTGGCATCTTATAGGAGATAAGCTAACCGAGGCAATAAACTATGTTTTGAAAGGTGAGGCCTTACCTGCAGACTTCAAGGAAAGTGTAACTGTCCTTCTTCCTAAAGGTAAAAATACCCCAATTAAAGACCTCTCGACGATGAGACCTATATGCCTCATGAATTCTGATTATAAAATAGTTGCAAGGGCGTAGAAAGAGAGATTTCGGCCCATACTTCAAAAGATAATCGGTAGTCATCAGACATGTCTCCCTGGTAGAAATATCTTCCAAACTCTAAGCGAATATCGAGATATTGTCGCACTATTTTCAACGATCACGGCAAAAGCGGGTGTCCTTTTTATAGACTTTTCTAAGGCCTTTGACAGGGTAAATCACAAGTATTTATTTACACTGATGAGAGGTATGGGTTTAAATGAAAACAACACGAACGTTTTTACAAATGTTGTGAAAGGCATTCAAACGACAATTGAAATAAATGGGCACCGTACTCGATCAATTCATATTGATAACGGTGTCCCACAAGGAAGCCCTTTATCGATGTTACTGTTTATAATAGCATTGGAACCGCTTTTGAGAATTTTAAATAACGAATTGGAAGGAATCCATATATTAGGGAATAGTAGGGTGACCAATGCGTATGCAGATGATGTCGGAGTTGTCGTCAGAAGTGAGGCAGATATTCAACAGCTAACTGCGACTGTACAACTCTATTGTAGAGCAACTGGTGCGAAGATAAGCGAAATGAAAAGTTCATTTTTACGTCTAAATGGTTTCAAAAATGTGCAGTTAGATTGGGCGAAAACGGTGGATCAACATACGGCCTTAGGCGTGACCTTTCACAGGAACCCGCTTAAAACCATAACTTTTAACTGGCGAAAACTGTCAAACCAAATTAGGAACACGTTACTACTTAATCAAATCAGAGACCTGAACATTGTACAGAAGGTTAAAATAATCAACAGCGTAATTTTATCCAAAGCAGTGTATGTAGGTCCAGTTCTTCCGATCCCAAAGCCAATAGCAAAAACTATCATGAGTTACATATGTAGGTATATCTGGCAGGGACAAATTTTTAGAGTGGCAGTGACTACTGCTACTCTGAAACCTGAAGAAGGAGGCCTTGGTCTGACTGACATCCGTCGGAAAATATGGCTTTATTTATTAAAAGGACAAGTCAACTCATAAATGGTTCCCCGGACAGCATCACATCGAAACTGTTTAAAATACTTAAACCAGAAAGCATGACGCCTCCAATAAATATTGGCAGGTTACATTATAAAATGAAACATATTAAACAATTTTATCTTGAGTTGAGTTACCTGGAATGCACTGTGCTAGAGACAAACAGGAGCAATAGTAAATTCCTATTGGAAGCACTCTCCCCAAAGGGCGTCCGTAATAAAATGGAATTACAGTATCCTTCTAAAAACTGGAAAATGATATGGCATAATATCGATAACAAAGTTCTCTCAACACATATTAAAGTGTCATGGTACCGCGTTATAAACAATATAATTAGTACAAATGAGAAATTATACGCCATTGGTATATGTGACATAAACACCTGTCAAAAATGCAAGGAAACTGATACTTTTGTCTGTCAAGGATATCGGGAAATATGGAATGCCGTGAAGAAACAAATAGCCTTTCTTACACGCAGTGACGGTAGAGAAATTACATTAGCGAACATATTTTACCCGGAAAATGTCTACTTTCCAAAACAAAAACACAATGCGGTATATTGGTTCTTAGGAAATTACGTATATTACGTCATCCAGAAGAACGGAAATGGCGATCTACTGGATTACAAAGATTACATACTAGGAGAATTTTACAAATTATGCAAGTGGAAGGATCACAAGAAAAAATTTGGAAATATGATACAAATTTTATTTCAAGAAGGTAAAATAGCGTAACCGCTTAAACTAAGCTGGAAAGATTGAAATTAGTTTTGCAATGCTAAAGTAGGGGATCGCTGCTGAGGGTGAAGTACGGTGGGGACTTCGTGGGCCCCGTGACCGCTACGGTAGCCGTGAAGGCCTCAGCAGTACCCTGAAACAGCAGTGCACCCTAATTCATTGAGTTTGCATAACAAACACACTTGAAGTGAGGTCGTCAAATTTTGTAATGTCAATGGTAATCAAGAAGAATGGAAATCTGTGTAGAAAAAGAAATTTCTTTCTGTTTTTTGAAATTAATAATAAAAACTTCTATTACTGAAGTTATATTCCCAGAATAAGCCATTGGAGAGGCATTTTTGTTCTAAAGTTTATACTAATTATAATAATTTCACGGAAAAAATCATTAATTTACGTAAGAGAAAAATGAAATAAAAGTGTAGCGTACCGGTGACAGAGGCTTACAAAGTTATGAGCAGGAAATTATGGTAAATTTATAACTGGAAAAAAGGATGAATACATTCGAATAAGATTCTGGCAACACTGCGGAAGCAGTGAAAAAAAATTGAGAAGACGAACTTTGAAGCCTTTAGTCGCGTGGAAAACTTACACGCCAAAAATAAATAAATAACGCCGAGCAGTTAAGTAGGGATCGGACCCGATACTTCTAAAATATTTTTATTTTTTTCATTTTTTGGTTCCTTAAAAAAAGTGTCTAAAGCGCCGAAAAAAAAGAAAAAAAAGTGGATAAGGCGACAGGCTCCCACCCTAAGTGTTTTAGGATCGAATCCTCCCCGGTGTAAAATATTTTTTCGCCAGTCATTTTGTTTGGAACACATTTCTACTCCTTTAAGAGAAGCATGATCAAAAAAAGAAAAAAAAAAGGGGACTGGAATTAAAAAAAAGAGGGGGACTGAGGCGCTCCAGTCACAGTCTGCAGGCCACTACGGTCGGGGATTCGAATCCCCCCCACGGGCGTGGATATTTGTGCCGTCCTTAGTATAAGGTAGTTGATAAGTAGTTTGTAAGTTTAGGGACTGATGACCCCGTAGTTAAGTCCCATAAGCTTAACAAACATTTGAACATTTGAATTTTTTGAACATTATGCGAAGTGAATTCTTAAGAAACAGTACTCCACAAATAACTTTTTCCTGAGACTCAGAGCATCAGAGGATAGAAGTTGCAGATCGCCCAATGGTGGAAACACTGATAACAGAAAGCGGACGAGACGAAAGGATCCAGGAAAAGAACAAGAGGAAGAAGAAGAATGAGAAGACGATGAAGAAGTAGAGAGTTTCACAGGACGGCAATTAATTCGTTGAGCGTTGTACCAAGGTGTGAGAATGCCTGTCTTCATGAAAAATGAAAAACGTTGGGGTTATACAGGAGCTTGAACAGTGTGAAAAGCAATCAACTGAATATGTAGGATTCATCGCATTAAACGGAAGTACATCAGTTTATGCGTCGTTTGATTTAGCGGGCGAGGACCAAAGTACAACAAGATGCAGTAGATACAGAAAACCTTGCGATAGCAAAGAAGAGTGGGAGTATTATTAAGAATGTGATAAAGAGGATGATTGCATGTGCAGCCTTATATATAAATATACGGGAAAACTTTGTCTAATGATTAAGTTAAAGTAGGTTGTCCGTAGGTGATCAATATCTGATTTTCCAACGAAATTAAGACAGAATCCATAGAGTTCAAAGACTTTAACGGAAATATATTAAGTTAGTGACAGTCCCTCAAAGTGTTGCCGGTAGTTAATAAGATTTTCATATTATCCTGCTCCTAAGCTTATGGCTTTAATGGAGATGCACCAGCGACCCTTGTAAATGTAAGAAACATGCGGCACAGGGTAAAATAATTCATTGACATCAAACACATAAGAAAACTGAAGTAAGAACGGTTTACATTCGATAGCTTGGGAGTGAGTACTTACTGAAGTGTATTCTGGCATATACTTTTATCACATCCATGATAAATTAATATCGTAATTAGAAAATAGCTTTCCTCCTCAACTAATGAGACTTAACAGTGTACAAGTATGAAGAAAGGGGAAAAATAATGATAAAATTTCTGTTTTAAAGAGAATGGGACAGGTTTGAGACAATAGGCACAGTTTTTTGCACGTCGTTAAGTGCTCTTGCGCCTATACAAGGTGAGGCACATAGAACTGCTTTGCGCTAGATTTGATAAAATACAGATCGAATTAAAAAGAAAAGTTTTTCACCCCGAAAAGGGCCATCCATTAACACGAAGATCGAGCCCTCCGCACCTCCCACGCGGCGAGGAGGGGACTTTTAAAACTTAAATAGGAACCCCTATATTTTATTGCAGATTTGGATTTTCCGCGAAAAAGTATGTAACTTTTGTATGAAATATTTTTATCGATTCATGATAAATGGCGCTGCTATCGGCAAAAATAAAAATGAGTTCAAAATTGCTGAAAAACGGTAAAATCACGAACATGTAAACATAAAAATCTTTCTCTAGGGTTAACACTTCCAGTTTCAGCAAAATGTGGGACAACACAGCGAAAAGTCGTTGCAGAAGGAACATTCGAATCAGAGAACAGAACAGCAAATCTTTGACGAGCTTCTTCAGCATTTTTGTCAGCCTCAAAGTACGAGGAAATGATATCACTCTCTCTCTACAATCGTTTACATCGTGGAATAACTGTGTAGTGTGTGGTGTCGCACAAGTACAAAGTGCGCGCCACCTACTTTCGCCGCGCGCCGCCATGCACGCACGGCGCGGCGTTCTCACGACGACAGCCACGAGCGCCCTCTGCTGCAACCCCGCTCGTGGCCACCACGGAAAGACACCGGTCACTTCGGACGGAGATAGCAACCAGTTAGGACCTTCGTAATCAGATAGGCACCAGTGAAGACTTTGCTATCGTACAGGCACTAGGCAGGCCTCTAACAACTATGTATCAACATTCTGCAGTACTATGTAAAAGTTAAGTATTGTTACATTCTGTACAATATATATCTCTTTCTAATTTACTCGAGTGTTTATAGTTTCTGGCTGCTCCCCTCCGTACCTGCACCAGCGTGCTATTTTAGTTCCTGTGTTGGGCTCATTCCACTCGGCCACCGACACCTACGACGAGGCTGGGACACAAAAGCGGCGACGAAGTTGGGACACAAAAGTGGCGACGAGGATGGGATACAAAAGCGGCGACGAAGTTGGGACACAAAAGTGGCGACGAGGATGGGATAGACGAACCGTGGACCAGCCCGCTTGCAGCAGCCAGACAGCAGTAGTCGGAGCACACAAAATTGCTCCCGCCCACCTACCCTTATTATTAGAATTTTGGGGGAACATTTTCAGATACGTGTTTTGTGGACTTTTTTGTTGCAGAGCGTCCTCTTTCATATTGCATTTGTGTTTTGTTATAATTTACTTGTATGCGCGGCGCCTAATCGGTCAGCATGGCCACTACCCCGAACCCAAACTTAATGGAAATTATTCAGTTACAGACGGCGCAAATCACTCAACTACTGCAGGCCGTGTCGCAGTTGACGGCACAGGCTGCTCACCAACAACAACAGCCGTCACATCAGCAGCCCACACCTGCCGCTGTACCGCTCCCTACGTTCCGCCAGTACAACGAACGTGAGGAAGAATGGAGCGACTACTTCGCACAGTTTCAAGAACTCGTCGCGGCTCATCAAATTACAGGTCAGAAAGTGAAGCATCTGCTATTATCTGTGGTGGGCACCAACACCTTCGTGTTACTGAAAAAACTTTTCCCTGACGTATCTCCTCGTGATGTAGACTTTGAACAAATAGTAGAGACACTAAATGCTCATTATGAGACAAAAGTTCTTGTAGCCGCTGCACGATACCGATTTTTCAGACTTAAAAAATTACCGCAGCAGTCACACCAAGAGTGGATTACGGAATTGAAGGGCTTAACCCGCCAATGTAAATTTACTTGCTCTTGTGGACTTTCGTATAGTGACGTGATGTTGAGGGATGCGATTACGCAGAATATTCAGGACCCCAGAATTAGAGCAGCAATTCTGAAACAGTCTGACCCCTCATTAGACAGTGTACTGCAGCTTATAGACGCGCATGATACTTTTGACTTAGCAGATGTAGAAATGCAAAGCCACAGTGTAAATTCAGTGCGCCGCAACGGTCGCTTTCCTAGCCGTAGTTCTCAGTATAGCACTAGTGATTCTTATTTTTCTACCGCCGTGCTGAACAGACAGTGAACAGTAGCCAGAGTAAAAGTGCGACGCAAAGGTCGCCCCGTAGTGTTAGACACAGTAATTTGAATAACGGGCGACAACGCTCATTTAAGAAAAATGTTCGTAAATCTTGCCCCCAGTGTGTATCTCGCCACAAACGTGCTCAGTGCCCAAGTCGCAACGCAACTTGTTATCAATGTGGCAAATCAGGACATGTACAGTCTGTGTGTATGCAAATTGAAAACTCAAAGAACGGTACCGTTAGAAACAGTGCTTCGCAGTGTGCGAGAACAGTTCATTATGTAAATGCTATACGGGCTGTGGACTTGAACAGTGCTTCTCTTGATTCTAAAATGCAAGACAATATTTCTGTGCCTACGGCAAAACTATGTAGTGCGCCACGCCGCAAGCGCCGACGGCCGCGTAAAACAGTGCAACGGAAAAGGGTTCCGGACAAGCAAAATGACTATGAACAGTGCATTCCTGTAGTGAAAATAGTGCCTTCTGCAACTTCTCCTTGTGATGGTGCCCAGTACTATGTAGCTAGTGACAGTAGACATCAGGTAGCTACTCAAAGTAATATTAGTGCAGTAGCCTCGCATTGCGCGGACGCCGATCCGGCGTTAGTGTCATCTAGTGACAGTGTGGTTAATCCGCTGTGTGCCGAGTATGCGCCGCTTCCTACCGCACGCCACCCGCGCAAGCGCAGAAAACAATATGTATTAGACGTTGCCCACATTCGCGCACCGGTCGTGCGCCGCAAGCACAAGCTGTTTGTGACTCTCTTCATAGAAAATAAGACGGTGCAATTTCAGCTAGATACTGGTTCCGCTGTCACATTAATAAATAAAGACACTTATGAACTTCTGGGTTCGCCAAAATTGTCGCCGTCACAGCAAGTGTTAACAGCTTATACAGGTCAAAATATTCCCGTGCTAGGAACGTGTAGCCTGCCCGCCTCTTTTCAAGGTGTAACAAAAACAGTTGCTTTTGTAGTTCTTCAGGCCAAATCGACACAGAACATTTTTGGACTAGATGCTTTTGACTTGTTTGGTTTATCAATTCAAAGAGATGTGCTTCAAATTTCGTCAATAGTGCCTCAGGATAAAATCAATGCATTGTGTGTCAAATATAGTGACCTGTTTTCGCCGGAACTAGGTTGTGCAAAAGACTTCGTGGCACATGTAACTTTAAAAGAATCTGCAGTTCCAAAATTTCGTAAAGCTAGACCAGTGTCTATCGCATTGCGTGATTCAGTTGCCGTAGAACTTAAACGTTGGCAAGATAGTGGGGTGATTTCTCCTGTTTCTGCGAGTCAGTGGGCCTCGCCTATAGTAATTATACCCAAGCCGTCATGAAAACTTCGTCTCTGTGCGGACTTCAAATCAACAGTGAACAGTCAAACAATTGTGGACACTTACCCCCTGCCCAGACCTGAGGAACTAATGGACAAATTAGGACAGTCTCGCTTCTTTTCTAAGATTGATTTGGCGGAGGCATACTTACAAATTCCGCTTGATGACGAGTCAAAAAAATTTTTCGTCATTAATACTCACATGGGCCTTTTTCAATTTCAACGCCTACCCTTTGGCAGTTCTTCCGCTCCCGCTATTTTTCAGCGTTTTTTGGAACAGCTGACAGTTTCTGTACCGTGTTGTTCGAACTATTTAGATGATATTGTGGTATCCGGACGTACAGTTGAAGAACATTTAGCAAACCTGGAGTGCCTTTTCAAAGTTTTGACTGCAGCAGGTCTACGTTGCAATAAAGCAAAGTGTTCGTTTTTTCAAACTGAAATAGAGTACCTAGGCCATGTGATTAATGCCCAAGGAATTCATCCCTTACAGTCACATCTTCGAGCAATCAAAGACTTGCCTCCTCCTAAGAATGTGCATGAATTGCAAGCAGTGATGGGAAAGCTTAACTATTATTTCAGGTTTATTCCCAACGCCTCTCAGATTGCAGCTCCACTGCATCACTTACGTAGGAAGAATGTTCCTTTTGTATGGTCCAAAGATTGTCAGGTTGCTTTTGACAAATTAAAGTCTGCACTACTCAGTGATGGATGTTTGATTCCCTTTGACCCACAGAAGCCTGTAGTGTTAGCAGTTGACGCCTCGTCGTACGGTCTGGGCGCAGTAATCTCACATCGTATTGGTTCTCACGATCGTCCTATTGCCTTTGCATCCAAGCTACTGACGCCAACGCAACAGAATTACAGTCAGATAGAAAAGGAGGCCTTAGCAATCATTTACGGCGTCACAAAGTTTCATCATTATCTCTATGGCAGAAAATTCTATTTGTTGACAGACCACAAGCCTTTCACGTCGTTGTTCTCACCCACAAAGCCAATTCCGCCACGAACGGCACAAAAGCTTCAGAGATGGTCCTTGATATTGTCAAATTATCAGTATGAGATTTTGTACCGACCTACCACTAAACATGCCAACGCGGACACACTTTCCCGACTTCCGGTTGGCCAGGATGTATCATTTGATTCTTCGGAAATTGCATGTTGTCAGATAGACTCCAGAGATGCTTCCGCAGTCGCAGACTTTCCTTTGAACTCTCGTCGGGTTGCACAGGAAACAGCTGCGGATGCAGACCTAAGTGTGGTAGCACGTTTTGTTCGCTTTGGTTGGCCTGCCAGAGCCAAAGACATTCAACGGCCTCTGGTTCGACTTTATTTTGCACAACGTCATGCATTATCTTTAAGTCAGGGTGTACTGTTGTTGCATACCGACAACGACCAAGCAAGAGTGATTGTTCCTCGTTCCCTGCAACGAGAAGTGTTACGCCTCCTGCATCAAGGACATTGGGGTATTGTTAGGACAAAGCAACTGGCCAGACGTCATTGTACCTGGGTTGGTATGGACGCTCAGACAGAGAACATGACGTCACAGTGTACTGTTTGTGCGGAGCATCAGGCGGCTCCTCCGCAACGTTTCTCAGATTGGCCACGCCCCAAGGGACCATGGCAACGTTTACATATTGACTTTGCCGGACCTTTCTGGAATACGCGCTGGTTAATCGTTGTAGACGCTTTCAGCAAGTTTCCTTTTGTGATTGCCATGAACTCAACGACAGCTTCTAGTACAATCAGTGCCTTAACATCAGTGTTTTGCATCGAAGGCTTGCCTGAAACTATCGTCAGTGACAATGGACCACAGTTTGTTAGTGCGGAATTTCAACAGTTTTGTCGCGTGAATGGCATTCAGCATATCACCACCGCACCTTTTCACCCTCAGTCCAATGGTGAAGCAGAACGTTTCGTTCGAACATTCAAGTCTCACATGGAGAAGATGAAAGGTCAGCACTCCAGGCAGCAAGCTCTTCAAATTTTCCTGTCTACGTATCGGTGCATGCCACGTGACGGCCCGTCTCCTGCCGAGCTGCTACACGGCCGCCGTCACCGCACTCTCCTTCACCTGCTGCAACCTCCCGCGCACCGAGTCGGTTCGTATGGCGCTACGCGTTTTCAGGTTTCCACGCCGGTGCTGTACAGGGTGTTTGCTGGCAACAAGAAGACATGGTTGCCGGGCATCATTCAGCGCGTGCTCGGTCGCAATATGTATGTTGTACGTTCTTCCACAGGGTCGGAGCTGCGGCGCCACGCAAACCAATTGCGTCTGCATAGGCCGCGCGATCCTGTCTCCGGTTTCTTGATTCCAGACCCAGTTCACCGCCAGGGAGCACAACCACATCGTTCGTCCCCAGACTACGAGATCGTCCCGATGGAGATCGACGCGACGCCGCCGCTGTCGCCGCCGCAGATGACAGCGTCACCGAGAGGGACTCCGGGACCGTGCGTGCCGCCGCCGCCTGGGCCACGCACCTCAGAAGAAGATGACCTGCTCCCTCTGGGCGGGGTGGTGCGCCCTTCCCCAGGTTTCGGTGGGTTCCCTGTAGGATCGCAAGGCGGATGCCGGGGCGCGGACGGCGTCTCGATCCCAGCCTCAGCTACGACGCCCGTCCCACCAGTAACGCCCCCGCCCAGGCCCTCCTCCCAGTGCCGTCGCCGTGGCCCTCAGCCCTACGCCACGACGGCGCGGCGGTTTGGGGGGGAGGGGTATGGTGTCGCACAAGTACAAAGTGCGCGCCACCTACTTTCGCCGCGCGCCGCCATGCACGCACGGCGCGGCGTTCTCACGACGACAGCCACGAGCGCCCTCTGCTGCAACCCCGCTCGTGGCCACCACGGAAAGACACCGGTCACTTCGGACGGAGATAGCAACCAGTTAGGACCTTCGTAATCAGATAGGCACCAGTGAAGACTTTGCTATCGTACAGGCACTAGGCAGGCCTCTAACAACTATGTATCAACATTCTGCAGTACTATGTAAAAGTTAAGTATTGTTACATTCTGTGCAATATATATCTCTTTCTAATTTACTCGAGTGTTTATAGTTTCTGGCTGCTCCCCTCCGTACCTGCACCAGCGTGCTATTTTTGTTCCTGTGTTGGGCTCATTCCACTCGGCCACCGACACCTACGACGAGGCTGGGACACAAAAGCGGCGACGAAGTTGGGACACAAAATAGTGATGCGTACTTTTTTTGTCATTTCATTCCGCGGGTAGGGCGGGCTGTCAGCGCTTGAGGAGTTCTTCAGCCTACAGTATCACAAAACATGAAACAGGACACAAATAAAAAGCGGGACAAACAGGAGAATACAAAACATAAACACGGCGAAAAATAGAAGAAAATATGCTGCGTAAAATCGAGAGAAAAGTGAACTTCTTATAAACGCAAAGGTGACGAAAAACGGTGAAATACAACACTGTACCACTGATGTACACCGACATTTAAAATACACAGGCGTCGGCTACTGGATGGCCGTTCACAGTTTCGTTAAAATAACTGATGAGTTTCACTCCGACGGAACACAGATGATTCCCACGCATGTGTTTATTGAATATAATGAACTAGCTGATAACCCGGCGTTGCCCGGGTATTTATTTATTTATTTCTGCCATTTTTCAGGTATATATTCGTTTGTATAAGGGCTGTATGTCTGTAAAATCTCTTGGGAATACAGTTAGTAGTAAAGAAGTAATAGATTAAAATTTGGTGCGGGAAGGAGCGGTTTTCCATGAACGTTACTGTTTATGAGCTCATATCTCATGAACTACGTGTCGTACTGTGATACAATTGAGAAGGTACACTCAACTATATATGTGTATACTGTCTGTAAAATTTCCTGCGGCTACAATTTGTAGCGTACAAGTTATAAATTGTAACGTCATACCGAGAGCCGTAGTTTTACTCCATAAACAGCGGAAAAGTAGTTAGCGAGAAATGTTTTTCCTTTCATCATTTTACTATTGGTTGCCAGCGAGCAAAAGTTTAATAAAGATTTGAAATTATGTTTAAAGTTTGTTGCAAGTCGCTAAGTACTGCCATTCTCATACAGTGCATTTCGAAAGTCTCGCCGCATTATATGGCATTTTTTGCGGTTTCTATTGGTTATGACGTAATATCTTTTGAACCATGTGCCGTATGTGATTCTTAACCATGCAGCAATTGTTACCTCACGGTAAGGAATGTGTGTACCAAATTTGGTTGAAATCGGTACAATGGTTTAGGAGAAAATGAGTAGCATTGTCGCAAAATGCAGCAGTTTTCCGCGCATCTCATTGTTTATGACGTCATATCTCGTGAACTATATATCGTATGTGATTCTTACCCTTACGGTGAACCTCCTCATGGATTGAAGCTTACGTGTACAAAATTTCATAAAGATTGGATCAAAACTGTAGATTTGTATACAACACGTACACACATACGGACACTCTGCTTTATATATTAGAAGATGAGGATGGGGAACGAGGAAGGGGAGGTGAGGAAGAGGGGTGGAGGGGGGAGAGGGAGTGGTGGAGAGGGGACGGGTTGGGATGGGGAGGAAGAAGGAGGGGCCACAGGTCAGTGGGATGTCCCAGGAAGTTGTAAGGAGGGGGGCGGGAGCGAGATGTGTACAGTCCTAATCACCGAAGTGCAAGGAACAGTCTGAACACGAACTGAGAGCATGATCAGTGTGTGCTTCATCCGATTGTGGGGAGGTTGCGACCTTACTATCGGTACTCACAAATAAGAATTGGGCAATACATAACTCAGGGGAGTAAAAGGTTTATGGCTCGTTGTCTCTGTTCATAGGTGAGAGTTATGTATGTCAGCTTCTATGCCCTGAACAGCTACCAAATATGTTTAAACGAGATCAGTAATTAATCTGTAGTTTAGTCAGTCTATCTCTCTGCATTTGAGGACGCGAAACTATATTTAAACAAACATACATTAAAGCTCTGAATAACCAGCAAAATGGATTCTAAGATAAGAAATGATTCACTCTCGAAGTAATTCTTTATAAATGGAGTTTATTACTCTTTTTGGACATGAAAGTGCGGAGGTGGTCCTACTGAATATTTCCCCAACTATTGTTCATGAGAGGCACAATAAGTATCACACGCACTCGAGAGTAAAAGTTCCAAATTATCATTCGTAAAATAGCGAAGTCTATCTAACATTGCAGTTCCCAATTAATGCGCGATTATTTATAGTATTTGTTATAAAACACAGTTTGTCATCACACGAGTACACGATAGCTGAATTATCACCGTTTCACAGCCCTACTACCGACCATAGTTTACCACTTTTCACCAGAGACTAAGTTCAGCAGTCATACATGCCTATCTCTTCAAATCTCAAGTTCGTAACGCGGCTTCAGACCGCCCAGCGTCACAATCTTCCACCACTGCGTACTTCGATTTTCCCAACATGTTGTGCATTTGTTTGAGATACTACAATTTTTTTCAACGATTTTGAACTCGTCGTCATTTTTACCGATTACAGCGTCATCCAGTAAGACAAAATGTTTCACACAAAAGTTACTTATTTTATTCCAGGAGAATATACATCTGTAATAAAATGGGGATTCCTATTTAAGTTTTAAAGTCAACCCCCTGCTAACCCCGATGGTGATGTAAGTAGGGTCGGGCTACACGTTGATGCATATCCCTCTAGAGGGAGGATAACTTTTATTGCAACTTCTTTTAATCCGATTTGTATTTTTCCAAACGTTCCGAAAAAACAAACAGTTTTAAATGCCTCACCGTGTACGTAATGCAAGGCAGGGAACAGATGAACAGAGAGACTGCGGGAGCTTACCAGAGAGCGGGGGATGTAATGTCAAAGGTAGGGCGATGTGTGGGTGGCTAGAGGGAGGAGGAGGAGCAGGAGGCAGGTAGACAGGGACAGAGAGAGGAGAGAGGAGGTGGCCAGACAGAGGAGGACTGGTCCAACAATATACTGGAATACATGAATACCACAGCAACGCCGAGTTTTCAGCAAGGTAATACAGGGAAACGCCTAAGAGGACCAGGAGGAAGAAAAGACATGAACATAGAGGAGGAAGGAAGCTTAGGGTTTAGCTTAGGGGTCAGCTTGGTCATTAGAGACGGAGCTAACGCTCGAATTGTTTGGTAAGGATGAACCATCCCGGCATTTGCCTGGAGTGATTTAGGGAAATCACGGAAAACCTAAATCGCCGGCCGCGGTGGCCGGGGGGACTGAGGCGCTTCAGTCACGGTCTGCACGGCCACTACGGTCGGGGGTTCGAATCCCCCCTCGGGCATGGATATTTGTGCCGTCCTTAGTTGTAGCTAGTTCATAAGTAGTTTGTAAGTTTAGGGACTGATGACCCCGTAGATAAGTCCCATAAACTCCACAAACATTTGAACATTTTGAAAACCTAAATCTGGATGGCCGGAGGTGGATTTGAACCACCATCCTCCCGAACGTGAGTCCAGTGCATTACCACTGCGCCACCTCTCTCGATCATGAACGTAGACATAGGGAAATGGTGGGCAGAGAAATTAATGGAAGCGGTGTTGATAAGCATTACCGAGTTTTCTAGTTCTCAAATACACTACTCAAAACAACTACCGGATCAGGTGATATATCACACACAGTATACATAGGGTAGCGTGTTTTCTTCACATATTGCTCACAATTGTAATTTGTGTCTCATACAGTATGATAGTGTGCTGGCTGAATGGCGTGGAGGTAGCCGAGCGATCCGGAGCGCCACGTTACGGATGGCGCGGCCTTTCACGTCGGAGGTTCGATTCCTCCCTCGGGCATAGATGTGTGGGTTGTCCTTAGATTAGTTTACCTTAGTCTGTAAGACTAGGGACTGATGACCAATAGGATTACAAACATTTGAACATATGTTTACATAGCGTTTAATTAGAGCTAGGCAGCATGTGCTTACCATTATGGTGACGAAGTCATTCGCATTGCCCTCTAATATGGTGTGTGAGCACCTCGGATGGACAGTACAGTTGCACACCTACGTGGCATGGACAGTATTAGGTTTGGGGATACTTGGCCATTCTTCCACGAGTGCAATATCCAGCTGTGCCACTCTTGTAGGAGGTGCCGATCTGGCTGCAATTATTCTGCCAAGTGCATCCCAGATATGCTCAATCAGGTTTAAGTCCGGTGGAAAAGCTGGCCATTACATTCGTTCAGTTCTCTCAGCTTCAAGCATGTTGTTAACTGGAGCAGCGCTGTGGGAACGAGCGTTATCGTCCAGCAGAAGGAACCCATTTCTTATGTTACCAGCGCAGGGCACAACAAAAGTCGAAGGATCTCGTCCCTATACTTCTGAGGAGTCAAAGTGCTATTCTGAACGACAGAGGTCCGTACGTCCGCTAATACTTACTCCTGCCCACATCATTCGTCCACCACCATGATATGGTGATGTTTCCTGCATATAAGCAGGATTCCACGAGTTTCTGACACACGTGTTGGTGTTGTTCAAAATGTACAACTGTTTGTAGAGCTTATGTGACTTAACTACGGAGTCATCAGTCCCTAAACTTACGAACTACTAATGAACTAGCTAATACTAAACACGGCACAAATATCCATGCCTGAGGGGAGATTCGAACCCCCGACCGTAGTGGGCGCGCAGAACGTGACTGGCGCGCCGAAGACCACTCGGCCACTGGCCGGCTGTTAGTATTGCGCTCCCTGTTGCTGCTTGGAGGGTGCGCTGCAGGTGAGTTGCATTCAGCCTCCTGTCTCGACTGGCTATTAACCGGAGATAACGGTTATCTCGTACTGATGTTAGCTGTGGACGTCCTTGGCCTTGCCTTCTTTTAACGTTTTCTATTGTCAGAAATTGCGTCCAGGGCCTGGAAATTACATTTTCGGAAACTGCAGTACCTGAAGCTACGTCTGTCCCGCTTCCAAACATCAAAAAATTCAAATGTTTGTAAATCTATCGGACCAAACTGCGTGGTCATAAGTCCATAGCTTACAAACTACTTAAACCTAGGTAAACAAACCTAAGGACAACACACACTCCCATGTCCCAGGGAGGACTCGAACCTCCACGGCGAGCAACCGCGCGCTCCGCAGAGAGACGCTTTAGACCTCTCGGCTACTCCACCGCGGCTTTCCAACCATCCCATGGTTCTCCGTGCCATAGCTTCAGGTAAGTCATATTGTTGTTGCCTAGCACTACCTACTCACTACAGTATCTGAACCAAACGTCTTTGTGTAATTCGTGTGGTAGAGTCGTAAGTCACATTGTTGTTGCCTAGCACTACCTACTCACTACAGTATCTGAACCAAACGTCTTTGTGTAATTCGTGTGGTAGAGTCGTAAGTCACATTGTTGTTGCCTAGCACTACCTACTCACTACAGTATCTGAACCAAACTTCTTCGTGTAATTCGTGTGGTAAAGCAGACACAAGTCAACACCAATTCCCTCTGCAGCAAGTTTATGTTGTTACCACTATCTCGGTTTTGTCTCCACTCTGTAGGACCGAAAGAAAGAAGTCGAATGATTTTTAAAAATTTTCAAATGTTTGTACTGCTTATGGGACTTAACTACGGGGTCATCACTCCCTAAACTTACAAACTGCTTATGAACTAGCTTATATTAAAGACGGCACAAACATCCATGCCCGAGGGGGGAATTGAGCCCCCGACCGCAGCAGCCGTGCAGACCGCGACTGGCACGCCGCGGACCGCTCGGCCACTGCGGCCGGCGAATTATTTTAGTTCTTCTACCGATGACAATACTTCAGAACCTAGATGCGTCAACTAATGGTTTTGAGAAGTATAGTTATTGAATAGAAACCCATCATTCACACGTCGCATAACGCGGCTGTGTCTTGCAAATCACATTGTTTATAAACTTATACGTCATACAATACATTCTATTGGTGGTTATTACGCCAAGGAATAAGTGTACCACGTTTGGATGTAATCGTTGCAGTATTTTAGGAGGAGATGTGGGACACACACACAGGCACACACACACACATACACACTCACATACACAATCAGTTCATACAATACGTATATTTCTGTTAATTTTCATAGCGGACTGTCTCTCGTTCACTGATCATTGAGAGCCCATATACGTTTAGGGGAGACCGGGTCACATTTTCCATAGGGGCAAGTTTTCCAAATCCGTTTGTTTTCGAAACAAACCGCTAGATGTTACCACCGGCGATACTGTAGGAAGTAGCAACAAAGCACGCTTCATTTACGAGAGTTTCAGTGTTGTACCAGCAGTCACAACGTCGGCAAGGCTGTTTTCGTCATTTTTGCAATGTGAGTAAACTTTCACGATTTTATTGAAACTTAAAATAAACATTCTAGCGTTAAACTTATTATTTTGACATTGAACACACTAAAAGTTTTTTCTTTCTTCACGTAACTGTGCATTTGTTTTGTAAATAGCTTACACTGTTACTCATGGACGTAGTGTTATAGTTCCGAATATGGCGACGGGGCACGTTTTTTTCCGAGTGCATATGGGGCACATATTCCTTATTGCTTTTTAAGTCTTACGCCAAGTCTAAAGCAAATGAAAAGTGTGTACAGTGCACGAAATGGGCGCATGGAGACTGTAGGAAAGGGAATATTCCATTTTTTGTTTGCTTACATTGTGATTCAGACAATCAGTATAAGTATTGTTAAAAATGTCTGTATTTGTAAAATATTTAAGTCACATATTTTGTAAAACCATTAAATAGCATTTGTATTTATTTAATGTGGCTACTTTTCCTATCCTTTTTTGTAATGTATTGTAAATTCATGATAAAAATACGTATTCACTGAAATCAAGATAATTATCTCGGTTTTAACATTGAAAGTGTAATTGGAATATTTGCCCCTGTACATTTTAAGTAAGCTGGAAAACTTGCCCCGCATACAGGGTAAATCTTCCAACGTAACATGGTCAGACAAAACCATTTGCCACCAAGAATGATATTTACTATTTTCAAAAATATCTGTACAAGACTGTAAATAAAGGTGTAGGAAATATAATGATCCGCTGTTTACCGCAAAATCGGTAAAAATAAGAAGTACAAAAATAAAAATGTAAAATGGTGGAAAACGTGCCCCAGTCTCCCCTACTTATATGCAGGTAGTCGGCAGCGCTGAGCTACTAGATGCCTGGGAGAAGATGTACGCGGTGTTGCGGGGCTGGGTGGCGTGGCCTCCTCGGCGCTGAGTGTACAGCTGCGGAGGAATCTGTCTGCCGACTGCAGGAATCTCATTTCCGGCCGGCGCGGCGACCCAATCGCGCCCTTAATGACGACCAAGCTCTCCCCTTCTTTCCTCTTTGACGTTAACTTCCTCTTGTGCCATTAATCACAGAGATGGAACTCGCGGCCAAAGCTTTGTGCGCTCTAGGCCAGAAACGTTAATTACGAGTCGGTCCAAAGGGCAGCCGCTTGAATTTAGCGCACCAGTTGTTTCACAAAACAAGTCGCACTAACCAAACTCTACTAAATTTCTACGTAAATGATTCGTTTTCCGTCCCGCATAATTCCGCACCGCAGTCTACTGAAATGGCGAGTCTTTTGTTTTGTCAATGAACTCGTTTCTATTGTGACACTAGCTGAAAACCCGGCGTTGCCCGGGTATCATTTATTTATTTATTCCTGCCATTTTTCAGGTATGTGGTGTCGCACAAGTCCAAAGTGCGCGCCACCTACTTTCGCCGCCCGCCGCCATGCACGCACGGCGCGGCGTTCTTACGACGTCAGCCACTAGTGCCCTCTGCTACAACTCCGCTCGTGGCCACCACTGAACGACTTCGTTCACTTGGGACTGAGAGAGGAACCAGTTAACACTTCGGAATCAGATAGGCACCAGTAAAGACTTGGCTATCGGATAGGCACTAGGCAGGCCACTAGCTCAACTATGTATCAGCATCCTGCAGTACTGAGCTATGTAAAAGTTAAGTATTGTATAAATTCTGTGCAATATATATCTCTTTCTAATTTACTCTAGTGTTTCTAGTTTCTGCTGTCCCACTGGCTGCTCACCTCCGTACCTGCACAAGCGTGCTACCTATATTACTGTGTCGGTCTTCCTACTCGGCCACCGACACCTACGACGGAAACGAGACACAAAAGCGGCGCCGAGGCTGGGACACAAATAGGTATATATTCATTTGTATAAGGACTGTATGTCTCTAAAATCTCTTGGGAATACAATTAGTAGTAAAGAAGTAATCGATTAAAACTTGGTGCGTGATGGGGCGGTTTTCCACGAACGTTACTGATTATCTGTTCATATCTCATGAAGTAGGGGTCGGAATGTGATACAATTTAGAAGATACTTTCAACTACATATGTGTACTCTGTCTGTAAAATTTCCTGTAGCTGCAATTTGTAGTGTACAAATTATAAATTGTAACGTCATACCGAGAGCCGCAGTTTTACTCCATAAACAGCGGAAAAGTGGTAAGCGAGAAACTTTTTTCCTTTCATCATTTTACGATGGTTGCCAGCCAGAAAAAGTTTAATAAAAGTTTTAAATTATGTTTAAAGTTTGTTGCAAGTCGCTAAGTACTGCCATTCTCATACAGTGCATTTCGAAAGTCTCGCCGCATTATATGGCATTTTTTGCGGTTTCTATTGGTTATGACGCAATATCTTTTGAACCATGTGCCGTATGTGATTATTATCCAAGCAGAAATTGTTACCTCACGGTAAGGAATGTGTGTACCAAATTTGGTCGAAATCGGTCCAATGGTTTAGGAGAAAATGAGCAGCATTGTCGCAAAATGCAGCAGTTTTCCGCGCATCATATTGTTTATGACGTCATATCTCGTGAACTATATATCGTATGTGATTCTTACCCTTACGGCGACCGTCCCCATGGATTGAAGCTTACGTCTACAAAATTTCATAAAGATTGGAAGAAAACTGTAGATTTGTATGCAACACGTACAAACATACGGACACTCTGCTTTATACATTAAATAGAAAAGATCACAGCACCTATCCTGCCCTGAGCATTTACACATATCCAAGTATGTCAGCTATAGAAGTAGCTGGTAGCGGCAGCAGATAAATTTCATAGCTCTCTACAGATAAAAGGTCACAAGTGTTATGGAGAGCTCGCCGTCGGAGGTTCGAGTCTTTCCTGGGGCTTGAGAGAGTGTCTTGTCCTTCGGTTAGTTTAAGTGAGTGTAAGTTGTTTGTCTAGGGACTGATGAACATTGAAGTTTCGTCCAATAGGTTTACGAACATATGGATATTTTGTTATGGGGATGTTATTTGTATGGCAACTAAGGTACATTTTAGTAGAAATATCCCAAAACTTTAGAAAACATATATAATTTATTACAACCGAATCAATGCTCAACTTCGAGCGTTGGCAAAATGTAATCATTCCAGCGTGATGAAGTCCAGACGCAAGACTGATTGCTTCAAAGTTCCCTTGAGATTCCGTGACAGTTTCTAAGTCTCAGTGCGTAATCAAGTCTTGAGGCAATGCAGCAAAGCGAGGTCGCGCTTCCGCATCGGTGAACACTGTCTGGAATGAACGTACATTACTGATACCATGTACATTCTTCTCACTCCATGAACTCTCTGCTGGATCGACGACCACTGTCTTACAGTCCGTACGTGCCGACTATTTAGCTGTGATTCTGCCAATCAGGTTTAACACAATTGGCAGTGTCCTCAATGCCCGACCTCTGAAGGAAATGTACGAACTGGTATTGTCAAATGTCGTTGTGTCAGTGGCCATATCGACAGTGGTGTACATGTCTTTGGTGTCAACACAAAAAAGACCCTATATCAAGGCCTGACACTCTTCATTATATCCTTAACTGTTCAAAAATAAAGTAGTAAAACGTCTGCATATGTTCATCTGCAAACGTAACTGGGCTCAAATTGAGGAATGAAAGTAAAACTGAACTCTAACGGACAGTTGCGCAGCCAGTATTTGGTTCTGAGGGGAGGGGGGCGGGGGCTCATTTTTTAAAAAATAAAGCCTATTGAATTTTTTAATCTATGACATATTTTTCACTTTTATAATTTAAGCAATTATACTACAAAAATAATTGCACAAGAAATAAAATGAGTAGGCTCGCATTATTTTGAAAACGGAAGAGGAGCAACGTGATGGAAATGGAGTGTATATAATCAGCTTGTAAAATAATAAGCAGCTTCTATGCTACTGCCCAAAAAGAAAGAGAGGTCTTTACAGTTCAATCAATATGAGACTCAATGTGTAAAAATTTTGACTAAAATAACGCTATTGTTGCTCATAAGATTTCACTCGGTGGTGCCGCTCACCTCCTAAGCAGCGGGTCGCCGCATACGAACAAACGGCTCGTAACTTCAGCATAGCAGTAACAATAGCTGGTCGCATCGGCATTAAAACCGCTCACAGTAACAGCAGCACACGTTCTCAGTGGCTGATCACGTTGGCGACTCATTCTTACGTTCACTTGTGCTTGGGAGTTTATAGTTACGTTGTGATTTGTTACATTTGTACTATTTCAAATTTCCGGTGCCGACCTGTTTTTTTTTATTTTCTATTTTTTTTAACAATTACTCTAAATTCTGCATTTTAACATTGCGTACTCTTCAGAATATTATACCAATTCAAAGTTTTTCTTCACTTGCTGGTGAAATTCTTCCACCTATGAAGCCTGTGACGTTTCGGAATTGGTACTTCAAAATCCGAGTAAAGTCTTGGTCACAGTTTAATGTACTGTCTCGTTACGATTCATCATAGTCAGAATACAGCTATGTTGAAAATAACTGGAAAGAAATATATTATGAATGCCTAGAAATAACTACACTGACGGAAATAAAAAGTAGTACACGCTCTAGTTCTTTTCCAATTCAGGCAGGAATGATTATTGAAACTATGCACCTGGAGTAAAATTTTAATTATTTGTAAATCTTATGGGACTTAACTACGGGGTCATCAGTCCCTAAACTTACAAACTACTTATGAACTACTTACGAACTAGGATGGCACAAATATGCATACCCGAGGGGGGATTCGAACCCCCGACCGTAGTGGCCGTGCAGACCGTGACTGAAGCGCCTCAGTCCCCTCGGCCACCGCGGCCGGCACCTGGAGTACATTGAATGATTACGTTTACAGATCAATAGCCCAAGCGGCACTCAAGTATCAGGTGTCGATCCATGATGAAACATCCATAGTAGTACGTGTTGCAGCCTCCACAGACATCAACCAAGTTGCTGGTTCTGGTATCCGTTAAATTATACAGAAGGCGAATAGTCCCATCATATCCCACAACTGCTGGATTGGAGACAACCGACGAGATCGTCCAGTCCAGTAAAGTTTCTACACGACTTTCAAGGCACGCGCTGTATGTGGACGAGCCGCGGTTGAGTAGGTGAGCGGTCTAAGTCGCCTCACTGCAGGAGCGCGCGGTTGCTCACCGGCAGAGGTTCGAGTCCTCCCTAGGGCATGGATGTTTGTGTTGTCCTTAGGTTAGGGTACCTTAGTTTAAGTAGTTTGTAAGCTAGGGACTGATGACCACGCAGTTTGGTCCTATAGATTTACAAACGTTTTTTGTATGTGGACGAACATTTGCCTGTTGAATTAACACGTCACTTTCCTGTTTCAAGAACAGCGAAAGAATGAGGCTTACAACGTTCTGTACCAACCTAGCGCTGGTCATCGTTCCCTCCGCCAGCACAAAAGGTAAACCAGAGTCAGTGGGCAGCCACGGAGGAAGGGGAATGGGGCTAACGGCGCTGAAGGCCCACACAGAGGCATACCGAAAATCCTTCTTTCCGCGAACAATACGTGACTGGAATAGGAGGGAAAATCGATAGTGGTACTCAAGGTACCCTCCGCCACGCACCGTCGGGTGGCTTGCGGAGTATGGTTGTAGATGTAGGTTAGAATAAAGGAAGATGGTGTTCTCTATGGTGAGAACACGTATTGGTTGAAGCCCCGGCCCATGCTTTTGTGCCCAAAACAAGGATTTCTAGCTTATAATCTTTTGTGAATATTGCCCTCGTTACGTAGAGCAACTAAATTGACAGTCACATTCGAGTATTTACTTACATATGGCATGCATTTCAACGACTAGAACTGCTTCACCACACAGTACGACCAATGTTTTGGGCACAAAGAAATGCAGGAATGCGCATTTTGCTGGCTTAACTTTTTCAGTGTAAGGGCATAGCCAGAGATTGTAATCTCCTTGGGCATCTGCTGTCAACGGATCAAACTCGACGTCGTCTTTCTAGGTGTACCATTTTTTTCCGGCAGTGTATGCGCATAATGGTTAGTCGCTGCATCGATATTTACACAGGAATACAAGAAAGAAACACAGCAGTGTTATACAGGATGATCGGAAATTCCAGTTACCGACTTCTAGACGCTAATGAGTACATAACATTTTGAATAGGAACCCTTGTCTGGAAACGTATCGTTTCCGTTCCACGAGGGTTTCAATTCAGATGTTTATCTTATCCACTCCTACTTGAGGAATGTAATTAGACGTGACCCAGTACAATTGTATATCCTACTAATTCGACGATATACGCTGAGAAAGATAACACCCGCCTTGTCTTTAGTGTAGTTTTTACCACTTTAACGGCCGACAGAGCGATGTGGCGCGATGGTAACACACTGGATTCGCATTCGGGAAGACGGTGGTTCAAATCCAGCTCTGGTCACCCAGATTTAGGTTTTCTGTGATTTTCCTAAATCACTCCAGGCAACTGCCGGCATGGTTCCTCTGAGAGGGCGTGGCCGATTTACTTCTCCATTCTTAACCATAAAAATCTGAGCCTAAGCTCCGTCCCTCAGTACCACGCCATCGATGGGACGCTGAACCCCAATCCTTCCTTCCTTATCGTCTGTAGCGCAGATGAGCCCTGCGAGTGTGGAGAGCTGCAAGACCCACAGCACTTGCTCGTCTGCAGGAAGCTGGACGAACCGTATACGATGGAGAATTTACTCGCAGCAAATAACAAAGCCATTCATGCTGCAACGTATTGGGCTTCATGTGGAATATGAATTTTGAAATCCCTGATAGAATTAAATCAGCTCTTTTAAATGTTTTCTTGTCTTCTGCTTATTTCGCTAATTTTCGATATTATTACATTTAACTTTCACTTCCCTACTAGTATGTGTTATAAATATATATTTATGAATGTGAATGTCTGTTCAGTGTACGTTTATCACGTCTGAACCACAAGACATAAAGAGCTAAAAATTGGTACAGTTACTAATGCCTACCCGGGGAAGCCTTTAGGCACGGTTTTATGGCGATCGGATAGATATTTAGTAATTTGAACAATATAACGCGAAATGCGGAACAATAATGATCCCTTTGAAAATTATATTTACTCTTTGAAAATGGTTTTATTGGTTGCTTTGTTGCTTGAGGTTTGATAATGATAAAAGGGTGAAGTATATTGGCATGGAAAGTTATCGGTGTATATAAAATTCTACGTGTGTGTGTGTGTGTTAATATTTCGCTCTGCAGCGAAAATTACAGAACGCAAACGAATGGTGTGTGAGTTATTGTTGTCCGAAGTCTCCCGTTGTACACCATAGCAGTTCCATGGCAACAACTATGAGAGGGTGGAAGATATGGTGGTTGAAAGTCGTCAAATTATAAAAAATTTGGACTGAAGGCCAGCAATGACGTTTGCGACTCTATAGCAAGGAGGTTACGTACAAAGAAGCGTGATGCCACAGAACATATCTTTGGTCTATGCGTGCTGCAATGTCTTCAGCTCTTTCTCTGTAAGGATAAGCATACGAATAAGTAAATATAAGAATAAATAAATAAAGCAGTAAACAAGAAATTTCTTTTAATACATCTCTTTAAAAAATCGATTTGACGTTTCGCGCATTACATCAAGTGATAGATCTGTGATATTATTACAAACATTATTGTTGAATTTCGTGATTGGATTTTTCGAAACGAGTACATTTTTACCTGTGATTTCTTATATATTCTCTGATAAATGTAACATTTTTTAGAAAAAAGGAGATAAACATGAGATAGCGGATAGGAAAAGTACTAGCGCAAGGTTCGAATAAATAAATAAATACCCGGGCAACGCCGGGTTTTCAGCTAGTGGTTTATATGCTTCTCATCTATTGTAAGGCATTTATTATAATTATGGTATTGTACTATTGTAAGATAAGATTGTAAGATGTTTTGGATACGATAAATAAATAAATTGGCTGTAGCAGCTTGTATAAAATAGATACGTGTCTTATATTCTGACCAGAACTCCAATATTTTCGAAGTGTATCAGAATCGATAGGTTTACTTGTCAGAAAAGGGCCGGGCACGGTATGCCACGTGGCACACGGCTCAGCTGGGCGAACCACGGGTGATCCTAGTGACACTCGGAAATTTTTCAAATAATTATTATATTAGAGGTATTTAACCGAAGGAGAGGCGTGAAATTAAAGTTTGTGCCATGGACAGGATTCGAACTTGGGACCTCATATTTATTAGGCAGGGGCTATACCACTAAGCCACCATGACCTAATAGACAGAGTGACTGCACGGGCAGTCTTAAGGCACGTCTCCCTCCGAAACACAAACTTCAATTCTGCCTTACGCTGTCCTATGTAAGTCATGGTGGCTCACTGGTGTAGCATCCGCCTAGTAAGCAGGAGGTACTGGGTTCGAATCCTGGACATTGAACAAATTTTAATTCACTGCATCTCCTTCAGTTTAATATGCCTGATATATACTGAGACGAAAAGTGTCTCCGGACAATTGCTCTTTATTCACACGAAGTGATGGGTGCTATCGACAAAGGTTCGCAAATCGATTGCGTATTCCTTGATTTCCAGAAAGCTTTTGACACCGTACCTTACAAACGGCTTTTAATCAAATTGCGTGGTTATGGTATATCGCCACAAATTTGCGATTGGATAGGGGATTTCTTGTCAGAGAGGACACAGTTCGTAGTAATCGATGGTAAGGCATCGACTAAAACAGAGGTGATATTGGGCGTTCCACAGGGTAGTGTTACTGGTCCTCTGCTATTCCTTATTTACATAAACGATTTAGGGGAAAATCTAAGTAGCTCTCTTAGGTTGTTTGCAGATGACGCCGTCATTTACCGTCTAGTAAAATCATCTGAAGATCAAAACCAACTGCAGAACGATCTGAATAAGATATCAGTATGGTGTAAAAATTGGCAATTGACTCTAAATAATGAGAAATGTGAAGTCGTCCACATAAGTACGAAAAGAAATCCGTTAAACTTTGTTTACAACATAAATCAATCAAATGTGAAGGCCGTAAACTCCACAAAATACCTAGGAATTACTATTACTTCAGACTTAAACGGGAAAGAACACGTAGATAATATCGTGGGAAAGGCGAACCAGAGACTGCGTTTTATTGGCAGAACCCTTAAAAGATGCAACAGAACTACTAAAGAAACTGCATACACTGCGCTTGTCCGTCCATTTTTGGAGTATTGCAGCCCAGTGTGGGATCCTTATCAGGTGAGTTTGACGGAGGACATCGAAAGAGTCCAAAGAAGGGCAGCTCGTTTCGTATTGTCACGATACAGGGGAGACAGCGTTACGGAAATGATACAGGATCAGGGATGGGAATCATTACCACAACGGCGCTTATCGCTGCGGCGTGGGCTACTTACGAAACTCCAATCGCCAACATTCTCCTCCGAATGCGAAAATATATTGTTGACTCCCACTTACATAGGTAGAAATGATCATCAGAATAAAATACGAGAAATCAGAGCTCGAACAGAGAGATTCAGGTGTTCTTTCTTCCCGCACGCTATTCTAGAATGGAATGGGAGATAAATAGTATAATTGTGGTTCGATGAACCCTCTGCCAGGCACTTGAATGTGATTTGCAGAGTATCCCATGTTGATGTAGATGTAGATTGTTTTTTATTTGATGTTTACTTATTATATTGGTATGGTGTCTGTTCTTTCGAACATATCCGATAGAACAGACAGTACTTCAATATAATAAGTATTTGCACTCGAAGACGGCGTTAGGCTCATTTAATTCACCGCAGATGCGGCCATCCGTTCGTCCTCGCACGGGAATCCGTAGTGACGAGTGTAAGAGAGTATGGACGATTGCGGCACTAAAGCCGTAACATGCGACTTGTGGAAGTTTGAGACGGCCGAGCGGCCAAGAATGGTAGACTGGTGATTAAGGCGACCGCTGGCCCGATGACGGAGGCCCGAGTTCGATTCTCGGCCCGTATCACATTTTCACAAGTCGTCATTGTGTAATTTCAATCCCCTAATGCAGCCAATGTCAATCCTTTCCTTCCTAATCCTTCTTCTTTCCCCTCCTTGATAAATTATTTGAACCATTGAAATGTTTGTAAGTCTATGGAACTGAACTGCTGTGGTTATCAGTTACTAGCCTTACAAACTACTTATACTAACTTACGGACAACACACACACACACACACACACACACACACACACGGGACCCGAGCCTCCGACAGGGAGCAACCGCGCGATATGCTGCAAGGCACCTTAGAGTCCTCGGCCACTCCATCATGACGCTTGGACTGTCTCGACTTTGCTCGACACTCCTCGGAAATATTCGCTAAGAAAAAATTCAAATGTTTGTTAAGCTTATGGGACTTAACTACGGGGTCATCAGTCCCTAAACGTACAAACTACCTATGAACTACTTAGGAACTAGGACGGCACAAATATCCATGCCCGAGGGGGAATTCGAACCCCCGAATGTTCAAAATGTTCAAATGTTTGTATAGTCTATGGGACTTAACTACGGGGTCATCAGTCCCTAAACTTACAAACTACTTATGAACTACTTACGAACTAGGACGGCAAAAATATCTATGCCCGAGGGGAGATTCGAACCCCCGACCGTAGTGGCCGTGCAGACCGTGACTGAAGCGCCTCAGTCTCCTCGGCCACCGCGGCCGGCAAATATTCGCTAAGACGCTACATTTCATGTTGCAGTGCTAAGTTGCTCAGCATCTTCCCGCATATGGCGCGATATTTATCCAACCTTAGAAGATACAGGATACATTGCAGTCCTTGCATTTTTGTTAACTTGAGTGACACATTTACATCATCAAAAGACGTTGGAAGAGAAAAAGCAATTTATATCTGATTTAACGGGAAATGCATAAGCGGATAGAATGAAGATCATACTGTGGAAGGGAAAACTTTTACAAAATTAATGTAAATTTTGAGAAATTCATTTAAGTTTTGGAAGAAATTTACGAACAGTTTTCAAATAGTTTTCAGAAAACTGCCAACATCGCATTTCTTTTTACGACGTTTTAGAGACCGTTTGCTAAAAATGTTCAATGTTTGTGAAGCTTAACTGCAGGGTTATCAGTCCCGAAACTTACAAACTACTTATGAACTACCTTACACTAAAGACGGCACAAACATCCATGCCCGACGGAGGATTCGAACCCCCGACGGGGAACGGCCTCGCGCATCGCAGCATAACGCCTCAATGCGCTGTTTTTTAACTTCTTTTGTTTTTTCTGTCTTTTTTTTTTTCCTTGGGCCTCCTTCCTCCCCCTCAGCCCCATCTTACGCTCTCCAAAATCGCCTTCATCGGTGTCGACTTCATTTGCCTTCCAAACGAAAATATCCGTTACTTCGCAGTTCATATTTGAAGTACTCTTCTTTGTACATTTTTTCATTTTACACTCTTGTTTTTTGATTTTGTGTTTCAACTAAATGAAAAATGCCTTCCTCCCTGTTAAAGACAAATTTAAAGTTCCTTATCCGAACACCTTGCTTTATTAATAGTTTACTTTAATAATTTTATAAAGTTGTTTTAACGGAACCAAAAATGTCCCTCACAAGGAAAGAAAAGTAGAATAATTAATAAACATGAAGTCTTCGTCACTTTACCTCTTGTTATGCATTAGTGTAGTTTTCCAGTACTAATTTTGTTTCGTGGCATTGTATCAGTTTCTATTTCTTCTTCGTTAGAAATGCTTTTTCTGGGTTCTGTTGAGGCCTTCACGGCTGCTGTAGCGGCCCCGGGGTACACGAAGTCCCTACCGTACCTCACCCTCAACAGCACTCCCCTACTTCGGCATTCTATCTTTTTCTATTTCATGGTATGTAGATATTAACCTATACCTTGTTTCTGAAACAAAAGTTTCAATATGTTTCCAAAATTCTTTTTATGGTATTTTTTCTTGTATATTTTGAAGTATTCTTCTCCCATATATTCTCGATATTCTGGTACATTGTCGGTTCCTTTTTTGTTGACTACATAATTTGCAAAGTTTCCGAATAGCCACAATATTACGTTGTTCTTTTGTGATGAGAAATAAACATCTTCTGGGAAGAGTGAATTGTTTAGTGTTACTTCTCTTCCATCACTCCGTTTGACAAAAGCGACTTAAGATATAATGTCGTTCCAAATATTTTTGTATCCGTTACAGATGAAGCGATGGCTTAATGGGTCCAAATGTTTGCATTTTGGGCAATCGTTGGTCGCGCTTAGTCCTATTGAATGAAGTTTTTCGTTTGACACTTGCACATCTGTTGTCAGCATTCGGTTATTTTTATTTGTCCAAATTTTCCCCCACTTTTTGTTAGGGTATTTCAGCTACATCTTATTTTAGTTATCGGTTGATTTATATTTGCTTGTCCTCTTCTGTTTATCCATTAAAATACATGTCAAATAGCTTAGCTTTACGTAAAAAGAATGAATGTGCTTCAGTTTGTAACCTATTTCGCTAACATCTACTGCCATGCCATGTTACAGAAGGTCGATCAGAGCAGCAGTTATGCTGTTTGGTTGTGGACCACTGATGGAACAGTAACAGCCTCAGCCAGGTGGACAGTGGCGCGCCTTTCCGATTGTCCAGAGGAGCTCAAGCTTGTGTGGGCCAGGCCGCAAAAGCTGGACAAATGAATCAGGAAATCAGTTGAGAGCTGCGGTTGAGTAGTCGAGCTTTCTATGCTTCTGTTTTGTTGATTGAGATTGAGATTGAGTGTTCTTTTAATGAAGAGGGCTGTGCATCTTTTCTGAATGTCTGTCAACCCTAGCCCTCCTTTTTCTGATCTCATGGTGATTGTTCCTACTGCTACTCTGAAAATAGTGCCTTTCCATACGTATCTGCAGATAGTGCTCATTATACTTCTCGCAGTTTCTAGAGGTGTAGTTAAAATCTGAGCGACGTATGCCGGTTTTGATAGAACTGCATAATTTATTAGCTTAATTCTTTGCTTTATATTTAAATCTCTCGTTTCGTTCAGTATTAAGCTGCTTCTTATTTTTCCTAGCACCTGTTTCCAATTTGTGGCCGTTGTTCGTATACACGGAAATACACAAGTCCTTTATTTTAACATCCTGCAAGAAAGCGACGTCTGTATCTGACTGATACAGGAAGGCTTTCAGTGCAGTGCAGCCACCTTTAGTTGACCCTGAATTTTGTTCATATTTAAATTGGTCACATTATATGTATGTTCCACTTAGAAAGGCTACAAGACGTTTAATAGAGGACACGTAATTGGAGCCTCTTAGAATAATTTTTTTTCTTTTCCATTAAAATTTTTCATTCTTCGATTTTCTTACTTCTTTTTCCTTTCTTCTGAAAGTTCAATGTACAAATTGTAATAAAAATATTCTTCCTCAAAGGCCCCTTCCGTTTCCATTGCATCAGTCTGATCTTCCTTGTCATCCGCCCAGTTGATTCTTGTTTCCTTTGTTTCATGTCCGTGTACATATCCATGTCGGGTGTCATCGTATATATCCGGTTTAGTCTTGTCATGCAATTGTTCACATGGTCCGTGCGGTGTAGCACCCTTTTCTTGTTTCGTTTTCAGATCAGAGCACTGAACGACTCTTGCCGTCTTTGTTTCTTCTTTCCCCTTTTCAGGCTCCTATATCTGTGTCAGCCGCCCTCTTAAAGGAGGAGCCAAGATCTCTGCAGCTTGATGTGCGATTCTCCTCCTTTTTTCTTTTTTTTATGATTTTGGCGAGCTCGCCAGTGAAATCTTTGGTGAACTTTCTGGCGATTCCATGGAAAATCGCTGAGATGTTACCTCGACTTTATTATTGGCAAGAGATTTTTTTAACTCCGTTATTTTCTCAGCCGAATGTTGAATCGTTTTCTTCGACACGTGAAGTGGGTGGTGTTTCGGGTTCTTCTTGTTGTTCTCTACCTTTTGCCGGTAAATTTGAGTTGTCTGATTTTTCCTGTGGTATCTTGTCATCCGTATGGTCTTCCTTTGTCACTTGTTACGTGTCTGTCGCTTGACGTTCACCCATTGTAGGCCCCTCTAAATTACTGTCATATTCATGGGCGACCGTCGTTACGTACTCTGTAATGTCTAAATCAGGAGTCGTCTGTGTAGCTTGTCTCTCGTTTGAATAATTTTCAGTCTCACAAAGCAAGCGCGTTACGCTCTCAGTGACGTCATCGTTGGCCAATATCGGCTCGCCTCCTTTGTCCAACTCTGCTTTAATGCCTGTTTCCGCGCACGCGTCGGAAAGTCTCGCCTGCTAGGTGGAGAGGGGGCCCGATTGACCGCCGCGGCAGCGTACGTCACTTTCATGCTTACGGCCTGCCCTGAGACAACCACCTCGTTATTCGGTAATTGAGGGACTCGCGTTCTCGTGCACTGATTTCTAACGTGCCCGGTGGCATTACATAACGAACATGTCCGCGGCTGCCCAGCGTAAATTACGAGAGCGCGATGCCCACAGATATTCAAATAAGAAGGTATATGCCTAAAAAGCTCAATCTTAATTTGTCTTATTCCATTCAGAACAGGAAACATATGTTCCTCTGACACACTTTTCTGCAATATTAGATAGAACCCTACCATAAGGTTGAAGAGCAGCGTTTATTGCTGCAGCTGGTACCTCGAATGGCAGCTCGAAAAAGCTCCCTGTACGGATGCCTAGGCCGACATGAGAAACAATAACTTCACTAACGGTTCCGTCCGAGTGACGAAATTGTATTTTGCCACCACACTTGTCAACAATTGAACAACACAATTCATAAGAAATCAACTCTAAAAACACGGAATTGGTTGCAAAGGTAAGATGTAAACCAATAATTTCCTCTCCTGTAATCTTAACCTCTTCTGATAACCATCTTTTTATCTTCTACACTTTGGGTCTTTTACAATTCCAATCAAAAGTGAATCAAATCGTATCTATTCTTGCACATTCAGTCTCGTTCATTTTGTCATTTTAAATCACTTAAAGACGCAATAGTGGACATAGCTCTCTACTGACCTTCATAGCAGCCACGCAGCCGTTGTTTACTCCAGCACGTCTAGCGCTGCCGCTTCGCGTCCGTCCACCATGGCAGCCGAGCGCCGAGCGCCGAATGCGCTTCCCCCCCCCCCCCCCTCTATGGGTAGTTCTAGTCAATGCGGACGCTGATCGTATTTGTTCGTTGATGTTCGTTGTGTTCTTGGCTCAGCTTTCAGCTTTTTTATTACAGAGGGCGTTGAGCCCCCTGACCGGGCGCGCTGAGCCACGGCGCCCGGCTTTTTTTAACTCCGTTATTTTCTCAGCCGAATGTAGAATCGTTTTCTTCGACACGTGAAGTGGGTGGTGTTTCGGGTTCTTCTTGTTGTTCTCTACCTAATGCGCTCGGTCGCTATGCCGCGGCAGACCATTTGCCGTATCAACTAAAGTGCTCGAGTCCATTTCCAGATGGAAATGATTGATGACAGTATCTCCTATCAATAAAACTCTTCTGGGTATGAAACCGCGTCGTCATATTATAAATTCCACCGACGTTTCGGCCACTGTTGCAGGCGGCCTTCATCAGGGTCTTTGTCAGACACAGACCCTAATGAAGGCCGCCTGCAACAGTGGCCGAAACGTCGGTGGAATTTATAATATGACGACGCGGTTTCATACCCAGAAGAGTTTTATTGATAGTGACAACGGCCGCGGAAGCCTACGTTTGCACAGTAACTCCTGTTTGAAACACAAATTTTATTACGTTAAAACATTCAGGAGTTCCTCAAGAGTTTCCACGTCTTCAAAAGTTACATCTATATTTGGCTCGACTGATATGTGTAAAAGATTTTTTCAATAATAAAATTACAGTGATGAAAGCGATAAGAGGATCAGCTGAGATATCATTCTCAGTATGCTGGGTGATTAAAAGTCAGTAAAATTTGAAAACTTAATAAATCACGTAATAATGTAGATAGAGAGGTAAAAATTGACACACATGCTTGGAATGACATGGGGTTTTATTAGAACAAAAAAAATTGTCCAACAGATGACGCTTCATCTGATCAGAAAATCAATAATTAGCATAACAAATTAAGACAAAGCAAAGATGATGTTCTTTACAGGAAATGCTCAATATGTTCACCAACATTCCTCAACAATAGCTGTAGTCGAGGAATAATGTTGTGAACAGCACTGTAAAGCATGTCCGGAGTTATGGTGAAGTCACAGTATGTACAGCCACTGCGGTCGGGGGTTCAAATCTCCCCTCGGGCATGGATATTTGTGCCGCCCTTGGTATTAGCTAGTTCATAAGTAGTTTGTAAGTTTAGGGACTTATGAGCCCATAGTTAAGTGACATAAGCTCTACAAACACAAACATTTGAGTTATGGTGAGGCATTGGCGTCGGATGTTGTCTTGTAGCATCCCTAGAGATGTCGGTCGATCACGATACACTTGCGACTTCAGGCAACCTCAAAGCCAATAATCGCACGGACTGAGGTCTGGGGACCTGGGAGGCCAAGCATGACGAAAGTGGCGGCTGAGCACACGATCATCACCAAACGACGCGCGCAAGAGATCTTTCACGCGTCTAGCAATATGGAGTGGAGCGTCATCCTGCATAAAAATCGTACATTCCAGCAGGTGTTTATCAGCCAGGCTTGGGATGATGCGATTCTGTAACATATCGGCGTACCTCTCAACCGTCACGGTAAACGTTACAAAACCAGAATCACGCAGTTCCTCGAAGAAAAAAGACCCGATAACGGTAGATGTGGTAAATCCAACCCATACCGTGACTTTCTCGTCGTGCAATGGAGTTTCCACGAATGTTCTAGGATTTTAGGTAGCCCAAATTCTGCAGTTGTGGGCGTTGACAGACCCTCGGAGCGTGAAATGAGCTTCGTCGGTCCACAACATCTTACTCAACCAATTTTCATCTTCCGCCATCTTTTGAAACGCCCACACTGAAAATACCCTCCGCTTCACTAAATCGCCAGGTAACAGTTCATGATACCGATGGATTTTGTAAGGATAGCATCGGAGGGTACGCCTAAGTGCTAACCAAATAGTATTGTATGGAAGGCCAGTGCGACGTGCGAATGCACGAGCGATGACTTCCCCGTGCATAGACGAACCCGCTACAGTCTCCATTTCGTCCTGAACTGTCTCAGCAGCATTACGCCTTGTTCTCGGTCGGCCACTACGGGGTCTATCTTCTAAACAACCCGTGGCTTCGAACTTCGAAATCATTCTCGCCACAGCTGCATTTGTCAACTGACCTTTACCCGTTCGAATACTCTTCCTATGGCGATAGGATCGTAAAGCTGAACTAGCACATTCCCCATTCTGATAATACAGATTCAATAAAAGGGCATTTTGAGGTAACGTCAAGATGTTGCGACTGCTGGTGCATCTGATTCTCTCTCTCATTACAGCTCCTTTTATACACGATTTTCATGCGCAGTCACTGACCCTTTGCTGTCCAGCGCCATCTGTCGGACATTTTTTGAACTTCTTTGTTCTAATAAAACCCCATGTCATTCCAAGCATGTGTGTCAATTTTTACCTTTCTATTTACATTATTCCGTGATTTATTAAGTTTTCAAATTTATACTGACTTTTTGATCACCCGGTACGTACGGGAAAGTACTTTATTCAGATATTGGTTACAATTGTAATTTGTGATTGATACAGTACGAAATTTTGCTGTCTCAACTCTACACTTGAGGTTTAGATGGCGTTATCTATAGCGAGGCACGTGGGGCTACCACAATAGTGAAAATGCCATTCTACCTTCGTGGCATGGACAGTATGAGGTTATAATCAGCTGTTTGGCCATTCTTTCATGAGTGTAATATAGAGATCTGCAGGCCTTGTAGGACGTGCTGATCAGGCTGAAATGTGTCTGCCAAGTGCATCCCAGACATACTCAAACGGGTTTAAGTCCGGTGAACAACGTAGCCACACCATTCCCTTATTTTCAAGCATGTTCTCCACCATTGCAGCTCTGTGGCGACGAGCGTTATCATCCACCAGAAGGAGCCCATATCCTATGCCACCAGTGTAGGTTACAAGAACATATCGAAGTATCTCGTCTCGATACCTCTAAGCAGTCAAAGCGCCATTCTAAACGACATATAACTCCGTACGTCCACCAATACTGACTCCTGCTCTCACCATTCGTCCGCGACCATTTATGTGATGAAGTTTCCTGAACTTCGTTTCGAGTTCCACATTCCCTCCAGATGAGAGAAGGACGATTGGCCGGCTAAAAACACAATCTTGACTCATATGTGAACAGTACACGGCGCCATTCGTTACGATTCCAAGACTGATATTCTTCCTCCCAGTGTCTACGGATTAAGCGGTGTCGTGGGTTTAATGTGACACACACCATAGGTCTCCGTGCGTAGAGGTCACATTCTCGATGGCGATTTCGGACTGTTTCTGTTGCTGCCTGGAATGTGCGTTGGAGCTGAGTTGCCTTCAGCCTCCTGTCTCGACGGGCTGTTAACCGGGGATAACGGTTATCTCTTGCTGATTTTAGACGTGGACGACTTTAGCCTTGCCTTCTTTCAACGCTTCCTGTTGTCTTAAATCGCGCCTAGCTTCTGGAAAGTACAGTTTGGGACATTCCACTGCAGCCACCTTCCTCTGTGTCTGTCCCGCCGCTCCCAACCTCCCAACAGCTCTCGATGCCATAGCTTCGGGTAAGGCAAGTTGCATTGCACTACCTGTTCACTACACTATCTGAACCCAACTGCTTGTGTGAGTCGTTTTGTAGAGTTAAGACTAGTTAAATCTTCAAATGTTTGTAAAGGTATGGGACCTAACTGCTACGATCATCGGTCCCTAAACTTACACACTACCTTAACTAACTCATCCTAAGAACAACATACACACACACACACACACACACACACACACACACACACACACACACACACCAATTCTCGAATAAGGTCTCGTAACGCCGAAGGCGAACAGCCGCGCGAATCACAGCAAGGGGTCTAAGTGCGTATGGCTATTCCGCCGCGGCAAACAAAAGACAACTCCAGCTTTCTGTTATTACCAGTCTCTACGTTGCATTAATGTTGTTGTCTCCCACTCCGTAGAACCGAGAAAGAAACGCCGGACGGTTTTAGTTTACTCTGCCGAAGACAATTCATCATAACTTAGGTATATCAACTGATCCCCTAATTATTTTGACCAGCGTCAGTAAGTCGCGATTACTTGTTAGTCTCTGTGATGGCAGTCCTATAATCTTTCCCCACTTGTTATTGCGCCGAAAGCTTGTACGAAATATAAGTGTTATTACATCCTCTGCGATACAGTAGTAATTAAACTTTCGTTTCTTTGTAGTATATTTTGTTAAAAACTGTAATCGTGACATTCTCAGTAGAAAATCTTCAAAAGTTTGTAAACACCATGTTACCAAGCTGCCATGGTAATCAGTCCCTAGACTTACAAATTACTTAAATTAGTTTACCCTAATAACACCATACACACCCATGCCCGAGGGAGCAATCGAACCTCCGGCGGGAGCGAACGTCCAGTTCATAGCATGATGCATTAGACCACGCAGCCACTCCCGCGCGGATGTCAGTAGAGAAGTGATAGGTAATATACGAGTTTATTTTCTTTCTTAAAAAAATGTTCAAATGTTTGTAAAGCTTATGGGACTTAACTACGGGCTCATCAGTCCCTAAACTTACAAACTACTTATGAACTAGCTAATACTAAGGACGGCACAAATATCCACGCCCGAGGGGGGATTCAAACCCCCGACCGCAGTGGCCGTGCAGGCCGTGACTGGAACGCCTCAGCCGGCCGCGGTGGCCGAGGGGACTGAGGCGCTCCAGTCACGGTCTGCACGGCCACTACGGTCGGGGGTTCGAATCCCCCCTCGGGCAGGGATATTTGTGCCGTCCTAGTTCATAAGTAGTTCATAAGTAGTTTGTAAGTTTAGGGACTGATGACCCCGTAGTTAAGTCGCATAGAATATACAAACATTTGAACATTTTTGGAGCGCCTCAGTCCCCTCGGCCGGCTATTTTCGTTCTTCTGTATCATCAGTGGGTAATGGTATAATGCCTTTTAAGACATATAGCTTCACTTTATTTCGAACTTTCTTATATGGAATGATATGAGACGTAGCCGTATGCAAGCCAATCTCGTGTTGCGTGCGCTAAGGTTCTGCCGCCGGAGGGACGACTCTTCATATAATTGTATGAAGTCTCGCTCAGACAGCATATCGGCGTTGTGGGGCGAGTGCACCGGCTGGCCAGGAGGGATGACCACAGACATGTATTGCTAGACTGGCAACGCCGTATACAGTGTCACTGGCGTCGCTGGAGCCTCAGCGCCATATTTCTATCTCATAAACGTTTGAGCAATCAGATGTGTAATTACTGTCGCTATGAGTAAACGGCATGTATACGTCAAGTAAAGTGTTGGGACAGCAAACAGCGTACTTTATCACGCACAAATTACAATTCTAATCAATATCTCAATAAAATACGTTACTATATGTATATTGTGTCTGATATCTTACATGATTTCCTAACTGGTTTGAGTAATTTATATGTCCAACATTCATAGAATATATGACATCAACTGCGATTGGGCAAAGCTGAAAATGTGTACCCAGCCGGGATTCGAACCCGGGTCTCCTGCTTTCTAGGCAGTTGCGCTGACCCCTACACCACTGGGGACACAGTGATCACCGCACCTGCAAGGACTACCTAAGCACGCCTCCCGTCAGATACAAATTCCCAGCTTCGCCCTGCCCACAGTACTCAAACTCGTAGTTATGAACTACCCGGGAGGCGTGCTTAGGTAGTCCTTGCAGGTGCGGTGATCACTGTGTCCCCAGTGGTGTAGGGGTCAGCGCAACTGCCTAGAAAGCAGGAGACCCGGGTTCGAATCCCGGCTGGGTACACATTTTCAGCTTTGCCCAATCGCAGTTGATGTCATACATTCTATGAATGTTGAATAATAACAACTGCAGGATCAGAAGTGACGTCTGTTCTCTCGGAACAGACGCCACATGTATATATAATTTATACGTCTTTCGATCATCTCCGTACCTATCTTTTCCTATACTACTCTTTGTCCATTTCCTCGTCGCCCCAGTCTCCACCCTCCCCTCCCCCTCTCTGTCACCACGTCTTTCTCCCTCTCTCTTCCTTACCATCTATTCCTTCACCCCAAGCTCTCAGACCAGTTCCCCTTGACCTTTTCTCTGTATATCTGCTCCCCGCGCCTGTCCCTGCCAATAAATTATCTTCATACCCCCTCTCCTATCCTCTTCTCTCTGTTCATCTACAGATGCCCCCTCTCTGTCTGCCCAACTCCTCGTCTCCCATACACCTCATTCTTTCTGTCTATCTCGTCTTCCTGTTCTCTCACTGTTTCTTGCCCCTAACATGTAGACTGCCCCAGAGAGCAGGTCGATAATTCAGACTGATACTATTCCCACACAACACTTCAGTTTTGCAGAGCAGTCTATATAGCAAGGGTAGGAAAACTAAATTTTGCCCGTATCTCCTCTCATATGGGAGCAAGGAGGTTATAATGTCCAAAGTGCCGATTCTCCAGTTGCAAGCTGTCTAAGTACTAAATTTTATCGAAATCTATTGTGTAGTTTTGGAGGAGATGTAGAGCAGCCATTTTTATAATATACATAGATTAACTTAGAACAACTTTTGTTTTCGAAAGTACAAAAACATTGTTATGGGGTACCTCTTAGAATTAAATTACATGTTTAGTACCACAGCAATTTAGTTTGTGAGCAGATGTATGAAACCACCAAATTTCAGAATTCTGGAATTAGTAGAAATGATACCCATCTGGTTAACTGTGCGCTTTAAAGAGCTAGTTTAAGACATGGAACTTTGGCTATGCAGATTTAGGTTTTCCGTTGTTTCCTTAAATCACTCAACACAAATTCCGGGATGGTTCCTTTGGAAAGCCACGGCCGATTTTCTTCCCCATCTTTTGAGCGTGAGTCCCGCCTGTAATGACCACAATGCCAATGTGTTGGTAAACCTTCACCGTCCTTCTTTATAAGACGAGAAATGTATCTGGCCCAGTTCAAATCCGCCATGCAGACTGACGACATGAGTCGGTGTACCGACTATCCTGAAGGTAGTTTTTAGGCGGTTTCCCACATTCCACTAGGTGAATACCGTGCTGGTGACTAAGTCCCGCCTCAGTTACCAAAGTCTTAAACACTAAATAGCATGTCCACACACTTTGCTTTGTACAATATATGGCAGACTTGTAGAGTGTCAGACTACGAATATGAAGGTCACATGTACGATCCCCGATAAAGCTTACAATTTTGAGCCATCACTTTACACTCCCTTGTTGATGTGGAAAATGCTAATTTGCACCGTGTATCGGAATTCACCTTAAACTGTATGGCCCCTCTTTAACTTGATGGGTTACTCATTTCAGAAGTTGCCAGAAGGCAACGGCTTGCCACTTCCCACAAGAGCATGCCTAGTAAAGCACTGTTGAGTTCAAGGGAATCTTCGGAGTGCTGACTGCTGTAGCTGTAACACTGTGAGCAGACAGTTGGCGTTTATATATTACTTCCTTGTGAGGTAATGGGGTGGTGGCGGCACCTTATGAAACAACCACGTCAAATCCGATTACCCAGTCCTACACTGCACATGGGGGTCAAGGAGAATAAAATGAAGAGAATAAGAAAAATTAATAGAAAAGGCTTAGGAATTTAGAGCGGTACCCGTTCAGCACTCTTGATCCACTTGGGGTTGCAGCTTAAAATTGTTTAGAGGTTCAAATTTCCAAGGTATTTATTTGAAAAAAGTAGTAGTTATTTCAATAAATAATGTAAGGAGGAAGTATAGGAACTCTGTAAGGTTTCAACTTACAGGTAATTAATATTTTTGCAGCAAAATGGAGGGGTAAATGAGGCACTGCTATAATAACGTAAGCTGTCAATGAGCGTGTGTTATGTTGGTCGTCCGCAAGGAAACGGCAGTTCGCTTCAAGTGGCCGCGTTGGAATAGGCGAGCGCTCTAAGGCGCCTAGCTGAGGAGCGCGCGGTTGCTCGCCATCGGAAGGCCGAGCCCTCGATGGGGCATGGATGTGTGTGTTGTCCTTATTGTAACTTAGTTCAAGTAGTTTGTAAGTCTACGGACTTATGACCATAGCAGTTTGGACCAATAGATTTACAAACATTTGAACATTTTCGCTTTAAGTGAAGATCACATGTAGTCTGAATCAACAGACAGGACCAGGGAAAAGTACGGGGTTCTGAAAGTTATATGGGCGCGTGCAGATTCGGATGTCAGTCAATGACTGCTGGCGTGACTTGTTTTCCATAGGTTGTGGAATCTGATGAACATTAAAGAAATTAATGTATGCCTTAAAACCCTTTCGATGTTCTACGGCCGGCCGCGGTGGCCGAGAGGACTGCGGCGCGTCAGTCACGGTCTCCACGGCCACTACGGTCGGGGGTTCGAATCCCCCATCGGGCATAGATATTTGTGCCGTTCTTAGTTGTAGGTAGTTCATAAGTAGTTTGTAAGTTTAGGGACTGATGACCCCGTAGTTAAGTCCCATAAGCTCTACAAACATTTGAACATTTTTTGATGTTCTACGAGGCGCGTCCAGAAAGTAAGTTCCTTTTGGTAATAAAATTAAATTATGCACAGATACAGAAGAAATTTTTATTGCACAAAATTCTACAACTCTTATACTACTTTTCCACATAACTGCCGAAATTTTGTAGGCACTTGTCATAGCGTGCCACACGTTTTTGCATGCATCCTTCACAGAAGGTTGTCGCCTGTGTATTCAACCATATGGTAACAGCTCTTCATCATCGTTGAAGTGTTGACCACCAAGGACAGATTTTAGGTGTAAGAAGAGATGAAAGTCGCTAGGAGAGAGGTCCAAGCTGTATGGAGGATGATCAAACAGGTCCCATTGAAATTTCCATAAGAATTGTTTGGTCACATTCGGTGTGTGAGGTCAGGCATTAAGGTGAAAAAAAATATTTTGAAAGTAATTCTCTTCTTACACCTAAAATCTGTCCTTGGTGGACAACACTTCAAGGATGATGACGAGCTGAAAGAACATGTTACCACATGGTTGAATACACAGGCGGCAACATTCTATGAAAAAGGCACACAAAACCTTGTGCCATGCTATGACAATTGCCTACAAAATATCGGAAGCTACGTCGAAAAGTAGTTTAACAGTTGTATATTTTTGTAAAATCAATATCTTTTCTGTATCTGTACCCGTTCGTTTTATATAACCAAACGGAACATACTTTCTGGAGGCGCCTCGTATTTCGCGTTGCCACCAGTCGCCATTTGAAAGTCTGTTTGGTAAGTGGTGATAAAATTGCTTCAGTTTTGAGACAAGCAATATTGACTTTAGCTTGTGGTAATTCTTTCAGCAATCAGTCGTAAAAATATATATATATATTTATTTGTTTCAAATCTAGATGTCGACCACTGTGTGGCCAATATCGATGCTTAAAACCAATTCAAATACTTAAAACATCTCCAACATGGAGGTCAAGATGTTTAAAGTATTTTAATTGGTTTTAAGTATTGATATTGACCACACAGTGATCGAAACCTAGATTTGAAACAAATAAATATATATTTTTTACGACTGATTGCTGAAAGAATTACCACAAATCAAATACAGTCGTGGAGCACCAATTCCAACATGGAATCAAGCCTGTTTGACTTTAGCTGTGTAATAACCGGGCCAAGCTAGCTAGAGAGAGAGAGAAACAAGTTACTGAAGTTTCGAAGTTTCGGTCAGCTGCAGTGGGCATTAGCTGACCTATAACTAAGACGAGTATGTTATCCATAGCTTTATGACTGCTCACATTAATTTTCAGGTTTTTTAAAAACGATAGACAAAATTCACGTAAAAAAGCCAAACTCATTAAAGAAACAAGTGTCGCCGCGGTGGAGTAGCCGAGCGGTCTAAAGCGTCTCGCTGCGGAGCGCGCGGTTGCTCGCCGTGGAGGTTCGAGTCCTCCCTGGGGCATGGGTGTGTGTGTTGTCCTTTGGTTAGTTTACCTAGGTTTAAGTAGTTTGTAAGCTACGGACTGATGACCACGCAGTTTGGTCCGATAGTTTAAAAAAAAGAGTGTCGCATCGATTAAACCAACCCGCCGGCCCACACAACTCTGCTCTCGCACTCGGTAAATGAACGTGTAACGAAAGGTGGAGCTCTTCGTATAATTCGTAAATGGAACAGGATAGTTGCAGTATACCAGTACCACTGTCCACCCCACTCACACCGGTGTTTTGATGTTACATATATGGATGTAGAAACCTTAGCAAACGCACACACGAATAGCGAGAGTGAAATAATAACCGCGTTGTCGCTAACCTCTTCGCTATTTCTTCATATTTGCGGCCTGTGCCCTTTCAGATCTGCCACCTGGATTCCCGTTACTACCTGCTAGACAGTGGGCGAGGTAAAAGCCAATAGCCATTTCCGGCAGCCTCTTTTAACTTGCCCAGTTTTTCGCATTATGTGTGTGTGCAGGAGTGTTCACTAAGTAAATGCTGCCAACTGCTCTCTTGCCAGGGGCTGTTAGCTCTGGCTTTAATGGCCAAAGTTTTGCAGGCAGTTAAACTGCAAACGCCACGCACCAGGGCTGTGTTCCTGCCTCTGTGTTCCTGCCTCTGTGTTACGCCGACCGGCGTAGGCGGCGTGCGCCGGAAGGCCTCACCCACGCTCTAAATCACTTACAGGCTGTTCGGAAATTTTTGCTTTCTCTTACGCCTCTGCCGGATTTAACAAGATATCCATATTTCGCAGAGGAGGGGAGTTACTGGAGTCACCTTATCACAAAGTCCGTACCACGAATATGTCTTGCTGTTTGTCTCCACCTCTGTTATTCATGAAAATGGCAATTTCGAGGTCAAACGGAGCGCGTGGTGCCAGGCGTCCGTAGTTTTAAAATGGTGCGTTTTCCACCTACACAATATTAGTAATTTTTTTCCTACTGGCATCAGCTAGTCAAGGTTAAAATTTCATCAGACAATTTTTCCCCAGCCTGTATATGGGGCGTTCATTTTGACTGACGATATTCAAATATCACGAAAAATACACGTCAAATAAAAAAAATGTACAACACTGATTTGCTTCTATCGGAGGGAGACATCCGGTGATAATACACTCGCCGCCCACTCAATCCCTTGCGTGGGCGGCGTGGGGCAACTTTTAAATTTTCATTGGGAATCCCCGGTTTCTATCGTAGATTAAGATTGTACGGCGAAAGCTACATACGTCTCGTCGGAAACATTTTTCCGTTCAAAATGATCAAATGTTTGTAAATCGATTGGAACAAACTGTGTGGTCATCAGCCCGTATCTTACAAACTACATCTACATCTACATACACTCCGCAATTCACCGTAAGGTGCGTGGCGGAGGGTACACTGTACCACTACTAGGCATTTCCTTTCCTATTCCACTCCCAAATTGAACTACGAACAAAAGAATGCCTATATGCCTCCGTACGAACCCTAATTTCTCTTATCTTGTCTTTGTGGTCTTTACGCGAAATGTAAGTAGGCGACAGAAAGATCGTACTACACTCATCTTCAAATTCCGGCCCTCTAAATTTACTTAACAGAAATTCACGAAAAGAACGTCGTCTTTCTTCCAGCGATCCCCAATTGAGTTGCCGGAGCATTTCCGTGACACTCGCGCTTTGGTCGAACCTACCGGTAACAAATCTAGCTGCTCGCCTCTGAACCGCCTCTATGTCTTCCTTCAAACCGATCTGCTGCGGGTCCCAAACACTTGAGCAATACTCAAGACGTGGTCGTACAAGCGTTTTATACGCTGTCTCCTTTACAGGTGAAGTACATCTTCCCAAAATTCTCCCAATAAACCGAAGTCGGCTATCTGCCTTACTCACAACTGTCCTTACATGCTCGTTCCATTTCATATCGCTCTGCAATGTTACGCCTAGATATTTGAACGACGCGACAGCATCAAGAAGCTCACTACTAATGCTGTATTCGAACATTATAGGATTGTTTTTTCTGTTCATGCGCATCACCTTACATTTTTCTACATTGAGTGCTAGCTGCCATTCTTCGCACCAACTAGAAATTTTGTCTAAGTCAATCTGTATGCTATTACAGACAGTTACAGACGACACCCTCCCATACACCACAGCATCATCAGCAAACAGCCGCAAATTACAACTTACCCTGTCCATCAGATCATTTATATAGATAGAAAATAATAGCGGTCCTATCACACTCCCCTGGGGCACGCCTGACGATACACTCGTCTCTGATGAACACTCGCCGTCGAGAACAACGTACTGCGTTCTATTACTTAGGAAGTCTTCCAGCCAGTCACAAATCTGTGAGCCTATTCCATAAGCTCGTATCTTCGTTAGCAGTCTGCAGTGTGGCACCGCGTCGAACGCCTTTTTGAAGTCGAGAAAAACACAATCCGCCTGTTGCCCTTTGTCCATGGCTCGCAAGATGTCATGTGAGAAAAGGGCAAGCTGAGTTTCACATGAACGATGTTTCCTAAGCCCGTGCTGATTCATGGAAAGAAGCTTTTCCGTTTCAAGGAAATTTATTATATTCGAACTGAGAATATGCTCAAAAATTCTACATGAAACTGATGTCAACGATATTGGCCTGTAATTGTATGGGTCCGTTCTCTTTCCTTTCTTATACACGGGAGTCACCTGCGCTTTTTTCCAATCACTAGGAACTTTGCGCAGAATTAAAGATTCGCTATAAATGCAAGCTAAATAGGGGGCCAACGCCGCAGAATAGTCTTTGTAAAACCGAACTGGTATTCCATCCGGACCAGCAGACTTTTTCGTATTTAGCTCTCTCATCTGCTTCTCTACACCGGAAATACCTATTGCTATGTCCCCCATTTCGGAATTAGTACGTTGATCAAATGATGGTATATTTGTGCGGTCCTCCTGCGTGAAAGATTTCTTAAAGGTTAAATTTAGAACTTCAGCTTTCCGTTTGCTTTCTTCTATTACTGCCCCAGAATGATCAACTAGTGACTGGACAGTGGGCTTTGACCCGCTTATCGATTTTGCATAGGACCAGAATTTTTTCGGGTTCTCGGAAAGATCTTTTGCTAAGGTATGGCTGTGATAATTATTGTATGCTTCACGCATCGATCTTTTTATAGACGCACGAATCTCTACTAACTTTTCCCTGTCATCATTTACGTGTTCTTTTTTGAACCGAGAGTGCAGCAGCCTTTGCTTTCTCAGCAGCTTTCTAACATTATTATTATACCATGGTGGATCTTTTCCATCCTTAATCGTCTTTACTGGCACATATTTCTCTAACCCTTTATTAACAATGCACTTAAATTTAGTCCACAATTCCTCTACATCCATAGTCCCGGAATTAAACGATGCCCATTCATTTTCTAAGTGCGATCGTAACATTTGCTTGTCTGCACTTCCCAACAAAAACACGCTCCTAGCCTTCTTGATTGGTTTATGAACTTGGTCACCATCGACGCTATGACGATATCATGATCACTAATTCCTGTCTCTACACAGACATCGTTAATAAGGTCAGGCCTGTTTGTGGCTATAAAGTCTAGAATATTTCCATTGCGCGTGGGTTGCCGGTTTAACTGCTCAAGACAGTTTTCGGAGAATTGTCCAAAAGTAGCTCGCAAGACTGCTTGTCTGTACCGCCTGAAATGTAACTAGCGAGGTCCCAATCTATACTCTTAAGGTTGAAGTCACCTCCGACTAATATTACATGGCCCGGATACCTATGCACTACCTGGTGTAGACTTTCCTTGAATGATTCTAAAACTGCTACAGCAGCGCTGGGGGGCCGGTAAAAACACCCAACTATTAACTTTACTTCTTTTAGACCTGTTATACGTGCCCAGATAACTTCACAGATACATTCAACCTCGATCTCAGTAGAAACAATATCTTTGGCCACAGCGATGAACACTCCTCCTCCAGTTGTATCAGATCTATCTTTCCGATATACATTCCACGCTTCGCTAAATATTTCTGAACTTGCCACATCATCATTTAGCCAGCTTTCGGTGCCTAAAACTATCTGAGCGCAATAACTTCCATGCAGCGCTGCAAATTCGGGAACTTTGTTTCTAATACTCTGTAAGTTCGCGGCTAATATTTTGATGTTCGAATTTTTGTTCCGAACGTGGCCTGAATTCACTGTTTGAATGCTGACAGGCGAGTGCTCATCAGAGTTAGCGCCTAGCCTAAAAAAAACCATGTGCACTCCACAAGTACTCTGCTACCCGAGTAGCCGCTTCCTTAGTGTAGTGCACCCCTGATCTATCTAGGGGCACCCTACAATTCCCCACCCGATAACGCAGATCCAGAAATCTGCAGCCATGACTGTCACAGAGTCGGCGAAGCCTCTGGTTCAGACCCTCCACTCGGCTCCAAACCAAAGGACCCCGATCAACCCTGGGAACAATGCTACAAATCGACAGCTCTGCTTGCACCCCGCGTGCGATGGCAGCAGCCTTCACCAATTCCGCCAGCCGCTCGTAGGACCTGAGGATGTCCTCAGAACCCAAGCGACAAGCGTCATTGGTGCCGACGTGAGCCACGACTTGCAGTCGACTGCACCCCGCACCCTCGATAGCCGCCGGCAAGGCCGCCTCCACATCTCGGATGAGGTCCCCCGGCAGACACACCGAGTGCACGTTGTAATTCCTTCCAGATCTGGACGCTATCTGCCTAAGGGGCTCCATCACGCGCCTAACATTGGAGCTCCCAATAACTAATAATCCCCTCCCCCCGTGCACCTGCTCGGATCCTGCTGAAGGAGTGGCCACACTTTCACTCACAGGACGAACGGGCGCGGACGGACGTCCAGCCTCCACATTGGCCTTCCGCTTCGAGCGACGCGAACGCCGTACAACCCGCCACTCCCCTTGCAGAGAAGGCGGCTCGACGACGTCCGGTACACCTGAAGGTGCCTCGGTAGCAGGGACAGAGAGCGAAGCGTGAGACACCTGAGGTGTCCCACTCGACGCACCAGACTCCCCACCATCGCTGCACCCCGAGACAGCAGCCTGAAGAAGGCTGACCGTAGACAACAGCACGCTCAGCTGTTCGCGAACCGCGGCCAACTCCTCCTGCGTCCGCACACAGCAGGCACACATCCTATCCATCATATCGATACAATTAACTGCAGAAAGTAGAAAATTAAATAATCAACTTTAAAGAAGCCTAGTACTCTAATGAAGGCGGCTGGCTGGTGACTGAACTGTGGTCAGTGGTAACTACACTGTCGAATCAACAAAACTGAGTCCGGCAGCTTGGCGCTGTTAACGATGCGGCACTGGTGACAGCTGGCACTGGACTGACTGATAACGAGCTTTAGTAGCGGTCTCTGACTACTTAAACCTACGTAAACTAACCTAACGACAAACACACACACCCATGCCCCAGAGAGGAATCGGACCTCAACGGCGAGCAACCGCGCGCTCTGCAGCGGGAAACTTTAGACCGCTCGGCTACTCCACCGCGGCCATTTTTCCGTTTTTCTAAAGATGACGCTGTAATCAGCGGATTCAAAATGAGTCCACAACTGTAGTTTACAATAGGCAGCTCAATGTTCACTTAATATTCAGAGGCACGGGGGACCGCACCTCCATGCTTCGACGGTAGGACAGGCAAGTACTTCATGGCATTCAGTTGTACACTCTACTCACAACGCTGTATACCTTCGACATATCGATCAGGGTACGATCTGTTGCGCCTCTGTCCGGGGCTCGAAGCGAACGTAACCCTGATTTTTCAATTAAAGTAAATATTCAAATATACCACTTTCAACTGCAGTGACCCGTTCTGCAAATGATGGTACACGTGATATAAGTATATCTGTGGAAATGTCTGCATAAGCATCATGTATGAGGAATCATGTCTAAACGGCCTGTTAGCATTTGCTGGAACACCTTATCTTTTAAATATCCCCTCAGAAATAATACAGTGTCGTCGAATCGAGTAACCTAGCAGGACTGTTGATAGGGTCACCTCTGCCAATCCTCCGACCAGTGTAAACATGGTCTAATACTTCGCGTACTTGGGTAATTCGCTCGGCACCCGTCGTGCTGAAACTACATACGTTGTCGAACATCCAGGGCCACATCATGGAGTAGTAGCAATATCTCTTGTTCCAAAAATGTCCCATATTTGCGCCCATACAACATCCTATTAATAAAACATGGGCCAATGAGTTTATTCCCCATGATGCCACACCACACATTAACCGACCAAGGGTATTGACTGTCGCCTTTCCGTAACCAGTAGGGATTGTCTACACTCCAGTAATATATGTTATGCCTATTAACGCCAGAGTGATTTGGTTAGGTAGGCCCATCGGAAAACAGTTCAAATGTTCAAATGTTTGTAGAGCTTATGGGACTAAACTACGGGGTCATCAGTCCCTAAACATACAAACTACTTATGAACTAGCTAACACTAAAGACGGCACAAATATCCATGCCCGAGGGGGGGATTCGAACCCCCGACCGTAGTGGCTGTGAAGACCGTGATTGGCGCGCCGCAGTCCACTCGGCCACCGGCTATGCAGAGTGAATCTAAATTCGCGCACTCGAGCTTCGCAGCACGATTCCTCACATGCTAGCAATAAGAAAATGTCTGTCACCAAATTTCGTGCTGCACATATTTCCGACAGCTTATACTAAGGGTGGTACAAATACCCATGCCCGAGGGGGGATTTGAACCTCCGACCGTAGTGGCCGTGCAGACTGTGACTGGCGCGCCGCAGAACGCTCGGCCACCGCGGCCGGCTCGGAAAACAGTACCTCGCCAAAGAACGTGGGGGTCTTTCACTTTTGCTGAAACACCCTTTCACTAAAACTATCCGATTGTGCGAATGCTCTCCATTTCGTTCTTGATGCAGTGACACGTGGTATGGATGGCAACTAAAACAAAAGCAGTCAACAATCCGAAGATTGGTTTGAACACCCCAGTGCTTTACCAGGCATGGTCCTGTTTGGAGGTGGTATGCCGTTGCCTTCCTCCGACCTTCAAACTGACTTACCCAGCCAGTTATAGGGGGACCTACAGTTTAACGTGGGTTCCGAACCACGGTGCTAATCGGTATTTTTCACATGAGCGATACTGCCAGAGAGGAAAGAAGTGGAAAGTGACAGATAAAAATCCTAGGACCTGGCGGGGATCGAACCCGCGACCTTCGGATTTGTAGTCTGGCACTCTACCACTTTTTTTTCTTTTTTTTCTTTCCCTTTTTTCTTTTTTATTTTTTTTTATTTTTTTTTTTAATTATCGTCGCTCACGAAGGCCGAGGGGCCCCTGCAGCTCGGGGGCCCCGGGGCACTGCCCCGCCTAGCCCTATGATAGCTACGCCACTTTTTTTTTTTTATATCTACCCTTTACTTGGGTATCTGCAGTGAACAATTATGCAAGTAAAACTAAAATTTTATGTGCCTCTTAGTAGCATTAAAATAAACTTCTTTCATCTTCTATCATATAATGTAGAACTGAACGTTTCTCCTACGAACTTAGTACTCCTTGCTCGGAATTAATTTCTCCCTTTCTCTTCTGCAAGGAGCCACAAACAAAAATCTATTTTCCCGTATTCTACGGTTTGATAAAACAGAAAAAAGGTAAGCAAAACTAAACATTTACTTCCCTTAAAATGAAAACAACTTTAAATACCTGTCAACGGTATATGGGTTCTATATTTTTCAAGTTACATTTAATCGTCGGACAAAGCGTTTTCAGGGTTCTACTGAGGCCTTCACGGCTACCGTAGCGGCCCCGGGGCTCACGAAGTCCCCACCGTACTTCACCCTCAGCAGCAATCCCCTACTTAGCTTTTATCCAACACATTGCCACTATGCCATTATGAAATCCTTATCCTATGCCTTGTCTTTCGAAAAGAATTTTTAACATATTTCCGTAATTCTTCTTGTGATTTTTTTCCTAAATATTTTATAATATTCCTCCTGCATATATTGTCTATATTCCACTATACAGTCCTTCCCTTTCTTGTTAATTACATAATTAATGTAATTACCATATATCCATAATAACACGTTATTCTTCTGCGGGGGAAAAACTATTTCCTCTGGAAAGAATATGTTGTTCAAGGTGATTTCCCGTCCATCACTCCGTTTGATATAGGCGGCCTGCTCCGTGCTATCTTTCCATATATCTGCGTATCCTTCACATAAGAAGCGATGTCTCAACAAATCAACATTTCCGCACTTTGAGCATACGTTAGTTGTTCTTCGTCCTATGGAATATAATTTTTCGTTGGTACTAACGATATTATTGATGACTTTGTACCACGCCGACTGAACTTCCGTTGTTAGTGTTGTATTGTTAATATTTTTCCATATTTTTTTCCAGTTTTTCTCAGGATATTTTAATTCCATCCTGTTGCGGATTGTAGTTGATTGTAGTCCATTCATTATATGTTGGCCTTTCCATTTGTTCTTATCCCCGATGATACCTCTCATATAGCTTATTTCAAGGTAGAACATTTGTATGTGCTTCAAATTGTCGTGTATTCTTCCGACATTTACTGGACGCGACATGCAAACGGGCTTAAGCAGGTCAAATAAAGCAGCAGTGATGCTATCGGGATGATTATCGATTAGTTGCAAGGTCCGTTTGATGAAGAGGGCCTTACTTTTTTTCTCAACATCTGTTAGTCCTAGTCCACCCTTCTCACTTTTCAAAGTTATTACATCCCGTGCTACTCTGAAAATATGACCTTGCCATACATAATTGCAAATTGTACGCATAATAGTTTTTGCTATATCTCTGGGAACCGGTAATATCTGACCGACATATGTGGCTTTCGCGAGGATTGCACAATTTATTAGTTTTATCCGTTGTTTTAGATTCAAATCCCTTGTCAGATTTAATTTTAAGACACCTCGAATTTTGTCCAGTAGCTGTTTCCAATTTGAAGCTGCCGTTCTTAGTGGGCAACTGTAGAAGGTTACGCCTAATGCAGTATGATGCTCCACTCGCTTTGCCCATGTCAGCTGCACATCATCGAGACTCTGCAAATTTAAGAAAGAACTTTTGGTCTCGTTTAGTTTCGCGCCCGTTGCGTCACAATAAATCCGCAAGTGTTCTGTCAGCTGGACATTGTCTGCATCGCTTCTTATGATGACGCCGACATCGTCCGCGTATGCGTTACTCACTCGTTTTGTTCCACGAATAGTTATGCCCTCTAAACTGGAATGCAGAATTCGTAAGAGGGGTTCTACGGAAACGACGAATAAAACCATTGATAATGGACTGCCTTGTGGTACTCCATTTAAAATTTTGATGTCTTTGGTATATTGGCCATTAATAGAAATCCTAGTGGTTATTGCCGTTATAAAGTTCCGTATTACAGTCAAGCTTTTCTCATGAAAACCAATATATTTCAAGGTATGATACAGATATTCGTGGTTTACCCTGTCGAATGCTTTTGCGAAGTCTATGAAGGCTAGGCCGCCTTTCGCCAACGAAGTCGAAAATATTGCAATTATGTCTCTATATTCACATACCGTCTTAAATATGCTCCTTCGAGGAAGGCAAGTCTGGTGGCTCCCAATTACATGTTCTAGAATAGGTCGCATCCTATCTTTGAGCACCCTCGCGATGATCTTATAATCGGCGTTCATTAAGCAGATGGGTCTCATTTTATCAAGTTCTTTCGTGTCTGTGGTTCTTCCTTTTGGTAGTAGTATAGTAACACTTTCTTTGAAAGTATCAGGAATAACAACACCATTGAGGACCTCGTTAACCACTGAGGTAAATGCATCGCCTATTAAATGCCAAAATTTTGAATAAAATTCTACTGGCAGGCCGTCCGGGCCAGGAGACTTATTGCGTGGGGAAGATTTAAGAATTTCCGAAACGTCTTCGTTTGTTATATCTACAGTAAAATTTGAATTTTCTTCTTCAGTCACAAGGTTCCCTATTCCGGAGTTCTGTAGCAAAACTTGCGTTAAGTTCTCATTATTACTATTATTTTCGACATAAAGTTGATGGTAGTACCTATGAGCCTCGTTTAAAATATGCTTTTGTTCCGTCAGGATTTCGTTATCGTCCGTTCTGAGGCTGTTAATAAAAGTTCTCCTCCTGTTTTTTGCCATTTGTATTAAGTGGTAGATGGAGGCATTTTCGTCTTCCACTGTTGTCCTAGTGTGGGACTTTATTCTCAAACCCTCCAGCTGCGCCCTCTTAATACTGATCATCTTGGATTTAGTTCTCTTTATATCAAGAAGAACCTCTTGTGACATAGGTTGTTCATATAGTTCTCGAAGACAGGTGTAATAAAACTCCATTGTTGTCCTTGACCATCTTGCTCGCTCTTTCCCATATGCGATTAATGTTGAACGTAATCTTTTCTTCGCGACCGAAGTCCACCATTCAATGTGGGTTCGGTATTTAGCTCGGTTTCTTAAGACAGCCTGCCAAGTCTGTTGTATTTCTAAAGTTAAGGCTTGTTCTGCGAGCATGCTTATATTTAATTTCCAAAGCGGGCGGCCCCAGTATGTCTTTTGTCTTGTAAGGTTGATACTACATTTTACACCTAGGTGGTCAGAAAAGGCAGCGGGTATTACTTCAATTCCGCGTATTTTGGCCTCTAAGTTAGGAGTGACATACATCCTATCAATTCTACTTTGTGAGTCACGAGTAAAATATGTAAATTTGATAACTGTTGGATACTTTACTTCCCAAGCGTCTTTCCATTTCATCTGTTTGACCAATGCGTCCAATTCGCGAGAGAAATTAAAATTTGGCCGTTGATCCTTTTTATTTAAGACGCAATTCCAGTCTCCTCCTATTAAAATTTCTGCAGGGTTGTCCTTGAGGAGAAATAAAATGTCACTCTTAAAAAATTTTGCCCTCTCTTCCCTGGCATTATTTCCTGAGGGTACATAAATATTTATAAAGGTGGTATTAAAAATTTTGCAGCTAATTCCCCTCCCTGATTCCAAAAGACATACGTTTGTAAGTTCCAATCCATCTTTGGCAAGTATCGCGGTTCCACAAGCCTTCTCAGTTGCGGTGTTTAAAATCTCTTTGTAGCCGGAAAGATAAAAATTCTTGATGTTAACTTCCTGTAAGAAAGCTACATCAGTATCGGACTGATATAAAAAATCTTTGAGGGCGGCTACCTTCGAAGAATTTTGAATTTTGTTTATGTTCAAAGTGGTAACGTTGTATGTGTATTCCACTTTGAAATTTACTTTACAAAAGAAGATAACTTCAGGGCAAACTTTCGTCTATTAATTTATTTCGTCTATTTTTTATCTTTCGTGAAAAACTTTAAAATATCTTTCCTCAATCAGTGAAACACAACAAAAAATCATTCTCGTTCATGCGGTCCTTTCCGTGGATCTGACAAGTTAAAAATCGTTAATAGAAAACGTCTTCCTCACTCTCCTGGTCCGTGTCCATTCCGTCCGTCCGGTTCTCGACATCTTCCGCCCAATCACCCGTCTTTTCTGCTCTTTCACGACTAAGCCGGGATACGTCATCCATGTCAGGATTGTTTGTGTCAGGCGCAGTGTTCAATTTCTCTTGCGGTTCTGCAGCATGTGACGAACCCGTTGTTCTATCACTGCACTCGCAGACTTCTTCCTTGTGGGATACTCGTTCCTGTCTTCCTCTTTCTTGAATGTTTCTAAGCCGTTCCCTTACAGAAGGGGCCAAGTTTTGTGCCGCTTCTTGTGCAATTCGCCTTTTCTTGTTCTTTTTACGCAACGATTTCGCCGATCTATTTGGAGAAGACCTTGGTGAGGTGTCAGGGGATCCCGTAGGCGATCTCTGACATGGGGTCTGTTCCTTCTTGTTCGAGAGAGCGTCCTGAACGCCTCCGGTTTTGTCATCGGCATTTTGTACCACTAACTCTTGAAGCTGCGGTGTTGTCAGACTGTCGTGATCTTCTTCTCGTTCATAATTGTTTTTCTTTCCTGTGGTATCTATCTTGTCACCTTGTTGTTTTGGCGACGTTTTGTGATTATTCCCTTGACTAAGTTTCCCTTGCATTCGAGACGATGACGCTATTTGGTCTTCAGCATGTGCAACCTCGGAAGAGTGCTCCGGGCGTTCAGCCTCGAGTAACGTATCTGGTACGTGTGAAGTGCTCGCAGTCACCTCAGGTACGTGCGTTTCGTCCTCAGTCGAGTGTCGATTTCCAGAGACGGGACTTCCTCGTCCGTTGTCCAGTTGCGCGTTCTCGCCGCCGGCCGCTTCCTCCCGCTGCTCCGCGGTGGTCAGTGGAACGGGGCGGCGGCTGTCTGCCGCGGCGGCATATGTCAACTTCATGCTCACCACCGGCCCCGGGACAGCCGCCTCGTTAGCCGGGATCTGCGGGACACGACGTCTAGGACACTCGCTTCGCACGTGATCAGGTGAATTACAGAGAGCACACGTCTTCGGCTGTCCATCGTAAATCACGAGGGCACGATATCCACCGATGTTTATAAAAGATGGTATGTCCCTCTCAAGTTCAATCTTAATTTGTATCACTCCGTTCAACACGGGAAACATGTATTGCTCAGACCATTTCTCGGCAACATTCGAAATAACCCGGCCATACGGTTGGAGGGCGATACTAATTTGTTCAGCTGGCATTTCGAACGGTAACTCGAATATTCTTACTGTTCTAAGACCAGCATGCGACACAAGAACGTCACTAACTCGTCCGTCTGAATGATTAAACTTCATTTTACCCCCACTTCTTTCGATAATTCGACAACATAAGTCAGCAGATCGTAATTTTACGTAAACAAAGTTCGTAACAAATGAGAGATGTACTCCAATTACATCTATATCCGTAATTCCGACTGTTTCTACAAACCATCTCTTTAACTCGAAAGCCTTCGGTCTAATAAAGTCCCAATCGAAAGTAAACTTAATTGTATCTTTTCTTTGACAACTATTCAGATTCATTTTGTCTTATGGTGAAACATTTCAAGTTACGAGGACGCAACTAGAAGGTTACAACTGACCTGCTGTACTGCCGCACGTCCGTTGTTTACGTCGGGCCGCCGCGCTGCCTCCAGACATCCGTCCCGCACTTCGGCGTCCACTCGCATGCAATACCACTGTGCAACCGAGGCGCACAAGGATGGCAACTATGACGATGTAACGTATTTCACATTCTACCGATGGACACACGAATCGCGAAGTAATTGTCAAACACTTATGTGTGGATTGTGCTGTACTGCTGCTATTACTGCTGTTTCATTAGCTTCCCCTGTAAGTGGTTTGCTTAGTTTCCGCTTGGCAGTCTGTACGCTGCCACCAGACATAAAGGCGTTCATAACCTTTTGATGGAACGAACTAGAGCGGAAAACCTCTGGAAAACGCTCGGCATACTTGGCAACAGCGGCGTCAACATTTCTCTTACATTCGTCGAAAATCGGGATCATTTCAATAACTTTGTTCTGTGGTTGCAGTGTGCGTGTATTCGCACGTCTTGTCTACGAATGACAGGTACGTTTGCATGAAGTAAACACTGTACATGTAATGCTTTGAGTTGCTTTCTGTTCTACGTCTGCTAGATACGTGAGCTCCGGTCACAGTGTACAGCATGTTATATCGACATATCACACGCAACACGGCCACAGTGACGTATCGAATAGTCCCATGTTCGATATGTCAGAGGGATACAACAGAGCGGATGGGGTTTCCAAGTTAACGTTATGAATTACTGGCAGCCGGCCGCGGTGGCCGAGGTGACTGAGGCGCTCCAGTCACGGTCAGCACGGCCACTACGGTCGGGGGTTCGAATCCCCCCTCGGGCATGGATATTTGTGCCGTCCTAGTTCGTAAGTAGTTCATAAGTAGTTTGTAAGTTTAGGGACTGATAACCCCGTAGTTAAGTCCCATAAGCTTAACAAACATTTGAATTACTGGCATAGATTGAGTGTGGGGTCTCCTGTGTTATCGAATATTAAATTAACATTGAGCTGCATGTTGTACATTATAGTTGTGGACCCATTTCGATTCCGCTGATTAAAACAGCGTCTATGGCGACTGACAGCCACGTAAGTTTCATTTTCTTAACCCCGAGTTGTAATTCTTAGTTACTACTCTACCTTGGGAAAAGCTTCTTTTTCTGATTTGTTTTTTTTTTTTTTCTTTGTTTTTAGGGAGACAGGAATTCTTTTTCTTTCTTTCCTTGTGGGACAGGTCTTTTTTTTTCTATTTTTATATGAGGTGATATGATGATTCGGGATGAATATTTTTCAACAATTTTATAAACATCTTTACAAAAGATATCTTATTTGAACTATAAACAGCATGACATAAATATTTTACAGCACAGCTAAGTATTTAACACATATGTCATGGCTTGACTGAAGTCTTCAGTCATCTGCTTCGTGAGTTGACAGAGCATCCCCGTCATTTCAGCTTCCGTGTGGTTGCACGAAGTGACATCGTTGCATTTACTCTGTGCTCTTACACAGATGCGACTAATAAAATAAATCTTCTTTCTTTTTATTACGTCTTGCTTAAGTAGTGATTTCGCAATACGATATTCATTTATTACTGGGATCGAATGTGTTGTCGCCAGGGCCGGCCCGTCCATATAGACAAACTAGACAACCGTCTAGGGCGCTGGAATTTGGGGGGGGGGGGGGGAGGGCGAATTAGTCGTGGGCGACCAACCCTCATGCGCTCGCAGTGCGGTTTACTTTCCTGTTGCGCTGCTGTTCCAGGACCGATGAATTCCTGGTTATTACACATAGAGCAACAGGCAAGAGACGGGAAGTATGTATTCAAATATTATGAATTATCTCGAACAGAACGATCTATTGACCCAAGGTCAACACGGAATTAGAAAATATCTTTCATGCGAAACACAACTAGCTCTTTATTCACTCGAAGTCATGGGTGCTATCGACAAGGGTTCGCAAATCGATTCCGTATTTCTTGATTTCCAGAAAGCTTTTGACACCGTACCTCACAAACGGCTTTTAATCAAATTGCGTGGTTATGGTATATCGCCCCAAATTTGCGATTGTATAGGGGATTTCTTGTCAGAGAGGACACAGTTCGTAGTAATCGATGGTAAGGCATCTACTAAAACAGAGGTGATATCGGGCGTTCCACAGGGTAGTGTTACTGGTCCTCTGCTATTCCTTATTTACATAAACGATTTAGGGGGAAATCTAAGTAGCTCTCTTAGGTTGTATGCAGATAACGCCGTCAGTTACCGTCTAGTAAAATCATCTGAAGATCAAAACCAGCCGGCCGCGGTGGCCGCGAGGACTGAGGCGCTTCAGTCACGGTCTTCACGGCCACTACGGTCGGGGGTTCGAATCCCCCCTCGGGCATGGATATTTGTGCCGTCCTAGTTCGTAAGTAGTTCATAAGTAGTTTGTGAGTTTAGGGACTGATGACCCCGTAGTTAAGTCCCATAAGCTTAACAAACATTTGAACATTTTTTTTTATCAAAACCAACTGCAGAACGATCTGAATAAGATATCAGTATGGTGTAAAAACTGGCAATTGTCTCTAAATAATGAGAAGTGTGAAGTCGTCCACATGAGTACGAAAAGAAATCCGTTAAACTTTGTTCACAACATAAATCAATCAAATGCGAAGTCCGTAAACTCCACAAAATACCTAGGAATTACTATTACTTCAGACCTAAACTGGAAAGAACACGTAGATAATATCGTGGGAAAGGCGAACCAGAGACTTCGTTTTTTTGGCAGAACCCTTAAAAGATGCAACAGAACTACTAAAGAAACTGCATACACTGCGCTTGTCCCTCCATTTTTGGAGTATTGCAGCCCAGTGTGGGATCCGTATCAGGTGGGTTTGACGGAGGACATCGAAAGAGTCCAAAGAAGGGCAGCTCGTTTCGTATTGTCACGATATAGGGGAGACAGCGTTACGGAAATGATACAGGATCTGGGATGGGAATCATTACAACAACGGCGCTTATCGCTGCGGCGTGGGCGACTTGCGAAACTCCAATCACCAACATTCTCCTCCGAATGCGAAAATATATTGTTGACTCCCACTTACATAGGTAGAAATGATCATCAGAATAAAATACGAGAAATCAGAGCTCGAACAGAGAGATTCAGGTGTTCTTTCTTCCCGCGCGCTGTTCGAGAATTGAATGGGAGATAAATAGTATAATTGTGGTTCGATGAACCCTCTGCCAGGCACTTAAATGTGATTTGCAGAGTATCCCATGTAGATGTAGTGTTACATGCATTCTGTTTGACCAGAATTGCTAGTAAGTGTTTAATGAATAGACGAGTAGCAGTTTGTAACTAATGATACCGTGATCAAAGCTGGCGCGCCGCCCATCATGTCTGCTGGGGCGCCCTCACGAATTCCACCGCTCTGCAGTCTCTGTAGTATAAAATAGGAATGGCGGTTATCGCTGAAACAACCGGTTTTCGGTTATACCGGTTCTTTTCATCTCCAGTTTAACCGCACTGTAATAATTGCACAAGATAACCGGTTTTTTAAATAACCGGTTTTCGGTTGTTTTATTGCTATTATTTCCAGTAGAGTTCGACCGAAACATAATTTGAGGCTGAAACAGAAACCGTAAAAGAATTTTCGGTTCTTCTAGTTTCGGCCGAAACCGAAACTTACGAAATTTAGTTAAAATTTAGGTAAATTTACGTTATACGACAAATCACTAGTCTTTCCATATTTTGGAAGATCCCCTCCCAATGCTACGCCTTCTTAAGCGTGTGTGAGCCTAGCCAGGAGTCCGTAGAAGACGATATACGAAGCATACAGATTGACTGGCCTAGTATTTCCATCCGGCAGTTGCGAATATTGAGCCAACCACTCCTTTATTTGGACTTGTGAGCCAGCGCATACGAATATCTCGTTTTATACACTATATATATATATATATATATATATATATATATATATATATATATATATATATATATAAGTTACAGTCAGTAAATGAACTTCAATCAGTGCTGCAGAAGTATCTCGAAAAATAAAGTCACAGTTCCGACTAACAGTATGATTGTTGTGAGTGTAAATTTACGCAAATTGAACTAGGGAAGCTGTGTACCACATGATCAACACTACTTAATCTAACTTAAAGTAACATACACACCCATGATCGAGGGAGGAGGGAGGGAGGACTCGAACCTCCGACTGGAGCAGCCGCGCAGTTCGTAACATGGAGCCTCAGACCGCACGGCTACCTTGCGAGGCACCACATGATCAATGTTACCTAAACTCATATGGGTTATTAAAAAAGCCCCTCGCTTTCAAGGAATCACATTAATAAAACTTGTTAGCATAAGAATACGATAATACATTAAAAGTTATTATTTCAAGCTTATAGTACATCACTTACATAATAGGGACATGAATCGAATTTACCTTCTCTTCCAAGAAACATTTTGGATACTTTCTCCTTAAATGACACAGCATCTTTATAGTACCCCCACACCGTTTTCAGCTTTTTAAAGCAAATGGAGGATTGTACCTCACTGCTACCGTACTACGTGAAGTACGGTGCCATTTAAGACACAACCGATGTCTGGCGACGACAGCAAGGAAGTGCCGCATGACCAGACGGAAGCACGTCTAATAGGCCACGCCACACGGCAACAGGTGCATTGATGCCTCAATTGCTGCACCAGTTCTTAAGTTCTTATGCCACGCGTTTGTTGTGCATTTCTGATAACCTGTTTGTTCTTAAATTATCACTGATCGCTTTTCTTAGTTTACTGCGGTGACTAATATTTCACAGCAGAATAGCCCTAAATATTAGGGACTACTAGTTTTAATTTTTTTAAATTATTTACAAAAAAGCACATTTTGAACCACTACTACAGGAAGTAGTGGTACCGGTTTTTTACCCGGTAATTAACGAAAAAAAAATGGGAAAGTAGGTTTAGGGCGAAAATGAAACAGGGCGTGCCTTATATTTGTGCTTAAACAAAGGGGGAATATATAACAAATATCTTTTTTTTTCTTTTTACTGAAGCCCTCCTTTATATTACTGCTGCCTCCAGGTTATCAGTTTCTTGGTAAGAAAGATCCCCTTCTATTTGTTAATAATGACAGTATAAATAATTATCCTTAGGTGCAAGTATGGTTTTGGGATTCACAAAGACATTGTGAGTTTGTGCCTCTCTCATTGAAGAGGTAGTCTATGTCTCATCAAGTGACTTGTACGGTTGGCAACCTTGTCGATTGAACGAGAAACAACAGACACGACTGACTTAAAGGAGATCGTCTCAGATTTTGCTAAAGCCAAGGCAAGAAGAATGAAATTTTTGTTCACATTTTCAAATGTTTGTCAAGCTTTTCTAAGGGACTTAACTGCGGGGGTCATCAGTCCATAAACTTACAAACTACTTATGATCTACCTTATACTAAAGACGACACAAACAGCCATGTCTGAGGGTGGATTCGAACACTCAATGCGCTGGGCAGCTCCACCACGGCGAAATTTTTGTTAATCTTCTTATAATAAAGCCTATAATCATACCAATTATTGTAAACTATAAACCAAAACCTTTTTAAAAGGCAAAATGTAAAAATGATGAAAAAGTAACATTGTTGTGTCCCAATTAAATGAGGAAATATGTTTAATATATGTGTTGTGATTGTGTATTTGAATTCAAAAAATGGAATGTGTATATTACATTAATGTTTTATTGCGATTTTATTAAATGGGGCAGTATTAAAATAATTTGCCTAGGATGCCGAATTTGCTCGGGCCGGCCCTGGTCGTCGCTTTTGTCGAATTTTTCCTAGTTAGTTTCAGCATTAGTCGTCATACAAGTTTCATGCTTGACGATATTTTCTTGAATAGCTAGTATTCTAGACTTTTATCTTACATCCAAAGGAAGAGGTCTGATTTTCATCTCTGGCAGCTCTTCCTATACGTTAATGATGGCAATACAGAAGCAGAACTTGTTCCATGCATCAAGTCAATAAAATCGTATTACTCTGACGTTATGATATATTGTTGTCTGATGTTGTTTTCTTTGAATTATTGGTGCCGCCTCTTCTTACAACAATGTCGGATATCATCTCCTTTATTGATTCTTTACTGGCCTACCGTTTTGAAAATGCGGTTCATATTTTAGATTTTAAATTGGATACCGTCCCTTCTTGTAACCCTTAGCTGCTGGTATAATTGGCGGAACATTTCTCCGCCAGTGACTAATTATGATCATTGTTGCCTCTTCTTTACAAAACTAAGTATAACCATGACTTCTGTCCATCAACTATCGGTGTCCATTTCAGTTCGGTTATTATAAATGCATTTTACGTGTCCTCAACAAATTTCCTATCTATTTCTCTTTATTGACATGACTAACTCTGTCTTCATTTGAAACGCAAGATCCAGCTATAATTTTGTCAGTCACCACACGATATAGCATGTCTCAATTGAAATATTATCTGTTTTTACGATTGTTAACAATCGTCTTGCGGAATTGTCAGTTTCCGTCCAAGCAGTTTCGTGACAATCGTGGAATAGTACCACATTTTTTAATTAAATAATTAACCCTGTTAACTGATACTTATATAACCATTCATAAATATTCAAACCATTTTAATGAAATCAAAATAATTCACTGTATCAACATTTACATTTCAATAATAAACAAAACGATTAGTCACTTATCCTAAAATTAATTATTACCAACGCTATTCATAAAATTTCTTAAAGTCCTTATGAGGGACATGTCTCATAGGCGGCACCCCATATATTTCTTTAGATATGAAATAACTCCCTTTACGGGGAATGTTAATTATAAAATATGGTCCTTCATATTTCTTGCACCATTTTCCAATATTCTTTGCTAATGATGACCGATTGTGTGTCTTTAATAATATCCTTACGCTTACAATATAGCGTACATGTTTTATATTTTTTTCCATGTTTAAATGTATGAACTTGTGCTGCGCCCTCTAGATTTTTTTTTCACAGATGTTACAATTTCATTTCTTTTCCGTGGCAGCTTATTTTTAACAGGCAGTGGCTTAAGCCATTCGGAGCGCTTGGAGCTCTGGAACTTTCACAATACAGCTACGACAATTTACAACTGTTATAACAATGTTTTCTAGATTTGCTTTCTTCCTGTGTCTGACCTGCCCCCTTTGAGACTGAAACCCATTTTGTATATTCCCGAGGCCCTCTAACCTAAAAAACCGCCCAGTCCACGCCACACAGCCCCCGCTACCCGTGTAGTCGCTTCCTGAGTATAGTGGACTCCTGACCTATTTAGCGGAACCCGAAAACCCACCACCCTTTGACGCAAGTCGAGGAATCTGCAGCCCACATGGTCGCAGAACCGTCTGAGCCTCTGATTCATATCCTCCACTCGGCTCTGAACCAAAGGTCCGCTATCAGTCCTGTCGACACTGGATTTCTTCCCCTCCCTAGCAGCCATTTTCCTACGGGGCTCCATCACCCGCCTAACGTTGGAGCTCCCAACTACCAACAAACCCACCCTCTGTGAGTGCCCGAATCTTGAAGGCAGCGGGGCGAGTACTGGACAAGCGACACCATCTGCGTCAAGAACATCCTCTGACACAGACAGCACCTCGAATCTGTTGGCAAGACTAACCGGGGAGTCCACCACTTCGGTCCCCCGGGAAGTCTTGCGCCGCCTGACACGCGCTGAGGGGACCTCCCAATCCACCACGGATTGGGGGGCTACCTCCTCGCGGGCAGTGAGCGGGCTGGCCACAGCTGCAGGCCGATCGGAGGACACAACAGGCGCACAGGGCGTCTGCTGTACCCCAGCGAGCGGCCCACAACAGCGGCGCCCACCCACCGCAGTCTCAAGCGTTGCCAGCGAAGCCAACGCCGCCTGAAGCTGCTACCGAAGAGTCACCACTACCTCCATCCGTTCGCAGCAGTCACAGTTCCTAGCCATTTTAAAAACCTTTGTTTTTTCCAAGTAAGTACGTCTGATTACACAGAAGTTTGATAAACAGTGAGCTTCGAAAAATATGAAGCTAACACTAAACTGTTTATTAACGGCGAATCTGAAAAATATATACGCTAGCTAATAAATCAAAATAACAACTGAACTGACAACTAAACGCGATTCTTAGTAGATAAACACGAGAGCACACTAACGATTTAAGAACTGTAAAAGAAAGCACACACGAAATGAAAATAAGTCGCTTCTATTAAGAAGCCGGTTATCTTACAATATAGAGCAGCTGCTGGTCACGTGTGCACTGGCCGCCGGTCACTGAGCAACTCAGTAAGAATTAATTTTTAAAAGTGGCATTAGTCATGAGCATCACGTTAAATCTATTGCTATCATTAAGTTCACTGTCGGTTGTTAGTCCGTGCAGGAGTCTTGATAAAATATCAGCTATAGCTTTGTTTTTACTTTTAATATGCTTAATAACAATCAGATCATCCTGTAAAATTAATGCTCATCTAATGAGTCTCCAAAGCAGTAATTTGGATGATAACAGAAAAGACACTGCCTTGTTGTCACAAAGAATTGTAATTTGCTTATCAAAAGCAAAGTAACGAAATTTCTCAAGGAACCAGACGACTGCAAGAAGTTCCCACCCTGTAGTAGTACATACCCTTTCGCAGTTATTTAAGGTTCTGCTGGCAAATGCGACATATTTCATGTTTTGTAGATCGTCTGGGTTGTCTAGTTGGAACAGAAACGAACCAATTCCATTTTTCGAAGCGTCCATGGCTATACAAAAATCTTTCTCCATATTCGTATGGGATATAATTCTCTAGTTTACTAAGACTTCCTTTATTTTATCAAAACCACTACAGTATTCGTTTGTCCGTTTCCATGAGACACTGTTTCTTAATAATTTCAATAATACATCACGATTAGCCAAATTTCAAGAATAAACTTGCTGAAGAACATGACTAATCTGAGAAACCCATTTAACTCAATTTTATTCCTAGGATATGGGAAATTTCGGATTCCATACAGATTCGTAGGATTTGGAGTAATCTCCTCAGTCTAAATTATATGGCCAAGAAATTTTATCTTTTCTCGTTCCTCGCGGTTGAGTAGCCGAGTGGTCGCAGTCTGCTTGCTGCAGCGGCGGTGTACGCAGCTCGGCGGTGCTTCGCTGCGGCAGCGGTTTGTTTACTTCCTGCAGGGGTAAGGCTGCTCGCTTCCGCCAGCGCTTGCTTTCTTGTGAAGTTGCGGTGACATGGAAAGCTTATAATGGATCAAATTAGTAGAAGAGACACTCTGAAGTTCACTTTCGAACGAAAATTTTCCCGACCAACTTCTTTTGAGTTTGAAGATTGGTTGATTGCTGTTGCAAAGATTAGATTAGAGGACATTATTGGATACCACATGTCGATTGTAAATAGTGTGATTTTCGTTAAGCTGACATCTTCCGAACTATGCGAGAAGGTCGTTCTAGACACAGGTGGCTCCTTGAAATTTAACCACAGAGATGGTAATGTCGGTAACGTCACTGTCGACCATGTCGGTTTTGGAGTGAGAACCGTTAGAATTTTTGAGTTGCCATTTGAGGTACCTGCCAGTGAAATAGACGCCGTCATTGCTCCCTATGGCAGAGTTCTCAGTAATGTTGCCGAGAGATGGTCTTCCGCACATAAACTTCCCGTGCTGAATGGTGTAAGGCAGTTAAAATTAGAGCTATGTCGCCACATTCCGTCTTATATAAACGTCTGCGGGTTTAGAGGTATCGTTATGTATGACGGTCAACCAAAGACCTGTGCACTTTGTAATAAGCCAGGTCACGTGCGTGCTGAGTGTATTCAACGACGCATTGCACAGCTACCAACCGATGAAACTGCTAAGACTTCAGAAATGACGATTTTGCCAAAAACGTATGTAGCAGTGGCGCGTGGTCAACTGACTGCGCCACCGATTAGTGACATTTGTTTAGATGACTTGCCCAGCGATGTCGTCGCGAACGACATAGGAACTCCAATGGAAATTTCGGAAAGTACGACAGGAAAGGCACCAGAACCTGATGTAGTGCAGCAGTCGCCCACACAGACAACGGAAGACACCGCAGTACGTACAGAGAATATGGGGGCGGAGGAAACAGCTGACAGACAACCACCAGAAAGTCAGCCCGCGGTTTCGGAGACTAGGCAGGACAATGAATCTGCTAAGTCACCTCGCAGACGTAAGAAACGCAGATTGGCGCAAGAAGGAGCTGCGGAGAAGTCAGCTCCACTGCGTGAAATAGCGAAACAAGTTAAGGATAAAATTACCGAAAAGCCACCCACTGTTGCAGTTACACAGAATCAGCCTCCGTCACATAAACAAGTAGACCTTGCCGTGCCGTTAAAAGCAGACACTGACAAGGTAATAGTTAACAAGGCGTCTCCCAAACACAATGATGAACCGGCGCAGAAGTCACGTGAGCAGGACCCACGCAAGACAGTGTCGGCTCAGTTTGCCACCGGTGTGGACTGGTCAGACGAGGTAGAGGATGTAGACAAGGACACCGTTCTGGAAGATGCTTCCGGGGATGCTGGTAACGTAGGACACGCAGTGACCACGGATCCTGCTGTTACAGATACCTCGGCCATGGAAACCACGGACGCGGAGAAAGACGCTGACTCTGATTTCTATTAATCTGTAGATCTTTCACATCTCACATCCATACATGTGTGATCGCCAGGCCTACAAAATCGCCACATTAAATATTAATAAGTGTCGTAGCTCCATCCGGTTACAACACATTCAAGATTTTTTGTATTCCGCAGATATAGATATTCTATTACTTCAGGAAGTTGCAGACATCAATTTAGAACAAATATTTGGATACAATGTCTTCGCCAACCCGGGTACTGGTGCGGATTTGGGTACCGCCATCCTATTAAGAGAAGGAATTGTGGCATATAACATCGAAATGCTAATCAATCACAGAGGGATTGCAGCAACAGTTAACAATGTTAGAATAATTAATGTATATGCTCCCTCCGGATCCAGTAACAGGCGTCGCAGGGCGGAATTTTATACGGAAGAGATTCTTCCTTTATTTACAACAACGTATGACCAGCTTATCTTGGCGGGAAATTTTAACTGCGTTTTGCACCCCAAAGATCAGACACCAAATTTTAACAAATCTGTGGAATTAGAACGGATAGTCAAGGACTTGTTTTTAATCGACACTTGGGAGCACAAGTATGGAGCAACGCCTGGATTCACGTACGTAACAAATCATTCTGCAAGTAGGCTAGACAGAATATATGTATTAGATAATCTAAAACAACGAATTCTGCAATGTGAGGTCTGGCCAACTATCTGTACCGTGAACTTGCAGAAACAGGGTACGTACCGCAGTAAGGGACCCTGGAAACTTAATGTGTCACACTTAGACGATCAAGGTTGTCATGAGGCCTTCACACATGCGTGGAATAAAAGTCTCATCAAGTTTCGGTCATATGATTCGGTTATAAAATGGTGGCTACAATGTGCCAAACCGAAATTACGGAAAGCCATGTTACAGTACTCACTAGACACGAACTGGTGGCTTAAACGAACCATTGAATTCCATTATTCAAGTTTACGAGAACTGTACAAACTGGACGAGACAATCATTGAAAACTACGCCCAAATTAAAAAAGTGAAAGCCAAACTACTACTCCTTAAAAACAGTTGGAAGGATTAAAAGTCAGATCCCGAATCCAGGACTCACTACGACTTGAAGCGACGTCAATCTATCACCTGACACGTGAGAGTAAACGAAGTAAAACTAAGATGCTGACGGAATTGCAAACTGGAGACGGTACGCGTTTAACTCACCAAAATGACATTCGAAATGCGATTCAAACTGCTTACACAGAGTTGCTGTCTGAGAAAATGATCGATAACAACGCATTTCAAGAATTAGCAAATAATTTAACTAACAGACTTACCCCTCAGGAATCAGACTAACTAATAACACAAGTGACTGAAGACGAGCTGGAAGATGCGCTGTTTCACAGTCCGAAGAACAAATCGCCCGGATGTGACGGACTCCCTGTAGAGTTTTACCAAACCTTTTGGACACACATGAAGACGAAACTGATAGAGATATGCAATGAATTGATGACACCTGATCTTAATACCCCGCAAGAGTTCAGTGAGGGCCTGGTGGTATTAGTTCCAAAACGTGCAAATAGTAAAACTATCGCCAATCTGAGACCGATTACTCTTTTAAATAGTGATTATAAACTTTTTGCACGTATTCTTGCAAAAAGAATGAAGAACGTAATGAATAAAGTAACCGGTCCTTATCAAACCAGTGTCGGCAAAGATAGGTCCATTTACCAAACGCTAGTGGACTACTGCGACCTAATATCAGTGGCGGAGGCATGCAGGATTGAATGTGCAATGGTCAGCTTGGACTTTGATAAAGCCTTCGACAGAGTCAACCACCGATATTTGTTTAAAGTTATGCGGTCGCTGGGTTTTCCCGTGCATTTCCTCGCTGTAATACAAAACCTGTTAAAGAATAGCACATCACGAGTGGTTGTCAATGGACGGCCAGGTGGCATGATCCCCGTAAGAAGCTCGTAAGACAAGGTTGCCCGATGTCAGCATCACTCTTTGCAATCGCCATAGAACCTCTACTAACGACATTGACGGCGCAGTTAAACGGATTACAGATACATGGACAGAAGTTAGCGTGTCGGGCTGATGCTGATGACGTTGGCTTCCTGATCACCAACGCAAATGACGTCCACACCGCCCTGCAGATCATCATGACATATGAAAAGGCATCTGGTGCATTAGTTAACTGGCAAAAATCGGGTGTAATGAACATAGGCAAAGGCATAGGTTTAACTCATCATCCTCTTTTGAAAGAGGTGCACAAGATGCAAGTCTCGGTGTCGATTTTAGAAAGACAATTCGAGAAACCGTTGCCGCAAATTATAAACAGTTACTGGCTAAAATTCGAGCGTCTGTACAACAGCACAGCGTCCCGAAGTTGGATGAGCTGCAAAAAGTTGCACTTGCGAATACGTATATCACTGCCAAGGTCAACTACGTGGCTCAAGTCCTGCCAATACCACGCAACATAGCACACAGAATGTTGGCAGCGCTTGGCCACTTTGTATGTCGCGCACATATTTTCAAAATTAAATACGACACCTTGACTCTTCCGACGCTACTCTGTGGCCTGAATCTCGTCGATGTGTACAAGAAGGCGCAAGCACTATATGTATGCCAAACATACAAACAATGGAAACTGTCCACCAACGGTCTGACTTCCCACCTCTTGGAAGAAACTGTGCCAGCAGACCTACGACCGCCCATCGATGTAAGTCATCTGTCGCACGCCTTTCAGCACTTACAGTATTTCCTACTCGAATATAGTTACCTACGAACAAAAGTCCCAGAACGGAAAATAACAAAAGTTAAGGAAGTATACCAGGCGTTGATGAAAAATAAACTACGAAATGTGATAGAAAGGAAACTCCCGAACCATGACTGGAAAACAACGTGGGAAAACATCCACAGCCCTGATTTACCTTCCCAAGTGCGGGCCGCGTGGTATATGACGGTCAACAGAAAAACCCCGACGATGTCCCGCCTCCATAAGATACACCTCCCTTGTGCCCGACATGTCAATTAGTCGACAGTGATGAACACAGATTCGTCTGCAGTATAAATGCAGGAATATGGGAGTATGCGAGGCAAAAACTGGCCCTCATCACTAGAACCTCGCCACACACAATATCGCCAGCGGATGCCCTCCATCCCGATAGCATCCCATTCCCACGTACAAAGAGGAACGCGGTCAACTGGATAATGGGACATACGTTGTACTTTATCTTCAGTACAGAATCGAAGAGAAAGGAAGATTTCATACATTACCTGACAATGCAACATGACATGAGCCAAAGAAAGAAAAAGTACAAGGAACATTACGCTAATTTCTTGATTAAAACGATAATGTAATTACAAACAGAACTTTAACAAAGAGAAATTTAATCAACATTAATTTACACAGCAGCATTTCAGTTATTATCATTATGCCTTTTGCCATTTCAGAGGAAATTTTACCGGAATTATTTGATCGCCGAAGAAGGCATTTATGTTTTTTCTTTTTTTTATGTAGCTAATACGTCCCAGAATGGTGTGGATTGTATATGTGTCTGAAGATCTCTGTTTTGCGTCACAAGCTAAGAACGCATATTCAGTTAATTAGAGCTAATTTCCGTGCCTGGAAATTTTTATTTTATTATGATTTTTTATCTCTATCAAGTGGAAAAAAACCCACGAAGTTACATTTATTTCTCACTTATTCGTTCAATTCGAACTGATTTTTATTTGGCGTTCGAAGAAACGATAATAAGCAGAAATGGAAATTAACAGTAGTGTATTGCTACGCAGTAAATACAACCTCGTTTTATCTTCAAAGAAATATTTTGTTTAAAGGCATAGAAGCCGGGCCGAGAAGGCACCAATTGGCGAGCGGAAGGACGGGTTGAAGGGGAGGAAGGAGACCCGAAAAAAAAAGAAAAAAAGAGGTCTAAAGCGCCTCGTTGCGGAGCGCGCGGTTGCTCGCCGTGGAGGTTCGAGTCCTCCCTGGGGCATGGGTGTGTGTGTTGTCCTTAGGTTAGTTTACCTAGGTTTAAGTAGTTTGTAACCTACGGACTGATGACCACGCAGTTTGGTCCGATAGATTTACAGACATTTGAACATTTTTTTCTCGTTCAAATTTAGAATTATCTAAATTTATAGTTACTCCATATTTCCTAAATTTCAAATGTACCTTCAGAATTAATTACAATGCAATGCATTGAGTAGGTCGTCAACGTAAACTTTAACGTTCTTTACAATCTCGGCTCCTAGCACTTGATCTAGAGCCGCAATAAAGTCTCCGCCGCTCACAATGAGACCGAGTGACAAAACATTGAAATTATAAGTACGGCCAGCGGAAATAAACGCCGTGTACTTCTTAGACTCACCAGATAATTTTACTTGCGAATGAGAGGATCTCATATCAAATGACGTTAGGTCTCTTACACTATGAAGACTTTGTATCGGTTCTTCAAGCTTATCAAGCATAGACCTCACAAATTTATAATTTTATTAATATCGCGTGCATCTAAAACAAGGTGAATACTATTATCAGCCTTAATAACTGGAATTAAGGGACAGCTGTAGGGTGAACGCGACGGTTCTATAATTCCCCACTGCAACAATGTCTGTATTTCTTGTGCTACAGCGTCCCTTTTTTGACCAAGGAACAGAGTAAGACGTTTTACGAGATGTCTGATGCGAGTAAACATCCATATGATACTCATATCTATTTATTATATCAGATTTTCAATCGAAGACTTCCCTAAACTGCATAAATATTTCTTTTAGTTCGAGCTGTTACATCATATCAAAATACTCTGATTCAATGACTTTATCCTCAGTTAATTTTCCAATGTCCTCTAAATCTTTAGCCATTATACCATTTATGATAATCCTTTCAGTTATGAAAGGGATCTTAAGGCTGACAAATTAGTATATAATCAACGACCAATCTTCCCATCAGTCCGACCATGTTGTAATAATGGTACGTCAATTCAAATGTTCAAATATTTGTAGAACTTATGGGACTTAACTACGGAGTCATCAGTCCCTAAGCTTACAAACTACTTATGAACTAAATAAGACTAAGGACGGCACAAATATCCATGCCCGAGGGGGGATTCGAACCCCCGCCAGTAGTGGCCGTGCAGATCGTGACTAGAGCGCCTCAATCCCCTCGGCCACCGCGGCCGGCGGTACGTCAATCTTTTGACTCTAGTTGAGCAGAGAACATACTCCTTGAGTGAGATTGATTACTGTGGATCTATCCCTAAAAAAATCCCGTCCCCAGATTCATGGATAAGTTTAGAGCGAGTAAAATGTGCACGTTAATTTTATAATTTCATTTTCATTTATGTTACACACCGGATCTCCTCCTTTAAAACATAACTCAACTCGCGTCTTAGCTTTAATATCCAGTGAATGAGCTCCTAATGGTCCCGAAAAAGTTAAATTGTATACAGATAACGTACGTAGCCTTTGCTTATTATTTCAATATTTATACAATCTAACACCCTAACACTCATGACATTGGATACAGCTCCAGTATCTATTAGTATGTTAACCTTCTCCTTGTTTATGGACCTTTCAACCATGGCTTGATCCATCACTTTTGTTCCTAATTCATTACCAATTGAGTTACATAAAATGTCTTCACGAATATCAATACCGTAGTTGTATCTTAATACACCTACCATGCGTAGAATATCCAGCTTATAATTTAGAGCCGGCCGCGATGGCCGAGGGGACTAAGGCGCTCCAGTCACGGTCTTCACGGCCACTACGGTCGGGGGTTCGAATCCCCCCTCGGGCATGGATATTTGTGCCGTCCTAGTTCGTAAGTAGTTCATAAGTAGTTTGTAAGTTTAGGGACTGATGACCCCGTAGTTAAGTCCCGTAGACTATACAAACATTTGAACATTTTATAATTTAGATATTTATGCAATCCGTCTATGAAACTGCATAACAAATGTTTTATATTTCCATACGCATTTCGCCTTTATTTGTAAGGCATCATCAGTGGCAATTTTTGGTGGGTGCTGTTCTACATATAGTGCTGATTGGTGACTTTAGGTTGTTTTGCTTCCAATTTTATTCCCTTGGCGCTTTAGCACTTCACTTGGTACAAATTTTTAAATAGGACATTAGGTAGTCACTATATCTTAAACTAGGATTTCAGTCATCGCTGCGCCATTTAGTAGCACATATATTAACTCTTTTGATGTTCGGTACTTTTAATCTGATGGGTGGGTAATGTCTGATGTTGTACTTCACTAAGTGCTACAGAAACGTTCCTTCGAAGATCTTCACTTATACATATTTACTCTTAAAATTTCTAATTCGTAACTCTCAATTTTGTTGATCTACTTATTTTGCCTTCTTTAATTTAATTATGTATTTTGTGAAACATTGATTTTTGTGGAAGCTGTTGATATGATTAAGTTCAAAGTCTGAATTAGTTAGTTCTGTGTGTTTACGAACTGTTTTAGTAACAAATTACAAGATTTTACACTATCAAAAATTTTTGAAGTTGGTGCTGTACAGTGTATCACAACGACACTTTACAAAAAGGTTACTAAATTCAACGAGGAATCCATTCTGAATATGTACTTATTATTTCTGAAATCTCTAATATAAAACATCTAAACAAATCTACTTACCTTTGAAAGGAAATATTGGTTTCTTCCCCGAATTTATTCGCTCTATTAAACGTTGCACAACTTTTGACGAGTTTGCTTAAGGTACATTGGAATGTATAGATTGTACAATTACGACTAATACATACTCTATGTGCACTCCAATACATAATAATGTTCAATCCGTGTCCTTGCAAGCCGCAATACAATCCGAGTTACCAGTTTATTAGCTCTACAATGTCTTCCAGCTGAAAGCTGGAAGTATTCCGCACCACCGGGAGGTGTAGTTATCTTGACGGGGTCGTTGCGCCCGGCAGTGGTTAGGGTAAGGGAGCAGAAGTTCCTCTGTCCGGCAGCCGCTGCCATCGTAGCCCTCGCTGGCTATCCAGCACAATTGCTTCCCCACACAATGTCCAACCTGCTCCTGTGACGGTCGTTCAAACTTGGATGTCGGCAGGGAATTGGCGTTCCTGGGACGCTTGCGTGCAGATCTCGGGCGAGGACAAGTTACACCTCAAGTTTCCTTGTTCCTGCAGTGCGTGGAAGAGAATTCGTTGTGCGCCAGGCACCGCCTAGCAAGTTCTCATCAGTCTGTAGTTTGTCAAAACTGTCCACCTTTTCTCACAACACTGATCATTCTTACTTTGGATATGCCCCTAATTGAGCACTGCCACTTTTTTTAACACGTCCCGATGTTAGTTCTTCGTTTTCTGTTCATGCTTTAATTGTGTCGAAAGTTTCATCTATCAGGCGTTCCTTGTCAGAGGTCATTTTTAACTAAGCATGTATATCTAAGGCATTCCCTTTGTGGTGTCGCACAAGTACAAAGTGCGCGCCACCTACTTTCGCCGCGCGCCGCCATGCACGCACGGCGCGGCGTTCTTACGACGTCAGCCACGAGCGCCCTCTGTTACAACTCCGCTCGTGGCCACCATTGAACGAAATCGCTCACTTGGGACTGAGATAGCAACCAGTTAGGACCTTCGTAATCAGATAGGCACCAGTGAAGACTTGGCTATCGTATAGGCACTAGGAAGCAGTACTAGGCAGGCCTCTAGCTCAACTATGTATCTGCAGTACTGAGCAATATAAAAGTTAAGTATTGTATAAATTCTGTGCAATATATATCTCGTTCTAATTTACTCTAGTGTTTCTAGTTTCTGGCTGCTCCCCTCCGCACCTGCACCAGCGTGCTATCTTTATTCCTGTGTCGGTCTCATTCCACTCGGCCACCGACACCTACGACGGAAACGAGTCACAAAAGCGGCGACGAGGCTGGGACACAAAAGTGGCGACGAGGATGGGATACAAAACCCTTAAGGAGATTAATGTTGATTTAAATATGAAAGTTGTCTTAGAAAATTTATAAAACAAGATACTTAATCAAAGGGTGAAATTAAGCTTTATATTTGAATAGTTACATTGGAGCGTGCCAACAAAACTTAAATACTTTTCGGTTGTGCTAATCTGTGTTTTCTGTATCGTATCTTTGTTGTATGTCTACAATGTCTACAGTTCAAAAGTGAGTGGGAAACTTTATTTATACCAAATGTTCAAATTTTTTTAAACCTATTGCACCAAAATGCTATGGACATCAGTCACTAGATTGATGCTACTGTCGGTTCTTGGTGAAACATTTCAAATTAAATAATTGAACACTTGTTATTGCCTTGTTTCACAAAACTTTATTTTACGGCCTAGGTTTCGCGTTATGAGCCCATTTTCAAGTACTTTACTGATTCCAAACTTGTTACACCAGTGAAGTAAAACCACTACGTTACTACAGGTCTCTGTTTATCGATTTTAACATTGGACGCAATTAATTTTACTTTGCTATTTAAGAACTATTACACTTTCATGGCCTTATTAGAATAATCTTAATTATCTATGTGGTGTCGCACATGTCCAAAGTGCGCGCCACCTACTTTCGCCGCGCGCCGCCATGCACGCACGGCGCGGCGTTCTTACGACGTCAGTCACGAGCGCCCTCTGTTACAACTCCGCTCGTGGCCACGACTGAACGACAACGTTCACTTGGGACTGAGATAGGAACCAGTTAACACTTCGGAATCAGATAGGCACCAGTGAAGACTTGGCTATCGGACAGGCACTAGGCAGGCCGCTAGCTCAACTATGTATCAGCATTCTGCAGTACAGAACTATGTAAAAGTTAAGTATTGTATAAATTCTGTTCAATATATATCTCGTTCTAATTTACTCTAGTGTTTCTAGTTTCTGCTGTCCCACTGGCTGGTCACCTCCTACCTGCACAAGCGTGCATCATTTATTCCTGTGTCGGTTAAATACTACTCGGCCACCGACACCTACGACGGAAACGAGACACAAAAGCAGCGACGAACCTGGGACACAAAAGTGGCGACGAGGATGGGATACAAAAATCTATTGTACTAAAATTGCATTTAATGCTGTTATCTATTACTGAAATTACTAATCATTGTTGTGCCTCGAAAAACTGAACAGTTTATTGTGCTAGACCTTAGTTCTTGCCGATGGCCGCCTCAGGTTAGTAATATTGTTATTGTATATTATGTAGAAGTTACTCATAGTGTAAAAGAGGTGAATAATTGAATTCTGTCTGTTCATTCAGTATCAAATTTGTGGCTGTGCGCAGCTGTTTTTTAATTTCCAAAATTTCTAGTTGCGTCAGTTTCGCACCTTTGCTTCTACATGTAAGACTTCTACATCTATGGCGTATTTGTGTTCTTGTTCTAAGCAGTGCTGGGCAAAGGCAGAATCTGGCTTTCTCAATCTCCAGCTCCTGTGGTATTCCCTAAGCCTAGAACAAATTGACCGACCTGTCTGTCCTATATAACAGGACTAGCACTCTTTATAACTGATTTTATATACATCACTGTTTATAATGGCTATCTGTTTGTCCTTTGCAGCACAAATACGCCACAGATGTAGAAGTGGTACATGTAGAAGGTAAAGGTGCGAAACTGACGCAACTAGAAATTTTGGAAATTAAAAAACATGCGCACAACCACAAATTTGATAATGAATGGACAGACAGAATTCAATTATTCACCTCTTTTAGACTACGAGTAACTTCTACACAGTAGATAATAACAATATTACTAACCTGAGGCGGCCTTCGACAAGAAACAAGGTCTTGCACAATAAACTGTTCAGTTTTTCGAGGCACAACAATGATTAGTAATTTCAGTAATAGATAACAGCATTAAGTACAATGTCAGTACAATAGATATTTAAGGTTATTCTAATAAGGTCACGCAAGTATAATAGCTCCTAAATTGCAAAGTAAAATTAATTTCTTCAAATGTTAAAATCGATCAACAGAGGCCTGTAGTAACGTAAAGGTTTGTCTTCATTGGTGTAAGAATTTTGGAATCAGTAAAGTACTTGAAAATGGGCTCATAACCCGAAACTTAGGCCGTAAAATAAAGTTTTGTGAAACAAGGCAATAACAAGTGTTCAATTATTTAATCAGATTTTTTTTTTTTTTTTTTTTTTTTTTTTTGTATAGCCTATGGGACTTAACTACGGGGTCATCAGTCCCTAAACTTACAAACTACTTACGAACTAGGACGGCACAAACATCCATGCCCGAGGGGGGATTCGAACCCCCGACCGTAGTGGCCGTGCAGACCGTGACTGGAGCGCCTTAGTCCCCTCGGCTACCGCGGCCGGCTATTTAATCAGTCCCTAGACTTACAAACTGCTTAAAGTAACCTGATAACAATACACACACTCACGCCCCAGGGAGGACTCAAACCTCCGATGGCGAGCAACCGCGCCCAGAGCAGCAAGGCTCCTTGGAGCGCTCTGACGCTCCACCGCGACTTTAATTATACGATTATATTCTCATCTACATCTTCTAAGCAATACAATCGACGAACGAAATTTGTTCTGGCTGCGGGAAACCAATCTGAATTAAATTAAACTGGCATTTACAGATGCTAAATTTTGTGTAAGGTCCATTGGTTTAATATTTTGCACCTACATTCTCAGGAGGATTCCACAGTTGTAACACTGGTCTCGAACTGCTACCAAAGCTACAAATACGGCAAAAAAAATACTAACTACAGGAATTGCCGTGGTACACTGCAAAGCCAAAAATATCTACTATGTACACCTTGGTTCGTCCAAAAAATTAATTAACTATATTTGATTTTGAAATAAAGGAACTGTTGTGACGTAGGTGAGAAATAAATCGCAAGATTCGCAGTGGTCATTTGTTCAAAGTTTCACTCTACATTATCAAGTGTGGCTTAAATTCATTTTATCAACTGATCAATTAACATTTTTATTTGTAAAGAAAAGTTATTATCGTTGTCATTGTTTCAAGTTATGCTAACGAAACGTTATAATAACGATGTTATTTTACAAAAAAAGAGAGAAAACTGATACAGCATATTGACATTAACTCTTTACAAAACTTTAAAACCAAATGTCCCCTACATTGAACGTCTGCTGGAAGCAAGATCAACTAAATTATGCGCAGCTGCTAAAAATTGAAAACTTCCTCTTCAGAAAAATGTGTATCACTACTCCAAAATCATTATAAAGATGAGTTTCTGATAATGTTGTCTTCCGTTTCCAGCTCGGCCTCTAGTATTTTAATTTATATGAAGTAAATGTTCAAATCTTTGTAAACCTAATGGACCAATGGACCATACTGCTACGGTCTCCAGTCCCTAGACTTAAAAACTACTTAGACTAATTTAAACTAACCTAAGGCAACACACACTCCCATGGCCCAGGAAAGATTTGAAAATCGGGCTGGGAGCAACGGCGTGCTCCACAGTTAGGCGCCTTAGAGCGCGCGACCCTTCCACTGCGGCTGCGATGTATAATCTGTCTGCTCTCCACTGATAGCTTAACACTGATCGGTTGTTTTTTATGTACAACAATTTATTTTCGTTTATAAGTCTTGGTTCATTTTCATTGAAGTATTGAAAAAAAAATATTGGTTAATGCGACCGCCGGCCGGAAGTGGGAAATCAGAGCTCCGAAACCCGTCCAGCAAAAATTTTCAACTTCACCGATGAATTCATTTGTTTTTCTGAAACAGTCGAGGTGAAGAAAAAATAAATAAATTAAAAAATAAATTGTTTCAGACGACCGCTAACCTGAAGCAGGTAATCCGGGTTCGAATACGGGTCCAACACAAATTTCAGCTTTGCCGTTGAATATATTTCAATGTCTTGAAGCGGTAAAAATGTTTAGATATTTAAAATTCGCATAATTACGCCCGTTAATGTCAACAAACGGTGTCTGTTCTTTCCGACAGATACCATATGAATATAAAAAAAATACAATCATTTGAACATTGTTAAATAAACGTAAACAATTAATTTATTTACTCTATATAGGTTCCTACTATTCATAGAATATTTTACTGCCGTTATTTTGTTTATTTAAATAAATTATATGCCTTAAACAAGTAAAGTTTGTCACAAAATACATTTGTTATTCAGTAATTCGTAAATGGAAAAAGTTACAACACTTTTGAGATTAGATTCCGATAGAGCTTTATGAGATCTATCAATTCAAAGTTTATGCATTAACATCGGAACTCTGGTGCCCAAGTTTTAAATATTTAAAGTTGTAGTCTTTAGAAAACTGTTTAATATTAAATAGTTAAAAACTAAAGATGACACCGTAGGTGTACTTACACCACTTCCTCTCAACATTCTCTTTTATCTGGAGGTGCTGGCTTTGCAGTATCACGAATGGTTGACGGAGCCCTGGGTGTCCGCCATAGTAATCCAGCTACAGGCCTGGTTCATACCAATAGTGGCGGGGCGGTTTTGCCTGTCACGTGACATCCCGCTGCCTGCTCTCATGGGCCCGCTGCCTGACAGGCCATATGCACAGAAAAACTCCCAACAACGCTATCGCGCAAAGAATGCATCTTCTTCTAATATATAAAGCAGTGTGTCCATATGTGTGTACGTGTTGCATACAAATCTACAGTTTTGTTCCAATCTTTATAAAATTTTGTACACATAAGCTTCAATCCATGAGGACGATCGCCGTAAGTGTAAGAATCACATACGACATATAAGTTCACGACATATGACGTCATAAACAATGAGATGCGCGAAAAACTGCCGCATTTTGCGACAATGCTGCTCATTTTCTCCTAACCATTGGACCGATTTCAACCAAATTTGGTACATACATTCCTTACCGTGAGGTAACAATTGCTGCATGGTTAAGAATCACATACGGCACATGATTCCAAAGATATTACGTCATAACCAATAGAAATCGCAAAAAATGCCATATAATTTCGAAATACACTGTATGAGAATGACAGTATTTAGCGACTTTCAACAAACTTTAAACATAATTTCAAATCTTTATTAAAAAATGTTCAAATGTTTGTTAAGCTTATGGGACTTAACTACGGGGTCATCAGTCCCTAAACTTACAAACTACTTATCAACTACCTTATACTATGGACGACACAAATATCCATGCCCGAGGGGGGATTCGAACCCCCAACCGTAGTGGCCGTGCAGACCGTGACTGGAGCGCCTCAGTCTCCTCGGCCACCGCGGCCGGCAAACCTTTATTAGCCGGCCGCGGTGGCCGAGGGGACTGAGGCGCGTCAGTCACGGTCTGCACGGCCACTACGGTCGGGGGTTCGAATCCCCCCTCGGGCATGGATATTTGTGACGTCCTTAGTGTACGCTAGGTCATAAGTAGTTTGTAAGTTTAGGGACTGATGACCCTGCAGTTAAGTCCCATAAGCTGTACAAACATTTGAATATTTGATCAAACCTTTATTAAACTTTTTCTCGCTGGCAACCATAGTAAAATGATAAAAGGAAAAAAGTTTCTCACTTACTACTTTTACGCAGTTTATGGAGTAAAACTATGGCATTCGGTATGACGTTATAAATTGTAATTTATACACTACAAGTTGTAGACGCAGGAAAATTTGCAGACGGTATACACACATACAGTTGAATATATCTTATAAATTGTATCACACTACGACAATTAGTGCAAGAGATATGAGCAAATAAACATTAACGTTCCGCTGTTCACGGACTAAAACTCCGCAATTCGGTATGACGTTACAATTTATAATTTCTACACTACAAATTGTAGCCTCAGGAAATTTTTCAGACATTATACACACATATAGTTGAGTGTACCTTCTAAATTGTATCACAGTACGACACGTAGTCCACTCTATATGAGCACATAACAATAGCGTTCATGGAAAACCGCCCCATCACACACCAAGTTTTAATCTATTTCTTCTTTACTACTAATTTACAGCCAAGAGATTTTACAGACACGCAGCCCTTATACAAATGAATATATACGTGAAAATGGCTGGAATATAGAGATAAATACCCGGGCAACGCCGGGTTTTCAGCTATATACTTATAAAACAAGACACTAGTCCAGGGTCTGTACTATGACACACTGCAGTGTACGTCTTGTACACGCTTTAATATATGCCATTCTCTCGTATATTTATTGTTTTTTATTTATTTTGCATTTCCAAACATAAACACAGACAAGATGTGTGAAAGAAGCGTTTGTGTAAGTAGTGCTGAGCAAGGCTGAAATCGTTAAATTTGAACAAAGCATCACGGCGTGATGCATCCCCTGTACTAGCTGTTCAAGAACTTTCGACAAAGCTTCCACAAAAAATACCTTAGTAGATGCAAGACTAAGAAATATGAATCAGCCGATGCAACTAGGAAACGCCGCGGCGGAGCGGCCGAGCGCATTGAAGCGCTATGCTACGATGCGCGAGGCCGTTCCCCGTCGGGGGTTCGAATCCCCCCTCGGGCATGGATGTTTGTGTCTTCTTTAGTATAAGGTAGTTCATAAGCAATTTGTAAGTTTAGGGACTGACGATCCCGCAGTTAAGTCCCTTAAGCTATACAAACGTTTCAACGTTTTAATTACGGAACCCTCTCCGAATAGTTCCTTGCTGGAAACTGCTTATCGATATCTTGCACAATTCATGAAATGTAAGTGGGTGTTTTATCTTAGCGACTCACATCGAATATATATCAGGAACTGTTCGGTATGCACGATATTTTTCTGGTGCCCACACAAGAAAACATGTATCAACAGGATTCCACTGATCGAGTGCCCCATCAAACGCAACATCATAGCCTCATTTATCTTCTGAAAAGGGTGTTGCTGAGGCATTGGCGAACGCTATGCAGATACCGGCTGGCTCTCCATCATGCCTCACTCGCTTTGCTTGGCGCATCCTCAAGCGCTAGAGGCCGCGTGTCCAGTAGAAACATTCTTCAGGCTTTCTGGGAAAATATCTGTTTCGGGAGGAGTCTCAGTATTAACACAATCACATAAAACGATGAACGGTGGTCGTATGAAGTTGCTGTGGCATCTAAATCATACGGTGAGATTGTTTTACAAATACTCGCTTCACTCTATGATATCACGGAGGTTTGTTTCTAGCTAATGAACGGCGACCAGACTGCTGCATCCTTAGAAGACAGCAGCCGCTGAAAATTGTCTATCAGAGTTACATGTAATCCAATTCGAAATGTTTGTAAATCTATAAGACTTAACTGCTCTGGTCGTCAGTTCCTAGGATTACACTTAAACTAACTTATGCTAAGGACAACAAATACACTCATGCCCAAGGTGGGACTCGAACCTCCGGTGGCGAGCAGCGGCACACATACGACAAGTATTTTGTAAGAGATCCATTCAGATTCTAGTTACGAAACCACTCATCGTGATAGTGCCTACATTCTTATTAGCCGCGACGGGGTGGACAAGCGCATTGAGGCACTATGCCCCGATGCGCGTGGTCGCTCCCCGTCGGGAGTTCGAATCCCCTCTCGGACATGGATGTTTGTGTCGTCTTTAGTATAAGATAGTTCTTAAGTAGTTTGTAAGTTTAGGGATTGATGAGCCCACAGTCCCTTAAGCTTAACAAACATTGGAACATTTGAACATTCTTATTAAGGTCTAAGGACCTTATTTGAGTCTGTTTCATCTATATCTATAAATGACGGGGTTAAAGCCGAAGTGGTGTAAGTCACGTTTTTAAAATTATTGACTTAAGCGCTGCAATACAATTTTGAAATATAGATCTGTTAAATGGAAGAATGGCGTAACTTACAATTTTGTTCTTACCCCCATAAATGGCGTTAGCAGTTTCACTTGTGAATGAAACGGCAGCTTTGTTTACAGGCATTGTGGTGCAAGTCTGACTTACGCCATTACTCCTCTAAGTGATTCTAAAAATGTTCAAATGTTTGTATAGTTTATGGGACTTAACTACGGGGTCATCAGTCCCTAAACTTATGAACTAACTAATCCCAAGAACGGCACAAATATCCATGCCCGAGGGGGGATTCGAACCCCCGACAGTAGAGGCCATGCAGACCGTGACTGGAGCGCCTCAGTCCCCTCGGCTACCGCGAACGGCTAAGTGCTTCTAAGGTGTGCTTTCGTACTGTGTAGTTTACGTGTTTTGGTGAAGATGGATCCTCAATTTGATGAAGACACAAGTAGTGAACCCAGTATATTGCAAATGATGTATTAATGATTATGATCCTTCAGAGACTGAAATGTTTGGTTCTTCAGGTAAGTTTAACTCACGTAGTCTATCATTTGTTCAATTACGTTTGTAACACAGTATCATGCTTCACTTTTGACTTGCAGAAAGCTCTACCATTTCCCAAACTGACCACTTCTGTGGTCTATTATAAAAGAAACATGTACTTATACAATCTTGGCTGTCATGAGCTGTCAACTTATAATGGGCTTTATGTACACATGGGATGAGACAATGGCCTCACGTGGGGCACAAGAAATAGGTTCTTATGTTACAAAACATATTACTACAAGAGCTTCAGCTTCAAAACATGTTGTCATGTATACTGACACTTGTAAGACGCAAAATAGGAATTTGAAATTTGCATTGTGTCTCTTGAAATTGCTTCACACCAGTGTTAAAATTGACATTATGGACCATAAATATATGGTTACTTGCCACTCCTACCTCTCTAATGATTCAGATTTTGGATCTATAGAATCCTATGCGAGAGGTAAAACAGTTTATGTTCCTGCTGATTGGTGCTCCATAATCGCAAAATCAAGAAGAAAGAAAGCTTTTATTGTTACGCAAATGACACGTGAAGACTTCAAGTCTTCGAAGAATCTTGAACAAGCTATTACAAGGAGAAAACAAAATGTCGCTAAAAATCAGTGTCGTGGCTTAATATGCAGTGGATACGTTTACTGGAGAACGAACCTTTTATGCTCTATTACAAGGAGACTCTTAATGAGGATTTTCCATTCCCCGCTCTGTGTCTAAAGCTAGCCAAACCAGGAAGGTCAGTTTCACTTGGACGTATTGCTATGGAAAACCTATACCATGGACCAAGACCTGTAACCAAGGAAAAGAAAAAGGGACATGCTAGATCTACCATACATTCCAGCCATCAACCATGCTTACTTTCAGGGACTTACAACAGCTGAAGCAACAGCAGATGATGCAGGCCCGTTGGATGTTGTTGATACTGAACGTGACTGAACATTGTCATAGCTAAGAAAGGATATTTCGTTGTACTGCTCTTATTTATTTCTGAAATATATCATTTGTCATTAAAAATACCTTTTGTTCTTATTTAAATTTACTGCAAATACAAGATTGGTTAAAGGCAAAATAGTGTAAGTTATTTGGGCCCTTCAAAAGACACATAATTTTTTAATTATGAACACATTGAAACAATGACACCTTCCTGTGATGTAAAACACAAAAAAGTGGTATTGATTTCTTATGGAATTTATTATAATGCTTCTCATGAAACCTTCTGTTTCTCAGAATGCATCAAACATGACTTACACCACTTTGGCTATAACCCCCTCAAATGTGAATGTCTGTTCGATGTACGTTTATCACGTCTAAACCACAAGATATTAAGAGCTAAAAATTTGTACAGTTACTAATGCCTAAGCGGGAAACCTTTAGACACGGTTTTATGGCGATCGGATAGCAATTTACCTATATATATATATATATATATATATATATATATATATATATATATATATATATATATTAATGTGAATGTCTGTTCGGTGTACGCTTATCACGTCCGAACGACAAGACGCAGAGACTTAAATATTTGTAGAGTTACTAATTTATACCTGAGTAAGGTTTTAGGCACTGTTTTATAGCGATGATAGATATTTAGTAATTTGAAGAATATAATGCGAAATGCGGAACAATAATTACTCTTTGAAAATTGTATTTGCTCTTTGAAAATGGTTTTATTTATTGCTTTGTTCCTTGAGGGTTGATAGTGATAAAAGGGTGGAGTATATTGAGATGGAAAGTTATCGGTGTACATAAAAGTCTACGTGTGTGTGTGTGTGTGTGTGTGTGTGTGTTAATATTTCGCTCTGCAGCGAAAAGTACAGAACGCAAACGAACAGTCTGTCTGTAATTGTTGTCCGAAGTCTCCCGTTGTACACCACAGCAGTTCCATGCCGATAGCTATAATGGGGTGGAAGATATGGTGGTTGAAAGTCGTCAAATTATAAAAACTTCGGACTGAAGGCCAGCGATGACGTTTGCGACTCTATAGCAAGGAGGTTACGTACAGCGAAACGTGAGGCCACATACCATGTGTGCTACAATGTCTTCAGTTCTTTTTCTGTAAGGATAAGCATACGAATAAAGAAATATAAGAATAAATAAATAAAGCAGTAAAAAAGATCGATTTGACGTTTCGTGCATTACATCAAGTGATCGATCTGTGATATTATTACAATCATTATTGTTGAATGCCATCTCATCTTCAAAACCAGTCTCATAGCACACTAGTTAAAGATAGCTTATCTATCTTAATCAACCAACACGCGAGCGGAGCCGCGGGTTTGAGCTAGTAAGATAATAAAGCATTCCATCACGAAATGACTCCGAGACGGGCAGTGCAGCCACACGAATGTGCGAAGGATCAGACAAATGACAGTTCAAAAGTGTTTAGACCGGTCTGCACGGCCACTACGGTCGGGGGTTCGAATCTCCCCCTCGGGCATGGATATTTGTGCCGTCCTTAGTCTTAGTTAGTTCATAAGTAGTTTGTAAGTTTAGGGACTGATGACCCCGTAGTTAAGTCCCATAGACTATACAAACATTTGAACATTTCAACCTATGGAACCCAAACTGCTGTGGTCATCGGTCCCTAGAATTACAAACTAGTTGAACTAACAAGGGGAGGCCGCCAATTGTGAACTTCAGATTCGATTCATACTGCGCATAATGAAAGCTCGTGGCCAGAGGTGTAATTTGGCAAAGCACCAAGATGCACTTCTCAGCCGTTGTCGAGAAAATCGAGAGTTAAGAAAAGCCGTTGCGGTGAAATACTGCCTACGATCTCTACGATTATTAATATTGTACAGAGGCGTGGCGTAGCGGTAAGCGCTCGGGTTGGTAATCGCAAGGTTCGCAGCGCTCCATGTGGCCTGGCAGCGAACCAACATTGTGTTAGAGGAAATCTCTATATGAGTCTCACCCCCCTGGGTGCTCTGCTGCAGCGCCGGTGGTGTGGGGCACGTGAGGCAGGCACCGCGCTGTCAGCGCAGAGGTAGCAGCGGGACGTGTCGACGACGCGCGAAGCGAGGCCACAGTCCTGTTGTTTGTCAATTATTAAAACCAGTAATAATCAAGTCCATTTTTGTTTATAGACAGAAAGTTTTTATTGCGCTCCTTATTTTATACAAATTTTCAACACTCTCTGTTGACCTTTGGCGTCGCATTGAGAAAACTAATTTCTCATATTAGGTACAATAGTTTTGGCAGTTAACAATTCAAAATACAGCTTGCAACAATTCGTTAAACTTGACCTTATTTTTATGTCGTTAATATTCATAATTGGAAACATTCGTTCACAAAGAAACGTTGCTCACAACATTGCAAGACATTTTTAGGGCAAGGACATGAATCCTCAGGAATTCTTGTTTAAATGTTTGTTAAGCTTAAGGGACGTAAGGGTCATCAGTCCCTGAACTTACAAACTACTTATGAACTACCTTATACTAAAGACGACACAAACATCCATGCCCGAGGGGGGATGCGAATCCCTGACGGGGAACTGCCTCGCGCATCGTAGCATACCGCCTCAATGCGCTCGGTCGCTCCGCCGCGGCGAATTCTTGTTCATCAATGGCTATATATAAAGGAATTTAACCCTTAAATGCATGATTTTTTAATTAAAAAAGTAAATTATTTCCGTATTTTATAAGTTGTGCAAACAAAGGAAGGAATAGTAAAAAAATTCTTATGTTGCTAGTTTAAAAAAAATCACATTTCATCTATGTGACATACAGAAACTTGTTATATAATTTTCAAAGTTGGATAGTATAAACTTTTTTCATTCTTTATTTTTTATTTTTTTTATTTTATTTATTTATTTGTTTATTTGCTTATTATGATTCACTATACTTGTCTTAATTGGTGTGATTTTTCCCTCCTTCGATAACCGGCTCTTTATATGGAAAACAAAACGTCAAAATCTGCAATATCCGCCGTTTTCTCCAAACTCGGTCAAAGATGTTAACAAAAGTTCACACTGCAACCAACCTCGACGCAACAAACACCACAGACACATTCTACAAACTCTGCTACATCTGTTAAATGAGTGTTAGTTCACAAAATTCCCACTAGACTCGGATAAAACAGTATTACAATCAATGTTGCAGATATGCAACACCATGCATTTAAGGGTTAAATCACTACTGTAGACTAATGGTAATAGTGGTCTGTCGAAATTGAATTGTACTTTAGTTCTGTCAGCTCAATTTGGATACTTGAAGGGGCATCCTCTGCGTGCACGGATAGAGGCATCATAAAAACTTTTGAGTGCAGTCTTATTTTATTTCTTCAAACCTATCTTTGAAATTTTTATGTAATAACTGTGTACTCCCGGATGTGCCCATAAGTACAATTATAAACGGTATATTTTTGGTTTTCTTCAGATCGTAGCAATAGTGCTTTTAATTTAGTAATCAGTTCCCTTCTGTCTGTTCCTTCAGTCCCCTCGCGTGTTACGGAATGTTTATTTTCGTAGTGTCAGCAATTTTATATTTACGGTAGAGTGTTATATTAAGCACTAGCTGAAAACCCGGCGTTGCCCGGGTATTTATTTATTCCTTCCTGGAGATAGTACTTCTCCTACCCTTCTCTCTCTGTCCATCTTATTTTTTCTAAAAATACGTTATCTTTATCGGAAAACATAAGAAATAACGATGTCTTGGATAATGTACAAAATTATAAGCGCATTATTCGAACAAAGAAAGATAAAAGTCAAAACACAAATGACATATAAAATTCACACGATCTCATATTTATTCAGTTATATGTGGTACAATTGTATAATTTTTCAGTTATATATTCATTTGTATAAGTGTTGCATGTCTGTAAAATTTCTTCGAAATACAATTGGTGTTAAAGGACTAATAGATTACTACTTGGTGCGTGATCGGGCGGTTTTCTACGAACGTTACTGTTTTATGTGCTCATACCTCATGAACTACTGGTCGCACTGTGCTACAATTTCGTAGGCACATTCAACGATATGTGTGTACATTGCCTATAAAATTTCCTGCGGCTACAATTTCTAGTGTAGAAATTATAAATTGTAACGTCATACCGGATGCCGTAGTTTTACTCCATAAACAGCGGAAAAGGAATAAGCGAGAAACTTTCTCCTTTCATTATTTTACTATGGTTGCCAGCGAGAAAAAGTTTAATAAAGCTTTGAAATTATGTTTAAAGTTTGTTGCAAATCGTTAAGTACTCTTATTCTCTTATAGCGTGTTTATAAAGTCTCGCCGCATTATGTGGCAGTTTTCTGAGATGCCTATCGTTTACGACGTTATATCTCCTGAACCGTAAATCGTATGTGGTTCGTAATAGTAAAGCAATTGTTATCTCACGTAAGGAATATGTGTACCAAATTTGGTTGAAATCGGTCCAGTGGTTTAGGAGACATTAAGCAGCATTGTCGCTAAATGCAGCAGTTTTAGACACATTTCATTGTTTATAACGTCATATCTCGTGAACTATATATCGTATGTGATTCTTACACTTACGGCAACCGTCCTTATGGATTGAAGCTTACGTGTACAAAATTTCATAAAGATTGGAACAAAACTGTAGCTTTATATGCAATACATACAAATATACGGACACTCTGCTTTATATATTAGATTGTGGTTTCCCATCACGCTTAAAAGAACCTGCCTATTAAGCATTAAAAACTGTTACACATAAATCCGAACTTTTGTGCTCATGCCTCACGGCGCGGCACCGGGGCGCACAAGCACCCAGTGCTCGAGTTGGAGAGGCCTGTTATAAACAAATAACAACATTTGAAAAAGGACCGCTGGCACGAAGTGGGAACTCCGCGTTCCAATCACGTTCCGACAAAAAATTTCAATTTCGCCAATGAATTTAATTCAGCGCCCAGAAACAGCCGAGATGTATAAATATTTCTTTTTCATAAATTTATGGCTGTTAATGTCAAACAACGATGTTACCATATCTGTAATTCTATTTCAAGTGTTGAAGTTGAGTTCAAAATGCAAGTGGGCCATTTCGGTATTGACGTGTCAGCCGGACAGAATGACCAGGGAAAAGAGACAACAGCCCCGTCCGAATTAATACGATTTCGCCGACGGGATGGGAATGCGCTTAACCTTTGACTTTTGCGCTTTTAAAGACAGACCGAGCGAGGTGGTGCAGTGGTAACACACTGGACTCGCATACGGGACATCGGTGGTTCAAACACACCTCCGGCCATCCAAATGAAGGTTTCCGTGATTTCCCTAAATCACTTCAAGCAATTTCTGGAACGGTTGCTTTGAACGGACACGGCGGATTTCGTTACCCAAAAATACGAAAGTGAGTTACGTCTCTAACTACAACGCTGTCGACAAAACGTTAAATCCTATCCTTCCGTCTTTTAATGACTGGAAGGAGGACAGAAAAAGAAAGGAAATGAATGACTCCGAATCCACGGGGGTACTTAAAAATGACAACTGAAAATAGTGCAGAGCCGGGATTAGCCACTTAGAGATGTCCGTGTACATCCCTTATTCTCTCCAATTTCCACAAGTCACTCAGTGGAGATAGTGTCCATGTCGTCCATGTCTCTTATGCTCGCCACACGGATTCTCGCAGGAAGTCAAACTACGAGGTTTGGAACTTATATAGTGGCAATTATTTATTCACAACCCATACAATATTCACAACCGATGCAAAAGCGTTGCATGTTTGCACCTGTTACTGTCCTTCAAAGTAGTCACCAGCGTTGTGTAGAACCCGTTGCCAGCAGCTATGTGGAACACGTAGTATACCGTTAGAAGTGCCTGTTCTGTTGATAGTGCGCATGGAGCGGTCTACTGCCTGTGGAATCTCTGGAACAGTTTCGAAGTGAATGCCATGAAGTGGTTCCTTCATATTCTAAATCAAATCAAAGTCACAAGGACTTAACTCTGTGGAGTATGGTGTATGGTACAGTACGTCCCAGTCCCATCGACCGAACAGAGCAGCCGCAGCTGATTGCCTGCTGCGAACATCCTCTGGGTGGAACTGGGTTGTTTGGTTGGTATAGGAGGACTAAATTGCTAAGGTTATCAGTCCCCCGTGGGAAGGGGAAGGAGTGAGAATAGGAAAGGAGGAGAGGTGGCAAGGAAATGCAGTCCGGGAAGTAAAGAAGGAAGGAAGACTGCATTAGCTCGGGGCCCCGTGCTTGCCATGCACATACTCACGAAAGAACCGTGAGCCTCCTGGGTTGGGAGGGGGGGGGCGGGGGAAACTCTCTGTAAAAGCCAATCTTGAGACGATACAGCTGAAGAAAGAGGACATAGTCATGGCACTCATGAGTGATGGACGCACTAGGTTTATTTCTAGATACTTGTGAGCTGCGAGACGAGGTTAGGAGAGTGGTGCACATGGTGTATCAGTTAACTTGCTCCTTTGGCGCTGACTTTCCCTATCCAGGAAGAATTCATGTGCAAAGCGTTTCCTTCCAAACATTTAGCGTCTGATATTAATTGTGATTCTGAAGAGTAAGTCAAATGTTCAAATATTTATTAAGCTAAGGGACCAAACTTCTGAGGCCATCGGTCAATAGGCGTATAAACTACTAAAAATAACTCATGCTGAGAGGGAGGACTCGAACATCCGATGGGGAGCGACCACGCAATCCGTGGCGAGGCTCCTTCGTGTTACAATGAATTAGCCTCCTGCTTTCCGAGATGAGAGTCAACTACTGATCTTGGCGGTTTTATTAGTTTTTTTTTGTTTTTTTTGTTTTTTTTGTGTCTTTTTTTTTGTGTTGTTGCGCAGAGTGCAGGCAAATACGGGGGAGATTGGGAAAGTAAACTGCGGTCCCTTACGTCACATGAATGGTCTCTAAAATCGCCGACTTTGTTCCACTGTATAGCTTGGTTCAGTTGTGAGGTTGTACTCATACATATTCAAGGAACTTTCACACAGTTAAAACGTAGGTGTAAAAATAAAATTGAAGTTGTCTGAGTGAAAGGCCGTTGGTCCACTTCACCTGGTTTTTATTAGAGTCGTGGAGACCCGCACAACCGGTTTCAAAACTTTATAGTTGCATACGGTGCAATTACTGTAGAAAAATGACATTGTTTTAATAAAATTAATTTTTTGTATTCAAATATTGCGTATTAAAACAGCAAAAATCCAAACTATTTGTGTATCAGAAAGTTAAATGGAAATAAGCCAATAGGCTAGTCATTGCAATGATTATCTCTTACATTAATTACAATGTTTTGCATATAATTCCTTCATTTCATAATGGGGATTAATGGTCAGGTCCGAACGCTAACACCTTCCCTCAGTTCGTCAAAAATAAAATCAGTTGACCATCCTGTTGGTGTCATTTTAAGTAAAAATATTAAAAATTGGCAATCAGTTTGGTAAATATTATTTGGCTGGTTTGTCATTTTAACGACGAGATTCGTGGCCCTACAATAAAAAGCTTTGAAGTTATGTTCACATTACAGTTACAAATGAGATAAAAAAGAGGCATTTTTAAATAAAAATGCATAATGCTGGAATTAAAAAATAAAACACCATGAATTACAATTCTGCTTATGGTGGTTGATTAAGAGATTCGAACTAAATTAGCGCACTCGTGCTTCGCAGCACGAATACTCACCTGCCGACAATGAAAAATGTCTCCCACAAAATTTCATCCTGCGCATATTTTCGCCAGTAAATGCACGTCAAAGACTGGGATGGCTGTGTGTTCCATGCGTCAGTGTGTTTCATAATTACAGCAACAAACTTGTAAGGGATGTATTAGGCGTCTTGAGGCACAAAATGAGCAGGGAAACCCATGCCCGGAAACGCCATTCAACGACGCAACGTAGAGTCCAAGTTACAGGCACCAGCTCCTGCCGCTAGACATCCCCTCCAGCAACTTCGACGTTCTGTAGCGTCATTGGATGACGTTTCCGGGCATGGGTTTCTATGCTCACTTTTTCCTCAAGACACCGCCCTCATCCCCTAGAAGTTTGTTGGTGTAGTAGTGTAATTCTGAAACACACTGACGTATGGGAAACACACCCTTCTCAATCTTCGACGTCCATTTACTGCCGGAAATATGCGCAGCACGAAATTTGGTGACAGACATTTTCTTATTGCTAGCATGTGAGGAATCGTGCTGCGAAGCTCGAGTGCGCGAATTTAGATTCACTCTGCATAACCGGTGGCCGAGTGGACTGCGGCGCGCCAATCACGGTCTTCACAGCCACTACGGTCGGGGGTTCGAAACCCCCCTCGGACATGGATATTTGTGCCGTCCTTAGTGTTAGCTAGTTCATAAGTAGTTTGTAAGTTTAGGGACTGATGACCCCGTAGTTAAGTCCCATAAGCAATACAAACATTTTAACACCCTGCATTCGGTGAGGATAATACCTAGCCTATAAGGGCCATAACCGAATAAATCACAGGTCATGCACTAAATTCTTGGCGGAAGGGGGCTATATCTTTGACTACTTAATGTTTTAATAGTACACATGCATGATATTGTAAAATGTAAACTTTCACGGCCGGAATGATCAGTATTACTGAAATTTTTTTCCGGGCTATTATGACGTGGTCTTATGGATTTATTACTCAAACCCAACGTTTCGTACCCATCTGCAGAGGAGATTTTTAAGGGGGATCGTGGCGCTTTTGTATGTCCGATGCACACCCTGGCTCGCTACTGACTGCAGCCAAACTCCGTTTACGGAGGCCTCGCGCGCAGAGGTGTGACGTCAGATGTTTTGGATATGCGCGCACAATTCGTCGTTGCCAATTGCTGTCGTCCGTTGTTAATATCGACCCATGGTGGAAGACTGTTACATTTCTTCTTCAACACCGGAATCCAGATTTCATTCAGTTTCACGCCCTCCTCCATCCTATTGAAATTATTGGGGTGTTTTACAGTTTCTATAGCCCCTCTGTACAGTCTTTCGTGGTATCCATTAGTGGCTGTTAAAACCTGATCTTATCAAATTGAATAAGGTGGTCCCCTGGTTGAAAAACATGTTCAGCAACATCTGATCTGTCTTTCTTTCCCCTTCTATAGTTGCCCTTGTGCTTTTCTAGTCGGATTTGACTGTTCTTTTTGTGGTACCCACGTATACATCTCCACAACTACACGGAATGCTATAAATTCCTGCTTTTTCTAGCGGTTTGCGAGCATCCTTCGACGATTTCAGGTGAACCTGTATCTTCAGAGTAGGTTTGTAAATAACGGCAACATTCCGTTTCGTCAAAATATTACCGATGCGGTCGGTGACGTCCTTAATAAAAGGCAGGAAGACTTTAGAGACTATAGAAATTGTAAAACACCCCAATAATTTCAATAGGATGGAGGACTAAATTAAATCTGGATTCCGGTGTTAAAGAAGAAATGTAATTGTCTTCCACCATGGGACGATATTAGCAACGGACAACGGCAATCGGCAACGACGAATTCCACGCAGATACAAAATATCTGGCCGGCCGCGGACTCATGACCCCGTAGTTAAGTCCCATAAGCTATACAAACATTTGAACATTTTTTGAACAAAATATCTGACGTGACACCTCTGCGCGAGAGGCCCAGTAAACGGAGTTTGACTGCAGTCAGTAGCGAGCAAGGGTGTGCATCGCACATACAAAAGTGTGCCGTAGCATGCCGTAGGCTGTGGCTCACCCTCCGTGGTACCAGATGCGGCAGTTATATGAAGTCAGAGTACCTCTGACCTTTTCTGCATATGGACACTCAGGCTGCCAGGGAATCTGAACCACCGATGCGACTATAACTTCAACCTTACTGCGAGCACTGTATAGCGTGACTAACCTGTCGTGTGTTTAAGTGAGTAACGGCTTGTCCGTAATTACGACATCAGAGTTAGCGGCTGCAGCGCTCCGCCACGTGTGCACTGGTAAAACGTCAACACCACTGCTTTAACCACTCGATTGGAGCCAATATTTGTACGAAATAAAGATGTAGTTGATATAAAGCCATGCGTTCGACCTTGTTACTTTCTGCCTGATCTCATTGTTGGCAGCTAAAATTTCAGAATTATGATGGTGTGATGTAAAATTCAAATTGCTTGAACATACAAGTGCTTAGCAATAAAAGACTACTGCACAGAGAGGGTAAGAGTATCGCCATTTAAATTTTGGAAGCCGGCCGCAGTGACAGAGTGGTCTGCGGCGTGCCATTCACGGTCTGCACGGCCGCTGCAGTCGAGGGTTCGAATCCCCCCTCGGGCATGGATGTTTGTGCCGTCTTTAGTATAAGCTAGTTCATAAGTCGTTTGTAAGTTTAGGGACTGATGGCCCCGCAGTTAAGTCCCTTAAGCTTAACAAACATTTGAACAATTTTAAATATTGCACACATGGAAAGTTTGCGTTGCGCTTTTCTCAATCATAAATTGTTTTTAAAAGGCATTTGTTTGAGTGAAGGTCAAGTTCAGACTGTTGTAGGAGGACGAACATCGGTCAGAATTTGACACTAGCATGATGTGTCGACCAGAATCAGCATTATAGGAACATTACTTTTCACAGTCTGCAGGTTGAGGTACTTAAAACTGTTTTTCGGAACATATGAAAAAATACAAATCGGATTTAAAAAAGCTGCTGTCAAAGTTGCTCAACTATAACAGGGCCAACTATTAACAGAAAGCAAGATCCCTGCACCACCCCCGTGTGCGGAAAGGGGGTGACTTCGAAATCTTAAATAGGATCCCCTATTTTTATTGCAGATTTGCATTCTCCGTGAAAAATGTAACTTTTGTATTAAACATTTTTTTTGTTTCATGTTAGTTGGCACTGTAATCGTCTAAAATAGAAAATGTTTAAAGTTGTTGAAAAACTGTAATATCTGGAACAAATAGACAATGCTCTCTTTCTCTAGGTTCAACACTTCCAGTTTCAGCAAACATTTGGACAATACCGCGGAAAGTCGTTGCCGAAAGAACATTCCTATCAGGGAACACCTAAGCATACGAAACTTTCCTGCGTGCCGGAACCGGGATTTGAACCTGGGACCTTCACCTTTCACGGAAAAGCGCTCTACCGACTGAGGTCAGACGGTAGAGTGCTTGCCCTCGAAAGGCAAAGGTCCCAGGTTCCGGCACTCAGTTTTAATCCGCCAGGAAAGTTGCATACCAGCGCACACCCCGCTGCAGAGTAAAAATCTCATTCAGCTAATCATACCTTTGAAGAATTCCTTAAGCCATTCTATGAGCCTCAGAATACGGGGGAATGATATCTATTCTCTCTGTAGTCGTTAACATCGTGGAACAATTGCGTAGAGATGTGGACAGTCCGAATCATTGAAGTACAATGACCAGACTGACCACGGACTGAGAGCATGATCAAGGTATGTGCTCCATTCGATTGTGGGAGGCGTCTCATGACAGCATTATGACAAATATCAAAAACTCTTGCATTTCTGTTTTCCTAATCTGATGTGTATTTTTTGAGATATTACTGTTTTTCAACCTTTAGTCTCCCCCGTCCCGCCCTCGGGGGGGGGGGGGGGGGTTTGCAGGTGTCCGAGCTTTATGTTAGTGTATGTCCCTCTTCGAGATGAACAACTTTTCTTAATCCGATTTTTATGTTTTCAAGTATTCCTAAAACAGTTTTAAGTGACTCACACTGTATAGTAAGGTGGTGTGGGGAAACTTCATATAATCGGTATAGGGTGAGAGCTTTCACCAATCTAGTCATGTGAGTAAACGTGGTAGTTATGTACTCACGTCCAATAAATATATGCTGGCAGCTATGTTTAGGTAATGTTAGGTTGTCACAGCCAATTGGTGCCTCCCCCTCTCTCCCCACTGCCCCCATTTTCCTAATAGAAGTAAAGAGCCGTCCTGTGGTCGGGTACGTCTCAGGATGTCCCTCCTTCGCCGTGTCGAAGAAAGGTATTAGAATGAATTATTTGGTCTTCAACTGTACTAACGTTAATGTTGAACAGACGGATTTTCTCCCGATTATTCGCGTTTTTCTTGCACGATATTTCAACAGCGTAGCTCGCAGTCCTCTTCAGGTACTTCCATATGCAGTATCAGAAAACACCTGAACAAGACTGCTCAAAACCAACAGGTTAAATAATGAGTATTTCTAATTTATTATGTGTGCTTAAAGTAATATATGTTATTAATAATTTATATAACAGAGGTGATTTTCGTTAAATTCCGTAAAATTTTCTTGTACTTGAATTGCGTCACATGTTACCGTCACCAGCAAAGCACTACTGGAGTTATGTTGATTTTGTTTTCAAACGTTCGGGAACCTCATTTAACAATGATCATGCTAATTTTTGTGTATGAAACGTTGTAGTTTTTGGTACTTTTCTTTGTACTAGGAACTGGACTAGGTAGACCCATCCTAGGTATGCTCTTTCTATACCTTAGTGAGCTTTCCGCATGTATTACATTCAGCATAACTGATTTAGTGGCTTGGGATGTAACTTTTATCTGTAGTTGTACCTGAATTACAAGCTGTTTCTTAGTGTGAGAGTGCTAGTCAAATTGTTGTTTAATCATCATGATACTAGAAGACGCCATTAACTTCTCTGCAGTTTACTTGTGCTTGTTAGTGGTGTAATTGCTATTCGTTATTTAAAACAGCCCGTAAATGTTTGTATTAGTTCCTAGGTATTTCGCGTATTTTTTTTTATATGGAAGCCATTAGTCAAGATTGCCGCCACCACCACCCACGGTCATAGATCACATGTGCGTTTAAAATATATCTTCAGTTCTTTATTCATCATGTTTTCACTATTTATCAAATTTAAATCAAATGTTTGTTTATCTATGGGACCAAATTACTGTGGTCATCAGTCCCTAGGCTTACAGACTACATAAACTGAGGACAACACACTCACCAATACCGGACAGAGGGCTCGAACGTCCGGCGGGAGTATCCTCGTATCCCCTGACGTGGCAACAAGAACCGCTCGCCCATTACCGTGGCCGGCCGCTGTGGCCGAGGGGATTGAGGCGCTTCAGTCACGTAAGTAGTTCATAAGTAGTTTGTAAGTTTAGGGACTGATGACCTCGTAGTTAAGTCCCTTAGACTATACAAACATTTGAACATTTTTGAACCATTACCGTGAAGTTCACTATTTAGCCCCTGTTTCCGAATGTCTGTTATACACTGTACAGAATCTCACCCCAGCCACGTTTACTCACGATATTTAGCAGAGTTACGTTAATGGCATGTCTGTGTTAGTGGTAGTTATTGTGTGTGTTTAGTTTTGTTGCATAGAGTCGTTTCCATTTTCTCTCCCCATTCTGTGTTAAAATTCGTTCCCTTTTTGTTTGGAGATACCGTAGCACGTAAAAGTAGTAAAGTCCACTTGTAATCAATGACCATAACTGAACAATGGCACTGGAGCCTAACAATCGTCGAAGTAATCTTCTTAAATACAAATAATTGGAGGGGGGGGGGGAGAATCATACAAACAAACGGTCTCAAATAAAGTTAGCTGTCAAAAAGGCAACTGAGCAGAGATTAACACAAAATGTTTATAACAAACTACATTTTTCCAAAGTCGTTAAATTACAGTTCTCAGCAAAGAAGGGAAAGCTGAAAGGTGGAAAGAGTATGTAGAGAGGCTCTACGAAGGAAATGAACTTAGAGGCAATATTTTAGGAAGGGGAGAAGAAGTAGATGACGATGAAATAGGAGATACTATACTGAGAGATGAATTTGACAGCGCACTGAAGAACTTTAGTCGAAACAAGGCCCCTGGAGTAGATGACATTCCCTCAGAGCTACTGAAGTCTCTGGGACATAACTGTTTCATTTGGTGTGTAAGATGCATGAGACTGGCGAAGTACCCCCAGACTTTAAGAAAAATGTTATAATCCCCATTCCAAAGAAAGCAGGCGCAGACAGGTGTGAAAACTACAGAACCATTAGTTTAATAACTCATGGTTGCAAAATATTAACACGACCTCGGGGAAGATCAGTTTGGGTTCAGGAGAAATGTAGGAACACTTGAGGCAATACTCACTCTACGGCTTATCCTAGAAGATAGATTAAGAAAAGGCAAACTTACATACCTAGCTTTTGTAGATTTGGAGAAGGCTTTTGACAATGTTGATTGGAATAAACTCTTTCGAGTTCTTAAGCAATCAGGAGTAAAATATAGGGCGCGTAAGGTTATTTACAACTTGTACAAAAACCAGACAGCGGTTGTCAGAGTTGAAGGACATGAAAGGGATGCAGTGGTTGGGAAGAGAGTAAGACTATTGTGACCGAAGACCGGACTGGGTCGGGAGCGACTAGCGACGACCGACCGATCAAGCGTCGCCTTTAACGATAAACACTCCACGAAACCACAGAGACGACAAACAATGACAACAACTAATCGAAAACAAAGATCAAAACGCAAGCCAATCGGAACCGTGACAGAGCAGAGTACGAAGCCTGATAACCACTGAATATCGAAGGTAAACGGAGCGCAGTCAACACAAGACTGAGGAGCGAGCTGTGGCTCCGGCCCTATATAGTGCGGCTCTCTGCGCAGATGACCGGCGCGGTAGGCGCGCCACGGCGTGCAGCGCTCTAGTGGCGATGGCAGCGCTAGTAGGTTGTGCGCGCCGCCTAACGGCTGCTGTCATAGTCCATGTGGTCTGGCGGGCTCTCAAACATATCGTTCCGGGATGCCAGATCCCTCCCCCCTGAAATGGGCGCGTAGGGACGTCAGCGCCCAGGACGGTGCTTTGGAAGGTGGACCAATGGCACGAGTGGTGTCACGGGTGGAGAGCCCGCTAAGTCAAGGTATGGATGTGGGGGCCTCCGTAGAGGTACAAGGATGCGGTGGTGTGGAAGGTGATTGCCGAGAGGGTGAATGTGGAGGCGAGGCCTCTACTTCCATGCCCGTGTCTCCTGGTGTTGCCGATGCTGCCCCGAGGTGCATATGGGGCCCGGTGGTAGAGGTGTGTCGGAGGGTGATCTGCCCTGTGAGCACCAATTTTTGCTGAGAGTGTGCCATCTCTGTGTCTGCATCGACTGGAGCTGTGGACAATGCCCGAGAGCGCAGATTGTAGCCATGTGATCGGGGATTTGGCGATAGCAGGGGCTCCAAGTCTGGGCGTGCTACTGGTTGGGATGATGCAGGGAAACGAGGGCGAAGTTGGTTAGTATGTCGGCGCTCCAAACACCTCCGAGTGTTGACAGAGAGGAGGCGTCGCCCGTGAGTGGCCACTATGGTAGCCGGCACCCATGAGGGCTTTGTACCGTAGGAACGGGCCCACACAGTGGAACCAGGTGCATATTGCCCAGTGTACCTGGTCCTTGGTTCCGAGGGCTGTGGGGCCAAGAGATGGAGAAGGCTGCGTGGCTGGCGGCCATGGAGGAGTTCTTCCGGGCTACAATCTGGGATAGGCGTAGTCCTGTAGGTACTCAGGAATAATGTGAGGGCTGCTGTGGTGGTGGAGGTGCCCACAGATTTCAGCATTTGTTGTTTAAACGTCCGCACCATCCGCTTAGCAGCACCATTGGAGGCTGGGTGGAATGGCGGACTAAACAGGTGTTTGATGCCATTTGCATCACAAAACTGCTCAAAGGCTGTCGATGTAAACTGGGGCCCATTGTCAGAGACGATGGTACGGGGAAGACCCTCGATAGCAAGAATTTGTGTGAGGACATTGAGTGTGGCACTCGTGGTGGTGGACGCCATGCTGACTACATAGGGGTAGTGAGAATAGGCATCAATGACAATAAGCCACATAGATCCCAGAAAGGGGCCCTCAAAGTCAAGATGCATGCGGTCCCAAGGGCGACATGGAGCAGGCCAGGGAGAGAAAGATTGGGCCGGAGCAGCCTGGTGCTTAGCACAAGTGGAGCAATTGCAGACGATGGCCTCCACGTCTTTGTTCAGACCTGGCCAATAAACCTGTCTCCTGGCCAGGGATTTCATACGTGACATACCCCAATGTCCCCGATGGAGAAGATCCAGAACCTGAGAGCGTAAAGCAGGTGGGATAACCAACCGGTGGGTATCGCCCTCAGCATCGAGGAGGAGAACACCATCAATGACAGACAATCGACGAGAGAGATGGGACCAGGCACATAGCTGGGAGGCTGTCGACTTCGGGAAGTAAGTGGGCCACCCATGAAGTACATGATGGATGACCCGTTGTAAGAGGGGGCCCTGGCGTGTGTCTGCAGCAATGCGCGTGGCTGTGATAGGGAACCCATCTAAGGTATTTTGCCGTTCCAAATCAATGTGGAAACAGGAGACTTCATGTCGGTCAAATGCTGGATCAGATCCTGAAGGCAGACGAGAAAGAGCGTCTGCATTGGCGTGTTGTGTAGTAGGCTTGTACTTAATGGTGTAATTGTAGGATCTAAGAAATAGAACCCAACGCTGGAGTCTTTGGGCTGTACGATCTGGGAGTCGAGAGTGTGGCCCAAATAGAGCGACCAATGGTTTGTGGTCAGTAATGAGGGTAAACTTGGCCCCAAGAAGATACACATGGAATTTCTTAACCGCATAGACGATCACCAGCGCCTCCTTTTCCATCTGAGAGTAGTTACTTTGAGCAGGCGTCAGGGTCTTGGACGCATACGCTATCGGTTGTTCAGTACCGTCATCATCGCGGTGGGCCAACACTGCTCCAATGCCATATGGAGATGCGACCACTGCCAAAACAAGGGGACGTGATGGAGAAAAGGGCGTAAGGCAGGGTGCCGAACGCAACAGGCGCTTTAGCCGTTGAAAGGAATGCTCACAAGTATCTGACCACCGGAATTGCACACCTTTCTTCCGGAGACAGTTGAGGGGGTGCATAATGTGAGCCGCTTGTGGGAGGAACTTTGCATAATAGTTCACCTTTCCCAAAAACGCCTGCAACTCCTGTAGGTTTTGAGGGCGTGGTAGAGCATCGACCGCCGATACAGTGCGATCTGTGGGCTGGATTCCGTCTTTGGAGAGCAAGGAGCCAAGGTATTCGACCTGTTCCTGGAAAAACTGGCATTTATGGAGGCGGCACCTGAGCCCGGCGTCCAGCAATGTGGTAAAGAGAGTGCGGAAGTTATGCAAGTGCTCCTGGCGTGTAGCCCCAGTAACGATGACATCATCAAGATAGTTGGCACAACCGGGTATAGGCATGGTTAATTATTCAAGATACCTCTGGAAGATGGCTGGAGCTGAAGAAATCCCAAAAGGTAAACGTTTGTATTTGTAAAGACCAAAAGGGGTATTGATGACCACGATTCGTTGAGATTCCTCATCGAGAGGGATTTGCAAATAGGCGTCAGTCAGGTCTATCTTAGAAAAGTATTCGCCGCCAACAAGCTTCGTGAGGAGGTCCTCTTGCTGTGGAATTGGGTAGGTTTCGACCTGTGCCTGGGCATTAATGGTGGATTTAAAATCGCCACAAAGGCGGGGGGCGCCATTGGGCTTGAGGACCACTCACAGTGGTGTGGCCCTGACACTCTTTTTGACAGGTTCGATGACTCCTGCGGCGTGCAGACGGTCGAGTTCCAGCTTTACCGCCATCCGTAGGGAGACCGGAAGAGGGCGTACACAGCAGAAACGGGGCACCGCATCTGGGCGTAAAGTAATATGTGCCTCAAAATTGGTTGCACACCCTGGACCCGGTTCGAACAGAGACGCAAAAGAGGCACAAAGGTCGTCGAGTTCCTGGAAAGGAACTGTGTCAGAAATGACCTGCACCTCATCGGAGATGGAGAACCCAAACAGTGAGAACGCATCGAGGCCGAAAATGTTTCCAACTGAGTGGCTATTGACCACAAAGAGGGTTACAGGACGTGTAACCGTTTTGTAAGTTGCCAAAGTGTTAAACTGACCTTTCAGAGGAATCGCGCTGTCACCATACGCTACCAACCTGCGGGAGGGCGGGTCCAATGCGGGGTAGCCGAGGCGGGCATAAGTCAGGAGGTTCACCAGGGAGACTGTCGCCCCTGTGTCCACCTGGAAGCGGACGTCATGGTTAGCTATTCTGAGATCAATAAACAATTTGGTAGCAGGAGGATCACGCTGGGGAACAATAGCCTACAGTTCATGAACTGTCCCCTGACGCCAATAAGAAGTCGGGAAAGACTGACCTGCCGTTTGCCGACAAACCGTATGGAGATGCCCATCTTTTCCACAACGACTACAGTGGGCCCAGCGGTCTGGACAATACGCCCGTTGGTGCGCCGTAAAACAGTCGGAACAGGACGGTAAACCACGTTGTCTACGCCGACGAGACGTGACCGGTCGTTCAGAGGCCATGGACAAGTCAGAGAGGGAAGGATCACGACGCTGCCGGCGGACCAAGACCTTCCGAACGTTACGTCCCCTTTGCGACGGTTGTACAGTTGCTACCTGAGGACGAGCCATGAGGCGCTCATTCGCCGCCTGTGCAATCTCGAAAGAATGTGCAATTTTCAGGATGTCCTCCAGAGAGGGGTCGTCCAGCTTGAGGACCGCCGTCCGCACTTCTGGATCTGGAGCCAACTGAACGACAGCATCACGGATGAGAGTGTCAGCACAGGAGGTTTTACAAGGACGGATTGGAGCACGTGAATTCGCAACGCCAACTCATTCCTTGCAAATCTGTCACCCATGACCGATATGATTGACCTGGCTGTTTGTGATACTGATGGAATTCGAGGCGCGATGTGACAACGTGAAATCGTTGGGAATAATAATTCAAAAGCAATACGCACATCTCCTCGAACGTCAGTGCCACCGGATTGGAGAGGGGGGGGCCAACTTCTTGAGTAAGAAAAACGTCTCGGGGAAAGCCCAAGAAAGAAAAAGCGACCGTTGGAGAGCGTCATCAGAGACCTGAAAGGCGGCAAACTGCTGTTTCAGCCGCTGTAAGTAAGTATCCCAATCCTCTTTGGCGTCGTTAAAGGGCGGAAACGCAGGGGGGCGGAAATCCGTCGACGACGTGACAACCGCTTGGACGGGTTGGGAACCCTGAACCTGTAAGCGTTCCGCCAACAGTTGAATTTCCTGTCGTAACAAATCAGTTTGCTGTTGCTGTAGGAGCAGCTGTTGTTGTTGCTGCTCCACGAGTTGCACAAGCCGTTCGTCCATGAAACGTGATGGAACCTTTTACATCGTCGCCAATTATTGTGACCGAAGACCGGAGTGGGTCGGGAGCGACTAGCGACGACCGACCGATCAAGCGTCGCCGCTAACGCTAAACACTCCACGAAACCACAGAGACGACAAACAATGACAACAACTAATCGAAAACAAAGATCAAAACGCAAGCCAATCGGAACCGTGACAGAGCAGAGTACGAAGCCTGAGAACCACTGAATATCGAAGGTAAACGGAGCGCAGTCAACACAAGACTGAGGAGCGAGCTGTGGCTCCGGGCCCTATATAGTGCGGCTCTCTGCGCAGATGACCGGCGCGGTAGGCGCACCACGGCGTTCAGCGCTCTAGTGGCGATGGCAGCGCTAGTAGGTTGTGCGCGCCGCCTGACGGCTGCTGTCATAGTCCATGTGGTCTGGCGGGCTCTCAAACATATCGTTCCGGGATACCAGAAAGACAGGGTTGTAGCCTTTCTCCAATGTTATTCAATTTGTACATTGAGCAAGCTATAAAGGAAAGCAAGGAGAAATTTGCAGAAGGAATTAAAGTTTAGGGTGAAGAATTAAAAACATTGCGTTTTGTCGATGACATAGTAATTCTCTCAGAGACAGCAAAGGAGCTGGAGGAGCAGTTGAACGGAATGGACAGTGTGCTCAAAGGTGCACATAAGATGAAGATTAACAAGAGCAAAACTAGGGTAATGGAGTGCAGTCTACGAAAATCAGGTGATGCTGAAGGAATTAGATTAGGTAACGAAACAATAAAGGAGGTAGTTGAGTTTTGTTACTTGGGCAGTAAAATAAGGAACAATGGTCGCAGTACAGAGGTTATAAAATGCCGAATGGGAATGGGTAGAAAAGCATTCTTGAAAAAGTGAAATTTGTTAACATCGAATATTGATTGAAGCCTAAGGAAGTCCTTTCTGAAGGCATTTGTGTGGAGTGTTGCCTTGTATGGGAGTGAAACGTGGACGATAAACAGTGCGGACGGGAAGAGGATAGAGGCTTTTGAAATGTGGTGCTACAGAAGAATGCTGAAGATTAAGCGGGTGGATCGCGTAAATAATGAGGAGGTACTGAACAGAATTGGGGAGAAAAGGAATTTTTGGCATACCTTGACTAACAGAAGGGATCGGTTGGTAGGACACATTCTTAGACATCAAGGAATTCTGAATTTAGTGTTGGAGGGAAGTGTGTGGGGTAAAAACCGCAGAGGAAGGCCAAGATATGGATACAGTAAGCAGATTCAGACAGATGTAGGTTGCCATTCTTGTGTGGAGTTGAAGAGGCTTGCTCAGGACAGGGTATTGTGGAGAGCTGCATCAAACCAGTCTCCGGACTGAAGACCACAACAGTCATTATAGCACTGTAATAAAACCTGAGCAGCGGAAACTTTAATTTTAAATAGAAAGAGGGAGATTGAACAAATTCAAAAGAACGAAAGAAAGGTAATTAGAAAATATTAGGCTCCAAAATTAAGGATGGAGAAACTTACAGGCTGAGAAGAAAGTAGGAAATAGTAAATATACAGACATACATGGCGATATGAAAAAAACCGAAGACTTAAATTTTATGAACACTCTAAAAGAATGGCACCAAATAGGTTGACAAAACGAATATTAGAATTCTACAAAACCAAAAGCTCAGCCGGACGTTACAGCTAAAAAAATATTCAGAATAAAGATATGTGATTGAAATGTTGGTCTGAGGGAAATTAGAAAACGGACTGGAACACCGTGGCCTTATAAAGGAAAGAGACTTCATTCTGAAAGTATGAAACAAATTTGGGCAAAAACGGAAGATCAACCATCAAAAGCGACATTGACTAATTGTGTACCTACCGTGGTCCTATTGGGCCCATACGTGAATAGTAAGAAACCCATGTTAAAATGCACTTGCCTTATAATGAAAAGAAAAATGAGAGATATAGCGTTAGTACTTTAGTTGGCTGTTCCGATCGCAACTGTGAAAGAGGCTATAGCTAGAGGTATTACCTCCAGTAGCTCTTCGGGATTTAGCTGGCGTTTCATTTAATATACACAGGCCCTATGGCGGGTAGTTAATAATGTGTTATCCGTTGCATCTAAAACCCATAATCAGCGTATTTCCATCTTGAATCCTTAAACTCAATACAATTTTTAAGGGAGAGCTATCGTCACCCTTTTTGGAAAATGCAGTAAACACAGAGCGCGGTGTACAGTAGCACTATAGATGGTCGCAAAATATCTGAGGCTATTAAACCCCACGAAAGTCCTCTTACAAATGGAACGCACACATTGCTACACGGGCAGTAAGCGTCGAACACAAAATACATGGTAAAATGTCAATAGAGGGTAATGTATGGACACATATTCATTGTCTCCTTTGACGTGAAGCAACAAGCGCTAACTCTCAGACAAAATTAAGTTCAGAAACTTGCCGGTGCTGTAAAAAGCCTGTAAGAAAATGCAGTGAAACGAGGATATCGACGACTGGTGAAGAAGAAAGCCACTTTCGTTCATAATGAACAAAGCCTGATGCCATTTTCACATTACAGTCTCCATAACTACCACACTTCTCCAGCTCTGGATTCAGTTGTTCAAGTCGGACGCAGTGGCCGAGCGGTCTGCGGCGCGCCAGTCACAGTCTGCACGGCCGCTACGGTCGGGGGTTCGAATGCCCCCTCGAGCATGGATGTTTGTTTCGTCTTTAGTATAAGGTAGTTCATAAGTAGTTTGTAAGTTTAGTAACTGATGACCCCATAGTTAAGTCCCTTAACAATTCAGTTGTTCAAGAGGGTCGATGGCATTCGTGTCGACAGCACCCGATTCAACGATAGTTTATGGTGTATTGACATACGTGTTGTTAGGTGTTCTCGCGAACAAATTTTTTCTGAGATGACATCATAGATGTAATAATGAAGTGACTTTGTTCAACACTTAATGCATGTGGCGAGGCCACAGTATCTGTTCAGAAAAGTCTCCACCAGAGAAGATGAGAGAATAAGAAAAGTAAACTTTTAATTGAAATCACAGCTTCGCAATCAAAGTAAAGTTATACCTATTTTAGACCGATCGATTAAATAATGAAAAATCTTGTACTTTATAATTCTCTTAATGCTTCTAAATGAAGTTTCCTACACTACTAACATAGTGTTTATATGAAGGATCATTGAGTGGGAACATAGTAAGCTCAACAATCGCCGTTTAATAAATATAGGAAACTATCAGGATAGCGAAATCAACTTTCGTTTCCTGGCCGTTTTCTTTCAAATAGTAATTGAAAACAAGTATTGGCGGAGAAACATAAGTTTTCCGATGTTGTGGGAATTCACGCCAGTCCAGGTCATTCAACGTCAGAGCCGGGATTCGTCCACTACAGATGACCAGAACACCATGAGCACTTATGTCTGTAAGCAACCCGGAGTATAACTCCCCAGCCCATCCTGTTGCAGTGTCTGGAGGTGTCGACATCGCGGAAGTTGCGATCATTTAGTGGTAAGTACTTCTCTTTGCCTTGGTAACAGTCTTGTATTAACTATCTCAAAACAACTGGTGATATTTAGAATTACGAAGGATTCTGCAGTTTCGGTGGTTCTGACAGCTACCGCTGCATCATTTGAGTCGCAAGAATCTGGCGTGATTGGTTCATTTGTATGACCCCTATTACTGTCATTGTGTGCGTTACTCAGGGTTAGTTTCTTCTTTTATCGTGATACCTGTCATTCCATTTCTCTGCTCTCTCTATGTTTAGGGCTTTTATCCTTTCAGTTTGTCCTACAGCAAGTAAACTGCTCGTCCAATAGGTATATTCTGTGAGGGATAATTTATGGAAACTTGTAACAGTGTTTCTATCGACTATTCCACATTTCATTGTCATTAACGTCCCTATCGTCCGTTTTGTGAATTAATTTTGTACCAGGCGACAAAAAACAGGCTGTACGAAAGAAATTCTAATCGCCTTGAGAAAGAAGATCTGCAGGTGAGTGATCTGCCGGGTAAAATTTTTATTCTGCTCTTACTCGAAGATGATCTATTCGATCATTCGTTAATCTGTCTTAATTCCGACTCTTAAGAGGAGACATCCTCAGCTACACTTACATCCACTTACACGTGAACAGTAGAAAGTTATCACGACCAGCAACTCATGGAAATTCACGTTAATCACTGCCTATCACATTGTTGACGGGAGACTGAGGGTCTTTCAGCACAAGTAAATCACACAGTACACTTACATCAGCATCACTACTGGTCTTCACACGCACCAGCGAGTTCCAGGACCAACCTGTTCGGTGGCGTGAAAATCGCCAGACTGCTTGACTTAGTATTGCGCAGAGCGTCCCGATGGGTCATCACAGATCATGGTCACCTTCCAGAGTAACATCAAGGTCGGTGAAAATCTGTATGTGGTAAACTGATGCTACAGCGTCGCATGCAGGCCAACAAACAGCAAACTGCAGGACTTGATGAGAACTGCAGGAGTAATGAGTGGCTTAGGTGACCAAGCAGGCCAAGGCAACAACAGGGATCGTCGGGATTCCATCGTGTCAGTGGTACGAGGCGTCAGCAGAGGATCAGGTAATGATACCAAACTGTAAATCCACATAAATAAACATTAGCAAGTTAATCACATTTTATTAACGCCTAAATAACGCTTTACAGGTTCCCAGCACTGTCACGATAAGTTACAGTGTCTCCACTCGACACCCCCCCCCCCTACAATGAAAACAGAAAGATTGACCTTCTCATATAAAGGCGGAAACAAATGAAACAAACAGGATCGTCTCTATTTAATCACTTACATAGCTAGAGTCTACAGATATGTATGCAATATTGAAGCAGTAAAAGGAACTTTATAAATGTGAGTGTACACTTTGTTTACTGGTTTCCAAAGTACGACGTCTCCTGTGTTGTGAAATCTTGTTGCTACATTATGGTCAACCAAACTGCAACACAAAGAACGACCAGACATACCACATAATTATTTCGGAGATAACACGCTGTTAGGATCACGACTCAACATACATCCCTGTATGAAGTGAAGAAGATTATAAATTTGGTACCGAGTGTTGCCGTCATTGGTAGGCACCAGCGCTGCAGTAGGCCTTGTCATTGCATCAAAAGGGCCGTGAGTACACTGTTGTGGTACATGAGACCACACTGCTTCATCATACCACCAAAGCTGATCTGGGGTAGCAGCCGGTGGTATTTCCCTGGCCAGTCATCCTGCAGTTATCGATTAGACGTGTTTGGTAAGTGAGAGATCGGGAGCGCAGGGAGAACAAGGGCCGGCCGCGGTGGCCGAGGTGACTAAGGCGCTCCAGTCACGGTCAGCACGGCCACTACGGTCGGGGGTTCGAATCCCCCCTCGGGCATGGATATTTGTATCATCCTAGTTCGTAAGTAGTTCGTAAGTAGTTCATAAGTAGTTTGTAAGTTTAGGGACTGATGACCCCGTAGTTAAGTCCCATAACCTTAACAAACATTTGAACATTTTGGAGGACAAGGCAGCCATGCACTCCGAGGGCCGACCAACAAGCCTTCAACATTGCGTTCCATGTATGGTCTCTCTATATCAGAGGTCGGCAAGTGATCTTGGATGGGGTCCGGATACTTTTGAAAATGTTTATCGAGGTCCAGAAGTAAAACCACACATTCTTTATCATTTTTTTTTTATTTTGTCTCAAATTAATGTGAAATACAAAAGATGTGAAATAAAAAGGTATAATAATCCCGTAAAATTTATGTTATTTGCTATTTATTTATTTTTATTTTCACTCACAAAAAGTATTAAATAAAATGTGTACTCAAACTTCTACTGAAAAATCCAGTAACAGGTGATACATTAAACGTACTATTTTTTGCTTAATTTTCACTAAAAAATTACAAAATTCAGTACACTGTAGGTATTTGTGTTAAAAAAATCAGTGCAAGAAAGTATATTTGCGGTTTTCAGCCAATTTCTTAAAGTTAGGTTCACATGCGGAGCAGCTTACGTGAATAGTGTCTCAAAAGTGGGTTGCCGTTAATCTTGAGCGATACTTATTCTTCAACAAATTAGTTGTTTTAATGAAATTTGACAAATGTCTGTGGAGCCAAATATTGTAGCCAGCTAGATGCCTAATGTTTTGCAATTTTAATATTTTTCCGGGACATGTTCACTCCACAATTCGTCATCGGATTCATTTTTTATATGTTTGCAGTCTGACATCTGCATTTGGAGTAAAGGTTTTGAAAGGTGGAACAACTTCGCAGCCACATCCGTCCGTTCTGCTGCTGGAGAATCCTCACAAGGTGATTTTTAAGATCACAAAAACGGTGTTTAAATGGATATGCCCTGATCGCTTAAATAGAGGTTTCGGAGACTGTCAGAGTATGAAGTCTATTTATGGAATTTTCTTGTTCTCGTGGTGCAATCGTGTGTACAGGGCTTTTATGCGGATCACCGGCCAGCTTGCTCCCTTTTGCCGCCGCTTGTCAGCTTACCTCCAGCGTCGCACATCATGACAACCATTTATGTAATCTACCTAGCACAGTGGTAGCGTGCCAGACTACAAATCCAAAGGTCCCGGGTTCGATCCCCGCCAGCTCCTAGGATTTTTATCTGTCACTTTCCACATCTTTCACCTCTGGCAGTGTTGCTGATGTGAAGAATACGGAGTAGCAGCGTGGTTCGGAACCCACGTTAAACTGTAGTCCCCCTATAACTGACTGGGTAAGTCAGTTCGAAGGTCGGAGGAAGTCAACGGCATACCACCTCCAAACAGGACCATGCCTATTAAAGCACTGTGGTGTTCAAACCAATCTTCGGATTGTTGACTGCTTTACCTATAATTATCATTAAGGGTTCTAATTATTCAGCAGATAACTATAAAATTCTAGAAGAATTATAAGGGTGGCTCTCATACGAATTATTACCAACAGAAAAAAAGTTTTTTTTTTTTTAAATTTTATTTTAATTATTTTTAATAATTTGAGTATGTAACTTATAGTTTAAAAATATTTTTGGCGGTCCGGTTCTTGACCTCCCGCGGTCCGAGTGTGGACCGCGGTCCGCCAGTTGCCGACCGCTGCTCTATATCCTGATGCAACGTTGCCGTCGACAAGCACCGAAGCTATCAGAGTAAACAGCCTCCTTACACCATGTACATGCATCGCTGACAAGGCTGTAGTAACAATGTTTGTTTCTTTTTTGAAACTTTCTGGTAGATAAAAATTGTGTGCCGGAACCGGGACTCGAACCTGGGACCTTTGCCCTTTCGCGGGCAAAGGTCCAAGGTTCGAGTCCCGGTTCCGGCACACAATTTTAATCTGCCGGAAAGTTTCATATCAGTGCACACTCCGCTGCAGAGTGAAAGTTTCATTCTGTTTCTTTCTTGTCCTTTCGTCTCGCAGTTGGTTTTTTTATAATAGAATGTAGATATTTATTGATGTAAGCCGTTTATGCATCTGAATAACACAAGTTTATTTTGCCATATGCGTTTGGCCTCTATTTGTAAGGCATCTTCAGTGGCCTGTAATGTATACATGATTATGTGAATTTTATCCATTATGGATGTTGAACTCCGTGACTGTTCCTTATAGGTTGTGGAAATGAAATCCGCTACCAGTCACAATTTTTGGCGGTTTATTAGAACACTACCGGTTTCGGGCTTGTGCCCATCCTCAGGTGTTTACATTCAGACAACTGTTTAAAGAAAACGTTAATTACTTTGTCCTTATCATACAGTTATACATACATAGGTATCCTATAGATATACATATACATAAAACAAATATGGTATGTGGTGGAGTGATTTGTGATAAGGCTCTAAGTGTACTCACATATAATGAGAAATGTACAAATACGAACTGGTTACTTATATGTGAGTACACTAAGAGCCTTATCACAAATCACTCCACCACATACCATATTTGTTTTATGTATATGTATATCTATAGGATACCTATGTATGTATAACTGTATGATAAGGACAAAGTAATTAACGTTTTCTTTAAACAGTTGTCTGAATGTAAACACCTGAGGATGGGCACAAGCCCGAAACCGGTAATGTTCTAATAAACCGCCAAAAATTGTGACTGGTAGCGGATTTTATTTCCACAACATACATGATTATGTTTCACATTTTTTAAATTTTTTACACTTTTAGTATTTTATGCTGGAAACAGTTCAGGTGCGCTATCTGACTACACGAGCAAGTCATTAAAATAATAATAATAATAAAATACAACAAATAAAAATGTAAATAAATAAAAATATCAACAACTGTTGCAGTTGCGGTGCGAAACTCGCGGTAACAAAAACGTCATGAGCGATGTGGCTGCCCTCAATTCCTCAAGTCCTCAGAAGCTCAGTTGCTAGCAGTTGTCTCAGATGCTTGCAGTTCTTAGGAGGACAGGTCCGCGATCACCTACTGTGCGGAAGTAGCCGCCATGTTCAATATTGGTGATATTTCGTGTTGACCAACAGGAACTTCCCAGTTCCACCAGCAGGTATTCGCGATTAAAGTAAAGTAATCGCATTCGGTCGCGAGTTTACTAAATATGCAACGGTTTGCATATCAGGCGATAGGCGTGATGATAACTAAGATGCTTCTTCTTTAGTTTTTGTGCCGCCCCTTTTTCGGGCTCAGTCTACTGTAGTCAGGACCCCAACGGTTATGTTCATGAAACACTCTCAATACGCTTTCTTTCTCTCTCGTTAAAGGCTGGTCGAATTATTTCAATGTTCTTTGTTTCCGATGTTTGCTCTCTTTTTGTATATCTTGTTCTGCAGCAAGAATCAGCAACTGTTCGGTAAGGTGTAACAGGCTACCTCCTAATTCCGTGTGATATTTTCAGAATATATTGATTATTTCACTGAACTGTTCGACTTATTATCTGTAGCCTTCCCCTGTTACTACCAGTTTTATTCATGTATTAAATAACAGAAATCTCTGCTAGAAGAGAGAAGGTCCGATGCTGGTAACGGTCACAGCAACAGAACATTAACAGGTAAGTCACCTGTTAATTGTAAAGCGGAAGTCAGGCAGGTGGATTTCCAAATGTTCAAATGTTTGTTAAGCTTAAGGGACTTAACTGCGGCGTCATCAGTCCCTAAACTTACAAACTACTTATAAAATACCTTATACTAAAGACAAGACAAACATCCATGCCCGAGGAAGGATTTGAACCCTCCACGGGGAACGGAATCGCGCATCAGAGCAAAGCGCCTCAATGCGCTCGGCCGCTCCGCCGCGGCCAGATGGATTTAATTCATAATCTCGTTTCATTTGTTCCTTCCCACAACCGACCATCGGAAGAGATAGGCGCTACACGTCGTTCTCTCCAGCACCCAGCGATTACAGTTCCGCATCACAATTATTTGACAGTAGATTATATTAGATTAGCTATTCGTTCCATAGAAAGTATTGAGGACTTCCTCGTGGATGTGGAACATGTCAAACCTTTTTTTATTTATTTATTTTTTTTTTTTTTACAAAGCGAAATAATACTAACAGTATGAATACATATAACATTTGATTCTATTCAAACATTCGTCAGTGATGTAGAAGATGTTGGCCACTAGTAAGTCATTTAGGCCCCTCATAAACTGACATTTATTTGTAGGTATTTTTATGGCTGCTGGAATATGTTCCTGAGTAGTGGACACCTTTTTGAACTAAAATAAGTGCTTTTAAGTCCTTGTGTAGACCGTTTTTATTCCTAGTTTTGTATGTATGAACCGAGTTGTTTATTGGCAAAAGGGATATATATTATTTACGACAAATTTCACTAACAACGCTCGGAATCGCACGAAACCATGCTTAGAGTAACAAGCAATCATAAAAAAACAGTGGTGTGCGTAATTTTCATGCAAAACGCCACACTTGTCAGCTAGAGCCACTAGATAGTGGCATAGTGTAGTTGCAGAGGAATCCGCAAGCGAGATACTGTGTAAACTGTGTTCAGTGCAGTGATATCATGAAGATAATTAATCCTACGCATGTGGTCCAAATACTGGGGACCAAGCTAGGACATGCCGAATAGGCCGGCCGCGGTGGCTGAGGGGATTGAGGCGCTCCAGTCACGATCTGCGTGGCCACTACGGTCGGGGGTTCGAATCCCCCCTCGGGCATGGATATTTGTGCCGTCCTTAGTTGTAAGTAGTTCATAAGTAGTTTGTAAGTTTAGGGACTGATGACCCCGTAGTTAAGTCCCATAGACTCTACAAACATTTGAACATTTTCGTGCCGAATAAGGAAATAACATTGGGGCCGAGGATATGGAGTTCGCGCATGTATTATATCACATAGTAATTCAAAAATATGCGATATTGGAGAGACAGAATGATTCTGAACCTGAAGATGATTCTTCAAGTACTGTAATTAGTGTGGCTTTTGACATTGGACTCCGTGAATGCGAGAGTTATTTGGAATGTGATAACGTGACTTTAACGAGGTGTGCACATTGTTCTCTCCCATTTTGTTTTGACCACTTCATCGAAATCCCTCACCCGCACTTTGAAGACTAATATAAGCACTTTCAGGTGTGTATATGTGTGTTTTGCCGTTTTATAAATTTAAGCAGAGAGGTTTCGGCGCTGCTGATTGAATATGTAATGCTATACTAACGCCATTTAATTACATATAATTTCCTTCCTATGGTATTGATTTCTTGTTACTTAGTTTCTCTCTGTTAAAATGTTACTCGAGGTAGAATGCAACGTTTCGATGGAAATGACGAACACCACTGTCCTGTTTGTGACTGCCTGTCACTCCAGGCATGGTTTTGTGCGGTTCCGAGCGTTCGAGGTCAGAGGTGTCACTTGTAAGAACTAAATGTAGTCAGAGACAGTAGTTACTATAACCGGTTCTTTGAAGAGGCTCCTACGGGGTGTCCGTGAATTTATTCCACAAATAATACCTATTACACGCTTTTGCGCTTCTTAAAACTTTTGTTTGAATTGGGCCGCACGGAAGTAGCCGAGCGGTCCGGAGCGCCACGTTGCGAATCGCGAGGAGGTTAGAATCCTCCCTCGGGCATGGATGTGTGTTGTCCTCGGCTTAGTTTAACTTTGTTTAAGTAGTTTGTAAGCTAGGGACTAATAACTAAGTAATTATGTCCCATAGAATTACAAACATTTGAACATTTTTGCAATGAGGAGTTACTCCAAAATATTATACCAGACGACATTATGGATTGAAAGTAAACAAAGTATGCAAGCTTTTTCACTTTTATGTCTCCTACGTGTGGTTACATACGAACTGCAAATAGAGATTTGTTTAGGCGTTTCTGAAATTCAGTGGTGTTCTCCTCCCGACTGAATTTATTATCAAGTAGAATCCCAGTAATTTCATACTGTCAACAGCTTCTATCTCGTCTTCTTCATACGTTATGCATATGCTGCAACACGTTCTGAACTGCATGTAGTGAGTCTTTTCAAGTTTAATATCAATGAATTGGCTTTAAACCATTTATTAATGTCAATGAAAATATCATAACAGTCCTTTTTATAACAATGCTCGATATGCTATTGATTGCAATACTTGAATTATCTGCAAACAAAACGAACTGTGCTTCTGGCAGTGGTACTGATGAGACGTCATTACTGTAAACAAGGAAAAGCAATGGCTGTGAGATGGATCCTTGTGGATGACCAAATGGAATTTACTTTTGTTAGCGAGGTATGACTTGAACCATTTTGTAGCATTGCCCATGACATCATAAAAATCTAATTTACTTATAATGATGTCGTTGTTCACACAATCAAATGCATTTGACAAATCACAAAGAAAAAACCTGCTGCTTGTAATTTATTATCTAATGAATTAAGTACACTCTCACTGTAGGTAAAATAGACTTTTCAGTATCGGAACCCTTCAGAAATCTAAACTGTGCTCTGCACAAAATATTATTTGTGGTCAGGTAGTTGACACTCTGCCTGTACATTACTTTTTCTAAAATTTTTGTAAATGCTGGAAAAAGTGAAATCGGTCTCTAGTTTGATAATATCTGGTTATCCCCTTTCTTGAATAGAGGTTTTGATATCCACATACTTTAGGGAATCAGGAGCTGTCCCAGTCATAGTAGACTGGTTACGCAAGTAACTAAAAACCGTACAAGAACACGCCTGAGTTAACTTTGTTGATATTTCATCCTAACTACTAGAATGTTTTGAAGATTTCATTACGGAAGTTACTTCTTGTGTTGAACTGAATGGCATATTCATGTACATGAAGACAATTGTGAAGGCTAGCTTCAGACATTCAAGTGCATTATTTACTGACCCTGACAATCCTATAGTATCAGTTAGGAGGGACTTGTTAAATAGACCTGTCCCATCACACCCATCGTAACTTATATCATCTCCTCTTAATGCTGTTTGATCTGGTTTCTTTCTGGTTCTACAAGTTTCCTCTTTCACTCTATCCCATGTTGTTTTTATTTTCTTGCCTGATATTGCTATCATCTTCTTATACTCCATTTGTTTAGATATCTGAATTATTATTTTTTTTTTTTAATTTTCAGTTTCCTTGTCTTCAGGTAAATCAGTTTTCTTGTCTTTAGATAAATCATCTGCATTGGAGCTCTTGTTGGCTGACAGATAAAATGTCCTTTTTTCTTACAGGAAATCTTTATTCCTTATCTAAATGTTCAAATGTTTGTTAAGCTTATGGGACTTAACTGCGGGGTCATCAGTCCCTAAACTTACAAACTACGTATCAACTATCTTATACTAAGGACGGCACAAATATCCATGCCCGAGGGGGGATTCGAACCCCCGACCGTAGTGGCCGTGCAGACCGTGACTGGAGCGCCTCAGTCCCCTCGGCCACCGCGGCCGGCTCCTTATCTAATAAATGGTTTTATCGTAGACTTCTATTTAATTTGAGTTACTTTTAGAGGAAAACAGTTTTCAAACTTGGTACTGACATTATTAACGAATATTTAATATTTTTCATTTATTCCATGAGCACTATAAACATCTTTCCAGTTCATATCTTTGAGCTTATGTCAGACAGGATTACCAATTTCACTGAATGATAATACACAATCCCTACAGACAACTACTGTTACTCGTTGGAACTCCGAAACGTGCTGGAAAAATGCACATTGTCTTACTGAATCTGCTTACGCGAAACAACCGCTTGAAAGAACAGTTCTAATGCGTCCACACGGCCGCTGGTCCTCCTGTAATTAAAACTTTCATGTTACGCTACTGGCGACCGTCATGTGCGCCTGAGCTGAAATGCTAAGCATGGGCATTTCTGGTCGCCGCAAACGCAGGCTGCCAGTTTCAGGTGATTTAGATGCTTCCTCGAGAGAGTTGCATTCTGGATGGCCAGCAGTGTATTATAGTTCTTAAAATAGACATCATGATAACGAATATTTCAAATCTTTTGAGGAGAGCCCTGAAATGCCGTATTTGTTCTGAATTTTAATAGCTTCAAAGTTATACGATTGTGATGCAAAAGTACGTTCAGAACTTTTTTCAGAAATTATTTAATTGTGGTGACTTTTATTACATAATAGTGAACACTACAGCTATTTTTCCAACATAAATTCCATAATAATTGAAACATTTGCCATACCGAATTATCAACTTCGAAACCCAATGGGTAAAATTCTGCCGCCTGTAAGTATCAATCCCTGACGCGCTCCCTGATTTGTGGAAAATGCTTAGAGAGTTCGAAAATGGTGAAACGGCGATTCTCTCTGACCACTTCATTCAATTTTACAACAAGTTCATTATTCACAACAGACGGTGGCCTCTTCCTCAGTAATCTCACGATGAATTTCTGCTGACGTCACTTGTATAGCTGCATACACTACGCTTGTCCGTCCTTTTTTGGACTTGCTGCCCAGTGTGGGATCCTTATCAGGTGGGTTTGACAGAGGACATCGAAAGAGTTCAAAGAAGAGCAGCTCGTTTCGTATTGTCACGATACAGGGGAGACAGCGTTACGGAAATGACACAGGATCTGGGATGGGAATCATTACCACAACGGCGCTTATCGCTGCGGCGTAGGCTACTTACGAAATACAATCCCCAACATTCTCCTCCGAATGTTAGAATATATTGTTGACCCCCAATTACATAGGCAGAAATGATCATCTGAATAAAATTCGAGAAATCAGAACTCGAACGGAGAGATGCAGATGTTCTTTCTTTCAGCACGCTATTCGAGAATGGAATGGGAGATAAATAGTATAAAGGTGGTTCGATGAACCCTCTGTCAGGCACTTAAATGTGATTTGCAGAGTATCCCATGTAGATGTAGATGCAGATTGCCGAAAAAAGTTGTATTAGTTCACATACATCATGCCTAACGCGATCCTGTACTACAGCGCACACTTTAAACACCTGTATTAATGATAGAAATGGCTGAATACAACATCACAGTTATACGGTCGGAAACTTAATGAATCAAGCTACCCAACAGAACAACGTTTGGCGATTCTAGCGCCACTCATATGTGTGACGTTAGAGACGCGAACTTACTTTTCGAATCGCCGTCGTACTATAGCAATGTCTAGAGCTCTGAAGTAACTGCATTGTTATAATACGTTATATACTCCATGTTTACTGTAGTTTTCATTAAAATGTTATGTATCTATGGTATGTTAAGAATGGTTCAAGTGCCATGTTATAGTGAACAATTGGAAAGAGGGGGGGCGGCAGGTAGAACTGTCACCTTGATAATCCGGAGAACAAGGCAGCCTCCATGATGAAAAGCAGCAAAGAAAACTTTCGTGGAGGATTTATATATCAGTCTCATCGCACCGTTCTCAAACAAAGACGTCGAAGATTGATCTTGATTTGAAAATTGACCTAAATGACGAAGGAATCTTATACCCTGCCAGAACTAGAACATCTTTCATAGTCACAAGATTTCTGTGTAACAAAAAGTAGAAACAGACAAGGTTTGAGCAGGCCATACACGGTTTTGTAAGATCTTGCGGCTGTCACGAGTGAGTTGGCCTGTGACGGCCTAAGACTGGGTCGTCCATCAGTCGATGAGCTGCAGTTTATCCAAACGTCGAAACCACACAGAGGTGACCGTACCTTGGGCAGTAGAAAGAGACTGATTGACAATACACGTAATTTTACGTTAGGATCGAGAACAGTGCTCTTATTAGCTAATTTAAAAACATTTAGCATATTCTGCATAAAATTTTCTGCATTATCAGCAGAAAACTATAACCTTATGCTGTGGATTCAGTACATACCTTTACAGATTTAGGTACACCCCTTTACAATATTTACTTCTTCGACGGAAGTCCGTAGCTAGCCAATGATAACGAATGAAATGGAAGTACTTGCTGGATTTTGAAGTATTGTCCTTTGTACTAAAAGAGCTCAACAAATATAGCAATTCAACGACGTGAAGACTAGAAACGTCTGATTCCTTCTGCATTCTCAAATACTTCAGTATTTGTTCTGGACATTCATACTACCTTCTTAAGCCACAAAAGTACCATTTGACTTACCTCTGTGTCAGTTCGTCAACTAAGTGCAGTAGTATTGAAGAAAATGAGAGAATAATTGCTACACAATCAAGCAGAGGAGTGACAATTGTACTGCACCTTTTTCTTATTATAACTTAAGCGTTGTCATTTCAAGGCAATGGCGCACTGAAAATTATCAAAAACACGTGTTTCTTAGGACAATGAATTATAATGTGTTAGTTAATACCTGCCATCGATGGTACGAGAATTGCGGATTACTCTCGCAGGTGTTCGCCATAGCGTAATGGGCGAGCAATTAGTTGTGATGAACGAACATGTTTGACGGTGGTTCGAAACTTGCTAGGGCACGGTGGCTCAGCGCGCTCGGTCAGAGGGTTGCCAGCATGGTAGCTCGACGCCCTCTGTAACGAGAAAACTGAGTGATCGACGAAGCGATCATAATAGAACAAAACAAACCAACGTCCACAAAGTACCGATCAAACTGAAGAACCAATGAAAAAAGAGAAAAAGGAAGACGTTTCGACCAACGCCGTCTGAAGAGAAGGTCTGTGCGTTCCAGTGCCATGTCACGCAGAGTATGTCGCGATCGCATAGCTCAATGGCTGGGTGATGTGAGGCGGTGGGCTGTGCATCAGCCAGCCAGTGAGCTACAGAATCCCGATCTATTCTGCATGATGTTACGTGGCACGGCAGTGCACAGGCCTTCTCTTCAGTTGGTGTTGGTTCAACGCTATCTGTACTTAAAAAACTGAGTAAAATTCTCAACGAACATGAAAAAATGCATCGATCACCCTGAAGAATATACTCCACTACAAACAATTTTTCCCTCTTACTTCCTAAAAGGTTTTCGCACACTCTTGTTAACTGAACACAACTATATTCTGCAATATTCCGAGTTGTTCAAAGGTAACAGCGCTTTCTCTGAAAAGTGCACTTTTTCTTTTTCGAGAACATGCCATGAAATACTTACCAACGAATTGTAAACATCTACATAAACTGGGAAGATACTGATACAATGACTGTTGTAAATGACGTAATGATAGTTGTAATTTTGTACATATATGAAGTTCAAATGTCCAAATGTTTGTCAAGATTAAGGGACTTAGCTACGGGGTCATCAGTCCCTAAACTTACAAACTACTTATGAACTATCTTATACAAAAGACGACACAAACATCCATGCCCGAGGGGGATTCGAACCCCCGACGGGGAAGGGGCTCGCGCATCGTAGCATAGCGCCTCAATGCTCTCGGCCACTCCGCCACGGGCATATATTAAGTACTAGATTTATTTGGAATTCAATATTATCACACATATTCCGTTTATGAGTTTAGCTGTAAAAGAAAACGTAATCACGGTTTGAAAAAGAATATTTGCTATTTATTTTAGGGCAGGACAAAGTAACATGAAAGAAGTCATAACTGAACTACAGCAAAGGTAATACCATCTATGTTAAAAGCGTCCATAGCAACAATGTCAAGGACAAACATTTTAGCAGATCCACTGATTGTAATTAATGACTTTCAATATCCCATAAATAGTGCTTATAAAAAATAAACAAGATAATTTGTTGCAATGTACCGTTTCATTAAGTAACTACAGTTGCCACCGAAAACTAGGTCTTCCTTCAGATACGAAACTACCTGCATCAGCACGTTGTTCAGAATATTCATTATTACAGTATCCTCCCAGTTTACGTGCATATGCTGCAGAAGACCATTGTTCAATTCGTTGTTACATATTTCACGGCATGTTCACGATACAGAACAAACACGCATTTTAGAGGGAGCATTCTTACATATGCACAATTCTAAATATTGAGAACATAGCTCTATTTAATTAACAAGAGTTCCAGAAGCACTTTTACGAATAAATGAGAAAAATGTTTCTGGTAGTGGCGGGTTCCGGTGACCATGTGCATTACTATCCAAGTAGCTACCCACTACACTACGGCGAACAATTACGAAATTCGTCCTTTAATCTGTACTATTGATGGCAGTTGTTAACTGATGCTAATATGGCATTTTTAGACACTAGATTATCATTTATCCTACGAAGAACGACTTTTTTTTGTTAATTCTTCAGTGTGCCGTTGCTTTGAAATGACAACGTGTAAGTTACAATAGGAAAACCGTCAAATACGCATCGGAAGATGGCGCACGTCAGAGAGATTTCTGCGCGTGGAAAGTCACGTGACATCTCTGAACGGCTGGTTTTCGTGAAATCAATGGACGGTGTCGAATCGTCGATATTTTTGCAAATATCTCTCAAACAATACTAGATTTGAAGAGAAAAAACATAAGAGAGAAATGTTGCAGACAATTTTATCCTCCACAAACTCGGTTATTCAATTTTCATGTCAAATGAACGGTTTATTTTCAATTAAAATTACATTAGAAACGCCTTTTTTTGGTGTTGCAAACGTATTTTTTGCCCGAAATATTTGAAAAAGGCAAGTTCTGATCTCTGGTGGCCAACAATTATGTCTGTAAAATTTAGTGCCGATCGATTGAACGGTTCGACCTAAAAAGTGGGAACACGTTACAGACAGGCAGATATCGTCAAATCACCGTTATTTTTGCAAATATCTCTGCAACGATGCAAGATATGAAAAAACCATAAGGGAGCGAATTTGTAGAGAATTTTCTCCTCTAAAATTTCAGTTATTCAGTTTTCGAGTCGGATGAACGGTTCGTTTGTAATTATAATTACATTACAAATGGCTTTTTTTAGTGTTACTAAAGTATTCTTCGTCCGAAAAATTTGAAAAAGGAAGGTTCTTGTTTCTGGTGGCCTACAATTATGTCTGTACAATTTGGTGCTTATCGGTTGAACGGTTCGACTTAAAAAGTGGGAACACGTTACCGACAGACAGACATCCCAAAATCACCGGTTTTTTACAAATATCTATGAAACGATGCGAGATATGAAAAGAATATGACAGAGCAAATTTGTAGAGAAATTTATCTTCTGTAAATTCATGTTTTCAGTTTCCGTGACAAGTGAATGGTTAAGGCTTTATTTTCATTTAAATTTCGAGCTGTCAAAAGGTCATTGCAAAGGCCCACTTTTAGTCTCACTACCGTAACCTAAGGTGGTCCAAAAAAAAAAAAGAACATAATTCCAATGATTCTTATAGGAGACAATGAAAGAGAAACTATAGCTATCAAAAAGCACTTGTTCATATCGCTTGAGGAATTCACAATTAAATGGCAACGTAACAAAATATTTTCTCAAAGTAAGAAATTTCCAGCTTGGTGGTGTGATATGAAATATTTATTTAAGAAATCACATATCAATTTCGTTCACGTGAGTGAACATCATCAATGCCGTAAAAACAAGTTCCGTGAAGCGGACATTAAAACACTATTAAAAACACGCCAAGAATACTACAACGGTATAAAGGAATTATAAACCAGTTTTCTGGTCATGAGGAGTCATGTACTCTATGTTGCAAGTTTTAAAATGAGGTAGCCTCTTTCATTCATCTACGCAGCTTAGCTTGCAGGCAGTTGGTGCCTAGCGCCTCTTTCTTTCAGAAATTTATTACTCTATTTTGAAAAGGCAAAAAGAAAATAATATATAGGAATAAGTATACGAAGGTACAAGATAAAAAAATAGAACTTTAAAAAACAGCCGGATTTAAAAGCCTTTCAAAAATAACCGAATTTAACATTCACAGTGCCCTCAGGCGAGTATCTATTAAGCTATGTAATAAAACGTCAAAAGTTACTTACGTTAACTATTAGAGTTTAAAATTTACCAAATATCTGGTGTAATAATGTTTTAAAGTATCGTTGTAGCTATAGGAACTATTTGGGTCAACAATGACTCGAAATCTGGTATGTAATTTCTTTATATAACGGTAATATTCTTGGTGTGTTTTAAATGTCTGACTCAAGGAACTTGTTTTTACAGCATTGATAATGTCCAATCATGTGAACGAATTCGATTTGTGATTTTTAAATACACATGTCATATACTACCAAGCTAGAAATTTGTAATCTTATATATTAAAACAATCTACGAAAATTAAAGTCAGTCGACGAGACCAAACTAACCGGCCGATTTACTTCATTTTTGTTTTACATGAAACGTATTCATCCGCAGATTTGTCATAAAGTATCTGAATTTACATAGCTCTCGCCTTCCTTTTTCTATACCGAAACGCAATTTCCTTCTGTATATTTCTTATGGGGACGTCATTGCTATGAACTAAAGTCAATTGGCCAAGCCGTTCTATGCGACCGATTTCCTTCATTTCTGCTTTAAACTAAAGGTATACATTCGCAGATTTGTCATCAAGTATTAGAATGAACTTACGTCTCTCCATTCTTTATTTTTATTTAAACGTGGCATATTTCTGTCTTTGTATTGAATATTTTAATCGGTTTGTTTTACGATGTATTCGGTTCTAATTAAGGTACGCAGTTCTTTTTGACCTAACAGCATTCAGCGGATCAAGCTGTTTCATTTGCTCTATTAAACACTTTCATTGATTGATTCTGAAAAAAGCTACGCGTGAACATTAAATTTATTTCCATTATTTCCCAACATATTTGTCATTACACTAACGGTACGCAGTATTCGCAAGGAACCTCTAGTTTTACTATAATATTGTGGTGGTCTGGCACTTTATCTGTTAAGGAGGCTACATAAAAAAAAGAAAAAACAGAAAAAAAATTCTGTTCAGCCGTAACCCCCAAATATTTGAAGGACCGAACCGAAATATATGTAAAAAAAAAACTAATTTAAATATCAAGGAATCTTTTTCAATATAATGCCTACATTCTACCTGGTATCTCTGTAGAATACACAAGTTACATGCTGCATTATTTGTCATGAATTACGCCAATGGAACCCGTTTTGCTAGTGCTACACGTCATTCAGTTTTTATCGTTCGCGATTCCCTGTTACTTCCGCCCGTTACATAGTAGGACGCTTCCAGTGCCGAGAAAGTTTGCTGGCAATCAGAAGCTCAATATAGGAACGAGTTTTCTGAGGACAACATTGCTGACTTCTACTGCCGGCTCTCGCGTCAGCCAGCGAAAGTTGCCAGCTCTGGATTGGTTCCTGTTAGGCGACTTCCGTATTGAATCGTGTCCGTCCGATCCGTTACCCACCCTGGCGCCCTCTCGATCCTCATAACAGAAGCCCTCTTCTCCAACTTTTCAAATCCGCCACGTGTATAAGAGCACAACCTAATTCACGGTCTAGATGAGAACGTATCTAGCAAGGTAACCGCCGTATCTCCTTAATTCACAGGAATTGTAAATTTTTCCAGCTGTTTCTCGACAAGCGCAGAAAGAGTCAGCCATGAGGTATGTCTTCAGCTTAGATCTGAAAGTGCGGTGCGTGGATTAAAACTAAGCTTCTTGAATTCTTGTGGTCGCTTATTAAAATCGAATGCAGCTGAATACGCATGCCCCCCTCCACAGGGGTCAAGGAGATAAGATCCAAATGCAGATTCGATTTCTGTCTAGTATCAAGTTAGTGCAAGTTGCTAACTCTTCGGAATAAGCAGACATTGTTAACAACAAACTACATTCAAGAAAATACGTACCGGGAGGCGAATGTCAGAATTCCAAGGATACTGAAGAGCGGTCGAAAAGACGTTCGCAAGCTTACACCACTTATTGCTCGAACCGCCCGTTTCTGCTCCATAAATAACCTTTTTGAATCAGAAAAGTTTCGCCAAATAATAAAACCATATATCAGATTCACTTTTTGGCACTAACTCAATGCGCCACTGTGAATCCTTCTTCCTCACACTACTGCTATGATTGTTAGCAGAATAGGTCACAATTCTTCACTGTTTAATGAAATAAATCGCAATTTGCGATCACTTATGGCTTCACTGTACTAGTTTTAGATGTAATAGCAATGTGCGGCGAATGAAAATTTGTGTCCTGCCGGGATTCGAACCCGGGATCTCCTGGTTACTAGGCAGATGCGTTGACCATTCCGCCACCGATCACACAGTGACCAACTCGACTGCAGAGGACTCCTCCCTGCACGTCTCCCGCCACACCCAAATCTCCATTCGCCACGCTGTCTCTTTCCTATACCACAGCCTAATTGTTCTGCAGAAATAGGAAAGAGACAGCGTGGCGAATGGAGATTTGGGTGTGGCGGTAGACGTGCAGGTAGGAGTCCTCTGCAGTCGAGTTGGTCACTGTGTCCTCGGTGGCGGAGTGGTCAACGCGTCTGCCCAGTAAGCAGGAGCTCCCGGGTTCGAATCCCGGCCGTGCACAAATTTTCATTCGCCGTAAATTGGTATTACATCTAAACCTAGTACAGTGAAGCCATAAGTGATCGCAAAGTGCGATTTATTTCATTAAAAATGAACGCTGGATCGTCGTCAAAAATATATATTTGCATTCTTCACTGTTGCTGGTAAGACAGAAATTTCACTCTTGTGTTCGAATATTGATCACATTTACTGTCAGTTAAAGTATACTGTATAAGAGCAGGTATGGATTTCTTAACAGAAAAGAGTTCATCATTGATTATAAATTTCAACCTATAAAATGTAACAAATACTCTTGACAAAACTTTTCGCAAATGAAATAGAAAATGTCTCTACTTTGATAAATGCTCTACATTTATGTGATATCACATTTAATTCCAGTAATCACAAAACGTCAATATCAGCTGTCAAAATATCAGTCGTTCTCTTGATAGAGAGTGCTGGAAGTTTAAACTATCTGGTAGCATACAGTCATGGGACAATCCATCGCAGAAGTACGTCTTCGCAGTGAAGTACGTGCTACTCGATTGTACTGAGTGACCGTAGAGAGATTGTTAGAGGTCGGAAATTAAATTACGGGAAGGAGGTGACATGTTTGGACGGAACCATAACAACCGCGTGAATTAAGCTGCCAGATTTATTGACGTACTAAGATGGATTGTCGAACGAATCTACAGAGAATGGTATAGTAGCCATGTGACACGGCGTAAGAACAATAGTCATAAAAAATCTAAACCGACGTTTATGCCAGTGTCATGTCACACCTTGCCAATAGGAATAATTAGAGAAGAATTGCATTTGCGAGCGAATACAATTCCGTATTCATCAATTCCAGAACGAACATAAGCAAAGTAACTGTAAAATGAGGTTTTACAATCATTGGATAGCGATGAGCACAGCTACCGGTGGGCCGGCTGCGGTGGCCGAGGAGACTGAGGCGCTCCAGTCACGGTCTGCACGGCCACTACGGTCGGGGGTTCGAATCCCCCCTCGGGCATGGGTACTTGTGCCGTCCTTAGTGTTAGCTAGTTCATAAGTAGTTTGTAAGTTTAGGGACTGATGACCCCGTAGTTAAGTCCCATAAGCTTAACAAACATTTTGAAGCTACCGGTGGTAGTAGTATCCGTGTACACGAAGTATAAAAGAGCGTTAATTGGTAGAGATGTCACTGATTTATGGGAAAAGGTTTTGAACACGATTTCGCCGCATGACTGGAACCGACAGACTATGAATGGGGAATGGTGGTTGGAGCTAGATGTATGGGATGTCTCATGTCCGAAGTAGTTTGGGAATTCAATATTCTGACATCCACACTGTCAAGAATCTGCCGAGATCACAAAATTTTAGGCATTACTTATCGTCACGGACATGGCAGCGGCAGACGAATCAAACTTAACGATCGAGTGCAGCGGCGTTTGTATATAGTTGTGAGTGCTAACACACAATCAACACTTCGTGGAATAACCACAGAAATCAATGTGGGATGAACGACGAACGTATCCTTTAGGACAGAGCGGCGCAGTTTTGTGTTAATGGACTATGGCTGCAAACTACCAACTCGAATGCCTTTGCCAATAGCAAGACAATGCGTGGTGTTACCGGACCACAAGGGTGGACAAAAAATGTTTAAATGTTTGTGGAGCTTATGGGACTTAACTACGGGGTCATCAGTCCCTAAACTTACAAACTACGTATGAACTAAGTAAGACGAAGGACGGCACAAATATCCATCAGGTAGGTCTATGATCTGCGGTCGTTTTTATTGTTCGTACTTGGTCGTTCGTAGATCATTTGGCTCAGCTTTTTTGTTACAGAGGACGTTCAGCCCTCTGACCGGGCGCGCTGAGCCACTTTTTTTTTTTTTTTTTTTTTTTTTTTTTTTTTTTGTTTTTGTTTAAGGGCCTCCCTTCTCCCCTCACAGCCATTCCTTACGCTCTCCAAATTTTGCCTTCTTCGGCGAGCTTCTGTTGCTTTCTTCGAAGTAAATGAAATGAAAATAAATACACCATTATCTGAATTTAAACGAAAAATATCTTCCTGGAAAATGGAGCAGTAGAAAAAAGCTGCCACACTGAAAATAATCTGTTCTTGCTGAATCCTCAACAGCAGATAAATAAATGAAAGAATATGTACTTCTTGTATCAATGACAGTAAATCTTCTCTTTGACTCGAAATGTGAAACATACATTATTCTGTAAACATTCGTTGGGGAACCGCAGAAATTAAGGCATAATAACGTCATGTAGAGTGCGTACGTGGCACGAGTTGTCGGGAAATCACTGAATTGTGTATCGCAGAAAGTTAGCGAAGAGCTTCTTGTAGGTCTTTCTCTTCATAAGCTTCTGGTGCTGTGTACGAAGGTACAAGTGGAAACCATATTTGTTTTTCGCTTCTTCTGTCAGTATGTAGTGTAAAGCGTGCCCTTTTATCCAGTTTACGGCATTTCTTTTCGTGGCTGGGTAAGGCACGTCGCTGGGGTTTAGAAAGTCCTTCGGTGTTACGGTATGTGGAGCCGTTCGGGTGACTTTGGACATGAGTTGTCGAGTGATCTGCCAGATTTCATCTACTTCAGCGCAAACCAGTCGATGCTCTTCAGTGTCAAACAAATTGCAGGTCGGGCAGTTGGGTGAATCTACGAGGTGGAAGCGGTGCAACTTAGAATTGGTCGGTAGTTTCCTGTTGACGGCTTTATACCACGTAGCTCTGACAGTGGTCGGTAGAAATCGGCTACTGATGTTTCTCCAGATGGCCTTCCAGTTATAACCAGGGTATTTCTGTTCCACAACATTTACGGGTTTCGTTTTCATCAATGTATCATATATCGTTTTCGCTTTGGGCGTTCTCTGCAAACCACGGTGCCCGGTCCCCTCGGCCACCGCGGCCGGCAGGGGTGGCCATTCTATACACAACTGTGGCCATTCTGGATAATATGAGTAGAGACTTGACCACCGAGATCAACCAATGTAAATGCCATTTAACATTCACGGAAACTGATGAAGAGTTCAGTCCCTGCACGAAATCCTGTAGCTATAGAGACAGCAAGGTTCATTACTCCTGTTGGGGACTCCCAACTACTCTTTCAGTCCATGCCACTTAGAGTTGCTGCATTTCGCCGGGCAAAATGAGATCCGACACAACGTTAGGGGTTGATGTACAGGGTGTTACAAAAAGGTACGGCCAAACTTTCAGGAAACATACCTCACACACTAAGAAAGAAAATATGTTATGTGGACATGTGTCCGGAAACGCTTAATATCCATGTTAGAGTTCATTTTAGTGCGGATGAGTGTTCATTCCAACATGATTAAATTGTTCAAAATGTTCAAATGTTTGTATAGCTTATGAGACTTAACTATGGGGTCAGCAGTCCCTTACCTTACAAACTACTTATGAACTAGCTATGACGAAGGACGGCACAAATATCCATGCCCGAGGGGGGATTCGAACCCCCGACCGTAGTGGCCGTGCAAGCCGTGACTGGAGCGCCTCAGTCCCGTCGGCCACCGCGGCCGGCGATCAAATTGTAAATTTTCACAATCAACATGTGTGGGCTGACGACAATCCGCACGCAATTGTGCAATCACGTCATCAACACAAATTTTCTGTAAACGTTTGGGCTGGAATTGTTGGTGATGTCTTGATCGGGCCTCATGTTCTTCCACCCACGCTCACTGGAGCACGTTATCATCATTTCATACGGGGTAGTCTACCTGTGCAGCTAGAAAATGCGCCTTTACAAGTACGACAAAGCATGTGGTTCATGCACGATGGAGCTCCTGCACATTTCAGTCGAGCTATTCGTACGCGTCTCAACAACAGATTCGGTGACAGATAGATTGGTAGAGGCGGACCAATTCCATGGCCTCCACGCTCTCCTGACCTCAACCCTCTTGACTTTCATTTATGGGGGCATGTGAAAACTCTTGTCTACGCAACCCCGGTACAAATGTAGAGACTCTTCGTGCTCGTATAGTGGACGTTTGTGATACAATACGCCATTCTCCAGGGCTGCATCAGCGTATCAGGGATTCCATGCGACGGAGGGAGGATGCATGTATCCTCGCTAACGGAGGACATTTTGAACATTTCCTGTAATAAAGTGTTTGAAGTCACGCTGGTACGTTCTGTTGCTGTGCGTTTCCATTACATGATTAATGTGATATGAAGAGAAGTAATAAAATGAGCTCGAACATGGAACTTAAGCGTTTCCGGACACATGTCCACATTACATATTTTCTTTCTTTGTGTGTGAGGAATGTTTTCTGAAAGTTTGGCCGTACCTTTTCGTAAAACGCTGTATATTAACAAATGACACTCGCGCGCGCCTGCTATGGAAAGTCAAGTAGAACGCGATACATCATACCGCATGCACTTCCAGCACCAGGTGTTGCTGTCGGGGAGATCCATTACATGAACGCACTTCACGGGCGTGGCCAACGGTCACGACGTGTGCAAAGTATGTCGTGATTGGTCAGAGCATCGCTAAAAGGGCACCACGCCACCAACTCGGGGCAGTCTACGATCTGGAGTCAACTTCGATGACAAACAGCTATGTGCAATAATTGTTTCAGTCAGTATTCAGTCGTTATTCTGGACACTGTGTTAGTGCTACGACTTATGTGTTGAATGTACTCTCATGTCTATGGACAAGAAGTAATATTATATTGAGGAATTACGTGCCAACAGTACTGGCACTCACTTGTGTACAGTTACAAGTTAAGTATTCGTCGTTGTATGTATGAATTTAGATGTCATAAATGTACAGACTGTTTAGAATCTTGCATCTGTGTAACTTCCCACGAAATCCCTGTAAATATAAGCTGCCTGTAGATAGAATATGAGCTACCAATTACAACTGTGCGCTGACTAAACAGTTCTTGTAGTTGGGACGAGTCGCATCACTCTCAGCATTGTCGACGAGTCTCGAAACGAGGTAGCCCACGGCTCTTGTAACTTCAGCATATACAACACAAATTCGAATTAGCCTACTGCTCACAGCAGTACCTATAGGCGTAAGTCTAATGGTCCAGACAGCACAGTACATGGTTAACAGTGAAGTGGAGGTGTTTACTGTCGTCGATGACCCACAGTTTATCCGCTTTTCAAACGATTCATGGCGAAAAGTACACAGATGACATGTCCACGCGTTAAGTCAGGAGGTGGCTTCTATCATGTGGTGGGGAACTTTTCAGTAGTGAGCATTCGGCGACAACATTAAGATTACCGTGAGTGTAAATCAGGATATTTGTTTAAACATTTTCCATGTACAATTGTTGCACTTTGTTATACAGGATGAGTCACAAAACTATTGCCACCAAGAATAAGACCAAAAGTGTGATAGGAGCTGACACATTTGTGGGGCAGTAGTTACATGGTATAGCGGGGTCCAGAAGATGATGTTGGTTTTTTGTTGCTAGGTGAGGTCACTTCAGAGATATGAATGTCACTTTTTTATGGGATGCTATAGTTTGGTATTTATTTTCTGATAGTGACTACCGGTACGAATCCAATGATGTGTAACATTAGGGTCTTGGAAGCTCAACGAAGGTCATAAAGGTGGCTGCAATAAGCATTGTGAAGCTGCTCACAAGTTCTGTCGCGCTAGAATCGCGAAAAGCGCTTGGCATGACAGGTCTCTGGCGGCATTCTGGGCAGTGAAACGTCCATATTAATTGCCATGGGAATGTCTGCAAGTAATACGAAATATCACTAAATCCAAAGATAAATGTTCAAATGTTTGTATAGTCTATGGGACTTAACTACGGAGTCATCAGTCCATAAACTTACAAACTAAATCAAATGTTTGTTAAGCTTATGGGACTTGACTACGGGGTCATCAGTCCCTAAACTTACAAACTACTTATGAACTACTTACGAACTAGGACGGCACAAATATCCATGCCCGAGGGGGGATTCGAACCCCCGACCGTAGTGGCCGTGCTGACCGTGACTGGAGCGCCTCAGTCACCTCGGCCACCGCGGCCGGCTTTACAAACTACTTATGAACTAACTAAGCCTAAGGACGGCACAAATATCCATGCCCGAGTAGGGATTCGAACCCCCGACCGTAGTGGCCGTGCAGAGCGTGACTGGAGCGCCTCAGTCCCCTCGGCCACCGCGGCCGGCAATCCAAAGATAAGCAGACTGCGGCGCTGCATTGATACCAATTGTGCCGGCCGCAGTGACCGAGCGGTCTGCGGCGTGCCAGTCACGGTCTGCATGGCCGCTGTGGTCGGGAGTTCGAATCCCCACCTCGGGCATGGATGTTTGTGCCGTCTTTAGTATAAGCTAGTTCATAAGTCGTTTGTAAGTTTAGGGACTGATGACCCCGCAGTTAAGTCCCATAAGCTTTGCAAACATTTGATACCAATTGTCATCACTTCGAACACCTTATATAAATGGACGGTCGTGCCACATTTTTTACCTTCGTTGACCTTGAAAGACCTTAGTGTTACACATCATTGGATTCGTCCCGATGGCCGCTACCAGACAATACCATCCCATTAAATAAAAAATAAATAAAAAAAGGTTGACATTTATATTTCTGGACGACCCCAACTAGCAACGAATAACCACCATCATATTCTGCCCCCCGTTGTTCCATTCAACATTTTGCCCCACAAACTTTTCAGCTCCTATCATAGTTTCGGAGTTATTCTTGGTGGCAATAGTTAGTGACTTACCCTGTTTGTATATGATGCGTAAGCTTCACAGACTATGATTATGCATATGGAAAGGAGAAACTTGACTTCATATCCGTAACTGAGGAGAGAAAATTGCACAAGCGCCAAAGATTGCAGCGGCAAGAAGAGGGATATTTGCTCAGCGATCATAAAGTCCAGTATGTATACGAGGCTAGCAACTCGTGGCAACAAGTTGCGAAGCTGCTGGCTGAATATTCAGTGAGGGAGGCCGTGGGAGAGCAACGCGGCGCCTCGTGCACCCACCCGCCCGTTGACAGCCAGGCTTCTCGTTGATGCAAATCACTCAATAAAGGGAAAAAAATTCATCTCCGTCCTGGAAGTGGAACTGTTGCGATTACAAAAGCCCGCTCGAAAAATATGCGAGCATACATCATAGACGACAGAGTAGTTGTTGGATAACGTACCTATTAAGCCCTTCCAAACAGACAGATACTGAAAGAACGAAAAGCAGTGTCGATAGAGTCCGACGTACGTCAGGAAGCGTGAGCGAAAGTAGCTTATCCTTTAATATCTTTACCTATATTTATGCTTCGAACTGTACATGATTTTCGCCATAACTCTAAAACGTGAGCCTGCAAATGAATATTTGAGCTATGTTTACGGCAAAGGGATTACTTGTCTTACCTCTAGAATAAATAAATCGTGGAAACTAAATATCTACATCTACATATATACTCTGCAAATCACATTTAAGTGCCTGGCAGAGGGTTCATTAACCACTTCATAACTTTTCTCTACCGTTCCATTCTCTAATAGCGCGCGGGAAGAAAGAACACCTAAATCGTTCCGTTTTCGATCTGATTTCTCTTATTTTATTGGGATGGTCATGTCTCCCTAAGTATGTGGGTGCTAGCAAAATATTTTCACATTCATAAGTAAAAGTCGGTGATTGAAACTTCGCAAACAGATCATGCCGCAATGTATAACGTCTTTCTTTTAATGATTTCCACCCCAATTCGTGCAACATTTCCGTGACGCTTCCCCCCCCCCCCCCCCGTAACGTGATAAAACAAAACGAGCTGCCCTTCTCTGAACCTTCTCAATATCTTCCGTCAGTCCCACCTGGTGAGGGTCCCACAAGGGGCAACAGTACTCCAGGAGAGGACGCACAATTGTGATGTAGGCAATCTCTTTGGTGGAGCTGGTGCATCTTCGAAGCGTTCTGCCAATGAAACGGCCGAATATACTGGAGATATCCTGCTTGCAGCAAACTGTCTGTAAAACCATCATGTGTGCTGATCAAAATCCTTCATTTGACTTTGTTTTTAAATGAAGATAGAAACTCGCGGCACATTTATCTTGCGCATAAGAACACAACATTTTCAAAAAATAATTCCTTTCTAATAGGATGTATATGACACATACATGCACAAACAACACTAGGGTACATTTTACATCTATACTGAGAACAAACTATGCATTTGTCTTTCGCAAGTTATAATGTTCCTCCCACTGGACGAATGACAAACTTTGAGACGACAGGTAAGCTAGTGATCAGGAACGGTGCGTTGATGAAGCTGACATTCCAGGTAGTGTACAGTACAAATCAAGGCGTCTCTTGTTATGTCACTGATAAAGAAGCGGCCCAATGCTTAGAGCTACTGTGGCTGCAAGAGGAGCGGGGAGGGGAGTTCAGAGCTGCATTGTAGACAGAAATTTATGTTAATAAACGACGTTGTGCCTAGAAGACCCCTACCGGGCACCACATGAACCAGCAGTTTTCAACACATACCAACGGCAACTCTCACTTCTGATGTGTACGTTAAACACTCCAAGTTATTATTGGTCCACTTTAGGTTACGGTAGTAACACTAAAAGTGGGCCTTTGCGACCGCCTTTTGACAGCTCGAAATTTAATTGAAAATAACGCCTTAACAGTTCATCTGACACGCAAACTGAATACAGGAATTTATAGTGGAGAAATATCTCTACAACATTCCTCTGTTGTGTTTTTTTTTTTTTTTTTTTTTTTTTTTTTTTTTTTTTTTTTTTTTATATATATATCTCACATCGTTTCACAGATATTTGCAAAAATAAAGACGATTTTGGGATGTCTGTCTATCTGTCTGTCCGTAACGTGTTCCCACTTTTCCAGTCAAACCGTTTAACTGATCAGCACCAAATTTTACACACAAAATTGTAGGCCGACAGAGACCAGAACCTACCTTTTTCTAATTTTTCTAACAAAAAATACGTTAGTAACACTAAAAAAAAGCCGTTTGTTATGTAATTGCAAATGAACCGTTCATCTGACACGAAAATTGAATAACCGAAATTGTAGAGGAGAAAATTTTCTAAAACTTTGCTCTCTTATGTTTTTTTTTCTTTCGTATCTCGTATCGCTTGAGAGATATTCACGAAAATAACGGCGATTTGACACCGTCCATTGATTTTACGATAACCAGCCGTTCGGAGATAACACGTGACATTCCACGCACAGAACTCCCTCTAGCATAAGCCATCTTTCGTAGCGTATTTGATGATTTCATTATTATAACTTAAACGTTGTCATTTCAGGGGAACGGCGCACTGAAGAATTAACAAAAACATATCTTTCTTCGTACGATAAATGATAATCTAGTATCTAAAAATGGCGTATTAGCACCAGTTAACAACTGCCATCAATAGTATGAGATCGAATGTCGCACTTTTTGATTGCGAGCCACAGTTCGGAACCCGCCACCAACCAAAAATGTTTTCTCCTTTTCTCCTAAAAGGGTTTCGAAAACTCTTATTAATTAAATGTTCTTCAACGTTTAAAGTTGTGCATATGTAGGAATGCTCCCTCTAAAATACGTGTTTGTTCTGTTTCGTGAACATGCAGTGAAATACGTAACAACGAATTGAAAAATGGTCTACTGAAGCATATGCACTTAAACTGGGAGGATACTGTAATAATGAATATTCTGAACAACGTGTTGATACAGGTAGTTTCGTATATAAAGGAATTCTAGCTTTCTTAATGAAACGAAAGAGAAGTCTATACATTGCAACAAATTACCTTGTCTATTTATTCCAAGCAATTATTCACTATTTATGGAATATTTCAAAAGTCATTAATTATAATCAATGCATCTAATAAAATGTTTGTCCTTTTACAGGATTGCTAAGGACGCATTTAACGTATATGGTATTACCTTTCCTCTAGTTCAGATGTGACTTTGTTCATGTTACTTTGTTCTGCGCAAAAATAAAGACCAAATATTCTGTTTCAAGCCGTGATTACGTTTTCTTTTACAGCTAAAATCACAAATGGAATAAGTGTGGTAATAATGAATTCCACATAAATCTAGTACTTAAAAAAATATACAAAGGTAGTACTATTACTACGTCATTTACAACAGTCATTGTAACAGTATCTCCCCAGTTTATGTAAATTTTTACAATTCGTTGTTAAAAAATGTTTGATAAGCTTATCTGCGGGGTCATCAGTCCCTAAACTTACCAACTAATTATAAACTATGTTATACTAATGACAGCAGAAACATCCCTGCCCGAGGGGGATTCGAACGGCCCACGCACATCGGAGCATATCATCTCAATGCGCTCGGCCCCTCCACCGTGGTGCAATTCGTTGGTATGTATTTTATGGCATGTTCTCGAAACAGAAGAAATGCTCTTTTCAGAGAAAGCGCTGTTACATTTGAACAACTCAGAATAAGGGAGAATATTGTGTTTAGTTAACAAGAGTGTGCGAAAACCTTTCAGGAACCAAGAGGGAAAATTGTCAGTGGTGGTTATATATATGATGAGGCATCACATCGGCCAACCAGTGAGCTACACGTCGCGACCTACTCTGTGTGACGTGGCACGGAAGCGCACAGGCCTTCTCTTCATACGGTGTTGGTTGACCCCTCTTTCTTTTTCTCTCTTTTCATTGGTTCTTCGGTTTGATCGGTTCTTTGTGAGCCACGGTGGAGTAGCCGAGCGGCCTAAAGCGTCTCGCTGCGGAGCGCGCGATTGCTCGCCGTGGAGGTTCGAGTCCTCCCTGGGGCATGGGTGTGTGTGTTGTCCTTAGGTTAGTTTAGTTTAAGTAGTTTGTAAGCGGATGACGACGCAGTTTGGTCCGATAGAATTACAAACATTTTTTGGTACTTTGTGGACGTTGGTTTGTATTGTTCTATTTTGATCGCTTCGTCGATCACTGTTTTCTCGTTACAAAGGGTGTCGAGCTACCATGTCGGCAACCCTATGACCGAGTGCGCTGAGCCACCGCGCCCTAGCAAGTTTCGAACAACCGTCTAACATGTTCGTACATCACAACTAATTCCTCGCTCATTAGTCTACGGCGAACAGCTGCGAGGGTAATCCATAATACTCGTACCATCGATGACAAGTGTTGACTAACATTAGATTATAATTCATTGTCCTAAGAACGACGTGTTTCTGATAATTTTCAGTGCACCATTGGCTTGAAACCACAACGCTTGAGTTATAATAAGAAAATCATCAAATAGAAAAAGCAAAATGGTGTACGCAAAAGAGATTTTCGGGCGTGGGATGTCACTTAACTGATTTACGAACGCCAAATGTAGTATGCTGTGTTCCATCCATGCTATAGTTACTTGTCCGAACGCCAAATGTACTCTACGTTCGTTCCAGGCTATAGTAATTCGTAACCAGTACAGGCAAAGAAAATAAACTTTGAACAAACTACCAAGGCAGGACAGATGATAAAATTTTAACGGAAAAATATGATGAAAATGTGTGCGAGATATTAAAATGATAGTCTAAAGAGGTAACAGTTCAAAAATGAGTATTTTTGTCAAAGCTAAACTTAAATAATATGTAAATTTGGTTGTTTGTTAAAATACGGTCAGAAACAATATTACGTATTACATGTTGAGAGCATAGATATTATCACAATAGTAGAGTCATAATCGTATCACTAAAATTTTTTTATTACTTACATTATTATTTTTGTCCGAAATGTTTGCAAAAAATTATAAAAGTACAAATCTAAAGTGGGCCGTAAGACACGTCAGTGCGATTTTTTTCATACATTTTAAACATACTCACAGGGGGAATTATTCACGGATTTCAAACCACTCAACTTCATGTATATCTACGTAAATACTCCGCTAACCACATTTAAGTGCATAGGATAGGGTTCATCGAACGAACCTGTTTTATGGTATTTCTCTACCGTTCCTTACTCTGATTCTTTCCGTTTTCTCTCTAACGAAATATGTTCGCATTCGGAAGAGGAAGTTGGTAACTGAAATTTCGCACATACATCTCACCACGGCGACTAACTTCTTTTAATGATTTCCCCTTCAACTCGTGCTTAATTTCTGTGACACTATGTCCCCTACATAGGGATAATACAAAACGAGCTGTCCTTCGCTGAACTTTCTCTATATCCTCCTTCTGTCCCACTTGATGGGGATCCCACAATGGGCAAGAATACTCAAAAATAGGCCGCAGAAGTGTTGTGTAAGCGGTTTCCTTTGTAGAACTGTTGTATGTTCAAAGTGTTCTGTCAATGAAAAGGAGATTTCGGTTAGCCTAACCTACAATACTTTCTATGTGTTCTTTCCAATTTTAGGATGGGACTACTTCATCGTGTAAATGAAGTTGAACATTATTATTATTATTTATTTTTACTGCTCATATAGATGACTTCACACTTTTCATTTTTAGGTAAAAATGTTCAAATGTTTGTTAAGCTTAAGGGACTTAACTGCAGGGTCATCAGTCCCTAAACTTACAAACCACTTATGAACTACCTTATACTAAAGACGACACAAACATCCATGCTTGAGGGGGAATTCGAGCCGGCCACGGTGGCCGAGGAGACTGAGGCGCTTCAGTCACGCTTTGCACGGCTACTACTGTCGGGGGTTCGAATCCCCCCTCTGGCATGGATATTTGTGCCGTCCTTAGTCTCAGCTAGTTCATACGTAGTTTGTAAGCTTAGGGACTGATGACCCCGTAGTTAAGTCCCATAAGTTCTACAAACATTTGAACATTTGGGAATTCGAACCCCCGACCGTAACGGCCGTGCAGACTGTGACTGGCGCGCTGCTGACCATTGCGGCCGGCTTGTAGGTTCAATTGCCAATTTTCGCACCATGCAGATAGCTTTTTCAAACTATTTTGCAGTTGCTTTTGATCTTTTGGTAACTTTACTAACCGGTGACAGCATTATTCACGAGCAGTCTAAGAGAGCTGCTCAGATTGTCTCCTAAATCGTTTATAAAGATTATGAACAGAAGGGCCCTATAACACTTCCCAGGGGAACGCCATATATTACTTCAGTTATACTCGATGCCTTCCGTCAATTACTAGGTACTATGCCCTTTGTGACCAGAAATCGCGAATTCAATCGAAAAACTGCGTCGTTATTCCATAAGCACGCAATTTAATTAGAAAACGCTTGTGAGGTACAGTGCCCAAGAAACATGGAGTCGATTTGAGATCCCTTGTCGATAGAACTCATCACGTCAGGTGAGTAAATAGCTAGCTGTGTTTCACAAGAACAATACTTTCTGAATCAGTGCTGCCATGAGTCAATAGGTCGTTCTCTTCGTGGTAGTTCACAATGTCTGAGAAAATAACATATTCCAAAATCATGGAGGTATTGCATCAGCATACTTTGAAAGGAACCTAGCCGCGGTGGAATAGCCTTGCTACGGAGCGAGCGGTTGCTCCCAGTCGGAGGTTCGAGTCCTCCATCGGGCATGGGTGTGTGTGTGTGTGTGTGTGCGTGTGTTGTCCTTACGTTAGGTTAAGTTAGTGTAAATAGTTTGCAAGCCTAGGGACTGGTAACCGCAGCTGTTATGTCCCATAGATTTACAAACATTTGAACATTTTTGAAGGGAACTTAATTGGTATACAATCTGGACCAGGAGATTTGACATTTGTTAAGTGATTTAAGTTGCTTTAATATTCCAGGGATATCTACTTCTAAATTACGCATGCTGGCAGTTGTTTTGGATTTGATTTCAGGAGGATTTGTTTCATCTTTTTTGGTGAAGCTACTTAGGAGTGCCAGCAGCACTTCTGCTATACTCGCTGAAAATTAACTAGCAGACGTTGTGGGTTCTGCTGTTAAAGCTGAACCTAATACCAGGATATTGTACCATATTACATGTCTCAGCAAAGTTTCAAAATATCGGGAAGACATTTTCGCCAGATTATAATACCCAAGCTTATATGTATGCTAAGATCTTGGAGAAACTAGAACAGTTAAGTCTAATAAATATTTTAGTATAAATATTGCACTAAGCATACTAAATATATAACTTTCCTCTTCCCACACCCGAAATACTCTCCTCAATCATTCGAGTTAAAGAAAATTATTTGCGAATAAATGCAGGAGAAATCTAATGAAACTGAGTGGAAATACAGCAAGATCTGCTCTTATACAGGCTTGGCGTTCCTCACAACGTAGCAAAATACAAATTTAATTTTGGCTCTGTTGATGAGTTAGGTGTGTAATTGTTCAGAGTTCCTGTCAGGAATGTCTCTGATAAACACCGTATTCACAGCTGTATTGAAGATCATAACAAGAAGAAATCGGCCAATGTATTGTCACTGACGTTGCCTTTCGACTGATAATTAATCTGTGTTGGTGGTTATTGACAACTGCAATATCGGATTCTCATTGGGCGAATCATAACAATAGTGACTGTTTATTATTCCATCTTCGGTGAAACACGCTTCATCAGTGAAAAGTACACAAACAGGAAAGTGAAGATTGACTATAAGGCAATGCAAGATCCGTAGGCTGAACACAATACGAGATCCATTGTCAACAGAAGTCAAAGAATGAACTTCCTGTGGATCATCATGGTGAAGCTACATTTCCTGTTATACCCCCCACACAATACTACATGAAACATACACTGCAGAAGCAAAGAAACTATTATACGCAAGCGTATGCAAGTACAGAGATATGTAAACACTCAGACGGCGCTTCGGTCGGCAAAACCTATATAAGGTAACAGGTGTCTGGCGTAGACGTTCTTCAAAGCCGCGAAAAGCCAGGCAGTCGTCTTCACTAGAAGACGAGTGCCTATAGGGCGACAGCCGATCGAAATTCTGGGGGCTCCCATCCCCTGGAGCACGACGGCGAAATACCTAGGGGTTACCCTAGATCAAAGGCTCACCTGGAAACATCACGTCAGTGATGTAAGACAGAGGGCCATTGGGCGATTACGCGTAATATACCCGCTGCTTAACCCGCAGTCGTCGCTGCGCCGGAACATGGGATCACGATGTACTTGTCACTGGTTCGCCCAGTGCTAGAGTACGCGTCCCCAGTATTTGGAAACGCTGCAGACCTCCACATCGAGTCGCTGCAGGGGATCCAGAACCGCGCCCTGAAGACTGCTCTGCATCTTCCGAAGCGGTACTCCACCGCCCGGCTTCATGACGAAGTCGGCATTTTGCCCCTCCGGGAGAGGTTCCGCGCCACCGCCAGGAAGTTCTATGAGAAGTCGCAGCAGTCCCAAAACCGGCTCGTCCGGGGCCTTGGGACACAACAACACTTCAGGCCAACGACTCGTTGGCCTGACCTGCTACGAGATTAATCTTATAATCTCGTAGCAACTGTGGAAGAAACCACACCGTCATTATCTGACACCATACGACCCTTCCTCCATTCAGGCCACTAATTTGTCTTTCATATGTTTCAGGTACCGCAGGAATAGCAGTTAATGCTTAGCCTGCAACGCATCGGACCAAGGTCGAGGTCCGTCAAGAGAAGCGTGAGCGTGAGCGTGAGGGCTTACACGTTCTACATCTACTTAATCTTTATCCACGTAAATACTCTGCAGTTCACACGGAAGTGAATGGCAGAGGGTTAATTGAACAGCTTTTATGATACTTCTCTACCACTCCATTCTCTTATTTTATTACGACGATCATGTTTGCCTGTGTAGGTTCCTACTGCTACAGTGGCAGGTTGTCACGATATGAGTCCGAACTTAGCGCGGTGGATTGGCCGAGTGGTCTAAGGCGCCTTGCCGTAAGAAATTCGAGTCCTCCCTGGGACACGGGTGTGTGTGTTGTCCTTAGGTTAGTTCAACTTAGTTTAAGTAGTCTGTAAGCCTAGGGACTAATAACCAATGAAGTTGAGTCCCATAGATTTACAAACATTTGACTTAATAGTCGGCGCACGTCAGATGGGACTAGATGGGGATTGTCCCGTACGACCATTTCACGAGTGCACCGAAAATATGAAGTATCCCGTAAAACATCAAATCTCCGACTTGGCTGCGGTCGGAAGAAGATCGAAAACGGAGCCAAAGACGACTGATGATGATCGTGCAACGTGTCAGAAGTGTCACCCTACCGCAAATTGCTGCGGCTTTCAGTGTTGCACAACCGGCAAGTGTCTGCGTGCGAACCATTCAACGAAACATCATCGATATGAGCTTTCGGAGCTGTAGGCCGACTCGTGTACCCTTGCTGACTGTACGACAGAAAGCTTTACGCCTCGTCTGGGCTCGTTAACACTCACATTGAGCTGCGGATAATTGGAAACATGTTGCTTGGTCTGACGACTCTTGTTTCCAGCTGTATAGAGACGATAGACATGTACGGGTATAGAGACAGCCTCATGAATTGAAGACCTCGGGGAAAAATAATGGTAACCCTCATTTATAAAGTGTTGAGATATGACGACTTACATGTTTGAAAAATAGTATCTGTTACATGTTTTAATAGTTGTTTTAATATTTATATTTGCCATCTCTCTGCAGATTCGTGTACTGCTTGAAGAAAATGAAACATTCTGTCGGATATGATTGTTTGCACCAAGGTCATTAAAAATTCGTGGACCCTGCATGTCAGAAGGGGACTCTTCAAGCTAGTGAAGGTTCTGCAGTGGTGAGGGGCGTATGCGGTTGGAGTGATCTGGGACTCCTGATACGTCTATATACAACTCTGATAGGTGACACTTACGTACGCTTCCTGGCTGATCACCTGCATCCATTCATGTCAATTAAGCATTCCGACGGACGTGGGCAATTCCAGCAGGACTATGCGTCACGATACACGTCCAGTATTGCCACAGAGTGGACTAGGACACTCTTCTGAGTGTAAACACCTCCTCTAGTCACCAAACTCCACAGACATGAACATTATTGAGCATATCTGGGATGCCTCGCAACGTGCTGTTCAGAAAAGATCTCCACCTCCTCGTACTCTTACCGATTAATGGACAACCCTCCAGGATTCATGGTGTCTGTTCCCTTCCTCACTATTTCAGTCATTAGTCGAGACGTTGCCAAGTCATGCTGCGCTACTTCTGCGAGCTCGTGGCGGCTTTATATGACATTAGGTAGGTGAAACAATTTCTTTGGTTCTTTACTATAAATTTTACATACAAGTGACGGAGTATTTACAGCAGGTGCCTCATCCACTTGATCAGTTCCTGAAACTTCCAGGTCTGTAGTCCATGTAGACTACCTTACTCCTCGGTCATTGTTCTGTGCTGTGAACTGCCCTATTTCAGCTAACCATCAGAACAGTGTTGAAAAAATAGTGTGAGCCAAATCTCTACGTCATATATGAGCCTGCACAGGTGAGTTTGACAGAGGACATCGAGATACCAAAGAAGGGTAGCTCGTTTTGTATTGTTACGATATAGGGGAAACAGCGTTACGGAAATGATACAGGATCTGGGATGTGAATCATTACAAAAACGGCGCTTATCGCTGCGGCGTTGGGTACTTACGAAACTCCAGTCGCCAACATTCTCCTCCGAATGCGAAAATATATTGTTGACACCAACTTACATAGGTAGAAATGATCATCAGAATAAAATACGAGAAATCAGAGCTCGAACGGAGAGATACAGGTGTTCTTTCTTCCCGCACGCTCTTCGATGGAATGGGAGATAAATAGTATAAAGATCGTTCGATGACCCTCTGCCAGGCACTTAAATGTGATTTGTAGAGTATCTCATGTAGGTATAGATGCAGAACCTTTCCAATTCTCTGCTGCTTCCATTTGCTCCTCCATATATTAAAAAAATCGTTTTCTCACGTTCAAGGAAATAATGGTGGGGAATTTTAAAAATTCATGTTCTGAAAAGTGGGAAGTACACCACAATTTCTCCCATTACTGTAAAATTTAAACAAAGTTACCACACACTCTGTGTGCTTGATCGAAACCTGTAACACACGTTGCCTCAAACCGTTACAACTTGCCCCAAAACTTTTACCAGATGCATCCAACGCCATACAACAAAATTATCCTGCCAAAAAAAAAAAAAAAAAAAAAAAAAAAAAAAAAAAAAAAAAAAAAAAAAAAAAAAAAAAATGTAACACGTTTCATGAAACGGTAATAAATAAACCTAAACTGTGATAATCCGACACCGAAAAGGAAAAATTGGTCCACAACTGTTCGAAACTTCTGGAATGCTGTAATTGTACGCACGCACACTGATCATACTGCAGTATAATGATGATCCTAAGGTCATTGATACAATCTACATGGTTGTAGTTTTAAAATTAAAGATGACGCCGGTGGCAGTGGCCGAGCGGTCTGCGGCGCGCCAGTCACAGTCTGCACGGCCGCTACGGTCGGGGGTTCGGATCAACCCTCGAGCATGGATGTTTGTGTCGTCTTTAGTATAAGATTCTTCATAAGTAGTTTGTAAGTTTAGGGACTGGTGAACCCGCAGTTTAGTCCCTTAAGGTTAACAAACATGCATACAAAGATGAAGATCTAAAATGTCAATCATTGACTTCATCATTGGGGTCAAATCGAAGATAATGATCGATGATGTCTGAGCTGGGATTATGAGTGCACCCTAGCATGTTGGCCGTCCAGATCGTCGGCCTCCATATTTACTAGTCATCAAGTGTACCTACTATTTGTCCTCCTTGCATGATAGCGAGAGGTTGATTATCATCTTGAAGTATCATCAGAGCTCTAGCACCCCAAGCATGGAAAAGAAGCGAATTTGTGGAACTGGATGTAACTCCTGTCTCATTGTTCTTTCTCATTTGTCATTATTATTATTATGCATTATTTCCTCTTCTGCATGACAGCTCCATGATTTTCATAACGTAGTGTCTGATACTTCTCAGCAGAAATGAGTGTAGCGTGCACACATACTCCATGATGAACGATATACTTGAGTGGAAATCAGATGTCAGAATGCTCCATTGTCTGAGGAGGCGTTTATCGTTACATACACCACTAAGACATTGCACATATAAGGACTCCCATATAACATATCTCCTTCGCATTGTAATCTCATTTTATAAGAGTGATGTTTTTGATACGATAAATATAAATAAATTTCGTGTGGCTTATTGGCCTGGTGCAAGTCTTTCAATTGAACGCCACTTCGGCGACTTGCGTATCCCTAGCCTACCCCAGTTATCCATCCGGGAAAGGGACCTACAGCTTAACGGGGAATACGAACCATGTGTCGTTTCTTGCGACTCCTCGTATCTTTGAGAGATGAAGGATGGGTTAAAACTGAGACTAAAAAATTCGAGGTCCGTTCGGGTTTAAAACCCGGGACCCTTTGGTTTCCCCAAGACCACCGGACCCGACTCGGATACGATGAAATAAATAAATAAATTTATAACACTGATGTCAGTGTTGAGCAGTTGCAGACTATTCTGTACCAGGATTTCTTTTTTCACCATTCACTCGCTGAAAATGCATGTATAAATGTATACTGGTGTACTTCTACATTTTAACTTGGTTCACTTGGCCAGTGATCGCAGTGCTATCGTAAACAGCGTACTGGTTTTATGGTTAGAATTAGTAATAAGGACATAGTGAATTAACACGTTCTTTGGAGTATATAGATATATCACTGAATGTGTATTTAAAATTATTTCACAGTATTGCTCACATTTCAGGATATGTTACGTCTTAAACAAGGAGCTGCGAGAAGAACTGCCACATTACGCGATGCGTAAATAAGCAGACTTGATTCCCCACTGTTAGAGAATGACGCCACTTATGGACTTACGAAATTGTTTGTACAAATTTGACATACTTAAAGAATTATTTTTGCTGATAACTCCTGCAACGTGGTGAATCTAAAGACATTTCTCGCTTACTATGTTTCCTCAGGAAAACTACAGCATTGGGCTTGACATTACCACTTATTACGTCTACACTAGTAATTGCATTCTTGAGAAATTTTTCAGGCAGTATCTAAATACACCTCTAAATGCGTCTTCAAAATTATATTGCAGTACCAGACATTGCTCAGGATATATGACGCCAAAACAATTCAAGTCAAATGTTCAAATGATTGAAAACCTATGGGACCAAACTAATGTTGTCGTGTGTCCCTCGACTTACTAACTGCGCTGTCCGCAGTGGCCGAGCGGTCTGCGGCGCGCCAGTCATGTTCTGCACGGCCACTACGATCGGGGTTTCGAATCCTCCCTCGGGCATGGACGTTTGTGTCGTCTTTGGTGTAGTTTGTATGTTTAGGGACTGATGACCCAGAAGTTAAGTCCCATATGCTCTGTTGGGCGTAAAGTCAGCGTCACACTTCAGACGTAAGAGAACGATCGTGGAGAAGGCAGCGATCGACCGAAAGCCAATCGCAAGCAGGCGCCGCGCCTCCTGGAGGGAGTAACCGAAGATGCGGCTATATGTAGGCCGACATACGTCTGGACAGCCCGTCAGTTACTAGTGAGCACTCCTCAGTTACTATTCAGAACTCAGGCAGTTACTAGTGACAAATAGGACACTACTAAGGCAGAACGCGGCTACGAACTTAGCAATAATTAGGTCTCAGCACAGCTAGTATCATACGGACGACGGCACGAAAAGCAAGAAGAGAGAAGAAACAGACATATGGTCTAAAGTTGAGTATTATAAATTTCAGTCAATAAAACTTATACTATTAATGTGAATAGTTGTTACAGTTGACATCCATTCCTGCACCAGTACCTTTACTGACGACTAGACCGGGACGAGAAAACAACAAAAGGCGACGAGGTCACAACAAGCTCTACAAACATTTGAACTTACTAACTACTTAAACTAACGTAAGCCTATCCTAAGGACAATAGAAACATGTATGCCCGAAGGAGGCCTCGAACCTGCTAGGGCAGCGGCAGTGCAGTTCCTGACATGGCGCCTAGAAACACACGGTCATTCCCGCAGGCTCAAAACAGTCAAATCAATGTCACAAATGACAAAAAATACTGTATTCACAACTGCAAATGTAATTCAGTATCAGCTGTATAATTTATTGGTGATATATGGAAATTTCTGCCTGACTGGGATCCGACCCGGATTTCTCGGTCTTCGCGAGCGGTGGAGTTAGCCGTTACGCCATTCGTGTACGTCTCCAGGATCGACCAATCCTCCATATGTCTCAGATTGTCTACTACCCATTACTGATCGTACATTTCATTATGTAGTTCCCGTATAGGAAGAGTCGTTCATTAGAAACGTAGCATTTCTTGTGTTGGCTTCAAGTGCAATGTGCGGTGTCCGTGTTTAACACTGTAATCAGTGTACGTTCCACATTGCATCACAGATAAAGTTTTTCTTTATTACGTCTTTAATAGTATATTCGTAACACATTTCGTAGACAGATTACTAATATGCAACTAAATGTGACTGGAAAATGGTATTATTGTAGGCCACGTTTTCAAATGTTGAAATGTTCGTAAACCTAAGTGAACTTATGCTAAGGACAACACACACCCATGCCCCAGGGATGAGTGGAACCTGCGACGGCAACAGCCACACAATGCGTGACGTGTCACTCCAGACCGCGCTCACATTCTCGCCTAGCTCACCCATTTTCAGGAGATATCGTAACGACTGAATTGCGTGAGAACTAAACTACAGACCACAACGTGCTATAGATGCAGGTGAAATGGCCAGGAGAAGATGGAAAGAAGGAGCATATGGAAAGAAGTCTCTGATCAGGTTCTGATAAGATGCTGCGAAAATCCTGAAAGAGAACAGTTTATTTGTTTCTTATCACCATAGGCTAGACTTTGTGGTACCGGCCGCGGTGGCCGAGGGGACTGAGGCGAGGCGCTTCAGTCACGGTCTGCACGGCCACTACGGTCGGGGGTTCGAATCCCCCCTCGGTCATGGATATTTGTGCCGTCCTAGTTCGTAAGTAGTTAATAAGTAGTTTGTAAGTTTAGGGACTGATGACCCTGTATTTGAGTACCAAAAGCCTTACGAACATTTTTTTTTTAGACTTTGTGGTGTCGATGCGACTTTTAGATTTTCGATTCATGGTCTGAAATTGTGTGAACCTGTAAACTTTGAATCCATTTTTTTTTTCTGCGCAAGAGAGAGAGAGAGAGAGAGAGAGAGATATTCTCGGGAATGGGTCTCTCGGCACCTAACGGATAATGCAGTACCCAATCTGGAATTGCCAGCAGTTCTGTGTCTAATGTAACAATAAATTTTACGATAAATTCCCGTGTGTATAATCTGCAGGTTCTTAATTCCAGATGAGATAGCTCCCGTAGGCTGCCTTTGTACTCGAGAGAAATTGCATTTGCAAGACATTAAATAACTATAGGAATGCAGAACTTTTGAGTTGAAACATATATTGAGCGTTCGTGATACATCCATTAACAACCTACAGAAGCCAATCATAAACCACATATCCCGAATACTCTAACCTCCACCAGCAAAGAACAACCACTATCTCTTGCTAGCAATTACGTAGAAATTTCAGTGGATAAAAAAGCAGTCCTCGGTCGCAAATTAAAAATTATTTGACCTGGTTTCGGCAATGACTAAGATTGCCTTCATCAAAAATTATAAAAGAAAACAAGTCACATAATAAAATATAATACTCAGCAGTAAAGCTTACGTCACAAAATTTAAAAAGAATTTTTTAGAAAATGCTAGACACTATGAGCTGCACGCCTGCACGGAGGCTTCAGAGATTTTATGTGTGCTGAAAAATAGTTTACAATAAATTTGTGATTAATGATCATGCTTTTGATACATATTGAATACTGCAAACATTTTAATTAGTCTTGAAATTAATCTTTTATCGATAATTACATGGTTAACAAATGTAGCTACGTGACGCATAGTACTGACAGGTATCTCACAACCCTTGTTTTTTCGTATCCTCTCTTCGATCAATCCATAGAGATTACACAAGGTGGAAGAAAGCACTCTGTATTTTACCATTGCTACCTTCAGATTCTGGAGAGTATTCCAGTCAACATTGTCAGAAGCTTTCAGCAAATGTACAATTTCTGTGACCGTTGGTTTGCACTTCGTCATGCTGTCTTGTAAGATGAGACGTGAGTTTGGCTACGTGTTTTCCTACATGTAAGGACAGTAGTGAGTAAGGCGGACAACCGACTTAGGTTTATTGGGACAATTTCGGAAAGATGTAGTTCATCTGTAAAGGAGACCGCGTACAAAACGCTTGTACGACCACGTCTTGAGTATTGCTCAAATATTTGGGACCCGCAGCAGATCAGTATGAAGGAAGACATAGAAGTAGTTCAGAGGCGAGGAGCTGTATTTGTTACTGGTAGGTTCGACCAATGCGCGAGTGTCACGGAAATACTCCGGCAATTCAATTGGGGATCGCTGGAGGAAAGACGACGTTCTTTTCGTGAATTTCTATTGAGGAAATTTAGAGAGCCGGAATCCGAAGCTGAGTGTAGTAAGATCTTGCTGCCACCTACTTACATTCCGCGTAGTGATCACAATGACAAGTGCTCCCTGCCCATCAGTTCATCTTGCTCATGGTCCGGCAAAAATTTTCAACTTCGCCGTTGAATTTATTTCAGTGCTCTGTAAAGTATTCAAAGTATTTCAATACTTTGGATTCGTAAGATTATGGCAATTAATGTCAACCGATGTTGTATTTTCTTTTGGATATGTCCGAAAACAACAGACACCATGTCAACATTTGTAAAATATGTCCCCAACAGGCAGTTGAAAATTTGAATGCGGGAATACAATATAGGTTGCGAGTAAGAGGAACTAATGGGTAGCGACGCTACCATCGAAGTGTGCTATAAGTTGAGAATTTGGCTCGGAAGGGAAGCGTGCCTTGATAAGCTTTCTCCAAATCTACAGAAGCTAAAAACGTAGGCTTGTCTTTTCTTAACCTGTCTTAGCAGATAAGTCGTAATGTGAGTACTGCCTCGAGTGTTCCTTCATTTCTGCTAAACTCAAACTGATCTTTACCGGATTCTACCAGTCTTTCCTTTCGTCTACAAATAAACTGTGTTAGGTTATTGCAGTCACTACTTATTAAAATGATAATTCTCCATTTTTCTTACACGTCTGCACTTGCTTTCTTTGGAATTACAATTATTATATTCTTCTATAAGTCTGAGGTTATTTACCCAGTCTCATACATTTTACACACACGGTGAAATAGTTTTTTCATGGCTGGCTCTCCCAATAATGTCAGCAGTTCAGACGGAACATGGGTAATTTCCTAGACCTCGTGTACATCGAAGAAAACGGCGTTGCGATCGATATATATTGAATGTTCGATTCTTATGCCATGGTCGATGTGGTGACAGATGGAAGCGCTGGTTTTGAATCGTATCTTTTGTATTGTTTGCTGAGTGATATTTCGTTGTGCTTTTCATGCTGTACTCTTAGGTTCCTGCCTAACCACATCCTTTATAATCCTGAGAGAGATTTAACTAATGGATTCGCTACCATTGATGATTTAGTGTTTCAGAATCGGAGATTCGGGCGCTACGCGCCCTCACTTACTAAAAAACTTCTTTTTTAACCTATATCTAACCTTCTTAATGCTACGCTACAGATCACTGTTTTAAAATAAAAGGTAGTTTAGGTATAGGTTAAAAAACTATTTTCTTTTAGTATGTGAGGGCGCGTAGCGCCCGAATCTCCGGTTCAGAAACACTAAATTGAACGTAAACACCATATCGAACATTCGATATATATCGATCGCAACGCCGTTTTCTTCGATGTACACGAGGTCTAGGAAATTACCGGAACATGTTCGTACAGAGGCATACAGGCATTTTTTTTCCTCGTTCTATTTGGGAATGGAATAGGAAAGGAAATACCTAGTAGTGGTACAGTGTACCCTCCGCCACGCACCTTACGGTGGATTGCAGAGTGTGTATGTGGATGTAGATGAAACTGTAGATTGTTCTGAATCCCCCACCCGGCGGTGTGCTCGCACTCTAGTGCCCTGTGTCGGTTGAGCCTGGTAGCGCGCGCGGTTCGAGTCCGCGCGCAGGCGGCGGTGCCTGCGCGGCGGAGCCTGCGCGGCGGATCGATAGTGTCGGCTGTGTGTCCGTGGCCGCCGCCGCCGCCGCTGTCGCGGGTAATGAGGCCGCAGTCGCGCCTGCCTTCAATTGGCCGAAAATTGCCGCAAATCCCCGGCCTAATAAACTCTGCCCGCCCTATTAATCTGCCATCAGCCCTCCTTGCCCTATGCTGACTTCAGCGCCAGGCTCCGCTAGTACTGGTGAACTGATGCCGTGACAACTCAGTGCCCATCTCTTTCAAAAATGTTCAAATGTCTGTAAAGCTTATGGGACTTAACTACGGGGTCATCAGTCCCTAAACTTACAAACTACTTATCTACTACCTTATACTAAGGACGGCACAAATATCCATGCCCGAGGGGGGATTCGAACCCCCGACCGTAGTGGCCGTGCAGACCGTGACTGAAGCGCCTCAGTCCTCTCGGCCACCGCGGCCGGCTCCCATCTCTTTCCATATTAGTCTGATGGTTTAGTGCGCCTGCTCTGGGAGGGCATACGCTGTGCTGAGCACGAGGAGATGATCGGCCGAACCAAACTAACTTAACAATTATTGATAGGGAGTCTGTACTTTTCGGACAGGAGTGTTTTCCAGTTAACAGTTTCAAAAGCTTGCAACCAAATCTACAAAAGCTAAAAACGTAGGCTTGTCTTTCCTTAACCTGTCTTAGCAGATAGGACGTAATGTGAGTACTGCCTCGAGTGTTCCTACATTTCTGCTAAATTCAAACTGGTCTTTCCCGAGGTCGGATTCTACCAGTCTTTCCTTTCGTCTACAAATAAACTGTGTTAGGTTTTTGCAATCATGACTTATTAAAATGATAATTCTCCAATTTTCTTACACATCTGCACCTGCTTTCTTTGGAATTACAATTATTATTTTCTTAGTTAAGTCTGAGGTTATTTACACAGTCTCATACATTTTGCACACAAGGTGAAATAGATTTTTCATGACTGGCTTTCCCAATGATTTCAAAAGCAACTGCAAAGCGATTTAGACAAAATTTCTACTTGGTGCGAAAATTGGCAATTGACACTAAATAAAGAAAAGTGTGAAGTAATACACATGACCACTAAAAGAAATCCGCTGAACTTCAATTACGCGATAAATCAGTCAAACCTTAAGGTCGTAAATTCTACCAAATACCTAGGAGTTACAATTACGAACAACTATGACTGGAGAGAACACATAGAAAATATTGTGGGGAAGGCGAATCAAAGGTTACGTTTCATTGGCAGAACGCTTCGAAGATGCACCAGCTCCACCAAAGAGACTGCCTACATAACACTTGAGCGTCCTCTCTTGGAGTACTGTTGCCCCTTGTGGGACCCTCACCAGGTGGGACTGACGGAAGATATTGAGAAGGTTCAGAGAAGGGCAGCTCGTTTTGTTTTATCACGTTACGGGGGGGGGGGAAGCGTCACGGAAATGTTGCACGAATTGGGGTGGAAATCATTAAAAGAAAGACGTTATTCATTGCGGCGTGATCTGTTTGCGAAGTTTCAATCACCGACTTTTACTTATGAATGTGAAAATATTTTGCTAGCACCCACCTACTTAGGGAGACATGACCATCCCAATAAAATAAGAGAAATCAGATCGAAAACGGAACGATTTAGGTGTTCTTTCTTCCCGCGCGTTATTAGAGAATGGAACGGTAGAGAAAAGTTATGAAAGTGGTTAATGAACCCTCTGCCAGGCACTTAAATGTGATTTGCAGAGTATCTATGTAGATGTAGATGTAGATGATGTCAGCAGTTCAGACGGAACATGATCTAGTCTGGGGCCATGTTTCGATTCAAATCTTTCTGTTCTCCGCCACTACATTATTCTCGCAGTACCGTATCTCCATCTATTTCCTGTTCTGCAATATTGCCTTCAAGTTCATTTCTCTTGTATAGGCCCATAATATATTCCTTGCACTTTTCAGCTTTCCCTTCTTGCTTAGTACTGTCTTTCCATCAGAGCTTTTGCTATTCATGTAACTGCTTTTCTTCTCTCCAAACGTCTCTTTTATTTTGCTGAAGGCGGTATCTATGTTTTACCATTTTATACGCTCTTCTACGAATTTGAATTTGCTCTCTAGCCACTCTTGCTTAGCCAGTCTGCTCTTCCTGTCAACCTCTTTTCTCAGCCGTCGGACTCCCTCTTGCCTGCTTCACTTGCTGCATTTTTATATTTTCTCCTTTCAGCAACTAAGTTCAGTATTTCCTGATTAGTTCTATTAGGCCTTGTCCTCCTGTCTGCATAATCCTCTATGGCCCTCACTACTAAGTCTCTCAGAGTTACCAATCATCTTCTGCTGTACGAGATACAATTCGAGACTGTAAATCTTCTGGCAAGATTTCTTGCTATGTCGGACACTGTTTTAACATTATTGTAGACATTAGAACTGAAACGATATAACTTTACACTATGATCCCACCATGTCAGCTAAGAAGTTGCAGGATACAATTCTCAACAACTGTCGTAAATGTTCAGGTAAAATGAATTGATTATTGGTGAACCTTATGCTTAGTATTTACGGTCTCTTTGACGTCAATTTACACGCGACATTGGTTGACATTAACGGTCTTACTTTTACGAATTCGAAACTGAAACATTTCGACCGTTTACGGGCATTGAAAGAAATTTAAAAGGTGAAGTTGAAAATTTGTTCTGGACCGGAATTCGAACCCGGATTTCCCACTTCGGAGCAGCAGCCGCGTTAATCAGTTAGGCAATCCAATGTACAACAAAAATTGAGAAAGATGTATTCCAAGGATCAGGACTATACTAACTTGAATGCCAAAGTTGTGATGCAGAGTACATAGGAATGATAAACAGAGATTTCAAAACACGATACAAAGAACACATCAGGTTCCAGAACGAAACTTACACTCTGCAGCGGAGTGTGCGCTGATATGAAACTTCCTGGCAGATTAAAATTGTGTGCCGGAACCGGGACTCGAACCTGGGACCTTTTGCCTTTCGCGGGCAAGCGCTCTACCGAGAGCTTCTGTGAAGTTTGGAAAGTAGGAGGCGAGGTACTGGCGGAAGTAAAGTTGTGAGGCGGCATCGTGAGTCGTGTCGGGGTAGCTCAGTCGGTAGAGCGCTTGCCCGCGAAAGGCAAAAGGTCCCAGGTTCGAGTCCCGGTTCCGGCACACAATTTTAATCTGCCAGGAAGTTTCAACACATCAGGTGTTGGAAATACGAAACAAACCACTCCACATTTGCCGAACACTTAAAACAACTCCACCATTACCCAACCAATATAGACCAAGACATGAAAATTATCAGGTCCAACAACCACAACAAACACCTAATACAAACACAAGAAAACTACCATATCCAGAAAGCCCTAGACGATAACAAACAATTAATAAATGAACTGACAAACAGCAAAACAACCCGAAGTCATCAATCAGTACTACATGTAATGTAGTATCCACGTAATATTTTAAGTCATAAAATCCTAAAATTAGTAACTATACTTAGTTAACGTATTATAACTGTTTATAACCTCAGATACTAAGTAATGTAAAGAAAAAAATAGGAACAAAATATTGTAACGCCAATTCATGTATATGTTGCCAAATTAAGGCAAAATGCATATGGCAATAAAATAACTCTTATTAGCCAGTTTCATAGACGGATAACATAAATACCTACACTGTGAAAAAGATATCAAGTAGCACGGCGGTTCGGAATCCACGTTAAACTGTAGGTCCCCTGTAATTGGATGGGTAAGTCAGTTCTGCGGTCGGAGGAAGGCAACGACATACCACCTCCAAACATGACCATGCCTAGTAAATCACTGTCTTGTTCAAACCAATCTTCCGATTGTTGACTGCTTTACTTACTTAACATAATGAAGCAAGTGCAGGAAGGCAGGAGGAAAAGGATCTAACAACGTTAAATCCAGACACGCTCACCTTACAACACAGATACTCAACATAGAACCCAACACAATGGAAGTGCTCCCTGCCCATCAGTTCCTCTTGCTCATGGTCCGGCAAAAATTTTCAACTTCGCCGTTGAATTTATTTCAGTGCTCTGTAAAGTATTCAAAGTATTTCAATACTTTGGATTCGTAAGATTATGGCAATTAATGTCAACCGATGTTGTATTTTCTTTTGGATATGTCCGAAAACAACAGACACCATGTCAACATTTGTAAAATATGTCCCCAACAGGCAGTTGAAAATTTGAATGCGGGAATACAATATAGGTTGCGAGTAAGAGGAACTAATGGGTAGCGACGCTACCATCGAAGTGTGCTATAAGTTGAGAATTTGGCTCGGAAGGAAAGCGTGCCTTGATAAGCTTTCTCCAAATCTACAGAAGCTAAAAACGTAGGCTTGTCTTTTCTTAACCTGTCTTAGCAGATAAGTCGTAATGTGAGTACTGCCTCGAGTGTTCCTTCATTTCTGCTAAACTCAAACTGATCTTTACCGGATTCTACCAGTCTTTCCTTTCGTCTACAAATAAACTGTGTTAGGTTTTTGCAATAACGACTTATTAAAATGATAATTCTCCATTTTTCTTACATGTCTGCACTTGCTTTCTTTGGAATTACAATTATTATATTCTTCTTTAAGTCTGAGGTTATTTACCCAGTCTCATACATTTTACACACAAGGTGAAATAGTTTTTTATGGCTGGCTCTCCCAATAATGTCAGCAGTTCAGACGGAACATGATCTAGTCTGGGGCCTTGTTTCGATTTAAATCTTTCTGTGCGCCGCCACCACATTATTCTCGCAGTACCCTATCTCCTATCTCATATCCATATCTGCAATATTGCCTTCAAGTTCATTTCCCCTGTATAAGCCCATAATATATTCCTTGCACCTTTCAGCTTTCCCTTCCTTCTTAGTACTACCTTTCCATCTGAGCTTTTTATATTCGTGTAACTTCTTCTCTTCTCTCCATACGCCTCTTTTTTTCCCTGTAGACGGTATCTATCTTTCACCATTTTATACGTTCTTCTACGAAATTGCATTTGACCACTAGCCACTCTTGCTTAGCCAGTCTGCACATCCTGACAACCACTTTTCTCAACCGTATGACTCCCTCTTGCCTGCTTCACTTGCTGCATTTTTATATTTTGTCCTTTCATCAATTTCCTAATTAGTTCTATTAGGCCTTGTCCTCCCGTCTGCATAATCCTCTGTGGCCCTCACAACTAAGTCCCTCAGAGTTACCAATCATCTTACGCTGCACGAGATGCAATTCGAGACTGTAAATCTTCTCGCAAGATTTCTTGCTGCGCGGGACACTGTTTTAACATCATTGGAGACATTAGAAATGAAACGATAGAACTTTACACTATGATCCCACCATGTCAGCAAAGAAGTTGCAGGATACAATTCTCAACAACTGTCGTAAATGTTCAGGTAAAGTGAATTGATTATTAGTGTACCTTATGATTAGCATTTAGAGTCTCTTTGACGCCAATTTACGCGCGACATTACTAATCAATGAAGAGAAAAAATTATCTTAGTGGTCTGGCGACTATTCAACGAGAACTCTGTAAGTTTTTGACTGATTCTTCCGTCGCTTCTTGGTAGAACATAATCAAATAAATTCAAAAAACACAATGTTGTGTGTGTTCTACAAGTTTATTTTTGTTTACTTTACCGGTTTTCGGCTTATTAGGCCATATTCAGAGTATTGACTGCTGTGACAAAGAGATTACAATGTTTAGATACAGTATGGGAAAAGATGACAAATGTCTTTACTTAGATCTAAGTGGAGACATTTGTCATCTCTTCCCATACTGTAGCTACAATGTTTAGATACAGTATGGGAAGAGATGACAAATGTCTTCACTTAGATCTAAGTGGAAACATTTGTCATTTCTTCTCATACTGTATCTCAACATTGTAACCCCTTTGACACAGCACTAAATACTCTGAAGATGGCCTAATAAGCCAAAAACCGGTTAAGTAAACAAAAATAAACTTGTATAACAAACTCTGTAAGGTATAATAAGGGTTCGAATGTTGTTACCCTTGGTTTCAGCGCTGCGAGGGGCTAAGCCTGACCTTGAGTATATTTTCGCTAATTCCTATAGAAAGGGTCGTTTGCGAACTAGGGTACTTCACCTCAAATGAATACGTCTAGCATTCTCCAGCCTGCCTTAATCTTCGTAAAATCAACATGGAAACACCCTTAGAGCATGTTACATGCTTACCCATTAAGACATATTCTGAAAATGAAATCTTAACAAATGTAAAATGTACAAAAATGCATGTTTCGCAAAACGTTGTTCCCACCGTAAAAGTTGTGAGATCTCATATAAAACCAAGTCGGTTGTTTTATTTGGTATCCATAGAAGCATCTGTTCAACAGTTTTTCAAAGATTATTATCTAATTAGTTACGTAAGAACATTTGTTGTGACCATGTCAATATTAGAAATATTTATTTCCATGATATAATGGCTTATCAGCCGTATTATAACATAATGTACAATCTAAAATAGAACACTTTAAGCTTATGTAAGTATATTTTATTCTTATATAATAACGTTTAGTTTGAAGAAGTTATTTTACTGCTATTTTTGTGTAGTTTGTGGTGTCGCACAAGTACAAAGTGCGCGCCACCTGCTTTCGCCGCGCGCCGCCATGCACGCACGGCGCGGCGTTCTCACGACGACAGCGACGAGCGCCCTCTGCGACAACTTCGCTCGTGGCCACCAGTGAACGACTTGCCACTTCGGACTGAGATAGCGACCAGTTAGGACCTTCGTAATCAGATAGGCACCAGTGAAGACTTTGCTATTGTACAGGCACTAGGCAGGCCTCTAACAACTATGTATCAACATTCTGCAGTAATATGTAAAAGTTAAGTATTGTTACATTCTGTGCAATATATATCTCTTTCTAATTTACTCTAGTGTTTATAGTTTCTGGCTGCTCCCCTCCGTACCTGCACCAGCGTGCTATTTTTGTTCCTGTGTCGGGCTCATTCCACTCGGCCACCGACACCTACGACGAGGCTGGGACACAAAAGCGGCGACGAAGTTGGGACACAAAAGTGGCGACGAGGATGGGATGCAAAAGTGGCGACGAGGAGTGATAGACGAACCGTGGACCAGCACGCTAGCAGCAGCCAGACAGCAGCAGTCGGAGCACGCAGAAATTGCTCCCGCCCACCCACCCTTATTATAAGAATTTTGGGGGAACATATTCAGTTGCGTGTTTTGTGGACTTTTTTGTTGCAGAGCGTCCTCTTTCATATTGCATTTGTGTTTTGTTATAATTTACTTGTATGCGCGGCGCCTAATCGGTCAGCATGGCCACTACCCCGAACCCAAACTTAATGGAAATTATTCAGTTACAGACGGCGCAAATCACTCAACTACTGCAGGCCGTGTCGCAGTTGACGACACAGGCTGCTCACCAACAACAACAGCCGCCGCTTCAGCAGCCCACACCTGCCGTCGCAACGCTTCCTACATTTCGCCAGTACAACGAACGTGAGGAAGAATGGAGCGACTATTTCGCACAGTTTCAAGAACTCGTCGCGGCTCATCAAATTACAGGTCAGAGAGTGAAGAACCTTTTCTTATCGATTGTGGGCCCCCAGACCTTCGTACTATTGCAAAAACTTTTCCCTCTCGCATCTCCTCGTGATGTAGACTTTGAACAAATTGTAGATGCACTGAATGCTCATTATGAGAGAAAAGTTCTTGTAGTCGCTGCACGATACCGATTTTTCAGACTTAAAAAATTACCGCAGCAGTCACACCAAGAGTGGATTACGGAATTGAAGGGCTTAACCCGCCAATGTAAATTTACTTGCTCTTGTGGACTTTCGTATAGTGACGTGATGTTGAGGGATGCGATTACGCAGAATATTCAGGACCCCAGAATTAGAGCAGCAATTCTAAAACAATCTGACCCTTCATTAGACAGTGTACTGCAGCTTATAGAAGCACATGATACTTTTGACTTAGCAGATGTAGAAATGCAAAGCCACAGTGTAAATTCAGTGCGCCGCAACGGACGCTTTCCTAGCCGTAGTTCGCATTCTAGCCGTAGTGATTCTTATTTTTCTACCAGTCGTGCTGAACAGACAGTGAACAGTAGCCAGTGTAAAAGTGCGACACAAAGGTCGCCCCGTCGTGTTAGAAACAGTGATTTGAATAACGGGTGCCACCGCTCATTTCAGAAAAATGTACGAAAATCTTGCCCCCAGTGTGTGTCTCGCCACAAGCGTGCTCATTGCCCTAGTCGCAACGCAACCTGTTATCAATGTGGCAAATCAGGACATGTACAGTCTGTGTGTATGCAAATTAAAAACTCAAAGAACGGTGCCGTAAGAAACAGTGCTTCGCAGAGTGCGAGAACAGTTCATTCTGTAAATGTTATACGGGCTGTGGAATTGAACAGTGCTTTAGTTGGTTCTCAATTACAAGAAAGTTCTTCTGCACTTATTGCAAAACTATATAGTGCACCACGTAGCAAGCGCCGACGAGCGCGTAAAACAGTGCAACGGAAAAGGGTTCGGGACAAGCAAAATGACTATGAACAGTGCATTCCTGTAGTGAAAATAGTGCCTTCTGCAACTGCTTCTTGTAATAGTGCCCAGTACTGTGTAGCTAGTGACAGTAGACTTGTTGTAGATAAATGAAAGTAATTTTAGTGCAGTAGACTCGCATTGCACGGACGCCGATCCGGCGGTAGTGCCATCTAGTGACAGTGTTGTTAATCCGCTGCGTGCCGAGTCTGCGCCGCTTACTTCACTACGCGGCCCGCGCAAGCGCAGTAAACAAACCGTAGGAGACGTTGCCCACATTCGCGCACCTGTCGTGCGCCAGAAGCACAAGCTGTTTGTTACTCTCTCTATAGAAAATAAGACTGTGCAATTTCAACTTGATACTGGTTCCGCTGTTACATGAATAAATAAAGATACTTATGAATTTCTGGGTTCGCCAAAATTGTCGCCGTCACAGCAAGTGTTAACAGCTTATACAGGTCAAAATATTCCCGTGCTAGGAACGTGTAGCCTGCCCGCCTCTTTTCAAGGTGTAACAAAAACAGTTGCTTTTGTAGTTCTTCAGGCCAAATCGACACAGAACATTTTTGGACTAGATGCTTTTGACTTCTTTGGTTTATCAATTCAAAGAGATGTGCTTCAAATTTCGTCAATAGTGCCTCAGGATAAAATCAATGCATTGTGTGACAAATATAGTGACTTGTTTTCGCCGGAACTAGGTTGTGCAAAAGACTTCGTGGCACATGTAACTTTAAAAGAATCTGCAGTTCCAAAATTTCGTAAAGCTAGACCAGTGCCTATCGCATTGCGTGATTCAGTTGCCGAAGAACTTAAACGTTGGCAAGATAGTGGGGTGATTTCTCCTGTTTCTGCGAGTCAGTGGGGCTCGCCTATAGTGATTATACCCAAGCCGTCAGGAAAACTTCGTCTCTGTGCGGACTTCAAATCAACAGTGAACAGTCAAACAATTGTCGACACTTATCCCCTGCCCAGACCTGAGGAACTGATGGACAAATTAGGACAGTCTCGCTTCTTTTCCAAGATTGATTTAGCAGAGGCATACTTACAGATTCCACTTGATGACGAGTCAAAAAAGTTTTTCGTCATTAATACTCACATGGGCCTTTTTCAATTTCAACGCCTACCCTTTGGCAGTTCTTCCGCTCCCGCTATTTTTCAGCGTTTTTTGGAACAGCTGACAGTTTCTGTACCGTGTTGTTCGAACTATTTAGATGATATTGTGGTATCCGGACGTACAGTTGAAGAACATTTAGCAAACCTGGAGTGCCTTTTCAAAGTGTTGACTGCAGCAGGTCTACGTTGTAATAAAGCAAAGTGTTCGTTTTTTCAAACTGAAATAGAGTACCTGGGCCATGTGATTAATGCCCAAGGAATACATCCCTTACAGTCACATCTTCGAGCAATCAAAGACTTGCCTCCTCCTAAGAATGTGCACGAATTGCAAGCAGTAATGGGGAAGCTGAACTATTATTTCAGATTTATTCCCAATGCCTCTCAGATTGCAGCTCCACTGCATCACTTACGTCGGAAGAATGTTCCATTTGTATGGTCTAAAGATTGTCAGGTTGCCTTTGAAAAACTAAAGTCTGCACTACTCAGTGATGCATGTTTGATTCCCTTTGACCCACAGAAGCCTTAGTGTGGTGGCACGTTTTGTTCGCTCTGGGTGGCCTGCCAGAGCCAAAGACATTGATCGGCCTCTGGTTCGACGTTATTTTGCACAACGTCATGCATTGTCTTTAAGTCAGGGTGTTCTGTTGTTACATACGGACAACGACCAAACAAGAGTGATTGTTCCTCGTTCCCTGCAACGTGAAGTGTTACGCCTCCTGCATCAAGGACATTGGGGCATTGTTAGGACAAAGCAACTGGCCAGACGTCATTGTACCTGGGTTGGTATGGACGCTCACATAGAGAGCATGACGTCACAGTGTACTGTTTGTGCGGAGCATCAGGCGGCTCCTCCGCAACGTTTCTCAGACTGGCCACGCCCCAAGGGACCATGGCAACGTTTACATATTGACTTTGCCGGACCTTTCTGGAATACGCGCTGGTTAATCGTTGTAGACGCTTTCAGCAAGTTTCCTTTTGTGATTGCCATGAACTCAACGACGGCGTCTAGTACGATCAGTGCCTTAACATCAGTGTTTTGCATCGAAGGTTTGCCTGAAACTATCGTCAGTGACAATGGACCACAGTTTGTTAGTGCGGAATTTCAACAGTTTTGTCGTGTGAATGGCATTCAGCATATTACCACTGCACCTTTTCACCCTCAGTCCAATGGTGAAGCAGAACGTTTCGTTCGAACATTCAAGTCTCACATGGAGAAGATGAAAGGTCAGCACTCCAGGCAGCAAGCTCTTCAAATTTTCCTGTCTACGTATCGATGCATGCCACGTGACGGCCCGTCTCCTGCCGAGCTGCTACACGGCCGCCGTCACCGCACTCTCCTTCACCTGCTGCAGCCTCCCACGCACCGAGTCGGTTCGTATGGCGCTACGCGTTTTCAGGTTTCTACGCCGGTGCTGTACAGGGTGTTTGCTGGTATGAAGACATGGTTGCCAGGCACCATTCAGCGCGTGCTCGGTCGCAATATGTATGTTGTACGTTCTTCCACAGGGTCGGAGCTGCGGCGCCACGCAAACCAATTGCGCTTGCACAGGCCGCGCGATCCTGTCTCCGGTTTCTTGATTCCAGACCCAGTTCACCGCCAGGGAGCACAAACAACCACATCGTTCGTCCCCGGACTACGAGATCGTCCCGATGGAGTTCGACGCAACGCCGCCGCTGTCGCCGCCGCAGATGACAGCGTCACCGAGAGGGACTCCGGGACCGTGCGTGCCGCCGCCGCCTGAGCCACGCACCTTAGAAGAAGATGACCTGCTCCCTCTGGGCGGGGGGGTGCGCCCTTCCCCAGGTTTCGGTGGGTTCCCTGGAGGATCGCAAGGCGGATGCCGGGGCGCGGACGGCGTCTCCATCCCAGCCTCAGCTACGACGCCCGTCCCACCAGTAACGCCCCCGCCCAGGCCCTCCTCCCAGTGCCGTCGCCGTGGCCCTCAGCCCTACGCCACGACGGCGCGGCGGTTTGGGGGGGAGGGGTGTGGTGTCGCACAAGTACAAAGTGCGCGCCACCTGCTTTCGCCGCGCGCCGCCATGCACGCACGGCGCGGCGTTCTCACGACGACAGCGACGAGCGCCCTCTGCGACAACTTCGCTCGTGGCCACCAGTGAACGACTTGCCACTTCGGACTGAGATAGCGACCAGTTAGGACCTTCGTAATCAGATAGGCACCAGTGAAGACTTTGCTATTGTACAGGCACTAGGCAGGCCTCTAACAACTATGTATCAACATTCTGCAGTAATATGTAAAAGTTAAGTATTGTTACATTCTGTGCAATATATATCTCTTTCTAATTTACTCTAGTGTTTATAGTTTCTGGCTGCTCCCCTCCGTACCTGCACCAGCGTGCTATTTTTGTTCCTGTTTCGGGCTCATTCCACTCGGCCACCGACACCTACGACGAGGCTGGGACACAAAAGCGGCGACGAAGTTGGGACACAAAATAGTTAACGGCAACTGGCCTGTGTAGTAAATAAAACGTGAATATTGGCGATGGATACTCATCTGACTACGATAAATAAAATAAAATCAGTGGAATCTAAAGTGAGAGTAAAGGAATGGATATGTCCTAATTCAGATTCGGTGATGGAATTGGACAAAAAGGTGCCGTTCAAATGATTAACTCCTCCTATCCAAAATCTTATAAACCAACGAAACTGATAAGTTGGTCTTTAAATGACACTTTAATGTAAATAAAATGTAAAAGTCACATCTTTATTAATTTTAGAACATCATGAATTTAAAGTAACAGTGAACAAGATACTTTGGCGTAAAATTATTGTGTGAGAAACCCGTAAATGACAAATTGGGGAAAAGAATGTAACGCGAAGCGTTTACGTTCAGCAGTCGAGGAACTTGCTGTACCTAGTTATGAAGGACGTTCAGACGGAACACTGGTTTGAACATGCATTTATCCGGTATCAACCAACGAACCGTGATCGACAGTCTGACTTCTTTTAGTGCTCCTATGGTATGGGGTGCCTTTGTTTATACGTCTCGGTCACCTCTTGTTCGCATCGATGGCACTTTGAACAGTGGCCGTTACATTTCAGATGTGTTACGACCCGTGGCTCTACCCTTCATTCGATCCCTCCGAAACCCTACATTTCAGCAGGTTAATACACGACCGCATGTTGCAGGTCCTGTAGGGCCGTTCGGGATACGGAAAATGTTCGACTGCTGCCCTAGCCAGCACATTCTTCAGAAAAAAAAAAAAATTTTCAAATGTTTGTTAAGCTTATGGGACTTAACTACGGGGTCATCAGTCCCTAAACTTACAAACTACTTATCAACTACCTTATACTAAGGACGGCACAAATATCCATGCCCGAGGGTTCAGGGCCGCCATTTTTAATGGACATTTATCAACGATGATCCCTAAAGTTTTGTGTTGTTCGACGGTTTGTGCCCATGGCACGACTACGTCGTCGAACCCTCTGATATTTACTAATTTACACTTCCCCGTGTTAATTTTTGCACCTGAAACTGCACAGTAGGTGTCCAAGTCCTCTTTTAGGCTTGTGACCTCATCTACTGATCTTAGTAGCACTCCCACGTCATCAGCATACGCCCCTGTAGTGAATTTAACACCCGACAGCTGTAACCCAGAGAGTTTCGTGGTAACCCTTTTGAGTATTGGCTCCAAGGAGAGCACATACAGCAGCATAGAGAGAGGACTGCCCTGTGGGACCCCCCTTTCAATGTTTATAGCCCCAGTTAATTGTCCATTGACAGCTATTTTAGCCGTTATCCCTGTAATCAAATTTCTTACCACTTTTAAAACTCTTTCTTCCAGGCCTACTTCCTTCATTACGTTTTCCAGGTATTGGTGATTTACTCGATCAAAAGCTTTATTAAAATTTATAAACAATAGTGCACATTTTATATTTGTAACGGAGGCTATGGATATGACATCTCTGTAGGCAGAAATTGTGTTCATGACAGTTCGTGCAGGGAAACAGGATTGGTGTTTACCAATAATTTTATTTATGGGTAGACTCATTCTACTGGTAACTGACCGGGCGATGGTTTTATAATCAAAATTCAGCAAAGTAATAGGCCTGAAGTTGTCGATGCATTTTCGTCCCTTGTTTTTTGGAACTAAAACAATTTTCCCTTCCTTAAACTTTTTAGGAACTATGACACCTTTTAATATTTCATTTAGAATATCCGTAAAAGTTGGTCCTATAAGGGGCCAAAATTTACAATAAAATTCTTTTGGCAATCCATCAGGTCCAGGGGATTTGTTGGGCGGCGACCTTGAAATGAGATCTAAAACTTCACGCTCTGTAAACGCAGTTAATATGTCACTGTTATCATCAGAATTAATTTCCGGAGTAAGTACTTGAAAAAATTCACCTACTGCACCCTCATCAACATGTTCTAGAGAATACAATTCTCTATAATGTTGATGTATTTCCTGTACTATGTCGTTTTGATTTACGAGCAGTCTACCATTTGACGTCAATAGCTCATCAATGAACGTCCGTCTTCGGTTGGTATTATGTTTAATTAAATGGTACAGAGACGTCATCTCTTCAACTACCAGAGAGCGTGATTTGGACTTTATTTTCAGACCCTCTAACTGTGTGCGCTTGATACTAAGTAATTTTGCTTTGATGCTCTTGATTTGTTGGAAGTGCGATCCATTATTGTCAGATTTATCATAGAGTTCTCTTAATATAGAATAATAAAATTCTGTGGTGTTTTTTATTTCCCTAGCTTTTTGTCAGCCGTAGTTTATCACACACTGACGAAGTTTTCGTTTTGCGTGATTTGTCCACCAGTCTACTTTGGATTGATAGCGGCTTAGGGATCTGAGACAAACGTTCCATGTGTCCCTGACGTCGTCCTCTAATTCTCTGTCTTGTAACAGCGAGATATTAAGCATCCATTGTGGTCTATATAGTTTGGTGGGCTGTTTATCGAGATCAAGTGTTACAGCAAGCGCACAATGATCAGAGAATACTGCAGGGATTACTTCCGCGGCGCGAAGCCTGTCACTAATGTTATCCGTCACATACAGTCGGTCAAGGCGGCTGCATGAGTGGGCGGTGAAGTAGGCGAATCTCACCAGTGTGGGATACTTCACTTCCCACGCGTCCTGCAGATTTATATGTTTTACAAGTTCGTGCAGCTCTTTACAGTAATTGAAATGAGGATGCTGATCTTTCGCATGTAAAACGCAATTAAAGTCTCCACCTAACAATATGTATTGCGGGTTTTTCCTTAGAAGGTAGATAATCTCCTCCTTGAAATATCTGGAACGTTCAGTTTTATTAGAATTCCCCGACGGAGCGTATAAATTTACCACGGTGACATTATAAAAATTAAAACTTATACCTCGACCGGATTCCAATTTTTCAATCTCTTGAAATGGAATACCGTCTGTAATTAAAACTGCAGTACCGGTACTGTTCTCCAGGGCTATGTTTTCTATGGTGTTGAAGCCCGATATACGGAGGTTCGTTGTTAACACCTCCTGTAACAGCAAAATATCAGCTTCAGATTCGTAAACAAACTGTTTGAAGGCCGCGAGTTTCAGGTCAGAGGTGATTCTACTGATGTTCAGGGTTACAAATTTATATGCCTGCATCTATCTAGTCCAGAAAAGCACTACTTTTTAACTTTCCCCCCTCCTGTGTCCGCGTCCCAATCCTTTGATGTTTTGCCACTTGTTTTCTTAGTATCAATCTTGTATTGAGAGTCAGAGTTTTTCTTTTTCTTTCGCGCAGCGTTCATTTTCGGCTGTACTTTACTCCTACGCCTCCCACTGCTGGTGAAACCCACAGCAGAAGGCGAGGTGGGCGGCTCGCTGCAGACGTCCAGCTCCATATCAGAGTGCGACAGTTGGCGGGCCACCGCAGCGGCAGGCTGCGGCCTCGCCGGCTCGCCACTTCCTGCTTCGCTTTCCATTTCCGCGTCACTGTTTATGTTTACGTCCGCTCTGTTTTGGACTTTGCTCTGACTTGGCGCGGTTTGTGTATTGACAACCGGATCACAGTCCGGGTTGTTTACTATCAGAGGTTCGGTTTGATGATGTCCACTAACACCTGGGTCGGGTTTGCCTGGTGTCCCTAGGTCTACGTTTTGTACTTCCTCTACTGACGTTTGCAGCACGGGTGATAGAATTTCTTCCCGTTGCTGCGGTTCGGATTCTATACTAGAACTGTTTGAAATCTCTATGGGATTTCTTTCAATTATTGTATCCGTAACGGGTGTAGGAACTTTAGTTTCTAACACGGTGTTAACGGTGTATTGGCTGTTATCCTGTGACGAACGTTCGAATTTGTCATCCGCACTACTTTCATCAGAGGTTCGTCTCCGTTTATTAGCTACAACTGGGGTAATGACTTTAGTGGGCACCTGATCTAAGTTTACTATTGCTGGCAGTGGTGGAAATTCAGCCGGGACCAGAGGTGGTTGCTCAGAAAAACTGTTACTGGGTGTTGGGTCATCAACTTACCGAGTGGGTGCTACTAATTCAGCTAACGTCAGTTTTTTGCGTTGTTGTAAGTTATTTCTTAAAACAACTGGTTTTTTCGGGCAATCCTGACGCATATGTCCGCTTTCGTTACAGATGTAACACGTTTCTTCCTGACCAGAATATGTCACATGAGCCCTGTATCCACAGACAGTGATATGAGAGGGAATATTAGTTCTAACGTGCATTTCTACTGATCTTATACCACTGAAACACTGAAGTTTATGTTGCTTTGACCAGCGCTCGTTTCTAATTTGTTTAATATCGCCATAACGTGATAACACCTCTCTAAGATAACAATTTTCTACTTCTGGCGGCAAATTGAAAACGCGAACATTCTTATATTCAATACCGGCATTAGATATGGAAACTGTACTCACCGTTGAGTCTCGATGTCGAAATTGAGCAGATGTTCCGTGTTTCATCAGGATTTTATCTAGTTGAACGGGTTCCAGTAACTTGACGTAAAAGCAGTATTCATCCAAATCGTAATAAGCGGTATGTATTTGTTCAGAGACGATTCCAAAAACGCTGTCGATCCAATCATGAACTTCTACCGAACTCGGTTGCTTATTCCTGGTTGCCTTATCAAACTCGAAACGCAGAGTGCACTTCCTGGGGACCTTATTTTCCATATTTACGGTTTTAGCGGCCGAGACCGCTAACATTGAAACAACACACGCACCAGAACACTAAGTGACGATACTGCACAACAAGTTAACACTTAACACGAAAGAAAGCTGTTCCGACTAGTGAACGCTTTAAACTGTGAGCACACTCCCGGACGTCCTCACGCTATCGCGCCTCAACCGCCACTGAGTCTCCTCGGCCACCGCGGCCGGCCATTTTTCAGATCTCTCACCAATAGGAAACGTCTGGTCAATGGTGGCCGAGCATCTGGCTCGTCACAATACGTCAGTCACTACACTTGATGAACTGTGGTATCGTGTTGAAGCTGCATCGGCATATGTACCTGTGCACGGCCATCCAAGCTCTGTTTGACTCAATGCCCAGGCGTATCAAGGCCATAATTACGGCCAGAGGTGGTTGTTCTAGGTACTGATTTCTTAGGATCCATGCACCCAAATTGCATAAAAATGTAATCGCATGTTAGTTCTAGCATAATATGTTTTTTCAATGAATACCCGTTCATCATCAAAAATGTTCAAATGTTTGTAAATCTATCGGACCAAACTGCGTGGTCATCAAAAAAATGTTCAAATGTTTGTACAACTTATGGGACTTAACTACGGGGTCATCAGTCCCTAAGCTTACAAACTACTTATGAACTAGCTAAGACTAAAGACAGCACAAATATCCATGCCCGAGGGGGGATTCGAACCCCCGACCGTAGTGGCCGTGCTGACCGTGACTGAAGCGCCTCAGTCACCTCGGCCACCGCGGCCGGCCGTGGTCATCAGTCCGTAGCTTACAAACTACTTAAACGTAGATAAACTAACCTAAGGACAACACACAAACCCATGCCCCAGGGAGGACTCGAACCTCCACGGCGAGCAACCGCGCGCTCCGCAGCGAGACGCTTTAGACCGCTCGGCTACTCCACCGCGGCCCGTTTATCATCTGCATTTCTTCTCGGTGTAGCAATTTTAATGCCCAGTAGTGTAGAAATAAGGAACACTATGGGCCCTTTAAAAACTTCCCTGGGGAACGCCAGATATGTTCTTCTTTTTTACTCGACGACGTCCCATCAATTACTACGCACTGTGTACTTTCTGGCAGAAAATCGCAAATCTAGTCGCACAATTGTTGCGATATTCCATAAGCACCTAGTTTAATTAGAAGCCGCTTGTGAGGCACTGTGTCAGTTCATGTGAGTAATGAGATACCTGTTTTTTTTTAAAAAAAACTGGACTTTTTGAATCCGTGTTGACTATGGGTCATGAGGTCGTTGTCTTCGAGGTAGTTCATAATGTATGAAGAAAGTATACCTATTAAAATGCTGCTGCAGAACGACGTCAATGATATAGGCCTGTAATGTTGCTGATCACTCCTGTTGCCTTTCCTGAATATTGGAGTGATCTGAGCAACTATCCAATATTTTGGGCCGCCACAGAATAGCCGTGCGCACTAAGGCGTCCAGCTGCGGTGCGCGTGGCCGTTCGCCGGAAGGGGTGTTTGTGTTATCCTTAGTATAAGTTACTTTAAGTTAGTGTAAGTAGTTTGTAAGCCTAGGGAGTAATTACCAACGTAGTTACGTACCTTAGAGTTACAAACATTTGATTTTTGAACAGTATTTGGGTACGAATCTTTCGCTGAGCGAGCGGTTGTATATGATAGCTGGATATGAAGCTATTGCATCAGCATACTCTGAAAGGAACCTAACTGGCATAAAATCTGGACCGGTAGGTATACTTTTGTTAGGTGATTTATGTTTAGCATCACCTTTGGTATCGCGTTTAGAAGGTATTGATCGTCTTTTACAGATAGTATACTTTACACACGACCAGAATTTTCTACCAACATGCGTGACAGGGTCATCAGTCCCAATAATTACAAACTACCTTATACTAAAGACGGCACAAACCTCCATGCCCAAGGGGGGATTCGAACTCCCAACACGGAAGCACCAAACACCAATGACATTCTAATTTACCATACTTCTAGTGAGGCCTAAGGTGTGCGCCCAATTAAAACTACGACACAGTTTGACCCGCAGAAACTGGGCAGAGGAACATCACGATTGAAGTCGTACCGAATGGCTCCGGGTTCTGTACACAGATGAGCCAAAATTTTGTGTTCCGCCGGAAAAGCGTCGTTCCCTCATATGGAGAGAACGTGGAACTCTGAACAGTCCTGCTTTTGTGCTGGAAACATCATCACATCATGGTGGTGAGCGAATGGTGTGGGCAGGAGTCAGTATAAGCGGTGGTACGGACCTCTATGTCATTCAGAAGGCGCTTTGACCGCTCAGAGGTTTAGAGGCGAGATCCTTCGAACTTTTGTTGTGTCCTACGGTGTTGCCATAGGAGATGGGTTCCTTCTGGTGGACGATAACGGCCGTACCAGTGGCCAGCTTGGTCGCCGTACTTAAACCCGATTAAACATCTCTGGGATGCACTTGGCAGACGCATTGTAGCCAGATCAGCATTTCCCACAACGATTGCAGAACTGGATATTACACTCATGGACGAATGGCCAAATATCCCTCAAGAGGTGTTTGACAATCTCATACTGTCCACGCCACACAGGTGTGTTACTGTACTGGACGTCCGAAGTGATCACACGCTATATTAGGGGGCAACGGAACTACTTAAACTAACCTATGGTAAGAACAACACACACACAAACACACAAACACACACACACACACACACACACACACACACACACACACACACGCTTGAGGGAGGAATAGAACCTCCGACGGGGAGCAGACGCGTACTCGGCAGCAAGGCGCCTTAGAGCGCACGGCGTCAAATAAGTAACGATTGCTGATTGTTCATATTTTCTATCTCTTGTTGGTACGTATTTAAATGGAACATTATATTTGTGACGTACGTGAAAGGAATATGTGTTATAACGCGTGAAGCGTACGTTACCAGCACAATGGCCGCATTTCAAATTGGTTGTTGTTCTCACTTTAAAACTTCGGGATTGTGGGCTTTGAACAAATCAGAATCAAAATATTGCATACGCTTTCTGGTGTAAATGTGAATAAACTATAAATGGGATTGTAAGTCGTGCAATTATCATAGATTTTCAATTGCTTGATTTTTGCATTATTTTTATTATTTCGTCAAATGATGCAATCATATTGTAAATTTGTAGTTTATAGCATTAAAAATATTCCTTCGGTTAATATGAGTAAATATTGTTTCATTACAAGTTTTAAAGCGATATATACTTTTGAAAAAGTTTTCTTTACGTAAAAGTGGAATGTCAGATTCAAATATTTTTCCAAAAATAAATATAATTTATCAGGAAATTAAGGGGAAAAACTGGCGGTTAATGGATTATGATTTAACGTGCCGTCGTAATATATGCCATAAGAGACGTAGCATAATATCGTATTGTTTCAGGAATTGAGTGGGGTATGAGTCGCGTGCTTTCAAAGGAGCCCTCTCGGCATTTATCACAATTTATTCAGGGAAATTACTGGAAACCTTAACGAGAAAGACGGCGTACGAACCGCAGTCCTCCCGTATGCCACTCCAGTACGGTAGCCTCACTCGGCAGTTGGGCTCGAGTCGTATAGCCTTATGAGATGCCACTCTGAAACCCGGTTTCCTTAAACCGATTTCCCTATGCCGCTTCCAGCTGACAACGTATCGATTCTGGAAATGGGCCGCTACCTGCCGGATTTCCTCATCTGCGACGATGCTCCCTCGCGTGTAAACGCTCCACAGTTTCATATTCGCGCTCCTTCCAGCCTTTAAAAATGCTGGCTGCAGTCGACGACGTGGTTTTATGCGCATTGAAAGAAACGACTGAGGACGTATTACGCAGATTAGGTACATTTTACTCAGTTTTTATTAAGTCTCTTTCTTCTCTGTCGCGCTCCAGTCACGGTCTGCACGGCTACTACCGTCGAGGGTTCGAATCCCCCCTCGGGCATGGATATTTGTGCCGTCCTAGTTCGTAAGTAGTTCATAAGTAGTTTGTAAGTTTAGGGACTGAAGACCCCGTAGTTAAGTTCAAATGTTCAAATGTTTGTTAAGCTTAAGGGACTTAACTACGGGGTCATCAGTCCCTAAACTTACAAACTACTTATGAACTACTTACGAACTAGGACGGCACAAATATCCATGCCCGAGGGGGGATTCGAACCCCCGACGGTAGTGGCCGTGCAGACCGTGACTGAAGCGCCTCAATCCCCTCGGCCACCGCGGCCGCCGTAGTTAAGTCCCATAAGCTTAACAAACTTTTGAACATTTGAACATCTTCTCTGTCATTCCGCATGTCCCAAAAGACAACATGCTTCAGAACTAAATGAGAATGCATTATTAACTGACATTCTTATCAGGTGTATGGCAGGGATTACTTTGTTTACCAACGTTCTTTTCTACTTTTCTGTTCCAGTCGTGAATTAGTCCCGGGAAGAACGAATGCTGGTAAGGCGTACTTTGTGTTTATTAGATGGAAGTATTTGTTAAACAATGGTATATGTGAAGCACTAAAAGAAACTACACAGATTCAGAACAACCTTATATATTGCACAAATACATGATTTGTAAACTGCTGTACCCTCCATCTCATTTAGTAGAAACGTCCCTCGTCCACAATCAATGGTTGGTGAGAGAATTTTTAGAAAGTTTTACCCAGCAGAATATGAATAGACACTCCTCAAAACAGTTAGGGGATCTGGTGACATATAATACACATTATACATTTGGTAACGTATTTTATTCAGATATTGCTACAGTTGTAATTTTTGTGTCACACATGACGATATTTTGCTGTCTATACTCTTTACTTTAGGTTTACATGCCGTTCATTTAGAGCGATGCACCATGGGGCTATCATATTAGTGAAAAAATAATTATCGTTGCACTCGAATGGGGTGTGTGATCACCTCAGGCGACCAGTATAGTTGCACATCTGCGTGGCATGGACAGTATGAGGTCAACAGTTAGTACTTGCGGGATATTTGGGATTACACCTCTACAAACGTTGTGGGAGATGCTGGTCTGGCTGCAATGCATCTGCCAAGTGCATCCCAGACATTCTCAATCGCGTTTAAGTCCGGTGAAGAAGATGGGCACTCCTTCAATTCCCTCATTTTCAACCATGTTGTCCACCAGTGCACCTCTGTGGATACGAGCGTTACCTTCCACCAGAAGGAATCCATCCCCTATGGCATCAGTGTTGAGCACAACAAAGGGTCGAAGAATTTCGTCTCTTATAGCTCTGAGCAGTCCAAGTGCTATTCTCAACGACATAGAGGTCCGTACGTCCGGCAATACTGTCTCCTGCTTACACCATTTGTCCACCTCCATGGCCTCCATGGTGTGGTAATGTTTCCTGCACATAAGGATGATTGTTACGAGTTTCACGTTCTCTCCAGATGAGGAAACGACGATTGACCGGCAGAACACAGAAGCTTGACTCATCTGTGAGCAGGACCCGCCGCCATTTTTATGGCTCAAATGGTGATGTTGCTCCGCCCAGTTTCTGCGGGGTAAACGGTGTCGTGGTTTTAATGGGACACACACCACAGGGTTCCGTGCGTAGAGGCCCATATTCTCTATGTGTTTTTTTTTTTTTCAGAAAGATTTATGCGTTCCGTCCAATCTGTCAAATCATCTCTGAGTTCACACTCTGTCAGACAATTTATACCATAGGGTAAATTACAAAAAACCTTTGTTGGAGGCACTGGGCACTCTTTTTCAATTTGAAGTCAAACTTCATGTGGTATAATTACATTTTTTTATTTCTGATATAGTAATTATGTGCACCTTGGTTTCTTAAATACTAGAACATAACTTTTTAACATCTATTTGCATGCCTGACGAGGTCGTGTACCACGTTTTAGTCCCCCAAGATGTTTTTGGGAAATGGAAACGTTGTCTTCTAAAGATAAGCTACCCCAGAACATTATAACGTACGACATTATTTGATAAAACACACAAAATAGACTCGTGGCCTTTAAAATTGCTACACCACGAAGATGACGTGCTACAGACGCGAAATTTAACCGACAGGTAGAAGATGCTGTGATATGCAAATGATTAGCTTTTCATTGCATTCAAACAAGGTTGGCTTCGGTGGCGACACCTACAACATGCTGATATGAGGAAAGATTCCAACCGATTTCTCATACACAAACAGTAGTTGACCGGTATTTCCTGGTGAAACGTTGTTGTGATACCTCGTGTAAGGAGGAGAAATGCGTACCATCACGTTTCCGACTTTGATAAAGGTCGGATTGTAGCCTATCGCGATTGCGGTTTATCATATCGCGACACTGCTGCTCTTATTGGTCGCGATTCAATGACTGTTAGCAAAATATGGAAACAGTGGGTCCAGGAGGGCAGTACGGAGCGCCGTGATGGATTCCAACGTATCAGTAACAGTCGAGATGACAGGCATCTTATCCGCATGGCTGTAACGAATCGTGTAGCCACGTCTCGATCCCTGAGTAAACAGATGGGGACGTTTGTAAGACATCAACCATCTGCAAGAACAGTTCGACGACGTCTGCGGCAGCATAGAGTATCATCTCGGAGACCATGGCTGCGGTTACCCTTTACGCTGCATCACAGACAGGAGCGCCTGCGATGGTGTACGCAACGACGACCTTGTTGCACGAATGGCAAAACGTCATTTTTTCGGATGAATCCAGGTTCTGTTTACAGCATCATGATGGCCGAATCCGTGTTTGGCGACATCACGGTGAACGCATATTGGACGCGTGTATTCGTCATCGCCATACTGGCGTATCACCCGGCGTGATGTTATAGGGTGGCATTGGTTACACATCTCGGTCACCTCTTGTTCGCAGCCGGCCGCGGTGGCCGAGGTGACTGAGGCGCTCCAGTCACGGTCAGCACGGCCACTACGGTCTGGGGTTCGAATCCCCTCTCGGGCATAGATATTTGTGCGGTCCTAGTTAGTAAGTAGTTCATAAGTAGTTTGTAAATTCAGGGACTGATGACCCCGTAGTTAAGTCCCATAAGCTTAACAAACATTTGAACATTTGATTTCTTGTTCGCATGGACGGCACTTTGAACAGTGGCCGTTCCATTTCAGATGTGTTACGACGCGGGTCTCTACCCTTCATTCGATCCCTGCGAAACCCTACATTTTAGCAGGATAATGCACGACCGCATATTACAGATCCTGTACGGGCCTTTCTGGATACGGAAATGTTCGACTGTTGCCCTAGCCAGCACATTCTCCAGATCTCTGACCCATTGAAAACGTCTGGTCAATGGTGGCCGAGTAAGTGGCTCGTCACAATACGCCAGTCACTACTTTTGAGGAGCTGCGGTATGGCGTTGAAGCTGCATGGGCATCTGTACCTGTACTATACACCCAAGCTCTGCTTGACTGAACGCCAAGGCGTATCAAGGCCGTTATTGCGGCCATAGGTGGTTGTTCTGGGTACTGATTTCTTAGGATATATGGACCCAAATTGCTTGAAAATGTAATCACATGTCAGTTGTTGTTGTTGGTTTTTGGAAGGGACTAAACAGCGACGGTTATCAGTCCCTTACATGTCAGTTCTAGTATAATATATTTGTCCAATGAATACCCGTTTATCATCAGCATTTCTTCTTGGTGGAGCAATTTTAATGGCCAGTAGTGTATGTTATCTAACTAATTCTCTCTCTCTCTGTGGTTTCCGATGGATCTAACTGCAAAAATGAGTTGTTTTAGGAATGGAAAACTGTGATTTTCTGTTGTGTATTTTCAACAATTTAGATCTTAAAGATTATTGCTGATTTGAGGTTATTGCTTAGAAGTATTATACCATTGTACCTGCACAAGTAGACAACTGTCATCTCACTTTCACAATTATTTCCTTTACACTTCATCGACTTCTTTTCTCTCTTCTAATTTATTTTACGAATAGTGAATTCTGCCGATACTAATTATGGAACTCGGATGTCACTTGCTCAATTGTGTCAAACACTGACAAGGAGAGGACGCCTACTCGTCATCGTCGAATTCCTCCAAATTTATAGTACATGTAGGGCCTAGTGAGACACGAAAGTCCCCCAGGCGGGAACTCCAGATGGCCAAGCGTTTAGGAAATAAAAGGAGGTTTGAGACAGATTTGTCACAATATGCATATTATTAGCTCTCCATGTGAGGTCGTTTTTAGGAAGCGGTGTTTGGATCAGCGGTAAAAGATCGGATTCATATTGAGAAGGTCGCGGGTTCAACTCCACCCGGCGGCAAACTTATTTCTGCTCTTTGGCAATGCGTACACCTACATATTGTTACCGTAGATAATGTGAGGACAAAATTAGATTAATTACAGCACTCACGGAGGCATTTAAACAATCATTCTTCCCATGCCCAATACGTGAATGGAATGGGGAAATAACCTTAATAACTGGTACAGTGGGACGTACCCTCTGCCATGCACTTCACAGTGGTTTGCAGAATACAAACATTTAAAAGGGACTGTAGTTAACGCGTACTTGGGGACGTCGTGTAATAAAATCGATACTTCCATTCTTTTGCAATTGTACCGGGATGATATTCATCGAAGATACAGGGGAATCAATAATTCTGATTGCATCTTGCGCATGTTACATGTTTTTTTTTAATGTCTCCATAGAAAAACAAACGTGATTGAAATTCTGAAAACAGCTTCTTTTATAGTACATTCCAGCAGCGAACTACGCGTAACGCAGCATGTCGCTGAATACTTTCGAGGACTGCTGGTGATGTATAATGGAATGTAGTTCGATGCAAGCTTCTCGGGAAGTGATTTCTTCTTATTTCTCGGTTAGGTAAGTGCAGTTCGAAATTTTCGTAATTAAATTTTTACCTGACGATAAAATATAAAATACAAAATAACATATAAGATGTTGCGGTTAATTGTGAAGTCAGTAGTGAACGAATTGGCAAGGAGCAAAAAGGTATTTGCTGCCGGGCGGAATCGAACCGGCGAACCTTTCAATACAAATCCGATCTCTTGACGCCGAGCCAAACACCGTTTTCTGCACAGACTTTGTCAGGGGCAGTTGACACGGTACATATGGTGATAGATCCGTATCAAACTGCCTTTTATTTCCTAAGCGCTTAGCCATCTGGAGTTTTCAGTTGATGCACTTTCATATCTCACCACGCAAGTACTATAAATTTTGACTAATTCGGCGATGACGAGTAGGCGTCCTCTCCTTGTCAGAGTGGTCTAAACAGCAACGGAAAGATGCAGAAAGGGAAGGGAGAGAAGAAATACCAAATGTAAAAAAGAAAAGACAGGAGCCCAGGATCTGATACCGACTGGGAACAAAAACGTAGGGGTTTCGGGCGTATAAAAAAAAGGTAAAGCAGTCCACAATCCGAAGATTGGTTTGAACACCACAGTGCTTTACTAAGCATGGTCCTGTTTGGAGGTGGTATGCCGTTGCCTTCCTCGGACCTTCGAACTGACTTACCCAGCCAGTTATAGGGGGACCTACAGTTTAACGTGGGTTCCGGACCACGGTGCTACTCGGTATTTTTCACATGAGCAATACTGTGAAAGAAAGTGAAAGAAGTGGAAAATGACAGATAAAAATCCTAGGAACTGGCGGGGAACGAACCCGCGACCTTTGGATTTGTAGTCTGGCACTCTACCACTGTGCAACCGAGGCGCACTTTGGGCGTATAGCGAAAGGAAATAATGAAAGTAGACCAAAGAAGATTCTTTCTTGTGGTTCCTGTGGTAAGAAAAGGACTACGACACTACTAAACGCAAGGTGGTTGGGTTGAGTTGTTTATTTGGGATAGGGGGACTAAAGTGCCAAGGTTATCTGTCCCCTGGTGGGAAATGGAATGAGCGAGGACAGGAAAGAGCCGGCCGCGGTGGCCGAGGGGACTGAGGCGCTCCAGTCACGGTCTGCACGGGGTTTGAATCCCCCCTCGGGCATGGATATTTGTGCCGTTCTTAGGATAAGCTAGTTGATAAGCAGTTTGTAAGTTTAGGGACTGATGACCCCGTAGTTAAGTCCCATAAGCTAAACAAACAAAGGACAGGAAAGTATGCGAGGAGGAAAGGAAATACAGTCCAGGAAGTAAAGAAGGAAGGAAGACTGCATTAACTTGGGGCCCCATTCTCGGCACGCGCGTACTCACGAAAGAACCGTGAGGCCCCGGAGGAAAGGTGAACTAACATTATAAAGAAAACAATAGGAAAACCTAGAGCACGAAGAGCTGAAGACGCTGGTGTTTAGAGAAATCCGGATTTGACCTATTTCTAGTAGTGCACGATAACTGGTTGATGATGGGGTTTGAGCAAATGGAAAAATTGGGAAAATCCGCGCTTGTACCGAATCGTGGAGATTTTCATTTCACCTTGCTTATTTTTTTAATTAAAAAGAAAAGGGAAACTGGTGTTAGGCAGGAACTGGAGGAGTTATGCAGATGAACGGCTCGAGCGCGGCGTTCCGCTCGCCAGTAATCAAACCGCCCGGGGCTCCACATTAACTCAGGGCGCACTCGGGCTCACGTCCATTTCACAATGCGAATCCCTCGGGGGGCCATCGCTACGGGAGGAATATTCAGAGCATTAGTGGGATGGGAGCGAGTGCCTGGCTGTTAAGCTCGAGTGGCTGCTTAGGAGCACGGGGCCACTAGAGCGCACCGCAGCCAAACACACCGACAAAGCCGCTCCACGGCCAAGCACGCTCCCTCTCACTGCACATTTCACTCTAATTCGGAAACCTGTTTGAGAAGGGGATACAGACCGTCCTAAAGAAAAAGAGAGAGTAATAGTAAAAGTCGTAGTCCGGTGCCACTAAAAGATATACAAACGAAGGAGATTAAAGTCCGTAAGTCATGGTTGCAAAATTTTAACACGAATTATCTACAGGAGAATGGAAAAGCTGGTAAGGCTGACCTCGGGGAAGATCAGTTTGGATTCAGGAGGAACGTAGGAACCCGGGAGGCAATACTTACCTTACGTCTTATCTTAGAAGATAGATTAAGGAAAGGCAAACCTACATTTTTAGCTTTTGTAGATTTGGAGAAAGCATTTGACAATGTTGACTGGACTACACTATTTCAAATTCTGAAGTCAGCGGGGGTAAAATACAGGGAAAGGAGAGTTATTTACAACTTGTACAAAAGCCAGACCGCAGTTATCACACTCGAAGGGCATGAAAGGGAAGCATCAGTTGGGAAGGGAGTAAGACAGGGTTGTAGCCTTTCTCCGATGTTATTCAATTTGTACACTGAGCAGGCGGTGAAGGAAAGCAAGGAAGCCGGCCGCGGTGGCCGAGGAGACTGAGGCGCTCCAGTCACGGTCTGCACGGCCACTTCGGTCAGGGGTTCGAATCCCCCCTCGGGCATGGATATTTGTGCCGTCTTAGTTCGTAAGTAGTTCATAAGTAGTTTGTAAGTTTAGGGACTGATGACCCCGTAGTTAAGTCCCATAGATTCCACAAACGTTTGAACATTTGAAAGCAAGGAAAATTTTGGAATAGGGATTAAAGTTCAGGGGGAAGAAATAAAAACATTGCGTTTTGCTGATGACATTGTAATTCTGTCAGAGACAGCGAACGACCTGGAAGAGCAGTTGAATGGAATGGGCAGTGTGTTGAAGAGAGCGTATAAAATGAACATTAACAAGAGCAAAACAAAAATAATGGAATGCGGTCTTAGAAAATCAGGCGATGCTGAAGGAATTAGATTAGGTAACGAAACAATGAAGGTGGTGGATGAGTTTTGTTACTTGGGTAGTAAAATAACATGCGATGGTCGCAGTACAGAGGATATAAAATGCAGAATGGCAATGGGAAGAAAAGCATTTTTGAAAAAGAGAAATTTGCTAACATCGAATATTAATTTAAGGGTAAGGAAGTCTTTTCTGAAGGCATTTGTGTGGAGTGTTGCCTTGTACGGGAGTGAAACATGGACGATAAGCAGTGCGGACAGGAAGAGAATAGAGGCTTTTGAAATGTGGCGCTACAGAAGAATGCTGAAGATTACGTGGGTGGATCACATAACTAATGAAGAGATACTGAACAGAATTGGCGAGAAAAGGAATTTTTGGCATACCCTGACTAAAAGAAGGTATCGCTTGGTAGGACACATTCTTAGACATCGAGGAATCGTAAATTTAGCATTGGAGGGAAGTGTGTGGGTTAAAAATCGCAGAGGGAGGCCAAGAGACGCGTATAGTAAGCAGATTCAAGTGGATGTCGGTTGCCGTTCTTATGAGGAGATGAAAATGCTTGCTCAGGATAGAGTAGGGTGGAGAGCTGCATCAAACCAGTCTCCGGACTGAAGACCATAACAACACAACAACAATAACAAGGCTAAAAAAGTGAATCCTGCCTCGGCTATATAGGTAGTATCAAACAGGATGGTGCAAACTTACACGGTTGAAGGCACACGGTAATAGTGACAAAAATGTCCCCGTAAACATGGGCCCACAAACCAGTGGTTGCGAGATAATTACGAACGTACGGTTCCAAGCCGCCGCTGACGTCATTGTAAACATCGTCCTAGTTAGAAATTTAGACATTACAATTAGGTTTTACACTACATTTAGTTCAAATTTCACGTATGGGTTACCTGTTGAAGGAAGTGTTCGAAGTGTTGCTGATGGTGCTGTGGTGTATGGGAGGGTATCGTCCTTAACTGACTGTAATAGCATACAGGATGACTTAGACAAAATTTCTAGTTGGTGCGAAGAATGGAAGCTAGCTCTCAATGTAGAAAAATGTAAGGTTTTGCACATGAGAAGGAAAAACATTTCCATAATGCTCGAATACAGCATTAGTAGTGAGCTTCTTGATGTTGTCGCGTCGTTCTACATCTACATGGGATACTCTGCAAATCACATTTAAGTGCCTGGCAGAGGGTTCGTCGAACCACCTTTATACTATTTATCTCCCATTCCATTCTCGAATAGCGCGCGGGAAGAAAGAACGGAAGAACGGAAATGCTCCGGCAACTCAATTGGGGATCGTTGGAGGAAAGACGACGTTCTTTTCGCGAAATTCTGTTGAGAAAATTTAGAGGGCCGGAATTTGAAGCTGAGTGTAGTACGATCTTGCTACCGCCTACTTACATTTCGCGTAGTGATAACAAAGACAAGATAAGAGAAATTAGGGCTCGTGAGGAGGCATATAGGCATTCTTTTTTTTCGTTCTATTTGGGAGTGGGATAGGAAAGGAAATGCCTAGTAGTGGTACAGTGTAACCTCCGCCACGCACCTTACGGTGAATTGCGGAGTATGTATGTAGATGTAGAAATGTCTTGCTTGCATCTGGATGTAATACTGAGCTCATATCTGCAATGAATTTTGAAATTCTTGAGAAGCGTGTACAACTCTCCACTCCAGTTCTTCAACCGTGTTAACGGGTGTGCTGTACACTTCGCTTTTGAGATGACTCCAGACACAAAAATCCAAATGGCATAGATCAGGTGATCTTTGAGGCCAAGGTACAGGTCCGCCGTATCTGCTCGTTAGGTGCTGTCTCACAGGAGCAAAAAAAAAAAAAAAAAAAAAAAAAAAAAAAAAAAAAAAAAAAAAAAAACGTGCCGGAGTTCCATCATGCATGTACTCGTATCACATACTCTGACGTTGCTTAAGGGGAACATCCTAAAGCAATTATGGAAGATGACGCCGCAGAAAGCTAAGTCACCGACGTTACAAACAATGCCGTCAGTGGAGGCTTGGAACGATACATTCTCAATTATCTCGCAAACAGCTTGTTTGAGGACCCATGTTTATTAAGACATTTGTGCTTCATTGTCGCATACTTTCAACAATGTAAGTTCCCACCGTCCTCTTTGATACACCATGTATCAGATAATAAATCATGTCCAGAAACTTATTTAGTCTCGGTATACGAGGTGCGACAATAAAGTAATGAGACTGATATGAAAAAAAAGATGCTTACCGTTTTAGTCAAGTTTAGTGTTGTCTCCTTGAAAGTAGTTCCCTCCTGATTGCTCACATATTTTCCAGCACTTCTGCCATTTCTGGAACTCATCTTCTGTAATATCCTCCAAGACCGTCGTCACAGCTTTTTGTACATCTTGTGTTGTTTGAAAATGGTGTCCCTTGTACGCCGTTTTGACTCTTGGACATAGAAAAGAGTCGCACGGAGGGATATCTGGTAAATAAGATGACCGCAGTAGTATTGAAATTTGTTTTGAGGTTAAAAATTGCTGTATTGACAGCAGTATGGGATAGCGCATTATCGTGAAGCAGAATCCATTTATCAGCTATGGTATTAGTAGACGAATTGTTTCTCCATTGATTTTCAATTCTTCTCTAATCATTTTAATGGATAATCTTAGATCAGATTGTACGAGTTCACGAACACTGGCGAAGTTGACATCCGCCAATGAAAAACTTGAGCTCTTGAGATAAGCTGCTCTCCAAAAGCCTTATGAAGCTTACCGTAAGTTGTCGTCACGTTTTCACCCAATTTAAGGTAAAAAGAAATGACAAACCGTTGCGCAGTACTATGCGGTTCCGTTTCCGTGACGATAGACACAAACACGTGTTAACTCATTACAGCACAACTCACGACTGAGCAGTTGCATCGATGTGCCGCTTGGACTAGAAGCAGGTTACAGACCAGGGTCAAAGATATTGTGCCTGCGCAAGCCTGCAGCGTTGCCACATCTTGTTCAGATGTTTGTAAATCTATCGGACCAAACTGCGTGGTCATCAGACCGTAGCTTACAAACTACTTAAACTAAGGTAAACTAACCCAAGGACACACACACACACCCATGCTCCAGGGAGGACTCGAACTTCCGACGGCGAGGAACAGCGCGCTCTGCAGCGAGGTGCCTTAGACCGCTCGGCTACTCCACCGCGGCATTGCCACATCTTGCAAAGAAAATCAGTCTCATTACTATATTGTCGAACCTCGTATATGAGAGACTTTAAACTAGCTGGCCGCGGTGGCCGAGGGGACTGAGGCGCTCCAGTCACGGTCTGCAGGGCCACTACGGTCGGGGGTTCGAATCCCCCCTCGGGCATGAATATTTGTGCCGTCTTTAGTATTAGCTAGTTCGTAAGTAGTTTGTAAGTTTAGGGACTGATGACCCCGTAGTTAAGTCCCATAATATTTACAAACATTTGAACATTTAGACCTTAAACTAAAGGAAAGGCATCGAATTAAATTTTTGTCGCAGCCCACATTCAACTACTTGGTTTCTAGGCTAGCACTATAACCACTAAGCAACTGCAACCTAGTGGATACGGTGATTGGACGGATTGTTTTAAAGCACGTCTCCCTCCACAACACAAATTTCAATTCTTCCTCATGTTTCCCTATATAAATACATGTCAACATTTCCGAGGCTCTCCACTAGCGAAATAGCACCCCGGCAATGAACGTTAATGGGAATGGTCCTACCTTGTATCTCAGGCACAGATGATATTGATATCATCAATATGACAGACATATTTGATATTTATATCATATCTGCTTGAGGTACAAGGAGGACCATACCCATTAACGTTTATTGCTGAGGTGCTATTTCGCTAGTGGATGTGTTGATATGTATTTATATAGGGGAACATGATGCAGAATTGAGGTTTGTGTTGTGGAGGGAGACGTATTTTAAGACAATCGGTGCAATCACCGTATCCATTGCTTAGTGGTTACAGTGCTTGCCTAGAAAGCAGGAAGCCGGCCGCGGTGGTCGAGGGGACTGAGGCGCTCCAGTCACGGTCTGCACGGCCACTACGGTCGGGGATTCGAATCCCCCCTCGGGCATGGATATTTGTGCCGTCCTTAGTATTAGTTAGTTCATAAGTAGTTTGTAAGTTTAGGGACTGGTGACCCCGTAGTTAAGTCCCATACGCTCTACAAACATTTGAACATTTTTGAATAGAAAGCAGGAAGTCCCAGGTTTGAATCCCGGCCGCGGCAAAAATTTTAATTCAATACCTCTCCTTTAATCGAAGAGCTTGGATAAGTGTTCATACTGCAGTTATGCTCCGTAATATCACTTAAAACAGGAATAAAATGTACGATTCTATCATCGTGATGACACTAAGTTCTATGAGTGGAAATTGACATTGAAAAATCAATTTTTCAAATACATGATTATGGTATTCATCCACGAAGACATACATTTATCAAAGCGCATTCTCAGAAATGACTATGAGTTTAACGCAATTGCGCTGTGAGCGAAGGATTAACATTAAGCCTAAAGGGAATAATCAGTCGTCTAAGAATCCCCAAGATGGTGGAGAGGCTTCAACTGACGTCTGCGCTCTTCATTTTAACTTCTTTGATACAAACAGTGGTTCCAGGAAACTGTAATATTGTGAACTTAGCTGCATGCTAGTCTTGATTCTGAAGGTCGATTTATAATTCGTCTCTGCGCAACTACTGCATCCTTCACTCTCTTGAACTTGTTTACTGCATTGCTGTCTTCATCTTCTTCTACATCTGTTAACTCATGTTGTTGTCATTGTTGTTCTGTGGCCGTCAAACCAAGAACTGGTTTAATGCAGCTCTCCACGCTCCTCTATCATGCGCAAGCGTATGGCAACCTTCATTCTTCCGAACGTGCATACCACATTCGACTCTGTCTCCATCTGCGATTTACACCCCGTACACTTTCCTCCAATGCAAAACTCACAGCCGCGGCGGAGTGGCCGAGCACACTGAGGTGATATGGTCCGATACGCGAGGCCGTTCCCCGTCGGGGGTTCGAATCCCCCGTCGGGCATGGATGTTTGTTCTGTCTTTAGTATAAGTTACTTTATAAGTAGTTTGTATGTTTCGGAACTGATGACCCCGCAGTTAAGTCCCATAAGCTTCACAAACATTTGAACTCAGCATTCTCCTGTAGAAACACATTTCAAAAGCTTCCATAATTTTCCTATCTGGTCCCATTACCATTCACGTTTCGCTCCCGTACAAGGCTACACTCGAACCAAATGCCTTCAGAAAAAACTTTCTAACGCTTAAATTATTATTCGAAGTCAATTAAATTCGCTTCTTAAGAAATGCTTTTCCTTCCGCATCTACATTTACATAAATACACTGCAAGCCACACTGAAGTGCATAGCAGAGGGTTCATCGAACCACTTATTATGATATTTCACTATAGTTCCATTCTCTAATGGCTTACGGGGAAACACATAAATCTTTCAAAAAATTTCATTTTCACTGCTCATTTGTACAACTGATACTATTTCGAAATTGCGAAAACATTTATCGCATTCTTGGCATCATTAGCAAACGCAAAAAATTGGAAATTAAATAAATTATAATATATGCTCAGAATTCATTCATTTGCATAAAACGTTTTAAAAAGTACCGATATGGGCAGGTACTTTTGGAGTACTCATACGAGTAGAATCGCAAGACGATGTGAGTACTATTCATATGAGGAGTTACCGCAACTGTGGTATCGGAAAATCGGTACTCGTCACGTCTACCCAATCGTCACTGTTCGATATAATCCATCGCAATTCCACATCTGCGTAAAAACTGCCTCCTCACTTGACTCCAGTGTGTTCTGCGGTTTTGTTCAAAACTTCTCCATATGGCGTCTTCGGACTCACCAAAACATCTAAAACAAAACAAAAAAGTAATAAAAGAAAAACAACTCCACGTAAAAGACACTTCATTATCAGACCATTAACTGCTGTAGTTAACCAACATTCTTGAATCTTACTTAAGAACTTGACCTATAAGGATGATTTGAAATATTCGCACTAAATACGGTGTCACAGTAGTCTAGAAAAATGGGAGCAAACAAAGAAACTGTGGTGTCGCACAAGTACAAAGTGCGCGCCACCTACTTTGGCCGCGCGCCGCCATGCACGCACGGCGTGGCGTTCTCACGACGACAGCCACGAGCTCCCTCTGCTGCAACCCCGCTCGTGGCCACCACGGAAAGACACCGAGCACTTCGGACGGAGATAGCAACTAGTTAGGACCTTCGTAATCAGATAGGCACCAGTGAAGACTTTGCTATCGTACAGGTACTAGGCAGGACTCTAACAACTATGTATCAACATTCTGCAGTACTATGTAAAAGTTACGTATTGTTACATTCTGTGCAATGTATATCTCTTTCTAATTTACTCTAGTGTTTATAGTTCTGGCTACTCCCCTCCGTACCTGCACCAGCGTGCTATCCTTATTCCTGTGTCGGTCTTATTCCACTGGGCCACCGACACCTACGACGAGACTGGGACACAAAAGCGGCGACGAAGTTGGGACACAAAAGTGGCGACGAGGATGGGATACACGAACCGTGGACCAGCCCGCTAGCAGCAGCCAGACAGCAGTAGTCGGAGCACGCAGAAATTGCTCCCGCCCACCCACCCTTATTATAAGATTTTTGGGGGAACATTTTCAGTTACGTGTTTGTGGACTTTTTTGTTGCAGAGTGTCCTCTTTCATATTGCATTTGTGTTTTGTTATAATTTACTTGTATGCGCGGCGCCTAATCGGTCAGCATGGCCACTACCCCGAACCCAAACTTAATGGAAATTATTCAGTTACAGACGGCGCAAATAACACAACTTCTCCAGGCGGTGACGCAGTTGACAACTCAACAACAGCCGTCGCATCAGCAGCCCACACCTGCCGCCGCACCGCTTCCGACGTTCCGCCAGTACAACGAACGTGAGGAAGAATGGAGCGACTATTTCGCACAGTTTCAAGAACTCGTCGCGGCTCATCAAATTACAGGTCAGAGAGTGAAGAACCTTTTCTTATCGATTGTGGGCCTCCAGACCTTCGTACTATTGCAAAAACTTTTCCCTCTCGCATCTCCTCGTGATGTAGACTTTAACAAATTGTAGATGCACTGAATGCTCATTATGAGAGAAAAGTTCTTGTAGCCGCTGCACGATACCGATTTTTCAGACTTAAAAAATTACCGCAGCAGTCACACCAAGAGTGGATTACGGAATTGAAGGGCTTAACCCGCCAATGTAAATTTACTTGCTCTTGTGGACTTTCGTATAGTGACGTGATGTTGAGGGATGCGATTACGCAGAATATTCAGGACCCCAGAATTAGAGCAGCAATTCTGAAACAGTCTGACCCCTCATTAGACAGTGTACTGCAGCTTATAGAAGCGCATGATACTTTTGACTTAGCAGATGTAGAAATGCAAAGCCACAGTGTAAATTCAGTGCGCCGCAACAGACGCTTTCATAGCCGTAGTTCTCAGTATAGCACTAGTGATTCTTATTTTTCTACCGGCCATGCTGAACAGACAGTGAACAGTAGCCAGCGTAAAAGTGCGACGCAAAGGTCGCCCCGTAGTGTTAGACACAGTAATTTGCATAACGGGCGCCAACGCTCATTTCAGAAAAATGTTCGTAAGTCTTGCCCCCAGTGTGTGTCTCGGCACAAGCGTGCTCATTGCCCTAGTCGCAACGCAACCTGTTATCAATGTGGCAAATCAGGACTTGTACAGTCTGTGTGTATGCAAATTAAAAACTCGAACAGTAACGTTAGAAATAGTGCTTCGCAAAGTGCGAGAGCAGTGCATACAGTCAATGTTATACACGCTGTGGACTTCAACAGTGCTTCTCTTGATTCTCAATTGCAAGAAAGTAGTTCTGCGCCTATGGCAAAACTATATAGTGCACCACGTAGCAAGCGCCGACGAGCGCGTAAAACAGTGCAACGGAAAAGGGTTCGGGAAAAGCAAAATGACTATGAACAGTGCATTCCTGTAGTGAAAATAGTGCCTTCTGCAACTGCTCCTTGTAATAGTGCCCAGTACTGTGTAGCTAGTGACAGTAGACTTGTTGTAGATAAATGAAAGTAATTTTAGTGCAGTAGACTCGCATTGCACGGACGCCGATCCGGCGGTAGTGCCATCTAGTGACAGTGTTGTTAATCCCCTGCGTGCCGAGTCTGAGCCGCTGCCTTCACTACGCGGCCCGCGCATACGCAGCACACAAACCGTAGCAGACGTTGCCCACATTCGCGCACCTGTCGTGCGCCAGAAGCACAAACTTTTTGTAAATCTCTCCATAGAAAATAAGACTGTGCAATTTCAGCTTGACACTGGTTCCGCTGTTACCTTAATAAATAAAGATACATATGAACTTCTGGGTTCGCCAAAATTGTCGCCGTGTCAACAAGTGTTAACAGCGTACACAGGTCAAAATATTCCCGTGCTAGGAACGTGTAGCCTGCCCGCCTCTTTTCAAGGTGTAACAAAAACAGTTGCTTTTGTAGTTCTTCAGGCCAAATCTACACAGAACATTTTTGGACTAGATGCATTCGACTTGTTTGGTTTATCTATTCAAAGGGATGTGCTTCAAATTTCGTCAGTAGTGCCTCAGGATAAAATCAATGCATTGTGTGACAAATATAGTGACTTGTTTTCGCCGGAACTAGGTTGTGCAAAAGACTTCGTGGCACATGTAACTTTAAAAGAATCTGCAGTTCCAAAATTTCGTAAAGCTAGACCAGTGCCTATCGCCTTGCGTGATACAGTTGCCGAAGAACTTAAACGTTGGCAAGATAGTGGGGTGATTTCTCCTGTTTCTGCGAGTCAGTGGGCCTCGCCTATAGTAATTATACCCAAGCCGTCAGGAAAACTTCGTCTCTGTGCGGACTTCAAATCAACAGTGAACAGTCAAACAATTGTAGACACTTACCCCCTGCCCAGACCTGACGAACTGATGGACAAATTAGGACAGTCTCGTTTCTTTTCTAAGATTGATTTAGCAGAGGCATACTTACAGATTCCACTTGATGACGAGTCAAAAACGTTTTTCGTCATTAATACTCACATGGGCCTTTTTCAATTTCAACGCCTACCATTTGGCAGTTCTTCCGCCCCCGCTATTTTTCAGCGTTTTTTGGAACAGCTGACAGTTTCTGTACCGTGTTGTTCGAACTATTTAGATGATATTGTGGTATCCGGACGTACAGTTGAAGAACATTTAGCAAACCTGGAGTGCCTTTTCAAAGTTTTGACCGCAGCAGGTCTACGTTGTAATAAAGCAGTGTTCGTTTTTTCAAACTGAATTAGAGTACCTCGGCCATGTGATTAATGCTCAAGGAATTCATCCCTTTCAGTCACATCGCACTGGATCTCCCGATCGTCCTATTGCCTTTGCATCCAAGCTACTGACGCCGACGCAACAGAATTACAGTCAGATAGAAAAGGAGGCCTTAGCAATCATTTACGGCGTCACAAAGTTTCATCATTATCTCTATGGCAGAAAATTCTATTTGTTGACAGACCACAAGCCTCTCACGTCGTTGTTCTCACCCACAAAGCCGATTCCGCCACGTACGGCACAAAAGCTTCAGAGATGGTCCTTGATATTGTCAAATTATCAGTATGAGATTTTGTACCGACCTACCACTAAACATGCCAACGCGGACACACTTTCCCGACTTCCGGTTGGCCAGAATGTGTCATTTGATTCTTCGGAAATGGCATGTTGTCAGGTAGACTCCAGAGATGCTTCCGCTGTCGCAGACTTTCCTTTGAACTCTCGTCGGGTTGCACAGGAAACAGCTGCGGATGCAGACCTAAGTGTGGTAGCACGTTTTGTTCGCTTAGGGTGGCCTTCCAGAGCCAAAGACATTGATCGGCCTCTGGTTCGACGTTATTTTGCACAACGTCATGCATTATCTTTAAGTCAGGGTGTACTGTTGTTGCATACTGACAACGACCAAGCAAGAGTGATTGTTCCTCGTTCCCTGCAACGAGAAGTGTTACGCCTCCTGCATCATGGACATTGGGGCATTGTTAGGACAAAGCAACTGGCCAGACGTCTTTGTACCTGGGTTGGTATGGACGCTTTGATAGAGAACATGACGTCACAGTGTACTGTTTGTGCGGAGCATCAGGCGGCTCCTCCGCAACGTTTCTCCGATTGGCCACGCCCCAAGGGACCATGGCAACGTTTACATATTGACTTTGCCGGACCTTTCTGGAATACGCGCTGGTTAATTGTTGTAGACGCTTTCAACAAGTTTCCTTTTGTGATTGCCATGAACTCAACGACAGCTTCTAGTACAATCAGTGCCTTAACATCAGTGTTTTGCATCGAAGGCTTGCCTGAAACTATCGTCAGTGACAATGGACCTCAGTTTGTTAGTGCGGAATTTCAACAGTTTTGTCGTGTGAATGGTATTCAGCATATTACCACTGCACCTTTTCACCCTCAGTCCAATGGTGAAGCAGAACGTTTCGTTCGAACATTCAAGTCTCACATGGAGAAGATGAAAGGTCAGCACTCCAGGCAGCAAGCTCTTCAAATTTTCCTGTCTACGTATCGGTGCATGCCACGTGACGGCCCGTCTCCTGCCGAGCTGCTACACGGCCGCCGTCACCGCACTCTCCTTCACCTGCTGCAGCCTCCCACGCACTGAGTCGACTCGTATGGCGCTACGCGTTTTCAGGTTTCCACGCCGGTGCTGTACAGGGTGTTTGCTGGCAACAAGAAGACATGGGTGCCGGGCACCATTCAGCGCGTGCTCGGTCGCAATATGTATGTTGTACGTTCTTCCACAGGGTCGGAGCTGCGGCGCCACGCAAACCAATTGCGTCTGCATAGGCCGCGCGATCCTGTCTCCGGTTTCTTGATTCCAGACCCAGTTCACCGCCAGGGAGCACAACCACATCGTTCGTCAACGGGTCCAGCGTCCCCGGACTACGAGATCGTCCCGATGGAGATCGACGTGACGCCGCCGCTGTCGCCGCCGCAGATGACAGCGTCACCGAGAGGGACTCCGGGACCGTGCGTGCCGCCGCCGCCTGGGCTACGCACCTCAGAAGAAGATGACCTGCTCCCTCTGGGCGGGGGGGGGGGGGGGGTGCGCCCTTCCCCAGGTTTCGGTGGGTTCCCTGGAGGATCGCCAGGCGGATGCCGGGGCGCGGACGGCGTCTCGATCCCAGCCTCAGCTACGACGCCCGTCCCACCAGTAACGCCCCCGCCCAGGCCCTCCTCCCAGTGCCGTCGCCGTGGCACTCAGCCCTACGCCACGACGGCGCGGCGGTTTGGGGGGGAGGGGTGTGGTGTCGCACAAGTACAAAGTGCGCGCCACCTACTTTCGCCGCGCGCCGCCATGCACGCACGGCGCGGCGTTCTCACGACGACAGTCACGAGCGCCCTCTGCTGCAACCCCGCTCGTGGCCACCACGGAAAGACACCGAGCACTTCGGACGGAGATAGCAACCAGTGAGGACCTTCGTAATCAGATAGGCACCATTGAAGACTTTGCTATCGTACAGGCACTAGGCAGGCCTCTAACAACTATGTATCAACATTCTGCAGTACTATGTAAAAGTTACGTATTGTTACATTCTGTGCAATATATATCTCTTTCTAATTTACTCTAGTGTTTATAGTTCTGGCTGCTCCCCTCCGTACCTGCACCAGCGTGCTATCCTTATTCCTGTGTCGGTCTTATTCCACTGGCCACCGACACCTACGACGAGACTGGGACACAAAAGCGGCGACGAAGTTGGGACACAAAAGAAACCGTCACTGTGTCGTGATATTATTGATCAGAAGAAAATGACAATAGTGTTACATCAGTTGTTCGTGCACTACAGGATACTGCAGCTGTACAAAGGGCAGAACCAACATTAATGAAGTCCAAAGATAGCTAGAAGCAGGAAGATTAAAATTAATAGAGTAAACATTGTGCAAAGGGAGAAGCAGCAGCTATAAAAAGAGCACATCCAATATTAATGAATTCCATAAATACCAAAAACAGGAAGAGGGCATCAAAGGAGCATTAATACTAATAGACGGACAATTGTACAAAGGGAAGTACGATCCACTGGGATTGTAATTTTTGGGTATTATTAAAGATCACTTCAAAGAACAGTATTGAAGCATTTCTATGGCGCCTCCTGCATTAGATCATGTGAAATTTGCGAAAACCCTTGACTGAACGAGAAAAGGAATTTTACAGCCAGCAGCTCTCTACCGATCTGTCAGGCGTTGTCCCAGACACCATTTTGAGAAGAACAGGCTGGGGCAAATAAAAGTGTCCCGGAGAACAGATCTGCAGAGTAGAAATAAATACAGCAGGGGAAAGGAAATACAGTAGTAACCAGACTATAGCATACGCTGAAAGTGACCACCAGTCATCTCTTTTCTAGTGTCTGGGCACTTATCACAAAGCTTTTTCGCTAGTTAAATTCCTATCCTGTCTGAAGGCATTTTCTGAGTAAGTGTTACACGGGACACATCGCTGGCACTTTGGCACCATTCAACGTCTCAGCAAACAGTTCACCACACTGTTTCTACGACTTTTTTTTTTTACACTAAACGTTCCACAACGAAGACCCGTTGATAAACTGTGATTACCATTCTCCCAATAGCACAGATTTATTCACTCTGAAACAGCCCACATTACGCACTCCTACTAGCACGTTCATTCCGGTCACTTGAAAATAGAGTTTAATTACATAATAATCATGTTTCAATTACGGATGTAATTGACAATAAAGGTTCCTACAATAGTTATTATAAGAAGATACATAGAAGGAACGTTAGGTTTTAATGTTCCTCTACAGCGTAGTCAGTAGAGACACAGCTCTCGCTCATAGTTTTAGGCAAGGATGGGGAAGGAGTTAGACCCTGCCCTTTCAGAGGAACCATCCCGGCATATCCTGGAGAGATTTTGGGAAATCACGGTAAACCTAAACCTGGGTGGCCGGAGGTGGATTTTAACTACCGTCCTTCTGAAAGAAAGAACAGTTACAACTGCTCCATCACCGAAAAGTTGAATAAGCAGAGGGCAATCGAATGCCATTTCTGGCGAGTCTATAATCGTTGAGAGCTGACGGCTACCTTAAAACATTAACCCATGACCTTTCGCTCTCTAACCGAGAACTATGCTGCCAAATCAGACTAAAAGTATAAAAATAGTGCCGATTAGTGGATATACTCTAGATACAAACATTAAATGTGCAATGAAAATAGTATCGAATTATTAATAGAGATAAAAACCATAATATATTTTAAGTTCTACAAAATAATGTTCACAAGACATCCAGAATGAAACTTCACTCTGCAGCGGAGTGTGCGCTGATATGAAACTTCCTGGCAGATTAAAATTGTGTGCCGGAACCGGGACTCGAACCTGGGACCTTTGCCTTTCGCGGGAAAACGCACTACCGACTGTGCTATCCCGACACGACTCACGATGCCGCCTCACAACTTTACTTCCGCCAGTACCTCGCCTCCTACTTTCCAAATTTCACAGAAGCTCTCCTGCAAACACGCAAGACTAGCACTCCTGGAAGAAAGGATATGGTGGAGACATGGCTTAGCCACAGCCTAAGGGATGTTTCCAGAATGAAACTACACTCTGCAGCGAAGTGTGCAGGTTCGAGTCCCGATTCCGGCACACAATTCTAATCTGCCAGGAAGTTTCATATCAGCGCACATAGTGAGTCGTGTCGGGATAGCACAGTCGGTAGTGCGTTTGCCCGCGAAAGTCAAAGTTCCCAGGTTCGAGTCCCGGTTCCGGCACACAATTTTAATCTGCCAGGAAGTTTCACAAGACATGTTCATCAGAAAATTATACAGAAATGATTAGCAATAGAAACATGTTGACTCGCGGACTGAACATCGATATCGCTAGGAAACACCAGCTACCGGTAGAAAGGGCCTACGCCTCTTGTCGTCACTATACACCGATGGTAATGGATCAGTGTACACCTGCAGCATGTCTCGCAGAAGTACGCGCGAAGCGTACCGTCAAATCTGTGAGTTTGAAAGAGGACACATTGTTGTCATGCTGTTGTATCCATCCGGGATACTGCTGCTTCTGTGAGACGAAGTGTCTTGGCAGTGTTAGAGTGTATGTGGAATGCCCGGGTCAGGCACCCCTAGAGAAGATGGACAGCTCAACCGAATGGCATTGACGGACAGCACTGTGCCGGCCTGTCGCAGCAGTGGAAGAGTGTGACTCATCGTGCGCTGCTAGGGGTGACAGTCCACCTCTCCGCCTAACTTTGGTAATGTGCAGAGACACGCTACACAGCAAAGTTGTATGATATTATACCACTGGAAGGAGGAATTGCATCATACCCAAGGTCAACATGGATTTAGAAAATATCGTTCATCCGAAACACCACTAGCTCTTTATTCACACAAAGTGATGAATGCTATCGACAAGGGTTCTCAAATTTATCCCGGATTTCTTTGATTTCCAGAATGCTATTGACACCGTACATCACAAACGGCCTTTTATCAAATTGCGTGGGTATCGTATATTGCCCCAAAATTTGCGAATGGATAGGGTATTTCTTGTCCGAGACGACACAGTTTGTGGTAATCCATGGAAAGGCACCGACTAAAACAGAGGTGATAACGGGTGTTCCACAGGGCAGTGTTATTGGTCCTCTGTTTTTCCTTATTTACATAAACGATTTGCAAGAAAATTTAAGCAGCTCTCTTACGTTGTTTGCAGATGACGCCGTCATTTACCGTCTAGTAAAATCATTGGAAGATCGAAATCAACTGCTGCACGATCTAAATAAGATATCACCATGGGGTAAAATTTGGCAATTGACTCTAAATAATGAGGAGTGTGAATTCGTCCACATGAGTACGAAATGAAATCCGTTAAACTTTGTTTATAAGATAAATAAATCAAAAGGGAAGGCCGTAAACTTCAATAAATACCGAGAAATTACAATTAAGTCAGACTTAAAATGGACAGAACACGTAGATAATGTCGTGTGAAAGGCATACCAGAAACTGCGTTTTATTGGCAGAACCCTTAAAAGATGCAACAGAACTGCTAAGGAAGCTGCATACACGACGCTTGTCCGTCTTTTTTTGGACGATTGCTGCCAAGTGTGGGATCCTTATCATCAGGTGGGTATGACGGAAGACATCGAAAGAGTCCAAAGAAGTGCAGCTCATTTTTTATTGTCACTATACAGGTGAGACAGTGTCACGGACATGATACAGCATCTGGGGTGGGAATCATTACAACAACGGCGCTTATCTCTGCGGCGTGTGCTACTTACGAAACTTCAATCGCCAACATTCTCCTTCGAATGCGAGAATATATTGTTGTCTCCCACTTACATAGGTAGAAAAGATCTTCAGAATAAAATACGAGAAATCAGAGATCGAACAGAGACATTCAGGTGTTCTTTCTTCCCGCACACTGTTCGAGAATGTAATGGAAGATAAATAGTATAAAGGAGATTCGATGCACCCTCTGCCAAGCAGTTAAGTGTGATTTGCAGAGTATCTCATGTAGATGTAGATAGTGTTTTCGGACGGATCCAGGTACTGTATGTTTGAAAATTATAGCCGAATTTTAGTTTTCCGCAGACAGGGGAACGGTAACACTGCGGCAGCATTCGCACTAGACATAGAGCGCCAACTAATAGCCTCCTGGTGTTGAAAACAATTGGTTGCAATCACAAAGCATAGTTGTTGCGACAAGGCCTGCTGTAACCAGTCTCACATCGTGCAAACCCTTAACCGTACCCACTCTCTACGACACCACAGACGCCATTTTTCAGCAAGACAATGCACGACCACAAGTTCTACATGAACACGTGCCTTCTTGGTGTCAAAATGTCAGCCTTTTGCCCTGGCCCGCCAGATCGCCGGACGTCATTTAGCGAGTTATTTCAAATGAAATTCAAATGTTTGTAAATCTATCGGACCAAACTGCGTGGTCATCAGTCCGTAGCTTACAAAGTACTTAAACTAAGGTAAACTAACGTAAGGACAACACACAAACCCATGCCCCAGGGAGGACTCGAACCTCCGACGGTGAGCAACCGCGCGCTCCGCAGAGAGGCGTCTTAGACCGCTCAGCTACTCCACCACGGCACGAGTCATTTCAATCGGGCTATAGGCGCTGGAAACATGCTAAATTCAGGCGACTGAAATGCTAATCATTTCTTCAGATCATCTTAATAACCAGGTCCTGTTGATATGAATTTCTCATCTCCAGTCTTTAAAGGTGTATTGTTATAAGTTCATGAACAGATTTTCGTACGTTCATGCCCTTGAAAGTCATTGTTCTAGAAATACTTGGGGTCGGACACTTATTTCATGTGGTTTCTGTTCTGTGTCCGAAAGAAAGGTCCATTCATTCAACAGACTTTCAAATCGTAGACTTAGAAACTACTTAAAGTACCTTATATCTATCCCAAGGACAAGACACACACACCTATGCTCGAGGGAGGACTCGAACCTTCGGAGGGAGTACTCTGATTTCATTTAATACCGCCGGCCGCGATGGCCGAGGGGACTGAGGCGCTTCAATCACGGTCTGCACGGCCACTACGGTCGGGGGTTCGAATCCCCCCTCGGGCATGGATATTTGTGCCGTCCTAGTTCGTAAGTAGTTCATAAGTAGTTTGTAAGTTTAGGGACTGATGACCCCGTAGTTAAGTCCCATAAGCTTAACAAACATTTGAACATTTGAACATTTAATACCCACTGCCAACTTATACCATAAATATCTGTTTGTCTAGATTCATACTAGCGATTTTCTCTTTTCCGAGTTCTTTATTTATTATTTTTTTTTTAATTTCCTGTAGGTAGTATCCATCTTTCACCTAGTTATATATCCTTCTACGAACTCCCATTATTATGTCTTCTAGCCGTCAATATCATTTTTAGACATCTTTATTCAGTTTTCTCCCTATTATTTTCAGCATTTTTATACTTCCTTCTTTCAGCAGGTAATACCTGCTATGATATCTAAGGATTTTTACTAGGTCTTGTCTTTCGAGGTATTCGATACTCTACTGCTTTCGCTATTTCATCTCTCAAAGTTACCTCTTCGTCTTCTAATGTGTTACTTTCCCTTGTTTCTGTTAGTCGTAGCATAATGCTGCATCTGAAACTCTCAGGAACCTCCGGTTTCTTCAATTTATTCAAGTATCATCTCGCTATTTTCCAAGATTTCTCCAGTTTCTTCAGTTTCAGTTTCGAGTTTATAGCCAAAATGCTATAGTCAGAGTCCACATCTGCCTTTGGGTATGTCTTAGAGTTTAAAATGCAACCGCTAAATCTTTGTCTTGTCGTTATAAAATTAAAATGAAACATTTTGGTCTCTATGGTGTCTTCCACGTTTGCAGCCTGCTTTAGTAATTTCTTAAACGAACCGTTAGCGATGATTAAGTTATGCTCTGTCTATAATTCTGTGATGTGGCTTCCACGTTCACTCTTTTCCTCCAATCCATATCCTCCAACCATTAGCCCACTTTAGGTTACGGTAGTAGCACTAAAAGTGGGCCTTTGCGATCGCCTTTTGACTGCTCGAACTTTAAATAAAAATAAAGCCTTAACCGTTCATCTGACACGGAAACTGAATACCTGAATTTGTAGAGAAGACATTTCTCTAGAACTTTGCTCTGTATTTTTTTTTTCATACCTCGCATCGTTTAAGAGATATTTGCAGAAATAACGGCGATTTTGGGATGTCTGTCTGTCTGTCTGTTCGTAACGTATTCCCATTTTTTAAGTCGAACCGTTCAACACCAAATTTAACAGGCATAATTGTTGGCCACCAGAGACCAGAATCTCGCTTTTCAAATAATTTGGACAAAAAATACGTTAGTAACACCAAAAGAAGCCGTTTGTAATTTAATTGTAATAGCAAACGAACCGTTCATCTGACACGAAAACTGAGTAATCGAATTTTTAGAGGAGAAAATTCTCTACAACTTTGTTCTGTTATGTTTTTCTCAAATTTCGTATAGTTTAAGAGATATTTGAAAAAATAACGGCGATTTGACACCGCCCATTCAATTTACGAAAACCAGCCGTTCGGAGATGTCATGTGACGTTCCTCGCCCAGAACTCTCTCTCTGGCATACGCCAGCTTGCATTGCGTATTTGATGATTTTCTTCTTATAACTTACACCTAGTCATTTCAAAGCAATGGGGCACTGACGAATGAACAAGAACACGTCGTTCTTAGTACGATAAATGATAATCTAGTGTCTAAAAATGCTGTATTAGCATCAGTTAACAACTGCCTTCCATAGTACGAGATTTAAGGACGGAATTTGAAATTGTTCACCGTAGTGTAATTGGCAGAGCTTTGGTCTATAATACACATGGTCAGTGGTTCTGAACCCGCCGCTACCAAATATATATTTCTCTTTTCTTCTTTCCTAAACGGGGTTCGGCCACTCTTATTAAAAAAATAGAGCTATCTTCTTCAATGTTTAGAGTTGTGCATATGTAAGAATGCTCCCTCTAAAGTGCATGTTCGTTCTATTTTGTGTGAACATGCCGTAAATAAGTAACAACGAATTGAACAATCGTCTTCTGAAGCATATTGAGTCGAGTCGGGTCGTTTTTGGTTGGCTATTGGCGCCAGTACCTAGTATCGATTTCTCTTCGTTACTGCACCGTGGGTGGCGTTGCTAATTTCGTTTGTCGGCGCTAGTGCCGCGTTCCGGCTAATCACCTACCACGCCGTAGAGGAGAAGCGAGGCAACTGTCATCGAATTGAAGCAGTTGACCGCCACCATTTGAAGGGAAGAATCCTAGTACTGGGGTTGTGATTTCAAGTGTATGAGACGCAACAAGAGGAAGATAACGCAAAAAAATAAACGCATGTCTGTTTATAAAAAAACTGAGTATTACAGTCTGTTTAAAAAGTATTCTTAAATGAATTAAGTTCCCTAATTTCCGAAATACGTCTGCATAGAGACACGGAATTTAAAAATGTATGTCTCTTTTCTAAGAAGGTGGAGCGATTTTTCATCGAGATACTTGCATAAGATGATTGTATGAAATTTGAAAAAGTAGCGGAGAGTGTGATTATTATTTATTTCGCGTAATTTTCTGTCAGGTTCTGTTTGCTTTCTGCCGACTACTCAACATGTTTTGCACGTTTATTTTTGTGTAGCACATTTTTTTTTGCTTTATTCCTTTCCATATTACATAGAATTTTTCTTTCAACTTCCTCGAATTTGGGTATGAATAATTCTAATAACCCATGCAACTTTAAATGGGCTTTACATTCGCACATGACCTTTCAAAAGAGACAGTACTTCTCAAAGTGGTTGAGTGTGCAACATTCGATCAAATAATGACCATTTACGAAGTACAATCAACACCTGTTAAGTGTCTAAAAGCAATTATTCGACTTACTTCTGCTTCATACTTATATATATGATTAAAAATCTAAATAACTCTTATACGCCTAGTTCTTCATTCAGCTCAACTTACAAGGAAAGTACTTGGGCTCGAACAAACACATATACATCAAAATCGTACGAGAGATAATGTAAAGATCCCTTATTGCACTAGTGACATTCCCGCATCTGCAAAACTCTGCAGTTGTCCGTTAGAGGCCTCTGCGTGTGCCTTGCCACATTGCACTTTGACCTGTCGGTTCGCTATCAGGGACGGTGCAGTGTGCCTCTGAAGTTGCGTTTTGTGACATTTGTGTGGTGAAGCGTCAGGTGGAGCGGCGATTGATAATCAATCCTGCTAAAGTATTGCGATTGGTTGAGATGAATTTACGAAGAACCCTTCTTCGTGAAGATAGTATTAGTGTAGAAGTGCAATCATTTGCATGCATTCTCGTATCTGTTATGGTACAGGAATATGAGCAGAAGTTAGATACTGTTGTAACACTAACACATAATGATGATAATAGGGATGATAATGACGAAGATCTCATTGCTAGCGGTAGTGTTACGGTAAGCGCGGGAAGAGGCGATGGAAGCAGTGGTAGTGAATACCAACAGTCTTCCGAGAAGAAGGTTAAAGTTGTAACTATCATCACGGCTTTTGATGGCAGAACGCTAGAGAACATGTACGACGATTATTGCATAATTTATAGTTAAGATATCTGCATTACGTATGGCGTCTACAATTACATCTACAGTGCTATCTAGAGCATGATTGCAAAGTTTTGCATAAAAACGACACCCACCAGCACATTGAGGTGTACGTAGAGATTCTGTAACTAAACGTTCATACAGATATGTTTGTTCGAGCCCAAGTACTTTCCTTGTTAGTATTTTTAGTAATTTATATGAAAATAAAATATAAATACTTGACATGCAACAAAGTACTTTTCTCATTTGTAAGAGGAAACCTAAACAAAATCAAACCCTCGTGATTTCTTATTTCTCCATGAAAATAATATACGGTATACAAGTAGCGACTGATCTGTGAAATGTAACATTGTTTCCGTCTTCGTTTTTGCTTCCATTCTTACTGTTACAATTAAAATTCAAATGTTCAAATGTTTGTAAAGCTTATGGGACTTAACTACGGGGTCATCAGTCCCTAAACTTACAAACTACTTATGAACTATTTACGAACTAGGACGGCACAAATATCCATGCCCGAGGGGAGATTCGAACCCCCGACCGTAGTGGCCGTGCAGACCGTGACTAAAGCGCCTCAGTCCCCTCGGCCACCGCGGCCGGCGTTACAATTAAAAGCAGCACACGAACGAACCATGTTTCCCTGCAAATGTCGGCTTCTGTCACGTTCAATGTGGGGACGCGACACTAGCGCCAGCGAGCGGTCTATTTTTTTTTTTTTTTTTTTTTTTTTTTTGACTTAACTACGGGGTCATCAGTCCCTAAACTTACAAACTACTTATGAACTACTTACGAACTAGGACGGCACAAATATCCATGCCCGAGGGGGGATTCGAACCCCCGACCGTAGCGGCCGTGCAGATCGTGACTGGAGCGCCTTAGTCCCCTCGGCCACCGCGGCCGGCTTTTATTTAGTAAGTCTATGGTTGCGGCGGGCTTGATCGAGGACGCCTGCGGAGGTAAACAGCGAGGAGGTCTGCAGCCGCATCGGCGACTCGGAAGGCGAGTGGAGTCACCGCCCGTGAGGACACGTAGTTACCGGCGACCGGACTGACTATCATTCTACGTGGGCCGACGCGAGTTACCATGGGGAGCTCGTCCTGAAAACAGACGGCGTCTCTTCGCGGCGCGCCTGTTCTGGTATCACTCCGAGTGTGGCTGCCTTCTTCATATTGTCCTATGGAGTATATTGTGATGACACCCCACTAGCGTTCATCGCCGGAAGACCCATCTGCTATTCGCTGCCGAGCTGTGGCGCCGATAGCTTTAAGATTTGGTGTGCATTCCACTCCTCGTGTGTGAGGTGCTGGTACTGTTTTCCTGCAGACGGTGGATGGTTTTGTTTTTTCTTTCATGGCGAATGTTCTGTTTTGATTCCTATCCCCCGCTGGTGATTTGATGTGTGTGTTATGGGTTGTGTATGTAGAACGTGTACTACATGAAGGTCATATGTTTACGTGAAGGAGTCACTCCTTTCCTTCCCTTCCTCTGTAGCTGTAGTCAGTAAAAAACCTATTCCTGCCATTCCTGTTCCAATTTGCAAGCTGCATTGAACATTATTAGGCAAGCTCTTTACCAGTCTTTCACTGTTTGTATAAGTTAACTTGCTGGCGTTATCTTGTTATTGCAACTTACTCTCCTTGAGTTTAAATTGTACCTGTATTTCGAATGGTTTATCTGTGGTGTCACCCGAAGCTTACGGCAACCGTTCTACGATTGTCCTGTATGATTCATTAATGAACTAGCTCTTATACAAGTTTTAGCTCTTTTACCTGTTATATTTATGGGGCAGTGTCTAGTGCCGGTTATTGTTAGTAGTCTTGTGCTTTATTAGTTTTTTTGTAATGGTGACATTACCCCATCAGCTAGCGCTTCACGCTTCCTGAAAGTTAATTACAAATGTAGTCTATTTTGGAGTTGTTATTACCGTCTCGTCATTTATTGCATGGTAAACACGAAGTTGCACATTACCGATCAAGTTGTTTTTCTTGGCTCCTTTTCCATGCTTACTCACTCATGTCACCAGGGCAATTGCAACTTCACTTTCTCTTAACATTACTATGAATTGTTTTATTTTAAATTGTTTAGTTCTGTTCGAGTAAAAAGAGTTTGTCGTGAACTATTTATTAAAGAGCTTACATTTACCTAAATTGTTGTGTTGTATTTAGGGGACGTTATCTGAGGGCACTTTATTGTTAATAGCCTTAATTATATTGTGAGCCCCAATTTGTAGTTTGAGAGCTACTTATTTAATCGTAATTTCTTTAATGTGATTCTAAACTCCTCCCTAATTATATTTCCTTTAGTCAACTCTGTGACAGCTTTTAAGCCTGTTTATTTTCTCTGAATAAAGATTTTGAAATCACAAGCAATAATTGTCTTTGGCACCAGCCATACCACTTCCATCCTTTTGCACTACCCCTTACATATGTACATAAGCTAGGAGGGTACTGTAATATTGAATATTCTGAACAACGTGCTGATACAGGTAGTTTCATATATAAAGGAAGTACTAGATTTCTGTGGCAAGTGTAGTTCCTTAATGAAACGGAATGGAAGTGTATACATTGCAACAAGTTATCTTGATTTTTTTTCCTAAGCGTTTATTCACTATTTATGGAAAATATTGTAAGTTATTAATTAGAAACAATCCATATACTAAAATGTTTGTCTTCGACATGTTTGCTATTGACGCTTTTAACGTAGATGGTATTACCTTCCCTGTAGTTCAGATACGTTCAAATGTTTGTTAAGCTTAAGGGACTTAACTGCGGGATCATCAGTCCCTAAACTTACAAACTACTTATGAACTAACTAATCCTAAGGACGGCACAAATATCCATGCCCGAGTGGGGATTCGAATCCCCGACCGGTCTGCACGGCCACTACGGTCGGGGGTTCGAATTCCCCATCGGGCATTGATATTTGTGCCGTCCTTAGGATTAGTTAGTTCATAAGTAGTTTGTAAGTTTAGGGACGGATGAACCCGTAGTTAAGTCCCATAAGCTTTACAAACATTTGAACATTTTTTGAACATCGGTCCCTAAAATAACAAACTACTTATGAACTACCTTATACTAAAGACGATACAAACATCCATGCCCGAGGGGGCATTCGTAAACCCCGACGGGGAACGGCCTCATGCATCGTAGCATAGCGCCTCAATGCGCTTGGCCGCTCCGCCGCGGCAGTTCAGATATGACTTCGTTCATGTTACTTAGTGCTGCGGTGGAGTAACCGAGCGGTCTAAAGCGTTTCGCTGCGGTTGCTCGCCGTGGAGGTTCGAGTCCTCCCTGGGGCATGGGTGTGTGTGTGTTGTCCTTAGGTTAGTTCACCTATGTTTAAGTAGATTGTAAGCTACGGACTGAAGACCACGCAGTTTGGTCCGATATATTAACAAGCATTTTAACATTTTGTTACTTAGTTCTGCGCTAAAATAAAGAGCAAATATTCTATTGCAAACCGTGATTACGTTTTCTGGTACAGCTAAAATCAGAAAAGGAATAAGCGTGGTAATACTGAATTTCACATAACTCTAGTACTTAATATACATACAAAGTTAGAACTACCATTGCGCCATTCAAAACAGTCATTGTTAACAGTATCTCCCCAGTTTATGCACATGTGATAAAGAAGTCTATGTTTACAATTCGTTGGTATGTATTTCATGGCTTGTTCTCGAAACAGGACAAATGCACTTTTCAGAGAAAGCGCTGTTACATTTGAACAACACGGTATCTTGCAGAATATAGTTGTGTTCAGTTAACAAGAGTGTGAGAAAACCTTTTAGGAAGCAAGAGGAAAACAAATTGGCAGTGGTGGTTATATATATATATATATATATATATATATATATATATATATATATATATATATTTCTTAATGGAGATCGATGCTTTGCGGTCGTATGTTCACGTTCGTTCTGGGTTTTGCGTGAGAATTTTGCTCAGGTTTTTATTAGAGATGGCGTTGAACCAACACCGCCAGAAGACAAGGCCTGTGCACTGCCGTGCCACGTCACGTCACGCAGAGTAGGTCGCGATCACGTAGCTCACTGGCTGGCTGTTGGGGCACAGAACACTGCCTCTCACCGGTCAGCCAGTGAGCTACGCGATCACGTGACGTGGCACGGCAGCGCACAGGCCTTCTCTTCAGACGGTGTTATTTGAACCGTCTTTCCTGTTCTCTCTTTTCATTGCTTCTTCTGTTTGATCGGTACTTTGTGGACGTTGGTTTGTTTTGTTCTATTTTGATCGTTTCGAATCACTCAGTTTTCTCATTACAGAGGGCGTCGTGCTACGATGCCGGCAACCCTCTGACCGAGCGAGCTGAGCCACCGCGCCGTAGCAAGTTTCGAACCACCGTCTAACATGTTCGTACATCACAAATTAATTCCTCGCCAATTACGCTATGGCGAACACCTGCGAGAGTAATCCGCAATTCTCGTACCACCGATGGCAGGTGTTAACTAACTAACATTATAGTTGAAACTTCCTGGCAGATTAAAATTGTGTGCCGGAACCGGGACTCGAACCTGGGACCTTTGCCTTTCGCGGGCAAGCGCACTACCGACTGTGCTATACCGACACGACTCACGATGCCGCCTCACAACTTTACTTCCGCCAGTACCTCGCCTCCTACTTTCCAAACTTCACAGAAGCTCTCCTGCAAACACGCAAGACTAGCACTCCTGGAAGAAAGGATATGGTGCAGACATGGCTTAGCCTAAGGGATGTTTCCAGAATGAAACTTCACTCTGCAGCGGAGTGCAACATCCCTTAGGCTGTGGCTAAGCCATGTCTGCACCATATCCTTTCTTCCAGGAGTGCTAGTCTTGCGTGTTTGCAGGAGAGCTTCTGTGAAGTTTGGAAAGTAGGAGGCGAGGTACTGGCGGAAGTAAAGTTGTGAGGCGGCATCGTGAGTCGTGTCGGGATAGTACAGTCGGTAGTGCGCTTGCCCGCGAAAGGCAAAGGTCCCAGGTTCGAGTCCCGGTTCCGGCACACAATTTTAATCTGCCAGGAAGTTAAATATCAGCGCACACTCCGCTGCAGAGTGAAGTTTCATTCTGAAAACATTATAGTTCATTATCCTAAGCAAGACGTGTTTTGATAATTTTAAGTGCGCCGCTGCGTTGAAGTGACAACGCTTGAGTTATAATAAGAAAATCATCAGGTAGAGAAAGCAAGATGGCGTATGGAAAAGAAATTTTCAGGCGAGGGATGTCACGTGACTGATTTACGAACGCCAAATGTGCGCTTTGTTCCATCCAGGATATTGTCACTCGTCCGAACGCCATTCCAGGCTGTAGTCAATCGTAACCATTGCAGGCAAAGAAAATAAACTTTGAACTACCAAGACAAGAAAGGTGATAATACTTTAACGGAAAATATAATGAAAATGTGGGAGAGATATTAAAATGATAGTTCAAAGAGGTAAAAGTTCAAAACAGTATGTTTCTCATAGCTACACTTAAATATATAATTTGACTGTCTGTCAGAAAGAATATTACGAGTTGGGTGCACAGATATCACAGTAGTAGAGTCGTAATAGTATCACCACAATTTTTTATTTCATTTACATTATTATTTTGGTCCGAAATGTTTGCAAAAAAATATAGAACTACAAGCAAATCTAAAGTGTGCTGTAAAAGACGTCAATGCGATTTTTTTTCCTCCTCTTCGTTTTCCTTCTACCAGTCCCAGTCTCCCATCACAATTAAACTTTTCTTTCCATTACCATCAACTTAGGTAATTTATTTCAATTCCTTATACATTCCTTCAATTTCTTCATCATCTCCATAAGTCTCCAGAATGAGACTTCACTCTGCAGCGGAGTGTGCGCTGAAGTTTGGAAAGTAGGAGGCGAGGTACTGGCAGAAGTAAAGTTGTGAGGCGGCATCGTGAGTCGTGTCGGGATAGCACAGTCGGTAGTGCGCTTGCCCGCGAAAGGCAAAGGTCCCAGGTTCGAGTCCCGGTTCCGGCACACAATTTTAATCTGCCAGGAAGTTTCATCTCCATAAGTAATTGGCGTAAATACAGGTATTAAGGTGGTTGTTGTTCGCTTCGTGTTGGTATTAGCTGAGGTAATGCAGTCACTGCGCTGTTTGTTGTATGTTACTGGTATGCCTCTTCTATTATTCGTAACTACATTCTACATTTCCTCTATTTTATTTTAGGAGGCACGTGAATGTTCGTGCTGTCTAAGGCGTCGCGTCGCGTCACGGATTGAGCGGCCGCTCCCGTCGAAGGTTACAGTCCTCACTCAAGCATGGGTGTGTGTATTGTCCTTAGCATCAGTTAGAGTAGTTTGTAAATCTAGGAACAGATTACCACAGCAGTTTGGTACCTTAGGTTTACAAACCTTTGAACATTTATGGTCCCGTTCTCGTCTAACCATTATCGTATACATCCTGGCACGGCGCTTTACTAATTCCACTATATTTGACATCAAACTATTCGTTGCCCTTTTTATATTCTTGTGTATCTAACACGGCCAGATCCGTAAGTTCGTTTTTCCTAAGAAAAAAAATTCGGATAGCACAATCCAAGGGATATAATTGAGGGTCCTTTTTACCCCCGTAATATTTCTCCGGAGAGAATGGCATCATAACTTAACTATGCAGTAGAGGTGCATTTGTTCGGGAATAATAACAGCTGCAATTTCCCCTTTAGTTGTTCGCAATACTAGCACATTAACGCTATGTTGGTTAATGATACAAGGGTAGATCAATCATGCAGACTTCTACCCCTGCAACCCTTCACCTAATGAAAAGGCAACTTCACCTTTCAGTAATCACACTTTTATCTCGCATCTGGACACGTATGTGTGTGGTTGCACGTTTGGTATGGTTGTGTGTGTTGTTCAGTCATGCAAATTATTCCTCCACGTCATTATCCTTGGTGTATGGGAATGGGAGGTGGGCTATATATGAGTGTAATTATATTATTTACTGTTTGTATATCCTATTGCTCTAAGAAATTTCCTCCCTATAGCTGCGGTGCTTGTATACATCGATGACACCCGCTGTAGGGGAGTAGCAGCGACAGTGATATTAAAAGTACACTGACTGCATTAGGTGAATGGGACACGCATCTACACGCGAAAATTAAAGCGATTCGCAGAGTGTTCGATTAAAGAAGGTGCATTTTGCAAAGCGCCAGCTTATACTAAACGACTTCTACCGCTTGGTACGTTTCAATATGAATGGATGTAACGGAATTAGACGCTTGTAATGGGCTAACCTAATAGAAAGGTGGAAGAACTGAGAGCACTCTCTGATGTCCATATTACTACTACAAAATGTGATCAATAACATCCGGAAACCTGGCTGAAAATGACTTGCAAGTTCATGGCGTCTTCCATCGATAATGCTGGAATTCAGTATTGTGTTGGCCCACCCTTAGCCTTGATGACAATTTCAGTTCTATCAAGCATCCGTCCAATCAGGTGGTGTAAGTTTTCTTGGGGAATGGCAGCCCATTCAAAAAAATGTTTCAAATGTTTGTATAGCTTATGGGACTTAACTACGGGGTCATCAGACCCTAAACTTACAAACTACTTATGAACTAACTAATACTAAGGACAGCACAAATATCCATGCCCGAGGGGGTATTTGAACTCCCGACCGTAGTGGCCGTGCAGACCATGACTGGAGCGCCTCAGTCCCCTCGGCCACCGCCGCCGGCGGCAGCCCATTTTTCAAGGAGTTCTGCACAGAGGTAGCGGTGAAGGTCGATGAGGCCTAGCACGAAGTCGGCGTTCGAAACCATTCGAAACGTTTTTTATAGGTTTCAAGTCAGGACTCTGTGCAGGCCAGTCCATTACAGGGGTGTTATCGTCGTGTAAACACACCGCCAGAGGCCGTGTATTATGAACAGCTGCTCGATAGTGGTCAAAGATGCAATCACCATCCCCGAATTGCTCTTCAACAGTTGGAGGCAAAAATGTGCTTAAAACATCGTTGTAGGCCTGTGCTGTGATAGTACCACGCAGACCAATAAGGGGTGCAAGCCTCATCCATGAAAATCACGAGCCGCCCACTGTAGCCGAGGGGACTACGGCGCGCCAGTCACGGTCTGCACTTCCCCTACGGTCGGGGGTTCGAATCCCCCCTTGGGCATGGATATTTGTGCCGTCCTTAGTGTTAGCTAGTTCATAAGTAGTTTGTAAGTTTAGGGACTGATGACCCCGTAGTTAAGTCCCATAAGCTATGCAAACATTTGAATTTTTTTGAAAATAACGACCACACCATAACACCACCGCCTCCGAATTTCACTGTTGTCTGGTGACGTTCACCGTCCATTCGCCATATCTACACCCTGCCATCGGATCGCCACATTGTGTACCGTGATCCGTCACTGCACACAACGTTTTTCTACGCTTGAATCATCCAATGTTTACGCTCATTACTCGTTTAATATTGACCTTCGTGGTGTGTGGCTTGACCACAATTATCCAGGTTTTTCACCTCACGCCTAACTGTCATGGTACATGGAGTGGATCCTGATGCAGTTTGGAATTCCTGTGTGATCTGGATGGATGCCTGCCTATTACACTGTATGACCCTCTTCATCTGTCGGCGGTTTCAGTCAACAGACGAGAGCGGCCTGTAGAATTTTGTGCTCTACATGTCCCTCCACGTCTCCCCTTCATTATCGTGTCAGATACATTGGATCTATGGATATTTAGGAGTGTGCAAATCTCAAGTACAAACTTCTGACACAAGTGACACCCTATCATCTGTCCACGTTCGAAGGCCATGAGTTCCTCGGAATACCCCAATCTGCTCTCTCAGCATATGTAATGACTACCGAAATCGCTGATATGGAGTACCTGGCCTGGCAGCACGTGGCAGCATAATGCACCTAATGTGAAAAACGTATGTGTTTGAGTTTGTCCGGATACTTTTGATCACATAGTGTATCATCAGCTTGTCCGTGTCTGCTTACCCGGTTGCCTGGTAGGTCGCTTATTTTCTTCGTCGCCTCACGAGCAGCATGCTAAAATTGGCCATACGTTACAACTAACATCGTCCACATCATAAAAGTTTTTTTCGAGATGGAAAAATCAGTTTCATTTGTTGAAGCCACTTGGTGCGTAACGAATGAGATTACTGTACGCATGTTCGAGCTCGAAGCAGAAGCGAAACTCATGTGCGCAACGACTGGCAGAAAAGCAGAACTTCACAAAGGTGTGTATTTCCATTGTTACGTTCTTCCCCATTCAGAAAGAATCCCCGCTCAGAAACTTTTTTCGTTGAAACTGAACCTCGGGCGACCAACAGGCAAATACCTCGAGGTAAGCTGTATCATACAGCTGAGGCGAAATAATATAACCGAGAATATTTCGTGCTCACACTCGAGTTTCCTAGCAGTAATAACTGAACCCATGTCTGTAGTGCAAAAATTGTTAGCGAATATGGAAAGAGTTACCAGTATATTTTTCTATTCATGTTTCTATGCACAAACGTTCAATTCAGAAAACCTGGTGCGAATAACCGGTATATTTTCGTTCGGCTTTTCGCTTCGACCCTTATATTAATCTTAAATTCAACAGACCAGAAAACGTTCCAGGTCATTCAAATTGCGACATGTAAAAACAATTATTTTCTGTTTCTCTTGCAGTGCACGAATGTTCAAATAATAAAAAAAAAATCAAAAACTTGTTTTTGTTACCGGTATATTGTCATACAGATTTTCTCTTTGACCTTCAAAGTAATCTGAACTCCAACAGACCGGAAAATGTAGCAAGCAATTCAAATTGCATTGAATAAAACAGTGAGCACCGTTTATGTGTCCGGCAGATTTTCTTTTCTAACGGAGATCTATTTTCATATTATTTTACACGCCAGAGAGATTCTACGATTTTAAAAGGAGAAGACCCACAAAATAATATTCCTTGACACTCCGTTATAGGAGCTCCTTCTATCGTGTAGGATTGTAAACACCGTACAAGTCTCCGTTTATTGAATTCAACCAGAGTATAAAGATAATAGTGGAAACTTTCACAAGAATTCATTTATTTGCTGCGAGATAACGCACAGGTACAATATCTAGCGATTCAAAATGGTTACATGATCTTTACTATTGTTTGCGTGTAATTCCTTGCATGAAACAGGCTTAGGTTTGGCTCTTATACGTAAAGTAATGTGTGTTAGGCGACATTTAGTGAATCACAGTTTAGGAAGTTTTACCAAAAGAAGTGTTTTAGCTATGTAGTAAACAATTTTGTCATAGAATGGGAAGTGATATATTGTGTCACTAATTTCACTTGGCAATTTGCAAAAGTTGTTTGAGCAGACATTAATGATTTTCTGCAGTTCGAGATACTTTTTTGATGACCGGGATGCAGAGCAGTTGTTGGTTATATTTATATATAACAGCACACTGACTCATCGGTGTATGGACCCATTTGTTTTTTTTTTTTTTTTTAGTCCCCTCAATACCCAACAACAACAACAACAACAACCCATTTGTTTCGATCTCACTGGGTGATTTCTAATAAATAAGTATTGTAATGATCCTGTAACCATTAGACGTTGCAGAGGATAATAGTTTTGCTAATTTTCATGAAAAAACATTTGCTTGTTTCACCCTTTCCTTTTACCAAAATATGTCAGGTATCTGAGACAACTATTTTGTTCAGTTAAGATGGAATCTGTTTTATACCCATTTCTGTAAAATAACGCAAACTCGTCTTCAATGACAAAAATTGTGTTTTATTTGTGCACAACACATTTCGACCCCTGAGAGCTCATCATCATTTTTGTTATGAAAGGGTTATAAACAAAACATCAGTTTCACAAACATAGAGCAAAAATTTGTGGAGGAAGGTCTTAAACATAATATCAAATTAATATTTAATCACCACAATTTAAAAATCCTGATAGTTGATACAAACAAGGCTGCAGATATGTTCAACCTAAACCACAATGAACAGATTGTCCTAGCACACAACATCAAAGAAATTATCCAAAAAGAAGAGGAGAAAGTAAAGCAACTCCCCAACTCATCCTTTGAGGTAATCAAAATCTTAAAACAGTTGAAACAAAAACTTAATGAACATGATGCTATTTTAGTTAAAGCAGATAATGGAAATTCCACTATAATACTTTACAAAACTTATTACCATTACTAAAGCTCTTAATTTATTCACAGAAAACAACATTACTGAATTGAATCATGATGCAACCAGTAAATTCCAGAAGAAACTAAGGTTATTGCCTAACAAAAGTGACTACCTCTTCTCTGAAAAAAAAATTAAAAAATGGCCTAGGTATGAATCCTACTACCCCCAAACTCATAGCACAACCTAAGATTTACTAAAGTAATTGAACCAATAAGATCAATTGTTAATTATAAGAATAAATCCACAAATCAACTTTCACAGTTGTTAAATAATACCCTCAGAGAATTTTACACTTTCGATACCACCTACACAAGAGTTAACAACAATTATCAAAAATATAAGAATCCACAGAGTATCCAGATTTGCATGATTTCTCATTGTCAATCTATTCGCAAATGTACCCATTAAAGATACACTAGAAATTATTGGAGAAAATCTTATAAAACCTAAAAACTAACTATACCAGACATTTCAGAGTTGTTAGATCTACCTGAACCAGTAGTATCCCACATCTACTTCTGATTTAATAATAAAATCTATCAATTGAGAGAAGGTTTAGCTAGGGGTAATTGTATGTGAAGCTTTCTAGCTGATGTATTCACAAGAATGTAAAAAATAAATTCTTTAGAGGATAAAATGAGCTTACAGAAAAAATTGTGTATTACAGGAGGTTTGTGAATGACACTCTTCTCCTTTTCATGGTGCTAAATATGAACTCGAAGAATGTCTTACTTTATTGAGTTCACTTCTCAGAAAAATAAAATTCACAATATAACATGAAAAAAACTTAAATTTCTTAGACATAACAATTACTAATCAGAAACAAGAACTTATTTTTTTACATTCAAAGGAAACCAATTTACACTGATGTCACAACACACCAATCGTCACACCATGCAAATACACAGAAATATGCTGCATTTAAATCTATGTTACACAGAGCACACACAGTCCCTTTGATACGTGAAGCACTAAAACAAGAAACTGATACAACCAAAACAGTTGCATCAAATAATGGGTACTCAGAAAAATCAGTCGATAAACTGTTAAGAAATATACAAGCTAAGATCACTAACAAAAACACAGTGAGTAAAACCATTGGCAAAACTTGAATCTTTAGGCACAGCATCACAAGAAATAGGCAATTTATTCAAGAACACCAATATTACAATATCTCTCTCCACTAACAACAAACTAGGACATTACTTAGCACACACAGTGAACCAAAAGACTCCAATTACAGAACAAAGTGCGATATATGTATTATGAGGAGTAGTTGGAAAATAAGTTTCCCCTGTTGGCTATGGTTATACTTGCGTATGAGAGGAATAAAATAGAACGAGACTTTAAAGATAAGATATATATTTATTTTCCCCAGCACACTGGGAGAGCCAAGAGTTGCAGTATGGTTTTGTGTTGCCTTCTCCGAATGTGGCCTCGCATTGTCATCCACCAGCAAAATGTGAGATGTGAAGCCAGGCTGCTGTTTCCCATCCACCTCTTTCAATTTCGACAGAGTGACAAAGTACTGCGCAGCATTCATGGTTGCATTCCTCAAAATGTCCAGCAACAGAAGTCCTTCAGCGTCCCAGAAAACTGTGAATAGCACTTTACCTGCAGACGGAATGCTTTTGAACAGGTGATGACGGATGTTTCCACTCCATGGATGCAACCTTCGACTGGGACGTGTAATGGTGGACGCACGTTTCATCCCCTGTCACAATGTCAAACAGAAAGTCATTTGCTTGATTGCAGTTGACCTCTACCCAATGGTGCATCAGCGTCTTGCACGTGCATGTTCACCTGCCGTGTCGTCTGTCGCTCATATCTGTGCAACGATTTTTCCATATGCAATGCCCTGATATTTTCCTTGACGGCTTTATGAAGCTTATAAATCGGTTTGACAAAGGTCTCAGTATACTTTGAAGTTATGTAAAAAAATAAAGATATGTCTTATCTTTAATGTCTCTAATATTTCGGCCAGGGACGCATTTTTTCAGTGACTTTGAGAGTAACATATACAGAGAAGAAGCCCCTCCCCTAAACCTCTGTCCTACGCTGCCCTCGTAGTTCCGTAAGATGCTAGCAGGTGTCAGCCGGTTTCCTGGCTTAGTACCGGTAGACGACACTTGAGGCGCTTCTGAGGGTGCCTCTCGCACGTCAGAGGGTAGCGTGGAGGGGAGGCTGAGGGGAGAGCTCGTGCCGCCTGTCACGAACCCTCGGCCATGTCCGGTGTGCCGGCGTTTGAGGGGAATTGATGGTGGGGGCAGCCGCTACCTGCCGCCTGCTCTAGCCAGTTTTAAAGGGCTTCTTCTGACTGCAGCGCCATCATGGGACATCTCACGGAACTGCTGGTAACACTCCCTTCCCGCACTACTGAGGGTGTGACCGGGACTTTACGAAGGTTTCCCGTCTGTATATTTTTGTCTGTGCCCGGGGAGAGGAGAGGGAGCCAGCAGGAAGCACCCAAATTCCGCCTTCGGCACCAGCCGCCGCGCCACATCCTCTCGCTCCAGGGAACAGCCTGGCGAATTACCGTGGCTTTCTCGTAAGAACTAGTCTGACTTTTAAGAACGTGCAGATAAATGGCGACAGCAGACGCAAGGAAGAGATGCCCTTACAACGAAATGGACGCAATAGCGTGTGTGCAGAGAAAGCCCTTATCTGCAGATACTGGAGGAGTAGTCTTCTGAAAAGCGACAGAATCGCAGATAAACCGTGGACCCCAGCAGACAGGAAGAAGACAACCAACCACCTGCAGTTTACACGTGCGTGATTGTGGGAGATCCTGGCTTGCAGTATAAATGAAGTGTGTAATATTTCTGGCTTAAAGCCATCATATTAAGATTGACGTATTGCCTCAGTGCAGCCGGTTAGGACCAGTAGGCGACAGATGGTAAAATCTGGCGAGAACCACGACAGGTGGTACAATAGGTCGGGTTCCCATAGGAAAGAGCACTGGCAAATCAACCCGAATTCTAGGGAAGTCCCCGAATGGCAGGCACTGGACGCCGATTGGCTGTAGCACTGGCGGTCACGCGCCAAAGCGCTATCATATTTTTGTTAATATTTATTAAAATAATAAAATATGCAATGTAAAACTCAGTTCATAAAAAACCCTCATGGCTAGCTATGCACTGCGTAGGTAAAACATATTAATAATTGCTAATTCTATAAACAAAACAATTTCAGACGGACGATGCACGGCGGCCATGTTTGCGCGCCAAATTGTGGAACGAAGGCAGTCTTGCATCGAGCCGCCACTCTTGAGTTCAGAACAGGTATTCGGAAGAGTAACATGTGACTTCAGTACACGCACTAGGAGTGACATGCATACGTAGGTGGTCATAAAACATAGTTTAAACATCTTAGATCAAGGGAAATATCGTTATATTTAATTTCATTTAAGACAATGTGTGTCAAGTTGATGTCATTATGCAGTTTTCTGGTTTTCTGCAGCTTTTAAATAAACTAGATGGCATTCCACAATAAAGTATTATTTCGTAATTGATCAGTTCCTGTCAATAGTATAATAATTGCAGCCTCAATCAAGAACTCCGACCTGCGTGCTATCATCTGCGTGGGGACGACATCTGTATAAGACGTCAGGTTGGTGAACTTTCAGAGTTTCTACTCTTCAAACAGTGCAGTCATTGCGGTACAAACACAAACTGTTGTGCGTTATCCGTGGCAACATGGAGGAGGAAATGAAATGATATAGGACCAGTTAACATACCCCCTGTAGACAGTATTCCCGTTGTAAGTGGTTCCACCAAAACAATGTTTCTGGCCAGGGACAAAGACCCTGATAAATGGCATACCAGACAGGCCTAACACAGACAGTTGCCACAAAGAACTGTTTTTTTCTAACCAAGGCGGAATGCAGAAGATAAAAAAAAAAACAGGCGGCACGAGCTCTCCCCTCAGCCTCCCCTCCACGCTACCCTCTGACGTGCGAGAGGCATCCTCGGAAGCGCCTCAAGTGTCGTCTACCGGTACTAAGCCAGGAAACCGGCTGACACCTGCTAGCATCTTACGGAACTACGAGGGCAGCGTAGGACAGAGGTTTAGGGGAGGGGCTTCTTCTCTGTATATGTTACTCTCAAAGTCACTGAAAAAATGCGTCCCTGGCCAAAATACTAGAGACATTAAAGATAAGACATATCTTTATTTTTTTACATAACTTCAAAGTATACTGAGACCTTTGTCAAACCGATTTATAAGCTTCATAAAGCCGTCAAGGAAAATATCAGGGCATTGCATATGGAAAAATCGTTGCACGGCTATGGGCAAAAGACGACACAGCAGGTGAACATGCACGTGCAAGACACTGATGCACCATTGGGTAGAGGTCAACTGCAATCAAGCAAATGACTTTCTGTTTGGCATTGTGACAGGGAATGAAACGTGTGTCCACCATTACACGTCCCAGTCGAAGGTTGCATCCATGGAGTGGAAACATCCGTCATCACCTGTTCAAAAGCATTCCGTCTGCAGGTAAAGTGCTATTCACAGTTTTCTGGGACGCTGAAGGACTTCTGTTGATGGACATTTTGAAGGATGCAACCATGAATGCTGCGCAGTACTTTGTCACTCTGTCGAAATTGAAAGAGGTGGATGGGAAACAGCAGCCTGGCTTCACATCTCGCATTATACTGGTGGATGGCAATGCGAGGCCACATTCGGAGAAGGCAACACAAAACCATACTGAAACTCTTGGCTCTCCCAGTGTGCTGGGGAAAATAAATATATGTCTTATCTTTAAAGTCTCATTCTATTTTATTCCTTTCATACGCAAGTATAACCATAGCCAACAGGGGAAACTTATTTTCCAACTACTCCTCATAATACATATATCGCACTTTGTTCTGTAATTGGAGTCTTTTGGTTCACTGTGTGTGCTAAGTAATGTCCTAGTTTGTTGTTAGTTGAGAGAGATATTGTAATATTGGTGTTCTTGAATAAGTTGCCTATTTCTTGTGATGCTGTGCCTAAAGATTCAAGTTTTGCCAATGGTTTTACTCACTGTATTTTTGTTAGTGATCTTAGCTTGTATATTTCTTAACAGTTTATCGACTGATTTTTCTGAGTACCCATTATTTGATGCAACTGTTTTGGTTGTATCAGTTTCTTGTTTTAGTGCTTCACGTATCAAAGGGACTGTGTGTGCTCTGTGTAACATAGATTTAAATGCAGCATATTTCTGTGTATTTGCATGGTGTGATGATTGGTGTGTTGTGACATCAGTGTAAATTGGTTTCCTTTGAATGTAAAAAAATAAGTTCTTGTTTCTCATTAGTAATCGTTATGTCTAAGAAATTTAAGTTTTTTTCATGTTATATTGTGAATTTTATTTTTCTGAGAAGTTTTGCCTATGTAAAATGCAGGGTAGATGTTCACTGTACGAGGGGGGATTGCAAAATAAGATTCCCCTGTCGACTGTGGGCAGAGTTGTTTATAAAAAGAAAAATATTGAATGAGGCGCGTGGAAAATCAAACCTTTTTATCTATTGAAAGATTTGAAAAACAATCTTTCAGGGCCAATTTGACTGGGCGTAGACACGACTCAGATATGAAAAGGGAAGGGGGAATTGATTTCCTGTCTCACCAGCATTAACTTGTCGTGAGTGTCAGGCGATGGAATGACGTAGTGTGCATTGGCGGTGGCGCCCACGCCTGCTCTGCGCATCCAGGGCTCAGCAGCACCGGGGACTTAGAGGCGTGGTCTTGAAAATGGCGATCAGCTATTGGATGACATTGTACAACCAACCCACCAATCAGGGAGCCAAAGAGACGCAAAATTCGAAGTGAAGCTGTAGGTGGCAGGGGAATAGGACTTGGTGGGAAACCTCCGAAGGCTACTTGGTTCATCACCGGAGAAGCGAGAAGACATGCTGGCAGCACCCGCCTTGGCAGACGCTGGACTCCGCTCCGCCCTGGATGCGCAGAGCAGGCGTGGGCACCACCGCCAATGCGCACGCACATCGCACTACGTCATTCCAACGCCTGACACTCACGACAAGTTAATGCTGGTGAGACAGGAAATCAATTCCCCCTTCCCTTTTCATATCAGAGTCGTGTCTACGCCCAGTCAAATTGGCCCTGAAAGATTGTTTTTCAAATCTTTCAATAAATAAAAGGTTTGATTTTCCACGCGTCTCATTCAATATTTTTCTTTTTATAAACAACTCTGCCCACAGTCGACAGGGGAATCTTATTTTCCAATCCCCCCTCGTACAGTGAACATCTACCCTGCATTTTACATAGGCAAAACTGGAAGAACTTTCCACATTTTACAAAGAATACGTAGTAGCTAACCATATATACCTCAACAAACACTAATTGACATCCACAGTAGCCTGACAGTACTCCACACATATGTAAATTACAAAAAAAACATGATTTACTTGAACAGTAAGAAATATTGTTACATAAAGAAAAATATACAGAAAACCAATTGCCAACAACGATAATTAATGTTTCTACAAACCTCTTAAGAAGTAATACCATTCTATACATTTATAATATAGAAAGTTTAACATAAAAAAATCTGTATCTTAAAAAAAATCTTTACATGTAAAATTTAACACCTTATTATGTATAGAGCATCTTAGTAATACAGAAGTGTAACATCTTCATAGCTGTAAGTCTTTTAGTTCTTGTTATTCCAAAATGTGCTTCAAGATGGGAGGAGTTTGTGCTCTAGGGCAGACAATTCTCATACTGCAACAGACTTGTTTGTTCACCACTGTCAATAAGGTAGTCAATTGTTCACTCTCCTTTATTATATTAACCTGTATTAAGAACTTTCCATATTGTTACCACCCATGTTTGGTCCTAACAGGCCCAGGCCTCTAAATATGTGTGGAGGATCATAGACACTTGATGAGTTGTCAGGGCTCGAAATGCATTGTGCGCATATAAAACAGCAATTCTGTGACTGAAGGCGAGTTCGTTTTATTTTACAGAAATAAAACAGCCACGGAAAAATAACTGACAACAATGGACAAAATTAAGTTTCTTCATTTCTTTATGCAGCATCTACTGCATTGATGTTTTACTGCAATGCAATAGCTATTTAAAAGAAATCAGATTAGAAAATTACACACTTATGCATGGAAGTTTTTCGGTAGTTCAAATGAACATTTGGGTAAACTTGAAAGGTAATTGAAATTAGGTAGGTGATTTCTTCAAGTACTGTGTGCAACAAACGCCGGAAGATCATGGGGGAGACTGAAGCTTTCGGGGCTTGGTAGAGATCCAATCGGATTTGCGGCCGAGACACCAACCAAGGGGGAGGGGGGGGGGAGGAATGTGCGCGGTATAGCACGACGCTTACAGTCAAGGGAAGGGAGGTTGAAGTCCCTAGAAATGGAATCGAGCCGCAATCCAACGGGCAAATCCACCCGAGGGTTAATATCAGGAATTCTAAAACCGTCGCCCTCAAAGAGAACGTGATATGTTGGATGAACAGAGAATTTACGAATGGCAATGGCGTAGGACACCAAACGCCGATGGCGCCTAGTCTGAAGAGGGGGGATTCCCGCTTCAGCATGGAGACTGTCAACAGGGCTGGTCCGGAAGCCACCTGTAGCCAAGCGGATGCCACAATGGTCAACGGGATCCAACAATTTCAGGGCAGAAGGAGCTGTCGAGCCATAAACCTGACACCCATAATCTAATTGGGACTGAATCACAGCCCGGTAGATATGAATTAGTGTTGTACGATCTGCATCCCAAGGTGAGTGAGCTAGGAAACGGAGGGAATTAAGTTCCCGCATGCAGCTTATCTTCAGCTGCCGAATATGGGGCAGTCAAGTCAGTTTTTTTTTTTTTTTTTTTTTTTTTTTTTTATCAAAAAGGAGGCCCAAGAAACGGTGCTGTGCCACAAGTTCTAGGCGTTGAGTACCCAAAAAGAGTTCTGGGTCAGGCTGGATTGCACTACGACGGCAGAAATGCATTACTCGTGTTTTAGAAGAGGAAAACTGAAAACCATGCGAGAGCGCCCATGTGGAAGCTCGCCGAATGGCACTTTGGAGCTGGCGTTCAGCCGAGGCTACCGAGTGGGAGCTGTACCATACGCAAAAATCGTCTACGTACAACGCAGGGGTGACAAGTGACCCAACAGAACTCACCAATCCATTAATAGCGATTAAGAAGAGTGTAACACTTAACACAGAACCCTGTGGAACGCCGTTCCCTGGATCTCTGGGAGCTGAAGGAAGAGCCAACCCTCACACGGAACATGCGGCGGGATAAAAACTGACTGATAAAAATTGGTAGGGGGCCTCTTAGGCCCCAGTCATGAAGGGTACATGAAATATGATAACGCCAAGCGATGTCGTTTGCCTTACGTAAATAAAAGAAAACAGCAACAAGATTTTGACGTTTTGAGAAGGCCTTTCTGATTGCTGTTTCCAGTCGAAGTAGATGGTCGATAGTAGACCTGCTCTCCCGGAACCCACAATGATAAGGTGACAGAAGTCCACATGACTCGAGTACCCAGCATAGTCTGCGGACAACCATCCGTTCGAGCAGTTGACATTTGTCAGGCTAATCTGCCAGTAACTGTCCAGGGTTAACGGATTCTTACCAGTCTTAATAACAGGAATCACTATACTGTCCCAACACTGCGAGGGGAAAACCCCTTCGAGCAAAATGCTGTTAAGTACTTGGAGAAGATATTGCCGTTGTGAGGGGCTGAGATGTTTCAGAAGTTTAATATGGATGGAATCAAGCGCAGGTGCAGAATCATAAGAGGAAAGGGCAAGACGTAGTTCCCATTCCAAGAAGGGTTTGTCATAAGGTTCCTCCCGATGAGTGGTGAAACAAATTTGAGGCTTCAGCATGTTGTTTCTTAAGAATAAAAGACACCTGGTAGAAAGCCGTCGCTGATGTCTTCGCAAATTGAGCCGCAAGGCGCTCTGTGAGAACCGATGGATCAGTACAGACCCCATCTGGTAAGGCAAGGCCAGGGATTGATGACGGCCGCTGGCAACCTTGGATGGAGTGGAGCATAGCCCACACCCGTGACAAGGGTACGGAAGATCCCAAGGAGGAGAGAAAACGCTTCCAGCACGCTTGCTTGCTCTGTTTGATTATATAACATGCCTTGGCACGAAGGCTTTTAAAGTTGACAAGGGCAGCACGTGACGGATGGCGCTGAAGATGTTGCAAGGCTCGACGGTGCTTACGAATCACCTAAGCAATGGTTGCGTTCCATCACGGAAATGGGCTGGCGGCGAGGAGGGCCTACCGACCGGGGGACAACAATGCTAGCAGCACGAGTAATCGCATTAGAACATGACTGATATCATCTATACAGTCAGACGGAGATGGTGTGAAAACCACCTGTGATGTATACGAAGGCCAACGAGCATGACAGAAAACCCAACGAGGTATCCTGTCCCTCGTCCAGTGCGAGGGGAGTGAAAGAATCAACGGAAAGTGGTCACTGTCGCAAAGGTCGTCATGCAGTGACCAACGAAATAAAGAGAAAATGGAGGGGGGGGGGGTAGAAGTGAGTGAAAGGTCTATAGAATAAAAGGTGCCGTGACCAGCACTAAAATGGGTTGGGGAGCCATCAGTGAGGTGGCACAGGTCGTGATCAGCAATGAATTGGTCGACTAGTTGTCTAAGCACTGCCCCATGGAAGATGACGGGCACTGAAGTCCTCAAGAATGAGGAAGGGAGGAGGGAGTTGTTGAAGGAGTGCTATGAGGGCAGCAGACGTAGGTGGCCAGTCAGGAGGGAGATACAGATTACAAACTGTTAATGGAGTATGTAACTGGCCCCTAACAGCAACCACTTCCAGTGTGGTACGCAGAGGGCTCTGTAAACTAACAACGTACGTACGAACTAGCGTGCAGACTCCATCAGATGCGTGTAGGGGGTGAACACGGTTCCGACAGAAAGCACGGAACCCACGGAGTGTTGGTGAATGCTAAAAGTTGACCACTGTACGAAACATGAGCTTTGATTTACTACTAAAATTAGCAAATAAGGTCCGCGTGAACTACCGGTTACTTCCTGCTATAAAGCCTTGTTTCCTGGCCCAAACTGAGAACTGACTCGTTTCAAATGACTTCAATAACGGGAAGTGAATACTACAGTGGTCAATATACATAGCAGCTCACACGTTATTACACACAGACATTAATAAGCAAGCCACCACAATGAAAGTTATCTTAGAAAGGTGGCTAAGAAAACATTTATGGCGCAACGGAATTTAGTCGTAAGAAATACTGCATCTGAGCATGTTCTCAGCACTTGCGAAGAACAATATTAAATAAAAGAGGGAAGGTGCTCTAAAACTAAAATTTATAGGCAATTGACGGATTATGCTGAACTTGTTTATTCAGGTAGAAAACAAGCAAAATGGGAAACCAATTTTGTTAAGACAATAAAAATGCATTTCTTACATGGAACAATGCGGACGGTGTCCAGCCTAAATTATACATGATTTAACGTTACTGGGACGAAGGATTCACAAACAACACTCATTCTCTCACACACACGCAATGCCACAGCGATATTCACCAAAATCAGTTTGCTGAGACGAGGCGGGAGTAGGCGCCGCTATCGTAGGCGAAATTCAGCAAGTCGGAGGTAGCACAAAACACAATATATAAAAATACTTTGAGGCTGGCTCTGGTCTGTCGTGCCTGTTTTGAGATGGTGCGTGTGTATAGCCAAGTTAAATTACATCTGAATTGGACCGCGAGCAAACACGCTAACGGTGACACACGGCTACGTTACGTGAACGCACTCCTCTGAAGGTGAAGTGGTTGAAAATCGGATTCATTGTACAAAACCACGGTGGATTCTTAAGTTGCAGTCTGTTAGAAATCTATCTAAGTACTGCTTTTTATATGAGAAGTGGCGTGAATTCAGGCGACTACCTGCGAACCCCGGAAGTCGGAACTCGGATCCACGTGGTTCCGAAAACCGGTAAAATTGAATTAATTCACTTTCCGAAAAATAAAGAAAATTAATTACAGCATGCAACCCATAGAAATGCTTAGAATTATATAAGTAAGTGAATGAAATACAGCTACACGCGATAGGGGGCGGCTACGGAGACGGATGAGAAAAACAAAACAAAAAAACAAAACAAAAATGAAATAATTACAAAGTCGGAAAAATAAAAACAAGAATTACAGCAAGCAACCCATAGAAATGTTTAGAATTACATAAGGAAGCTATTGAAGGTGGTTGTACAAGGTTCAGACAGAATTACAGACAAAGACAGAGTTTGTACTACAAGTCGGATAAGAAACAGGATCATTAAAATAGGCGGAGAGAGAAGATCGCGAAGTATTAGTGGAAATCAGAAGGATACCCGCATAGTTAATTGCCTGATGGGCATGGAACAAACAAGAGTGGAAGCTGAATGCTTTGCTCTGTGAACCAACCACGTGGAACACATATCACTCACGGAAGGAAACGATGAGAAGATGTTTACATGCTCTGTACAAAAATGTACATATCACCTATTTGGAATCAGGCCCCACAAAGCTAAAAATTATTTACACAGACTTCATTCACCGCCACATGATCACAAAAGGTTAGACATATCAGGCCGTTATCAAACTGCAACTACAATCACACACACCGCGTTTATCTATTGGAAATCACTGAATTGAAAAAACGAGAATTCATTTCCGCACACACTCGGAGGAAATATTTAAAAAAATGATTCTAAGTTCACGAATCTAAGTTGAACATGCTAGTCAATGGAACGCTTCCATCTCCAGAAACAAGAGCAGAACCAACCTTACCTCACCAGACGACCAGCCTAGAATTATCAGACCGAGCGGCCACCGGACGCGGGAAGCGACTGGAAGCTGGAAAATCCAAGTAAAAGCGGTGGTGGGGACGGAGGGCGGGTACACTCGCGCTGGAGAAGGCTTGCTGACTGGACTGTAATCAAAGGGTGCGGAAACCTCTTTGGTAACCTCAGCAGCTATCGACTCTGAGCCAGAGAGAACGATTCAAAGCGAGCTATCACTCCCCACATTCAAACAGCCATAGATTCTCGCACATCCACTTAAAAGTAAAACAACTGCACAGTGTCACAGGGACAGTGACGTAGCGGAGAAGCCGTACTTATGCCTCATTAATTAATATAATAATTGGTATTATCGGATTGGATGTCCGGCTGCCGGCTTGAGGCAGAGGACCTTCTATCTGGTGGACGCCGGGAAGAGTAACCCTGGGAGGGGGCACCTTTACCGGCAAGTGCCAGAGAGGGGGAGGAGCGGACCGCTGAGAGGTGGGCAAGGGGGCTTGAGGAGGGGGAGGGGGAAGAATAGGGTGGGATTGGGATAAGGTAGGGGGAGGTGTAAAAGATGTAACCGTGGCATAACTAGTAGTTAGTTGCATAGGGTCCAGACGCTCAAATTTTCGGTGGGCCTCCTGGTACATAAGTCAGTCAAGGGACTTGTACTCTTGAACCTTCTTCTCCTCTTTATATACAGGGCAATCTGGAGAGCGAGAAGAGTGGTGCTCGTGACAGTTAACGCATATGGTAGGCGGAACACTGGGGTGCCCCTCATGGAATGGACGTCCACATTCACCGCATACAGAGACCGCTGTGCAACGAGAAAACATATGCTCGAACCGCTTACATCGGAAACATCACATGGGAGGTGGAACATACGGCTTCACATCACAACGATAGATCATTACCTTGACCTTCTCTGGGAGAGTATCCACCACCGATAAATGCACCGGTATCCACGCGATGATCCTTAGGGCCTCGCTGCACTCGCCGTTCGAGGTTGGCCCGGAGTTTCTCATCAGTTTGGAGGAGGAGGTAGCGGTGGAAGATAACTCCCTGCACCATGTTCAACAACTGATGGGGGGTTACCGTCACTGGAACGTTGCCAAGATGGTCGCAGGCACAAAGAGCTGCAGATTGGGCAGCAGAGACCGTTAAAATTATGGTCTTGTAAATAAACAACACAAAAATACCACTGCAGTTACGACGACCTATAACGTACGAATTGCATGCGTTGAATAATAATTATGAAACCAAACGACTGAGAACAGTAAAAGAAGCGTTGCCAACAGAATTTTCAATCAATACAGAATACAATAACCAGATTCCGAAACATACGAGAATGACACTCATCATTTTTCTCTATGCCACAATTGACATCTAGCGTTGTTTCCGTTCTTATGTAATTTTCAGATCACTACTACACAGCGGCTGTCAGCGTTCTCGTCATATAACACTGTATGTGCATTCTACTTGTATTCAGCAATGCATTGCCACTCCTAACTCATTTTCGATAAAAAAGAGACAGCCATCAGTTTTAACGTTGCCTCTTCATTTGCCTTCACGAGGTCTAAGTGCATTCCGCTTGCAAACAGTGGTCGGTAGACCAAGACGGGGAACCACCTAAGTTCTAGCTTAGCCCGACAGTGCTAACTTCGGTGATCTAATGGGAACCTTTTTTCCCTTCCTTGTCGTGTGACTTCCCCCGACGTTATACAGGTAAGTTAATACCGATGAATCATAAAATAATAGAATCTTCCAGTAAAAGAATCATAAGTGAAACGACACTGCCCGATATGAACTGCATCGCTACGACAGCCCTGAGCAGTGAACGCAGTGAATGGTTACTCCCCCATAAAACAAGGATAAAATTCATGAATAAGGAAGGAAAAAAATGCAACGAAAACTCAAAATGGGAGACCGATGAAAACTCAGAGTAAACAAAACTCTCCTCAGCTGAAAATACAACGCATCTGCCACAGAGAAAACCCTGAAGGGAATGAAACTCTTTATCAAAACAAAGAATAAAATGTTTGTCAATTTTTCGATCCATCGTGAACAAACTTGTATGAGCAACAACATAGTAGAACCAATAAGGATTGTAATATCAATGTTAGGGGTCCATCATCAGTTTTTAAAAAAGCATGTTTGGGTGCAACCTGTAAAAAGTTTGTAAATTTAGAGTGATGTGGAAGTTTTAGCTTTTCATATTCGCTCCACAAGTAGGTCAAAAAGTCGAAGACAGTAGTCAGTTTCGGGAAGATGATTACAATCATTGTGTGTCGGAGTAACCACAGAGTGGCACTGAGTTTGGTGGACGTAAATTCAGTCGGATCATGTCCCTTGCAGTATCCCACACGAGACAATGTCGACGACACACACAACGGAGCTCCAAGGTCTCTCGAACACCACAAAAGTCGCAGGTGTCCGATGAGATAAGACTAATCGAATTCAATTTGCAGTTGGTGGGGAAGGTGCGATGACGACTCGGAACCAAAGAGAGTGCACAGGCAGTGGACCTCGGAGGACTGGTTTTGCCACATAGTGGACCAGTGGTATTCGGTTCTCCCGCTTACACGCGCCTGGAGACCCCCAACGAGCAGAGGTGATGTAGCTGACTTTGCATTTGGTGACGTCGGTGCGCACGAGATAATTGTGATCGAGGTAGTAGCGGTGAACGTAGCTGAGGTGGGAGGGGACGCGTCAGACAGACCGGCGACGTAACCGAATGCCGCGGCGGATTAGCCGCGCGCACTGGAGCGCCGTGTTGCGGTGCGCGCGGCCGTCCGCCGTCGGGGGTTCGATTCCCCCCTCGGGCATGGGTGTTTGTGTTGTCCTTAGGTTAGTTTACCTGAGATTACGTAGTTTGTAATCTAGGGACTAATAGCCAAGTAGTTGAGTCCTATAGATGTACAAAGAAGAAAAAAAAACTGAATGAGGGCGGTACCTGCCGTTGAGCCCTGGAGACTTCCATCACCCGGGTCTACCTCTTCCACAACAACAATGCGCACTTAGCTGGAAAATCGCTGAGTCATACCCCACCCTCTGACGGCTCCAAAGGATGTCAGCCCGTCACAGAAACCAATAAATCGCCTGGCCAGGATTTTGGGCGAGGTATCTCGTCCTAACAAGGATATGCGTGCCAATTATAGCGACTTTCTCATGGAGCGCCAGATTCCGAGAAACATAGATCCGTTCAACAGCTCTAATTTTATGAAGCGTGATGCGCCAGTTCAGTGCTTCCATCTGCTGCAGACTGGAGGTGAAGAGAACCCCAGTGACTTCACGATGTTCCCTGATGCCGGATCCACACATTGGACCCAACGTTGGCGCCAACAGTGTTCGTCCAATGTGTAGATCGGTGAAATAGCGTTGGAACCAACGTTGGCGCCAACGTCTGTACGGCTCCGTTGCTTGTCGGTATTTCGACCAAACATCAAAGGACGTTGAGCCAATATGGGTACGTCGTCCACACATTGGCGCCAACTTTTCATTCTCTCTTTGTCGTCTGCTCATCTCGAAACTGTTTGTTTCTTTCTTCGTCGCCGTTTTAAAGTTTCAAAATCTCTTTGTAAATATTAGAACTGTATCAGAAAGTGATTCATTTGTGAAAGAAACCTAAGAAAACGAAATGCCACAGCAAAACTTAGGCGCGAACACTCCATTACTGAATTTAATTTTTAAAACTAACAGTACAGTACTTAATATTTCCCGTCAAGTTTTAAATTAGTTTTGCACACTTCAAGCACTACTAGTAATATCAATTACATGGTTATTTAAAAAGGGAAATGAAGGCTTCTAATATTGTCTCCTTTAGCAAGAAATCGTAGCGTAATACCAAAAGAGTAGCATCCCTCCAAAACATCTCTTTCTTTTTTATTTTATTTTCAATCATTTAAAGTAGCAGGTCTAAGTTTTTATAATGTGTATCGTTTACTTGTAGCATATTTTTAAAAAATTAATGATTTCGTACCGTAATTAATGTTCGGTAGGAAGTAATACAACACTCCATCACTTTTACAATAACAAAATGTAATTATTCACACTCAAAAGCGTTAATGCATTGGCCGCGATTTGTGTGTCAGATATGTTTTCGTTGGCTCTCGACTAATTCAACTGAATATTGGCTCAAATGTGTGGGCGCTGTCTCAAAAATATTGGCCAATGTTGGCGCCAGCGTTGGTAACAATGTGTGGACGCGGGGTGATACAGAACCAGTCACGACGGAATGCGTGACTCGAAGGGTGTGTGGGAGCAGTACGTTCCTGTGACGGTTCACAACTGCATCCGTCGCTTTTTCAAATTGACACAAAACACTGTGCAACTTAAAAGTGGGGCAGTGTACGATATAAAAGCTTAATTCTGGTAGGAGGTACCCAGATAAGAATTTACTGTTATAAAAAAGGTTAATTTTAGCAGTAAAATTAGCAAAAGATCCGTGTGAGCTACCGGCTACTTCCTACTGCAAAACCTTGTTCCTGGCCCAAAATGAGAACTGAAGTGGTTCAAATTACTCTAAGTACAGGAAGTTAACGATACAGTGGCCAATATACGTAGCAGCTCACACGAAATTACACACAGGCATTAATAAACAAGCCACCACAATTAGAGTTATTTCATAAAGGTGGCTAAGGAAAAACATTTATGTCGCAACGGAACTTAAACATATAAAATTGCATCTGAGCTTGTTCTCATCACTACTGAAAAACAATATTAAACAAAACGGGAAAGGTGCTCGAAAACTACAATTTATAGGCAAGTCAAAATTATACTGAAATTAACTTGTTTATTCAGGTCGAACGCAAGCAAAATGGGGAACCAATTTTGTTAATACAATAAAAATGCATCTCCTTACATGAGCTAATACTCAAGATGCCTAGCATTGAATTTAACATAAATTACACAGAACTTAACGCTACTGAGGGAGGATTTACAAACAACAATCACTCGCCCACACACACGCAATGCAACAGCGAAACTCAACAAAATCAGCGTGCTGAAACGAGGCAGAAGCAGGCGCCGCTATCGTAGGCGAAAGTCAGCAAACCCGGAGGTACCACACAACACAATATACAATAAAACTGCGAAGATGGCTCTGGTATGTCGTGCCTGATTTGAGATGGTGCGTGAATATAGCAAAGTTAAGTTGCATTTAGATGAGACCGCGAGCAAACACGCTGCGGCACAGGGCTACGTTGCATGATCACACTCCACTGAAGGTGAAGTGCTTATAAATAGGATTCATTACAAAAAATCACGGCGGACTCTAAAGTTTCAACCTGAGAGGAAACTAAATAGGCACTGGATTTATTAGAAGTGGCGTGAATTAATGTGAATAGCTGCAAACCCTGTAGTCGGAGTTCGGACCAATGTGATTCCGAAAACCGATAAAATGTATCAATTCAATTTCCGAAAAATAAAGAACATTAACTACGGGATGAAACACCTAGAAGTGCGTAGAATTTCATGAGGAAGGCGCGAAAAAGCTACTGGAAACTGGGAAACCCAAGACACATTGGTGGTTTGGACGTAAGTCTCACCCTGGAGAGAGCTCGTCGACTAGCTTGTAGCCAAAGGGTGTAGAAACCTCTTTGGTCGCATCAGCAGCAGGGATTGGTAACGACTAACTATCGACTCTGAGCCAGAGAGAACCATGCAAAGCGAGCTATTACCGCCCACATTCAGATAGCCATTAGATCCTCGCACATCCACTTAAAAGTAAAACAAGTACACATTCTCACAGGGACAGTGGCGTAGCGGAGAAGCCGTACTTATTGCCACATTCATAACCACAATAATAAATTATTCAAATAAAAGAATCCTAGCAATATTAACAAACATTTCAGAAATTAATATTTTAAAACATGAAATAAAAATGCTATTCCTCATGCCTTGAAAAGAGTGGGATTCTAGTTTTAACAAAATGCTAATCTAGCGACATCAAATAATTTACAATTTTTTTAAAAATATATGGAAGACGACAGACAGTCGTCTTTTAAACTTGTCAAACGTCGTCGGGTTCCTGGATAATCACACCGCATATTCTTTGCATATTAATCGGTCATATTCTATCTGAGTCCTCCTACATTTTTGATCGCTAAATCAGAGCAGAAAACCCAGTGCGATGGCCAAGAGTGCCATGCTTAAGCCCCCCCCCCCCCAACCCCCACGCACCGAGCAGACCACCGAAAAACGTGGAGTAAAGCGACGGTTTACACGCAACCTGGACGTGGCATGTCCCAACAGACGACACACCTCAATGATAAACTGAAGCCCAGATCTCACGATTATCATAATTCCACGGAGTTACACATGACTGATGCGGTCGAAGGCGTTTTGGAAGTCAATTAATAGTATCGCAGCCCTGCCCATCCTTACACTTAAAAAAAAAAAAAAAAAAAAAAAAAAAAAAAAAAAAAAAAAAAAAAAACGATACAACCAATTTACATCTCTTATGGCACAAGTCTGATGTTCACTGAGCACAATTGGTAAGACGTAAATTTGCCACACATCGAGTTATGATTTTGTAATCGACATTTAACAAAGTGATCTGCCGAACTGTGTAGATATTAGGAGTGGCGGTGGATTTAGGAAATACTGTGACTGAGCCCTCCTCAAATTCGGCAGGAACAACGCCATTCTGTATTTCGTTAGAAATAGTCACAAAAATATCATTGAGAATATCAAAAAAACTTTAGATAAAATTCGGCCGGGATGTCGCCACGTTTTGAAGATTTTGCTTTAGGACTCCGTCGGACGGCGTGATGGAAACGCTCATCGAGTTCGACTGTAGCTGTGCGGTCCATGACTGAGGTATAGGTTCCAGATAACTTCGCGACGCCGCAGAATCGACATTCACGTAACAAAAGAGAGCACCAAAGTGTTAGCGGAATTCTTTCTGAATGTCCGGTTGAGAGTTAACGCGAGTCCCGTCCACAACTGCTGTCGCCCTTTCCGCCCTCTGTTACGATGATAAATCGATAGCGGCTCGCCATTCACGGCAACCACGGATAATGATGATGATGATGATGATGATTGGCGTTTTAGGGCGCTCAACAGCGAGGTTATCAGCGCCCGTATGCTAACGTAAGGAGATGAGAAGAAAAATGGGCCCAGTCGTATGGACATTTAACGTCAATTGTACATTAAAAATTTAAAAGACGGTTCAAAGGAAAGGACTGTATAAAAGGGATAAAAGTTTGATAGATGTATGGGGCCCGGTGACTACTTAAAGGGTGACCGAGCCACGCTGTCACACATTAAAATCGTACACCCAATATTTTGTGAAGAAGTCCAGATGCTGTACAAAATCTGAGGACACAATCCACGGACGCCTCATCGTCACCTAAAATAGATTTCGGGTCCTGTGAGAGACCTAAAGTTGTCCCTTTTGCATCCCATCCTCGTCGCCACTTTTGTGTCCCAGCCTCGTCGCCGCTTTGGGTCTCGTTTCCGTCGTAGGTGTCGGTGGCCGAGTGGAATGAGACCGACACAGGAATAAAGGTAGCACGCTGGTGCAGGTACGGAGGGGAGCAGCCAGAAACTAGAAACACTAGAGTAAATTAGAACGAGATATATATTGCACAGAATTTATACAATACTTAACTTTTACATAGCTCAGTACTGCAGAATGCTGATACATAGTTGAGCTAGAGGTCTGCCTAGTGCCTGAACGATAGCCAAGTCTTCACTGGTGCCTATCTGATTCCGAAGTGTTAACTGGTTCCTATCTCAGTCCCAAGTGAACGATGTCGTTCAGTGGTGGCCACGAGCGGAGTTGCAGCAGAGGGCGCTCGTGACTGACGTCGTAAGAACGCCGCGCCGTGCGTGCATGGCGGCGCGCGGCGAAAGTAGGTGGCACGCACTTTGTACTTGTGCGACACCACAGTCCCCACACCAGCGTATAAATGGCATTCTGTGAAAATATGTCGTATCGACAATTGTGTCCGACATCTGTTACACTCTGGCGGTTCCTCACGACGCAAAAGAAAGCCATGCGTTAGCGGGCAGTGTCCAATTCTAAGGCGAGTAAGGGCGACTTCCTCAGCTCGTCGAAGGCGGAAGGAAGTACGCCATGGACGTACTGAAGATTTTAGGGCGCGTAACTTGTTATCCGCCACATCCAACCACTGATCCTCCCACAAAATCATGGCTTTCCTTGTCACATACGAGGTAACAGCCTGCAGTGGGACAGAACAGCGTACAGCAGGGGGGAGGGAGCAAGCCTCCTTAGCCGCCACATCGGCAAGCTCGTTTCCCCGGATCCCAGTATGCCCAGGAACCCAACAGAAGATGATCTCCTTGTTTCGTTGTTGCAGGCAACCACGGGTTGGCTGCGTGTAATGACACCGGCGCCCTGTCTACGCATGTCAACTAAAAGTTTGTCGGGGAACTGAAAACAGCCAGTTCGGTGTGTGACGTCAAGCGTCGGGCGAGAGCGCGCTAGCCCATCGGCACAGAGCCGCTTCGGGGCTGAAATCAATTAAGAACAGCCTGACAGCCAGCCGCATCGCCACACAAGAGCGCTGCAATCGTCGCGCTTGCTATGCCTCATTTTTCCCACTTTACGTTAAAGCACTGGATAAAATGTTCGTCGTTTTGCAAAGTACACCTGAGCTTCTATAATGTACTACGACGAGGAACACACAAACGCGGTAAAAGTAACTGACAATACTAACTGCTGCGATCGAAAAATATCACGAGTTTGACGTCATATTCACCACTTTTTGCAGACAACTTGAAAGGAGTACGCAATATAATTTTCACATAATTTTTGCCTGTCATAGAGCATTGAGCATGTTTTGTTATAAAAACCAAAACTATAATTCTGCAGAAAACAAATTTATGTATATTTTGTATCATTTCACTAATCGATATAACATACTGTACTCATTATCATATCTTTGCTGTCAACCAAAGGCTTTGTTTTATCTTTGGAGTGTGTCTTGCGCTCACAGTTGTTGCGTTTAAAGAGTCGAGCTGTGACCTTCGTGTAGAGAAAGAGTCGGGTGTGTGACCTCCGTGGAGAGGAGTCGGTGTGTGACCTTCGTGCATGATACTGTCGGGTTAGTCTGTCTGTGTGTGTTAGACTGGAAGAGTAAAAATTCAGTTTTGAAGAGTCCCAGCCAAGTCTGCAGATTGAAAATTTTGTATGGAAATTTATGTCTCAAATAAGGTAAACTTGTACTTTTCTATTGTTATGTATGGTAGCCTGTATGTAGCCTATATTGTAGTTGGTTTGTGTTTTGGGTAACGAATACTGTTTAATTCAGCTCGCATTTATCATTTATCCCTGTGTCATTTTACCAGTTCCTCGTTCCTTTCACGAGTTCTGATACCGATACTGGTTCGACATGTGATTGGTCAGAGTGAGGTACCTCATCTGCAGCTGGCACAGAGTTCTACAGCTCAGACAGAGGGTGCAACAGCGACGCAATCAACTGGGGGTTCGTTTCCATGGCTGCCAAGCCGCCTTGGGCCTTTTGTTGCACTGGTGTGGGGGCAGCGGAGGGGGCGGAGTCCGAGGCGGCGGCGGTAACCGACGCGAAGCTGACCGCGAGGACATCTTCACCGGGCAGAAGTTGAACAGCCCGTTTACGTTTGGCAAACAATTGCCTGTGATGTCTGACACCGTTACAAAAGCTACGTGTTTGCGGTTGGCCGCTGCATGTTATAAACGCACAGTGGCCGTTAACAAAAAGAAACGATGGAATGTGCTTTTTTAAAACCATTTTGGGTTAAAGCGCAGTGTGTGCGTACGCGACTGGCGTTTGACGAGTAGATGTTGGCAACGGCGCGATGAATGATGGCAGGTGAAGGCAGTTAACCGTTACGTTCCCAGTGTTGTTCCTGGACAACAACGCATTAAAAGTCGATTTATACCGTATTTTGTGCATCAATCCTTGAAGTTGCATTTTTGTTGATGAGCAACATGCTTCTAGTACGACATTTTGCCGCTTGGTACAGCGTGAAGCCACTTCTGAGGTATTAATGTGTCCATCTTGGAGGTTGTGTTGCGTTGCCGTCTGTGCGTGGCTGAGAGTGTGAGCGTGAGTGTGGTACCTTTTATTTTATTCCAGCAGTGAATTGCCTTGTCTTTGGTGCTGTGGTGAAGATTATTCTAGAGTTATTGATCTGGCAGTGTTAACAATCAACAAAATAACCTCCAAGTAATAAAATACATCGATACAAACGTCTGTGTTGTGCATGAAATAAGACATAAACATCAATAGAGCGGCCAAAAATTTTAAAACACATATTTTTATGTTTACTGTACTGTATTAATACAGAAAACATTGATTTTTAATTTTTCCAAAGCTGATTTCATAATGGGTGACTGAGACGGTTAGTGAGGAGTCGCGTCCTGGATGCCGATAAGGTTGTGTGTTTGATGAATAGTAAATTTGGCGTTAGTTTTAAAATTTGTTCTTACTCTTATGCGCAGCGTTTTTGGCAACGTAATTGGTATTTCATTTATAATCCGAACTAATTGTGTTTTTTTCAAATGTTCAAATGTTTGTAGAGTCTATGGGACTTAACTACGGGGTTATCAGTCCCTAAACTTACAAACTACTTATGAACTAGCTACAACTAAGGACGGCACAAATATCCATGCCCGAGGGGGGATTCGAACCCCCGACCGTAGTGGCCGTGCTGACCGTGACTGGAGCGCCTCAGTCACCTCGGCCACCGCGGCCGGCTTTACTCAATCGATAAGGGTGCGGCGGTGAAGTGGCCGAGCGCTCTAAGGCGTCTTGTTGCGAAGCGTGCTGGTGCTCGCCGTCACACGTTCGAGTCCTCCTTCCGGCGTGAGTGTGTGCGATTTGTCCTTAGCGCAAATTACTTCAAGTAGTTTGTAAGACTAGGGGCTGATGACCAAAGAAGTTAAGTCCCTTAGATTTACAAACATTTGAACATTTGAATTTGGATACGGATACATCAACAACATGTCAATCATAGAGCAGGAACAGCATTAATTATTTATTTCATTGTGAACAGAAAAGGTGCATGCTCTTTCAAAACCCGTTGACAGACAGTGAGGGGAATAATATTTTGTGTCCACCATGAAATACATAAATAATGCTGTTTCAGCTATAAGGTTGACATGTTCTTGATGCATCCTTGTCCGGTAAATACATTGTGTTTAAATGATTGTTTGTAAATCTATCGGACGAAACTGCATGGTCATCAGTCCGTACAAACTACTTATACTAAGGTAAACTAACATAAGGACAACACACACACCCATGCCCCAGGGAGGACTCAGACCTCCGACGGCGAGCAACCGCGCGCTCCGCAGCGAGGCGCCGTAGACCGGGTAAATACATTAATTATCCTCGTAAGTACTACATGTTTTCAAACTACTTATTGGTCACCTGCACGCCATTCCTGATTGGCTGCTTTCACCTACCGTTATTCATCTCGCCGTTGCCCACTTGTACACATCAAGCGGCAATCGCTTACGCAAAACTGCACTTTTACCTCATTTTGACACTTCGCACAGCGTTTTCCACTATAAATATGTAGGCAAAGGACCGCTTTTCCTTGGCAACAGTGGAAACAGTGCCGTATGCCGTCAGATGTCCGACTATGGTCTCATTTCGGATTTCAAACGGTAAATTATAAACGTCCACTTGGCGTGTCTAAGAGTTACAGTGGACGGTGCACCCGACGTCGAGGTGGACGAACCTTTAAGAGTAGTCGCTGCTCTAGGCCAGCATGCTGTTCGACATCACTATGCGCTCCGGCAGTCAGAACAAATAAAGTAAATTGTTAGGATCACTTGTAAGGGACGCTCCTCTGATTAGAGTAGATCATTCTAATTTCCGGTGCGTTCAAAATGCTTGTTAAGCTTATGGGACTTAACTACGGGGTAATCAGTCCCTAAACTTAGAAACTACTTATCAACTACCTTATACTAAAGACGGCACAAATATCCATGCCCGAGGGGGGATTCGAACCCCCGACCGTAGTGGCCGTGCAGACCGTGACTGGAGCGCCTCAGTCCCCTCGGCCACCGCGGCCGGCATTTCCGGTACGGAAGGGCTTATTACACTGAGCTATCCACCACTGGGCACAATTAGGCATACTAGAGCCTACATCAGTTTATGTACATACATGTTTCGTTTTTGTGACCACTGGAAGTATTGTAACATGGTAATGGCCACATACTGAAGCTGAGCTGTATTTTTAAATAAAAATTGTATGCTACGGACTTGCATTTAGCCTTTGACGACGAGCATAGATTCCCTTCAACATGTAAGTTAACATATTTTGTGGGTCTTAATTTAAGGAGGAACCATCCAATCTGAGAAATTCGATAAACCTATCTAACTCTTTAGAAATTGCCTATACATTGACATTTACCGAGCATAAGTTGCTTCCGAATCTTACCTGCAACGCGAGAGATTCGTCACGATACATATATTTTCTGTCCAATTTAATGTAAAAATAGGATAATGTGTCCCATTCCAAAAAATAGACTAAAACCTTCACCCTATAATGTGGAATACTCTACCCTTTTCTAAAAAGAATGTTGTATCAGCAGTGGAAAATATAAAATTTGCACTTTTTGAATTCGGACACATAGTTGTGATACAGTACGGTGTGGACGGGGTCGCGGAGAGGGGTCGCCAGAATACTGCCGCGAGACAGCACGTAAACCGACTGCCGTCGTGGCGCAGGGGATAGCGTCACCGACTGCTCTTCTGCTACAGCGCCGGGCGCCGTGGCTCAGCGCGCCCGGCCAGAGGGCTGAACGTTCTCTGTAATAAGAAAAGCTGGGCCAAATTCACATCGAACAAGAACGAACAAACACGATCAGCGTCCGCAACGAACGGAACTACCCATAGGGCAAAAAAAAAAAAAAAAAAAAAAAAAAAAAATAAATAATAATAATAATAATAATAATAATAATAATTCTTTGTAATTAACAATACCAGAATGTTCTACATCTTACTTATGTTCACTTGTAAATTATACTTGTTTCTTATGTTAACCGTTCTTCCAATTTTTGGTACATTCTGTCTGTGTATAAATAGCAGAGCACTCTGCCCAAGAGGCAGTTAGTGCTGCGTGTATGCTAAGTTCATAATAAACCTGCTTTCAGTATAAGTGCTGTGTTCAGTGGCCTTCGAAGTCAAGCCTCATTCCATTTCAACGCGACATTATTTTTAATTGGAAGGGGGTAGCGAACTGAAAAAATTTGCAAAACACTGATCTACAGGAATGCACCTGAGTCTATGCTTGAGTTTATATTAACAGCAATATTTCACTGCTTCTGCTACTGTTGCATACATAAAAAAAAAAAAAAAAAAAAAAAAAAAAAAAAAAATGAAATCAATACGAAACAAATTGATTTTCTAGAGGTAATGTAATCTCAACATACCAGTGATATTGATTATAAGACGAGGTACAGGCGGAATTGTTACCATTTACTTTCGATATGTGGGTGCTATTCAGCTATTGGAAGGCCTCGGAAATACAGATACGAGTTATATAGTGGAATAGCGAGGCAGAACTGAAGTTTGTGTTGTGGAGTGAGAAGGACTTAGGTCAAATCGTGCATTCGTGCTATCCATAATGCCACGGTGGCTGAGTGGATATTGCACTCAGACTCTATAAACAAGAAGAGGCTGAAATGTCAGACAACATCTATCCCATCGATGATTTATTCGTTTATTTAACGTATGGCAATACAGATTAATTGCAACTAAAAAGCATGACTCGTATAACTTTACAAACATTATTTAAAAAAATACATTAATTGCATAGTATTAAAAACTAAAAGAAGGAAATAACTAAATCTACAAATAAACATCCATATTCTCAATCCATTCAAGGGATGCCTCTGTCGCTTCAAAGAAATCCTCTAGATTTCCATAATACGCTCTTCTGCTACAACTTGATACAAAGTGGTTTGTTGGTCTGGTGTTCGCTTCCACAGTCACATTGAGGGGCGGAGGTGGTTTTCAGCACAGACGGCATGGACTTTGCAGATCCTATTAACTGTTTTCCAGGCATATCATTGTAATTCCATACCGGCTGATTTTGTGTCAGGTCTTTGGAGAGTCAGATATTCCTCACAGGCAATATTACTCCACATTTCTATCCACGTTCTGATAATACTGAAATTGACAACATGTAGCGATTCTGCTAATAGGATAGACATCTGTCCAAATTTTAACCGAGTCACAAAATAAGAGTGGATTGGAAGCTCGGTGATTTTCAGCAATTTGTCCTTGAGAAGGGCATTCTGTCTTCGAAGATCTGGTGGCTCAATGTGACTTAGAGATTGTAATAAGTGAACAGGAGTAGAAATGAGGCAATCTGTTATTGTCCTCATTGCCGTATTTAGCTCCACGTCAATTTTTCTCACATGTGAGAACTCGGCAGCGGAGTAGACCAGAACTAAGGAAGAGCATCGCAGAGATGTATCTTATCTCTTGCACCCAGTGAGGTACCACTCAGCTTCTGTATGATGTTATTGTGAGATATTAGCTTTGCTGCTATGTTTTCTGTGTGCTTCTTGTAGGAGAAGCTTCTATCCTCCTAAATATTTGGATAGTCTTGGTGGTAAAGGACCTACAGATAAAGGTGAAGTTAAATTAAGAAAACGAGTGTGAGAGTAGCAACACATATGACCTTAATATATTTCGGCTTCGTCGTAATTCAATTAAAAAATAATTTAAAAAGTGGATAAAGCGACTGTATCGCAAGAAGGAGATCCGGGTTCGAATCCCAGCCGTGACACAAATGTTAATTCAATGCCTCGCATTATAATCAATATTTTTGAATCGGTTAATAGATTATTTGTTTGAGCTCTAAGTGCTCCCCAGAGGGGTATTTATGAATGAAAGCACGATCTGAATATCGCGTTTTTGTTTATTCAGTTCTGCAGTGAACAATGATAGGGACCCTTAGGTTGCATATCTTAAAGCTCTAAAAGTGGATATGTGAGAAAACAGATATTAACAGGCAAACGACTGGGGCTCTCAGAACATTGAAGTGGCATGACACCATCGAAATAGTACCACTGAACAATGAAAACGTGTTGTCCGGCCGGATGAATCACTTTTCTTGTTACACCAGGTCGATGGTCATGTTCTTATACACGATTATACTGACAAACGGACGCTTGAAGAAAGCCTGGACACAAGCTAGTACTAACGGTGCCATGCTAAAAAAGCAAATCAGGTTGGTTTCCGCGTGATCTATGGTAGCAAACGAAGACACCATCACACTTGTTGTCTTTGTGTACATTAGTGCGATTACCTGTATTGATTCACGCTTGATATCTTCCCCGACATCGATGTCTGCTTCCAGCACGCTAACTGTCCAGAATACTGCCAAAGTAGTGTTGAAGAGAATAAGTGCGAACTCGTGTTGATGCCTTAGTCATTAAAATTCTCCGATATAAACCCCATGAACAAATATCTTGATGCCGCTGAGCGCTAACTCCACTTTTCGAAGCAGCTGGCTTGTAATTAACATGAACTGCTTGACCCCGTGTAGACGCCTGGTACCACAAACTTCCACAACCATAAAATAGACTTGACGAAACCACACCACTAAGAAACGGTGCTGCATTGTTTCGCAAGGGTTGACAAACACACGCAGGTAGTTAATAGTGTTTTCGCTCATTAACGTACACTTCATTGCCGTAGCAGACGTCAGTTGCGTTGGCACGTATATTTGAATACAAACTGTATAATATGCTTCAGTTTTATATGGTAAGCTGATTGGTTCGAAAAGACTACTGGACAAAATCCAACATATAGTCAATGTTTATTAAAGATCGAGGCCCTTTCATCCGATCCATTTGATTCGCTGAAATGGAAGACTCGTTAGAGTAGACGATGTCTGCCTGGTGTTTTTTCCATCCAACTATCCGTTTGCTGAAATGTGTTAAATGAAGTTCACAGTTCATTGCAGAACTTAATTTTCGGTGCATGTCTTTCTGATCAAAAACACAATTGAAGTGTATGTTGATACTGTGGCAAATCAAATGTTTGAATTGCTCTGGCCATCAGTCCCTTGAAACTACTTCAACTCCTCGACGAAGGATTCGAACCTCCGACGGAGAGCAGCGATGCACTCCACAGCTAGGCGCCTTGGAATGCACAGCCACTCCACCATGGCTACAATGACAATAATTCATCAATGCATTCTTTCTAAGACACTTTAAAAATTACACATGAATGACAATTTGGCTACAGGAAACACTGAAAGATAACGGTAGCATCACATCTTCTATATCTACAAATGTGAATGTCTGTTCGGTGTACGTTTATCACGTCTGAACCACAAGACATAAAGAGCTAAATTAAATGTTTGATCAAATGTTTGTTAGCTTATGGGACTTAACTACGGGGTCATCAGTCCCTAAACTTACAAACTACTTATGAACTAACTAACACTAAGAACGGCACAAATATCCATGCCCGAGGGGGGATTCGAACCTCCAACCGTAGTGGCCGTGCAGACCGTGACTGACGCTCGTCAGTCCCCTCGGCCACCGGGGCCGGCAAAGAGCTAACAATTTGTACAGTTACAAATGTCTACCCAGGGAAGGCTTTCGGCACAGTTTTATGGCGGTCGGATAGCTGTTTATCTATATATATTAATGTTAATGTCTGTTTGGCGTACGCCTATCACGTCCGAACGACAGGACGCAGAGACTTAAATATTTGTACAGTTAATAATTTATACTTGAGGAAGGTTTTATGCACAGTTTTATAACGATCTGAATGATATTTAGTAATTTGAAGAATATAACGCAAAATAGCGAACTATAATTACTCTTTGAAAATTATATTTACTCTTTGAAACTGGTTTTATTGGTTGCATTGTTGCTTGAGGTTGACAATGATAAAAGGGTGGAGTATACTGGGATGGAAAGTTATCGGTGTATATAAAATTCTGTCTGTGTGTGTGTGTGTGAATATTTTGCTCTGCAGTGAAAACTACAGAGCGCAAACGAATGGACTGTGTCTAATTTTTGTCGGAAGTCTCGCGTTGTACACCATAGTAGTTCCATGCTGATAGCTACAAGGGGATGGAAGATATGGTGGTTGAAAGTCGTCAAATTATAAAAAAATTTGCGACTCTATAGCAAGGAGGTTACAAACAGCGAAACGTGATGCCAGAGACCATATCTCTGATCTACGCGTGCTACAATGTCTTCAGCTCTTTCTCTGTAAGGATAAGCATACGAATAAGGAAATATAAGAATAAATAAATAAAGCAGTAAAAAAGAAATTTCTTTTAATACAGGCATACGTCACTTATACAAATGAATACATACCTACAAAATTATACAATTGTACAACATATAAGTCAATAGATATGAGATCGTACGCATTTCATGTCATTTGTGTTTTGATTACTATTTTTCTTTGTTTGGATACTTACAATTTTGTACACAATGCGAGATACCCTTATTTCTTATTTATTCTCCGATAAATATAGCATGTTCTTAGAAAAAAAGGAGATGGACAGAGAGAGAAAGGACAGGAGAAGTACTAACTCAAAGCAGGAATAAATAAATAAATACCCGGGCAAAGCAGGGTTTTCAGCTAGTATTAGAATATTTGTAATACTCTTAAAATGTTGATTACTTGACGTAATGCTAAGTTTTCAAATACTCTGCTGGAAAAAAAAATCGCACTGGCATGTTTTACGGCCCACTTTATATTTGCTTGTTGTTTTATGATTTTTGTAAACATTTCAGACACAAATAATAAAAATATAGATAGTAAAATCTTGATGGACTATACGATTACGACTCTACGATTGTGATAATATCTATACACCCAACACGTAATATTCTTTCTCGCCGTATTTAACAAACAGGAAAAAATTATTTGATATATGAATTTAGCTTTGACAAATGTACTCTGTTTTGATATTTTACCTCTTTAAATTATTATTTTAATATCTCTCCCACATTTTCATTACCACTTAATTTACTCATCTTAGGGGAGTATCTTATTGCATAAATACGATAGATGCCAAAAGCGCAATTTTTATTTATTTTATTCAAGACGACTGGTTTCGACACTCTATGGTGTTATCATCTGGTCTCAATGACATTACACTGCTTAGTGCTCCACATAAAATCTGTAGGTGTAATGGATGATAGTTAAATAGAAAATGATGCGCTGGTGGATAGTCAGATAAAAAATCTATGGCTGGCCAAAATGAAAACAGTGAAATATACATAAATTAATAACCAACATAGTGCACATGTCTGGTTGGTTTTATGGAGGTGCTAAACATTTGGTTTTTGGAAATCAGTCACGTGAAATCCCTCGCATGAAACCTTACCCAAAACTCTCTTCTGAATATGTCATCTTGCATTCTATATTTGATGATTTTCTTATTAAAACTCAAACGTTGTGATTTCAAAGCAATCACGCACTGAAAATTATCAAAAACACGTCCTTCTTAGGACAATGAATTCCACTCTAATGCCTAAAAATTCCATATTAGGAGGTAACACCTGCCATCGATGGTACGAGAATTACGGATTACTCTCGCAGCTGTTTGGCGTAGTGTAATGGGCGGCAAATTAGTTTCTGATGCATGAACATCTTAGGGGGTGGTTCGAAACTTGCCCAGCGCGGTGGCTCATGCGCTAGGTCACAGGGTTGCGGGCCCCACCACCAAAAGAGAAGGCCATGGCGCTCTCGTGTGACATCACGCAGCGTTGCTCGCGATCGCGTAGTTCACTGGCTGTCCACTAGGCCCCAGCCCACCAGGCTCTAGCGGCTGGCCACTCAGCTAAGAGCAGCGGCCAACTCAGCGTGATGTGGCACGATAGTGCTGCGGACATCTCTTTAAGCGGCTGTCCCCACCACCACCTCCCCTCAAACGCCCGCACGCCGGAGACAGCCGTGGCCTCGTGGCAGGCGGCACGAGCTCTCCCCTCACCCTCCCCTCCACGCTACCCTCTGACATGCGAGAGGCACCCTAAGCCAAGGAACGGCCCTACACCTGCTAGCATCTTACGGAACTACGAGGGGAGTGTAGGACAGTGGTTTAGGGGGGCCTTCTCCTCTGTATATGTTACTCTGTGGTTGCGGGCTTGGTAGCTCATCATGCTCGGTCAGAGTGCTCGACGCCATCTGTAAAGAAAAAACTGAGCAACGACGAAACGATCAAAATTAAACAAAATAAACCAACAATACAAAGTACTAAAAAAAAGTTCAAATGTTTGTTAAGCTTATGGGACTTAACTACGGGGTCATCAGTCCCTAAACTTACAAACTACTTATCTGCTACCTTATACTAAGGACGGCACAAATATCCATGCCCGAGGGGGGATTCGAACCCCCGACCGTAGTGGCCGTGCAGACCATGACTGGAGCGCCTCAGTCCCCTTGGCCACCGCTGCCGGCTACAAAGTACTGATCAAACCGAAGATCCAATGAAACAAGAGAAAAAGAAAAAGGGCACGACGCTATATGTAATTTAAAAAAAAAAAAAAAAAAAAAAAAAAAAATAGAAAAGAAAAGAAAAAAAACTGAGCAAAATTCTCAACAAACAACCCAGAACGAACATGAACAAACGACTGCAAAGCATCGATCTATCTGAATAAAAATATAAAAAGCTGCCACTGGCATCTCAAAGTTGACAACGTTTTCTCTGAAAAGTGCATTTTTTCTATTTTGTGAACATATCATGAAATACATACCAACGAATTGGGAACATAGACTTCTTTACCACGAGTACACAAAATGGGGAGATACTTTCACAATGACTGCTGTAAATGACATAATGATAATCGTAACTTGGTATATAGATTAAGTACTAGAGTTCTGTGGAATTCGGTATTACCCCACCTATTCCGTATTTTAGCTTTAAAAGAGAACGTAGTCACGGTTTGAAACAGAATATTTGCTCTTTATTTTAGCGACGAACAAAGTAACATGAACAAAGTCATACCTGAACTACAGAAAAGGAAATACAATCTACGTTAAAAGCGTCCATAGCAACCACGCCAAAGATAACAAGTTTATTACACGCTTTGATTGTAATTAATGACTTTCAAAGTACTCCATTAATAATGAATAATTGCTTAGGGAAAAAAACACGTAATTTTTTTCAGTGTTTACACTTCCTTTTCGTTTCATTAAGGAACGACAGTTGCCACATAAATGTAAGGCTCCATTTATATATGAAACTACCAGTATCAGTACATTGTTTAGAATAATCATTATCACAGTATCCCCCCTGTTGTTGTGCAAATGCTTCAGAAGACCAGTGTTCAATTCGTTATTATGTATTTCACGGCATGTTCACGAAATAGAACAAACGCACATTTTAGAGGGAGCACTCTTACATCTGCACAACTCTAAACATTGCAGAAGATAGCTCTATTTAATTAATAAGAGCTCCAGAAACCCTTTTAGGAGCAAAGGCGGAGAAACAATAGTATCGGCAGGTTTCGAACTACCGACCACATGTATCACAACGTAAAGCGCTACCCATTACACCAAAGCAAACAATTATGACTTTGTACCCTATTTTTAGAGGGGCAGTTGCTAACAGCTAAAATGACATTTTAGATACTAGATTATAATTTATCGTCCTATGAAGGACGTGTTTTTGTTAATTCTTCAGTGAACCACTGCTTTGAAATGATAACGCATAACTTATAATAAGAAAAAAATAAAATACAGGAAGATAGATGGCGTATGCCAGAGAGAGTCCTGGGCGAGGAATGTCACGTGACATTCCCTAACGTCTGGTTTACGCCAAGTGACGGTGTCAAGTCGCTGTTATTTTTGCAAATATCTGCGTAACGGTGCGAGTTAAGAAAAACAAATGACAGGGGAAAGTTGTTAGAATTTTCTCCTCTAAAAATTCGGTTAATCAATTTTCGTGTCAGATGAACGGTTTATTTGCAATTACATTACAAACGGCTTTTTTTAGTGTTGCTAACGTATTTTTTGTCCGAAAAATTTGGAAAAGGGAGGTTCTGGTCTCTGGGGGCCAACAATCATATCTGTAAAGTTTTACGTCGATCGTTTGAACGGTTCGACCTAAAAAGTGGGAATACGTTACGGACATACAGACAGGCATCGACAAATCGCAGTTTTTTTGCAAATATCTCTGAAACGACGCAATATATGAAAAAAATGAGAGAAAAGCTGTAGGGAATACCCTCCTCTACAAGTTAGTTTATTTATTTTTTGTATCAGGTGTACAGTTAAGCCGTTATTTTCATTTAAATTTCGAACTGTGAAAAGGCGAGCACAAAGCCTCACTTTTAGTGTTACTAACGTATCCGAAAGTGAGCCAACATTAATATACCTTCGCAGAGTTTTCACTTCACTCAAGATTTATTTTTGAAACTGCATAAAGAGTGACTGAAACGATTAAATTTGAAGTGGCCGAGCGTTCCAAGGCGCATAGCTACGGAGCGCGTCGCTGCTCGCCGTTGGAGGTTCCAGTTCTCCCTTGAGAATGGGTGTATTTGTTGTCCTTTCATAAGTTAGTTTTAGTTTATAAGCGTAAGGACTGATAAACTGAGTATATAAGTCCCACAGATTTACAAACGTTTGAATTTTGATTACTTTTACAGAAACAAGCATAAACACACCTCAGGCGTGGATTCTGGCAACCATTCGGTCATACAGATGGCGAAAACTGTCTTGGGATATATTATGCCACGTCTTCTTGACATGTTCACATAGTTCTACAAGAGCTGTGGGTTGCCGAGTCGCTTGTGTTAGTTGCCGATGCATCGTATACCTCAACTAATCGATTGTAGACAAGTCCGAATATTGTGCTGGCTAGAGACGTTTCTACACATTTTGCAGTGCATGTCGAGCGTTATCTTGTCCGAACAACACATCACCAACACACGCCAGCTCTACGTCATATGTGCAAAACGATCGTCGCTTGAGTGCAGACAGAATCAGCTTCCATCGCTGAAGACCACGGCCCGCCATTTCGTTTTCCATGTGATTGTCTGATGCCACCAGTCGAGCCTTGCATGTCAATGCTGTGGCGTGAGTGGAAGATGGGCTAGAGTTGTACATTGGTAACAGTTCGTGTTGACATTTCTGTGCCCAAAAACACTCTTGTCTGATGTGTTTGCAGTATATCTGCCTCTGCAATGCACGGGAATGACCTCGTGGTCTAAGGCCGTGTTTATAGCACGCGGTTGCTAAGCCGAGGAGGAATCTCGGCAGTTTGGCAGTTGTTTGTTTTTTGTGGTTTTAGGGCGCACAACATCTCAGGTCATTAGCAGGTTCGGCAGTGCCTGTTTCTCACAAGGCAACGTGGGACCTGTTTATAGGTAACAGCCCTTCCGCTCTTCCACTGCAGAGTCAAAATACCACTGGTTTAACTTCCGAACCGCTGAGGTTGATCAGGCCGCAGCGGCGTCTGCTTACACAACAGCTAATGGGACTGTTTGGTGCGCGCTGCGGAACTGTGCGCCATATGGCAGTGCTTCCTTTGTCTGGCTGCCCAGGTGGGAACAGAGTGCTCATGGTCACTGCAGCTGAACCACGTGCTCTGTGCCGGCCGCAGTGGCCGAGGGGACTGAGACGCTTCAGTCACGGTCTGCACAGCCGCTACGGTCGGGGGTTCGAATCCCCCCTCGGGCATGGATATTTGTGCCGTCCTAGTTTGTAAGTAGTTCATAAGTAGTTTGTAAGTTTAGGGACTGATGACCCCATAGTTAAGTCCCATAAGCTTTACAAACATTTGAACACGTGCTTTGTGAGAGACGAGCAGTGGCTACAGGAAATCACAGCGGGAGCTCCACTGTGGAGGAACCGCTGTCTATAAACGCAGCTGTGTTTATAGCTCGCGATTGTTTCACGACGGAGGAAATGCGGCGGTTTGGCAGTGCGCTGTTTCTCATTATGTGGTGTCCAGCTGTTTATAGGCATGGCTGCGGCGGTGGCCCCTCCACTCTTCCACTGTGGCATCAAACTACCAGCGGCTGCACTTCCAAATCGCCATGGTTGTGCGGGCTGCAGCAGCATCTGCTTACATGGTGGCTTATGGGGCTGTTCATTGTGTGTGGCAGAACACCGTGCCACATGGCAGTGCGCCCTTTGTATGGCCGGAAGGTGGGAACAGGGTGCTCAAGGTCACTGCGGCTGAACCACCCATCTCCCTCAACACAACCTTACAAGCAGTTGCAGTGACTGTACAAAAAAAATGTTCAAATGTTTGTAAATCTATCGGACCAAAAAATGTTCAAATGTTTGTTAAGCTTAAGGGACTTAACTACGGGGTCATCAGTCCCTAAACTTACAAACTACTTATGAACTACTTACGAACTAGGACGGCACAAATATCCATGCCCGAGGGGGGATTCGAACCCCCGACCGTAGTGGCCGTGCTGACCGTGACTGGAGCGCCTGTCACCTCGGCCACCGCGGCCGGCCTATCGGACCAAACTGCGTGGTCATCAGTCCGTAGCTTACAAGCTACTTAAACCTAGGTAAACTAACCTAAGGACAACACACACACACACACACACACACACACACACACATACACACACCCATGCCCCAGGGAGGACTCGAACCTCCACGGCGAGCAACCGCGCGCTCCGCAGCGAGACGCTTTAGACCGCTCGGCTACTCCACCGCGGCGACTGTACATGCACACCACCAACTGACTGCGTGCTCCCTGTATCTGCCTCCTCACTATCCTCTCAATGACGACGCTCTTGAAGATCTCCTTCAATAGCTCCCCCACCCATTCATCCTTTGTGGTTATTTTAATGCACACACATCCCCATAAGAAATACACAGAAGGTAATCGCGTTCGACTATAGAAAAAGGAAGGCGAGAGTTATGTAAATTCTGATACTCGATGACAAATCTGTGTATGAATACCTTTCGCTTCAAACAAAAGTGAAGTAAATCGGTCGGGTAGTTTGGAATGGATGACTGACTTTAGTTTTCGTAGATTCTTTTAATATATAAAATAGCGATCTTGGCTTTTTACTTTCAACGATAATTAGTTTTTAGAAGTGTATTGAGATGTTTTCCAATATTTACCGGCCTGCACGCTCAGTTCCCATCCCTAGATGGTTCTGAGTACACTCCTGCTTCGTGGCCAAACACCAAATGAGTAAACAGAGCTCTGTGGAAACAGGGCTTTAGGCACGTTCCTCCTCTGCCGCACATGGAAGCAGAATAAAAATAACACAATAGAGGAAAATTAAACAAGCGCTGGGTGTTCGTAGTCACGTACGCTGATAAATCTTACCTTGAAACACTTTATAAATCCCCGACAGACAATATTGCCAACTGTGATTTTGAATCACTCTCGCACGGAAGCCACATATTTGCGAATCAGATTAGTACAATCGTTATTCTTCGTTTCCAATTCCAAGTAAGTATAGGTTTCTAGCGCAGGACAATGTGAATTGTAGTAGCCCTAATGGCAAACAGTACTTAATAAACACTGAATCAGGTAGATTCAGTGTGCTCTTAATGTAGTTTTGGAATAGATTCTGTAGCTTAATTATACGTGTAAGCTCTGGATAGACATTTATCAAATTTAAGGCTAGGCTGTTCGTGAATATTGAACGTACTTTGAGTACCATAGGGTCTTCCGAAGTAGAGTTAGGTATATTTATGTCTTTATTCGTCTTAAAAATGATCTTGAAACTGGATTCTAGTGTAGGTTGATAATGTGGTCGTTGCCCAATAAGAATTCACAACTACATATTCTTGGAAGTTGGCGGCACTGTGTACATGTTAACACTGAGACAAGGCAACATTGTTTAATACACGGACTAAGATGCTACACATCTTACGCTTTGTTAACCCTAGCAGCACCAAGATATATTAGGTTACACGGAGTACCAAGCATGGGCAAATTTTGCCCGTATTACAATATGCTGAGAATCCTGTAAAATGCATTTTTTTTTTTGTTTTGTCTTTGCCATCAGCTGTTGTCTGTCAAACATATTTACAAAGCATTATCTTTATTGCAGTACTAGCTGCAAGTACCTGGCTTTGCCCGGGTTTAAAATAAGGTTTCCCAACAAATGCATCTTATATATATATATATATATATATATATATATATATATATATATATAGAGAGAGAGAGAGAGAGAGAGAGAGAGAGAGAGAGAGATTGCAATCGAACTCTGTAAGTAAATACTCTCCCCCATGCACCGAACGAAATTTTATGTAGACAGTAACCTTCATATTATTTTGAAGGTCAAGTGTACAAAATTTCATCAAGATCGGAGCAAAACTGTGGAGTTTGGCGAAATCCATAAGTACCCTCTATACACTAAACGAAATTTTATGTAGACAGTGCCCTTCATCTTGTTTTGAAGGTCAATTGTGCAAAATTTCATCAATATCAGTGGGAAGATATAGATTTAGACGGACACACTGAAAACGCACTTTCACTATTTCTCAAATTTTCCGGTTGGTTTTCCAAAAACTAGAACGAAACCTGTTTGAGAACCTTACCCATGTAATTTGAGTACGTGTACCAAATTTCAGCCGGCCGCGGTGGCCGAGGAGACTGCGGCGCGTCAGTCACGGTCTTCACGGCCACTACGGTCGGGGGTTCGAATCCCCTCTCGGGCATGGATATTTGTGCCGTCCTTAGTATTAGCTAATTCATAAGTAGTTTGTAAGTTTAGGGACTGATGACCCCGTAGTTAAGTCCCTTAAAAAATAAAAAAAAAATAAAAAAAAATAAAAAAATAAAAAAAATAAAAAAATTTCACGTTATTTGGTTGTCTGGATCTTGAGAGAACAGACAGACAGACAACAAATGCGTCTTATAAGTATAGAGATTGCCGTCTTGGATACCCTGCAGGTAGAGGACCGAAAGAGTTACTTTTGCAGTTTTCTGAATTTTTTTCGGATTGTTGACTGCTTTACCTTTTAATATTATTTACCATAATTTCAGAAGTTATTAGGTCTAATAGGCTTGCAAATAGATGGGATATACTTAAATTAGAGGTGATGGCTACTGATTTTACAATAACAATTTTTTCAATCCTTGGTGGTTGTAGGTAAGACCCTAAGAATTATGGTCACATGGAGTACCAACCCAGGGCAAAATTTCCATATTTTAATTGCGGTTTTTAAAATCGTAACCACATAAATGCACAATGTAGTACTTTATAAGGTGAGAGACAAATAGAAAAAGGCCCATAGCCGCGGTGGAGTGGCCGAGCGTTCCATTGCGCCTAGCTGCGAAGCGCGCCGCTGCTAGTTGTCGGAGGTTCGAGTCCTCCCTCGGGCATGTGTGTATTTGTTGTCCTTAGCATAAATTAGTTCAAGTAGTTTGTAAGCCTAGGAACTGATAACTAGAGCATTTAAGTCCCATAGTTTTACAAACATTTGAACCTTTTGAAAGGCCCATAAACAAACAAGGATTTTTTATTATTTTTAATTAATTGTACGGGCAATTATTGCTCGTGCTTGCTGCTTGTAGGATTAAGAGATTACCAATACAAATGATTGGTAAAGACCTCGATGGCTCAGACTTCGGAACAGGCCATCTCGGTAGTGCGCAGTTAGTGGCAACATCTGTGACGAAAACTGCTGCACTGTTTAACGTTTCACTAGCGGAATTGTCCCCGGTAACGACGGCGTAGACTAAACAAGGGTAAAACATCATTAGCGAAGAGAAACAGTGGCCGTAACCCAACGTTAACTGACAACGACAAACGAGCGTTAAGAACGATTGTGGCCAGACGGTAAAATCGACAGCGAAATTCAATGCTCACATGTTTTAGTGTTTCGATGAAAAGAGTTCAGCTGGAAGGGCTGCAGTTGATAAACCCTTAAGCCTTGTCAGCTGAAGCGCTCTTTGCGATAGACCGTCTAACAACAAATAAACGTTTACACGATACGCGTTTGTCGAGTCGTTTTCTTTACGTGCCTACTTCATATGTTTTCAATTTAGTGCAAATGAATCACTTAGTTAAGATCACTTTTCAAGACTGTCAGATATATCGTGATTATAATAATGTTTAAAACATTCATTTGTGATTTAGTACTGTGAAACTGCATTTAATTGTTCACGCGAAACAACGTCGCTCATATGTGTAAACGCCCTCATTATAAAAGGCGATTCATTATTTCCAGGCCGCGCGGTTTGAGGCGCCTAGGTATATGACGGTCAAGCTTAGTTGTCTATGGAAGTCTGTCTAAACATAGACCTTTCACTGGGATAAAGCTTCAAACAATGCTCACCGAAAACAGACATTTCACCTATTAACTACTGCGTGTTTCAGGAGAAATATCAAATATTTTAGGAGAGAGTAATAAAGACGAATTTCAATAAAGATGGTACATAATATGTGTGTTCAAATTTTAGTGATTACAGCTCTTAGTATGCAACCCAGACAAACTTAAAACATTTAACGTTCTGATTGTTGGGCCTGCAGTGTAGTAAATGTCGTTGAAGGTCATTGTAATAAAAGATCCAGAATCACTGCTTATCATAATTTATCGCTACAGCTGTGTCAGGATTTTCCCATTATCAAGCGCCTGTTTGTAAAGCAAATGCTAGTTTGAATATTTTGACTGATAATTTCTTCGGTTCTTGCTAAATCATCATATTGCCTTTTGACACAATTTCCTTTCTTTGAGTCATCCACAACCGTCAATCTTCATTTTAAATAATGGGATCTGCAGCAGTTGTAGATTTCAAATCTTTTATGAATTTAGGCGCTACCCGAGTTTAGAGACCTATATCTCATCATCAGGTGCATCTTCAAATTACAATCAAATAAATATACGTACTTAGTGAGTCTGTAACACTGTAACATTTACGGACTCACTAAGTACGTATATATATTTTATATGGAATTTTTATTGCAAGTCTTGTATAGTATCACCTCCTGAAATATTTACGACTGCTCTTGAGACACCCTGTATCCCCAAGTCAACAGATGGGGACGTTTGTAAGACATCAACTATCTGCACGAACAGTTCGACGTTTGCAGCAGCATGGACTATTAGCTCGGAGACCATGACTGCTGTTAACCTTGACGCTGCATCACAGACAGGAGCGCCTCCGATGGTGTACGCCACGACGAACCTGGGTGCACGAATGGCAAAACGTCTCTTCGTATGAATCCAGATTCTGTTTACAGCATCATTATGGCGTATCACCCGGCGTGATGGTATGGGGTGCCATTGGTTACACGTCTCGGTCACCTCTTGTTCGCATCGACGGCAGTTTGAAGAGTGACCGTCACATTTCAAATGTGTTACAGCCTGTGGCTCTACCTTTCATTCTATCCCTGCGAAACCCTACATTTCAGCAGGATAATGCACGACACAATATTGCAGGTCCTGTAAGGGCCTTTCTGGATACGGTAAATGTTCGGCTGCAGCCCTGGCCAGCACATTCTCCAGATCTCTCACCAATTTAAAACGTCTGGTCAATGGTGGCCGAGCAAGTGGCTCGTCACAATATGCCAGTCACTACTCTTGATGAACTGTGGTAACGTGTTGAAGCTGCATGGGCATCTGTAGCTGTTACCCCATCCAAGCAATGTTTGACTCAATGCACAGGCGTATCAAGGCCGTTATTGCGGCCAGAGGTGGTTGCTCTGGGTACTGATTTCTCAGGATCTAAGCACTCAAATTACGCGAGAATGTAATCACATGTCAGTTCAAATTAAATATATTTGTCCAATGAATACCCGTTTATCGTTTGCATTTCTTCTTGGTGTTGCAGTTTTAATGGCCAGTATTGTACAATTTCAGAAAATGATCACACACCTCCCCTGAACAACAAATCGCCATGTCTCGACATAACGAATTGAAAGGTGAACGATAAACATTTAACATAGAAGAGGACATAATCCTTTGGAATGCAGTGCTACAAAAGAATGCCGAAATTCAGATGAGTACTCAAATAACTAATGAAGAGGTAATAAACCGAATTGGTGAAACATAAATTTATGGCACAATCTGACTAACGGAATGTATTGTTGATGGGGCATATCGTGTTGCAGCAATGAGTCATAAATTTGGTAGTGGAGGGAATTGTGTGAGTAACAACTGTAGAGTGAGACAAAGGTCATTCGGTTCAAATTATTGTAGTTACGTCAATGTGTAGAAACTTACTCAGAATAGAGTAAGGTGGAGAGTTATATCAAACCTGCCTTCTGAATGACAACGGCAATAGCAACAGTACCCAAACTCTCCGTCAGGATTTGTCATTAATATTGTTGTTGTTGTTGGGTTGTTTAAGGGGGACTAAACTACAACGGTCATCAGTCCCCCATTCCATCCCTAGGCGTCAAAAGTAGCTCCATGGACGTTAAAGAGATACGCCCAGAGGTTAAAACGTCGAAGTGAGAGAGGAGTCCCACTGAGTCCATAGAACATCATAAAAATGGACAAGACACAAAACGTAAAGACACGATCACACAAGGACATCTGACAACAAAGAAGCCGATGTCTGTGGTTGACCGACCAGAAGAATAAAAAAGGAAAAGTCAACCACTCGGTTTCACAAAGAAATCTCCAGTTAGAGAGAACGATAAATCCCCCTGCTCGAATAAAACGTAAAACGGTATCTGCCATTGTGGCATCGTCACCTAAAACTTCCGATAAAACAGCAGGGAGGTTAAAATGTCTCCGCAAGGCGGCTAAAAGGGGGCAGTCCATCAATATGTGGACGATTGTCAGACGGGAGCCACACCGACATTGGGCTGGGTCCTCACCCCGAAGGAGATGTCCATGGGTGAGCCACGTATGCCCAATGCGGGGGCGACACAAGACCACTGAGTCCCGTCGTGAACCACGCATGGAGGAACGCCATGCATCCGTAGTCTCCTTTACCACCCGGAGCTTGTTGGGCGTGCTCAGGCTACCCCACTCAGTATCCCAAAGCTGACGTACTCGTTGGCGCAACAATGAACGGAGATCAGAAGCCGGGAGGCCGATCTCTAGACAGGACATACCTACAGCCTGCTTGGCAAGCCTGTCAACACGTTCATTGCCCGGGATACCAACATGACCCGGAGACCAGATGAACACCACCGATCGCCCGGACCGTGTAACGGCATAAAGTGTCTCCTGAATGGCCAACCCCAGGGTAGACCGCGGGTAACACTGCTCCAGAGCTCGGAGGCTGCTCAGGGAGTCGCTGCAAACAACAAAAGACTCGCCTGAGCAAGACCGGATATGCATGAGAGCTCTGTGAATGGCCACCGGCTCTGCAGTGTAAACACTGCAGCCATTCGGCAGAGAGTGCTGTTCCACATGGTCACCGTGAGTATAGGCAAATCCCACACAGCCATCCAACATTGAACCATCGGTGTAGATCAGGTCATAACCACGGAACTCCGCTATGACAGCCGAGAACTGACGGCGGAGCGCCTCCAGTGGAACTGAGTCCTTGGGCCCATGGGCCAAGTCCAGCCGAATAGACGGCCTTGTCAAACACCATTGAGGTGTATGCACCTGGACCCGATATGGAGACGGAAGGGGCAAAGACTCAAGTTCCAGGAGGAGGGACCGAACTCTATAGGCTATCGTATGACCTGACCTGGGGCGTCGCTGATGGTGAGGGACGACCACATTCGAAAAGAGAAGACGACGGTTTGGGTGGCCTGGGGAGCAATATACGTTGGCTGCATAAGCTGCGAGCAGGTGTTGGTGGCGGATCCCCAAAGGTGGGATCCCAGCCTCCACTAGTAAACTGTTACCGGGCTGGTGTGGAAAGCGCCCGCCGCGATGTGGACCCCACAGTTGTGAATGGGGTCCAGGAGATTCAATGCCGAAGGTGCCGCAGACCCATAGGCAATGCACCCAAAATCGAGCGTCGTGTAAAGCCGCAACAGTGTCGAGCGATCAGCACCCCAGGTCGTATGACCCAGGTGGCGGAGAAGGTTGAGATGGCGCCAGCACTTCCTTTTCAGCTGCAGAATGTGGGGGAGCCATGTCAGCCAGGCGTCAAAGACCAGTCCTAAAAACCGATGCGTGTCTACCACTGTCAGGAGTTCGTCGTGAAGATAAAGTTCAGGGTGAGGGTGAACGGTCCGACGCCGACAGAAGTGCATCACTCTGGTCTTGGTGGCAGAAAACTGAAAGCCATGACTTAGGGCCCAGGTCTGTGCCTTCCGAATAGCACCTTGCAACCTACGCTCAGCAACCTGGGTGCTGCAGGAACTAAAAAAGATACAAAAGTCGTCAGCATAAAGAGAAGGGGAGACCGACGATCCAACTGCTGTCGCTAGACCATTGATGGCAACTAAAAATAATGGAACGCTTAAAATCGAGCCCTGAGGTACGCCATTCTCCTGGATGTGAGAGGCGCTCAGGGAGGCACCAATTTGAACACGAAAGGTACGGACGGCTAAAAAATTCTGGATAAAAATCGGTAGGGGGCCCCGGAGGCCCCAGTCATGTAAAGTGTTGAGGATGTGGCGTCGCCAGGTGGTATCATATGTTTTGTGCATATCAAAGAAGACGGCTACAAGATGATGGCGCCTGGAAAAGGCTTTGCGGATTGCAGACTCGAGGTACACCAGATTATCGGTGGTAGATGGACCCTGGCGAAAACCGCCCTGGCATGGAGCCAACAATCCCCGAGTCTCAAGAATCCAACACAACCGCCGACTGACCATCCGCTCCAACAGTTTGCATGGCACGTTAGTCAGGTTAATGGGCCGATAGCTATCCAAGGAAAGAGGATGTTTGTCGGGCTTAAGCACTGGGATGATGATACTCTCCCGCCACTGTGACGGGAAAACACCATCACACCAAATGCGGTTATAGACCGCAAGCAGGTTACGCCGACTATCTGCTGAGAGATGTTTCAGCATTTGACTATGGATGCTATCAGGCCCTGGCGCCGTGTCAGGACATTGTTGAAGAGCACTGAGGAGCTCCCACTCAGTAAAGGGAGTGTTGTAAGATTCAGAGCGGCGGGTACGAAAGGAGAGAGACTGGCGTTCTACCCTCTCCTTTACTGCACGGAAGGCCGGTGGATAATTTGCAGAGGCAAAGGCACGAGCATAATGCTCGGCAAACATCTCTGCAAGAGTGGCCGGGTCCGTACATAGGACTCCATTTGAGGAGATCCCAGGGATTCCCGCTGGTGTCTGTAATCCCTGTAGCCGCCTGATCTTACTCCAGACCTGCGAGGCTGAGGTGCCTGTCCCAATAGTGGAAACATATCTCTCCCAGCACTCCTGTTTCCGTCTTCTTATTAACTGGCGAGCACGAGCGCGAAGCCTTTTAAAATTAATGAGGTGCTCCTGAGAGGGGTGCCGTTTGTATCGCTGTAAGGCCCGCCTGCGGTCTTTAATGGCCTCAGCGACTTCCGACGACCACCACGGCACTGTCTTACGCCGTGGGCACCCTGACGTACGCGGAATGGTAGCATTCGCAGCAGATATAATGAAATGTTTGGCGCTCTCGACCACCACATCGATTTCCTCGAGTGGGGGAGGGCCAACGATGGCAGCAGAGGTGTAGCCTTCCCAGTGAGCCCTATGAAGAGCCCACCGAGGAGAGCGTGCTGGGACTGACGTTGTGGGAGTGACAAAAAGATCGGAAAATGGTCACTGCCGCACAAGTCATCATGGACACTCCAATGGATGGATGGCGGAAGGCTGTGGCTGCATATCGACAGCTCAATGGCCGAGAATGTGCCGTGTGCCGCACTGAAATGTGTGGGGGCACCTATATTCAAGAGGCAGAGGTCGAGCTGAGAAAGCAGGTCCTCGACAACTTTGCCACGGCCAGAGATCGTAGAACCACCCCACAGGGGATTGTGGGCATTTAAGTCCCCCAATAGCAAAAAAAGTGGCGGGAGTTGCGAGATAAGTGCAGCCAAGACAGCCGTAGAGACATCGCCATCAGGAGGGAGGTAGAGACTGCAGACAGTAATCTCTTGTGTTATCCTTACCCTAACGGCCACCGCTTCCAACGGTGTCTGAAGGGGCACAGGTTCACTATATACAGAGGTAAGGACATACACACACACTCCACCTGATACCCTGTTATACACACTACGATTGCAGAAGTATCCCCTATAGCCCCGAAGGGCAGGGGTCCGCATTGCCGGAAACCAGGTTTCCTGCAGGGCAATGCAGAGAGCAGGTGTAACGCTCAGAAGTTGTCATAGCTCAGCCAGGTGGGTGAAAAAACCGCCGCAGTTCTATTGGAGGATGACAGAATCTGACAGCTGGGAAGGCATGAATGAAAAAAAAAGTTAGGAATCACACCTCGACATCTTTTGTAGCCACTGGTAGCGATGCATCAGCTTCGATGTCCATTGCGTCTGATGCATCCAAGAGAGCAAGGTCCTCGGGGGATGCGAGTATCTCCACCTCGTCCTCAGAGGCAGAGGTGGAGGGGGCGGGTGGCACAGTGGCCACCGTGGCCACCGTGGAATCTTTAGTCTTATCCTCCTCCTTTTTCTTTCGAACCCTCGAGTCCCTCGGGGGCTTCGCTGGAAGGAGGGGCTTCGCAGACTCAGCCTCTGTCTCAGTGACAGAGGGAGAGTGCAACGCCCTGCGGCCAGCAGCCGGCGACGGTGCCTGCTGCTGGCAGCCAGTACCGGTACCGGCACTGGAGGAAGCCGCAGAAGGGAGCGTCCCGAGGTTCCCCTTCTGAATGAGGGCAGCTGGAGAAGATTGAATCTTCTCCGACGGAGGGTTGGCGGCTGCTCCCGAAGCAAGTGCCTTGGGAGCAGGAGGAGGAATGGAGCCCCCGGCCACTGTGGGGGCAGGCGTGAGTGGACGGCCCTGAGGGCCGGCAGATGGTGGAACACTAGTGTCTGCTGCAGGTTTAAAGGCGGATGGCGACGATGTCACTGCTGCAAAAGAGGCAGTCATGGTAACGGGGTGAAGTCGCTCATACTTCTTTCGAGCCTCAGAATACGAAAGTCGGTCCAAGGTCTTAAGTTCCATGATTTTCCGTTCCTTACGAAGAACGGTGCAATCCGACGAACAAGGAGAATGATGCAAGCCACAATTCACGCAGATGGGAGGCGGTGTGCATGGCGCGTCCGGGTGTTCTGGACGTCCACAGTCCCTGCATGTAGCGTTGAAAGTACATCTAGAGGACATGTGGCTGAATTTTCAGCATTTGAAGCATCTCATAGGGGGAGGAATGTAAGGTTTCACGTCTCACCGGTAAACCATTACCTTCACCTTCTCAGGCAGGTTATCGCCTTCAAAGGCCAGGATGAAGGCACCGGTGGCAACCTTGTGATCCTTTGGCCCCCTATGGACACGCCGGACGAAGTGGACTCCTCTACGCTCCAAGTTCGCGCGTAACTCGTCGTCGGACTGTAACAAAAGGTCTCGGTGGAAAATTATACCTTGGACCATATTTAGCGACTTATGTGGTGTGATGCTCACAGGGACATCACCCAGCTTGTCGCAGGCAAGTAACGCCCGCGACTGAGCTGGGGAAGCTGCTTCTATGAGCACTGCGCCGCTTCGCATCTTGGACAAGCCGGAAACTTCGCCGTACTTGTCCTCAAGATGTTCCACAAAGAAAAGAGGCTTCGTAGATGTAAACGACTCACCATCCGTGCGGCTGCATGCAAGGAATTTGGGAGAGTATGGCTCATTCGCAGATCTAGCCCGACGTTCCTCCCACGGTGTAGGCAGGGAAGGGAACGAACGGGGGTTAAATCCAGCAGCATTATAATCTCCTCTTCCACGCTTAGAGACGCCGTTTTCGCGACCGGCCACGCTTTTGTTTGCTCGTTTCATTGTCGTCCCACGAGCAGCTAGGGAAAAGAGGTCCACCCAGGCAGAGCCCCGCTTGCCTGGGTAAGCCTTATACAACTGAGGTGCGGCAAGTTCCTCAGAGGTTGCTCGCTAGCGGCTGTTCAACCTCAACAGCCATGCATCTCCTTGGCACGTAGCACACCTTGAGGTTGAGGGTTTTTTTAGAGAGGTTTGTACCGTCCTCGCGACCCGGGCGATTAAGCCAAGATCCCCGGGCTCTGAAACGTACAACGTTCCACCGTCGCGCCGAACGATGGCCGTTGAGGCTCGCACAGAGCTTACGGTGTAGCGGACTGTTGGCGCGACACAGCCCACGGCTCAGGACCCCGGGTTCGCCAAGCCCGTATTCAGCAAATTAATGCTGAGCCCCTGAGGGGTTGTCATTAATAGTGTAGGCCGTTCACCACACTAACAAACGATGGACATCATATCGCGGCTTAAAGTTATCATTGTTGTTGTTGTTATGGTCGTCAGTCCGGAGACTGGTTTGATGCAGCTCTCCACCCTACTCTATCCTGAGCAAGCCTTTTCATCTCCTCATAAGAACGGCAACCCACATCCACTTGAATCTGCTTACTATACGCGTCTCTTGGTCTCCCTCTGCGATTTTTACCCCACACACTTCCCTCCAATGCTAAATTTACGATTCCCCGATGTCTAAGAATGTGTCCTACCAAGCGATCCCTTCTTTTAGCCAGGGTATGCCAAAAATTCCTTTTCTCACCGATTCTGTTCAGTACCTCTTCATTAGTTATGCGATCTACCCACCTAATCTTCAGCATTCTTCTGTAGCACCACATTTCAAAGGCCTCTATTCACTTCCTGTCCGCACTGCTTATCGTCCATGTTTCACTCCAGTACAAGGCAACACTCCACACAAATGCCTTCAGAAAAGACTTCATATTCGATGTTAGCAAATTTCTCTTTTTCAAAAATGCTTTTCTTCCCATTGCCATTCTGCATTTTATATCATCTATACTGCGACAATCGCATGTTATTTTACTACCCAAGTAACAAAACTCATCTACCACCTTCATTGTTTGGTTACCTAATCTAATTCCTTCAGCATCGCCTGATTTTCTAACACCGCATTCCATTATTTTTGTTTTGCTCTTGTTAATGTTCATTTTATATGCTCTCTTCAACATATCATTATCACTCCATTATCCTGGAAATTTGTAACTCACAAGAGAGATATTAAGAGAGCAGTATCTGCGAAAATTATACCACCTCCAAAGACACATTATTCAATGTCCACATTCTGCACACATACAGTCATTAAGCGGAAGTCTTCCTCGTGACCAGTGCAATAACGAGACAGATACTACCATCTCAGGCGTTATTTTTATAGACCAAAAACGCCTGCGAGGTGTCATTTAACATAACAGGGAACTACATAACTTGCGGGAACTACAGGATGTGGACAAAGTAATATGAACATCTAAGACTGACGTAATCTATACATCTTATAAAATCAGCTGTATGTATTTTCCACATCTCCTCCTTATCTACTGGCCTGATTTCAGCCAAACTATGGACACATGTTTCTTACTATCAGGCAGCAATCTCTGTCGGGGTAAGAACCACCTGCAACATACGTCATACAATGACTTTCGTGAAAAACGGCCACATCATACGAAAATATTCTACATCTGCTCCTAAACTAATTGACCGATTTCAACCAAATTTGGTACCAATGTTCTTTAAGGTCAGGAATCATTTGCTATGGTGGCAGAAACCACCTACGATATATAGTACATACTATATCACATCATCAACAATGAGATCTGCCACATCTTGGGCTCGTGTCAGCGTGATTTTAAGTCGTCAACTATTTGTGAATGAGAGCACTTAGCGACTAGCAACAAACTTTAAACATAATTTCAAATCTTTACGAAACTTTTTCTAGCTGACAACCATAACACATTTATGCAACGAAAAAAGTTTTTGGCTTACTACTTTTCCGATGTTCACGTTATACAACTACGGCACTTGGCATGACGTTACAAGTTATTACTTCTACACCGTAAATTGTATACGCGAGTCATTTCATAGACAGTACACATATATGCCACTGGAAGTTCTTTCAATATCATATAGTTCGGCATATAGTTCATGAGATGTGAAGTCATGGCGTGGCAGAGCGGCCGAACGCATTGAGGCACTCTGCTACGATGCGCGAGGCCGTACCCCGTCGGGGGTTCTAATCCCTCCTCGAACATGGATGTTTGTGCCATCTTTAGTATAAGCTAGTTCATAAGTAGTTTGTGAGTTTGGGGATTGATGATCCCGCAGTTTAGTCCCATAAGCTTTACAAACATTTAAGCATTTTCTCTGAAGTCATAAACAAATTGGTTCATGAAAAACCGCATCATCAAGCATGAGATTACAATTTTTTACGCATTTACTTCTAACACCATTCACGACATATTTCGAAGCCTTTAGGCACATACACCACGGATGTACCTTCAAATGTATATAATAGTACGACACATATTTCAGGAGATATGACGTCATAAACAACTTTCCTAATAACTGATACATCATGCGCTATTTTTCCACATCTTCTCCTAAAACAATGGACCGACTTCAACTAAACTTGGTAGACGAATTGCTTACTATCAGAGAACAGTCGCTGTGCGGCTAAAAACTACCTACGACACACAGTTCAGGAGATATGACGTTGTAAACAGTGAGTAACAAAAACGTTCCAGTCACGCGACAGATGATTTACGAGACTTCATTCACCCATTATTGTTCATCGCAGACAGTTTACTAATGGATCATGTGATTGAAGCAATCATCCTACAAGGAAAGGGAGACAATGAAACTGTGTACATCCCACGAATATCTTTTATTCCGACAGATCTACCTTTTAACTACAAGAGACTGCAGTTTCCAAAGAAAGTTGCATTTTCTGTTATGATTAACGAATCACATAGGCCAGTCGTCGTAGACAAAAAAATGGCCTTAGATCCAAAAAAATTGCAGGGGGCTGAATTTTTTGTATGTTGTTAGGATATATTAGAGTAGTATTAAACCAAGTTTGCAGCTTCGAAATCCTTAGCTTAACTTTTAAGAGCCAAAAAACCTCGAAAATTTCGGACTTTTTTCTGATTTTGGCTTATAACTCGTGAAGAGAGGTTTTTTGACGAAAAGTCACTCACACCTCTATTAATGCAGATAGAATATTCTAAAATTGAAGTCCAATCTCAGCTCTATAAGTCCAATAGTTCCCGAGATATTGGACTTCAAAAATTGACTTATTTCTCCAAAAAGTTCAAATTTTCGATTTTAGTCATCTTTCGGCTAGAATATTGGCTCTAATGATCATCCTACGGGGAAAGTCATACAAAAACGTTATAGAGCAGTTATTTATCTTTAATCTAAGTACTGAAGGCCATAGGCCCAATAGATAACTAGTTAACGTTAAAAAACGAAAAGTTGAAAAAATCGGAGTATTCAGTAAATTGACCAAGACGAATTGCAGTCCTCTTATCCTATATATGTAAAAGAAAATGGAAGAATTACTCATTGACGATGATTATTAACGCATTGTATATAAATATGATTTTTTCAACACTATTTTCAGAAAATATTGAACAGAGAATTTCTTGGGTCCACTTCCTGCCATTATGCCACCGACGGCCCCCATGAATGACATGAGGTGGTGAAAACCTCCAATCCTCACCACTATGTTGACAAGCTGAGGATGCTGGTGGCTCTCCACAATGTCTCGGGCTTTGATCGTAGGTCACAAAACATGTTTCCTGACCGTAAATGCTTGTTCTTTAACTGGCTTCTAAAAGTGATGTTAAATCAGTGTCGTAGTCTGTTGGGGGAGCATGGATAAAAGGGATATCCACAATCTTTGAACGTTTGTAAGGAAGATCTGTCACTTGCTCCATGAATCCAATTCATCCTGGGATGCCTGGCATGGCCGGCCGCGGTGGCCGAGGGACTGGGGCGCGCCAGTCACGGTCTGCATGGCCACTACGGTCGGGGGTTCGAATCCCCCCACGGGCATGGATATTCGTGCAGTCCTCAGTGTTAGCTAGTTCATAAGTAGTTTGTATGTTTAGTGACTGATGACCCCGTAGTTAAGTCCCATAAGCTGTACAACCATTTGAACATGTTTTTTATGCCTGGCATGTTAGTTGCTTTTCCAAACAACCACAACATGTATAGGGATTTCGGCAAAATGTCTTCAGCGGTTTTCACTTCGTTAATTGAAATGGCTGACAAGCCAGATTTCTTTCTCATAGAAGAAGGTTTAATGTGTGTGGCAGTGTGTGAACCTGATAGACTCTGCAGAAACAGACTTCAAACGTGATTTCTTTATGTCTGGGTGAACGGATGAGTGAGAGGTCATGATCATTATATCACCCATATCATGGAACGTATTTTCTCCATCAATTAAGTTAACGTTCACATCTGCATTGTCGAACACAAAATGCATAAAAGCTCCTTTGTCAACTAGTTTGGTTACTTCTCCACGGAGGATAGCTGAACTTTCAAAATGCATAGCCTCCGTATATGTACAAGAAATTCCCATACTGCGGCAAAGTTCAACAAGGTGCTTTGATCCAAATTTTCTATACAAATAGGTTCCAAAGCTTAGTTGAATTGAGGATACGAAAGATTTGGGCCTCGTTGCAGCCATGATTGCATGAGAAAATCCTAAGCACTTTTTTTTCACTGTTCAAGAGAAGGGCGTTTGGTTTCAGGGCAATCTGTTCAAGCAACAGATGCAGAGAATCAGGAACTGATGCATCTGCATCTTTTAAAAAGGCATTCTCACGGAGGATATTGAGTAGTGTCAAATGTTTGGGAACGAATGTCTTGCAGGATAATTTCTGCTGTAGCTTTGACAACTCTAAGCCGCTCTTCAGTAGGATCGCTAAGTTCAAAAATGTTCAAATGTTTATAAATCTATCGGACCAAACTGCGTGGTCATCAGTCCGTAGCTTACAAACTACTTGAACCTAGGTAAACTAACCTAAGGACAACACACACACCCATGCCCCAGGGAGGACTCGAACCTCCACTGCGAGCAGCCGCGCGTTCCGCAGCGAGACGCTTTAGACCGCTCGGCTACTCCACCGCGGCGATCGCTAAGTCTTTGATTGTACCACTTTTCATAGGGAATGTTTTGTCCAACGTCTGTGAACATCAAGATTGGGTTGTGATACGGACCAACCTGCGCAAAAATAATTTTTTCTCCATATCGCTTTCTTAGATGAGCTTGAACACTTGCAACTGCTGGTTTGTAATCAAATGTGAAGTTCTCTGCAATAAAGTCACTTATGGAAAATTGGTTTTCCTCTCTTGTTTCTGCAAGGTATGCATATATACGCTCCATACCTTCGATAAGGAAGGTATGTTCAGGACGGCGTCGCGAAAAGGAGTGCAATTTTACGCAGCAATGTTTGTAGTACTTACCCTCAGTAGCAACAAGTTCACTTATACATGAAAGACGCTGAAGAATGTGTTGTGCCCATTCACCAGCTTGTGTAGCTTTTTCCACAGTCGATTCTTTCACCTCTAGTGTTTTCCCTTGATGGAGTTTATCCAGTAGATATTTGGGCAATTTTATCTGCTTCTCGAAATATTCCTTGGAGAATTTTTCACCACAAAGGAAACAACAATCTCCAATGATATGACGACTTGAATCCGACGCACTTCTCAGCCTTTCCCCACGCGAAGACGATGGTTGAGCAGAGCAAACATCTCCTCCTCACTGGACAGATGCTTACACATTACTTTCCACAATGTACCTCTTCCTGCATACGTCATATTCGGTCACTTCGTTTAAAGTACACAAAAACCTCATGTTCCTTTCAAGCCCACGTTTCTGACTCATTTTTATTAGCATCTAAATTCCGCGTTTTCTTCCACTGTCACTTTTCCCTCTCCAAGAACTTCCCGACGACCCCGAAACAAATATGCGACGGGGGTAGCTCCGACATATTGTAAAACTGAAAGTACTTAAAACACCACCACGATCGATATTCAGACGATTTTTGTTTGAAACGTTCTTCACAGATCCGAATACGGCCATTTCTAAGAGCAGACTAGGTGTAGTGGGGAAGACGTCGGAAACAAGAAGTTTGGGAGGGAGGACAGAACACCCGCTAGGTCACAACTCGCAGTAAGCGGGGGGAAGGGGGCGGAGATGCCTTCACACAACAAAAGGCTTCGCTACGAACGAAAGTACCAATCCCTTAATGGCTGACCATACGCCGGCCGCGGTGGCCGAGGGGACTGAGGTGCTTCAGTCACGGTCTGCACGGCCACTACGGTCGGGGGTTCGAATCCCCCCTCGGGCATGGATATTTTTGCCGGGCGCCGTGGCTCAGCGCGCCCGGTCAGAGGGCTGAACGCCTCTCTGCAATAAAAAAGCTGAGCCAAGAACTCATCGAACGACAACGAACACAACGAACAACGACCGCAATGAACTGATCTATCCAAAGAACAAAAAAAAAAAAAAAAAACCCACAAACGGAGAGGCTTTCGTTATTTTTACAGCAATACCTACTTTCACAAATGTATTGGTATGCACTAACAAATAAATTACACCTATTTATATGCAATGCGTTAATAATCATCGTCAATGAGTAATTCCTCCTTTTTCTTTAACATATATAGGATAAGAGGACTGCAATTCGTCTGGGTCAATTTATTGAATGTAGGTAACTCGGAAAAAAAATTAAATACTCCGATTTTTCCAACTTTTCGTTTTTTAACGATAACTAGAAATCTATTGGGCCTATGGACTTCGTTCAGTACTTCAATTAAAGCTAAATAACTGCTCTACAACTTTTTTTGTATGACTTTCCCCGTGGGATGATCATTAGAGCCAATATTCTAGCCGAAAGATGACTAAAATCGAAAATTTCAAGTTTTTGGAGAAATAAGTCAATTTTTGAAGTCAAATATCTCGAGAACTATTGGACTTACAGAGCTGCGGTTGGGCTTAAATTTTAGAATATTTTATCTACATCAATAGAGGTGCGAGTGACTTTTCGTCAAAAAACCACCTTTCACGAGTTATATGCCAAAATCGGAAAGAAGTCCGAATATTTCGAGGTTTTTTGGCTCTTAAAATTTAAGCTAAAGGATTTCGAAGCTGCAAACTTGGTTTCATACTACTCTACTATCTCCTAACAACATACCAAAAATTCAGCTTCCTGCAATTTTTTTTTGGACCTAAACATACCTGGCGACTGGCCTAACAGGGACAATCTATTAAATACTCAAAATGTTCAAATGTTTGTACAGCTTATGGGACTTAACTACGGGGTCATCAGTCCCTAAACTTACAAACTACTTATGAACTACTTACGAACTAGGACGGCACAAATATCCATGCCCGAGGGGGGATTCGAACCCCCGACCGTAGTGGCCGTGCAGACCGTGACTGAAGCGCCTCAGTCCCCTCGGCCACCGCGGCCGGCTGTTAAATACTGCAGAGTTGATTTGACATCTCCATGTTACTCACATAGACGACTCTATGTCACCTGCTCAAAGGTGGGCTCGCCAAAGAATTTAGTCATACTATTTCCAGAACAAGAAATGTTTATAGCCAAGTTTTGAATTAAATTAATGTTATACATCATTTATATTTTGTTGATATTTTTCTCTCTTTGGATACTACACTTACAATTATTACATTATGCATATATCATTGTTTTAATGTTTCATAATTTCTAAGCTGTTTTCATGAATACATGAAGATGAAATCTTTTCCGAATTTTTATTTTCGTTAATTATATAAGACTGGAATAATGCATAAATATGCAGTCTAAGAGAAACAGGCGAAGCTGTAGGAATTAGATTAGGTAACGAAACAATAAAGGTGGTAGATGAATTTTGTTACTTGGGGAGTAAAATAACGTATAATGATCGCAGTACAGAGGATATAAAATGCAGAATGGCAATGGAAAGAAAATCGTTTTTGAAAAAGAGAAATTTGTTAACATCGAATATTAAACGTAAGGAAATCTTCTGTGAAGGCATTTGTGTGGAGTGTTGCCTTGTACGGGAGTGAAACATTGACGATAAACAGTTCGGACAGGAAGAGGATAGAGGCTTTTGAAATGTGGTGCTACAGAAAAATGCTGAAGATTAGTTGGGTGGTTCGTGTAATTAATGAGGAGGTACTGAACAGAATCGGGAAGAAAAGGGCTTTCCGGCATACCTTGAGTAAAACAAGGGATCGATTGGTTGGTAGGCCATATTCTTAGGCATCAAGGAATCGTGAATCTAGCAGTAGAGGGAAGTGTGTGAGTTAAAATCGCTGAGGGAGACGAAGAGATGAATAAAGTAAGCAGATTCAAATGCATGTAGGCTTCCGTTCTTATGAGGAGATTAAGAGGCTTGCTCAGGATAGAGTAGGGTGGAGAGCTGTATCTAACACGTCTCCGGACTGAAGATCACAACAACAAAAACTCGGGTAATGCCGGGTTCAGTAGCTAGTATTTATATGGAGTTGGCCGCCATTACCTTTGAGATCATCTGAAATGTTCGAGTAACAGATTCTTAAAGTGCCTCCTAGTTTTCAACATATTGTCATCCATTCTTATACCAAAACATCCGACAATTACTTTAATGTTGTTGGAGCTGTAGATTTGGTCTTCACTTTCTGCTCTGATGGGAATGGCGAGGCTTTTATTAACTGGACAGAAAAAACAACCTGTTCTTAGTTTTTGACCCAAAGGACAGAGGAACATACAGGTCAGCAGCCTGGAAAAAGAAATACAACCCAAATCTCTGCTTTGTGATGACTGACAGTAACCAAGTACTACTAAGCACCAAAAGACGTGTACTCACAGGCTTTCCTCACAGCCAACATCGCCCGATACTATATTAAATTAGAACCATGGTACCACTAATAACAACTATACAACGACCAAGGTGGAATTTCACAATGGCAAAATGCAATGTCTATTCGGAGGGACTGGAAAAGTGCTTTGGATGTATGCACCCAACAACCAATAACTATGACAGATTCATAGGTGCCGTCAAAAGCGTAGCAAAAGCTGCTATCTCAAGGGCGTTTCGCAAGCAATATATACCAGGATGGGACAAAACACTGAGAGCAAATATCAAAGATTCCTTGAGAGTAGAGACTCTGAGATTGCATATGACTTGCTTCACAGCCTAGACCACGCACGGCGAGAAATCTGGATTGAAACCGTTGAGTCATTTAACTTCACGAGCTCTAGTAGAAAGGCCTGGTGTCTTCTTCGAAAACTAAGAGGAGCTACCAAATTACATCACTCCACAGAGCTTTCTGCAAACAGGATTTCAGCTCATATACGGATAACGCCCAGAACCCCAAGCGACAAGAAACACACAAGAACAATACGCCGAGATCTTAGAGCCCTTAAGACAAACATCACACCTTTAGATAAAAAAAAATCAAATGTTTGTTAAGCTTATGGGACTTAACTACGGGGTCGTCAGTCCCTAAACTTACAAACTACTTACGAACTACCTTATACTGAGGACGGCACAAATATCCATGCCCGAGGGGGGATTCGAACCCCCGACCGTAGTGGCCATGAAGACCGTGACTGGAGCGCCTCAGTCCCCGCGGCCACCGCGGCCGGCACCTTTAGATCAATATTCCTCCAAATTTACCACTACTGAAGTCAGAGAAGCGCTGAAGAACGTTAAGGCGGGAAAGGCACCTGGCCCGGATGGAATACACCCAGAATTCCTTCTTCGCTGTAGAGAGTATGTAAAAAAATGGCGTGCAGAGTTTTATACAAATATAATGGCGACAGAGAATATACCATAAAAAATGAAGAACTCAAAGATCATATTACTGCTAAAGACTGAAAACCTAGTGACCAGCCAATGATCTACAGACCAATTGCTCTGCTCAGTGTCATTTACAAGCTACTCTAGAGACTCCTATATAACAGATTGAGTCCAAAAACAATGGATCAGTTCCAGTTGAACAAGTGGGATTTCAACCCAGCAGAAGCTGTACTGATCAAGTACTTTCCTTGACAACCTATATAGAGGCGGGCTATCAGAAGAAGCAAAAAAAAAAAAAAAAAAAAAAAAAAAACAGCTGTATTCATTGTTCATTGACCTGAGTGCAGCTTATGACACTGTTTGGAGACAAGCGCTGCTGTACAAATTAATTAAAATAATTCCTTGCCGAAATATCATGCGACTCATCGATAATATGCTGGCTGGAAGAGCTTTTAACTTGACTATTGGAGTAAGTACGAGCTCCACCAGAGTACTCAACAACGGGCTACCACAACGCTCAGTCCTTGCCCCGCGGCTCTTCAATCTCTACACCTATGACATACAATACACACAAACCAGGAAGTTTGGCTATGCAGATGACTGGGCTATAGCTCCCCAACATATATCATTTGAGGCTACCTAAGACATTCAATTCTCTGACTTAAAACTGCTGTGTGACTATTTTCGCAAATGGAGACTGCAGCCGAACGCAACCAAGACCGAAGTATCTTGTTTCCACCTCTGCAATCGCTTATCAAGAAGAGAGCTTAATGTTATCTATGAAGGAAAACGTCTTAACCATAACAAACACCCCAAATATCTAGGAGTTACACTGGACAGGACGCTGTCTTACAATGAGCATCTGACAAAGACTGCGGGT